>CM066033.1:1072075094-1073325950 GCA_033557465.1 Ichthyophis bannanicus
GCGCTGCACAGACATGTAAGAAACAGTCCCCACTCATCAGAGCTTACAGTCTAATCAAGACAGACAACACATTAGGTGTAGACAGGGATACATCTAGGGAGAATGGTAAGGAAACACAAAGGAGATCAGGTGAGTCAAGATCCGGAAGCAGCAGCGAAGAGGTGAGTTTTCAGCCTGGATTTGAAAAGGGCCAGAGAAGGCGCCTGACGTACAGACTCAGGTAGTTTGTTCCAGCCATAAGGAGTAGCAAGGTGAAAGGCGCAAAGTCTGGAGTTAGCAATAGAAGAGAAGGGCACAGATAGAAGCAATTTGCCAGAAGAGCGGAGTTTCCGGAGAGGGGTGTAGGGAGGTATAAGAGAGGAAAGGTAGTGAGGAGACACAGAGTGAATGCACTTATAGGTCAGCAGGAGACGTTTGAACTGGATGCAGAAACGGAAAGGGAGCCAAAGAAGTGACTTGAGAAGTGGGGGTAATATGAGCATGAGGAGGCTGGCGGAAGATTAGCCGCGCAGCAGAGTGATGAACAGTTTGAAGGAGAGAGAGATGATTCAGCGGGAGACCAGCAAGGAGTAGATTACAATAGTCAAGACAGGAGGTGATTAAGGAGTAGATAAGTGTCTTAGTAGTGTGTTCAGAAAGGAATGGGTGGATTTTGTTGTTGATATAGAGAGGTTCTCCAGGAACAAGCAGGAAGTCAGTCCTCACATAGGGGTGACGTCAGCGCCGACGGAGCCCTCGTGCGGAGCAAATCCCCAGCTTTCAAAGAAAGCCTTTGGGATTGCATCGTGCATGCGCGGTCCCCTTCCCGCCCAAGGGTGCCATCTTGCTCAGTCTCCCTTTTTCCGCAGACCCCAACGAACTTTGTCCCAAATCCCTCATGGAAAAAGTGCGTCAAAACTCCAGAAGAATTTTTCTCTTCTACCCGGTTCGATGCCGGTTCCCCTTCCCGCTTCGGCTCGGTACACTGGTATCGAGTCCAGTCAATTTTTTGTGTTTTTGTCCTTAGTGACTAGTATTCAAGCTCTTTTTTATTTTTCACTGGCAGCATGGTCCTTCGACCTTGCAGGGGCCCTTTTTCCCCCGATGGCTGCCAGCAGGTTTAAGAAGTGTGATCGGTGCAAGAAGTTGATGTCCCTCACCGACACACATGACTGCTGTCTCCGATGCCTTGGGCCCGACCATGACCCACAGGTCTGTGGCCCGTGTGGAAAGATGTCCTCTAAGGCACTTAGAAGTAGGCAGCAGCAGCGTGAAAGGATTTTCTCGAAGTCCGTATCACCCCGGGTCCAGACCTCGTCAGAAGCCTCGACGTCTCGGGAGCTGTCTAAACTCAAGCACCATCGGGGGTCTTCTGAGCGGGGGTCTCCCTCCCGGGAACACAGGAGGAAGAAGAAACCTGTGAGGGCAGCGTCATTGGATGCCCCCGATCGCCCTGGGCCCTCAAAGGCCAGGTCGCGGAGTCCTCACCACCGCCCCGGGTCCTCGGAGTTGGAGCGGACTGCAAAGATGCCTCGCATGGAGCCGGAGATGCCGAGGAAGGTAACTGCTGTTGTCCTCGTGGAATCTCCTCCGGGAGAGCCGGCATCGGGCCCAATGGCGTCGGGACCCAAGCCAAAGGTTGTGGTTGTGTCTGATGATCTTAAAGTAGCTAAACAGGTAGAAAAGGAGACGGCAAAAGCTAGAAGGATGCTTGGGTGCATACAGAGAGGAATGGCTAGCAGAAAAAAGGAGGTGATAATGCCTCTGTATAAGTCTTTGGTGTGACCTCATTTGGAATATAGTGTGCAATTCTGGAGACCGCACCTTCAAAAGGATGCAAACAGGATGGAGTCGGTGCAGAGGGTGGCTACTAAAATGTTTCAGGAGTGATATGCGGAAATATTTCTTTACGGAAAGAGTAGTGGATCCGTGGAATAGTCTCCCAGTGGAGGTGGTAGAGATGAGGACAGTAACTGAATTCAAAAAAGCATGGGACAAACACAGAGGACCTCTAAAGGTAAAAAGGGGACTGTTGTAGTTGTTGATATGGAAGGACAGACTAGATAGGCCATGTGGTCATCATATTTCTATGTTTCTATTGAGGCTGCAGTGTCTTCTGAGCTCGGTCTCAGGATGGCGGCCCTGGAGTGCAGCATGTCTGCCTTCATGGATCAGCAGCGGGCGCTGATAGCCGGTCTCACCGGTCTATCCGCCCAGACCACTGGGACCTCGACGTCCAAGTCGACCCCGGAGGCCAAGCCGATCCTCGAGACTCTTCAGTCTCAGGTCGATCCTCAGCTGAGGTCTCCCTCGACCTCCCGTTCGAGGCCAAGGTCGTCGACACCGGTGCTCTCGGCATCGGGGCGCTCGGGGCTGAAGCCCTCACAGCCGGAGCCACTCGATTCCTCCTTGGAGGGATCGGCATGAGAGAACAGAAGATGAAGAGTCCCCAGACACCCATCGGACCCAGTATGTCCCATCGGACTCACCGGGTTCGGAGCGTCGGAGAAGGTCCCCTCCGGAGGATACCCGGTTCTCGGACTTCATCAGGGACATGGCCAAGGCTTTGGCATTCCCGGCAGATACCGAGGAGGAGCCTCGAGCTGAGGAGCTTGAAGCCCTCCAGTATGACTTTCCCCCGAGGGAAGCCCTTACTGTGCCGGTTCCTCCGATGCTGCAACGGCTGATGCTCTGCATGTTGGAGTCGCCGGCCTTGAAGCCAGTGCTCAGCAAGCGGGTCGGTTCCATCTATCGAGTCCGCAAGAGCCCTGGGTTCCAAAAGGCACAGCTGCCACACAACTTCATGGTTGTGGAATCGGCCATGCACAGGCTCAAGAGCCAAAAGACGCACTCCTTGGTGCCTCCTGGCCTGGAGGCCCGGAACCTGGACGCCCTCGGCAGAAAATGCTTCCAGGGCTCGATGCTGTCATGTCGTGTCCAAACCTACCAGCTGTACATGGGCATGTACTTGAGGGACCTGGCAAAGGAGATTGCCAGGTTCTCAGCCAGCCTCTCCGAGGCACCCTTGCAGCGCTTCAATGCCTTGTCCTCCGAGATTCGGGAGTGCTCGAAGTTCATATCTCGAGCGGCCTATGATGGCTTCGAGGACAAGTTGGTCGATGTCCCTTGCCGAGGTGACAACCTCTTTGGCAAACCCATGACTGAGAAGGCTGCTGAGCTCGTCCGAGTACTTGACCCGGGCAAGACTCTCAAAGAAGACCTCTGCCCCGCCTAAGAAGAAGGGCTCGGGTAAAAAGCCCCTTTTCCTGAGGAAGGGTACAGCTTACCACAACTACCCCACTTAACAGGCCACTCCAGCTCCCCAACAGGGGCAGCAGGCCAAGGGACAGGGGCATGGCCCGCGTAAGCAGAAGACCCTCAAGCCCAGGCTCCGGCTCCTACCCAGCCGGGAGGGGGTTTTTGACTCCCAAGGCATAGTCTCTCTTCCGCCAGTGGTAAGGCCTTGCACAGGAGGCAGGCTAAGCCTGTATGCCCACAGGTGGCCAGCCATCACCTCGGATATCTGGGTCCTGGAATAGTCCAAATAGTCCAAAGGAGCTATTTGCTTCACTTCAGCCAGATACCACCCTCCTTCTTTCCAGGAGAGTCTCTCAGACCCCCTCTTCACAGGGACCTCCTCTTGCAGGAGTTGGCAGGTCTTCTAGAGGATCAGGCGGTGGAACCGGTGCCCCACCACCGGGCTTCTACTCCAGGTATTTTCTCATACCAAAGAGAACAGGAGGCCTCAGACCCATCCTCAACCTGAGAAACTTAAACAAGTTCCTGGTGAGGGAAAAGTTCAAGATGCTTTCCCTTGGAATATTGCTGCCTTACCTCCACCAGGGAGATTGGCTATGCTCCTTAGACCTGAAGAATGCCTATACACACATCCTCATACATCCAGACCACAGACTGAGATTTGTAGTGGGAGGAAAACATTTTCAATACAGACTACTACTCTTTGGCCTAGCCTCTGCTCCCAGAGTGTTCACCAAATGCCTGGCTGTAATGGCGGCCTTCCTCAGAAGCCAAGGGATCTTTCTCTTCCCTTACCTGGATGACTGGCTCATCAGGGGCCAGTCGCCACAGGAGGCCCAACAGGCCACTTCTCGCACTATCAACATGTTGCAATGTCTAGGCTTTGTCATAAACCACGCAAAGTCTACTTTGCTCCCCACTCAAAACGTAGAGTTCATAGGAGCAAGACTGGACACCCTTCAGGCGAAGGCTTACCTGCCGGGGGACAGGGCACAGAGGCTGCTAGCACTGGCACAACAGTTCAGGAACAGGTCTCAGGTCTCAGCGAGACACTTCTTACGCCTACTAGGCCACATGGCCTCCACGGTACATGTTTTATTTATTTATTTATTTACATTCTCTTATATACCGCACTATTCAGCATCAGCGCGGTTTACATGGAACAGAAACGCTCAGTACAGTTAACATGTATGAGTTTACAGATAACAGGGCAAGTAACTTAGATAACAGGGGTAAACTATTTACAAAAACTTGCTACATAAGCTTGTAAACTATTTACAAATATTGCTACATAAGGTTGTATGATCATGAATTCTATAGAAACAAATGCACCACTAAGGGTTAGAGAATCTTTCTTGGCATGTTGTTGGGAAACATGTGACCCCAAATGCCCATCTCCACACGAGAACAGCTCAGTGGTGCCTCAGAGATCAGTGGACACAAGCCACCGGCAGCCTCAGACAGGATAACAGTGTCCAAACGACTGGTGAAGTCGTTGCAGTGGTGGCTTCAGCCAGCCAATCTGCTCGAGGAAGTGCCTTTTGAGACTCCCTTGCACACAAGAGTGCTAACGACAGATGCCTCCTTGCTGGTCTGGGGAGCCCATTGCCAGGGATCATGCACTCAGGGGCTGTGGTCTCCTCACGAGTCTACACACCAAATCAGCCTCTTAAAGCTGCGGGCAATTCGCCTAGCTCTTCAAACCTTTTGTCATGTTCTCTCACATCAGTCTGTATTGATACAGACAGACAACCAGGTAACAATGTTCTACTTGAACAAGCAGGGAGGTACAGGGTCTCATATCCTATGTCAGGAGACACTGGACCTCTGCTCCTTTGCCATCAGGCAGGGTATGTCTCTCAAAGCAGTGTACCTGCCTGGTCAGGAGAACTGCCTAGAAGTCAAACTAAGCAGGATTCTACAACCTCACGAATGGCAACTGAATCCGGAAGTGGCCCAACAGATTTTCCACCGCTGGGGGCATCCATCCATAGATCTCTTTGCCAGTCCACAGAATCACCAGCTGCCCAAATTTTGCTCCAGACAGCCGCATCCTCTGAGGGTGGCTGCAGATGCGTTCCTGATCTCCTGGTCAGTGGGCCTCCTGTATGCGTTTCCTCCCACGCCCCTGGTGGCCCGAACTCTGTTCAAAATCCTTCGGGACAGGGCCTCGGTCATTCTGGTAGCCCCCAGATGGCCGAGACAACCATGGTTTCTGCTTCTCCTTCAGCTGGCGGTGGAAGTCCCACTCCCTCTGGGGACGCAGCCCGACCTCCTGTCTCAGAAGCAAGGCTCTCTCTTGCACCCCAACCTCAGGACTCTCAACATGATGGCATGGCTGCTGAAAGGGTAGTGTTAGCTCCTCTTCTACTACCTAAGAATGTAGAGGAAGTGTTACTGGCCTCAAGGAGGCAGTCCACTAGGAAATCCTATGCCTTCAAGTGGCGTAGATATGAGATGCGGTGTACTCAGCCCAATGAGAACCCTTTCTCTTGCCTTGTACCAGTGGTGTTGCAGTACTTGCTTCACCTCTCAGAATTGGGTCTGAAGTCTAACTCTGTCAGGGTCCACCTGAGTGCTTTGTCAGAAAACCACTCACCAGTGGAGGGACAGCCTCTTTCAGCTCACCCCCTGGTGTCCAGATTCCTCAGAGGCCTGCTTCTACTGAAGCCACCAGTTCGCCCTCCGGCAACTGAGTGGGATTTGAATGTGGTCTTAGAACAACTTACTCGCCCACCTTTTGAGCCGATGTCCACTTGCCACTTGCTTCCTCTCCTGGAAGGTGCTCTTCCTGGTGGCAGTCACATCAGCCAGACATGTGAGTGAGCTACAAGCTCTCGCATCTGATTAACCGTACATGCGGTTTTATAGGAACAGGGTGGTCCTCCGCACCCACCCCAAGTTCCTTCCGAAAGTGGTCTCTTCTTTCCACCTCAGTCAAGAGGTGGTTCTTCCAACCTTCTTTCCCAGGTCGCATTCCAGCTGGGCAGAGGCAGTCCTGCATACCCTGGATTGTAAGAGGGCATTGTCCTTCTACCTGGAGCGTACGCGGGGACATCGAAGGGCTACTCAGCTCTTCATCTCTTATGACCCCAGTAAGCCTGGTCTACCTGTCTCCAAGCGCACGTTGTCTACCTGGGTGGCAGACTGCATCGCCTGGGTGTACAGTGCGGCCGCGTCAGTGGCTCACTTCCGCTCTGTTCCGCTGGCAGACATCTGCCGGGCCGCAACTTGGTCTTCAAGCCAGACTTTTGCAGCCCATTACTGCCTGGATAGGGAGTCCCGATAGGACAGTGCTTTCGGCCAGGTGGTACTCTGTAGCCTATTTGAGGTTTAGGCAACTCCAACCCTCCGACCCTTTGGTGTCAGGCTACCGGGGGTGTTGCGTTCTCGGCTGAATTCCTATTACAGCTGCTGCGGCTCTTCTAGAGGGAGCCATTTTTCAGCTATGGGTTCTCGGTAGCCTATAGCTAGGGAGTCCCATATGTGAGGACTGACTTTCCGCTTGTTCCTGGAGAAAGCGTAGTTACTCCCCTGTAACAGGTGTTCTCCAGGGACAGCAAGAATCAGTCCTCACAACCCTCCCTCCTCCCCTGGAGTTGCAGTCCTATTATTAATTTTTCTATTCTTTGCCGTCTTTTTAGCTATGTCATTTGACTGAGCAAGATGGCACCCTTGGGCGGGAAGGGGACTGCGCATGCGCGATGCAATCCCAAAGGCTTTCTTTGAAAGCTGGGGATTTGCTCTGCATGAGGGCTCCGTCGGCGGTGACGTCACCCATATGTGAAGACTGATTCCTGCTGTCCCTGGAGAACACTTGTTACAGGTGAGTAACTACCCTAAATGACAGGTCTTAGCTATCAGATGGATGTGTGTGGAGAAGAAGAGAGAGGAGTCGATGACAATCCCAAGGTTGTGAGCCGAGGAAACAGGGCATTATCCACAGAGACTGAGAAAGGAGGAAGAGGAGAGGAGGTTTTAGGGGGAAATATAAGAAACACAGTTTTGGCCATGTTCAATTTCAAGCGATGAGACATCCAAGCAGCAATGTCAGAAAGGCAGGCAGAGATCTGGGTCTAGATTGCCAGAGAGATTTCAGGTGTAGAGAGGTAGATCTGGGAGTCATCAGCATAAAGATTGTACTGAAAGCCATGGGAAGAGATGAGTACACCAAGGGACTGGGTATAGAGAGAGAAAAGGAGTGGACCCAAGACAGATCCTTGGGGTACACCAACTGAGAGCGGGATAGCAGCAGAGGAGGATCCCCTAGAACAAACACTGAAAGAGTGATGGGAGAAATAAGAGGAGAACCAAGATAGTACAGAGCCCTTAAAACCAACCAAGGACAGGCTATCAAAGAGAAAGTTGTGGTCAACAATGTCAAAAGCAGTAGATAGGTTAAGAAGGATGAGGACTGAGTAAAGGTCCTTGGATTTTGCCAGGAATAAGACACTGGAGATTTTGGCAAGAGTTGTTTCAGTAGAACGTAAAGGACGAAAGCCATATTGTAAAGAATCCAGGAGGGCTTGAGAAGAGAGACAGTCAAGGCAACAGCAGTGACCCGCACATTCAAGTAGTTTAGAAACAAAGGGGAGGAGAGAAATGGGTCGATAGTTAGAAGGACGGGCAGGATCAAGTGAGGGTTTCTTGAGGAGAGGTGCAACTACGGCATGCTTGAAGGCTGCAGAGACTGCTGCTAGAGATAAAAGCCATCATTTTGGAAGCAGGAGCAGAGGGGGACCACTCCTGCCTTGTCACGGTCCCACTAACACCAAGAAATAGCCTCATTAAGTCCCAGGGGTAGGTCAAATGAATAAATGGGCTGTGGAGGAGACTTTGTAGGGGGATCTTCTTTGGAAGGGGGATATCTGGTCTGGGGGGATTCTGCTTATTTCAGTATTGTGTCTGGCAGGGGAGGGGGTGCTCATAGGGGGAGTGGGAGCAGTGGGGGTTTTCTGATTGGGGGTTTCATTGAATGTTAAGGAGGGAATTTGTTGAGGGAGAATGCGATTGGAGGGATGGGAGGTGTAGGGTAATCACAGCTGTGGTATTTGTTCAAAGCACTTTGGCACTGGGAACACATTCTATGCCTCTGCAAGTAGCACGGTTGCTGCCAGCCTACCTGCTGAGGAAGGAAATGTGGTTATCACATGTGTTAAGTGTCTGCCCTGTGTGTTAAATGAAGAGCAGCTGCTGAGCATGCCTCCTGCATTTAACGCACAGGCTTTGCACTTGCCACACCTTAACTTTGCTAGTTAAGGTGCAGTTAGTGCAAACACTAACCACACTTCAGTAAACATGGCCCTACGAGTAATGTCTCTACATTATCGCTGGCCCTGGCCAACCCAGGGGACTAAGATCGTAGCATGATTTGAACATAAATCCCACTGCATGACCTTTCCACTGAGCTAAATTATTTGCCTATATATTTTGGGGTAAGATGATTTCTTTCTGTCAGTATAATAGACCCTCGTTGGACCCATGAACAAGCAATGCTAGAAGCATGCAGCAAAGGGATCTCACTTGCTGGCAGCATGGGAATAAAAAATTCCTATGTTATGTCTTATGTTTCCCAGGCAAGTTGGGATAGGATGGAGGGCAAGTAAGGGGGGGGGGGTGGAATTTGTCATTGGATAATAGTGAAGCTTAGTGGCCATACTTGGGATTTTTGTTGGAAGTAGGATAAAAGACAAGAGAAGGAAAAAACTCTGGTACGTTCATTTGAAGGTTCACTGCACCATAGCCCAATAGAGGATAGGAAATGTGCTGGAAGCTAAAAGGAGCAGGAGGAAATTACTAGGAGAACAAATATAAATATATGTGAGTATTTGTATCATCTCTGCCATATTCTTAGAGGACACAAGTTTCTTTATATGTGGTTTATAAATAACACTTCCTGTGAATGGATAGCACTGTAAAATATTGCTTATGCTCACCCAAGAAAAGCTCAGCATAGCTACTTACTTTCTCCGGAGATAAACAGGGGGATGCAAGCACACTCCAAGGTGAAATCCTAAACTGAGCCTTGTGTGCCAGATCTCTCTCAGCTCAGAGAAGCTTTGTTGCCTCTCTGAACATGCGTGCTTACTTCCCACCTGCTTGACTCCGAAGATCAGCTTATCTCCAGGAACAAGCAGGAATGTAGTCTTCACATATGGGTAACGTCGATACCGACGGAGCCCGCACGGGAACGCTCCCCAGCATCCAATAGGAAAGCTTTTTGGAGCATCCTAGTGCGCCTGCGTAGCTGCCTTCCCGCCTTTCCAGCTCTCCGTCATCAGTTCTTCATTTTCTGCGGAGCCAACAAGAAGCAATTCCTGTCACCCCAGAAAATTTGTCCTTTTCTTATTTTTTGTGGTTGCATCTGCCTTCCCGTTGACGCTGGTACTGACCCCCGTCGGTGCTTTCTTTCTTTAAAAAAAAAGAAAAAAAAGAAAATTTTCTGTGAGGGAAAGAATTATTTCTTCCTTCAGGCTCATCGACACCATCTTAGGCTTAGGCCTCCCCTTTTGTCACAGACAAAATGGAAAAAACATCCAGTGGCTTTAAGAAGTGTTCCAAATGTGGCAATACCATTTCGGCCATTGATACCCATGACTGGTCTAAAATGCTTAGGACCGGATCATCAACCATCAGAATGTCCTCTCTGTAGGAAGATGACAAAGAGGCACCCTCTTTGCCCCCGATGCAGTTTCTTTAGCATCGACGTCATCGAGAGCTTCATCTTCCTCCCAAGGATCTTGGGTATCAAAACCTTAGGTCTTCTTCGAAGACTGGCCGGCCCTCCAAGGGTAGATCTCCTTCTAAGCATTGAGATGCCTTGGGCATTGCTCTGGACGGGGACACACCAGCCAAACAACACCGGCAGGAGGACCTTGCTTCCAAAGTCTTAGTGGGGTCCAAGGATGCTCCCAAGGCCGCCACCTCCGGAGAGCTCCTGATGCCATGCTCAGTGATCGTGGCCCACAATTCTGGGCATCAGCAAGCTCCATGGATCAATGTATCCTGGTCATCAAGCGGAACTTAGCGGCCTTAATGGCTGCCTCCGTACCGGTAAAGCCTTTACAGTCGTTCCCTCAGGCATTGATACCGGCTCCGATACTGACACAACCTGTATCGACTTTTTTGCCACTTACCATGCTACCGCCCATGCTGGCCCTTGAATCCATTTCCGGTACCAAGGTTCTGGCACCGCAAGCTTCAGCTACCGTTTGTGATTGGTATTGAGTATGTGCAGAACAGGAACACCCTGCCTGTCGATACTTTGAGTCTTCAGACTCCCATTCGTCGGATGATGAATCGGCCGATACCCGGGACATGAGAACTATTCCAGAGGACCCATCACCATCTCCACAATGTTGCATGACCCCTCCAGAGGACATATCTTTTCAAGACTTTATTCACAATGTTGCTCGGGGTCTGTCCTTAACGGTGACTTCAGAGAAAGAGCCTAGGGCTGAAGAACTCTAAATTCTTCAATATCCTACAGCCCCGAAGGAAGCTGCTATTCTCCCTATTCATTGCATACTTCACGACCTTATGCTTCATATGTGGGAGACACCCCTTACCATCTCTACACATACCTGATGACTCAATACCATGTACCGGGTACTGAAGTGTCCCAGTTTTCAAAAGACACAATTACTGGACCATTCCATGGTGGTGGAATCGGCAGTGCGTTGAATAAAGAGTGCTAAGACACATTCCTCGAACTCTCCAGGTAGGGAATCGAGAACCCTCGTCGCCTTTGGTTGACGTTGTTTTCAGGCTTCCATGTTATCAGCCAGGATCAGTTCCTACATACTCTATATGGGTATGCTCCTTAAAGAGGTGGCTAGGGATTTGGAGTTAATGGCTCCTTTTTTCCCTGATGACAAGAGAGCAGATTATCTCGCCCTTGTAAAGCATGATCAAAATGTTTCAAAGTTTGTTAACAGGGCAACCTTTGACTGTTTTGAGTGCATCAGCAGAACTTCATCTATCTGCATCAATGCAAGCAGGATTGCTTGGCTCCAAGCATCGGATCTTGAAAAATGGGTTCAAGATAAGCTGGGTAATATCCCTTGCACTGGTGAGAACCTTTTTGGCAAGGACTGGCAGGACAAGGCCTCTTAAAATCCAAGAACACCACTCTTAATAGACTATCTAGATCTACTGTCAACCCAGCTAGGAAAAAGGCAGCGAAGAAAGCTTTTTTCAATAAGAAGTAGTACTATCTTCCTTACACCCCTGCTGTACAGTGCCAACACCATGCTCCTCAGAAGGGGCAGCAGCCATCAAAACAGCAAAAGAAGGCTCAGACTCCTAAGTGACAACCACCTCAGCAGACCCAGCCTTCTCAGGATCTTTGACTCCTTTCTGGAGAACATAGCCATTCTGCCTCTGGAGATTCCAGATCCCATCCACATTCCCGGCAGACTTTGTCACTTTGCCCACAGGTGGCATCTTATCACATTAATAACACTATGTAACAACAATAACACCCACATCAATAACACTATGTAACAACACTTACCAAACAAAAAAAGAAATAAAGTATCTAGGAGTCACATTTGACTGTGACCTAAAGATGGAAAAACACCTCCGAAAGACCAACAGAGCAGTTTTCCACAAGCTTAGAGTGCTCCAGCCCATTCGGAATATTATTGATACCCAAGACTTCAGAACAGTGGCCCAAGCACTCATCATGCCACATTTTGACTACTGCAACGCCATCCTACAAGGTTTACCTAAAAAACCCCTAAACATATTACAAATGGCACAAAATGTAGCTGCCAGGGTCATAATGAAGAAAAATCTAAGTGACCACATCACACCAGTGCTAATTCAATTACACTGGCTACCCATAACAGCTCGAACAAAATACAAAATACTAACAACCACCTTCAAACTCATCCACAACTTAGCACCTTCCTTCCTCAACAACCTAGTAAGATCGCAACCTCCTACCCGAAACAGAAGAACCCACAATTCCAACATCCTTCACACTCCAACAGATATAAGATCTGCCAAAGCTAACACCAGCCACAGGGCTTTCTCATATGTGGCACCAACACTGTGGAACCAACTCCCACCAGAACTACGAGCTAGCAATGACCTTCTAGACTTCAGAAAGAAACTCAAAACGCACATTTTCCAATCTCATTTCAACCTGAACTAAATCCACAGATGGAGCAGCCCCTGACCACTGTGGCCAAAAAGCTTATCCTGTATATATGTATTTATGTATATATGTAAATGAACTCCCCCATAGCTAAGAAGTGTTAACTCTGTATGATGTGCTTTTCTGACAATCTGTATGTAAACAAAATTTGTACCTGCCTTGATTCGGCAGTTTCACAATAGTAATCCTACCCGCTTCTGATCGCTGGAAGGAGCGGGCTACAAATGCTTGCTAAATAAATAAAATAAATAAATTAGAACAGTGGACAGTGTCCATAGTACAGGAAGGGGACAAGCTTCATCTACGAAGTCTACCCCCCCCCCCAAGACTCCTCCAAGAGAGTTCCGCTCTCAGCCTCCTCTCCCTGCTCTGTTGTTGCAAGAGGTCACCTTCCTTCTCTCTCAGGGTGCAATAGAGGAGGTTCCACCATCCCAGCAGGGAATGGGCTTTTATTCTCCATACTTCCTCATTCCAAAGAAAACAGGAGGGTACAGGCCCATTCTGGACTTCAGAGAATTGAACAAGTACCTACTATGGGAGAAATTCAAAATGATCTCCCTAGGCACCTTTCTCCCCTTTCTCCAGAGTCAGGATTGGCTCTGTTCTCTAGATCTAAAGGAGGCATATACTCACATACTTATTCACTCACAGCACAGAAAGTTCCTGTGCTTCATGTTTCAAGGGAGACATTATCAGTACAGAGTCCTGCCTTTCGGCCTCGACTCTGCCCCAAGGATCTTCACAAAGTGCATGGTGGTACTAGCCGCATTCCTAAGGATTCAGGATATTTGTCTTCCCTTACTTAGACGACTGGCTCATTTGAGCAAACACCTCTCTAGAGGCCAGTATTTCCCTCTGGCACACAATGCAACACTTGGGATTTGTAATAAATCTTCCAAAGTCCCAACTCGTTCCCTCTCAAACTCTAGAGTTCATAGGGGCTGTCCTAGACACTCAACAATCAACGGCATTTCTGCCCCAACCCCGCTGCACTCAACTCAATTAGTTAGCAACTCAGGCATGCCTTAAGAACTTTCTACTGCCCGAGAACTCCTACAACTTCTGGGTCATATGGCATCAACAGTGCATGCTGTTCCATATGCTCATCTACATATGCATGCAGCTCAATGGACACTGGCTTCCCAGTGGTCTCAGGCATCAGGTCACCTGGGAGACAAAATAATGGTCTCTACCCAACTAATCTCGTCTCTCCAGTGATGGAAGTCCCCAGAAAACCTCCTCGTAGGGTCACCTTTTCAGATGCCAGCACATCAATGTACCCTGATGACGGATGTGTCCAAATTGGGCTGGGGAGCTCATCTGGACAATCTCTCCACTCAGGGGCTTTGGTCTCATCAGGAGTCACAACTCCACATAAATCTGCTGGAACTCAGAGCCATTCACAATGCTCTCAAAGTGTTCCAGGACTATCTTCGATTCCGCACAGTTCTAATCCAGACGGACAATCGAGTAACCATGTTCTACTTGAACAAGCAGGACAGAACAGGCTCTTGGAACCTTTGTAGTGAAGCCCTGCATCTGTGGTCTTTTGCCATACGGCATCACATTGACCTAATTGCGATGTATCTTCCAGGCAAACACAATGTCTTGGCGGACAAACTGAGTCGAGTCCTTCTATTCCACGAGTGGTCTCTCCATGCAGACAAGGTTGCTCACATTTTTCAGACCTGGGAAACCCCAGAAGTAGACCTGTTCGCAAGTCCTCAGAATGCCAAGCTTCCTCGCTTCTGCTCCTGGACTCCTGCACCGGACAGCCAGCAGGTAGATGCTTTTCACCTCCACTGGTGTAAAGGCTTCCTATATGCCTTCCCTCCCATTCCCCTCATTCCCAAGACACTTTTCAAACAGGTTAAGGATATCCTTTTAGCTTCTAGGAAGCCTTCCACCAGGCACTCCTATGCCTTCAAGTGACGTAGATTTTCTCTCTGGTGTTCGCAGAGGGTGCTTAACCCCTTCTCAGCTCCGGTGGATGCATTACTTGAATATCTTCTCCACCTGTCTTCTTCTGGACTTAAAACCAATTTGGTAAGAGTACACCTAAGTGCAATTGCGGCCTCTCACATGCCTTTAGATGGTCAGCCCATCTCTTCTCAGCCGCTTGTAGCATGCTTCATGAGGGGTCTTCTAGTAAACAAACCTCCCATTAAACCCCCTCCAGTGGCATGGGATTTAAATGTTGTTTTAGGACAGCTTCTCAAACTGCCCTTTGAACCTCTAGCCGCTACCTCTCTAAAGTTTCTCACGTGGAAGGTTACCTTCCTTATTACCCTCACTTCAGCAAGATGTATTAGTGAGCTCCAGGCTTTGGTGGCTGACCCTCCTTATACACAATTCCACCAAAGGTGGTCTTGCCCTTCCATTTAAACCAGGCAGTCTACCTCCCTGTCTTTCTCCCTAGAACTCATTCCTCTAGGGCAGAAGCAACCCTTCACACTCTGGATTGCAAATGTGCCTTGGCTTTTTATCTCCAGAGAACTCGAGAGCACAAAAAATCTTCCCAGCTTTTCATCGCCTTTGACTCAAGTCACCTGGGATTGCCAGTATCCAAGCAAACTCTCTCCAGATGGATAGCGCATTGCATCTCCTTTTCTTATGAAAGTGCAGGGCTGTCCCTTGAGGGTCACGTCACTGCACATAATGTTCGGACCATGGCTACCTCTATAGCAAATCTATGCTCTGTAGCGATTTATGAGATTTGCAAAGCAGCAACTTGGTCTTCTGTCCATGCTTTTGCTTTTCACTATTGCCTAGACAAGAACTCCCACCAGGATACCTTGTTTGGCCAAGCTGTTCTCCAGCATCTCTTTCAGACTTAGATCAACTCCTACCCTCCTTCCCGGGTTTCGATACCAGACATCCTTGGAGGACGTATGACCTACTTAGTTATGCCTGTGATCCACAGCTCACTCTGAGGTCATCTCTCTGGCATCTCCAAGCTAGGGAGTCCCATATGTGAAGACTACATTCCTGCTTGTTCCTGGAGATAGCGTAGTTACTCACCTGTAACAGATGATCTCCTGAAACAGCAGGAATTTAGTCTTCACAAACTACCCTCCTCCCCTAGGAGTTGTAGTTTCTCTCTTCTCTTCCCTTCTCCTTTTGTCTCAGCTACAAACCCAACTGAAGAGGGAGAGTTAGAAAGGCGGGAAGGCAACAGCGCAGGCGCAGTGGGATGCTCCCAAAAGCTTTCCTATAGGACGCTGGGGAGCGTTCCCGCGTGGGCTCCGTCAGTGCCGACGATACCCATATCCACCCATATGTGAAGACTAAATTCCTGCTGTTCCCGGAGATCACATGTTACAGGTGAGTAACTATGCTTTTTCCTGACCGCGCCAAGCCCTCATTGGTCTCCCTCTCTCTCTACATCTCTCCTCACATTCAGCCTGCCAATATCTTTTCCCAACACTCTATGGGACTCCCCGATTGGCTCACCGTTGGCCGCAACAAAGCGAAAGTTAAAAAACAAAACATAATGTAAGAAACAGCAACACTCCTCACATCACACTAGGGCCCACACCGCGGGAATGCAGCTCAGCCATTCTGGGGACAGCACACAGCTTAACGGAAAGCGAAAGCAAACAAAAAAAAGACAAAATAAACACAAGAAACACCTGGAATAGCATTTGGGACAGGCTTTGCTCAGCAAGCTTACCTTTGCAGGGCCAACCCACTAGAGCCGGTGCTACCTGGTAAGCAAGGTAAGCGCTGTAGAAGAGTGCCAGTGTCAGTGGGGCACCATAGCTAGCTTGCTTACAGGGTAGTGCCAGCCCTTCAGGCAGGCAACACAGCCACTAATATTAATTTTCGGAAAGGCAATTGTCACTGCCGCTTTCTAAGCTTTGTCCCCTCGGCAAAGAAAATGAATCCTAACACAGGTACTGGGTCTTCCTCTTCATCAGCATTGCTGTGAATTTGCCGATCCCGCCCCCTTTAAGTTAGGCTTCGACTTCCTGTTGTTGAGGTGGTGGGACCAGCAGAGCTCATATCGATGCTGACGAAGAGGACGTCCCCACGCCTGTGTTATGGTTTATTTTCTTTGCCATTTGAGCAGGGGACAGACCTCAGAAAGCGGCAGCAGAGGGGGAGTGATTGAGAAAAGATGCAGGTACAGGGGATGGGGTCAGTATAATAGATACATGATTGAAATGCTGAGTGTAGGGGAGGAAAGAGGAGGACTTGGATTGCAGATGGGGGAAAGAAGGGACAGTGGTGGCTTGCAGGCAGACACAGGAAGAAGTGTAGGGTAGCAAGGGGATATGCTAGCTCGGGGATAGAGAAAGGAAGCCTAGCGCAACAAAGGGTGGACTACATTGGGGGGAGAGACTAATTAGAGTGACAGGGCAGATTGCCTGGCAGGAGAGAGCAGAGGGACAGCGGAGAGATGTTGGAATCCAAACCCCCTCCCCCCCTATAATTAGTCCCATATAGCTTTGCCCAGTCTGCTATGATCAACACTCTAGGTACCGTACCTTTTCTTTAGCCCATTTAAAGTCAAACCTTTCCTGCAGGCGTTTCTTCATAGCAACCAGGATGCCGCATGCTAACAGCTCTCTTTTTGCATGTTGATTTTAAACCTGACTAACCGCCCATATTTCTTCATTTTCCACACCAAGGAGGACAAAGAGATCTGTGGCCTCCCCACTGTGAGCATAATGTCATCTGAAAATAATGTTATCTGGTAATCCCTCCCTCCACCTTGATGCCCTGAATGTCAGGACTAGTCCCTATTTGAGCTGCCAAAGGTTCGATAGATAAAGCAAAAAGCAAAGGTGATAAAGGACAACCCTTGCCTAGTTCCTCTCCCAATTTCAAAGAACCCTGAATATCCCCCATTAACTTTTATACATGCCCTAGGACAGCGATGGCGAACCTATGGCACGCGTGCCAGCTGTGGCACGCGAAGGCCTTGCAGCTGGCACGCGGGCAATAGGTCCGCAAAAAAAAGAAAAAAGCTGTCTCTGACTGCTGCCGCGGACGCGGCAAGGGCAGAATGCAGCGTCCCGCGGGGCTCCCTCCGCCCGCTAAGCCCCTCTGCAAGAGCTTTCAGATTCGCGAGGGAGAGCGTCTCCCTCGCGTCTCTGTTAAGCCCGCAGGGGCTAATGGGAAATTTCCCATCAGCCCCTTTAGACGCGAGGGACTGATGGGAAATTTCCCATTAGCCCCTGCGGGCTTAACAGAGACGCGAGGGAGACGCTCTCCCTCGCGAATCTGAAAGCCCTTGCAGAGGGGCTTAGCGGGCGGAGGGGGCCCCGCGGGACATTGTAATCTGCCGCGGCAGCAGCCAGAGCCTGCTTTTTTTTTAAAAAAAATTTGCCGGGGGGGGGGGGGGTTAGGACTGCTAATGGGCAGGAGGGGGGGGGGTTAGGACTGCTAATGGGCAGGGGGGGGGTGTTAGGACATAAAATGGGCGGGGGGGGGTTAGGACAGCAAATGGGCAGGAGGGGGGAGGGTTAGGACTGCTAATGGGCAGGAGGGGGGGGGGTTAGGACTGCTAATGGGCGGGCGGGGGCGGGGGGTTAGGACTGCTAATGGGCAGGAGGGGGGGTGTTAGGACTGCTAATGGGCAGGAGGGGGGGTGTTAGGACTGCTAATGGGTGTGGGGGGTTAGGACTGCTAATGGGCTGGGGGGGTTAGGACTGCTAATGGGCGGGCGGGCGGGGGGTTAGGACTGCTAATGGGCAGGAGGGGGGGGTGTTAGGACTGCTAATGGGCAGGGGGGGGGGGTTAGGACTGCTAATGGGCTGGGGGGGTTAGGACTGCTAATGGGCGGGCGGGTGGGGGGGGTAGGACTGCTAATGGGCTGGGGGGGTAGGACTGCTAATGGGCTGTGGGCTGATGGGGCTGTCTGGAAATGGGGTGATGGGGGTTTAGGGCTGGAAGTGAGTTGATGGGGGGGGGCTAGGACTGGTATTGGGTTGGGGGGTTGCTAGGACTGGAAATGGGCTGATGCAGGGACTAGAAGGGAATGGATGCTGGGTGAGGCTGGAACTAGAAGGGAGCTGATGTTGGGGGAGGATTAGAATGGGATGGGGCTGGGAGAGTAAAATGGAGAGGGGAAAAATATTTTGTGTGGGAGGGATAAAAAATCTACAATTGGCCGGGTATTGGGAGAGTAAGTGGGGATTGAGGATGGAGGGGTAAAATTTGAGTGGATGAAATAGGAATGAGGAAAGAGCAAAAGGAGAAAGATTAGTATGTTAAAGCGGATGTAGAGAGAGAGAATGGAAAAAAAAAAAAAACTAGAAGAGAGAAGAAAGGACAAATGGACAGCAGATGATGGAGAGTTAGCAGAAAACATGAAGAAACCAGAAGAAAGTGGCTGGAGCAATTGCAACTGAGCTGAGGTATTCTGTTTATGTAATTCCTTTTTGACATTGCCACTTGTTCTCTTTCCCCAGTAGGTCATGTATTGTTATTGTCTGAAATGTATTGGTTTAATATTTGCAATGTTGCCTTTTGATAGGTATGGTGTGGTGCTTTGTGAGTCCTGGTAGTGCTGTTAGGATACGGCGGGTTTGCTATTGGTTCTAAATGGGCAGTGTTTGTAGTAGTTCCTAATGTGCCTGGCGGTTGGCACTGGATTATAGTAATGTAGAAATCTTTTAGTCTGTCTTTATCCATACACTCATTAAGAGACATGTTTACTAAAAGTTAGTGTATGTTAGCATTATGCAAATATTTATG
Organism: Ichthyophis bannanicus; assembly: GCA_033557465.1. NCBI lineage: Eukaryota > Metazoa > Chordata > Amphibia > Gymnophiona > Ichthyophiidae > Ichthyophis > Ichthyophis bannanicus. The sequence goes on from CM066033.1 coordinate 1,072,094,200, forward strand.
CAAATTGACGTGCTGGCACTTTGAGGAAATTCTTTGGTTTTGTGCGGCAGTTTGGGCACTCGGGCTCAAAAAGGTTAGCCATCACTGCCCTAGGATGAGAGTATATCACCTCAATCCACCTTCTATTGGCAAGTCCAACCCCCATTTTCTCCACAGTTTTAAATAAAAAGGGCCAGCTAACCTAATCAAAGACCTTTTCTGCATCCACTGATAGCATTAAATGTGGACCCCACCCTTCTGTGCCGCCCAAATTAGACTCAAGATTTTACGCACACTATCTCCTGCTTGTCACCCAAGAATAAACCCAGACTGGTCTGGCTGTATCAATGTGCCCAAGATTGGATTTAACCTAGAAGCCAATATCTTTGCCAGAATTGTAACATCTAGATTCAACAAAGATATAGGTCGATAAGACCCACATTCCCTAGGATCTTTCCCCTCTTTGGGAATGACAATAATCTCAGCCCAACCCCCCCCCCCCCCCCAACCTGGTTAAATAAGGTGGTCAACAGTGCACAAAGTCCCCAAATACCCTATAAAGTCTGCCCAATAGCTCGTCCATTTCTGGGGTCCTCCCCAACTTCAGCCAGCTAATGGCCTTCCCCACCTCCTCCTCTGTAATATCCTGATCTAACCGTCCTGGCAAATCCTCACTTAAACCCGGCATCTCGATTGAATTCAGGTAACTCTCTATATCTTGTACTGGGGCACCCAGTCGACTAGCATATAAGTCCGTATAATACTTTCAAAAACAATCCCTAATCTCACCCCCCCCCCTTAAAAACCATCCCCTCCTCTTTATCCCTCACCCCCAATATGGCACTGCTCCCGCCGCTGCTTCAGCTTATTGGCCAGCATATGCTCTGCTCTATTGCCATGTTCAAAAAAAAGTACTGCTTCTCCTGCAGTAAATCCCAATCAAATTTTGTATCCAGTTCCCCTTTTAATTTCCCCCTCAGCCCAGCCAATTCTGCTTGATGCCATCTCCTGGGATCCTTCTGGTTCAGCTTCTCCAAGTGAACGATCTGTGCCCGCAGATGCTCTATCCTTTACAATCTATCCCTCTTCTTTTTAGGCCCCCGTCCCACTAACCTCCCCTGAATCACCACCTTAAACTCATCCCACAACATTCCTCCTCCAACTTTTTCCCATTGTCATTCAACTCAAAATAATCCTTGATTTCTCACCTAATATTCCCATCCACCCTTTCATTGCCCAACAGACTGTCGTTTAAGTGCCAAAACCTGTCTCTTCCTTCTTCTCTCCTCACTTGCAACCCTACCCACACCAGAGCATGGTCCATGTGGTCTTTTTCTGTCATCATTTTTCTGTGTTTCTATCCCCACCTTCCCCATCTCCGCTAGTAAGAAATGCGAGCCCAACAACAGATCTGTGTGGGAATAAGTATAATGCGGATTTGAAAAAAGTAAAATTTTTCCCCCCCCCCCCCCCCAAATGCTGCTTCCATCACAAATCAACTTATCCTCGGTGTCTCATAAAACCTTTAAGTCTGAGCTGATCCTTTCTCAGACCCCTCCCCCCACACACTTCCCTAACTATCCCACCCATGATCCAGTATTAAAGTCTTCTCCCACTACCATCCTCCCCACCCATGTCCTCCAACTTATCAGACACCCTCCTAAAAAGGAGCTCTGGGGTCCATTAGGCACATACATATTCCCCAATATGAATTCCTCCTGATGAATTATAACTTCAAAAAAGAAGAAAGTGTCCCTCCCTATCCCTGCATATCTTTTGAACCTGAACATTTACTCTTTTCAAGAACATAATAACCACCCCCACCACCTTCCTCCCATGATGACCTGAAGCAAAATAAAGCTCCAGATATCTCTGGGACCAAAGCAACCCCTCATCCTTCTGCAAAAGTATCTCCTGAATCAGGGCCACATCTGCCCCCACATGTTCCAACTCTTTAGGAAGCATTTGCCTCTTATATGGTGAGTTAAGCTCCTTAACATTCAAAGTAATGATTTTTAACTCCCTCCTAGACATCATCTCAGCCCCCCCTCAACCTCAGCTATGTGCCAAATCACTCTATCCTCCACCTCCCCCCCCCCATCCCCAGCCTACTCCCTAGCCCCCCTACTGCTCCATCCCCACCAGGACACACGAAGGAATTCTGCACCTCAAGACAGCCCTCAGGTGGCCAGAGCCTGGCCATGCAACCTATCTTAACCTCGATTTCCCCCAGCCAACCCAACTTCCCTGCACCCAACAAGAACCAGATCCCCTTTCCCTCTCGCCCTCCCACTCCCCTTCCTCCATATCCAGCCCCTCCCCACAGTCACTCATCCCACACAAACACACACTCTATCTGCCTTCCCCTTCCCACCTCCCAGACAAATGAATATCCCCCACGCTCCTACCCCTTCCAACAAACCATGTCTATCATGTCCAAGTAACTCTGAGATCAAACCACCCCCGAAGAAGTAAACAACAAAGTCTAACTCTACAACTAGTGATGATAAAGTCACTGAATTCTTCTATCACTGTCTGGTCCCCTCAGCTGTAACTCCATCTGGCCTGTAAATGCTCTTGTCAGCTGCTTGCCTCTGCTCGAAATTCTCTGCCACTGTGAAGTCTGCTGAATTGTTTTGGGAGACCCAGTCTTCTCTAACTTTGCTCCTGGAATCTTATATTTTCCAACCTCTGCCAGCACTTTACAAGCGTCCTCCATAGTTGTCACCCATCGTAAGGCCTCTTGACTATTAGCAACAATGCAAAAGGGAACAGCTAGCTATATCGTATCCACGCCTTTCTCAAATATCTCACCACTGCCTGGAATGCCCAGTGATGCGGCAGTGTCGTGGTGGCCAGATCCTGATACAGCTCAATGCAGTGCCTTTCCAATCCAAACACCCCTTCCCCCAGGCCGCCTGCATTACTTTCTCCTTTTCCTCAAAGTTGTGCAGACATACCACTATATCCTGGGACAGGTGGTCTCTGGGCTGCCCCAAATTGCGGTGCACCTGGTCAGTCATGACCCACAAGGGTCGCTCAGCCAGCTCAGTCCCCTCAGATGATAATACTCCACAGATCTCCTGCACTACCTTGCCCACGTCTGTAAAGACCTCAGTCTCTGGCATTCCCCGTATGTGAAGATTATTTCAACAGAACAGTTTTCAAGATCTTATAATTATGTTGCCACTCACCCTGTACCTCCTCTAATTGCATAACCTTGTGTTGCAGTATCTCAGTCTCCACTACTTGCTCCTCCATGCACTCATCCAAAAGAACATAAGATATGCTATACTGGGTCAGACCAAGGTCCATCAAGCCCAGTATCCTGTTTCCAACAGTGGCCAAATTAGGTCATAAGTACCTAGCAGTTTCCCCAAAAGACACAGGTTCCACAATGCTTATATTGGGTCAAGCAGTGATATCCTGGGTCCCTTTTAATAATGGTTTATAGAACTTTCCTCCAGGAACTTGTCCAAACCTTTTTTAAACTCAGCTACACTAACAGCCTACATCCTCCGGTACCAGATTCCAGAGTTTGATTACACGTTGAGTGAAAAAATATGGAGTGGAGGAGTGGCCTAGTGGTTGGGGTAAGGTACTTCAGGCCGGAAGGTCGGTGGTTCAAATCCCACTAGAGGACAGCAAACATGAGTCGGAAGGACTGGGGTTTCTAGTCCCACAGGTGCTCCTTGTGGTCTTGGGCAAGCCACTTAACCCTCCATAGCCCATGTTCCCTGTAAAATAGTTATCTCCAAGTTATAATACCCTGTTCAATGTAATGTTATAATACCCTGTTCAATGTAATTTCAGTTTGTTCAATGTAAACCGCACTGATGCAGAATAGCGCGGTATATAACAGAATATAAATAAATAAATAATAAATAAATGTTCTCTTATTAGTCTTAAATAGTTTACCCTGTAGCTTCATTGCATGTCCCTTAGACTCTATATTCTGATGACGTAAACAATCGATCTACGTTTACCCGTTCCATTCCATTCATTAATTTATAGATCTCTATCATATCTCCCCTCAGCCATCTCTTTTCCAGGTTGAAGAGCCCTAACCTTTTTAGCCTCTCTTCATAGGGGTATCCTTCCATCCCCTTTATCATTTTGGTGGTTCTTCTCTGTACCTTTTCTAATAACACTATATCCTTTTAAAATATGGCGACCAGAATTGCACACAATATTCAATGTGCGGTCGCACCATGGAAAGATACAGAGGCATTATAATATCCTTTGTTTTATTTTCCATTCCTTTCCTTAATGATACCTACCATTCTATTTGCGCTCTTGGCCACCACTGCACACTGGGCGGAGGGTTTTAACATGTTATCCACGATGACGCCTGAATCTTTTTCCTGGGTGATGGTTCCTAATATGGAACCTTGCATCGTGTAGCCATAGTTTGCGTTGTTCTTTCCTAGGTGCATAAATTTGCACTTGTCCACATTAAATTTCATCTGCCATTTGAATGCCCAGTCTTCCAATTTATCAAAATCCTCTTGCAATTTTCCACAATCCTTATGGGTTTTAACAACTTTAAATAGTTTCGTGTCATCTGCAAATTTGATAATCTCACTCGTTATTCCCTTTTCTGGGTCATTTATGAATATGTCAAAGCAGCGGACCCAGCACAGATCCCTGGGGTACTCCACTATTCACCTTTCTCCATTGGGAAAATTGACCATTTAGCCCTACCCTCCGCTTTCTATTTTTTAACCAGTTCCTGATCCACAGTAGTACACTGCCTCTTATCCCATGACTTTTTAGTTTTGCCAAAAGTCTCTGATAAGGGATCTTGTCAAAGGCTTTCTGAAAGTCCAGATGCACTATATCAACCAACTCACCTTTGTCTACTTGTTTATTCATACCTTCAAAAAAAAAATAACCGATTAGTAAGACAAGATTTTCCTTGTCGAAAGCCATGTTGGCTGTCTCCCATTAAGCCATGCCTATTTACATGTTCAGTAATTTTGTTCTTTATTATGGTTTCTACCATTTTTCCCGGTACTGACATCAGGTTCACCGGTCTGTAGTTTCCCGGATCACCCCGGAACCCTTTTTAAAAATTGGCGTTACATTGGCTGTCCTCCAATCTTCAGGTATTACAGATGATTTTAATGATAGTTCACAGATTACTAATAGTAGGTCTGCAATCTCATATTTCAGTTCTTTCAACACCCTTGGATGTATACCTTCCGGTCCAGGTGATTTGCTATTCTTCAGTTTATCAAATAGTTGTAATACATCTTCCCAGTGTATTGATATATCTCCAGGAACAAGTAGGTATGTAGTCTTCACATATGGGTATCGTTGGCACTGATGGAGCCCGCACGGGAACGCTCCCCAGCATCCTATAGGAAAGCTTTTGGGAGCATCCCACTGCGCCTGCACTGCTGACTTCCCGCCTTTCCAACTTTCCCTCTTCAGGTTTTCGTTTTCTAGGGAGCTGACAGGCAGCAACTTCTGTCACAGCAGAAAATTTTCTTTTTTGTGGTCACATCTGCCTTTCTGTCGACACCCATACCGGTCCCACCTGTGTCGTCTTCTTTTTCTTCTTCTTTTTAAAAAAAACAAAAAAAACCCTTTTTCTTGAGGGTCTGTCCCCTCTTGGTGCCTCGGCGCCAGAAACTATGAAGATAACAGATGCAAGCATCCAAATCAAAAAAGAAGTGAGATATTTGGACATTACACTAGATCATCAGCTTAACTTCACCAAGCATGTGAACAACCTAACAAAAGCTATCTATGCCAAGCTAAAAATTCTTCAACATCTAAGACCTCTTCTCTCCGCAAATGATTTCAGATGATTTGCCGTCCATCTTTTCTGCTGAGGCTGCTCTCCCTCCACGGGACAGAGCAGCCCCGACCGCCAGACCAGCCCATGCTGCCCAATCGGGGCAGTAGCGGGTGAGGATAAAAGGAGCGCCAATCGGGCGCTGGAACTTTTGCCGTCCATCTTTTCTGCTGAGGCTGCTCTCCCTCCACGGGACAGAGCAGCCCCGACCGCCAGACCAGCCCGTGCTGCCCAATCGGGGCAGTAGCGGGTGAGGATAAAAGGAGCGCCAATCGGGCGCTGGAACTTTTGCCGTCCGTCTTTTCTGCTGAGGCTGCTCTCCCTCCACGGGACAGAGCAGCCCCGACCGCCAGACCAGCCCGTGCTGCCCAATCGGGGCAGTAGCGGGTGAGGATAAAAGGAGCGCCAATCGGGCGCTGGAACTTTGCCGTCCGTCTTTTCTGCTGAGGCTGCTCTCCCTCCACGGGACAGAGCAGCCCCGACCGCCAGACCAGCCCATGCTGCCCAATCGGGGCAGTAGCGGGTGAGGATAAAAGGAGCGCCAATCGGGCGCTGGAACTTTTGCCGTCCGTCTTTTCTGCTGAGGCTGCTCTCCCTCCACGGGACAGAGCAGCCCCGACCGCCAGACCAGACCGTGCTGCCCAATCGGGGCAGTAGCGGGTGAGGATAAAAGGAGTGCCAATCGGGCGCTGGAACTTTGCCATCCGTCTTTTCTGCTGAGGCTGCTCTCCTTCCACGGGACAGAGCAGCCCCGACCGCCAGACCAGCCCATGCTGCCCAATCGGGGCAGTAGCGGGTGAGGATAAAAGGAGCGCCAATCGGGCGCTGGAACTTTTGCCGTCCGTCTTTTCTGCTGAGGCTGCTCTCCCTCCACGGGACAGAGCAGCCCCGACCGCCAGACCAGCCCGTGCTGCCCAATCGGGGCAGTAGCGGGTGAGGATAAAAGGAGCGCCAATCGGGCGCTGGAACTTTTGCCGTCCGTCTTTTCTGCTGAGGCTGCTCTCCCTCCACGGGACAGAGCAGCCCCGACCGCCAGACCAGCCCATGCTGCCCAATCGGGGCAGTAGCGGGTGAGGATAAAAGGAGCGCCAATCGGGCGCTGGAACTTTTGCCGTCCGTCTTTTCTGCTGAGGCTGCTCTCCCTCCACGGGACAGAGCAGCCCCGACCGCCAGACCAGCCCATGCTGCCCAATCGGGGCAGTAGCGGGTGAGGATAAAAGGAGCGCCAATCGGGCGCTGGAACTTTGGCCGTCCGTCTTTTCTGCTGAGGCTGCTCTCCCTCCACGGGACAGAGCAGCCCCGACCGCCAGACCAGCCCATGCTGCCCAATCGGGGCAGTAGCGGGTGAGGATAAAAGGAGCGCCAATCGGGCGCTGGAACTTTGGCCGTCCGTCTTTTCTGCTGAGGCTGCTCTCCCTCCACGGGACAGAGCAGCCCCGACCGCCAGACCAGCCCATGCTGCCCAATCGGGGCAGTAGCGGGTGAGGATAAAAGGAGCGCCAATCGGGCGCTGGAACTTTTGCCGTCCGTCTTTTCTGCTGAGGCTGCTCTCCCTCCACGGGACAGAGCAGCCCCGACCGCCAGACCAGCCCATGCTGCCCAATCGGGGCAGTAGCGGGTGAGGATAAAAGGAGCGCCAATCGGGCGCTGGAACTTTGGCCGTCCGTCTTTTCTGCTGAGGCTGCTCTCCCTCCACGGGACAGAGCAGCCCCGACCGCCAGACCAGCCCATGCTGCCCAATCGGGGCAGTAGCGGGTGAGGATAAAAGGAGCGCCAATCGGGCGCTGGAACTTTGGCCGTCCGTCTTTTCTGCTGAGGCTGATCTCCCTCCACGGGACAGAGCAGCCCCGACCGCCAGACCAGCCCATGCTGCCCAATCGGGGCAGTAGCGGGTGAGGATAAAAGGAGCGCCAATCGGGCGCGCCCGCGCCTGAGGGCCTCGCCAGAGGGCCCTTTGGCGTGGCCCTTAGGCGGTGGAACGGAGGCGGGGAGAACCTTCCTCAGCGAAAACGGAATTACTCTATACAACCCCTGGTCATCGGAGACCACAACATGAACATGAACACCTACTCCTAGAGGCCAACGCGAGGAGGTAAGCGGAAAAATTAGATAAAACGGCTTTAGAAACAGAGACAAGGAAATGCAAAGCTACTGCACGTGCAATACAAAACACCTACAACCTTGACTAACAAGGGTCAGGAAGCTTGGACATCCCTTCCTACCAAGACTTTATCCTGCCTTTGCTTGCTTGTTTTATATAATTATTACTGTCACTAACAGCTGATACTGTGTTTGTTACTGCTACTGTTTTCTTTGACTATTAATGTGACACCCTGCTTACACAGTTGACTGTTAATATACTGTTAAGGAAATCTGTTTAATAGTATACAAATACTAAGTCACTAATAATCACTAATAGTCAATTATAGCCTCCTGCAATAGTCTTCTAGAAACTAAGTCTGTTATTAGCTTTCTTGTTAATGCATAAATATCTCTGAATATTTGGCCCTTGTATCCAATATCAACACCTTCTGGTAGGTAAAGCCGAAACTGTAAGGGTTAACCCAAAAGTCTGCTGAAAGCCTTTCCAACACTTCACTCTAGAGCTATGGGTACCCTAAATTTCTTTCTGATGATATGTCTGCTCACACTGATTCCAACCCATGACTCACCTATACACCCCGCTCTACCTCCTACTCACCATGCAAACACCCGCAGCATCTATACTCGCACCTTACTCCACCCCCAGAATTGTACAAATACACGCACCCAACCTAAAGGCCTACATCAACAACAACGGGCGAACACAGAGACACCGCAAACCTAGAGCAACAAAAACACGGATAAAGCTCCCCCCTTACCAGACAACTCACAACATGGATCTGCAAAGAACGCATGATGACTGTAACATCACCCTCATCAATGCTCGTTCAATTAGAAACAAGACCCACATAATCTATGACATCATCAAAGACGAGCAACCAGACATCCTCTGTATAACTGAAACCTGGATCACCGACACTGATGCAGCCATATTAAACCAGATAAGCCATCCCGGATACAACCTGTATAACTGCCCAAGAGAAAATAAAAGAGGTGGAGGAGTCCTCATAATGGCTAAAACCAACCTGCAACTTACCACAACGTACCTGGACTCAAACACAGACGTAGACATGCTTAAAATTGAGAACCCGGCACTAGCCATATGTCTGATTTACAGAGCCCCCTCAACAAACCAAGAAGTACTTGCCTCGGTACTAGAAAACATCTCTTCGACACAACCAAAGAAATTCCAAATGATTCTAGGAGACTTAAACCTATCATCAACAGCTGCCACACACGCAGATACTTTCCTAGAAGCCATGTCACAACTAGGATTTCAACAACTAATAAACGAGCCCACTCATGACAAGGGCCACACACTCGACATGGTCTTCACTCCCACGGGTGACCAGTGCATTACAGAGAAGCCATTAATAAAGATCAACCCTAAACCGTGGTCAGACCACCACCAAATCGATATTCGGATAAAACTACCGTCTTTACCAAAGGACACAAAAGCACGAAGAGTAATGCACCAACAATGGAGATTCAACAAACTAAACCTGGAATGTCTGATAAGTAACATTCAGACCCACATAGACCTTAAAAGCACGGATCTCGATGCGCTAACAGAAAGCTGGAACACCGGAATACAGGCCGCAGCAAACCCCAAATGGAGCACCACCCCGAACCTAGCTAAACAACAATCGGAACCCTGGTACACCGAAGTACTAAACAAAAGGAAGAGAGAACTCAGAAAGCATGAAAGAAAATGGAGACGTACGAAATCTATGGAACATAGGATGGAGTACCTCACCCTCCTCTCGAAGTACAAAGAAGAGGTGAACGCTGCAAAAAGGATGCACCATACAAACCTATTGAACAAAGCGATCAACAAACCCAGGGAACTATTTGAGCTGGTGAAATCCTTAACAAAAGCATCCCAACCAGACCAACAGGATACCTCTATCAACCCACAAACGCTGGCAAACCACTACGCGAGCAAGCTGACTGCAACCCTGCCCGACCCCTGTAGGGGGGAGGTACACCGGGAAACTACGGTTGAGCAAGAACTGACATGGAGAAATTTCCACAAGATCGATGAGCAACAAACAAGCAACATAATAACTAGCATCAATACCACCACCTCCCCACTTGACCCCTGCCCCACTGCTTGGGTCAAGGCAGCGAAAAAAGATATAGTCCACCAAGTCTCACACATTGTAAACCTATCACTGCATCAAGGAATTATGCCTGACCAGCTCAAGAAATCTATAATAAGACCAGTACTGAAGAACAATAAACTTAACAAAACAGACCCAACATCTTATCGCCCCATCTCCAGCATATCCTTCTTAGCAAAAATCATCGAAAAAAGCAGCCCTCATACAACTTCAAGAGCACCTAGATGACCACAACATACTAGACATGCAACAATACGGGTTCAGACGAAACCATGGGGTTGAAACGCTTTTAATAGCACTGCTCAATAACCTCCACAAAGGCTTGGAAGACAGGAAGAAAACTTTCTTACTCATCTTCATTGACATCTCCGCCGCCTTTGATACTGTACATCATGGTATCCTACAAAAAAAAACTGGAATCAATAGGAATTTCGGGAACCACCCTTAAATGGTTCTCCTCCTATATAACGAACCGAAGTCCACAGGTACAATTCAATGGAGAAGAAAAAGCAGAAGGGTTCACTCAAACGCAAGGCATACCCCAGGGATCAGCCCTCTCGGCTCTACTTTTCAACATCTACATGCAGCCCCTCTGTGACATTTTCAAAAAACATAACATCAACTACCATATCTATGCAGATGATATTATGTTATACACTCAATTAGATACAAATGACCCAAAGTATACCCAGCTTGAATCCTGCCTGTACGAGATGTTAGCATGGCTCCAGCAAAACAACATGGCAATTAACCATAAGAAAACCAAAGTAATGTATATATCAAGTAAACCGAACTTTGAACCCCCTCCGACGGTCACCCTCTGCAACAACACATACAACACAAAAAACGAGATCAAATACCTGGGTGTCACACTTGACAGCAAACTGCAAATGGAAAAACACCTGCGAAAACCCAACAAAGCCATCTTCCACAAGCTCAGAGTCCTACAGCCACTGAGGAACTTAATCAAACCCTGTGATTTTCGGACGGTGGCACAAGCACTCATTATGCCGCACTTGGACTACTGTAACGCCATACTACAGGGTCTGCCAAAGAAAACGCTAAATATTTTGCAATTGGCCCAAAATGTGGCGGCAAGGGTCATCACACGAACAAGCATCACTCAACACATCACACCTGTATTGATCGAGCTACATTGGCTACCAGTTGCGGCCAGGATACAATATAAAACTTTGGTAACCATATTCAAGCTCATACATGACATAGCACCCTCATTCCTCTCAACCCTGGTCAGCAAGCAACCAACCAACAGAGAACTATCAACTCTGACACACTACAAGTTCCTAATAATATCAGATCAGTAAAAGCAAGTACTAGCAACAAAGCGTTCTCATTCTCAGCCCCGATAACCTGGAATCATCTACCACATGAACTGCGAGCTATAAAAGACATAAATGACTTCAGAAAGAAAATAAAAACCCATCTTTTCAAATGTCACTATAACCTGATGTAAACAAAAGTGGAATCACGAAGCCGATCTGTGTAAATGTAATTATTATAGAACTGTAAATATGTAAACCTAACCTTGAAGTGTCTAACCCTGCGTGGTGTGCCTAACCCTAAATCTATGTATATATGATCCCAATCTTCCTGTCCTGATTTGACATCTCCCAAATTTGTAATCAAACCGCTGCTGATCGCTGGAAGTAGCGGTATATAAGTGTAAACTAAATAAATAAAATAAAAATAAAAATAACAGCAGTCCAGGCTATAATCTTCCCACACTTCGATTTCTGTAATGCCATTTTATTGGGCCTCCCAAAGCAAAGCATCCACCGCCTTCAACTAGCTCAAAATACAGCGGCTAGAGTAATATCACAAACCTCTATCAAAGAGTACATTAACCCAATATTAAAGCAGCTACACTGGCTAACAATTGAGAGCAGAAGAAAATTCAAAGCACTCCACACTATATTCAAATCCCTCCAAACAGAACCTGCCATCTGCCTGAAAGAATTTATTCAAATCACTCCGGAAAACAGACCACGTAGAAGTAACAATATAAATTCTCTTGAGGTACATGCTGACTTCAGAAACTGCAACGCAACTACATCCAAGAGAGCCGTCTCCCTTTATGCCCCTCTATTATGGAACTCACTTCCTTCAGTCATAAGAAATACTAAGGATCCTAAAGCCTTCCGTAAACTGCTAAAAACATTCCTGTTCAAGGAGCACTTTGGTAAACCAGTCACCTAGTGACAATTCTACATATAAAACTACAGTCCTCACACTTTTCAAGATGCTTTCAAGTTCATTGTAACTAATTTATTTATATGTACATAGTTATTACTTAAATCAGCTGTTGCTGATTTAAGTTAATTCGTCCCTTTTCCCCTTTCACTCCCTTTTTTTTAATGTAATGTTCAATCCTTGAGTTCTCTGTAAACCGCTTTGATTCACAAAAAGCGATAAATAAGCATTAATAAATAAATAAATTTTGGGCACTAGGCCCTGTTTTTTTTCTCAAGTGTGGCGGTACCATTTCTGCTACCGACACCCATGACTGGTGTCTTAAATGTTTGGGCCCAGACCATTCTCCATCGGAGTGTCTCCTTTGCAGAAAGATGACTAAGAGGGGCCTGAAAAATAGAGATGGAAAACTCAGCACCCTTTTTGCCTCAGATGCAATGTCCGTTGCATCAATGTCGTCCAGGGCTTCATCTTCCTCCCATGGATCTCAGGTAACCAAACCCAGGTCGTCTTCGAAGACCGGTCGGTCCTCAAAGAGCATCGAGATGCTTCCAGCATTGCCTTTGAGGAAAATACACCGGCCAAACAACCCTGGCGGGAGGTTCTTGCTTCCAAAGCATTAACGAAGTCCCAAGATGTTCCCGAGGCATCCACCTCTGGAGAGTTCTTGGTGCCATGTTCTGGGGTCATGGCCCACTCCGCTGGTACCGACACCCAGACATCGTCAGGCTTTATGGATTAACGTATCCTAGCCATTGAGTGTAGCCTAGCAACCTTATTAGCAGCCTCCATACCGCTAAAGCTGCTACAGTTGGTTCCGCAGTCATCGGTTCCAATACCGGAGATATCTGCAGCTATAGTTCCGCCGATCTCCATGCTACCGCCCATGCCAGCCCTAGAATCGGTGTCTGGCATAGAGGGTCCGGTATCGAGGCATTCTGATGCCGACTTTGATCGGTACCAATGACAGGCAGTACTGGAGCACCCGGCCCATCGATACTTCGAGTCTTCCGAATCCGATGATTCTGATGTATCCATTGATATCAGAGTGGTTCTTCTGGAGGATCCCTCTCCTTCGCCACAGTGGTGGATTTCTCCTCCGGAAGACATGTCTTTTCAAGACTTTATACGGGATGTAGCTCAGGGCCTCTCCATCACCGTGACCCCCGAAAAGGAACCGAGAGCTGAAGAACTCGAAATTCTTCAGTATCCGGCAGCCCCTAAGGAGGCCGCAACCCTTCCAATACACTGGATTTTGCATGATCTCATGCTCAGAATGTGGGAAACTCCGTTAACGGTGTCTCCACATTCCCGAAGGCTCGATACAATGTACCAGGTACCGCAGTGTCCCAGGTTCCAAAAGACGCAGTTATCATACCATTCTATGGTCGTGGAATCAGCGATGCGCCAGATCAAAAGTGCTAAGACACATTCCTCTAATCCTCCAGGCCTTGAGGCGAGGACTCTTGATGCCTTTGGTCGTTGATGTTTTCAGGCCTTGATGCTGTCGACCAGAATAAGTTCTTACATACTCTACATGGGTATGTTTCTTCGAGAGGTCACTAGAGATTTGGAACTCATGGCCCCTGTTCTCCCCAGTGATAAGAGGGCTGGTTTTCTTACTCTTGTTAAACATGCCCAAAATGTTTCTAAGTTCATGAACAGGGCAACCTTTGATTGTTTCAAATGCATTAGCAGAACCTCTGCTATTTCTATCAGTGCACGTCGGATTGTTTGGCTACAAGCATCCGATTTAGAGCAGTGGGTTCAAGATAAGCTGGGAAATATTCCTTGCATAGGAGAAAACCTATTTAGCAAGAATTGGCAGGATAAAGCTTCTCAGCTTGAGTCCGAGAACACTACTTTAAATAGATTATCCAGGACCACTGCCAACCCAGCTAAGAAAAACACAGTTAAGAAACCCTTTTTCAACAAGAAAAAGAAATTCTATCCGTCTTACACCCAAGCTGGACACTGTCCAGTCCATGCTCCCCAGAAAGGACAGCAGGAGGCAAAACAACAAAGGAAGTCTCAGGTCCCAAGAGCTCAACTAGCCCAGCAGTCACAGCCTCCACAAGGTCTGTGACTCCTTCCTAGATAACCTAGTCATCCTTCCTCTAGAAATACCAGAGCCTCTCAACATTCCAGGCAGATTGTGTTTCTTTGCCAAGAGGTGGCAGCAGATAACATCAGAGCATTGGACTCTCTCCATAATGACAGAGGGGTACAAACTCCACTTCCACAGTATGCCCCCTCTCTCTACTCCAAGAGAGTTCAGTTCTCGGCCCTCCCTCACCACTCTCTTGTGTCAAGAGGTCCCATCACTCCTTGCTCAGGGAGCGAAAGAGGAGGTACCTCTTTCTCAATGGGGTCTAAGCTTCTACTCCCCCTACTTCCTTATTCCAAAGAAAACAGGAGGGTACAGGCCCAAACTAGACCTCAGGGAGTTAAACAAGTACCTCTTCCGAGAAAAATTCAAGATGATCTCTCTCAGAACACTCCTCCCTTACATTCAGAGTCAGGATTGGCTATGTTCTCTAGACCTAAAAGATGCCTATATGCATGTCTTTATTCATGCAGAACACAGGAGGTTTCTTCGATTCCTCTTTCAGGGAAGACATTACCATTACAAAGTTCTACCCTTTGGCCTGGCTTCAGCCCCAAGAGTCTTCACGAAATGCATGGCAGTGGTAGCAGCATTTTTAAGGGCTCTAGGGATATTTGTCTTTCCAATCTCATAAATCTCCCAAAATCCCATCTCACCCCTTCTCAGTCTCTAGAGTTCATAGGAGCTCTTCTAGACACAAGGCAGTCAAAGGCTTTCCTGCCACAACCTCGCTGCACTTGAATAGTTCAACTGGTGTCTCAAGCAGCTATGAAAACCTTCCTGACTGCTCGAGAAATGCTTCAGTTGCTGGGGCATATGGCGTTCACTGTACTTATGGTCCCCTATGCTCACCTACACATGCGAGCAACTCAGTGGACCCTATCCTCTCAGTGGACACAGGCGTCAGGTCGTCTGAGGGACAAAATCAGAAACTCTGCATGTCTAATCTCCTCTATTCAGTGGTGGCAAACACTGTAAAACTTTCTCTTAGGGTCACCTTTTCAGCAGCCACTGCACCAAGCTACCTTGATGACGAATGTGTCCAAGTCAGGTTAGAGGGCTCATATGGACAACCTCTCCACTCAAGGTCTCTGGACCAAGCAGGAGACTTGTCTTCACATAATTCTACTAGAACTTAGAGCTATTTTCTACGCTCTTCAAGTTTTTCAGGACCATCTGCGCTACAATACAGTCCTTGTCCAGACGGACAATCAGATAGCTATGTTCTATGTAAACAAACAGGGTGGAACAGGCTCTCAGGCATTGTGCAACGAGGCTCTACACCTCTGGTCCTTCGCAAGAGGCCTCCAGATTCACCTACTGGCAGTGTATCTTCCAGGCACACAGAATATCCTGGCAGACAAACTCTGTCGAGTGCTGCTGCCACACGAATGGTCTCTTCATTCAGAACAGATTACTCGAATCTTTCAAATTTGGGGAACCTAAGATATATTTGCAAGTACTCAGAATGCCAAACTTACCTGATTCTGTTCCAGAATTCCATCTCAGAACAGTCAGACAAGGGATGCTTTCCACCTCCACTGGGGTCAGGACTTTCCTGTATGCCTACCCACCTATTCCCCTCATTCCCAAGACTCTATTCAAACTCCAGAGAGACAGGGGCCATTTGATCCTCATAGCCCATGCTGGCCATGACAGACATGGTATCCACTGCTTCTGTATCTCTCTCAAGCCAGGCCTCTGGACTTGGGATGTGCTCCAGATCTTCTACCCCATGAGGATGGGACTCTACTGCACCTGAATCCTCAGTCCTTACACCTGATGGCATGATTGCTGAGAGCTTAGAATTTCAGGATGTCAACCTCTCTCAACAGGTAAAGGATATCCTTTTAGCCTCAAGGAAACCTTCCACAAGGTGGGCGTATGCCTTTAAATGGAAATGGTTCTCTATCTGGTGTTCAGAAAAGGAACTTAATCCCTTTTCAGTTCCCGTGGAGGCATTACTGGAATATCTCCTCCATCTGTCATCCTCTGGTCTCAAGACCAATTCAGTAAGAGTCCACCTTAGTGCCATTGTGGCTTTCCACAAGCCCTTTGATGGACAACCTGTCTCCTCTCAGCCGTTTATAGCGCAGTTTATGAGAGGTCTACTCTTAACTAAGCTTCCCATTAAGCCACCACCCATGGCATGGGACTTAAATCTCGTCCTCGGACAGCTCATAAAGTCGCATTTCGAGCCCTTAGCCACTGCATCCCTAAAGCTTCTTTCCTAGAAGGTAATCTTCCTAATTGTCCTCACTTCTGTAAGATGCATTAGTGAGCTACAAGCTTTAGTGGCTGATCCTCCTTACACAAGGTTCCACCATGATAGAGTAGTCCTTAGGACTCATCTTCACTTTATGCCAAAAGTGGTTTCACCTTTTCATTTAAACCAGTCGGTTTATCTTCCTGTCTTCTTCCCTAGGCATCATGCCTCGAATACAGAAAGGAATCTTCACACTCTGGATTGTAAAAGAGCTTTTGGCCTTTTACCTTCAGAGAACCAAGCAGCATAGAAAAGCTTCACAGCTTTTCATTGCCTTTGATTCCAGCCAACTGGGGTTACCAGTCTCCAAGAGAACACTCTCCAGGTGGATTGCAGATTTCATATCTTTTACCTATGAGAGTAAGGGACTTTCTCTCGAAGGTCATGTCACAGCTCACAAGGTTAGAGGAATGGCTGCCTCTATGGCCAACCTTCGCTTGGTGTCCATCGATGACATTTACAAAGCAGCCACTTGGTCCTCGGTTCACACTTTTGCAGCCCATTACTGCTTAGACAAGGACTTCCGCCAAGATGCCTCTTTTGGCCAGGCTGTTCTCCAGCATCTCTTTCAGACTTAGAACAACTCCTATCCCCGTCCTGGGTTTCGATACCAGAGATCCTTGGGAGGAATCATGACTCACCTCAGCCTGGGTTTAGCTGCTCTATGGGGTCATCTCCCTGGCATCTCTAAGCTTGGGAGTCCCCATATGTGAAGACTGCATTCCTGCTTGTTCCTGGAGATAGCGTAGTTACTCACCTGTAACAAGTGATTTCTGGGAACAGCAGGAATTGAGTCTTCACAACCCACCCACCTCCCTTAAGAGTTGTATCTGTATCTCTCTCTTTCTTTCCTTCTCTCCTTTTGTCTCAGCTACAAACCCAACTGAAGAGGGAGAGTTGGAAAGGCGGGAAGGCAGCAGCGCAGGCGCAGTGGGATGCTCCCAAAAGCTTTCCTATAGGACGCTGGGGAGCGTTCCCGCGCGGGCTCCGTCAGTGCCGACGATACCCATATGTGAAGACTTAATTTCTGCTGTTCCCGGAGATCACCTGTTACAGGTGAGTAACTACGCTTTCTTTAAATTCTTCAGAACTATGTACTGTCTGCCAGTCTCAGCCACCTCTTGCTTCAACTCTGAGACAGCTCTCAGTACCTCATTTTTCACCACAGACATTTCTATTGGCAGCTAGGATTTAATGTTAAAAAATGTAAAGTCATGCATTTGGGCTGCAACACTCCAAGGGAGCAATATAGTATAGGGGGTGAAGTACTTTTTATCCACTAAAGAAGAGCGGGACCTAGGCGTGGTTGTGTCTGATGATCTTAAAGTAGCTAAACAGGTAGAAAAGGTAACGGCAAAAGCTAGAAAGATGCTTGGATGCATACAGAGAGGAACGGCTAGCAGAAAAAAGGAGGTTATAGTGCCTCTGTATAAGTCTTTGGTGCGACCTCGTTTGGAGTATAGTGTGCAATTCTGGAGACTGCACCTTCAAAAGGATATAAACAGGATGGAATCGGTACAGAGGGTGGCTACTAAAATGGTTAGTGGTCTTCATTATAAAGCATATGAGGACAGACTTAAGGATCTTAATATGTACACCATAGAGGAAAGGCGGGATAGAGGTGATATGATTGAGATGTTTAAATACCTCCGTGGCATAAATGCACAGGAGAGCCGAGCCTCTTTCAATTGAAAGCAAGTTCTGCTACGAGGGGACATGGGATGAGGGTGAAGGGGGATAGATTCAGGAGTGATATGCAGAAATATTTCTTTACGGAAAGAGTGGTGGATCCATGGAATAGTCTCCCAGTGGAGGTGGTAGAGATGAGGACAGTATCTGAATTTAATAAATCATGGGACAAACACAGAGGATCTCTAAAGAAAAAAAGGGGACTCTTGTAGTTGTTGATGTAGAAGGACAGACTAAATAGGCCATGTGGTCTTTTTCTGTCATCATATTTCTATGCTTCTATGTTTCTTTGTGTATACGGTGCTTAATTACAGTCAGCCAGCAGCACATTAAAGCCTTGGTGGTGTGCCCTGCACCATCTTGGGGATCCACGCTGCCCTCATTCTCAGACTTCAGATGAATCAATATAATACATAGTATAAGTTTTGTGCTTAATTGTACATGTTGGGTGGATAACATCTATACTTCTCACAGTGGTTTCACCTTTCACTTTCAAGGGATAGATTCAGATTTAAAATTTGCATTGATAAATGAATGTGGATCACTTGAATAGAGTCCCAAGTTAATAATGTTGCCTATCTTATACAGCAACTAGTTCTGCATTTTTTATTTATGTACATTCTCTTATATACCGCGCTATTCTGCATCAGTGCGGTTTATTTTGTCAGCAAGAGAGAATGTATTTAAAAGAGAAGTTCTTGTAGACCTCTGGGAAATTGTCTCACAAGACCTCATGGCAAGAATGCTATGCAGGGGGAACACACGTACTATAGCAGAAAAACAAATTAAATTTCTCTGATCATCTTTATTTTCACTTGCAGGAGAAAGGGAACGAGTCATGTAGTGTATAGATTGCTTAAAATACTTTAGACCCATCTTTATCCATTATATAGAAAGAAAATATCAATTTATTTTGGCATGAATGAAGTGCCTACAGATGCATCCATACCCATCCATAAGGTGCATAGGAAGGGTGAGAGTTATTTCTATAGTAACAACATATCCCTCCAATTGTTGCCAGAATTTTCTGACTGTAACCTTAAGAAAACTTTAATCTGGATCCTCACACCTGTTGCTTGTTCTTCTCCCTGTAATGAATACACATTCATCAATTAAAAAAACAAAAAAACTAACTAGTATAATTGAACATCCTGATTAAATATTGCATGAATATTAGTTGCCTTTTTCTGAGCAGTCATATTAAAGAGATTTCAGATAATCTTGGTGATTTATTAATTTATTATTGTATACCTGTTATATGTACTGTTATAATTGTTCATTGTACTATGTTGTTAACAAGTAAACCGCACTGATTGTAAAAGTGCAGTATATAAAAGTAAGTAAGTAAATAAATAAAATTTAATAAAAGAAAGCTTATTAGAATATACAATATTTTAGTTACCTCCTGCACACTTATGTAAATGTTTACTAAGCTGGGCTAACAACACGTGTTCTTTGTAACTAGGGCCCATTGAATAACATGGGGCCTAGATACAAATAGCACATACTTATTAGCCTAGTTTAGTAAACGTGCCGCCTAGAAATGCTTATCACATGGTAATGGTGTTAACATTTGCTAAGCATTAGTAAATAGGAGGTTTTGTGAAGATCTAAGGAACTGATAAATTGTCTCAATAGATAACTTGTTTATATGGGAGTGCTTTGAAAGTGTGGTATATGCTGCTATGATGAAAGCTAATTGAATTGGACATTTCAATGAAATAAAATAGATTTAGAAGTGGAGCAAAGTTTTGATCACATGTCATTAATTATGTTGTGTTAAACCTTTTCATATTTTTAAATTAAACTTGCATTTTGTTAATCATTGTTTTTTTTTTACTTACTATACTTAGTTTTTATAATTGTTTATCCCCTTTTTTTTGTTGCATGTTTTCCTCCATAGCCATTCTTTGCCCCTCACGTTTACCTGCCAAGGTATTACTTTGGCAATTCCCAACATTTCATCCCACGTCCATCAGTAAAAACGAGTCTGTCCAGAGATCAGAGCAATGGCCTAGTAAGTATGTAAAAGGATGATTCAATGCTGACACAGATTAAATAGACCAGAAACGCAAACATGGCTTGTTTATTTAGAGGACTAATAATTTTCAGTTCTATAAGTTGCTTAATAGCTTAAAGTTTTAACATTTTTAGTAAATATGTTTACAAAGAAAAATGCCCATTATAGTTTTTCTCTCCTCTGCATTCTCTTAAATCGACTAGATTACAGTTTAACATCTTTGCACATAATACATTGTGGTACAGATTAATGTTGCAATGTAAGCCTTGATCTCCAGGAACAAGCAGGAATGAGTCTTTATATGGGTTTCGTCGGTACCGACGGAGCCTGCACGGGAACGCTCCCCAGCGTCCAATCAGAAAACTTTTGGGAGCATCCCACAGCGCCTGCGTGCTGCCTTCCCGCCTTTCCCAACTGTCTCTCCTCAGTTCTTCTTTTTCCGCGGAGCCAGCAGGTCGTGTTCCTCTCACCGCAGAAGAATTCCTTATTTTTTCTTTATTTCTTTTGTGTCGCGTCTGCCTTCTTCGACGCTGTACCGGTACCGCCAGTCTTTGTTCTTTTCTTCTTGTAAAAAAAAAAAACAAACAAACATTTTTTCCATTCTTTTTCTTCAGGTACACTTGTGTTTGGGCCTTAGGCCCAAAACTTTTTTTCCTTAAATATGGAAAAGCCTGCCTCAGGATTTAAAAAGTGCACAAAATGTGACGGTACCATTTCCGTCACCGACACCCATGACTGGTGTCTTAAATGTTTAGGTCCTGACCATTCCACAACAGATTGTGTGTCCTGTTCCATGATGTCTAAAAGAGGTCAGCAGAACCGAGCTGCCAAGCTCAGTACCCCGTTTCCCTCTAATGCGGCTTCGGTGGCATCGACGTCTTCCAGAGCTGCTTCTTCCTCACATGGATCTCAGGTAACTAAACATATATCCAGCCGGTCCTCGAAGGGTAGATCTCCTTCTAAGCATCGAGATGCCTCTGGCCTTGCCCTCGAGGATTCTGCACCGGCAAAATTACCCTGGCGGGAGGCTTCGGCCTCTAAAGCATCATCATCAGGGTTCCAGGATGATCTCGATGGCATGGCCTCAGCAGATCTCTTGGTGCCATGCTCTGGGGTACCGGTGGCTTCCACCGGTACCGACTTCCAGGCATTGGCGGTGTCGATGGATCAGAGGGTTCTGTCCATAGAACGCAGTCTGGCGGCTTTCCTTGTGGCATCGACGCCCGTGGTACCACAGCAGACTACTCCGCCGGTACCGGCTCTAGCATCGCCATCGGTACCGATCCCGGTATCGGTGGCATCAACATCGGCATGGGTGTCCGCTATGCCGGTACTCTGTCCTCTGCAGCCCTCCGGTACCGATACCCCAGTACCGGTTATTCCCGATACCAATCCCGGTCGGTACGGGTATCGGGCTTTGCAAGAGCATCCGGACAGACGATACTTCGATTCTTCTGAGAACTCTGAGGAGTCTGAAGAATCGGTTGATGCAGTGATGCTTCTTCCACAGGAGGAGTCCTCTCCTAAACAAAGGATGTCTCCTCCTGAGGACTTGTCTTTTCAAGACTTTATCAGAGAGGTGGCTCGGGGCCTCTCTATTACAGTGGCCCCTGAGACAGAGCCCAGAGCCAAGGAGTTAGATATTTTACAATATCCTAAAACTCCTAAGGAGGCAGCTACCTTACCTATTCATGAGATTCTGTATGATCTCATGTTGAGGATGTGGGAAGCACCTCTAACCACCTCTCCTCATTCTTGCAGGTTGGATACCATGTATCGTGTCCCCCCTTGTCCTGGTTTCCATAAAACTCAACTTCCTCACCACTCTATTGTGGTTGAGTCTGCAATGAGAAAGATTAGAAGTGCTAAAAGACATGCCTCTAATCCTCCAGGATGTGAATGTAGAACCCTGGATGCTTTTGGAAGAAGAGTCTTCCAAGCTTCCATGCTTGCTGCGAGAATTAATTCTTATAGTCTCTACATGGGAATGTTCTTAAAAGAAGTCACTGACCATTTGTAGACTTTAAGTCCTTTTATGTCTGAAGATAAAAGGCAAGACTTTCTCACTGGGCTCAAACATGCCCAAGATATCTCCAAATTCTCCAACCGTGCAGCTTTCGACTCCTTTGAATGCGTAAGCTGAGCACCCTAGGGATGGACCCTAAAGTTACTGCTTGGGTTAGAAATTGGTTGGGTGGGAGGCGACAAAGAGTACAAGTAAATGGAGCTCACTCTGAGGAGAAGGATGTTACCAGTGGTGTGCCCCAGGGATCTGTCCTTGGTCCGATTCTTTTTAACATCTTTGTTAGTGAGCCTCTTTGCAGATGATACCAAAATCTGCAATAGAGTAGACACCCAGGAAGGTGTAGATAACATGAGGAGGGATCTAGCTAAGCTTGAAGAATGGTCTAGAATTTGGCAGCTGGGATTTAATGTTAAAAAATGTAAGGTCATGCATTTGGGCTGCAGCAATCCAAGGGAGCAATACAGTATAGGAGGTGAAGTACTTTTGTCCACTAAAGAAGAGCGGGACCTAAGCGTGGTTGTGTCTGATGATCTTAAAGTAGCTAAACAGGTAGAAAAGGCAACGGCAAAAGCTAGAAGGAGCTTGGGTGCATACGGAGAGGAATGGCTAGCAGAAAAAAGGAGGTGATAATGCCTCTGTATAAGTCTTTGGTGCGACCTCATTTGGAGTATGGTGTTAAAGGATGTGAACAGGATGGAGTCGGTGCAGAGGGTTGCTACTAAAATGATTAATGGGCTTCATTATAAAGCATATGAGGACAGACTTAAGGATCTTAATATGTACACCTTAGAGGAAAGGCGGGATAGAGGTGATATGATTGAGATGTTTAAATACTTCCATGGCATAAATGTTCAGGGAGAGAGCCTCTTTCAATTGAAAGCAAGTTCTGCTACGAGGGGACATGGGATGAGGGTGAAGGGAGATAGATTCAGGAGTGATATGCGGAAATATTTCTTTACGGAAAGAGTAGTGGATCCATGGAATAGTCTCCCAGTGGAGGTGGTAGCGATGAGGACAGTAACTGAATTCAAAAAAGCATGGGACCAACACAGAGGATCTCTAAAGGTAAAAAGTGGACTGTTGTAGTTGTTGTTATGGAAGGACAGACTAGATAGGCCATGTGGTCTTTTTCTGTCATCATGTTTCTATGTTTCTATTGCCATAGGTGCACGTAGGATTGCTTGGCTTCAAGCATCTGATCTGGAGATCTGGGTTCAAGATGAATTGGGAAATATCCCTTGTACAGGTGAGAACCTGTTTGGTAAGGATTGGCAAGCAAAAGCCAATCAGATGGATGCTGAAAATTCTGCTTTGTATAGACTATCCAAATCAACAGCTGTTCCTGCTAAGAAAAGGTTGTTCAAGAAAGCACCTTTTTCTAAAAAGGGAAGATTCTATCCTGCTTATGGTCAGCGGGCATCTTCTGCAGCTCAGTTCCCTTCCAAACGTCAGCAATCCTCCAAACAGAGCAAAGCAAAGGCTGCGAGGCCTGCTCCAGCCCAGCAACCTCAGCCCCCTCAGGGCCTTTGACTTTCTGCTAGAGAACTTAGCCTTCCTGGCTCTAGAAGGACCAGAGCCCTCCACCATTCCACGTTATGTCACTTTGCTCCCAGGTGGGGGCAAATTACAGCAGAGCATTGGACACTCTCCATCATAAGAGAGGGGCACAAACTTCATTTTGCAAGCTTTCCCCCTCTCACAAGAGTGCACCAGTTCAATTCTCCAACCTCCCTCCTCAGCCTGTTGGAGCAGGAGGTTGCCACTCTTCTCGCCTAGGGGGCAATAGAGGAAGTGCCTTTTGTGGCGCCCACTACCGCCTAGGCGGTTGCCTAGAAGTAGCGGTGTGCCTTTTATTGTCGCTTGTTATCAAGAGGATCCAGAGCCGTGGCTTCTGGGAAATGTAGTTGTGTATAATAATTGAGTCCGAGGGTTTGTTAGGCAAAAATCACAGGAATTTATTTTACTTCCCCCAAACAGAGCATTTGGTAGCTCAACACATGTTAAACAAAAGATAGGATGCTTCTCCAACACGAAAGAAGTTTTATAGCAAAGCTTGCACAGGAACTTAAAGATAGCACTGTTTCTGGCAGTTATTAATCACAGGCATGTGTTTCTTTTCAGTCTCAGTGTTTTACAGTAAAGCATAGAAGATTCTTGCTCACTTTTGAGCCTGGTGTCTGCTTCATTCAAAAGTGTCCATCCTTTAAACTTAAGAAATGCTTCTTCACCAATAGTTAACATTCATATCACAGCATTAAATGTTACTGGTTCACTTTAAACACAGCTGACTTTCACAAACCTTTGCAGCAGTCGCAATGCTTGTTGTCCAGCTAATCCAGTCCTGGTTTTCCTTCCTTTAAAACTCAGAACTGCCCTTATATTACCTTCTCAGAAAAAGAGCAATCCATATAAGATTCTATGGATTCTTGGTCAGAAGGGTAAGGGTCTGTTTGCATGGCTTCATATTCCTGTTCTCTTGTCTCCTGGCTTCCCTCAGCTTGAGCATGTGAAGGCTTAATCTCTTCTAGCAAGTCTAAGAGTGCCTTCCAACGTGAGCTGTTTCTACCCTCAGGGACCCTAGCAGAGCTGTACTGATCCTTATCTGGTAGTAAACGATTCAGAGACTAGCAGTTTTAAATTACTCTCAGTAAAAGTTTTATGCACAGACCTTTTCAGAGCTGGTAACTTACGGGCATATTTCTGTAACACAACCTTTGTACCTTGCTCCTGGTCAACAGCTTTCCCCGGTAAAGCTTTCCCGTCTCCAGACCCAGCTGCACTTCTTATAGCTCTGGCATCCACCTGGACTGTGGCTTCCCGTACGCTGAGACCTTTGGGGATTCCCTCTGAGGCTGTCCCTGGAAGACTTCCTCCCTTCAAGCTTCCTGAAGGTTCTTTCTTCCTCCTCCTCACTGGACTCACTCCCCTCTGTTTCCCTGGAGGTCTGGTGCTCCTTTCTTTCTGCTCTCCTCGAGTGCTGTGCTTTCCTCCACTGCTGTTTCCCGGACTCTCTCCCGGCTTGCCCTCTTTCCTCTGTTCCCTGGGGTTTTAAAGAGAGTGGCTGCACTACCCTTTCCACACCTCTACCCAGGTGCTTCCCATTACTTTCCTTGGTTGCCTTGGAGCTTGGGCATGGCCTGCACTCAGCAACTGAATGTAGTTTTTTTCTCCAGGACCAAGCAGGAAGTCAGTCCTCACTGATGGGTGACGTCGGCGCCGACGGAGCCCTCGCGGAGCAATTTCCCCAGCTTTCGAAGAAAGCCTTGGGGAATTGCAGCGCGCATGCGCGGTCCCCTTCCCGCCCAAGGGTGCCATCTTGCTCAGTCTTCTTTTTTCCGCGGAGCCCTACAGACGTAGTTTGTGATCACCGCTGAAAAAGTTGATTTTTTTCGTTCTGTTTTTCTCGGTTCGGCGCCGTGTCCTTTTCCCGCCTGGCCTCGATACTCCGGTTTCGAGTCCGTTCACTATTTTTCGGTTTTTGTCCTTCGTGACTGGCGTTCCCGCCACTTTTTTCTTTTTCTCTGGCAGCACGGTCTTTTGACCTCGCAGGGGCCCTTTTTCCCCCCATGGCTGCCAGCAGGTTTAAAAAGTGTGATCGGTGTACGAGGCTTATGTCTCTTACCGACACACACGACTGCTGCCTCCGCTGCCTCGGACCCAATCATGACCCGATGATTTGTGGTCCGTGTACCAAAATGTCCTCGAAGGCATTGAGGAGTCGGCAGTCTCAAAAGGAGCGAATCTTCTCTGACTCCGCGTCCGGCCGGGCCCGGACCTCGTCAGAGGCTTCGACGTCTCGTGACTCTGGCCCCGAGCGTCGTCGGAGCTCCTCTGAGCGGGGGTCTCCCGCCCGGGAACATCGTCGGAAGAAGAAATCTGCGAGGGCGGCGTCGGAGGACGCTCCTGGTCCCTCGAGGGCCAGGTCGCATAGCCCCGATAGCCGCCCCGGGTCCTCGGAGTCGGAGAGGCCTTCGAAGCATCCTCGTCTCGAAGTGGAGTCTCCTGGACACGTGAGTACTGTAGTCCTCGTGGACTCGCCTCCGAAGGAGCCGATGTCGGGCCCGACGCCGTCGGGGCCCGAGTCGGGGGCTGCTGGGTCTCCTGAGCTTGGACTCAGGTTGACAGCCTTGGAGAGCAGTTTTGCTGCCTTCATGGACCAGCAGCGGGCATTGATCGCTGGCCTCGCCGGTGCATCTGCCCCGACCACCGGGACTTCGACGTCCAAGTCGACCCCGGAGGCCGAGCCGATCCTCGGCCACGGTCTCCCTCGGCCTCCCGTTCGGGACCGAGGTCGTCGACACCGGTCTCAGCGTCGGGGCGGAGATCCTCGGCGGCCGCCCGCACGGAGCCGCTCGATTCCTCCACGGAGGAGTCGGGCTGGGACACGGAGGAGGATGAGTCACCCGGTTCTTTTCAGACTCGGTGCGTCCCCTCCGACTCGCCCGAGTCTGAGCCTCGGAGACGGTCCCCCCCGGAGGATACCCGGTTCTCGGACTTCGTGAGGGATATGGCCAAAGCTTTGGCCTTCCCCGCGGATCCCGAGGAAGAGCCTCGAGCCGAAGAGCTCGAGGCCCTCCAGTATGACTCTCCCCCGAAGGAGGCCTTTACTGTACCGGTTCCTCCGATGCTGGAAAGACTTCTCTTCCGCATGTGGGAGAGCCCAGCATCGACGCCGGTGTTAAGCAAGCGGGTCGATTCCATGTATCGAGTCCGCAAGAGCCCTGGGTTCCAGAAGGCACAACTACCACACCATTCCATGGTGGTGGAATCGGCCATGCATCGACTCAAGAGTCAAAAGATGCACTCCTCAGTGCCTCCCGGCAAGGAGGCCCGGAACCTGGATGCCCTCGGTAGGAAGTGCTTCCAGGGCTCTATGCTTGCTTGTCGAGTCCAGACATACCAGCTCTACATGGGCATGTATCTCCGAGACCTGGCAAAGGAAATTGCCGGGTTCTCTGCTGGTCTCTCCCAGGAACCTTTGCAGAGGTTCCAGGCCTTGTCCACTGGTATTCGAGAGTGCTCGAAGTTTATTTCTCGAGCAGCCTACGATGGCTTCGAAGCATCGGCTCGAGTAGCCGGGGCCGGCATCGGTGCCCGCCGACAGGCTTGGCTTCAGTCATCTGACCTCGAGCCATGGGTGCAGGACAAGTTGGTCGATGTCCCCTGCAGAGGTGAAAACCTCTTTGGCAAGCCCATGGCTGAAAAGGCTGCACAACTCGAGACCGAGATCTAACCAGGACTCGCCTGTCCAGAAAGACCTCTGCCCCTTCACAGAAGAGGAAGGGCTCGGGGAAAAAGCCCTTTTACCCGAGGAAGGTGTCTGCCTATAAACAACACCACCCACAATATCAAGCCTCAGCAGCTCCCCATCAGGGTCAGCAGGCTAAGGGACAGGGTAATGGGTCCCGTAGGCAGAAGGCCCCCAAGCCCACTACACCAGCCCCTGCTCAGCAGGGTGGGGTTTTTTGACTCCGTCAGCATAGCCTCTTCCCCCCCGCTGGCTTCTCTCAGCACGGGAGGCCGGCTGGCCCACTTTGCCCACAGGTGGTCAGCCATAACATCAGATACCTGGGTGCTTCAGGTAGTTCAAGAAGGCTACCTTTTGCATTTTCACCAAGTACCTCCCTCCTACTTTCCAGGGGAGCCTCCAAGACCCCCTCTGCACAAGGACTTACTCCTTCAGGAGTTGGCAAGTCTTCTTCAGGAACAGGCTGTGGAACCGGTGCCCCACCACCTGAGAGGTCACGGCTTTTATTCCAGGTACTTTCTGATACCAAAAAGAACAGGAGGCCTCAGACCCATCCTAGACTTGCGCAACCTCAACAAGTTCCTGCAAAGGGAAAAGTTCAAGATGCTTACCCTTGGAATCCTGCTGCCCTACCTCCAGCAGGGAGATTGGCTATGCTCCTTGGATCTAAAGGATGCTTATACTCACATCCTTATCCATCCGGACCACAGACAATATCTACGATTTGTTGTGGCAGGAAATCATTATCAGTACAGGGTGCTGCCCTTTGGCCTGTCCTCTGCTCCCAGGGTATTCATCAAATGCCTGGCAGTGGTGGCAGCCTTCCTGAGGCTTCAAGGACTCTGTCTTTCCCTACCTGGACGACTGGCTCATCCGGGCACAGTCTTCCCTGGAGGTCACTCAGGCCACTCATCGCACTGTGGCTCTGCTTCAGCACTTGGGGTTTGTCATAAACTTCGCAAAGTCCACTTTGCTCCCCTCTCAAGATCTCGAATTCATAGGAGCACGGTTGGACACTCTGCAAGCTCGTGCCTTCTTGCCTCTGGAACGGGGCAACTGGCTCAGAGCTCTGGCCAGCAGGTTTCACAGCACTTCCCTGGTCTCGGCCAGGCAATTCCTGCAGCTGCTCGGCCATATGGCTTCCACGGTCCATGTCACTCCGAATGCCCGTCTACATATGAGGCCTACTCAGTGGAGCCTTCGCACTCAATGGCATCAAGCCACAGGGAGCCTTGCGGACTTAGTACAGATCTCCGACCGCCTGATCTCCTCTCTGCAATGGTGGCTTCATCTGCCCAATCTGGTACTCGGCATGACTTTTCAGTCTCCTCCGCCTTCCCAAGTGCTGACGTCCGATGCCTCTCTCCTGGGATGGGGAGCACATTGCCAGGGGACATGTACTCAAGGCCTTTGGACCCCTTGGGAGGCTGCTCAACAGATAAACTTCCTGGAGCTCAGGGCGATCCGTCTAGCTCTACGGACCTTCTCTCACCTCACCTCTCATCAGTCTGTACTAGTCCAGACGGACAATCAGGTTGCCATGTTCTGTGTCAACAAACAGGGGGGCACCGGCTCCCTCCTTCTATGTCAGGAGGCTCGGAGACTGTGCTCTTGGGCAGTCGACCATGGCATCCTCCTCAAAGCGGTTTACCTGCCAGGACAAGAAAATTACCTAGCCGACAAACTGAGCAGGATTCTGCAGCCACACGAGTGGAGGTTAGACCCGTTGGTGGTTCAGCGGATCTTTCTCCGATGGGACCTCCCCACCATGGATCTTTTTGCCAGTCCTCTGAACCGGCAACTTCCCAGGTTCTGCTCTAGGCACCCGCACCCGCTCAGAGTAGCGGCGGATGCTTTCCTCATCCCGTGGTCCACGGGCCTACTGTATGCCTTCCCTCCCACACCACTCGTGTCCCGGACGCTTTTCAAAGTTCTCCGGGACAGGGCCTCGGTAATCCTGGTAGCGCCCAGGTGGCCGAGACAGCCCTGGTTCCCGCTCCTACTACAACTGGCAGTGGACACTCCTCTTCCTCTGGGGTTTCAGCCCGATCTCCTGACTCAGGATCAGGGCACTCTCCTGCACCCCAACCTCCGGGCCCTTCACCTGATGGCCTGGCTGCTGAAAGGGTAGTCCTAGCTCCGCTGCTCCTACCTCCGGAGGTGGAAGATGTCGTCCTAGCGTCTAGTCGACCATCCACTCGGAAGTCTTGCGTCCTTAAATGGCGTCGCTTCTCCGTGTGGTGTTCTCAGCAGTCTGAGAACCCCTTCTCCTGCTTGGTATCGGTGGTACTGCAATACTTGCTTCACCTTTCCAATCTCGGCCTCAAGTCCAACTCTGTAAGGGTCCACCTCAGTGCTCTCTCTGCACATCACTCGCCGGTGGACGGTAGACCTCTTTCCGCACACCCCTTGGTGTCGTGTTTTCTCAGAGGCCTCCTTCTGCTTAAGCCTCCCTTGCGCCCACCAGCCCCTGACTGGGATCTCAATGTGGTCTTGCAGCGGATTACCTGTCTGCCTTTTGAGCCTATGGCTACCTGCCCTCTTCGTTTCCTTTCCTGGAAAACTTGGTAGCCCTTACCTCCGCTAGGTGCATTAGTGAACTTCAAGCCCTAGTGTCTGAGCCTCCTTACACTAGGTTCTACCCGAATAGGGTGGTCTTAAGGACTCACCCTAAGTTTCTTCCAAAAGTGGTTGCCCCTTTTCATCTCAACCAAGAGGTGGTTCTTCCAACCTTCTTTCCCAGGCCGCATACCAGCCGGACTGAGACGGTTCTGCATACCCTGGACTGTAGGAGGGCCTTATCCTTCTACCTTGACCGTACGCGGGAGCATAGAAAGGCTGTTCAGCTTTTCGTTTCTTTTGACCCCAATAGGTTGGGGGTGCCTGTCTCCAAGCGTACTTTGTCCATCTGGGTAGCTGACTGTATCGCCTGGGCTTATGGGGCAGCCGGCCTCTCCTTAGAGAGTCGAGTCACGGCTCACCGTGTCAGGGCGAAGGCTGCGTCAGTGGCTCATCTCCGCTCTGTTCCGTTGGCAGACATCTGCCGGGCCGGTACTTGGTCTTCAAGCCAGACTTTTGCGGCTCATTACTGCCTGGAGAGGGAGTCCCGCAGGGACAATGCTTTCGGACAGGCAGTCCTCCACAATCTCTTTGAGGTTTAGGCAACTCCTACCCTCCGGCCCTGGTGTTGGGCTACCGGCCAGGAGCGTATTCAGAGAAGATTCCTTCCTTCTGTTCTGCTGAGCTAGAGGGAGCTCATTTTTTGGCTTGAGGTCTCCGGTAGCCTTAAGCTTGGGAGTCCCATAAGTAAGGACTGACTTCCTGCTTGGTCCTGGAGAAAGAGTAGTTACTCACCTGTAACAGGTGTTCTCCAGGAGCAGCAGGAATCAGTCCTCACAACCCTCCCTCCTCCCCTCGGAGTTGCAGTCATTCTTATCCATTGTTTTTGCTATCTTTTTTTGCTGTCTTTTCGCTATGTCATCAGACTGAGCAAGATGGCACCCTTGGGCGGGAAGGGGACCGCGCATGCGCGCTGCAATTCCCAAAGGCTTTCTTCGAAAGCTGGGGAAATTGCTCCGCGAGGGCTCCGTCGGCGCCAACGGCACCCATAAGTGAGGACTGATTCCTGCTGCTCCTGGAGAACACCTGTTACAGGTGAGTAACTATTCTTTCCTTTTGCTGTAGTTTGACCCTCACTGCTCTCAGTGCTATCTCTCTGCTGAAAGGTAAATGTTTTTATTTCACCTAATTCTCGGGGCTCAAATGTGCTTTCGCCACCACACTTTTCAACAACAGGGCACAGGGTTCTACTCACCCTATTTTCTTATTCCAAAGAAAACAGGGGGCTTCAGACCCATCTTAGATCTCAGAGAGTTGAACAGATTCCTAGTCAAAGAAAAATTCAAGATGGTTTCTCTAGGAACTCTGCTGCCATACCTTCAGAGTCAGGATTGGCTTTGTTCTCTAGATCTCAAGGATGCGTACACTCATGTTCTCATCCATCCAACTCACAGAAGATTCCTTCGGTTCCTTTTTCAGGAAAAGCACTATCAATACAGAGTGCTCCCTTTTGGTCTGGCCTCTGCACCAAGGGTTTTCATGAAATGCATGGCAGTGGTAGCTGCTTTTCTGCGCACCCTGGGAATATTCGTCTTCCCTTATCTGGACGACTGGCTCATTCGAGCTCCCACTCAATCAGAGGCCAAGACTTCTCTAACCTGTACAATGCGTATCCTTCAGTATTTAGGGCTGGTAATAAACATCCCAAAATCCAATTTGATCCCTACTCAGTCTCTGGAGTTTATAGGGGCGTTGCTGGATACCACAAGGGCAAGGGCCTATCTTCCCCAGGCCCATTGCCTTCGCTTGGTGCAGTTAGCTTCTCAAGCAGAGTTGAAACCCCTACTAACTGCTCGAGAGATGTTGCAGTTGCTAGGCCACATGGCATCCACCGTACATGTGGTACCATATGCTCGCCTTCACATGAGAGCAGCTCAGTGGGCTTTATCCACCCAATGGACCCAGGCATTAGGCTGCCTGTCAGACAAAATAGCAAACACAAGTCACCTCATTTTGTCCCTCCAGTGGTGGAAGTCCCCACAAAACCTGTTGCTGGGGTCCCCCTTTCAACAGCCTCTACCCCAAGCAACTCTTACAACAGATGCTTCTCCAATGGGCTGGGGAGCTCATCTTCAGGATCTCTCCACCCAGGGCATCTGGTCCCCACAGGAGACTTGTCAACATATCAATCTCTTAGAACTCGGAGCAATCTTCCTTGCTCTGCGAGTTTTCCACACCCTACTCAGCCACAAGACAGTCCTTATCTACACGGACAATCAAGTAGCCATGTTCTTTGTAAACAAGCAGGGAGGAACTGGCTCTCTGTCCCTTTGCAACGAAGCTCTGCGACTGTGGGCCCTCGCCAGAGAGCATCACATTCATCTTCTGGCAGTTTATCTTCCAGGTGTTCAAAACTCTTGGGCAGACAGACTCAGTCGAGTTCTGCTTCCACACGAGTGGTCCCTACATATGGACCAGGTATCCAAGATTTTTCAAATTTGGGGAACCCCGGACATAGACCTCTTTGCAAGTCCGTGGAATGCCAAACTTCCCCGGTTCAGTTCCAGAACTCCGGCTCAGGCAGGGGATGCTTTCCTCCTTCACTGGGGTCAAGACTTCCTGTATGCCTTTCCACCCATTCCCCTAATTCCCAAAACACTGTTCAAGCTTCAGAGAGACAGAGGCCGCATGATTCTCATAGTTCCACATTGGCCAAGGCAAGTGTGGTACCCTCTGCTTCTACATCTCTCTCAAGCTCCCTCCCTGTAGTTAGGGTCTGCTCCAGACCTCCTCTCTCAAGAGGTCAGAAAGTTATGGCATCCCAATCCCCAGTCTCTGCATCTCAGGGCTTGGTTGCTGAAGGCCTAGATCTCCAGGATCTTCATCTTTCTCAACAAGTAAAAGATGTTCTTTTGGCTTCCAGAAAACCTTCCACTAGACGTTCTTATGCTTTCAAGTGGGAGAGGTTTACTATCTGGTGTTCTGGAAAGGGTCTTAACCCCTTGCCATACCTCTGGAATCTTTGCTGGAGTATCTCCTTCATCTGTCTAATGCAGGCCTTAAGACAAATTCAGTAAGGGTCCATTTGAGTGCTATTGCAGCTTCCCTTAAGCCTCTAAATGGACAACCTATTTCCTCTGATCCTCTTGTAGCAAGGTTCATGAGAGGCCTCCTTTTAACAAAGCCTCCCATTAGGCCACCCCCGGTGGCATGGGACTTAAATTTGGTTCTTGGTCAGCTTATGAAGCCGCCTTTCGAACCTTTAGCTACCACCTCCTTGAAATACCTTTCTTGGAAGGCTATCTTTCTCATTGCAATCACATCAGCACGCCGCATCAGTGAATTGCAAGCACTAGTAGCTAATCCACCTTATACAAGGTTCCATCATGACAAGGTGGTCCTTAGGACTAATCCACACTTTATGCCTAAGGTGGTCTCGCCTTTTCACCTCAACCAGGAGGTCTACCTACCTGTCTTTTTTCCAGGACCTCATGCATCAAGTGCAGAGAGGAATCTTCATACCCTGGACTGTAAAAGAGCTCTGGATTTTTACTTACAAAGTACACAGCAACATAGAAAGTCTTCCCAACTCTTTGTTGCCTTTGACCCTTCTCATTTGGGACAACCAGTCTCCAAGAGAACACTTTCTAACTGGATTGCCCAATGTATTTCTTTCGCCTATCAGAGCAAGAACCTTTCTCTGGAGGGCCATGTCACAGCTCACAATGTGAGAGCCATGGCAGCCTCAATGGCTCATCTGAACTCTGTGTCTGTCGACGACATCTGTCGAGCAGCCACTTGGGCCTCGGTTCATACCGTCACAGCCCATTACTGCTTGGACAAGGACTCCTGCCGGGATGCCTTGTTTGGTCAGGCTGTTCTTAAACACCTGTTCCATACTTAATCAACTCCTACCCACCATCCCTCATGGGATGCCAGAGATCCAGGTGGGGAAGTGCAGCCCTGTCCCAGGGATACACAACTTATGGGCTCTCTCCCTGGCATCTAAAGCTAGGGAGTCCCCATATGTGAAGACTCATTCCTGCTTGTTCCTGGAGATAGCACAGTTACTTACCTGTAACAGGTGATCTCTGGGAACAGCAGGAATAAGTCTTCACAACCCACCCACCTCCCCAAGGAGTTGTCTCTCTCTCTATCTCTCTTTCCTTTCCCTCTCTCTCTCTCTCTCTTTGTCTCAGCTCTAAAACTCAACTGAGAGACAGTTGGGAAAGGCGGGAAGGCAGCACACAGGTGCTGTGGGATGCTTCCAAAAGCTTTCTGATTGGACGCTGGGGAGCGTTCCCGCGCAGGCTCCGTCGGTACCAACGAAACCCATATGTGAAGACTTATTCCTGCTGTTCCCAGAGATCACCTGTTACAGGTAAGTAACTGTGCTGTCTTCCCATGTCATAGTTACCTTTTGTTTTTTTCTGTGGGAAATAGAAATTAAAAAGATACTAGAATTTTTCATTCATTGTTATGAGCCAGTAGAATATATAGCAACTTTATAATATACGGTAGTACCTAAAAAAATGTATTATGTTCATCTGTGACCAGGGGCGGCCCAAGGGGGGTGCGGGGCCATGTGCGGAGACTCGGTGCGGGGCCTCATTTGAATAAGTGGTCTTATTTGCATAAATATTTGCATAATGTTACCATTCACTAACTTTTAGTAAACATGTCTCTTAATGAGTGTATGGATAAAGAAAGACTAAAAGATTTCTATATTACTATAATCCAGTGCCAACCGCCAGGCACATTAGGAACTACTACAAACGCTGCCCATTTAGAACCCATAGCAAACCCGCCGTATCCTGACAGCATTACCAGGACTCACAAAGCACCATATCCTACCTATCAAAAGGCAACACTGCAAATATTAAACCAATACATTTCAGAGAATACTGGGGAAAGAGAACAAGTGGCAACGTCAAATAGGAATTACATAAACAGAATACCTCAGCTCAGTTACACATGCAGAACATAGACCATCACCAAACAAGGAATCACAATTTAGAAACAGGAAGGCAATAATTAAACTGGGAACCCCAAAAGCCAAATTTGGAATGTACAACACTGCTGTAGAAATAAAACTATAAATTAATTTCCTCTTGTACCAAACAAAGCGCAGATGTTAATGATGCACATTTCCCAGAGCTGACATATTCCAGTTAATAAATTCAAAATAAAGAGATATCTTTCTACCTTTTGTGCATTTTTTTTTCAGTTGCAATTGGTCCAGCCACTTTCTTCTGGTTTCTTCATGTTTTCTGCTAACTCTCCATCGTCTGCTGTCCATTTGTCCTTTCTTCTCTCTTCTAGTTTTTTTTTCCATTCTCTCTCTCTCTACATCTGCTTTAACATACTAATCTTTCTCCTTTTGCTCTTTCCTCATTCCTATTTCATCCACACAAATTTTACCCCTCCATCCTCAATCCCCAATTACTCTCCCAATACCTGGCCAATTGTAGATTTTTCATCCCTCCTACACAAAATATTTTTCCCCTCTCCATTTTAATCTCCCAGCCCCATCCCATTCTAATCCTCCCCCAACATCAGCTCCCTTCTAGTTCCAGTCTCACCCAGCATCCATTCCCTTCTAGTCCCTGCATCAGCCCATTTCCAGTCCTAGCCCCCCATCAGCCCATTTCCAGTCCTAGCTCCCCCATCCATTTCCAGTCCAAGTCCCTTCATCAGCTCATTTCCAATCCTAGCCCCCCCATCAGCCCATTTCTAGTCATTTCCTAGACCCACCATCAGCCCATGTCAAATCATAGCTCCCCGCCACTCAGCCCAATTCCAGTCCAAGCCCCCCCATGAGCCTACTTCCAGTTCTAGCCCCTCCATGAGTCCATTTCAATTCAAGCCCCCACCACAGCCCATTTCCAATTTTAGCTCCCCCCAACAGCCCATTTCCAGTCCTATCCTAGCTGTTCCATCAGCCCATTTTCAGTCCTAGCTCCCTTCCCTCACAGCCCATTTCCATTCCAAGCCCCCTCCCCATCAGCTATTTGCAGTTCAAGTCTCCCCTTCCACTCAGCCCATTTCCAGTCCTAGCAACCCCCCAACCCATTACCAGTCCTAGCCCCCCATCAATCAACTTCCAGTCCTAACCCCCATCACCCCATTTTCAGTTTAAGCCCCCCCTATAACCCATTACCAGTCCTAACCCCCCATCAGCCCATTTCGTCAGCCCCCCATAGCCCATTGCCAGTCCTAACCCCCCCCCCCCCATCAGCCCACAGCCCATTACCAGTCCTAACCACATCAGCCCACCTCAAGTCCTAACCCCTCCCCATCAGCCCATTTCCTGTCCTAGCCCCCCCATAACCCATTATCAGTCCTACCCCCCCATCAGCCCACTACCAGTCTTAACCCCCCCCCCATAGTCCATTACCATTCCTAACCCCCCCCATCGCCCATTACCAGTCCTAACCCCCCCATCAGCCCACTACCAGTCTTAACCCCCCCATAGCCCATTACCAGTCTTAACCCCCCCCCATAGCCCATTGCCAGCCCTCATCAGCCCACAGCCCATTGCTAGTCTTAACCCCCCCATAGCCCACTGCCAGTCTTAACCCCCCATAGCCCATTGCCAGTCTTAACCCCCCATAGCCCACTGCCAGTCTTAACCACCCCCCTCCCCAGCCCATTGCCAGTCTTAACCCCCCCTCCCTAGCCCATTGCCAGTCTTAACCCCCCTCCCTCCCTCCCTCCCTCCCTAGCCCATTGCCAGTCTTAACCCCCCTCACTCACTCCCTCCCTCCCTAGCCCATTGCCAGTTTTAACCCCCCTCCCTCCCTCCCTAGCCCACTGCCAGTCTTAACCCCCCCATAGCCCATTGCCAGTCTTAACCCCCCCATAGCCCACTGCCAGTCTTAACCCCCCTCCCCAGCCCATTGCCAGTCTTAACCCCCCATAGCCCACTGCCAGTCTTAACCCCCCTCCCCAGCCCATTGCCAGTCTTAACCCCCCTAGCCCATTGCCAGTCTTAACCCCCCCCTCCCTAGCCCACTGCCAGTCTTAACCCCCCTCCCTAGCCCAGTGCCAGTCTTAACCCCCCCATAGCCCACTGCCAGTCTTAACCCCCCTCCCCAGCCCATTACCAGTCTTAACCCCCCCTCCCTAGCCCATTGCCAGTCTCAACCCCCCTCCCTCCCCAGCCCATTGCCAGTCTTAACCCCCCCTCCCGAGCCCACTGCTAGTCTTAACACCCCTCCATAGCCCATTGCCAGTCTCAACCCCCCTCCCTCCCTAGCCCATTGCCAGTCTTAACCCCCCACCCTCCCTAGCCCATTGCCAGTCTTAACCCCCCTCCCTCCCTAGCCCATTGCCAGTCTTAACCCCCCTCCCTCCATAGCCCACTGCCAGTTTTAACCCCCCTATAGCCCATTGCCAGTCTTAACCCCCCTCCCCAGCCCATTGCCAGTCTCAACCCCCCTCCCTCCCTAGCCTATTGCCAGTCTTAACCCCCCCCCATAGCCCACTGCCAGTCTTAACCCCCCATAGCCCATTGCCAGTCTTAACCCCCCCAGCCCATTGCCAGGCTTAACCCCCCTCCCTCCCTCCCCCCTCCCTCGCCCACTGCCAGTCGTTACCCCCCCCCCCCCATAGCCCACTGCCAGTCTTAACCCCCCTCCCCAGCCCATTGCCAGTCTCAACCCCCCTCCCTCCCTAGCCCATTGCCAGTCTCAACCCCCCTCCCTCCCTAGCCCATTGCCAGTCTTAACCCCCTCCCTCCCTAGCCCATTGACAGTCCTACCCGCCCCCCCTCGGCTCATGGCAATTTAAAAAAAAAAAAAAAAAGCTGGCCGCTGCGGCATGGAGACCTTTTCCATGCTTTCCTGAAGCCCTGATGAAATTGTTCAGTTTGGGAATGTAACAGAGAGAATGAGTTGCTGTTTCCTCCATTCTTTTTGGACAACTGAACATAACCAATGCACATTGTGAAAATTTTATTACCGGTATACTATTTTATTGTGTCCAGGAGACTTTGAAGCATAATTAATCTAGTTTAATATTTTTAGTTTGGGGGCCTTGCTGCTTTAGATCCAGTGACAGTATTTGAAAATAAGCATTATATCTGCTTTTCAAACACCTTTGTGAAAAAAGTTTTTAAAATACAGTATTTTGCTGTTTTCATTTGATATCATTCTCACTTCATTATACTTTTATAAGCTCTCTGTCTTTACAACCAAAATGTGATATTTTGTTGTTGTTAGGATGTTATCACGGAAGATGCTGCTGAGGGTCTTTCTTCACCCACGGACCCCTCTCTGGTAAATGAGTAGTCACGTGGTGTGAAACTCTAGCATCTCATTGCTTCTTGAATAGTAATGTTACCATAGTCATTTTAACTGCAGTTCACTAACAATGCATCAACAGCCTGATGAAGAAATAGCATAGATTACTGGGCACTAATAACTGGTTATTTAAGGTCTGCTGTTTTTACTTGCTGTTTTTATCATTATTAATACTATACCTAGAGTAGTTCTTATCCTTTTCGTTACATAGTGCTACTGCTTTCACCTGGAATGTGGTGTGTGTTTAGAGTTTACCAGTAGGAGAAAAACACAGTTCATAGGAAGGTCGTCACAAAATGTGTGATCGGCTTTAACTGTCTTGATGCACTGTCTCATGCTGCCACTTAGAATTTTGTTGCACACTTATGGTTCTCACTAATGCATTTTAAAAAAAGCATTTAAAAAAAGCACTTTCATCTTCTGGGAGTGGAGGAGTTAGCCTAATGGTTAAAGCACTGGCTTGTTAACCAAGAAACCAGGGTTTGATTCCCACTAGCACTCCTTGTGCTTGTGGAGTGAATTGTGTACTTCACACTATCTGGCACCATTGAGTTGGTGTACATAACACCGAGATATTTTTCCTCCAGTATTTAATTTTTGTTTTTCCACTTGTGCAGGTTTTTTTGTTTGTATTATTGGACCCTGTGTGCCTTTTTTGTAAAAGTTGTATTCAAACAGTGATCTGTTGAAGCAATTTTTGTATTTTGGAAAGTAGCCTGTAGCTAGGGCAGTACTTTTCAAATTTTTCCTGGAGAAACACCAAGAACGAATATGCATGGATAGATTTGCATACAATGGATGTCCATACTTTCCATACTTTTATCCCATATGACCCCATTTTAGCAACTGAAATTCATGTGATCCCAGATGATGATAAAATCAATACAGTAGGTCTCTGGTCTCCAGCTTCCTTCCTCTCCTTCCACTCATTTAAAGCAGAAAGCATTAGCAATCAGCACAGGGTCCTTTGTGTCAGTGTGCAGAGTGTGCTTACAGACCCCAGCACTCAGCATGGGTTTCCAATTCTAACAGGAAGATTGCCCAGGTGAGAG
This sequence comes from Ichthyophis bannanicus, assembly GCA_033557465.1. Classification (NCBI taxonomy): domain Eukaryota; kingdom Metazoa; phylum Chordata; class Amphibia; order Gymnophiona; family Ichthyophiidae; genus Ichthyophis; species Ichthyophis bannanicus. The sequence goes on from CM066033.1 coordinate 1,072,133,689, forward strand.
CAAGGGCCTATGATTGTCCACCAGCTCACAGGCCACATGCTGACTGGTGATTGCTACCACTTGGTATATGTCCCAGTAGAAGTCTAAACAGGAGGGGAAATAGCCATGTTTCTGTGACCACATCTACTGATGATGTGACCCCATTTGGGATGCCGACCCCCCAGTTTGGGAACCACTGCTCTAAGGAGTTACCTTTTGCTCCAAGCTATATTAGACTGAAGGTCTCATACAACAGCAACTAGAAAAAATTTACATGCATCCATGGTGAAGTCTCTGAAAGGTTTCCAGATGAATCTATGGTGGGCTCCATCAGATGACCTCGCTCATCTGTGAAGATCTTCATTTTGCTGTCTATGGAGAACGCCTGCTACAGCTAAATATCTTGGTTTTATATGGAATAAATAGATAACAAAATTGGTTAGAGACTTTAAATCTGAAAGCATAGGAGGTATAGTACTGCTTAATCTTAAGCTGTACTACTACGCAACCAGGATATAATGCCCAAGGTCTTGGTTATGTGGCAAGTTAGAAGAGGCCTGGATAGGATTGGAGAAATGCCAGACTGTTGCTATGGAGCTCGAGGTGTTGTTCTCTGCAGATCCTGTGCTTCATTTAGTGCAGGAGTTCCCAGACCCGTCTCTCAGCCAGTTGGGTTTTCAGGATATCCACAATGAATATGCATGAGAGAGATTTGCATGCACTGCCTCCAATGTATACAGATTTCTCTCATGCATATTCATTGTAGATATCCAGAAAACCCAACTGGCTGGGGAGGCCCCAAGATAGGTTTGAGAACCCCTGCTTTAGTGCATGGTCGTGTGTGGACTAATCCAATTCCATTGCATTCTGTGCAGGAGAGTAGTTAAATATGAAAATGGGCATTGTAGATGAGAACTGATCACTGATTTCCCCTACTAGTTGTGAATGCTTATAAATTATCTGCTGCATTAGAAAGTTGGTAAAGAAGGGTTTGGACTATTTAGAGCAACTATATGAGGAAGGAGAGTTTAGGTTATGTAAAGAACTTGTGCAGGAATTTAAAATTTTGAAGAGTAATTTAGCTGCCTTCCTATTAGGGAGGTACTGATCACGAGATTGGGGCATGGGGAACCCATGAATCCCTTATGGAACTTGAAGAACTGCTCTGTTATATATAGGTAATTCCCAGATTAATCAAAGTGGTATCCGGAGCCTTACTGAATAGAGCTGATACATGTATCATGCTAATGGCCATTATATCAAAATGGAATAGAGACCTGTAGATGGGCCTAGACCAGGGGTGGGCAATTCCGGCCCTCGTGCACCACAATCCAGCCTGGTTTTCATGATGTCCCTAATAAATATTCATGGACCTGTTTCCATACAATGGAAGGCAGTGGATGCAAATAGATTTCATGAATATTCATTAGGGACATCATGAAAACCAGGCTGTATTGTGGTGCACAAGGGCCGGAATTGCCCACCCCTGGCCTAGACAAAAAGGACTGGAAGGGGATATTGGTGCAGGCGCATTTATTTATTTATTTAACATTTTTTATATACCACCTTTCAGATTCTCAAAACAGCTTACAGCAAACAGAGCTTTGTTTACATAAAACATTTAATCAGAACTCTTCACAAAAGCTGTTAACAGTACTTACAATTAACAATTTAACTATTTAACTGTTTACATGGTGTTTGAGTTCTGCAGATGCTTGGGAATTGCCAAAGGTCAGTCTAATGTGATAGTCGATACGGTTATTTGACTGGTATGATATTGAAGTGTTCAGTAAATAAGTGGATCTTCAAGAGTTTTCTGAAGTCTGTGATGTCTGTGGTTGCTCTCAGGTGGTGTGGAAGGAGAGTTCCATAGTGAAGGGATGTAGAATTCGAACACTCTGTGGAGTGCATTCTGGGAGATGCCTGTATATATCATAGTGCTTGCAAGAGAGTTTTGGTGCTGTGTTCTCCTTGATCTGTCGTCTGGGACTCTTCTAATTAGATTTTTTAAGCAGCCAGCAGATTGGTTGTGAAGTATTTTGAATGCCATTGTTATAACTTTATATTGTATCCGTGAGCTGATAGGGAGCAAATGAAGGGATTCGAGTATGGGGGTGATATTGGCATGTTTATTACAGTAGGATCTAGTGATTAGTCAAGCTGCTGAATTTTGGGCTGGGTTGCACATTTGGATAAGCCGTGTAGGATTAGATTGCAATAATCAAGGTGTGGTGTGATTTTTCTCCCTTCCCCTTCTCAGGCTCGCCTCGAGCTCACTCGCCACTCTGCCTTTTTCTTCCTCAGTCCTGCTCTCTGGAATTCTCTCCCACACTCCCTCCGCACTGAATCTTCTTTCCCTCAATTTAAGTCACTCCTTAAAACTCACCTCTTCTGTCAGGCCTATGATCTTCCTGTCCCTGCTGGTGGCTGAGACTTTCCCCTGTTGGGGCCCCCCGCTACCGCTGGCTTAGCGACTCCCTTGCCTGAGTCACCTGAAGGCTCCCTCCCCTTCCTCCGCATCTCTGTTTCTCCCGCCCTGTGTCTCTTTCCTGTCCTACATTTTTTTTTCCTCTCTTTCTCTTTTACTTTTCTGTCTATTAATGGTGTTCCTTTCTCCTCTTTATTTTCTGTAGCCAATTGGATTACTGTATTGTACACTGCCCTGACGCCTCTGGTAAGGGCGGTATATCAAGTTTTACAAATAAAGAATTAGCGCCTGACATATGGTTCGGAAGTGGTTCTGATCAAGTAAGGGTCGAAGGTTTTGAAGAAACTTCATTTTGTAATATACTTTGGTGGCTGTCTTGCTGATGTGAGTCTAGAAATTGAGTCTCTGATCAAGGTATAATCCTAAGTATACACATAAGGTATTGATTTGTTATAGCTAAGTGGAAATATTAATTAGGCTATTACACTGCACGTACTGATATCTACCCTACTTTAAATAGGTTTGGTTCTGCCTCTTGTCCTATGTGTTGGCAGTACTGTGTGATTTGGGGTACATATATATGGTGGAAATGTTGGGTAATCGCTCATTTCTTAGAAAAGGTGGGGACAGACAGACTGAAAACTCATCTCTTCAAGGCTGCTTTTAGATCCTGATCCCTTTGTTCTCCTGCTCACCACCAATGTGTATTTTTATCTGTCCCCTAGATTTACCCTAGACTCAAAATGTGTTGTCTGTCTTGATTAGATTGTAAGTTCTCCAAAGAAGAACGCTGCATGTCCCTTGTACAGCTATACAAATGATAAGTAGTAGAAATTATCTTTCTACAGGAACAAGCAGGAAGTCAGTCCTCACTTATGGGTGACGTTGGCACCAACGGAGCCCACGCAGAGCAATTCCCCAGCTTTCAAAGAAAGCCTTTGGGATTGCATCGCGCATGCGCGGTTCCCTTCCCACCCAAGGGTGCCATCTTGCTCAGTCTTCTTTTTTTCCGCGGAGCCCAACAGACGTGGTCCTGTTTCCACCGTGGAAAAAGTAGAAAAGTTGATTTAGATTTTTCAGCTTCCCGGTTCGACACCAGTTCCCCTTCCTGCCCTCAGCTCGGTACACCGGTATCGAGTCCGGTCCTATTTTACGTTTTTGTCCTTCGTGACTAGCGTTCATGCTCTTTTTAGTTTTCATTGGCAGCCCGGTTGTTTGACCTCGCAGGGGCCCCTTTTCCCCCCATGGGTGCCAGCGGGTTTAAGAAATGTGATTGGTGTAAGAAGTTGATGTCTCTCACTGACGCACACGACTGCTGCCTCCGTTGCCTCAGCCCCGACCATGACCCGGTGGTCTGTGGGCTATGTGGTAAGATGTCTTCGAAGTCTTTGAGGAGCAGGCAGCAGCAGCGTGACAGGATTTTTTCCGAGTCTGCCTCCGGCCTGGCACGGACCTCGTCAGAGGCCTTGACATCTTGGGAATCGGAGCCTGAGCACCGTCATGGGTCCTCTGAGTGGGGTGTCCCTCCAGGGAACACCGGAGGAAAAATAAACTCGTGAGGGCGGCGTCGCTGGACACCTCTGATTGGCTTGGGCCCTTGGGTTCCAGGCTGCGGAGCCCAGACCGCCGCCCCGGGTCATCGGAGTCGGAGCGGACGGCTAAACAACAGGAGCCAGAGGCGTCGGACAAGATAACTTCTGTTGTCCTCGTGGACTCTCCTCCGGGAGAGCCGGCGTCGGGCCCGAATCTAATGGCACAGTAACTCTATGTGAGTGCTTCTCATAGTAAGGACGAAATCAACCGGCTGTGATTGTTTCAAACTAGAAACGCAGTGCAAACACCGGCGGTTTTACAGTCAGTTGTTCTGTTTTATGAAGAGAAATCAGATACAGTTAACGTGCTATCAGATTGTTCAAACTAGAAACGCAGTGATACAGATTATTTTGAACGTACAGTAGAATGCACAGCCTAGCCAAATAAGCCCCTGATGAAAGCATAGCGAAACACGGCTTGTGTCGGGCCAATGGCTAAAGTTGTTCAATAAAATATAATCCTTCTCTGCTATCCACATTTTGGACTGGTTTGTTTAGTTGCACGTGGATTTGTACTTTCGTGTTGGACGCTCACAGACACCCATGACAGCTATCTTCGGTGTCTGGGGGCTGACCGTAACCCGGAGCTCTGCTCTCTGTGCAAGAAAATGTCCTCCAAGGCCCTGCTAAGTCATAAGCCGAAGTCCGATGACATTTTCTGTAAAATGACCCTGGAATCCCCGGTGGCACCCTCGTTCGTCCTTCCACTGGATCCCACACTTTGGCCCCACATTCAAGGCGGCACTCCGATCCGGGGTTCCCTGAGGTAGAGAGGCTCAAGAAGAAGACGACCTCAAAGTCACTGTCAGGGGCTCCAGACAAGCGCAAGTGCTCCCGCGCTCTGTCGCTCAGCCCTCCCTGGCGTTCCTGTACCTACCCCAAGTTCCTCTGAAGGTGGCCTCGGACTTTCATCTCAGTCAGAAGATAGTCTTGCCGACCTTTTTCGCGAGATCGCATGCCAACCGGGCATCAGCGGTATTAAATACCTCAACTGCAAGAGGGCTCTTGCCTTCAGCCTGCAGCGTACCCAGGTTCATCGCAAGTCCAACCTGCTCTTTGTTGCCTACGATGCCAATCACCTGGGGCAGGCAGCCTCCAAATGCACCATCTCCATCTGGGTGATGGACTGCATCGCCTTTGCTCAGGCAAAGACTGGAGCCCCACTGGATCGCTGATTCACCGTGCATGGTGTCCAGGCCAAGGCAGCTTTGCTGTGCTCCGTGCCTCTGAAATGACATCTGCCAGGCTGCTTCGTCCTGGTCTTCAGCGAATACCTTTGCTTCACATTACTGCCTGGAGAGGGAGTCCCACCAGGACAGCGCCTTTGGCCAGGCTGTACTCCGTAATCTGTTCGGGGTATAAGCTACTCCTGCCCTTCGACCCTTTTTTGACAGCTACCGAGAGCTTCGCCCTAGGGACCCGAAAACGCGGGCTCCTTCGGGCATCGACTTCTGCTCACGGCCTTGCGGAGGCATGTTTGGGTTACAGGCTCGGTAGCCTGCAGCTGGGGAGTCCCATTAGTGAGGACTGACTTCTTGCTTGTTCCTGGAGAAAGCGTAGTTACTCACCTGTAACAGGTGTTCTCCAGGGACAGCAGGAATTAGTCCTCCCTCCTCCCCTGAAGAGCTGCTATTTTTGTCCTTCCCTTGCCATCTGCTTAGTAGGGCTCTAGCTATGGGACCTGACTGAGCAAGATGGCACCTTTGGGTGGGAAGAAGATCATGCATGCATGGCAGCAATCCCAAAGGCTTTCTTTGAAAGCTGGGGAATTGCTCTGCGCGGGCTCTCTAAGGAGGATATTAAGTTGTATACTCAACTGAACAGAGCGGCTTAGGTTTCGGTTGTCCAATTCTGGAAAACAAAGACGCAGAGCAGGGAGATAGTGTAACTGCTATTACTAAGGTGGAATACTTAGCGTGCACTCAATAAAAAGTATGTTTTTGCCTTTATGTTCTGAAGAACCTTTGGGTTTGGTTAAATAAAAAATTTGGGGAAAAAAAACATCTGGAACTAGCACTGCAAGTTGAAAAAGATTACTTGAGATTTTGCAAACTGTGGACAGGCATTTGAAGCTGGCTAATAGGAAGCACTAGGGTGGTTTTACAAATGGGAAGAATAGGATTATTTTTTTTTAGGTATCATAGGATGTCTTGTCTCTCTTGCATATTTGTCTTATTTTTAGAAACATAGCAACATGACAGCAGAAAATGACTAAATGGCCTATCTAGTCTGCCCTTCCATATCAACCATAATAGTCCACTTTTTTTCCTTTAGAGATCTTCTGTGTTTGTCTCATACCTTTTTGAATTTAGATGCTGTCTTTTCTACTCCCTCCACTGGGAAACTATTCCACGCATCTACCACTCTTTCCATAAAGCGTAGTTACTCACCTGTAACAGGTGTTCTCCAGGGACAACAGGAATCAGTCCTCACTTATGGGTGACATCGGCACCGACGGGGCCCGCGCGGAGCAATTCCCCAGCTTTCAAAGAAGGCCTTTGAGATTGCTGCCACACATGCATGGTCCTCTTCCCGCTCAAAGGTGCCATCTTGCTCAGTCAGGTCCCCTAACTAGAGCCCTACTGAGCAGATGGCAAGGGAAGGACAAAAATAGCAATTCTTCAGGGGAGGTGGGAGGGTAGTGAGGACTGATTCCTGCTGTCCCTGGAGAACACTGTTACAAGTGAGTAACTATGCTTTCTCCAGGAACAAGCAGGAAGTCAGTCCTCACTTATGGAACTCCTCAGCTACAGGCTACCGAGCCTGTAACCCAAAAACACCTTCGCGAGGCTGTGAGCAGAAGTCGATGCTGGGAGGAGCTTGAGTCTTCGTGTCCCCAGGGCGAAGCTCTCGGTAGCAGTTGGAGGGCAGGAATTGCTTACACCCCGAACAGATTACGGCGTTCAGCCTGGCCGGAGGCGCTGTCCCGGCGGGACTCCCTCTCCAGGCAGTAGTGGACAGCGAAAATGTTCGCTGAAGACCAGGTCGCAGCCTGGCAGATGTCCGTTAGAGGCACTGAGCGCAGCGAAGCCACCGATGCCACCTTGGCTCAGACACCATGCGCGGTGATCCGCCAATCCAGTGGGGTACCCGCCTTTGCTTGGGCGAAGGCAATGCAGTCTGCCACCCAGACGGAGATGGTGCGCTTGGTAACTGCCTGCCCCAGGCGATTGGGGTCGTAGGTGACAAAAAGCCAATAGGACTTGCGATGAACCTGGGTATGCTTCAGGTAGAAGGCAAGAACCCTCTTGCAGTCAAGTGAATGCAGCACCACCGATGCCTGGTCAGCATTTGGTCTCAGAAAGAAGGTCGGTAGGACTATCTCCTGATTGAGATGAAAGTCCGAGACCACCTTTGGTGGGATGTGTGCGGAGAACCACCCTGTTCCCATAGAACCTGGTGTACAGAGCCTCAGCCATGAGAGCTTGACGTTCGTTGACTCGGTGAGCCGAAGTCAAAGCCACCAGGAAGACCACTTTCCAGGAGAGACGTCAAAGGGAGCATGTTGCCATCGGCTCGAAGGGTGCTCGCGTGAGCTGCATCAGCACCACATTGAGGTCCCACTCCGCTGGGGGAGGCCGGATGGGAGGTTTGGAAAGCAATAGACCTCACATGAAGCGAGAGACCAAGAGCTGCCCCGAGAGGGGGTTTCCCTCGACGGGGAGGTGGTTCGCCGAAATAGCGTCCAGGTGTATCCTGACCGAATTGGATTTCAACCCTGCCTTTGAGAGGTGGAGGAGGTACTGGAGGATCCACCAGGTAGAGCAGGAGAACGGGTCAATCTGAAGCTCGGAGCACCAGAGCTAGAAGCGTCGCCACTTAAAAGCGTACGTCCGCCTCGTCAAGTCCTTCCTCAACACGAGGAGGATTTCCTTGATGTCCTCCGGAAGACGCAGCGGAACTAAGGCGACCTGTTCAGCCTCCAAGTTGAAAGGGACAGCAAAGCCAGGTTCGGGTGGAACACCCGACCCTCCACCTGCATCAAGAGGCCTGGGGCACAGCCCAGGAGGACTGGGGGCTCAGACGCAAGCTGGAGCAGAAACGGGAACCAAGGCTGTCAAGTCCACGAGGATCACCAAAGCTCGGTCCCACTGAACCTTGTGGAGGGTCCTCACTATGAGAGGAGTGGGAGGGAACATGTAAAGAAGTCTGGAGGTCCAGCTCAAGGGGAACGCATCCGGGGCCACCCTGCTCGGGTGCGGAACCGGGCAACAGAAGCAGGAAAGCTGCGCGATCGCTAGACTGGCAAAAAGGTGCATGGATGGGGTCCCCCATTGATGGAACAGGACTCCGGCGACCTCCAGATGCAAGCGCCATTAATGCGGGCGGAGGATTCTGTTAAGTTTGTCCACAAGGACCTTCTCCTTGCCCGGGAGGTAGACCGCTCGCAGGGTCATCTCTCGGTGAGACGCAAAGGAGGATTGCCTCTTGGCAGAGGATGTGTGATCCTCCTTGTTGATATAAAACATGATTACCCTGTTGTCGGTCTGCACGAGTACTGACATTCCCCTCAGGTAGCCTTCGAAGGCCCTCAGGGTCCATCGGACAACCCGAAGCTTGAGAATGTTGATCTGCTGCCGAGTCTCCTCAGGCGACCACTGCCCCTGGGTGCACAATGCGCTGCAGTGGACTCCCCACCCCAGCAGGGAAGCATCCGTCATTAGGACGAGCTCGTGCTGCAGGCTCTGGAAGGGCATTCCCCGAAGAAGGCTTCGGGGATCCCGCCACAAACTAAGTAATTCGAGGAGGCTGTGGGAGACCCTGATAGGGTCTCTGAGGTGGCCGAAGGCCTGGCTCCATTGTGCCCTGAGGCACCACTGGGCTGTCTGCATGTGCATTCGAGGGTTGAGGACCACATGGACGGTGGAAGCCATGTACCTGAGGAGGTGCAGCATCGCCCATGCCGTAACCCAAGTCCTGCTTTGGACATGGGACACCATGGCCCGAAAGCGGTCTGCTTAGTCCGTGGGAAGGAAGGCGGTCGCCCGGACTGTGTCGAGGCGTGCACTGATGAACTCCAGTGTCTGCACCAGCTCAAGGTAGGACTTGGAGTAGTTGACCAGGAAGCCAAGGCACTCGAGGAGAAGGATCGTGCGCAACGCCGCCAGGTGGGCTTCGCCGATCGAGTACCCCGTGACAAGCCAGTCGTTGAGGTAGGGGAAGGCGGGTATGCCCTGCTGCCTGAGGGAGACGGCGGCCATGGAGAGGAACTTTGTGAAAACCCGTGGTGTGGACGCAAGCCCGAAGGGGGAGCACTCTGTACTGGTAATGTTCCCCCTGCACACTGAAGCACAGGTATTGCTTGCTAGGGGTGAACTAGGATGTGGGCATAAGCATCCTTGAGGTTCAAGGAGCATAGCCAAACGCCCTGCTGAAGCAAGGGCAGCAGGACGCCAAGCGATATCATTTTGAACTTCTCCCGCTCCAGGATGTTGAGGTTTCTGAGGTCGAGGATGGGGCGCAGGCCCCCATCTTTTTCTTGATGAGAAAGTAGTGGGAGTAGAACCCCTGACCTCGAAAGTGCAGCAGTACCTTCTCGACCACCCGTTGGGCAATGAGGTTGGACAGTTCTTGCTGCAAAAAGGTCTGGTGCGCGAGGAACTGAGCAGACTCTGCTGGGGAGAAGGGAGGAGGGTGCCTGTCCAGGCAGAGATGGTATCCGTCCCAGATTACCCAGAGGACCCAGGTGTCCGATGTGATCGACGCCCACTCCGGGGCGAACAGGGACAGGCATCCCCCCCCACTGGCGGAAAAGCTGCTGGGGGTGAAAGGCTATGCTGACAGTCAAAAACCCCTGCATAGGCTGGGGCAGCACCGGTGGTTGGGCCTTGGGCCCTTTAGGCTTACTGTAGCCATGTGCACCTCCCTTGCCCTGTGTGCTGGGAGCTAGTGCAGAGGTGGGCAGGAAAGGCAGGTAACCCCGGTAAGGGAGCACTTTCCTTTGGAAGAATGGCTTTTTAGGCTGTTGCTTCTTCCTGGGGAGGGAGGACGTTTTGCATGAGAGACGAGTTTGAGTCACAAACTCCGTTTCTATCTCAGCGGCCTTATCCTGCATAGGTTTGCTGAACAATTGTTTGCCAAGGCAAGGGACATCCAGGAGCTTCTCTTTGACCCATTGCTCCATGTCCAGACTGGAGCTATGCCTGGCGCCAGGCCCTGATGCTGGCAGCCGCCACCCGGGCGGAGGACTCAAGCCCATCATATGCGGCATGGGAGAGGTACTTCGAACATGCCGCAACGGATTTGAGGATGGTTTGTAACCTTAGGAGAGGTTCGCTCCCAAGGCCTGTGGCGAAACCGCCAAACTCCTTGGCATGGTCCCGCAGGAACATGCCCATATAGAGTTGGTATGCCTGGATACGGCAAGCGAGCATGGAACCCTGATAGGCATTACGCCCCAGGGCGTCGAGGGTTCTCAACTCCCTACCTGGGGGGACCGAAGAGTGTGGCTTCGGGCTCTTTTGCTTCTGCATCACCGACTCCACAACCATGGAGGTGTGTGGGAGCTGGATCTTCCAGAACCCTGGGCCACGCTGAACTCTATACATGGCTTCTAGGCACTTGCTCACAATGGAGACCAAAGCAGATGTCTCCCACATGCAGAGGAACAGCCTTGACAATATCAGTGGAACCAGGATAGTGAGAGATTCCCAAGGCGGGGACTCGTACTGGAAAATATCAAGCTTCTCAGCTCGCAGTACCTCTTCAGTCTCCGTAGCCAGTGCCATGTCCCGCACAAATGCCAGGAACAATGTGTCCTCGGGTGGTGACCACCTCTGATAGGTGGGCGGGGACGGGTCCGAAGGGAGGGAGGTCCCTGTGGGCACGGGTTTCCAGGGAAGTATCCCCATCCGATTCCCAGCCCGAGAGGTCCGAGGAGGAGTCAAACTCGGACAGGTCGCCCCATCCAGAAGCTGAGCTCCACTTGGAACAAGAAACCTTGGAGGATCGTGCTCCCAAGGACCGGGAAGGCGAACAAGACCGACGCCAAGGATCCTCATGAGGCCCATGGCTTTCGGGGATTTCCAGGGCGGATTTTGGTGTCCCTCTTGAGGGAATCTCGGTCTCGAGGCGCAGGCCAGCCATGCTGGGCACAAGTGCCTGCTGGACAGCTAGAAAGGCAGAAATGCTGCACTCTAGTGCCAGCATTCGGGACTCCCACGTGGGCGTGGGGCCTTGTGATGCCGACACTGGGGTTACCGGGTCTGGCGTGGACGAGAAGAGGGGGTCCTTAATGAGACGACCCTCAGGAGACTAGGCACCATTGCCAAAGGCCTCTATATCCGTATGAGGCACCTTTCGAGGCTGCTCCTTGTCCAACTCTCAGGAACACCGCAGGGGGGCTAAGCAATCGAGTGTGGGAGCACGCGCGCTTATCTGCCTTCTTATGCCGCTCCACTTCAGGGGACCCCTGGTCAGAGTACCGCCAAGAACACGGAACCGAAGTGGGGGGATCCCACCAGCGGAGGGGCAACCGATGATGTCACCGAGGATTCCGGGACCACCTTCCAGACAATGTCATCGGACGTCTGCTTACGGCTGAGCAGGGCCTTGGAGGACATTTTCTTGCAAAGGGAGCAGAGCTCCGGGTCATGGTCAGCCCCAAGACACCGAAGACAACAGTCATAGATGTCCGTGAGCGACATGTTCTTGGAGCATCTGTCGCATTTTTTAAAAAATGGTGGCCATAGGGGGAAAAAGGACCCCCGCTAGGTCGAAGATCTTTGTGGCAAGCGGTTGGGAGAAAAAAGGGCACGAAGCCCACAACAGGGAAATAACTTTAAGAAGGATATCCCCTTGCTCGGAGAAAAGGGGAGAGCAAGTGGGGACGGAAGAGGACCGGTGCAACCGGAAAAAACCATGGCCCAGGGGCCAAAAATAGAAACACTTTTTGCAAGGGATGAGGATGTGCATCCAAAGGGCGCCGCGGAAAAAGGGGGACTGAGCAAAATGGCACCTTTGAACGGGAAGAGGACTATGCATGCATGGCAGCAATCCCAAAGGCTTTCTTTGAAAGCTAGGGAATTGCTCCGCGCGGGCTCCATTGGTGATGAAGTCACCCATAAGTGAGGACTGACTTCCTGTTTGTTCCTGGAGAAAGAAATATTTCTGCATATTGCTCCTGAGTCTATCCCCTTGCACCCTCATCCTATTCCCTCTTGTAGCAGAACTTGCTTTCATTTGAAAGAGACTCTCCTCTTGTGCATTTATGCCACTAAGGTATTTAAACATCTCTATCGTATATCCTCTGTCTCTCCTTTCTTCTAACATATACATATTACGATTTTTAAGTCTGTCCTCATATGCTTTATAACTAAGACCACAAACCATTTTAGTAGCCACTGCACTGACTCCATCCTGTTTATATCTTTTTGAAGGTGTAGTCTCCAGAATTGCACACAATACTCCAAAAGAGGTTGCACCAGAGAGTTATACAGAGGCACTATCACCTCCTTTTTTTTCTGCTGGCCATTCATCTCCCTATGCACCCAATCATCTTTCTGGCTTTTGCCATCACCTTTTCTACCTGTTTAGCCAGTTCAAGATCATCAAAAACAATCATGCCTAGGTCCCATTCTTCTTTCGTGGACAGAAGTACTTCGCTGTCTACACTGTACCGCTCTCTTAGATTTTTGAAGCCCAAATGCAAATGCATTTTTTAGCATTAAATCTCAGCTTCCAAATTCTTGACCATTCTTCAAACTTAGCTAGATCCTTCCTCATGTTATCTTCTCCTTCCTGTGTGTCTACTCTATTACAGATTTTGGTATCATCGGCAAAGAGGCCAACCTTACCCAACAGCCCCGATATCACTAACAAAGCTGTTAAAAAGAATTGGACCAAGGACTGATCCCTGCAGCACACCACTGCTCCTCAGAGTGAGCTCCATTTACCTGTACCCTTTGTCACCTCCCTCTCAACCAATATTTCCAACCCATTCACTTACTTTAGGGTCTGTCCCTAGGGAGCTCAGTTTATTTATAAGTCGCCTGTGTGGAATGGTGTCAAAGGCTTTACTGAAATCTAAGTATATCACGTCTAGGGTTCTCCCTCGGTCCAGCTCCCTGTTCACCCAGTCAAAGAAATCAATCAGATTTGTCGGACAAGACCTGCCTCTGGTAAACCCATGCTGCCTAGGGTCCTGCAATCCATTGGACTCCATTGATTGTGTATGTATTTTCAACTGCCTAGATTAGATTATTACAGGATGGGCAGTCTAAATTTATATAATTTAAATTAAATATAATCTGGAATTGAATACAGGAAGAAGCAAAAGTGCTTTCCCACGCTTCACTCAGCAGACTGCCGCTTTTTTTGTGTTTTTGCGCAGTAATTTCCTCTTGCTCTGTGGGTTTCCAGCTCATCCAGAGTCAGCGCCAGCATCTGATGGCTATGAGTCATCATTCACAACTGTTCTGGTATTTTCCCCTATTTTATGTATACATCTAGTTCACTTAATCCAATCATTGCATAACTCTCAGCCAAGAGTTATGTGCTAGTGCTCCTTCCAGAATCCTGGTCCCTAAATCTGGCTGCTGGGTATATAACCATTGTACAATGAACTTACTGTCCTTCAGAGCAGCAGAAGACTTGAGCCATAAATTGAACATAGGTCCCCTTCCACATGGCAGTGAACTAAACAATGGAAAGAAGAAAAGCTGTTGCCGAAAAAGAAAGGAGTCATTTAGAAAAGAACACAAGTTGACACATTCAATTGTCTTGGATGCGTCAATTGACGTACTTTGGGGCTTCTAGGTATAAATTCAGGTTCCCACTAGGTGGCGCATCTCAATCACTGTTTACAGTTTTACTTCGACATTACAAACAATAAACACACGATGATGTCATGTATTGACATCACATACTGCACGTATTAACAAATAAGTAACTTCACATTGATTCACATCTGCATTTCATGCTAAATGCAGTCGTGATAATGTGTCAATTGACGCACTTTGGGGTTTCTAGGTAAAATTCCTTTTGGTGCTTCTAGTGTTAAAGAAAACCCAAAATGGTTCTACAGAGAACTGGGAAAGAGCATTAGTATAGTAAAAACACTGCCTACCAAAATTGAAATACTACCGTTCTCAAGAAAACTATTGTATACAAGAACCCTGTAGGGCACAATTGAAAACAAAATGGTTACCTTACCTACAGGAGAATTTAGAAAAAACAAACATCAAACCTATGAAATGGCATGAAGTAACAACAAAAGAGCTGGAAAGCAGATTCAGAAGAGCCTTGAACTGGAAGAGCTCTGGCCCAGATGGAGTGACCAACGTTTTGCTCAGTTAATATCACTCCACCAAAACCTGGCAAACTGCAAAATTCAATTGATCAAACAGCCAGACTTAACATCATAATGACTTCTCCTTCCAAAGGGGAACCCATGTAACATTCCCAAAAATTACAGAACAATAACTTGTCTATCTGCAATCTCTATAAGCTGTTCACTGTAATAGATGAAGACGGAATATATGATTATAATTGACTCTAATAACAACATGGCAATAGAACAAAAGAGCAATAAGAATGGAGCATATGGAGCCAAAGACCAGTTAATGCTGAATAAGGCCATCATGGCCAGCGCTAAGAAAAGCAGAAATCTCAGTATAGCATGGATTTTATTATAAGAAAGTCTTTCATAGCATCCAACACTCAAGAATAATAAATTGCCTTGAAATGTAAAATAAAGCTTGGCTTGATCAAGTATATTAAGTTCACTATGAAAACGTAGCAAACCACATTCTTTGAAGACTGAAGATGGTCAGTTGGTCATTCCTAACATTAAGATTCAGTTAGGAATAAGTCAGGGAGACTCCCTGTCACCACTTCTGTTTTGTATGGTACTTAATCCACTGACTACCCTCATCAACTCTTTGGGATATGAATTTAGCCTTAATCCTAATGAAAGCAACAACCCAGAGGTAACATCATACTTACTGTAGATGATTGGAAACTCTGCAATTCCATTGACCAACATTTAGCAGAACAACTCCATGTGGTACAAAACTTATCAGATGACATCAAGATGACTTTTGCCCTTGATAAAGTTATTTATTTATTTAACAGGTTTTATATACCGCTTTATCATTTCAATCAAAGCGGTTTACATTGTAACTTAAACTTGGTAATGTACATTAAACAGGGATATTGATAACTTGGATTTTTCTGAGGCAATGGAGGGTTAAGTGACTTGCCCAAGGCCACATACATATGTTAAGACAACCTTTGTTAGAGGAAAAATGAACAAAACTGAAAACATCCCCCCTGACTGAGGAATGTGACATCAAGGAACTTGAACAGAAAGTTATGTATAAATACCTAGGAGTAGAGGAAGGCGCAACAATTGAGCAAAAATTACCGAAAGAAAAGTAAAGAATATTACTGGAGAATAAAATCTGTTATTAAAACATGCTATAACATCTCAGAATACGATACAAGCCATTAATCAACTGGCAATTGCTGTACTCTGATACAGCTTTGGAATTGTAGACTTGTCTTAAAGATTTTTAAAAATGGATGTATGCCCATGAGGTAATTTATAAGAACCAGTGTATGCCGAGACTGTATCTCCTGGAACAAGCAGGAATGTAGTCATCACATATGGGTATCGTCGGTACCGACGGAGCCTGCGCAGGAACGCTCCCCAGTGTCCAATTAGAAAGCTTTTGGGAGCATCCCACAGCGCCTGCGTGCTGCCTTCCCGCCTTTCCCAACTGCCTCTCTCCAGTTCTTCTTTTTCCGCGGAGCCAGCAGATTGTTGTTGCTGTCACCGCAGAAGAATTCTTCTTTATTTATTTCTTTTTTGTGGTCGCGTCTGCCTTCCTCGACGGTTTTTCCTTCTTATTTTCTTTTCTTAAAAAAAAAAAAATATATATATATACACACTACGATTTTTCCTATTTTTCTTCAGGTGCACGCGCCTTTTTGGGCCTTAGGCCCAAAACTTTTTTCTTACAATGGAGAAACCTGCCTCAGGTTTCAAAAAGTG
Source organism: Ichthyophis bannanicus (assembly GCA_033557465.1). Lineage (NCBI taxonomy): Eukaryota > Metazoa > Chordata > Amphibia > Gymnophiona > Ichthyophiidae > Ichthyophis > Ichthyophis bannanicus. The sequence goes on from CM066033.1 coordinate 1,072,149,683, forward strand.
CACTAAGTGTGGTGGTACCATTTCCGTCACCGACACCCATGAATGGTGTCTAAAATGTTTAGGTCCTGACCACTCCATCACGAATTGTATGTCCTGCGCCATAATGTCTAAAAGAGGTCGGCAGAACCGAGCTGCTAAGCTCAGTACCCTGTTTCCCTCTGATGCAGCTTCGGTGGCATCGACGTCTTCCAGGGCTTCCTCTTCTTCCCGTGGATCTCAGGTAACTAAACATAAGTCCAGCCGGTCCTCAAAGGGTAGATCTACTTCTAAGAATCAAGATGCCTCTGGCGTTACCCTTGAGGATTCTGCACTGGCAAAATTGCCCCGGCGGGAGGCTTCGGCTTCCAAAGCATTATCGGGGCTCCAGGATGTTCTCGAGGCCTCGACCTCGGCAGAACTACTGGTGCCATGCTCTGGGGTACCGGCGGTCTTCTCCGGTACCGACATCCAGGCATCGGCAGTGTTGATAGACCAGAGGGTCCTGGCTATTGAACGCAGTCTGGCGGCTCTCCTTGTGGCATCGACGCCCTCGGAACCGCAACAGACAATTCGGCCGGTACCAGCCCCGTCCCCAGCCCCGACATTGGTACCGGTACCGATAGCATCGACATCGGCATCGGTGTCTGCTTTGCCAGTACCCAGTCATCCGATGCCCTCCGGGTATCGGGCTCTTCAAGAGTATATGGACAGACGGTACTTCGAGTCCTCAGAAGAATCTGAGGATTCTGACAGTTCTGTCAATGCAGGAATGCTTCTCCCAGAGGAGCCCTCCTCCCCTAAGCGCAGGATGTCTCCTCCAGAGGATATTTCCTTCCAGGATTTTATCAGGGAGGTGGCTCGGGGTCTGTCCATTACTGTGGCCCCTGAAACAGAGCCAAGAGCCAAGGAGTTGGAAATTCTACAATATCCCAAAACTCTTAAGGAGGCAGCTACCTTACCCATTCATGAGATTTTATATGATCTCATGTTAAGGATGTGGGAGACACCTCTTACCACCTCTCATCATTCTCGCAGACTGGATACTATGTGTCGAGTCCCTCCTTGTCCTGGTTTCCAAAAGACTCGGCTTCCTCACCACTCTATTGTAGTGGAATCAGCTATGAGAAGGATCAAGAGTGCAAAGAGGCATGCTTCTAATCCTCCAGGACATGAGTGCAGAACCCTGGATGCTTTTGGACATCGTGTCTTCCAAGCTTCCATGCTTTCTGCCAGGATCAGTTCCTATATTCTTTACATGGGAATATTCCTGAAGGAGGTCACAGATGATTTAGAAGCTTTAAGTCCTATTCTTCCTGAGGATAGAAGACAGGATGTTCTCACTTTGGTCAAACATGCCCAAGATGTTTCTAAATTTGCCAACCGTGCAGCCTTTGACTGCTTTGAGTACATAAGCAGAAACTGCTATTGCCATAGGTGCACGTAGAATTGCTTGGCTCCAGGCATCCGATCCGGAGCTCTGGGTACAAGACAAATTGGGAAATATCCCGTGTACTGGTGAGAACCTGTTTGGTAAAGATTGGCAGGAAAAGGCCAACGAGATGGATGCTGACAACTCCACCTTGGATAGGTTATCCAAGTTCACAGCTGATCCTGCTAGAAAGAAATTGTTCAAGAAACCATTCTTTTCTAAGAAGAAAAGATATTATCCTGCTTATGTTTGGCAGGGACGTTCTGCAGGTCAGCGTGCCAGGAAAGGTCAGCAACCACCCAAACAGAAGAAAGAAAAGACTGCTAAGCCTCAACTGTTCCAGCAGTCTCAGCCTCCACAAGGCTTTTGACTTGCAGCTAGAGAACTTAGCCTTTCTGGCTCTCAGGGGACCAGAGCCTTCCACCATTCCAGGAAGGTTATGCCATTTTGCCCCCAGGTGGGAGCAGATAACAGCAGAGCATTGGACACTCTCCATCATATAGGAGGAGTACAGGCTTCATTTTTCAAGCATGCCCCCTCCCACAATAATAAGGCAGTTCAATTCTCCGATACCTCTCATCAACCTATTAGATCAGGAGGTCACTATCCTTCTTGCCCAAGGGGCAATAGAAGAAGTACCCACTCCTCAACAGGGTACAGAGTTTTACTCCCCCTATTTCCTTATCCCAAAGAAAACAGGGGGATACAGACCTATTTTGGACCTCAGAGAATTGAACAAATTCCTTGTCAAAGAGAAATTCAAGATGATTTCTCTCCGAACTCTGCTGCCATACCTTCAGAGTCAGGATTGGCTTTGTTCTCTAGATCTCAAGGATGCGTACACCCATGTTCTCATCCATCCAACCCACAGAAAGTTCCTTCGGTTCCTTTTTCAAGGAAAGCACTACCAATACAGGGTGCTTCCTTTTGGCCTGGCCTCAGCACCAAGGGTGTTCACGAAATGCATGGCTGTAGTAGCAGCATTTCTCCGTACTCTAGGGATATTCGTCTTCCCCTACTTAGACGACTGGCTCATTCGAGCCCCAACAGAGTCAGAGGCCAGGACTTCTCTAGCCTACACAATGCGTATCCTTCAGTATTTGGGTCTGGTCATAAACATCCCAAAATCCAGTCTAACTCCCACTCAGTCTTTGGAGTTCATAGGAGCTTTGCTGGACACCAGAAAGGCAAGGGCCTACCTCCCCCAGGCTCGTTGTCTTCGCATGGTGCAGTTAGCTTCTCAAGCAGTACTAAAGTCTCATCTCACTGCTCGAGAAATGTTACAACTACTAGGCCACATGGCATCCACCTTGCATGTGGTGCCCTATGCTCGCCTCCATATGAGGGCAGCCCAGTGGACTTTATCCACTCAATGGACCCAGGCATCAGGATACCTGTCAGACAAAATAGCAAACACAAGTCGCCTTATTTTGTTCCTCCAGTGGTGGAAGTCCACTCAAAACCTGTTGCTGGGGTCCCCTTTTCAACAACCCTTACCCCAAGCAACTCTCACAACAGATGCTTCTCCGATGGGTTGGGAAGCTCATCTGCAAGACCTCTCCACCCAAGGCACCTGGTCTCCACAGGAGACTCATCTACATATCAATCTTTTGGAACTCAGAGCAATCTTCCTTGCTCTTCGAGTGTTCCATACCCTGCTCTGCTACAAGACAGTCCTCATTCAAATGGACAATCAAGTAGCCATGTTCTATGTGAACAAGCAGGGGGGAACAGGCTCTCTGTCGCTTTGCAATGAAGCTTCCCGACTATGGGCCCTCGCCAGAGAGCATCAGATTCATCTCCTGGCAGTGTATCTTCCAGGCATACAAAACTCTTGGGCAGACAGACTCAGTCGAGTTCTGCTTCCACACGAGTGGTCTCTGCATGCAGACCAGGTGACCAAGATTTTTCAAATTTGGGGAACCCCGGACATAGACCTCTTTGCAAGTCCGTGGAATGCCAGACTTCCCCAGTTCTGTTACAGAATTCCGGCTCAGGGGGCTCAGGCCAGGGATGCTTTCCTCCTTTACTGGGGTCAAGACTTCCTGTATGCCTTTCCACCCATTCCCCTAATTCCCAAAACCCTATTCAAGCTTCAGAGAGACAGAGGCCATATGATTCTCATAGCTCCACATTGGCCACGGCAAGTGTGGTACCCTCTGCTTCTACATCTCTCTCAAGCTCCCTCCCTGGACTTAGGGTCTGCTCCAGATCTCCTATCTCAGGAGGACGGAATGTTATGGCATCCCAATCCACAGTCTCTGCATCTCAGGGCTTGGTTGCTGAAGGCCTAGATCTTCATGATCTTAATCTCCCTCAGCAAGTAAAAGATATTCTTTTTGCTTCCAGGAAACCTTCCACAAGACGCTCATATGTTTTCAAGTGGAAAAGGTTTACCATATGGTGTTCGCAAAGGAGTCTTTACCCCCTTGCGATACCTTTGGAATCATTACTGGAATATCACCTTCATTTATCCAATGCAGGACTTAAGACTAACGCAGTAACGGTCCATTTGAGTGCTATTACAGCTTCCTTTAAGCCTCTAAATGGACAGCCTATTTCCTCTCATCCTCTTATAGCAAGATTTATGAGAGGCTTTCTTCTAACTAAGCCTCCCATTAGGCCACCTCCGGTGGCATGGGACTTAAACCTGGTTCTTGGGCAGCTCATGAAGCCACCCTTTGAACCTTTAGCTACTACCTCCTTAAAATTCCTTTCTTGGAAGGTTATCTTTCTTATTGCAATCACATTAGCATGTCGCATTAGTGAGTTGCAAGCGCTAGTAGCTAATCCACCTTATAGAAGGTTCCATCATGACAAGGTAGTCCTTAGGACTCATCCACACTTTATGCCAAAGGTGGTCTCACCTTTTCATCTGAACCAAGCGGTCTACCTACCTGTGTTTTTTCCAAGGCCTCATGCATCAAATGCAGAGAGGAATCTTCATACCTTGGACTGTAAAAGAGCTTTAGCCTTTTACTTACAAAGAACACAGCAACATAGAAGGTCCTCTCAACTTTTTGTTGCTTTTGATCCCTCTCATTTGGGACTTCCAGTCTCCAAGAGAACACTATCTAACTGGATGTCTCAGTGTATTTCCTTCGCCTATCAGAGTAAGAACCTTTCTCTGGAGGGCCATGTCACAGCTCACAATGTGAGAGCCATGGCAGCCTCAATGGCTCATCTGCACTCTGTGTCTGTCGACAACATCTGTCGAGCAGCCACCTGGGCCTCAGTTCATACCTCGGTGCTCCTTGTGGTCTTGGGCAAGCCACTTAACCCTCCATAGCCCATGTTCCCTGTAATAGTTATCTCCAAGTTATAATGCCCTGTTCAATGTAATTTCAGTTTGTTCAATGTAAACCGCACTGATGCAGAATAGTGCGGTATATAAGAGAATATAAATAAAAATAAATACCTTCACAGCCCATTATTGCTTGGACAAGGACTCCCGCCGGGATGCCTTGTTTAGTCAGGCTGTTCTCCAACACCTGTTCCATAGTTAATCAACTCCTTCCCACCATCCCTGGTAGGATGCCAGAGATTGATGGGGGGAAGTGGAGCCCTTATCAGGGACACACAACTTCTGGGGTCTCTCCCTGGCAACTAAAGCTAGGGAGTCCCATATGTGATGACTACATTCCTGCTTGTTCATGGAGATAGCATAGTTACTCACCTGTAACAGGTGATCTCCGGGAACAGCAGGAATTTAGTCCTCACAACCCACCCACCTCCCCTAGGAGTTGTATCTCTCTATCTCTTTCCTTTTCCCTCTCTCTCTCTTTGTCTCAGCTTTAAAACTCAACTGGAGAGAGGCAGTTGGGAAAGGTGGGAAGGCAGCACGCAGGTGCTGTGGGATGCTCCCAAAAGCTTTCTAATTGGATGCTGGGGAGCGTTCCTGCGCAGGCTCCGTCGGTACAGATGATGCCCATATGTGAGGACTAAATTCCTGCTGTTCCCGGAGATCACCTGTTACAGGTGAGTAACTATGCTATATCCACAGAGCCTGAAGAGGACTGATCTCCCAGAAATAGATTATACGTACAGCGCTGCAACTGTAGGATTCCAGGCCTACATAATAGCAGTCAGATCCAAATACGCAAAAAGTACTGAAATATGACAGTAAATGTCCAGAATCTGTGTCCATTAAACTTGGGCAAGCATTCCAACGAGTAGAAAAGATGGGTGAGAATCCACCAGTACACATAGGAAAGGAAGCAACTGAATTGTCAAAACAAGAGATAAATCTTTTAAAGAATTAGATCAGCAAACAAGGAGGATCAAGTGGCAAATGCACAAATATAGTGGGAAAGGCAATGTGTTACTCCAGGAACCTTTTGTCTATCAAAACTGGACATATGAATGGTTAAGAAGAGTGAAAAAACAAAGGATGAGAGATTGATGATTGCAGCCCAGGCCAATAGATTACAAACAAGATGGTTCACAGCAAGCATATAAAGAACTGGCAAAACAGACATGTAGATTCTGTAAAAAAAAAAAAAAAAAAAAGAGCTGGAGGACTTCCGGTTTGGACACAGAGGGGAACAGACGTGTGTAAGGTGGACTCCCCGAACCCACGTTAAAAACTGCTGTACCTGCCATCCTCCTCAGGTGGACTCTGCACCCATATGCTCCACAATGCTGAAAACAGTCAAAATCAAAACAACAAAGACCTTAAGAGAGCTTTATGAGGTGAAAGCGGCTGCGGTCAGCATGGCGAAGGGGGAGCTGCAGGCCCCAACATCACCTGCATCCTCGACAAGGAACAGAGGGGAGGGCAGGGACAAAATGACAATGACAGCAGCAAACCTTACTAAAATACTGAAAGAAATGAGAGATTCTAAGGCCGAAATTGTCAACAAAATGCTCACAAAGTCCACAGTAATCGGAGCTAGAATTATGGAGGTGGAGGAGCTAGTAAGTCTCAAAGATACTCAAATACAATTACATAGCACCATCTCCACCTTACAGCAACAAGTGACCACATTTCAAAGTAAAGCGGAGGACCTCGAGAATAGAGAGAGGAGGTCGAACATCCGTATATTTAGAATACCGGCGGGGGCAGAGGAACAAGACCCTATAGGCTTCATCAAAGGCTTGCTGTGGGGATGCTTCCGTGGAGGCCCCTCACCCATCCCATATGAAATCAAGAGGACACACAGAGAGCTATGGCCTCAACCTGATGCCACTGGAAGGCCACTGGCCTTTACTATCAAACTACTCAGATATCAAGATAAAGAGTACATCATCTGGACTGCCCGGAAAACAGGATTCATCAGTTATAATGAATGGAAAGTTTGTTTTCCCAGGTTTTGCTGCCAAAACCGTCAAGCGCAGAAAAAAATTGTTACAGGCTAGAGACTCATGAGCTCAGAAAGCTATTCAGGTGGCAGTTTGATATCCCCCCCCCCCCCCTCATGATGATGTCTAATGGGATTATGAAGTTTTTTGGCTCACCAGAAGCTCTAGAGAAATTCCTCAATACTCCAGGAATTGTTATGGACCAAAGTCAGCCACAGGAGCACAAGGACCAATGACCAGAAACTCAGAAGGAAGGACTAAGAGAACAAAGACAGCACCCTCCTAGGGATAATGCCTGAAAAGGAACAATAGATATTGCAGGAAAAGGACAGATGGCGGCTCTGGAATCGGCAATACCCCAATCAGGGAAGAGGAGGCAGAGATACAAACACAGTCTCAGGAGCAGACAGAATTGCCACAGGATACCTGAGCAGGAAATGCATGGGAAATTAGACTCAAAACTAATGCATGAAACAGGTTATTGGGGGTAAAGGGAGAATATTAGATTACAGCCACAACTGGTGAGGATGAACAAATAGGAAACTGTCTCTTCCATTGTTCACCCATGTTAATGCTTAAATCTAGAGATTCAGATGAAGAGAGAAGATGGTGGGAGGGCATATTGAATCGTGTGGGTTGGGAGGGGCACAAGGAGTGGGAAAGGAGCCATGAAAGTCCAAAAGAAAAAAAAAGTGTAGAGGGCGAATGTTTGTTCAAAAGTTAATACTGCAGTTGCATGTTTTGGTTGATCCTGTATATGCAATGCAATGCCTAAGGATGGTGTCAGGGGGGATGGGGGGAATATGGGAACATAACAGAGGAACATGAATGGGTTATAAGCTTGCAAACCTCAATGTCGGGGGTTTTCATAGTCCTGTAAAATGAAAGAGAATCCTAACCTATTTATAATGAGCCCAGATTGATATTGCCCTATTACAAAAAACACACCTTACTAGGCTAGAGTATGATAAGTTGTGACGTAAAGGGTATGAACAACTGTATTTACTCTTTCTATAACCTCAAAAAAGGAGGGGCGGCAATCCTAATTCACAAAAGAATACCATTCTTACATAATGCTTCCGAGGGAGAAAATCAGGAAAGGGTGGCTCGGGTTGTGGGAAGAATGGATCAAGGTGAAGTAGCAATACTAAATCTATATTGACACCCGCAGCCATCTTCAGCTCCCCCGATCGGGGTCGAGCACCTGAGCGGGGTGGCCAGCCTTCCCGCTCAGGCCTCCAGCCCAATCGGGGCTGTGGGAGGAGGAGCCAGCAGCTAAAACCAGCAGCCGCCGCCAGGCGGGCCCGCGCCTGAGGGCCTCGCCAGAGGGCCCTTTGGCTTGGCCCTTAGGCGCGGGCCCAACAGGCGTGGATCAAACCAAACCCCTTAACCAGTACAGCTTCAGTGTTCTGGGTATGAATACACTGCATATCCTGTGAAACAGATGTCACTGCAACTCACACGTTCTGTCTCGCCAACCCATCACGGGCTTGCCATCAACTAGCCTGAAGGAGCGAGTCACATCAACCAAGAGCAGCCCCATCAGCACAAGTATAGACAACAGGAAACTGTTTGAAGATCAACGTGAAGGATTGGCGCTCCGGTCTCAAGGTCTTTCTTGTCAAATACCTATATAACAGATGTTTAGATATCTTGCACTACAATGTTAATCAATTAGTGTATTTGAATACATTGTATATATTGTAGAATGTCTCATACTGCTATTACTGCTATTATCTAGCTAGCCTTTCTGAAGGCAAGTGACTTGTGTATCTTTCATGCACTCTCCTGTTTAGCCTGATAGCCTGAGTATACCATTCCTGTTTCATACTCCCTGCTGTTTTGAGCAGATATCTACCCTGTTAACAGGCTGACTGTCTAATCTGTACTCATTGCAAATTGATTCTGTTTGCCACCATATCACTCTTACATTCTTGTACATTATTGTACGCTATATCTGCTAGACTACCTAACCAATTTAGGTATAGCGACAATCTTCTAGTGAGTTGCTTACAATGCCTAGCGCACCAAGATGGAACACCCTAGCCCTGCCATACTTGGCCTTTTTTTTCCTTTTCACTTGTTGGCTTCCAAGCTCCCTAGCCCTAACTCCTTCTTACAATCAGATCCCGATCCTACATAGCCATGGGAGAAGATGGGCAGGTACATCTCATCATAATGTAAATTGGGACACACGATCGCATCACCCCCATCTACTACACATTGCACTACAACACTCTACGAAAGCTAAACAGGACAAAAGCCCCTACCCATGAAATCTAAAATGTGCTCTCATCAATGCCTGCTCAATCCGTAAGAAGTGGCCAGTGATTGCAGACATAATATCCCTCCATAATCTCGACATCCTCATGGTCACCGAAACATGGCTATCTCCCAAAGATAATGTCATACTCAATCAGCTTCTCCCCTTTAATTTCTCAGCATACACAGGCAATAGACAAAATAGGAGAGGAGGTGGTGTTCTCATCCTCAGTAGAACAGAGCTCCAATTCCAGCTAGTTGACTCCACTAGTACAAATCACTTGGAAACAGTCTCCATTTCTAACAGGATCTGCTCTATAAATCTGCTTTATAGAGCTCCCTCCGCCTCCACAGAGGACCTCCCAACTATTATAAACCTTACATCCAATATCCAGAATCCAAATTCACCAAATTGGATTCTAGGTGATTTTAACCTGCCAGCACTTCAGGATAACCATTCTTCTACCTTTATTGAAGCCCTCGATATTCTAGGATACAAGCAATTAGTAATAGAACCCACTCATGTGAAGGGAAATACACTAGATCTCATTTTTGCTCCACAGACAGTTTCCGACCAACTCCATGACACCGTGTTGTCCATAACTTCTGTGCCATGGTCGGATCACAAACTCATCATTTTCCAGATTCCCACTCATGACAGGCAATCGAAGATCAACAGAGCTCCAAGTAATCCCCCTAAACTACCTGCTAGAAGTTTCCGCCCATTCAATAAAGATCTGATCCTGGCAGAAACAGTTTCGCTCCTTAATGAGACCATCACGGACCTGGAGGAACTGATCACTTGCTGGAACAATAACCTCAGTGCGATTGCACTTCGTCAGCCACCTAACAAGTCATCAAGGAAAAGACCTATAGCCCCATGGTACACAGCTGAGCTAAAAGCATCACTCAAGTTACTACGGACGCTTGAGAAGCGTTGGCGAAGGTCTCATTCCATTCGAGACCAGACAACATACATCCACCAGCTAGCCGCCCACCGCGAAGCCATCACAAAGAAAATGAAACAGCACCACACAGACACCCTGAAATGCTCGCTAAATAAACCTCATGATCTGTTTAACCTTGTCAAGTCTCTATCCAAGGAGCCATCACCTAAGCACCAATGTGAAATTCATACGCAGGAGTTTGCCACCTACCTACAATCCAAGTTATGTCAGACAAATAAAACTTCAATTGGTGTCTCCTCCACAGACCAAGGCTGTACAACATGTACAACATCTTTAACGTCTTTCTCGACCCCTTCCAAGAAATGCATCGAAGATACTATCATGAACCTCAATACCACTACTGCGCAAACAGATCCTTGTTCGGCTTTTTGGATAAAGGAACTGCGCAGTGATCTCAGTCCGATAATAACGAAAATAATGAACCTATCTTTCACAAGTGGTTACTTCCCATCTGCCCTCAAACACACGTCGATCAGACCTCTGCTAAAAAATAGTAAACTAGACCCCCAGAAAGTAGACTCCTACAGACCCATTTCAAGTATACCTTTTCTTGCAAAGTTAATCGAAAAAGAGGTGCAAAGGCAGTTACAAGACCACATCGACTCTGCTGCTCCACTAGATCCATGCCAACAAGGATTCAGGGAGTCACATGGAGTGGAAACACTCCTTACCACCCTTTTCAATAATATAATCACCGGCATTGACAGCATCCGTCAGGGTTTTGCACTCATTTTCCTAGACATTGCTGCAGCCTTCGACTCAGTAAATCATGAGCGTCTCCTAGGACGGCTAAAAGAGAAGGGCATCTGCGGAACAGCACTGGATTGGTGCAGATCATACTTGTCTGGTAGATAGCAGCATGTACGATCAGGCGGGACAACATCAGAACCGTTTCATCAAGGTCAAGGAGTTTGTCAAGGATCCTCCCTATCGGCATTGATGTTCAACATATACATGCAACCCATCTGCAACATCATCCGAGCTTTCAATGTCAGTTGCATGGTATATGCTGATGATGTCCTGCTCTATATGCCATTCTCCATAGATCAAGTTGACCTCTCTCCTTTGACCAACTGCTTCAACGCCATATCTGAATGGCTCTTGTCACAAAACCTTCGAATTCAGCATAAGAAAACTGAGGTGCTCTTCATTACGAGGAACCCGAATTTCAACCCACCCCAATACTTGAAGGTGAAAGAAGCTGATCTTCAAACAAAACACACAATTCGTTACCTGGGAGTTACACTGGATCAAAACCTTGATATGAAAGCACACACAGCTAATACTGTAAGAGCAATCTATTTCAAGATCCGTTCACTCAGACATCTACACCCCTTGCTTGAACCAGAAGATTTTCAGACAATTTACCAGGCTCTGATAATACCACACTTTGATTATGCCAACGCCATATTACAAGGCCTCCCCCAAGCCACTTTGAACCCCTTGCAACTTGCCATGAATAGTGTTGCGAGGGTTCTCCTGAGTTCATCTAAAAGAGACCATGTGATGCCCCTTCTAAAGCAGTTACACTGGCTCCCTGTACAAGCCAGGATTTTCTTCAAAACTGTGCTGGTGACATTCAAAGCAGTAAATAAGCTCTCTTCATCTTCAATATCTGACCTTATCCAAACAACAGCTCCTAATAGAACAAGAAGATCCACAGCGATAAATATGCTGGATGCGCCGAGAGAATTAACAAGATGCACTTCGACAACTGCAAACAGGGCCTTCAGACTCTGCGCCCCAAGATTCTGGAACTCATTACCATCAAACATCAGGGCAATCACTAACCTAACCCAGTTTAGGAGGAGGTGCAGCATCGCCCATGCCGTAACCCAAGTCCTGCTTTGGACATGGGACACCATGGCCCGAAAGCGGTCTGCTTAGTCCGTGGGAAGGAAGGCGGTCGCCCGGACTGTGTCGAGGCGTGCACTGATGAACTCCAGTGTCTGCACCAGCTCAAGGTAGGACTTGGAGTAGTTGACCAGGAAGCCAAGGCACTCGAGGAGAAGGATCGTGCGCAACGCCGCCAGGTGGGCTTCGCCGATCGAGTACCCCGTGACAAGCCAGTCGTTGAGGTAGGGGAAGGCGGGTATGCCCTGCTGCCTGAGGGAGACGGCGGCCATGGAGAGGAACTTTGTGAAAACCCGTGGTGTGGACGCAAGCCCGAAGGGGGAGCACTCTGTACTGGTAATGTTCCCCCTGCACACTGAAGCACAGGTATTGCTTGCTAGGGGTGAACTAGGATGTGGGCATAAGCATCCTTGAGGTTCAAGGAGCATAGCCAAACGCCCTGCTGAAGCAAGGGCAGCAGGACGCCAAGCGATATCATTTTGAACTTCTCCCGCTCCAGGATGTTGAGGTTTCTGAGGTCGAGGATGGGGCGCAGGCCCCCCATCTTTTTCTTGATGAGAAAGTAGTGGGAGTAGAACCCCTGACCTCGAAAGTGCAGCAGTACCTTCTCGACCACCCGTTGGGCAATGAGGTTGGACAGTTCTTGCTGCAAAAAGGTCTGGTGCGCGAGGAACTGAGCAGACTCTGCTGGGGAGAAGGGAGGAGGGTGCCTGTCCAGGCAGAGATGGTATCCGTCCCAGATTACCCAGAGGACCCAGGTGTCCGATGTGATCGACGCCCACTCCGGGGCGAACAGGGACAGGCATCCCCCCCCACTGGCGGAAAAGCTGCTGGGGGTGAAAGGCTATGCTGACAGTCAAAAACCCCTGCATAGGCTGGGGCAGCACCGGTGGTTGGGCCTTGGGCCCTTTAGGCTTACTGTAGCCATGTGCACCTCCCTTGCCCTGTGTGCTGGGAGCTAGTGCAGAGGTGGGCAGGAAAGGCAGGTAACCCCGGTAAGGGAGCACTTTCCTTTGGAAGAATGGCTTTTTAGGCTGTTGCTTCTTCCTGGGGAGGGAGGACGTTTTGCATGAGAGACGAGTTTGAGTCACAAACTCCGTTTCTATCTCAGCGGCCTTATCCTGCATAGGTTTGCTGAACAATTGTTTGCCAAGGCAAGGGACATCCAGGAGCTTCTCTTTGACCCATTGCTCCATGTCCAGACTGGAGCTATGCCTGGCGCCAGGCCCTGATGCTGGCAGCCGCCACCCGGGCGGAGGACTCAAGCCCATCATATGCGGCATGGGAGAGGTACTTCGAACATGCCGCAACGGATTTGAGGATGGTTTGTAACCTTAGGAGAGGTTCGCTCCCAAGGCCTGTGGCGAAACCGCCAAACTCCTTGGCATGGTCCCGCAGGAACATGCCCATATAGAGTTGGTATGCCTGGATACGGCAAGCGAGCATGGAACCCTGATAGGCATTACGCCCCAGGGCGTCGAGGGTTCTCAACTCCCTACCTGGGGGGACCGAAGAGTGTGGCTTCGGGCTCTTTTGCTTCTGCATCACCGACTCCACAACCATGGAGGTGTGTGGGAGCTGGATCTTCCAGAACCCTGGGCCACGCTGAACTCTATACATGGCTTCTAGGCACTTGCTCACAATGGAGACCAAAGCAGATGTCTCCCACATGCAGAGGAACAGCCTTGACAATATCAGTGGAACCAGGATAGTGAGAGATTCCCAAGGCGGGGACTCGTACTGGAAAATATCAAGCTTCTCAGCTCGCAGTACCTCTTCAGTCTCCGTAGCCAGTGCCATGTCCCGCACAAATGCCAGGAACAATGTGTCCTCGGGTGGTGACCACCTCTGATAGGTGGGCGGGGACGGGTCCGAAGGGAGGTCCCTGTGGGCACGGGTTTCCAGGGAAGTATCCCCATCCGATTCCCAGCCCGAGAGGTCCGAGGAGGAGTCAAACTCGGACAGGTCGCCCCATCCAGAAGCTGAGCTCCACTTGGAACAAGAAACCTTGGAGGATCGTGCTCCCAAGGACCGGGAAGGCGAACAAGACCGACGCCAAGGATCCTCATGAGGCCCATGGCTTTCGGGGATTTCCAGGGCGGATTTTGGTGTCCCTCTTGAGGGAATCTCGGTCTCGAGGCGCAGGCCAGCCATGCTGGGCACAAGTGCCTGCTGGACAGCTAGAAAGGCAGAAATGCTGCACTCTAGTGCCAGCATTCGGGACTCCCACGTGGGCGTGGGGCCTTGTGATGCCGACACTGGGGTTACCGGGTCTGGCGTGGACGAGAAGAGGGGGTCCTTAATGAGACGACCCTCAGGAGACTAGGCACCATTGCCAAAGGCCTCTATATCCGTATGAGGCACCTTTCGAGGCTGCTCCTTGTCCAACTCTCAGGAACACCGCAGGGGGGCTAAGCAATCGAGTGTGGGAGCACGCGCGCTTATCTGCCTTCTTATGCCGCTCCACTTCAGGGGACCCCTGGTCAGAGTACCGCCAAGAACACGGAACCGAAGTGGGGGGATCCCACCAGCGGAGGGGCAACCGATGATGTCACCGAGGATTCCGGGACCACCTTCCAGACAATGTCATCGGACGTCTGCTTACGGCTGAGCAGGGCCTTGGAGGACATTTTCTTGCAAAGGGAGCAGAGCTCCGGGTCATGGTCAGCCCCAAGACACCGAAGACAACAGTCATAGATGTCCGTGAGCGACATGTTCTTGGAGCATCTGTCGCATTTTTTAAAAAATGGTGGCCATAGGGGGAAAAAGGACCCCCGCTAGGTCGAAGATCTTTGTGGCAAGCGGTTGGGAGAAAAAAGGGCACGAAGCCCACAACAGGGAAATAACTTTAAGAAGGATATCCCCTTGCTCGGAGAAAAGGGGAGAGCAAGTGGGGACGGAAGAGGACCGGTGCAACCGGAAAAAAACCATGGCCCAGGGGCCAAAAATAGAAACACTTTTTGCAAGGGATGAGGATGTGCATCCAAAGGGCGCCGCGGAAAAAGGGGGACTGAGCAAAATGGCACCTTTGAACGGGAAGAGGACTATGCATGCATGGCAGCAATCCCAAAGGCTTTCTTTGAAAGCTAGGGAATTGCTCCGCGCGGGCTCCATTGGTGATGAAGTCACCCATAAGTGAGGACTGACTTCCTGTTTGTTCCTGGAGAAAGAAATATTTCTGCATATTGCTCCTGAGTCTATCCCCTTGCACCCTCATCCTATTCCCTCTTGTAGCAGAACTTGCTTTCATTTGAAAGAGACTCTCCTCTTGTGCATTTATGCCACTAAGGTATTTAAACATCTCTATCGTATATCCTCTGTCTCTCCTTTCTTCTAACATATACATATTACGATTTTTAAGTCTGTCCTCATATGCTTTATAACTAAGACCACAAACCATTTTAGTAGCCACTGCACTGACTCCATCCTGTTTATATCTTTTTGAAGGTGTAGTCTCCAGAATTGCACACAATACTCCAAAAGAGGTTGCACCAGAGAGTTATACAGAGGCACTATCACCTCCTTTTTTTTCTGCTGGCCATTCATCTCCCTATGCACCCAATCATCTTTCTGGCTTTTGCCATCACCTTTTCTACCTGTTTAGCCAGTTCAAGATCATCAAAAACAATCATGCCTAGGTCCCATTCTTCTTTCGTGGACAGAAGTACTTCGCTGTCTACACTGTACCGCTCTCTTAGATTTTTGAAGCCCAAATGCAAATGCATTTTTTAGCATTAAATCTCAGCTTCCAAATTCTTGACCATTCTTCAAACTTAGCTAGATCCTTCCTCATGTTATCTTCTCCTTCCTGTGTGTCTACTCTATTACAGATTTTGGTATCATCGGCAAAGAGGCCAACCTTACCCAACAGCCCCGATATCACTAACAAAGCTGTTAAAAAGAATTGGACCAAGGACTGATCCCTGCAGCACACCACTGCTCCTCAGAGTGAGCTCCATTTACCTGTACCCTTTGTCACCTCCCTCTCAACCAATATTTCCAACCCATTCACTTACTTTAGGGTCTGTCCCTAGGGAGCTCAGTTTATTTATAAGTCGCCTGTGTGGAATGGTGTCAAAGGCTTTACTGAAATCTAAGTATATCACGTCTAGGGTTCTCCCTCGGTCCAGCTCCCTGTTCACCCAGTCAAAGAAATCAATCAGATTTGTCGGACAAGACCTGCCTCTGGTAAACCCATGCTGCCTAGGGTCCTGCAATCCATTGGACTCCATTGATTGTGTATGTATTTTCAACTGCCTAGATTAGATTATTACAGGATGGGCAGTCTAAATTTATATAATTTAAATTAAATATAATCTGGAATTGAATACAGGAAGAAGCAAAAGTGCTTTCCCACGCTTCACTCAGCAGACTGCCGCTTTTTTTGTGTTTTTGCGCAGTAATTTCCTCTTGCTCTGTGGGTTTCCAGCTCATCCAGAGTCAGCGCCAGCATCTGATGGCTATGAGTCATCATTCACAACTGTTCTGGTATTTTCCCCTATTTTATGTATACATCTAGTTCACTTAATCCAATCATTGCATAACTCTCAGCCAAGAGTTATGTGCTAGTGCTCCTTCCAGAATCCTGGTCCCTAAATCTGGCTGCTGGGTATATAACCATTGTACAATGAACTTACTGTCCTTCAGAGCAGCAGAAGACTTGAGCCATAAATTGAACATAGGTCCCCTTCCACATGGCAGTGAACTAAACAATGGAAAGAAGAAAAGCTGTTGCCGAAAAAGAAAGGAGTCATTTAGAAAAGAACACAAGTTGACACATTCAATTGTCTTGGATGCGTCAATTGACGTACTTTGGGGCTTCTAGGTATAAATTCAGGTTCCCACTAGGTGGCGCATCTCAATCACTGTTTACAGTTTTACTTCGACATTACAAACAATAAACACACGATGATGTCATGTATTGACATCACATACTGCACGTATTTAACAAATAAGTAACTTCACATTGATTCACATCTGCATTTCATGCTAAATGCAGTCGTGATAATGTGTCAATTGACGCACTTTGGGGTTTCTAGGTAAAATTCCTTTTGGTGCTTCTAGTGTTAAAGAAAACCCAAAATGGTTCTACAGAGAACTGGGAAAGAGCATTAGTATAGTAAAAACACTGCCTACCAAAATTGAAATACTACCGTTCTCAAGAAAACTATTGTATACAAGAACCCTGTAGGGCACAATTGAAAACAAAATGGTTACCTTACCTACAGGAGAATTTAGAAAAAACAAACATCAAACCTATGAAATGGCATGAAGTAACAACAAAAGAGCTGGAAAGCAGATTCAGAAGAGCCTTGAACTGGAAGAGCTCTGGCCCAGATGGAGTGACCAACGTTTTGCTCAGTTAATATCACTCCACCAAAACCTGGCAAACTGCAAAATTCAATTGATCAAACAGCCAGACTTAACATCATAATGACTTCTCCTTCCAAAGGGGAACCCATGTAACATTCCCAAAAATTACAGAACAATAACTTGTCTATCTGCAATCTCTATAAGCTGTTCACTGTAATAGATGAAGACGGAATATATGATTATAATTGACTCTAATAACAACATGGCAATAGAACAAAAGAGCAATAAGAATGGAGCATATGGAGCCAAAGACCAGTTAATGCTGAATAAGGCCATCATGGCCAGCGCTAAGAAAAGCAGAAATCTCAGTATAGCATGGATTTTATTATAAGAAAGTCTTTCATAGCATCCAACACTCAAGAATAATAAATTGCCTTGAAATGTATAAAATAAAGCTTGGCTTGATCAAGTATATTAAGTTCACTATGAAAACGTAGCAAACCACATTCTTTGAAGACTGAAGATGGTCAGTTGGTCATTCCTAACATTAAGATTCAGTTAGGAATAAGTCAGGGAGACTCCCTGTCACCACTTCTGTTTTGTATGGTACTTAATCCACTGACTACCCTCATCAACTCTTTGGGATATGAATTTAGCCTTAATCCTAATGAAAGCAACAACCCAGAGGTAACATCATACTTACTGTAGATGATTGGAAACTCTGCAATTCCATTGACCAACATTTAGCAGAACAACTCCATGTGGTACAAAACTTATCAGATGACATCAAGATGACTTTTGCCCTTGATAAAGTTATTTATTTATTTAACAGGTTTTATATACCGCTTTATCATTTCAATCAAAGCGGTTTACATTGTAACTTAAACTTGGTAATGTACATTAAACAGGGATATTGATAACTTGGATTTTTCTGAGGCAATGGAGGGTTAAGTGACTTGCCCAAGGCCACATACATATGTTAAGACAACCTTTGTTAGAGGAAAAATGAACAAAACTGAAAACATCCCCCCTGACTGAGGAATGTGACATCAAGGAACTTGAACAGAAAGTTATGTATAAATACCTAGGAGTAGAGGAAGGCGCAACAATTGAGCAAAAATTACCGAAAGAAAAGTAAAGAATATTACTGGAGAATAAAATCTGTTATTAAAACATGCTATAACATCTCAGAATACGATACAAGCCATTAATCAACTGGCAATTGCTGTACTCTGATACAGCTTTGGAATTGTAGACTTGTCTTAAAGATTTTTAAAAATGGATGTATGCCCATGAGGTAATTTATAAGAACCAGTGTATGCCGAGACTGTATCTCCTGGAACAAGCAGGAATGTAGTCATCACATATGGGTATCGTCGGTACCGACGGAGCCTGCGCAGGAACGCTCCCCAGTGTCCAATTAGAAAGCTTTTGGGAGCATCCCACAGCGCCTGCGTGCTGCCTTCCCGCCTTTCCCAACTGCCTCTCTCCAGTTCTTCTTTTTCCGCGGAGCCAGCAGATTGTTGTTGCTGTCACCGCAGAAGAATTCTTCTTTATTTATTTCTTTTTTGTGGTCGCGTCTGCCTTCCTCGACGGTTTTTCCTTCTTATTTTCTTTTCTTAAAAAAAAAAAAATATATATATATACACACTACGATTTTTCCTATTTTTCTTCAGGTGCACGCGCCTTTTTGGGCCTTAGGCCCAAAACTTTTTTCTTACAATGGAGAAACCTGCCTCAGGTTTCAAAAAGTGCACTAAGTGTGGTGGTACCATTTCCGTCACCGACACCCATGAATGGTGTCTAAAATGTTTAGGTCCTGACCACTCCATCACGAATTGTATGTCCTGCGCCATAATGTCTAAAAGAGGTCGGCAGAACCGAGCTGCTAAGCTCAGTACCCTGTTTCCCTCTGATGCAGCTTCGGTGGCATCGACGTCTTCCAGGGCTTCCTCTTCTTCCCGTGGATCTCAGGTAACTAAACATAAGTCCAGCCGGTCCTCAAAGGGTAGATCTACTTCTAAGAATCAAGATGCCTCTGGCGTTACCCTTGAGGATTCTGCACTGGCAAAATTGCCCCGGCGGGAGGCTTCGGCTTCCAAAGCATTATCGGGGCTCCAGGATGTTCTCGAGGCCTCGACCTCGGCAGAACTACTGGTGCCATGCTCTGGGGTACCGGCGGTCTTCTCCGGTACCGACATCCAGGCATCGGCAGTGTTGATAGACCAGAGGGTCCTGGCTATTGAACGCAGTCTGGCGGCTCTCCTTGTGGCATCGACGCCCTCGGAACCGCAACAGACAATTCGGCCGGTACCAGCCCCGTCCCCAGCCCCGACATTGGTACCGGTACCGATAGCATCGACATCGGCATCGGTGTCTGCTTTGCCAGTACCCAGTCATCCGATGCCCTCCGGGTATCGGGCTCTTCAAGAGTATATGGACAGACGGTACTTCGAGTCCTCAGAAGAATCTGAGGATTCTGACAGTTCTGTCAATGCAGGAATGCTTCTCCCAGAGGAGCCCTCCTCCCCTAAGCGCAGGATGTCTCCTCCAGAGGATATTTCCTTCCAGGATTTTATCAGGGAGGTGGCTCGGGGTCTGTCCATTACTGTGGCCCCTGAAACAGAGCCAAGAGCCAAGGAGTTGGAAATTCTACAATATCCCAAAACTCTTAAGGAGGCAGCTACCTTACCCATTCATGAGATTTTATATGATCTCATGTTAAGGATGTGGGAGACACCTCTTACCACCTCTCATCATTCTCGCAGACTGGATACTATGTGTCGAGTCCCTCCTTGTCCTGGTTTCCAAAAGACTCGGCTTCCTCACCACTCTATTGTAGTGGAATCAGCTATGAGAAGGATCAAGAGTGCAAAGAGGCATGCTTCTAATCCTCCAGGACATGAGTGCAGAACCCTGGATGCTTTTGGACATCGTGTCTTCCAAGCTTCCATGCTTTCTGCCAGGATCAGTTCCTATATTCTTTACATGGGAATATTCCTGAAGGAGGTCACAGATGATTTAGAAGCTTTAAGTCCTATTCTTCCTGAGGATAGAAGACAGGATGTTCTCACTTTGGTCAAACATGCCCAAGATGTTTCTAAATTTGCCAACCGTGCAGCCTTTGACTGCTTTGAGTACATAAGCAGAAACTGCTATTGCCATAGGTGCACGTAGAATTGCTTGGCTCCAGGCATCCGATCCGGAGCTCTGGGTACAAGACAAATTGGGAAATATCCCGTGTACTGGTGAGAACCTGTTTGGTAAAGATTGGCAGGAAAAGGCCAACGAGATGGATGCTGACAACTCCACCTTGGATAGGTTATCCAAGTTCACAGCTGATCCTGCTAGAAAGAAATTGTTCAAGAAACCATTCTTTTCTAAGAAGAAAAGATATTATCCTGCTTATGTTTGGCAGGGACGTTCTGCAGGTCAGCGTGCCAGGAAAGGTCAGCAACCACCCAAACAGAAGAAAGAAAAGACTGCTAAGCCTCAACTGTTCCAGCAGTCTCAGCCTCCACAAGGCTTTTGACTTGCAGCTAGAGAACTTAGCCTTTCTGGCTCTCAGGGGACCAGAGCCTTCCACCATTCCAGGAAGGTTATGCCATTTTGCCCCCAGGTGGGAGCAGATAACAGCAGAGCATTGGACACTCTCCATCATATAGGAGGAGTACAGGCTTCATTTTTCAAGCATGCCCCCTCCCACAATAATAAGGCAGTTCAATTCTCCGATACCTCTCATCAACCTATTAGATCAGGAGGTCACTATCCTTCTTGCCCAAGGGGCAATAGAAGAAGTACCCACTCCTCAACAGGGTACAGAGTTTTACTCCCCCTATTTCCTTATCCCAAAGAAAACAGGGGGATACAGACCTATTTTGGACCTCAGAGAATTGAACAAATTCCTTGTCAAAGAGAAATTCAAGATGATTTCTCTCCGAACTCTGCTGCCATACCTTCAGAGTCAGGATTGGCTTTGTTCTCTAGATCTCAAGGATGCGTACACCCATGTTCTCATCCATCCAACCCACAGAAAGTTCCTTCGGTTCCTTTTTCAAGGAAAGCACTACCAATACAGGGTGCTTCCTTTTGGCCTGGCCTCAGCACCAAGGGTGTTCACGAAATGCATGGCTGTAGTAGCAGCATTTCTCCGTACTCTAGGGATATTCGTCTTCCCCTACTTAGACGACTGGCTCATTCGAGCCCCAACAGAGTCAGAGGCCAGGACTTCTCTAGCCTACACAATGCGTATCCTTCAGTATTTGGGTCTGGTCATAAACATCCCAAAATCCAGTCTAACTCCCACTCAGTCTTTGGAGTTCATAGGAGCTTTGCTGGACACCAGAAAGGCAAGGGCCTACCTCCCCCAGGCTCGTTGTCTTCGCATGGTGCAGTTAGCTTCTCAAGCAGTACTAAAGTCTCATCTCACTGCTCGAGAAATGTTACAACTACTAGGCCACATGGCATCCACCTTGCATGTGGTGCCCTATGCTCGCCTCCATATGAGGGCAGCCCAGTGGACTTTATCCACTCAATGGACCCAGGCATCAGGATACCTGTCAGACAAAATAGCAAACACAAGTCGCCTTATTTTGTTCCTCCAGTGGTGGAAGTCCACTCAAAACCTGTTGCTGGGGTCCCCTTTTCAACAACCCTTACCCCAAGCAACTCTCACAACAGATGCTTCTCCGATGGGTTGGGAAGCTCATCTGCAAGACCTCTCCACCCAAGGCACCTGGTCTCCACAGGAGACTCATCTACATATCAATCTTTTGGAACTCAGAGCAATCTTCCTTGCTCTTCGAGTGTTCCATACCCTGCTCTGCTACAAGACAGTCCTCATTCAAATGGACAATCAAGTAGCCATGTTCTATGTGAACAAGCAGGGGGGAACAGGCTCTCTGTCGCTTTGCAATGAAGCTTCCCGACTATGGGCCCTCGCCAGAGAGCATCAGATTCATCTCCTGGCAGTGTATCTTCCAGGCATACAAAACTCTTGGGCAGACAGACTCAGTCGAGTTCTGCTTCCACACGAGTGGTCTCTGCATGCAGACCAGGTGACCAAGATTTTTCAAATTTGGGGAACCCCGGACATAGACCTCTTTGCAAGTCCGTGGAATGCCAGACTTCCCCAGTTCTGTTACAGAATTCCGGCTCAGGGGGCTCAGGCCAGGGATGCTTTCCTCCTTTACTGGGGTCAAGACTTCCTGTATGCCTTTCCACCCATTCCCCTAATTCCCAAAACCCTATTCAAGCTTCAGAGAGACAGAGGCCATATGATTCTCATAGCTCCACATTGGCCACGGCAAGTGTGGTACCCTCTGCTTCTACATCTCTCTCAAGCTCCCTCCCTGGACTTAGGGTCTGCTCCAGATCTCCTATCTCAGGAGGACGGAATGTTATGGCATCCCAATCCACAGTCTCTGCATCTCAGGGCTTGGTTGCTGAAGGCCTAGATCTTCATGATCTTAATCTCCCTCAGCAAGTAAAAGATATTCTTTTTGCTTCCAGGAAACCTTCCACAAGACGCTCATATGTTTTCAAGTGGAAAAGGTTTACCATATGGTGTTCGCAAAGGAGTCTTTACCCCCTTGCGATACCTTTGGAATCATTACTGGAATATCACCTTCATTTATCCAATGCAGGACTTAAGACTAACGCAGTAACGGTCCATTTGAGTGCTATTACAGCTTCCTTTAAGCCTCTAAATGGACAGCCTATTTCCTCTCATCCTCTTATAGCAAGATTTATGAGAGGCTTTCTTCTAACTAAGCCTCCCATTAGGCCACCTCCGGTGGCATGGGACTTAAACCTGGTTCTTGGGCAGCTCATGAAGCCACCCTTTGAACCTTTAGCTACTACCTCCTTAAAATTCCTTTCTTGGAAGGTTATCTTTCTTATTGCAATCACATTAGCATGTCGCATTAGTGAGTTGCAAGCGCTAGTAGCTAATCCACCTTATAGAAGGTTCCATCATGACAAGGTAGTCCTTAGGACTCATCCACACTTTATGCCAAAGGTGGTCTCACCTTTTCATCTGAACCAAGCGGTCTACCTACCTGTGTTTTTTCCAAGGCCTCATGCATCAAATGCAGAGAGGAATCTTCATACCTTGGACTGTAAAAGAGCTTTAGCCTTTTACTTACAAAGAACACAGCAACATAGAAGGTCCTCTCAACTTTTTGTTGCTTTTGATCCCTCTCATTTGGGACTTCCAGTCTCCAAGAGAACACTATCTAACTGGATGTCTCAGTGTATTTCCTTCGCCTATCAGAGTAAGAACCTTTCTCTGGAAGGCCATGTCACAGCTCACAATGTGAGAGCCATGGCAGCCTCAATGGCTCATCTGCACTCTGTGTCTGTCGACAACATCTGTCGAGCAGCCACCTGGGCCTCAGTTCATACCTCGGTGCTCCTTGTGGTCTTGGGCAAGCCACTTAACCCTCCATAGCCCATGTTCCCTGTAATAGTTATCTCCAAGTTATAATGCCCTGTTCAATGTAATTTCAGTTTGTTCAATGTAAACCGCACTGATGCAGAATAGTGCGGTATATAAGAGAATATAAATAAAAATAAATACCTTCACAGCCCATTATTGCTTGGACAAGGACTCCCGCCGGGATGCCTTGTTTAGTCAGGCTGTTCTCCAACACCTGTTCCATAGTTAATCAACTCCTTCCCACCATCCCTGGTAGGATGCCAGAGATTGATGGGGGGAAGTGGAGCCCTTATCAGGGACACACAACTTCTGGGGTCTCTCCCTGGCAACTAAAGCTAGGGAGTCCCATATGTGATGACTACATTCCTGCTTGTTCATGGAGATAGCATAGTTACTCACCTGTAACAGGTGATCTCCGGGAACAGCAGGAATTTAGTCCTCACAACCCACCCACCTCCCCTAGGAGTTGTATCTCTCTATCTCTTTCCTTTTCCCTCTCTCTCTCTTTGTCTCAGCTTTAAAACTCAACTGGAGAGAGGCAGTTGGGAAAGGTGGGAAGGCAGCACGCAGGTGCTGTGGGATGCTCCCAAAAGCTTTCTAATTGGATGCTGGGGAGCGTTCCTGCGCAGGCTCCGTCGGTACAGATGATGCCCATATGTGAGGACTAAATTCCTGCTGTTCCCGGAGATCACCTGTTACAGGTGAGTAACTATGCTATATCCACAGAGCCTGAAGAGGACTGATCTCCCAGAAATAGATTATACGTACAGCGCTGCAACTGTAGGATTCCAGGCCTACATAATAGCAGTCAGATCCAAATACGCAAAAAGTACTGAAATATGACAGTAAATGTCCAGAATCTGTGTCCATTAAACTTGGGCAAGCATTCCAACGAGTAGAAAAGATGGGTGAGAATCCACCAGTACACATAGGAAAGGAAGCAACTGAATTGTCAAAACAAGAGATAAATCTTTTAAAGAATTAGATCAGCAAACAAGGAGGATCAAGTGGCAAATGCACAAATATAGTGGGAAAGGCAATGTGTTACTCCAGGAACCTTTTGTCTATCAAAACTGGACATATGAATGGTTAAGAAGAGTGAAAAAACAAAGGATGAGAGATTGATGATTGCAGCCCAGGCCAATAGATTACAAACAAGATGGTTCACAGCAAGCATATAAAGAACTGGCAAAACAGACATGTAGATTCTGTAAAAAAAAAAAAAAAAAAAAGAGCTGGAGGACTTCCGGTTTGGACACAGAGGGGAACAGACGTGTGTAAGGTGGACTCCCCGAACCCACGTTAAAAACTGCTGTACCTGCCATCCTCCTCAGGTGGACTCTGCACCCATATGCTCCACAATGCTGAAAACAGTCAAAATCAAAACAACAAAGACCTTAAGAGAGCTTTATGAGGTGAAAGCGGCTGCGGTCAGCATGGCGAAGGGGGAGCTGCAGGCCCCAACATCACCTGCATCCTCGACAAGGAACAGAGGGGAGGGCAGGGACAAAATGACAATGACAGCAGCAAACCTTACTAAAATACTGAAAGAAATGAGAGATTCTAAGGCCGAAATTGTCAACAAAATGCTCACAAAGTCCACAGTAATCGGAGCTAGAATTATGGAGGTGGAGGAGCTAGTAAGTCTCAAAGATACTCAAATACAATTACATAGCACCATCTCCACCTTACAGCAACAAGTGACCACATTTCAAAGTAAAGCGGAGGACCTCGAGAATAGAGAGAGGAGGTCGAACATCCGTATATTTAGAATACCGGCGGGGGCAGAGGAACAAGACCCTATAGGCTTCATCAAAGGCTTGCTGTGGGGATGCTTCCGTGGAGGCCCCTCACCCATCCCATATGAAATCAAGAGGACACACAGAGAGCTATGGCCTCAACCTGATGCCACTGGAAGGCCACTGGCCTTTACTATCAAACTACTCAGATATCAAGATAAAGAGTACATCATCTGGACTGCCCGGAAAACAGGATTCATCAGTTATAATGAATGGAAAGTTTGTTTTCCCAGGTTTTGCTGCCAAAACCGTCAAGCGCAGAAAAAAATTGTTACAGGCTAGAGACTCATGAGCTCAGAAAGCTATTCAGGTGGCAGTTTGATATCCCCCCCCCCCCCTCATGATGATGTCTAATGGGATTATGAAGTTTTTTGGCTCACCAGAAGCTCTAGAGAAATTCCTCAATACTCCAGGAATTGTTATGGACCAAAGTCAGCCACAGGAGCACAAGGACCAATGACCAGAAACTCAGAAGGAAGGACTAAGAGAACAAAGACAGCACCCTCCTAGGGATAATGCCTGAAAAGGAACAATAGATATTGCAGGAAAAGGACAGATGGCGGCTCTGGAATCGGCAATACCCCAATCAGGGAAGAGGAGGCAGAGATACAAACACAGTCTCAGGAGCAGACAGAATTGCCACAGGATACCTGAGCAGGAAATGCATGGGAAATTAGACTCAAAACTAATGCATGAAACAGGTTATTGGGGGTAAAGGGAGAATATTAGATTACAGCCACAACTGGTGAGGATGAACAAATAGGAAACTGTCTCTTCCATTGTTCACCCATGTTAATGCTTAAATCTAGAGATTCAGATGAAGAGAGAAGATGGTGGGAGGGCATATTGAATCGTGTGGGTTGGGAGGGGCACAAGGAGTGGGAAAGGAGCCATGAAAGTCCAAAAGAAAAAAAAAGTGTAGAGGGCGAATGTTTGTTCAAAAGTTAATACTGCAGTTGCATGTTTTGGTTGATCCTGTATATGCAATGCAATGCCTAAGGATGGTGTCAGGGGGGATGGGGGGAATATGGGAACATAACAGAGGAACATGAATGGGTTATAAGCTTGCAAACCTCAATGTCGGGGGTTTTCATAGTCCTGTAAAATGAAAGAGAATCCTAACCTATTTATAATGAGCCCAGATTGATATTGCCCTATTACAAAAAACACACCTTACTAGGCTAGAGTATGATAAGTTGTGACGTAAAGGGTATGAACAACTGTATTTACTCTTTCTATAACCTCAAAAAAGGAGGGGCGGCAATCCTAATTCACAAAAGAATACCATTCTTACATAATGCTTCCGAGGGAGAAAATCAGGAAAGGGTGGCTCGGGTTGTGGGAAGAATGGATCAAGGTGAAGTAGCAATACTAAATCTATATTGACACCCGCAGCCATCTTCAGCTCCCCCGATCGGGGTCGAGCACCTGAGCGGGGTGGCCAGCCTTCCCGCTCAGGCCTCCAGCCCAATCGGGGCTGTGGGAGGAGGAGCCAGCAGCTAAAACCAGCAGCCGCCGCCAGGCGGGCCCGCGCCTGAGGGCCTCGCCAGAGGGCCCTTTGGCTTGGCCCTTAGGCGCGGGCCCAACAGGCGTGGATCAAACCAAACCCCTTAACCAGTACAGCTTCAGTGTTCTGGGTATGAATACACTGCATATCCTGTGAAACAGATGTCACTGCAACTCACACGTTCTGTCTCGCCAACCCATCACGGGCTTGCCATCAACTAGCCTGAAGGAGCGAGTCACATCAACCAAGAGCAGCCCCATCAGCACAAGTATAGACAACAGGAAACTGTTTGAAGATCAACGTGAAGGATTGGCGCTCCGGTCTCAAGGTCTTTCTTGTCAAATACCTATATAACAGATGTTTAGATATCTTGCACTACAATGTTAATCAATTAGTGTATTTGAATACATTGTATATATTGTAGAATGTCTCATACTGCTATTACTGCTATTATCTAGCTAGCCTTTCTGAAGGCAAGTGACTTGTGTATCTTTCATGCACTCTCCTGTTTAGCCTGATAGCCTGAGTATACCATTCCTGTTTCATACTCCCTGCTGTTTTGAGCAGATATCTACCCTGTTAACAGGCTGACTGTCTAATCTGTACTCATTGCAAATTGATTCTGTTTGCCACCATATCACTCTTACATTCTTGTACATTATTGTACGCTATATCTGCTAGACTACCTAACCAATTTAGGTATAGCGACAATCTTCTAGTGAGTTGCTTACAATGCCTAGCGCACCAAGATGGAACACCCTAGCCCTGCCATACTTGGCCTTTTTTTCCTTTTCACTTGTTGGCTTCCAAGCTCCCTAGCCCTAACTCCTTCTTACAATCAGATCCCGATCCTACATAGCCATGGGAGAAGATGGGCAGGTACATCTCATCATAATGTAAATTGGGACACACGATCGCATCACCCCCATCTACTACACATTGCACTACAACACTCTACGAAAGCTAAACAGGACAAAAGCCCCTACCCATGAAATCTAAAATGTGCTCTCATCAATGCCTGCTCAATCCGTAAGAAGTGGCCAGTGATTGCAGACATAATATCCCTCCATAATCTCGACATCCTCATGGTCACCGAAACATGGCTATCTCCCAAAGATAATGTCATACTCAATCAGCTTCTCCCCTTTAATTTCTCAGCATACACAGGCAATAGACAAAATAGGAGAGGAGGTGGTGTTCTCATCCTCAGTAGAACAGAGCTCCAATTCCAGCTAGTTGACTCCACTAGTACAAATCACTTGGAAACAGTCTCCATTTCTAACAGGATCTGCTCTATAAATCTGCTTTATAGAGCTCCCTCCGCCTCCACAGAGGACCTCCCAACTATTATAAACCTTACATCCAATATCCAGAATCCAAATTCACCAAATTGGATTCTAGGTGATTTTAACCTGCCAGCACTTCAGGATAACCATTCTTCTACCTTTATTGAAGCCCTCGATATTCTAGGATACAAGCAATTAGTAATAGAACCCACTCATGTGAAGGGAAATACACTAGATCTCATTTTTGCTCCACAGACAGTTTCCGACCAACTCCATGACACCGTGTTGTCCATAACTTCTGTGCCATGGTCGGATCACAAACTCATCATTTTCCAGATTCCCACTCATGACAGGCAATCGAAGATCAACAGAGCTCCAAGTAATCCCCCTAAACTACCTGCTAGAAGTTTCCGCCCATTCAATAAAGATCTGATCCTGGCAGAAACAGTTTCGCTCCTTAATGAGACCATCACGGACCTGGAGGAACTGATCACTTGCTGGAACAATAACCTCAGTGCGATTGCACTTCGTCAGCCACCTAACAAGTCATCAAGGAAAAGACCTATAGCCCCATGGTACACAGCTGAGCTAAAAGCATCACTCAAGTTACTACGGACGCTTGAGAAGCGTTGGCGAAGGTCTCATTCCATTCGAGACCAGACAACATACATCCACCAGCTAGCCGCCCACCGCGAAGCCATCACAAAGAAAATGAAACAGCACCACACAGACACCCTGAAATGCTCGCTAAATAAACCTCATGATCTGTTTAACCTTGTCAAGTCTCTATCCAAGGAGCCATCACCTAAGCACCAATGTGAAATTCATACGCAGGAGTTTGCCACCTACCTACAATCCAAGTTATGTCAGACAAATAAAACTTCAATTGGTGTCTCCTCCACAGACCAAGGCTGTACAACATGTACAACATCTTTAACGTCTTTCTCGACCCCTTCCAAGAAATGCATCGAAGATACTATCATGAACCTCAATACCACTACTGCGCAAACAGATCCTTGTTCGGCTTTTTGGATAAAGGAACTGCGCAGTGATCTCAGTCCGATAATAACGAAAATAATGAACCTATCTTTCACAAGTGGTTACTTCCCATCTGCCCTCAAACACACGTCGATCAGACCTCTGCTAAAAAATAGTAAACTAGACCCCCAGAAAGTAGACTCCTACAGACCCATTTCAAGTATACCTTTTCTTGCAAAGTTAATCGAAAAAGAGGTGCAAAGGCAGTTACAAGACCACATCGACTCTGCTGCTCCACTAGATCCATGCCAACAAGGATTCAGGGAGTCACATGGAGTGGAAACACTCCTTACCACCCTTTTCAATAATATAATCACCGGCATTGACAGCATCCGTCAGGGTTTTGCACTCATTTTCCTAGACATTGCTGCAGCCTTCGACTCAGTAAATCATGAGCGTCTCCTAGGACGGCTAAAAGAGAAGGGCATCTGCGGAACAGCACTGGATTGGTGCAGATCATACTTGTCTGGTAGATAGCAGCATGTACGATCAGGCGGGACAACATCAGAACCGTTTCATCAAGGTCAAGGAGTTTGTCAAGGATCCTCCCTATCGGCATTGATGTTCAACATATACATGCAACCCATCTGCAACATCATCCGAGCTTTCAATGTCAGTTGCATGGTATATGCTGATGATGTCCTGCTCTATATGCCATTCTCCATAGATCAAGTTGACCTCTCTCCTTTGACCAACTGCTTCAACGCCATATCTGAATGGCTCTTGTCACAAAACCTTCGAATTCAGCATAAGAAAACTGAGGTGCTCTTCATTACGAGGAACCCGAATTTCAACCCACCCCAATACTTGAAGGTGAAAGAAGCTGATCTTCAAACAAAACACACAATTCGTTACCTGGGAGTTACACTGGATCAAAACCTTGATATGAAAGCACACACAGCTAATACTGTAAGAGCAATCTATTTCAAGATCCGTTCACTCAGACATCTACACCCCTTGCTTGAACCAGAAGATTTTCAGACAATTTACCAGGCTCTGATAATACCACACTTTGATTATGCCAACGCCATATTACAAGGCCTCCCCCAAGCCACTTTGAACCCCTTGCAACTTGCCATGAATAGTGTTGCGAGGGTTCTCCTGAGTTCATCTAAAAGAGACCATGTGATGCCCCTTCTAAAGCAGTTACACTGGCTCCCTGTACAAGCCAGGATTTTCTTCAAAACTGTGCTGGTGACATTCAAAGCAGTAAATAAGCTCTCTTCATCTTCAATATCTGACCTTATCCAAACAACAGCTCCTAATAGAACAAGAAGATCCACAGCGATAAATATGCTGGATGCGCCGAGAGAATTAACAAGATGCACTTCGACAACTGCAAACAGGGCCTTCAGACTCTGCGCCCCAAGATTCTGGAACTCATTACCATCAAACATCAGGGCAATCACTAACCTAACCCAGTTTAGGAAGGCCCTTAAACACTTCCTTTTCCTCAAATACTTCCCAGAGAGCAGTGAATCTCATCCCCATTCAAATACGTACACACCCTATCAGCCAGGTGACCACACCATGCAGAGTCCCTGACCATTAAATCACCCTCTTGCTATGTCTTTATATGACACCGTTGTGTAAATAGTTACTTTTGTTATCCAAGTTGGTTCCCCTGTTAATTGTAAACTCAGACTTATGTACCCTGTCTGATTGTTATGTTCTATTTAAACTGCGCTGATGCTGAATAGTGCAGTATAGAAGAAATTATAAATAAATAAATAAATAAATGCTCCAAACGGGCCTAAAGGCTCTTTTCTCCAGGACCAAGCAGGAAGTCAGTCCTCACATATGGGTGACGTCGGCGTCGACGGAGCCCCCATGCGGAGCATTTCCCCAGCTTTCAAAGAAAGCCTTTGGGAATGCAGGCACACATGCGCGGTCCCCTTCCCGCCCAAAGATGCCATCTTGCTCAGTCTTCTTTTTTCCGCGGAGCCTTCGGACATCTGTGCTTGTCACCCGTGAAAAAAGTTGATTTTTCTGCGTTGGGTCGAGTTTTTTCTTCGGTTCGACATCGGTTCCTTTCCCGCCTGGACTCGGTACACTGGTGCCGAGCCCGGATCTCTTTTTCTGTTTTTGTCCTTAGAGACTGCGTTCGCGCCTTTTTTCTTTTCCCTGGCAGCCCAATTTTTTGATCTTGCAGGGGCCCTTTTTCCCCCGATGGCTGCCAGTGGTTTTAAGAAGTGTGATCGGTGCAAGAAACTGATGTCTCTCACTGACACACACGACTGCTGCCTCCGGTGCCTGGGGCCAGACCATGATTCCACGGTCTGTAGTCCCTGTGGCAAAATGTCTTCCAAGGCATTACGGAGCCGTCAGCACCAGCGTGAGAGGATCTTCTCTGAATCTGCCTCTGGACGGGTCCGGACTTTGTCAGAGGCCTCGACGTCTCGGGAGTCTGACCCCGAGCATCGTTGGGGCTCCTCTGAAAGGGAGTCCCCCTCGAGGGAGCATCGAAGGAAGAAGAAACCCGCGAGGGCAGCATCGGTGGACGCTCTTGGCTCCTCGAGGGCCAGGTCGCATAGCCTCAATCGCTGTCCCGGGTCTTCGGAGTCGGAGAGGCCTGAAAAGCATCCTCGTGTGGAGTCGGAGGCCCCGAGTCACGTGAGTACTGTAGTCCTCGTGGACTCTCCTCCGGGGGAGCCGATGTCGAGCCCGACGCCGTCGGGGCCCGAGTCGGAGGCTGTTGGGTCTCCTGAGCTCGGACTCAGGTTGACGGCCTTGGAGAGCAGATTGTCTGCCTTCATGGAGCAGCAGCGGGTGCTGATCACCGGTCTCACCGGCGCATCTGTCCCAACCACCGGGAAATCTACGTCCAAGTCGACCCCGGAGGCCGAGCCGATCCTCGAGACCATGCAAACTCGAGTTGATCCTCAGCCGAGGTAACCCTCAGCCTCCCGTTTGGGATCGAGGTCGTCGACGCCGGTTCCCTCGGCGTCGGGGCAGATGGCGTCGGTGCCCGCCCACTCGAAGCCGCTCGATTCCTCCTCGGAGGAATCGGCGTGGGAAACGGAGGAGGAGGAGTCTCCTGACACCTTCCGGACTCGGTGCGTCCCTTCGGACTCACCGGGATCTGAGCCTCGGACAAGGTCCCCCCCGGAGGATACCAGGTTCTCGGATTTCGTAAGGGACATGGCCAAAGCACTGGCATTCCCTGCGGACCCCGAGGAGGAGCCTCGAGCCGAGGAACTCGAGGCTCTGCAGTATGACTCTCCTCCCAAGGAGGCCTTTACTGTCCCAGTTCCTCCGATGCTGGAGCAGTTGCTCTTCCGCATGTGGGAGGCGCTGGCCTCGATGCCGGTTCTAAGCAAGCGGGTCGATTCCATCTATCGAGTCCACAAGAGCCCTGGGTTTCAAAAGGCACAGCTACCGCACCACTCCATGGTTGTGGAATCGGCCATGCATCGCCTGAAGAGTCAGAAGATGCACTCCTCGGTGCCTCCCGTCAGGGAAGCCTGGAACCTGGATGCCCTCGGTAGAAAGTGCTTCCAGGGCTCTATGCTTGCTTGCCGTGTCCAGACCTACCAGCTGTACATGGGCTTGTACCTTCGAGACCTGGCAAAGGAGATTGCCGGGTTCTCTGCTGGTTTGTCCGAGGAACCTTTGCAGAGGTTCAAGGCCTTGTCTTCTGGTATTCGAGAGTGCTTGAAGTTTATATCTCGAGCAGCCTACGATGGATTTGAGGCTTCGACCTGGGTAGCAGGAGCCGGCATCGGTGCACGCCGCCAGGCCTGGCTACAATCCTCGGACCTCGAGCCATTGGTACAGGACAAGTTGGTCGATGTCCCTTGCCGAGGTGAAAACCTCTTTGGCAAGCCCATGGCCGAAAAGGCTGCAGAACTCGAGACCGAGACTCTTACCCGGACAACGCTGTCCAGGAAGACCTCTGCCCCTTCTCAGAAGAAGAAGGGCTCAGGGAAAAAGACCTTTTACCCGAGGAAGACCACTGCCTACAAAACCTACCCTCACTACCAGGACTCTGCAGCTCCCCAACAGGGCCAGCAGGTCAAGGGGCAGGGTCATGGGCCCCGTAGGCAGAAGGCTCCCAAGCCTCTTACTCCGGCTCCTGCTCAGCAGTGAGGGAGTTTTTGACTATGCCAGCATAGCCTCTCCTCCTCTCCAGGGCACAGGAGGCCGGCTGACCCTGTACGCAGACAGGTGGCCAGCCATCACAGGGGATACTTGGGTGTTAAGCATCATCGAAAGGGGCTATCTGCTCCACTTCACCCAGATATCCCCCTCCTACTTTCCAGGGGAGCCTCCAAGACCCCCTCTGCACAGAAACTTACTCATTCAGGAGTTGGAAGGTCTGCTAAGGGACCAGGCGGTGGAACTGGTGCCTCACCACCTGGAAGGGCAAGGCTTCTACTCCAGGTACTTCCTGGTACCAAAAAGAACAGGAGGTCTCAGACCCATCCTGGACCTGAGAAATCTGAACAAGTTTCTGGAGAGGGAAAATTTCAAGATGCTTACCCTTGGAATCTTACTGCCCTACCTCCAGCAGGGAGATTGGCTATGCTCCTTAGACCTGAAGGATGCTTATACTCACATCCTCATCCATCCAAGTCACAGACAATTCCTCAGATTTGTGGTGGGAGGAAAACACTTCCAGTACAGAGTGCTTCCTTTTGGCCTCACCTCCGCCCCCAGGGGTTTTACAAAATGCCTGGTGGTGGTTGCAGCCTACCTCAGGAACCAGGGGATCTTTGTGTTCCCTTACCTGGACGACTGGCTTATCCGGGGCCAGTCTCCACAAGAGGCCAGGCAGGCCACCTTCAGAACCATATCCCTGCTTTGGCACCTGGGGTTCATAATAAACTTCCCCAAGTCCACTTTAGTTCCCTCGCAGGACGTGGAGTTCATAGGGGCAAGATTGGATACCATGCAAAGGCCTATTTGCCTGTGGACAGAGCTCACAGGCTGATAAAGTTGGCCGGCCAGTTTCGGGCGAACTCTCTGGTCTCCGTCAGACACTTCTTCCGGCTCTTAGGTCACATGGCTTCCACGGTGCATGTCACCCCGAATGCCCGTCTGCACATGAGGCCGGCTCAGTGGTACCTCAGGGCACAGTGGCTACAGGCCACAGGGAAATTGTCAGATAAAATAAAGGTGTCCAAACTCTTGGTGGGCTCCTTACGCTGGTGGAGGCATCTCCCAAATCTGGTCAGGGGTGTTCCTTTTCAGGCCTCCCCACACACTCAGGTACTGACAACCGATGCTTCCCTGCAGGGCTGGGGGGCACATTGCCAGGGGGCCTGCACCCAAGACCTATGGTCTCCGTGGGAGGCCGCCCAGCAGATCAACCTGTTGGAATTGAGAGCCATTCGACTAGCCTTACGGACTTTCTCTCAGGTCCTGTCTCACCAGTCTGTCCTAGTTCAGACGGACAACCAGGTGGCTATGTTCTACGTCAACAAGCAGGGAGGCACAGGATCCAGACTCCTGTGCCTGGAAGCACAAGCTCTCTGCTCCTGGGCTATCAAGCAGGACATGACCCTCAGGGTGGTCTACCTCCCAGGCCAGGAAAACTATCTGGCGGACAGGCTAAGCAGACTCCTGCAACCTCACGAGTGGCAGTTGGATCCTCTGGTAGTTCGGCAGATCTTTCTGAAGTGGGGACTTCCGACCATGGATCTTTTTGCCAGTCCGCTGAACAGGCAACTACCCAAGTTCTGTTCCAGACAACCGCACCCTCTGCGGACGGTGGCAGATGCATTCCTGATCCCCTGGTCAGAAGGCCTGCTGTATGCTTTTTCTCCCACACCTCTGGTGGCCCAGACTCTCTTCAAAATCCAGCAGAACCGAGCCACGGTGATCCTGATAGCCCCCAGGTGGCCCAGGCAGCCGTGGTTCCCTCTTCTTCTGCAGTTGGTGGTGGATACTCCACTTCCTCTGGGGCTGCAACCCGACCTTCTGACTCAGGATCAGGGGTCCCTCTTGCATCCCAACCTCAAATCCCTCAATTTGATGGCCTGGCTGCTGAACGGGTAGTCCTTGCTCCTACCAAAGGAGGTTGAAGAGGTAGTGTTGGCCTCCAGGAAGCATTCCACTAGGAAGGCCTATGCTCTGAAATGGCGTAGGTTCTCTACTTGGTGTTCTCAACAGCAAGAGAACCCCTTCTGCTCGGTCCAGGTGGTGCTACAATACCTGCTCCACCTTTCCAACCTAGGACTTCAGTCCAACTCTGTCCGGGTTCACCTCATTGCCCTCTCAGCTCACCACTCGCCGGTGGATGGACAATCTCTCTCAGGCCACCCTCTGGTGTCTCGCTTTCTCAGAGGCCTGCTTTTGCTTAAGCCTCCTATTCGTCCACGGGCCACTGAGTGGGATCTCAATGTGGTCTTGCAGCAACTGACTCGCCCACCTTTTGAGCTGATGGCAACCTGCCATTTACGTTTCCTCTCCTGGAAGGTGGTGTTCCTTGTGGCACTCACCTTGGCTAGGCGGGTGAGTGAGCTTCAGGCCCTGGTCTCGGATAGGCCGTATACCAGGTTCTATAAGAACAGGGTAGTCTTGAGGACTCATCCTGAGTTGCTTCCCAAGGTAGTGTCCTCCTTCCACCTCAACCAGGAGGTGGTACTTCCAACGTTCTTTCCCAGGCCGCACGCCAGTAGGGCAGAGACTGTCTTGCATACCCTGGATTGTAGAAGGGCGCTGTCCTTTTACCTTGAACGTATGCAGGGGCATAGAAGGGCTTCTCAGCTCTTCATTTCCTTTGACCCTAATAAATTGGGGTTGCCTGTCACTAAACGTACGTTGTCCATCTGGGTGGCAGACTGTATTGCCTGGGCATACAGGACAGCCGGCCTCTCCCTGGAGGGTTGAGTCACGGCCCACCGGGTCAGGGCGAAGGCCGCATCAGTAGCTCACATCCGTTCTGTTCTGTTGGCAGACATCTGCCAGGCTGCTACTTGGTCTTCAAGCCAGACCTTTGCGGACCACTACTGCCTCGAGAGGGAGTTCCGTAGGGACAGTGCTTTCGGGCAAGCGGTACTCCGTAATCTCTTTGAGGTTTAGGCAACTCCTACCCTCCGGCCCTGGTGTTGGGCTACCGTTCAGGTATGGTCTCAGAGAAGATTCTCTCACTGTTGCTGGGGCTCTAGAGGGAGCTCTATTTTTCAGCTTGGGTTCCTGGTAGCCCAGAGCTAGGGAGTCACCCATATGTGAGGACTGACTTCCTGCTTGGTCCTGGAGAAAGAGTAGTTACTCACCTGTAACAGGCGTTCTCCAGGAGCAGCAGGAATCAGTCCTCACAGCTCTCCCTCCTCCCCTTGGAGTTGCAGTTGTATATAGTTTATTTTCTTTTTGTGCTGTCTTTTAGCTATGTCGTCAGACTGAGCAAGATGGCACCTTTGGGCGGGAAGGGGACCGCGCATGCGTGCCTGCATTCCCAAAGGCTTTCTTTGAAAGCTGGGGAAATGCTCCGCATGGGGGCTCCGTCGACGCCGACGTCACCCGTATGTGAGGACTGATTCCTGCTGCTCCTGGAGAACACCTGTTACAGGTGAGTAACTACTCTTTTTCCAAATATGGCTCAAAGAGTTCCAGAAGGTAGCCAGAGGAGACTGGATTATTTCAGGTGACTTCAATAGTACAGTGGGGGCTGCCAACAGATCTAATTATAATGAAAAGAAAAATGGAAGGGAAGGAAAGAAAAGGAGTCTTGAAGGACTGGAAAGGGGGGCTGTTACTTCTGGAGAGAAATCTGAAATTGTGAGTATATACTTCTGGGAATTTTTCTGAAAGGAATTTTTTTTCTTTTAAAGCTAATTAATCTGTGAACCCACTATTTTTTTTGTTAAATCAGTCAGGGCCTAGTAGCAACAGTTTAAGATTCAATTTAAAAACACAGAAGAGAACTTTCTGGTTACCTTTCATACCCAGTAGACAGCTGTAGTTTAAATTTCATAGTCACTCAGGGCCTAGCATCAGCAAAGTACTTTTAGTTTCAAATTAAAACATAGAAGAGAGCTTTCTGGTTAAATTTAGAATCCAGCAGAGAGCTTGTAGTTTAAATTTCATAATAGGTTAGAGCCTAGTAGCAGCAAAGAGCTATAATTTAAATCAAATCAGAATATAGTTTTCCTCAGCAGCACAGGACAAGGTACTGTGTAGCAGCCCTTTTTTAATAAGTGTTATATCCCTCCCTCCCTCCCCACACCCACCCTCCCCTGGGCAAATCACAGCTTTATAGTTACTTGCACAACTTAAAAGACAGGAGGTGCTCTCAGGTGAAGCTCATTACCCAAATCAGTCATACACCAAGGACCTGAGATTAATTAAGCTTCAGGTGAACAAGGTATATTAAACTTCTTAGGTACAGTTTTAGTGGTATAAATATCCATTGCACCCTTTAGTACATATAGAACTTAAAGATCTAAACACAAACTTAAAACTAAGATGCAGACAGCAGTCCAGCAGCGGGATGTGGGCTTTCCAGTCTTTTGCATTGAGTGTCACATGTATGATTTTCTCCCAGCTGGTGAGAGGTCTTACGTGTGCACTAGGTGCAAGGAGCTCTCTGCTCTCAGGGAACGAGTCCGTTCTCTAGAGGCTAGAGTAGCAGACTTGGAAAACATAAGACAGACAGAGAGGTACATAGACGAGACCTACAGGGATATAGTCCTGAAGTCCCACCTCCAGTCTGGCAGCATCCCTGTTGCCATGGAGGAGAGAGGTCACGTGACAGGAGAGCATCACCCTGGTGTGGCAGGAAGTGATCCTGTAACTAGGACCTGTCCTCCAGGTGATGTAAACCCCTCTCGCACCGAGGAGGTTTCTCCAGGGCCAAGTGCCCATGCGGGAAGGGTTAGGACAGCAGTTATAGTTGTTGATTCGATCATTAGGCATGTAGATAGCTGGGTGGCTGGTGGACGTGAGGACCGCCTGGTAACATGCCTGCCTGGTGCGAAGGTAGCGGACCTCACACGCCACCTAGATAAGGTCTTAGATAGTGCTGGGGAGGAGTCTGCTGTCTTGGTACATGTTGGTACCAATGACATAGGAAAATGTGGTAGGGAGGTTCTGGAAGCTAAATTTAGGCTTTTAGGTAGGAAGTTGAAATCCAGAACTTCCAGGGTAGCGTTCTCCGAAATGCTTCCCGTTCCACGCGCAGGACCCAATAGGCAGGCAGAGCTCCGGAGTCTCAATGCGTGGATGAGACAATGGTGCAGAGATGAGGGGTTCGGATTTGTTAGGAACTGGGGAACATTCTGGGGAAAGGAGGGGCTCTTCCGAAGGGATGGGCTTCACCTTAACCGGGATGGAACCAGGCTGCTGACATTAACCTTTAAAAAGGAGATAGAGCAGCTTTTAAACTAGATAATAGGGGAAAGCCGACAGTCGCCCAAGAGCGCATGGTTCGGAAGAATGTATCCTTGAAGGATACTACAAAAAGCAGAGAGGTTCCAAAAAAGAGTAAAGTAGCCCAAATGCCCTCGAGTATGGAGCAGACAGAACTTAAAGATCCCAAATTACCCATGTCTACCAATAGCCAAATTAATATGAATAAAATACAGTCTCTAAAATGCTTGTATGCAAATGCTAGAAGTCTACAAAACAAGATGGGAGAGTTAGAATATATAGCACTAAACGAGAGGTTAGATATGATTGGAATATCAGAGACATGGTGGAAGGAGGACAACCAGTGGGACACTGTGATACCTGGGTACAAACTATATCGAAATGATAGAGCTGATCAAATTGGTGGAGGGGTTGCGCTCTATGTTAGAGAGGGCATTGAGTCAGAAAGGATTAAAGTTTTGCAAGAAACAAAATTTGCTGTAGAATCTCTATGGATTGAAATTCCATGTAAAAAGGGGAAGGCGATGGCAGTGGGGGTGTACTATCGTCCGCCTGGCCAGAATGAACAAATGGATGATGAAATGCTCAAAGAAATCAAGGAAGCTAGCAAAAGTTACAGTGCAGTAATAATAATGGGTGATTTCAATTACCCCGGCATCGACTGGGTCAGTGTCACAACAGGACATGCTAGGGAGATAAAGTTCCTAGATGAAATAAATGACTGCTTCTTGGAGCAGCTGGTTCATGAACCGACCAGAGGGGAAGCAATATTAGACCTAGTCCTTAGTGGAACACCAGATGTAGTGCAAGAGATAAGGGTGTTGGGGCCACTTGGCAATAGTGATCATAGCATGATCGCCTTTGATTTAATTAGTGGAGGAGGGATAGTAAGGAAATCCACAGTACTACCCTTTAACTTTCGAAAGGGAGACTATGATAGAATGAGGAAAACAGTTAAGAAAAAACTAAAAGGAGCAGTTGCAAAGGTTAAAGACGTACATCAAGCTTGGGTGTTGTTGAAAAATACTATCTTGGAAGCCCAGACCAGCTGTATTCCACGCTTTAAGAAAAGTGGAAGGAAGTCCAAAAAATTGCCAGCATGGTTTAAAGCTGAGGTCAGAGAGGCTGTTGTTGCCAAAAAAGCATCTTTCAAGAAATGGAAAAAAGAGCCAAATGATGAATCCTGGAAACAGCACAAGCACTGGCAAGTCAAATGCAAGGCATTGATAAGGCAGGCAAAGAGAGAATTTGAGAAGAAGCTTGCTGCGGAAGCAAAAACGCGAAATAAAGACCTTTTCAAGTACATTCGTAGCAAAAAACCCGTGAGAGAGTCAGTTGGTCCATTAGATGATAAAGGGGTTAAAGGAGCACTAAGAGGCGACAAGGCGATAGCGGAGAGACTGAATGAAT
Organism: Ichthyophis bannanicus; assembly: GCA_033557465.1. Taxonomy (NCBI): domain Eukaryota; kingdom Metazoa; phylum Chordata; class Amphibia; order Gymnophiona; family Ichthyophiidae; genus Ichthyophis; species Ichthyophis bannanicus. The sequence continues at coordinate 1,072,189,580 of CM066033.1, forward strand.
TCTTTGCTTCGGTCTTTACTGAGGAAGATGTAGGGATGTTACCCACGACTGAAGTGGTATTTAAAGGTGTGGAAGAATTGAAGGAAATATCGATACATCGGGAAGATGTCTTACAACTATTAGATAAACTGAAGAGTAGCAAATCACCTGGGCCGGATGGTATACATCCAAGGGTGTTGAAAGAACTGAAATTTGAGATTGCAGACCTGCTATCAGTAATCTGTGAACTATCATTAAAATCATCTCTAATACCTGAGGATTGGAGGATCGCCAATGTAACACCAATTTTTAAAAAGGGTTCGAGGGGTGATCCGGGAAACTACAGACCGGTGAGCCTGACATCATTACCGGGAAAAATGGTAGAAACCATCATAAAGAATAAAATTACTCAGCATATAGATAGTCATGACCTAATGGGAGACAGCCAACATGGCTTTAGACAAGGAAGATCTTGTCTTACTAATCTGTTATGTTTTTTTGAAGGAGTGAATAAACAGGTGGACAAAGGTGAGTCGGTTGATATTGTGTATCTGGACTTTCAGAAAGCCTTTGACAAGGTCCCTCATGAGAGACTTTTGGCAAAACTAAAGAGTCATGGGCTAGGAGGCAGTGTACTACTGTGGATCAGGAACTGGTTAAAAGATAGAAAGCAGAGGGTAGGGCTAAATGGCCAATTTTCCCAATGGAGAAAGGTGAATAGTGGTGTACCCCAGGGATCTGTGCTGGGTCCGCTGCTTTTTGACATATTCATAAATGACCTGGAAAGTGGAATAACGAGTGAGGTTATCAAATTTGCTGATGACACAAAACTATTTAAAGTTGTTAAAACCCAGGAGGATTGTGGAAAATTGCAAGAGGATCTTGATAAATTGGAAGACTGGGCATCAAAATGGCAGATGAAATTTAATGTGGAGAAGTGCAAGGTTATGCACCTAGGGAAGAACAACCCAAACTATGGTTACACGATGCAAGGTTCCACATTAGGAACCACCACCCAAGAAAAAGATTTAGGCGTCCTTGTGGATACCATGTTAAAACCCTCGGCCCAGTGTGCAGCGGCGGCCAAGAGAGCAAATAGAATGCTAGGTATGATAAGGAAAGGAATGGAAAATAAAACAAAAGATATTATAATGCCTCTATATCGTTCCATGGTGAGACCGCACCTTGAATATTGTGTGCAATTCTGGTCGCCATATCTTAAAAAGGATATAGCAATTTTAGAAAAGGTTCAGAGAAGAGCCACCAAAATGGTAAAGGGGATGGAAGGCTACTCCTATGAAGAAAGGCTAAAAAGGTTGGGGCTCTTTAACCTGGAAAAGAGACGGCTGAGGGGAGATATGATAGAAGTCTATAAATTAATGAACGGAGTGGAACGGGTAAACGTAGATCGATTGTTTACCTTATCAGAATATAGAAAGACTAGGGGACATGCAATGAAGCTACAGGGTAAACTATTTAAGACTAATAAAAGAAAATATTTTTTCACTCAACGTGTAATCAAACTCTGGAATTTGTTACCGGAGGATGTAGTAAAGGCTGTTAGTGTAGCTGGGTTTAAAAAAGGTTTGGACAAGTTCCTGGAGGAAAGGTCCATAAACCATTATTAAGAAGGGACCCAGGATATCAATGCTTGAACCAATACAAGCACTGTGGAACCTGTGTCCCTTGGGGAAACTGCTAGGTACGTATGACCTAGATTGGCCACTGTTGGAAACAGAATACTGGGCTTGATGGACCTTGGTCTGACCCAGTATGGCATATCTTATGTTCTTATGTTCTTATGAGTTACGACAAAGTATGAAAAAATGGGGCTTGATGTCTGGAGGGGGAAAAATAGAGCTGAGCAAGAATACACATTTTATGCTACCCATGCAAATACATACTCACGATTAGATTATTTTCTGGGGAAACGGGATCAGGCGGGAGTTATTGGGAATGCTCAAATTCGCCCAATAATGCTATCAGATCATGGGATGGTCACTTGTTAGTGGGACCCCCAGGAGAAATGTAAAAAAAAGAGAGGGGAGATCGTGGAGGGCAAGTGTGTCCTTACTTCAAACGGAGGATACCTAGAAGAAATTAAAGAAAGAATGGCAAGAATTATGTACAAATAAATGATAATGGGGACGTTCCGGATAGCACACTCTGGAATGCATGGGAAGCATATCTAAGGGGGTGTTAATACAATGGGGTGCACAAAACAGAAAAGAAAAGGAAAGGAAGCAACGATGCAGCAACTTCAGGAGACTGTCCTCAGTGTTTAGAAGGAACACAGTAGGACAGGAGCAAATAGCCAATTATGTAGGGTGAGAGTCCATTTGAACTCAATAGTCACAAAAAATATGGCCCACCTCCTGAGAGTGACAAAACGGAACTAGATTGAGGGTGGCAACAAGGCAGGAAAGTTACTCACTTGGCAATTGCGGAAGAAGAGGGAGGAGAGATTGGTAGCTGAGATAGCCCACCCAGATGGGACCTGGGCAGTATCAAATGCAGATTGTGATAAGGAAGCTTATCATAGCTCAGGTAGGAGCTATAGAAAAGATGATGTGACTCTGAACAAGCAACCTGTCAGTTCTGGTAGAAGCAAGAAAACAGAGTTTTCACATAAAAGACTACCAGTCCCAGAATGCACCAGTTTTCCAGCAGCCATGAGAGGGGCTGAAGTGAGAAAATGTGTGTGCAATCAAGAGAGCTATGAGGTAATCCCTAAGCACTCATCTCAAAGGGCAGGGCCTGATTCAAGACAGCTGCACTGTGTTAGGGAGCAGCACACATTAGAACAGGATAAGAATAGAGCTTATTCTTCAGATAACAGCTTCAGGGAGAGCTACAAGAACAGCTTCAGAAAGAGATACAGAGACAGCAACGGCTACAAGCTCAAGCACCAGTATCACCTGGAGAAACAGAAGCCAAGCCAAGCGGATAGAGAAAGAAGGAAACTCTCTGGAAGGAAGAGAAGAAAGCCCATTGGAAGGTCTGGGAGATTCCAAGGCAGTACCCATACTGGGAGGTATTCCAAATGCCAGCAGAGTCCATTGGACTGGATTCAGCCAGAGGAATGGATTGGCAGAGATAGGAATCACCAGTGGCTACCTGGAAGAGAGAAGACTGCATGTGGAAGGGACTTTCAGACCAAGGCCAGAAGGTATGTGAGAGGAGATCCAGTGTCCAGGGATCAAGATTGGAAGGCTGGACATCAGAATTGGATTACATATTGGCCAGGCTTTACAGAGAGGAATTATGATGGCAGGAGAGGCTCAGGTATGAACACTGATCCAGACCCTATCTATAATAGAGAATGGCAGCAAGGGAATGAGCATTCTCATGATAGTGCCTTAATGAAAGACTCGTCTGTGCCAATGTATGATAATGACCCTATGCTGATTGATACAGCAGATGAAAGTACAGTTTATATGGACTGTTCTCTATCTATTTATTTATTTATTTTTTATTTAACATCGCTTATATACCGCACTATTATCATCAGCGCGGTTTACATGGAACAAACATATACATACAGAAAACTGTAGTGCATTTTACAAGTAACAGGAATTTGAACTTGGTAATAAAGGGAAACTATGTACACTATATAACTATATACAATAGGCTATACACATTAGTCACAGTTGAAGTTGTCTTGACCTGGTTATGGATGTAGTGTTTCTCATGTGTAAAACTAAATTGGGAAATAGCTTAAGAAGAGGTGGTGTTTGAGATTTTTTCTGAATTGTGTTAGGCTGGTTATGGCTCTCAGTTCTGGTGGGAGTGCATTCCAAGCTATTGGGGCATGAATGCTGAAGGCTCTTTTAGATGTTTCCTTATTGTATCTGACTGTTTGTCTTGGGATTGTTAATGAGTTTATAGTAGTTGATCTTCTGGATCTATTGGGAGTCTGTGTGTGTAAAAGGTTGGCGATCGTTGATGGTGCTTGATTGTTTAAGGCTTTGAAAGTAATGATTAGTATCTTGTAGTGGATTCTTGCGTTGGTTGGTAGCCAGTGGAGTCTTTTTAGGATTGGAGTTATGTGGTCTGTTTTTGATATTCCTTCGAGTACTCTGGCAGCGGTGTTCATCGCCAGTTGTAGAGGATTTAAAGATGATTGCGGGAGACCATGTAGAATTGCATTTGAGAAGTCGAGATGAGGCATCACCAAGGCTTGGTAGACAGTTCTGAAGTCTGTGGGTTCAAGTAATGGTCTTAAGTGGCGTAGTGTGCGTATCTTGTGATATATTAGTTTTGTTATGTTTTTTATGTGGGTCTTCATATTGAGGCGCTGGTCAAGGGTAATACCTAGGTATCGTATCGTAGGTTTTACTGTCAATTCCTTGTCCTTTATTTTTAAGGTAGTGGGAGGTGTGAAGTTTTGGTCTCTTGTGATAAACATCACATCGGTCTTGCTATGGTTGATTCTTAGGTTCTGTGAGAGGAGCCAGTCTTCTACTGATTCAAAGCATTTTATCAATGGTGTAAAATCAGGATGGTTGATGGAGAATGGCATGTATAGGAGAATGTCATCTGCATATGCTAGGCAGGTAACATTAAAGGAGCGGATGAGGTCACAGATCGGTTGCATGTATATGTTAAACATTAGTGCTGAAAGAGAGGATCCTTGTGGTACCCCTTGATCTTGTAGAAATGGTTCAGATGTCTTTTCCTCAATTCTTACTTGTTGCCAACGGTTATTTAGGTATGATATACACCAGTCAAGTGCGGTTCCAAGTATTCCTTTTTCCTTAAGGCGATCGATAAGTATTTGATGGCTTACTGAATCAAACGCAGCTGAATCAAATGCTATTGCTAGCTTTCTCTGAGCAAACACATCAGCCATCACAAAGAAACCTAACTTTGTTCTTTATTTCCACTGCAAACAGCTCTTAAAGCAGGATTTGGGCTCACACAGTAGCAGCCAGCCAGCTAAAGGCTTTCAGCTGGTCCATTGATAGTAATTAGGGCTGCACCTGATTGTGTGTGTGAGCAAGGGAGAATCACTGCTGAGATCGGCATGGAAAATAAGCAGAAGTTAACCTAACCAGCAAAGTTTATTCTTTACTTTGTGCCTTTGTATTTGGTAATTATTTGCTAAGAAAACATTAGCTAATTGCCTGACAAGCTGAAGGTTGTTTTCTGGTTTACCTTGTGACTTTTTTGTTATCCATTTTAAACACTGCAAGCAAGTAACCTCATTTATAGTGCTATCAAGCATACATGTGCTGGGTGAATTAAACCCCATCAATAAAAGAAGTATTTTATTGATCTTACCACTTGGTTTCACAACTCAAATTATTGTCATCAGCTGTGTTTGGGAGTGAATGAACTACAATACCCACAATACCTTGCAAGAATCATATGAATATATGCATCGTCAAGATTGTGTAAGTTCTCACCCTAGGCAGCCGTCTGACAAGATATATGTGCAGAATTTCATAAATATTACCAACAGTTGTACCAAACAGAGGGGGTGGGACCTCTGGGAAGCCTTACATCCTATCTGCAAAACATAGTACTCTCTAAGCTAGACAAGAGAGAGCTGGGGTCTTGGGGCAGCTTATCACCCTGTTTGAAGTATTGTGAGCAATTAAGACAATCCCCAAAGGGAAAACGGCCGGGGAAGATGGTTTCTCATCTGAATTTTATCATGGGCTAAAGGTAGAGCTTGCCACTGTGGTATCACGCCTGTTCTCAGGGATTCTTGAAGGAAAGCCATTACCAAACTCGAATGGCAAAGGCCAATGTGATAGTACTTCCAAAGGAAGGCAGGCCGGGGGATCAATGTGGGAGCTATAGACCCATCGCCTTAATTAACAGTGACACCAAACTATTTGCAAAAATCCTAGCCCTGAGACTCGAGAAAGTGCTTCTTAACATTATCCATCCAGGCCAAACAGGTTTCATTGCTAGAAGAGCCATATCAGACATTGTGCGTCAGGTGATAAACCTAACTCCCCTTAGTGCGGGCTCTGGGACAGCCAACCATCTGCATCGCAGTAGATGCAGAAAAAGCATTTGACAAAGTGGAGTGGGAATTTTTATTTGCAATGATGGATAAATTCAGTTTGGGACAACATTTCATCCAGGTGATACGAGCCCTTTACGCTGCACCAACGGCCTCAATTCTGGTGAATGGCCAGCACTCTGTGCCGTTTCAATTGCAATGAGGAACCTGGCAGGGATGTCCCTTATCTCCAATGCTATTTTCAATGATCATTCAGGCATTTGCTGCACGAATTAGACAGAATCCTGAAATGCCTCAGTAGAAATAGGGAAAGAGGCTCATAAAATCTTGCTGTGTGCAGATGATACCTTGATTTTCCTATTGCACCTTCAAGTGTCAGTTATAGTCCTGCTAGCTGAAATAACTGTATTAACATAGTTAACATAGTAAATGACGGCAGATAAAGACCAGTATGGTCCATCTAGTCTGCCCAGTAAGAAGGCTGGAGTAAGATGGCAGGAGTAGGTGCCACTCTGTGCAGGCTGCCCCTCAGGCCACCTCTCCCCATGTCTTTGTTTAGAGGTGAACCCACCGCTCCATGCAGGACACCCCTATTTGTTGAGAAGTTAGATGGTTCAGTTTATTTTGATTTTATTCTGTTGCTATAAATGGATCCATTGTGTCTGTCCCATGCCATTTGAATTCTGCCACCATATTTGCCCCCACCACCTCCATTGGGAGGGCATTCCAAGCATCCACCACCCTCTCAGTGAAAAAGTATTTCCTGATATTGCCTTTCAATTTTCCACCTTGCAGCTTCATGTTATGCCCTCTCGTTTTACAGCTTCCCCGTCTTTGGAAGAGGTTTGTTTGTTCATTATTTCTCCTTAAGTATTTAAAGGTCTGAATCATATCTCTCCTATTGCACAATAATTGCAAAACCTTACTACATTTTTAAAAAATAGGTCCCTTAATGAATTCCCATCTCATATGCTCAAGGTGATGTAGAAAAAATAATAAACTCTACATCCATGACAAATAGTAAAAATAATATAAAATTCCATGGTTTAAAAATACAAATTCTTACCCATAAACTAAAACGTTGATCCATATAGAAATGTCAATTGATTAAATTATAAAAGTGGCAACATTAATGTTAAACTATTAGGCCAGATTGCTCCTAAACACAGCTACAGGCTTCTCTAAATACATAAGACTTTAAAGGTTTTCTTACATAAAGCAGTCCTCCAAGAATTGCCTGAATCTCAAATATTTATTTTCATGGCATAATTCCTTAGGAAGTGTATTCCAAAAGACAAGATCAATGCATGAAAAAAACTTGTCTTCAAGTGCAAAAAAGCCTACAGTCTTTGATTTGAATGTGGGGTTTAAAAACGTTATTAGGCACAGGTTACGCCCTGAAGTACATTTCTTAAGTTCACTTGCTAAATACTCAGGTCCTAGGATAGTTAATGTTTTGAAAGTTAGTGAGATGAAGAAAATACTCAGTCTATGAAAAACTTTAAAAAAACTGAGGAAATGCAAGCCTTCAAACTATAACCCAAAACTAGTCTGGTCACTATATTTAATAACTGTAGACTATGTACTATAGTGATTTCAAGGGTAAGCCTATATGCAATAATCAACCAACACTACCACTAAAGTATGAAGTACTGTTTTGAACTGTGAGCTCATCCAATAAGGTTCCAAAAAGACTAGCCAAACAAAGTTGATTAGTTGCAAATGAAGGCTCAAAGCATCCTAGTCTCAATAAAAGCCAGCAACACTTGAGCTAGAAGCCCAAAGTAGGAGAAGACTATCAGTTTCAAACATAGATCTCTACAGAGATGTATTTCTTATACAATTGTGGGATCTTATTTGCTCAAGAGGATCACGATGCCAACTTAAAAACAATTTAAACTGAGACAGAGTGCTGACTTAGACTGCCCAGACACATAACCCAGCAAATCCTTCATGCCATATTCAACCAAAACATATGCAATTAACTCTAACTTCACAACTAAAATATAAATAAACTGGACAATCCTACTGGAGTCAAATGAGATTCGGTCATAATGATAGTTAACTTACAGTAGAGACACAGTACTTATTATAGAAATGATATCTCCTATTCAAGAAAAAAGACATACTTAGAAACATTTAGGCTTCTGATACATTCCACTGTTTAAGTATATTGAGAAAACTTTTAAGGGGATGCCTAGTTAAAACTCTATTTAAGGCACTCAAGCCTATTTCATAAAAACAAGTAGGAATATACTTATTATAAAATACAAGCATTAGTGGCAGACATCACACTTTAAGTTAAGGCGTGGACATTTACACTAGCCCTAGAAAATAAGCAAGTTGAAAAGGTTCCATTTCCAGAGGGACTGCATGGAGAAGTAACAGCTTTTTGTTTGGCAGGTTATGCCTTCTCCCCAGCCCTGTGAGACATTACTGCCTCTGTAACTGCATGCCTGTAGTACTCCCTCGTAATCCTGATCTCCATCCACACCAACTTCCCCCATTGGTCACACCAACGTCCCCCAATGGTCAGGTTAACAGGATTCAAGTTTACCTGCTCGCGGCTATGCTGAGTCTTCCTACTGGCCCATTATGATCATGACCATTGCCCTGCGAATGCAATAATGGAGAAATTTCACTTACTGTTGTTTTCCTTTCCTGGAGTCCTGCTAGACCAATCCAGACAAGTGGGTTTAGCTCCCCCCAACAGCAGACGTTGGAGACAGGGAAAAAAAAATACCAGAAGCTCGACTAGCCGAGCCCCGGTAGATACATAGCTGCACCCCCAGAGGTCGCCCCCAGTATACTCTGACGAAGCAAAAGGTATGGCCACTGTATAACCAGCATGATAACATCATGCCATGACATGGAACAGAAACTACGTATGTACACGGAGCATCCCTTCTTAAGGAGCAACAGCTGGGCCACTGCCTTGAAATGTGAGCCTTGGTTCCCTCGCAAAGAAGCTTCTTGAGGATACAGAAATGGGTGGGTCCTGGACTGGTATAGCAGGATTCCAGGAAAGGAAATTAACTTGAAGTGAAATTTCTCCTTCCAATTCATCCTGCTAGACCAGTCCAGACAAGTGGGAAGTACCCAAGCTAACTGACCCTAGGGCAGGAAGAGGTAGCTGCTGTAACTACGCTGGCCCCAAACTACGCCGCCTCTCGAGCCTGGAAATCGAGATGATAGTGATGCGTGAATGTGGACTAGGAAGACCAGGTGGCCACCCTACGAATGTCGAGGAGAGCAACCCACGAGCATTCTGCCCATGAAGTCACTTGACCCTGAGTAGAGTGTACTCGGAGTCCAGGGAGCACAGGCTTACCCTGGATTATGCAGGCTGATTCAACAGTCTGGCAGAGCCAGTGAGAATGGCGGAGTACTCTGCTGAGATCCACAACCCGAAGCCCTTTTTTAGGGCTTGTACATTGGTCCTTAGCGAAGTCCGGAAGCAATATATGAGCGATATATGCTGGTTCGGGCGAAAGGCCGTAAGGATCTTTGGCAGGAAGGAAGGTACCCCCCTAAGGAATACACCTTCCATCAAGTAGGAGAGAAAAGGGTCTCAGCACGAAGGAGCCTGCAACTCAGAGACCCTTCTGGTCGAGGTTATGGCTGCGGGGAACACCATCATAAGGGATAAGTCCCGGAGTGATATTTTTATTTAACATTTCTTATATATCGCCTTTCATGATATCAAGGCGGTTTACATTGAACAAACTGAAATATACACTTGAGCAGCACTTCCCAAAAGAACCCCGAGGACCAACGCGAGATCCCAGGGTGGAACGACCGGACGGACCGGAGGGCGTAGCATTCTTGCACTTCTGAGGAACCTGGCCACATCTGCATGAGAAGCAATCGAGCATCCCTTGAGGGAACCATGGAAACAAGTTAGAGCAGAGACGTGGATTTGGAGAGAACAGAGGGCCAGGCCTATGTCGAGTCCCTCCTGCAGGAAGGCTAGGATCTCGAGGATTTGTGCCCACCACTGGGAGAGGCGGTGCCTGGAGCACCATGACTCAAATATATGCCACACCTGCATATATGCTAATGACGTAGAGGGATGCTGTGCCATTAGCAGGGTAGCCACTACTCAATGAGAATAACCCGTGACTCAATTGCCGGCATTCAAGAGCCAGGCCGTAAGTGAGTAGAGAGCGGGGTCATTTATGGTGATTAGACCCTGAAGCAAAAGATCTTTGTGAGCCCCGAGAGGTAGAGGGGGCAATCGGGCTAATCGCACGAGGTCGGCGTACCATGGTATCTGAGGCCAGTTGGGAACCACCAGGATCACTGCTCCCAGGTGTGCCTCGATGCATCGAGGAACTCCCCCGATCAGCACCCAAGGGGGTAAGACGTACAAGAGAGTTGATGCCAGCCACGGCTGGACCAACGCGTCCAGACCTTGTGACACGTGCTCCGTCCTCCTACTGAAAAAGTCCAAAGAGGAAGTCCCCACGTCTGTACTATCCACCGAAATGTCCAAGGAGCAAGTTCCCACTCTACGGGATCTAGAGCATGATGACTGAGGAAGTCCGCTTGGATGTTGTCCATCCCTGCGATGTGTTGGGCCGAAAGGGCCTTTAAAAGACATTCTGCCCAGGGGAAAGGAAGAGACATTTCCCTGGTCACACCTGGACACTTTGTACCGTCTTGGCAGTTTAGATAGGCCAAGGTCGTCACGTTGTCTGAAAGAACGCTTGGGCACGGAGGAGCATCAGGAAGCTCAACAAGGCTAGGCAAACTGCCTGGGACTCCAGGCGGTCAATTGTCCAGTGCGCCTCCCGTAGTGTCCAGGTGCCCTGAGCCAACTGGTTCAGGCAGAAAGCTCCCCAACCTGAATTCTCGCACATCTCTGGATTTAAGGTAAACCTAAGTAAAGTGGAGGCCTTAGCCTTGGGAGGGTTGCAGAGCAAAGAGATCATAAGCTTTCCCTTTCAATGTACAGCCAGGGCATTCAAATATTTAGGGGTCTGAATCTCTGCAAACCCCAGTGAACTTTATTCACTTAACTACAGCCCCCTCCTCACACATATTGGTGAAGACTTAGATGGGCTTTTCTCCACTGCAGTTGGCTATGGCAAGCTGTGGCACTTAAGATGAATATTATCCCTAAGTTTACCTTTTTATTTTCACAACTACCACTTTGGATACCTCAACAAATGCTAAAGAAATGGGAGCAGAAACTGCTCCATTTCATATGGGGGGGGGGGTCGTAAATCTAAAATAAGTGTGCAGAAACTCTATTCAAAAGAAGAAGGGCAGATTCACTTTCCAGCTCTTAAATTGTATTACAGAGTCGCTCCTCTGAAAGCAAAAGAGCCCATTATCTGTGTCCCAAGGAAGCAATGTTGGTAGCGTTAGAGAGGGAGATGCTGGCTCTACGGTCTCTCTTCGAATGGATGGGTAATGAAGAAGGAGAGGAAGAGCTGAGCAAAACCCATTCCAAACATCCTTTTTTGGTAACCCTCCGACAGCTATACTGGGCTGGGATGAAGGGGGGGACATACCCAAAGCTTTTCTCTAAATGGTCCAGGATGAGAGATTATAGTCCTTTTAGCGGAAAAGAGATTGGGAAGCTAAAGGGCGGGGAGAGGGGATCCCTACACTTCTGAGACATACTGGTAGAAGGGCAGATACCTCAATACAGGACGTGGAACAAAATCTGGGATACCGTATTCCTTACTATCAATACTTTCAATTGCGCTATTTCTTGGGATTCAAATATCGCCAGTCATTACTGGCTCACAGGGCTACCCCTCTCAAGGAGGTATTTTATAAAGGTAGTAGAATGAAGGCGATACTCTCTAAACTACATGTAGTACAACTGGAAGAGGCAGAAAACATACTCCCTTCCCATCAAATTGGGGGGGGGGGGCATAATTGGCTAAATGGAAAAACACCTCAACAACACCAACAAAGCCATCTTCCACAAGCTTAAAGTGCTACGACCCCTGCGGAACATACTAGATCCGTGCGATTTCCGATCAGTTGCTCAGGCTCTCATCATGCCCCACCTGGACTACTGCAACGCCATCTTGCAGGGGCTACCAAGGAAAACAACCAACATACTACAGATGGCCCAACACGTAGCAGCAAGGATCATCATGAGAACTCGCGTCACCGAACATATCACACCTGTATTGATGGAACTACACTGGCTTCCAGTCGTTGCAAGGATTCAATACAAAACATTGGTAACTACATTCAAGTTAATTCACAACCTGGCCCCCTCATTCCTCTCCACCCTGATCTCCATGCAACCTGCAACCAGAAGCAGGAGAACCATGAACTCTGACACACTAAGAGTTCCAAACAGCTTTAGACACGTAAAGGTCAGTACTAGTCGCAGAGCGTTCTCCTTATCTGCCCCCACGTTATGGAACCAGCTCCCACACGAGCTGAGAGAAATTAAAGACATAAGCAATTTCAGAAAACAACTGAAGACGCACCTGTTCAATTGTCATTATACCAGATGAAAATCCAAAAGGACAAAAGAAATTGAATTGCAGTATGTACAAATGTAAATATATGGTGGTTAGTGCCTGTGTAAATGTATGATAATAGCTAAGGTCTTTATATGGACCCGCATATGTGTGCTGTGTATCCCCCCCCCCTGCTCTCTCTATCTAATCCCCAAATAATTCTGTCTGTAATTTATGACAAATCCCGTAATTGTAATCAAACCGCTTCTGATCGCTGGAAGGAGCGGTATATAAGTCCTTACTAAATAAATAAATAAATAAATAAATCTCAAGCTGGAGGAGAAAACGTGGGGACAGATATATCAGAAGGTGACCTCATGGAGACAGTCTCAACTCCAAATAGTGCACAGGGTGTACATTACCCTGAGACAAATGCATTACGTAAAAAGAAAATACAATAATCAGTGTTAAGAGGGGTTGTGGACAAGTGGATACATTCTACCACATGTGGTGGGAGTGTTCAACCATACAGCGTTATTGGGCAAAAGTGGGGAAGCAATTGCAGGGGCTTGGGGGGTGCCCTCAGATAAACCCCTGCGAAGCGTTGTTGGGGGTTAATCCTCAGAACCAAGAGAAAGGAAATAAGGGGCTGTTACAGCACAAACTGCTTTTAGCATCCAAGATAACAATAGCAGGATGTTTGCGAGCAGAGGCAAGCCCCTCGGTAGAGGAGTAGCTCCGCAAAATTGAGGAGGCAGTCCGATCTGATAGATTAACATATCAGCTCAAAGGGAAAGACTGGCTCTTTAAGAAGTGTGGGACTCCTACTTGATGGGGGTAACCGGAACCAGGGTGAGAGTACCGTGAACCCTCCATCTAGTATACCCCAGTTTACCTCCATTACCTATAACAGGTTTACTTCTGATAGAAGTAGAGACCCACCTGTTACCCCCCCCCCCCCCTCAACCCTCCAAGGCACCAGGGGAATGGTAAATGCTTTGAACTACTGTAAAGACAGATGTGCACTGCTTTAACAACATGTATAGAGTGTAATGTTAAAAGTTGTTTGATGTTTCTGACAGCATGAGAGGAGGAAAGGACTACTGGCAGCTCCCCTCCTGGTTATGGATTTATCAGATAATGACTAACAGTCAGTTAAAAGACAGGGTAGATGCAGAAAGATGAGCAGTAGGGGACAAATGAAGGACTTGTAAGAATATCCCAATATGCTGACTCGCTGTGCAATGAGACTGTTGATTGTATTGATATGGCTGTACACAATGCTGAGTGTTGTTAAACCTTTGTTACTAATAAAAGATATTGAAACAAATAAAAAGAGAGAGCTGGAGATGCTTACTCATCTTGTAGCTGGCTGCGAAGTTCTGATGGCAGAAAATTCCTATAGAGAAAAGCATAACAATGGTTACATACATTGAAAACTTTGTAACCACTGCAACATCACTATACTGGAGAAGGACTGGGATCTCGACTCTGAGATTTACAGAAAATTAAGGGGTTATGATCACCTGAGATGCTCTCATTCTCACCAATAAAAAGTTGGTTGCAAGGAAACCAGTCATAGTGGTAAAGGAGAAAAACACTAGAACGGCATTGATTATTGAGATGTCATTTCCAAGCGGCTGTTCTGTAAATCACGTTGAGAAAAAGAAAATCCTCAAGTACCAACATATGAAGTCAGAGACCAAGAAAATGTAGCAGAAAGATACAGATATTTCCCATCATGTTGGGTGCTACAAGCTTGATTAAGAGGAATTTCCAAGCGCACCTTGATGAATGGCCTACATGTGTTACATCTTATGAACTCCAGAAGAGGAGAGTTCTCTAGCAGAATACAAGTACTACACTGAGCATTAGCAGTACATTTGAGAGATTAAGATCATACTCCATGTACCCTAGCTTATGAGTAAATTTCATGGCTCTTACAGTATGCGCAAAATTAACCCATTTGGAGAAATTGTTTCAATGGACAACAGTGCTGCTGAACCACTCGGTCAGCCTCTCACTGCCTCGTTTTTACATGATTGTATTAGTGTAATCCTACTGTGTATGAAATTGGGTAAAAAGGATAAAGCAATTAAAGATAATAATTTATTCTGGTAACAGATGGAAAATGCATCTGGAATGTGACTCATGGAAATATTTCCAACCACTTTACGTGTGTATGTGCATGCTTATGCGTCTATAGCTGCAGTGCCTGTGTGTACATCTTTGATTTAGAGGAAAAAGAGGAGGGATCTTGAATAGTACAGTACCCAAACATTCTGCTGGTTTGGAAAGAACAGTTAAATTAAACCAAGTTTGAGAATATATGAAACCATAAAATGTCACAAAAAACAAATTTTGAAGAATGGATTTTACGGTTTTACCACAGGGTGCCACTGTTCAACAGCAAGACCTAAATGTGCACTATATTGGGCCCTAGGCAAACATAAGAAATGCCATTCTGGGTCAGATCAAGGGTCCATCAAGCACAGTATCCTGTTTCCAACAGTTGCCAATCCAGGTCACAAGTACCTGGCAGGTTCCCAAAAGGCACACAGGTTCAACAGTGCTTGTCCCGGGGCAAGCAGTGATTTATTGGGTCCTCTGGTTTATGAAGCTTCCCTCCAGGAACTTGTCCAAACCTTTCTTAAAACCAGATACACTAACAGTTTTACTACATCCTCCAGTAACAAATTCCAGAGTTAGATTACGCTTTGAGTGAAAAAATATTTCCTCCTTCGTCTTAAATGGGTTGCATTATAGCTTCATTTCATGTCCCCTTAGCCTTTTTACTTTTTGATGGCGCAAACAACCATTCTACATTTACCTAATTTATAGACCTCTATCATATTTCCCCTCAGCTGTTTCTTTTCCAAGTTGAAGATCCCTAACCTTTTGAGCCTTTCCTCATAAGGGTATCTTTCCATCCTCTTTACCATTTTGATGGCTTTTCACTGTACCTTTTCTAATTCCGCTAAACCCTTCTTAAGATATGGTGACTAGAATTGCACACAATATTCAGAGTCGCACCATGGAATGATAACAGAGGCATTATAATATCCTTTGTTTTATTCTCCATTCCTTTCCTTGTGATTCCTAGCCTTCTATTTGTTTTCTTGGCTTCCAATGCACACTAGGTGAAAGGTTTCAATGTATTATCCACGATGATGCCTAAATCTTTTTCCTGGGTGGTGGTTCCAAATGTGGAACCTTGTATCATGTAACCATAGTTTCAGTTGTACTTCCCTAAGTGCATAACTTTGCATGTCCACATTAAATTTCATCTGCCATTTTGGATGTCCAGTCTTCCAATTTATCAAGGTCCTCCTGCAATTTTTCACAGTCCTCTTGTGTTTTAATGACTTTGACTAATTTTGTGTCATCTGCAAATCTGATCACCTCACTCATTCCTATTTCCAGGTCATTTATGAATGTGTTAGAAAGCAGTGGGCCCAGCACAGATCCCTGGAGTTCTCCTACTATTCACCTTTCTCCATTGACAAAATTGACCATTTACCTCAACTCTCTGCTTTCTATCTTTTAACCAGTTTCTGATCCACAGTAGTACACTGCCTCCAATCCCATGACTTTTTAATTTTGCCAAGAGTCTCTCATTAGGGACCTTGTCCAAGGCTTTCTGAAAATCCAGATACACTATACCAGCTCACCTTGGTCTACCTGTTTATTCACACATTCAAAAGAATATAACAGATTAGTAAAACAAGACTTTCCTTGGCTAAATTTATGTTGTCTGTCTCCTATTACACCATGATTATCGGCATGGTCAGTAATTTTATTCTTTATAATGGTTTTTACCATTTTGCCCATTACTAATGTCAGGCTCACTGGTCTGTAGTTTCTCGGATCACTGCTAAACATACATTTGTGGGACCTAACATGGTCCACCATTTACTTTTTGTCTTAAACCCCTTCTACCATCTCCACCCATGGAATGTCATTCACTCTCCCTGCCCCTCCCTCCTTCCCTGCTGGAATCTTTAATGGCTTTGCCTCACACACTTCTCGAGAAGGGCATAGGGAGAATTGGAGGGCCTAGTTCTGTGTGTGGCGGCAACAGCACGTTGTGATTGCACATGGGGACCAAACAAGCACATGCTTTGGATGGTGTGGCTTAGTGGTTAGAGTAGTAGGCTATAAAGTAGGGAAGCTGGAAAAGTCATTTTTGTCCTCCATTGCTTTTGGTAAACACCAGATATGTCAAGGGTAGACTATGGTTTGGTATGTGTCTGTAACCAGAATAGTAGAGAAGAGGGGCGAGCCATATATGTATGGTATGTTTATTTATTTATTTAACTAGGCTTTACAAATCAAAGCGGTGTACATTCAGGTATTGTATATATATTTCCCTGAGGCAATGAAGGGTTAAGTGGCTTGCCCAAGGTCACAAGGAGCACCTGTGGGACTAGGAACCCCAGTCCTTCCAGCCCAAGGTTGCTGTCCTCTAATGGGATTCAAACCCCTGGCCCTCTGGCCTGAGGTAACTTGCCCCAACCACAAGGTCGCTCCTCCTCAGTAAGTCCTCAACTACTCTCTTTCACTGCATTAGAATTTATGTGCTGCAGAACCAGAACAATTTCTGTCATAGAAATGCATTGGGCTATTTTCTTGGGAAGTTTATTTCTCGAGGACCGATTTGTGGAAAGTGATAATTAAAAAGTAGAATTGCTTAACAAATACTGTTTTTGTTGTTGTGAAGTGCCGTCGAGTCTGTGTCGACTCATGGCGACCCTCTGGATAGTTGTCCCAAATTGTAGTCAGTCTTCAGTCAGGCGGCTCATTGTTAACAGACTGGTACCAGTAGCTGCTGTTATTGTATCGAGCCATCTCATTGCTGGCCTTCTTCTTTTGCGTTGACCTTCTATCTTGCCGAGTATGATGTCTTTCTCTAATGATCTCTCTCTTTGCATGATGTGTCCAAAGTATGAAAGTCAAAGTCTTCTCATCTGAGCTTCTAAAGAAAGCTTAGGTTTGATCTCCTCTAGTACTGACTGGTTTGTTCTTCGGGCAGTCCATGGTATACACAGTATTCGCTGCCGCACCATAATTCAAAGGCTTCAATTTTCTTCCTGTCTATCTTTTTCACTGTCCAGCTTTCACATCCATATGATGTTATTGAAAATACCATGGCTTGAACAAGTCAAATCTTTGTATGGAGAGAGACATTTCTGCTCTTCAGAATCTTGTCTAGGTCTTTCATAGCCATTCTGCCAAGAGCAATGCATCATCGGATTTCTTGACTGCTTGTTGTTTCTTTATTGATAGTTGATCCAAGTAGGTTAAAGTTGTTCACGATTTCAATTTCTTCTCCTTCAATGATGAACTTGTTGATTTTTCCAATTGTCAGGATCTTTGTCTTCTTTACATTAAGGTGCAGGCCCATTTTGAGACTGTTTTTTGATCATGAGAAGCAAATGTTTCAGATCATCTTTATTTATTTTTATTTTATTTATCTATTTCTTCTATACCGCCCCTTCCAGAGATCAAGGGCGGTTTAAATGGAACAGTTAACAATTTTGTATACTTCAGTATACTTTACATAGAACGGTATTTGTAACTATGTACAGGTAACATTGCTTCTTCACTTTCAGCCAGTAATGTGGTATCATCAGCATAGCGAAGGTTGTTGATGAGTCTTCCACCAATCTTCACACCTCTGTTGCCTTCATACAATCCTGCTTCTCTGATGATTTGTTCTGCATATAAATTAAACAGATAGGGGGGAAGTATGCAGCCTTGTCTTACAGCTTTGCTTATTTTAAACCATTCTGTTTCTCCTTGTTCCGTTCGAACTGTTGCTTCTTGATCAAAGTACAGATTGTGCAAGAGAACGATCAGGTGTTCTGGTATACCCATGCTTCTTAATGTGGCCCAGAGTTTCTCATGGTTTACTCAGTCAAAAGCCTTGCTATAGTCGATAAAGCACAAATAGATATCTTTTTGGTATTCTTTAGTCTTTTCAAGAATCCATCTCACATCCGCGATGATGTCTCTCAATCCTCGCCCTTTCCTGAACCCTGCTTGCACTTCAGGTAGTTATTGTTCCAGGTATGGTTGTAATCTCTGTTGAATAATCTTCAGTAGAATCTTGCTGGCATGTGGGATCAGAGCGATTGTGCGATAATTTCCACGTGTGTTCACAAAAGAAAATCCTAGAGAAGGGCCACATATGACTGTCAAAGGCAACAAGGGGAATGGAGTAGATGTAATAACATTCACTGAAAAAGATGATTATGAAACAGCTTGCAAAACTGAAAGGGATCAGATCAGCTACATCCCAGAATACTGAAGAAGCTCAGAGAGGTTTTAGAAGGATCTTTGAAAGATACATTTAGTAGATCCCTGGAGACTGGGGGTTGTACCATGGGACTGGAGAAGCACTGATGTGGCCCCTTTCCACAGATGTGGCAGCAGAGAAGAGGTGGCAAACTATAGGCCTGTAAGCCTTACCTCTGTGTTGGGAAAAGTAAGGGAGATGCTGCTGAAAGGAAAGATAGTGGTTTTTACTGGAAGCCAACAGGTTGCAAGAAAGAGACAATATGGCTTTGCCAAGCGAAGATTGTGCCAAACAAATTTGAATGATTTCTTTGACTGGGTGACCAGAGAACTAGATCAAGAGCATGCGATGGATGTGGTCTACATAGAATTCAGCAAAGCCTTTTAATACTGTTCCTCATAGGAGGCTTATGAATAAACTGAGCAGCCTGGATATGGATTCCAAGGTAGTGAACCGGATCAAGAACTAGTTGACTGACAGACTACAGAGGGTAATGGTGAGGACTATGAAGAAAGGAGGGTGAGTAGTGGAGTGCCTCAGGGATCGGTCCTGGGACTGCTACTGTTCAGCATCTTTGTGGGTGATTTTGCCAAAGGGTTAAAAGGAAACGTTTGCCTTTTTGCAAATGACACAACGATTTGCAATAGAGTGACACTTCAGAGGGAGTAGACAATATGAGAAAATTAGAAGAATGGTCTAATTCTTGGAAATTGAGATTTAATGCAAAGGATTGCATAGAGATGTATTTGGGATGCAGAAACCCAAAGGAGATGTACACATTAGGAGATAAGAGACTGATGTGTACGGACCAAGAAAGGGACTTTGGAGTGATAATGTCTGAGGGTCTCAAAATGGCAATGCAGTGTGACAAAGTGGTGCCCAAAGCCAGAAGGATGTTAGGCTGCATACAGAAAGGAATAACTAGCAGGATGGAGGAGATATTAGTGCCCTTGTACAGGTTGTTGGTGAGGCTTCACTTGGAATATTGTATTCAGTTTTGGAGACTGTATCTTGCAAAGCATTTAAAAAGACTTGAAATATTTTTTAAAAAGGCAGCCAAAATAATATGAGAAAAGACTTGAAGACCTAAGTATGTATATCCGGATATAGACGTTTAAAGGGTGTTAATGAACAAACAAACCTTTTTCAGAGATTGGTAAACCATAGAACTAGAGGAACTGAAATGAAGTTTCAAAGAAGTAAACTTAAAAGCAACATCAGGAAAGACTTCTTCACGGAAAGGGTGATGGATGCCTGGAATGCCTTCCCAAAAGAGGTGGTGGGAATAAAAACAGTAATGGAATTCAAAAAGGCATGGAACAGACATAGTGGATCACTGTATAGCAAGAAAATGGAATCAAAGCAAATGTATATAACTTCATAAACGGAGAGGGGTAACCAGCCTGGAGCAGCAGGTACATCCTTAAGCTAAGGCATAGAGGAAGGAAGTAGCTTTCACAGAGTAGCAGGTGCAACTCTACACAACCCATCTTACTGGGCAGACTAGATCCATGCCGGTCTTATCTGCCATTATTTACTGTGCTACTGTGGAACATCCAATTCAATCTGGCCCATTTTCAAACTCAGTATGTCTTTCATCAGTTTTTAGCCCATGCCAAATATGGTCCTATTCCATTAAATTTTCAGTTATTTTGCCCACAGACAGATGTTCTGGACCCATCATACATTATTTTTTCCAATGTCTTTTGAGTTGGAAAGAATACAGTCATAATTAAATATAATTTACAGAGAATGTTTTGGATTTAGCTTACACCATTTTCAATAGTAGCGCAAGGTGAGTTATATTAAGATATAGTTGCTATTTTCCTGTCCCCAGAGGGCTAACAATCTAAGTATGTACCTGAATAAAATGGAGGCTTAAATGACCTGCTCCAGATCACAAGGAGCAGCAGTGGGACGTGAACCTTGTATTCCCTAGTTCTCAGCCTGCTGCTCTAACTGTTACATAGGAAAGGCTCATGTATGTACCAAAAACAGTTTTTATTATTTCTAACTCAACGGATGCGGAAAAGAATTATACATAAGGGGTTGGCACTGGCTGCCTGTCTGGGGGCAAAATAATTCCAGTAAAATAGCAAGCTTGTCCAGCTGACAAATTGCAGATTTCTTTAACACAGAGGGTGGGAACAAGGGAAGGAAGGATGATGACCACAGAGCAGTGTAGGAAGTCAGACTTGTACAACTGACAACTGGAGATGTCCTTAGCTATGGTGTTGCATTAAGCTGTGCATTTTATAATACAATAACAATTGCAGGGGATGCTTTATATGATAAGGAATCTCAGTCTTGCATATTCTTAGGCCAAAAGAGTTGGCTAAACTAAGTGGCTTTTGCATGTGAGGGACATGTTGGCACAAGAGATCTGTTCAGTATACATAGCTTGTCACAGGGAAAAGTCAGTCTGCATAACTGCCTTCTAATTGGTTGACTTCTATGTCTCAAGCTCCTTGGTACTGTATGGAGATTTCACTTTTATTTATTTATTAATTGTTCCTATTAAAATGGCCTGGAGCAATTTCCAGCATAAAATAAAATAAATGCTGTTACACTCTACATAAGTAGTAAGAATTAAGATCTGATTAAATCTACGCATCCTGTACTCCATGGACCATCAGGAATGAAGTCTTCACGTATGGGTGACATTACTGGCGGAGCCCCATGCGGGAACGCTCCTCAGCTTCTATTGGAAGCTTTTGCGAGACTCCACTGTACCTGCGCCTGTCTTCCCATCTGTCGTGGCACCATCTTCCCCAGTCTTTGTTTTCCACAGAGCCCCACAGATGTACTTAAGTCTTTCGCTGGTAAATATTCCTTTTTTTCCCCTTTGGGGGTTGTTTTTCACATTCCTTTCCATCTAATGTTGGTAGCATTGGGCCCGTCGATTGTGGTTTCGCTCTTGGTTCTAGCATTTTTCAATTTTCGTTGTTTCCTGCAACCAACTGGCACCATTGAGCCATTTTTCCAGACATGTCTCAAAAGCTGGCCAGCGTGTTCAAAAATTCACCAAATATGCCAGGACCATCTCAGTCACCAACGAGCACAACTGGTGCCTCCAGTGTCTGGATCCCAATCACCAGTCCCTTGTGTTTGTGTTTGCAGATGACAAGGAGAGGCCTGACGGGTTGAGTGAAACAGAGATCATCCCTCTTTGGTCAGAGGTCTGATTCAGCATCTTCAGCACTGGCTTCTGTCCCGATGGCACCTCTAGGATCTGCCAAAGGCACCTCAACATCGAGAGGTTCATGGGCTCGATCAGAGCATCGGCTTTCGGTTAGTCTCTGCCTTGAATCGAAGAATCGGACTCGACCTCGACTCCATTGACATTGAAGGAGGACCCTTCTGAGCACCGGGCTAAGTCTTACGTGCATCAGCATCAGAGCCCTTCCCAATATGATGTTGAGAGAGATGACTGTGAATGGCCCACCAAGGTGCGCTGGCAAGAAGAATCGACCTCCAGAGTTCCGAAGAGGCATAGACCATCTGATAACCAAAGCCATGTCAATACACCTGCAGGGATACTGGAAACATTGGTTGAAGTGGCTCAGGCCCCAAGGCCTTCGGAATCAGCAGCCATGGAGGAATGCCTCTGGGCCCTTGAGGCCCATATGGCAGCATTGCTGGAAAAACAGTAGGCTGATGCTTAAGTGTCTATGGCATTGTTATCGCATCATTATTGCACATTGTGCAGTCCATTCTTGAGACACATACATTGCCTGCGGAGGCATCGATATCTGGGCATCGAAGAGATCCAATGGCAGTCTCTAATGAGTGGGACCATCTCTCTCTCAAGTGTGTTGGGATCCAATGTCCCAACGAAACTTTGGAAGCACTTGATTCCCCAACAATTTCATAGATGCTCCCACTCCCCTCAAAGTCGGAAGGAGCTCTGGCAAAGTCTGAGGTACTTCGACTTCCTCTAGGAGTCTAACTCTGCTGGGTGACTGATGTGGAATTGGGAATCCTATCAGGGAGCAGGTCTCCTGAGCTTCCATCAAACCCCTTCTCCTCCACAGGAATAGCGAAAGTCTCCTCCAGAGGACATGTCCTTCCAGGACTTCGTGAGAGATTTGGCCAAGGCCATTTCATTTTCACTGGAGGCAGAAGATGAGCCCATTGCAGAGAAGATGGATATCCTCCAGTACCCCTCAGCCCCTAAGGAGGCAGTAATGGTGCCAGTACACCAGATCTTACAGAGGCTGCAAATGAGGATATGGGAGAAACCCCCCACCCCCATCAGCAGGAGACTGGATTTGATGTACTAGGTTCAAAAGGCCCCCAGGTTTGAAAAGCCTCAGCTTTTGCACCACTTTTTGGTGGTGGAGTCCACCCTAAAGAGGATTAACAGCACTAAGACTCATTCCTCGACACCCTTGGCAGGGAGGCACGGACATTGGACGCCTTCAGAAGGAGGTGTTTTCAGAACTCCATGCAAGTGGCAAGAGTTCTATCTTACCCAGCTATATGAGGTGTGACAAAAAAGAAACGAGACTGTGGCAGCCACGCCCATGACTCAATGCCTATTGGCTAACCGCTTATGTCACTGTGTTGTGCAACATCTCTCCACTATTCTGCTATAATATTTTTCATCTCTCTCACTCTGTTTTTCTTTTTCAGGTTTTTTTGTAGCACACTGCTCCATCGCTTTGTCACGCAACTGGAGGTGGCAGAAATATGGAGCAAAGAATCAACTTGAAATTTCTGGTTAAGTTGGAGAAGGGCCCAACTGAGTATCTCCAACTTCTCCAAAAGGCTTATGGAGAAGATGCAATGTCAAGGCTGCGAGTCTTCAAGTGGCACAAACGCTTCAAGACTGGCCGCGAGGAGGTGGAGGATGACCCCAAGTCAGGTCGGCCTTCCACGACAAAGACGGCTGAGAACATTGACAGAGTGAACTAGCTGGTGCAGAGTGATTGCAGACTGATGGTGCGGATGACAGCTGAGGAGCTCAAGATGGTGCCCAAGTTTTATCAGATGACCAGAAGGAGCACCACGTCAATGTTTGTCAAGACTTGCTAGAGAAGATTGGAGAAGATTCAGAGTTTGTTGGCTGAGTCATCACAGGAGACAAGACTTGGGTCTTCCAGATATGACCCTGAAAGTAAGAGACAGAGCCTACAGTGGAAGACTTGACTGTCACCCAGATCCAAGAAGGCGTGCATGGGTCTTCCAGTACGACCCTTAAAGTAAGAGACAGAGCCTGAAGTGGAAGACTCGACTGTCACCCAGACCCAAGAAGGCGCACATGTCCAAACCAGGGAGGAGTGGCCTAGTGGTTGGGGCAAGTTACCTCAGGCCGGAAGGTCAGGGGTTCAAATCCCACTAGAGGACAGCAACCTTGGGCCAAAAGGACTGGGGTTTCTAGTCCCACAGGTGCTCCTTGTGGTCTTGGGCAAGCCACTTAACCCTCCATCGCCCATGTGCCCTGTAAGTATTAGTGTATGTGTGTCATATCCCTTCGTGTTAAATGTATCCCCCAATTGTGTTGTGACCACTTTGATTGAAGGATAAGGTAGTATACAAAACTGTCTAAATAAATAAATGCTGATCGCATTCTTCGACCAGAAGGGAGTGGTCCATCATGAGTTTGTGCCTGAGGGTCAGATAGTCAACCAGCAGGTCCTCAATCGCTTCCATGACCAGGTTCGGCGCAGCAGGAGGGCTCTGTGGAGAGACAAGTCGTGGGTGCTCCACCACAATAACGCGCCCGCCCACACTACGCTTAGTGTGAGGCAGTTCTTGGCCAAAAAACAGATCACAGCTCTCGACCACCCTCCGTATTCCCCAGATCTCGCACTGTGCGACTTCTGGCTCTTCCCCAGGCTGAAGACTGTGCTCAAAGGAACTCATTTTGCCTCTGTACAAGAGATAAAGGCCACTGTGATGAGGGAGCTGAGGGACCTCAAGGAGGAGGACTACCGAGTGCTTCCGTACGTGGCAGAAGCGAATGCAGAACTGCATTAACTCTGGGAGGGATTACTTTGAAGGGGGACAATGTGTAATTTCTCTGTAGATTTTATAATAAAACATTTATGGGACAGTCTTGTTTCTTTTTTGTCACACTTCGTATATGAGCATGTTCTTGAAGGACATCATGCTTGATCTTGCCGAATTGGGCCCATTTCTCCCACAGAGAAATGGAACCCCTATCGTGCCCTGGTGGACCACAGCAAGAACTGTTCAAAGTTCATGGCCCCGGTAGCCGATGATGCCTCTGAGTCTGCCTGCAGAGTGGCGGCAGTGGGCATTGGGGTCCACCTGGCTATAGTCTTCTGACCTGGAACAGTCAGTGCCAAATAAGCTGATAAACGTGCCATGCTGGGGAGAGAACCTCTTCAGAGAGAAGGTGGAGGAGAAAGCCGGAAACATAGAGAAGCAGTACATCACCCTCACAACCGACCCAGGGTAGGAGAAAGAAAACAAAAAAACTCCTGCCTGTCCGGCTTCATACTAAACTGACGTTCCTTTCCTAATTACGGCAGGGCTAACCCCTTTAGCCATGTACCAAAAGAAAAATCCCTATCTTCTTCTTCCCTGTTCTGTGGAGAGGTCAGAGCCTGGGAGGTGCATGGCTTTCCTTCTGTCACAGGGTTAAGAAGCATCCCACTCCTGATGCCATGTGTGGTAGATGTGGCCAGCATGAGGCATGACACAGGACTCCACAGCCAAGAGAGGTTTAAAGAAAATATACTTTGAGGACAAGCATATGTCCTGGTCTATAAGCCCTGATCCTTAATTTTATTTTTATTTAGACAGTTTTGTATACTACCTTATCCTTCAATCAAAGTGGTCACAACACAATTGGGGGATATATTTAACACGAGGGGATACGAGACACATACGCAAATACTTACAGGGAACATGGGCAGTGGAGGGTTAAGTGGCTTGCCTAAGACCACAAGGAGTACCTGTGGGACTAGAAACCCCAGTCCTTCCGGCCCAAGGTTGCTGTCCTCTAGTGGGATTTGAACCCCCAACCTTCCGGCCTGAGGTAACTTGCCCCAACCACTAGGCCACTCCTTCCTCTCAGCAGGGCTACTCTGCTGAATAGCTGAACGTTGCTCTAGAACAGACGGCACTTCCAAAACAAAACAAAACTGGCTCCTCAAAGATTCTTCACTTTGGGCAGCACAGCCCAGCAACAGTCTCTACAACCGAGTAGAACTCCAACAGCAAGGCTGAGCAGACAGTAATAAATTCAAATACTTCCTACCTTCACAGCAGGCTCACTTTTATAGGTAAGTAGTCTTCAGGTATTCTCTAGAACCCCAGGCTTCTCCCTCCCCCAGGTCTCCTGCTTCTTGGTTTAAACCCCACGATCTGGCTACACCCTCCCCAGGCATTCTCCAGCCTATTCTCTTAAAGGGACAGGAGTTTAAGCTCTTACCAGAGCAGTACCTCACCAGTTCTGGTGGGGGATGGGGAGTTTACTATACACTCCATCGCAACCTGCTACCAGCGAAAGTGCAGGTACTTCCCTAGTCCTCCAGAGTCTCAGAAGGAGGCGTAGGCCCCTAGCCAGCAGTGCCGAGAGAAGCCTCAAAAGGCTCAGCCTGCTCCACAATCCAAACCAGGGGCAGGGTTTTGACTGGTTCCTTTGGAGCATAGCCAATCTGCTGGCCACTGCAGAGGGGGCCCCTCCCATAAGGGGACGGCTCATTCTTTTTATCCACAGGTGACCCCTCATAACTTCGGACTCATGGGTGCTGCAGATAGTCCAAAGCGGCTACATTTTGCACTTCGCTGAACTGCCGCCCCATTCCTCCCTGAGGGTGTATCCCCTCTACATCTCGACTTATTGCAAGGAGAAATCTCCACCCTTCTGGCCAAACTCACCATAGAGCCTGCTCCTCCAGCTCCGGTCAGGTGGGAGTTTTACTCCTGGTCTGCAAGAAGACTGGGGGCCCATTTTGGACCTCAGAAACCTCAATCAAAATGGTCTCTCTGGGGACCCTGCTCCCTTCAAAGAGATGATTGACTATGCTCCCTAGATCTCAAAGATGCGTATACTGACATACCGATCCATCCCGCCCACAAGAAATATCTCGAATTTGTCCTGAGATAACAGCATTTCCAATACCTAGTACTGCCCTTTGGACTGTCCTTGGTGCCCCGTGTCGTCATGAACTGCCTTGGGGTGGTGGCTGCCTCTCTCAGGACACTTGGGGTCTTTTTCTTTCCTTACCTGGACAACTGGCTCATAAAAAGCACTGCTCCAGACTGAGTCCAGCAATCAACATGGTTGACCATTCAGGTGCTCAAGCTGTTGGGGTTTGTGGTCAAGTACCCAAAGTCCCACCTTCAGCCCGTCCAGTATCTGAGTTCAAGGGGCTCTCCTTGAGATGACTGAAGTGCAGGCTTTTATCCTGCTGGACCGTCTTCAGCGGTTGACAGTTTTCATCCACAATACCTAGCAGAAGTGTCAGATAATGACTTGTGGGATGATGACCATGTTTGGTCATATTGCCTCCATGGTGCACGTCACTCCCATCGCTCATCTATCAATGAGACAAGTTCAGTGAGTACTCAGTGGGAGCAGGCCACTGGTCGCCTCCGAGATCAGGTAGTGGTCACTGTACCTCTGATCCAGTCTCTGTAATGATGGTTGAATCCTCAGAACCTGCTC
Source organism: Ichthyophis bannanicus (assembly GCA_033557465.1). Taxonomy (NCBI): domain Eukaryota; kingdom Metazoa; phylum Chordata; class Amphibia; order Gymnophiona; family Ichthyophiidae; genus Ichthyophis; species Ichthyophis bannanicus. The sequence goes on from CM066033.1 coordinate 1,072,216,912, forward strand.
AGAGGTCTCCCTTTTCAGAAGGCACATCCCCAGACACCGACAACAGACGTGTCCATGCTGGGTTGGGGAGCACATCTGGATGGTCTTCACATGCAAGGCACCTGGTCCAAATAGGAGAGCCTCCATCAGATCAATTTATTGGAATTGCAGGCCATAGCAAATGCCTTCAGGGCTTTCTGGTATCACCTAGCCAACCAGATTGTTTTAATTCAGACTGAGAATCAGGTGGCAATGTACTACATAAACAAGCAGGGGGGGGCACCAGTTTGTATCTCCTGTGCTTGGGAGTCTGTCCGGTTGTGGAAGTTTACCATCGCTGATGGTATGGAGTTAAGGGCCAGCTATTTGCCTGGGGAGAAGAATTCCCTGGCAGACCAGCTGAGCTGAGTCCTCCAGCCTCATGAGTGGACCCTGAACAGGGCTGTCGCAGCCTGGATCTTTCGGAAGTGGGGTACCCACTCAATAAATCTGTTTGCCACTCTGCACAATGCCCAAATGGATCAGTTCTGCTCGAGGGTCACCTCGCCATTGGGGCCTACCATTGCAGTTTGGAGGGGAAGTCCATATCTGCTCATCCTTTGTTGATTCACTTCGTGCGGGGCTTACTCCTCACTAAACCTCCCTTCAAGCCTCTGGCAGTGGCTTGGGACCTCAGTGTGGTTTTGGCGCAACTCATATTGGCTCTTATTGAGCTTCATGTTTCCTCCTGCTGAAAATCTTGATCTGGAAGATCTTATTTCTGGTGGCAGTTACCTCAGCATGCCACGTTAGTGAGCTCCAGGCTCTGGTGGCTCACCCACCGTACATTAGGTTCCATTGTAATAGTGATCTTACACACTCATTCGCGATTCCTCCCGAAGGTGGTCTCTCCTTTCCATCTTAATCAGTCAGTCGTTCTGCCAACTTTCTTCCCCAGGCCTCATGCCCACAGAGGGGAAGCGGCACTGCACATGCTGGACTGCAAGCAAGCCTTGGCCTTCTACTTGGAGCGGATGAAGGCCCACTGAAAGTCCACCCAACTGTTTGTCTCTTTTGACCTCAGCAAGCTACGGGCTGCCATTTCCAAACGCATTCTATCAATTTGGCTAGCAGACTGCATTTCTTTTGCTTATGCCCAGACTGGCCTAAGCCTTGATGGTCATGTCATAGCTCACGTCAGAGCCATGGCTACATCGGTGGCCAGCTTGCGCTCAGCCTCCATGGAAGAGAACTGCAGGGCTGCAACATGGTCTTCAGTCCACACATTCACATCTCATTACTGTCTAGATGGGGATTCCCAATGTGACAGCAACTTTGGCCATTCTGTACTCCAATATCTGTTTGGAGATTGGTATCCATCTCCATCCCATCAAGCCCTTCTGTACATCCAGGCTACCAAAAAAGAAAATTACCGAAGAGCGTGAGTGCTGATAAGTGAATCTGTATAGTGAAGATACTGAATCAGTTGAGTTCCCTTGGAGACTCCCATTGCTGTACATAGCTGGTTCTCCGGTTCTTTTTTACTTTGCTCCTGTTGGGCTTTTCAGCCTCCTCGGTTTTCAGTAGCTTGTGGCTTGGGAGTCCCATACGTGAGGATTTCATTCCTGCTTGTCCACGGAGAAATGGTAGTTACTCACCTGTAGCAAGTGTTCTCCATGGACAGCAGGAATAAGTCCTCACAACCCTCCCACCTCCCTAAGGAGTTATCTTCTGCTACAACTTTGTTATCATACTGAGAAGATGGCACCGCGGCAGGCGGGAAGACAGTCACAGGTGCAGTGAAGCCTCTCAAAAGCTTCCAGTAGAAGCTGGGGGAGCTTTCCTTCGTGGAGCTTCATCTGTGACATCATCCATACGTGAGGACTTATTCCTACTATCCACTGAGAACACCTGCCATAGGTGAGTAAACTACCTGTTATACTTGACCCCATAGCCATCTCTTTAGTAACTTGTGAAACTGCAAATAATCTCTTTCCTTTTGAATTACAAAAGTTAAATGATTCCATATCATCAGGGTCATCAATGTCGTCGTCCTCACAGATTGCAATTGAACCTCCTTTACAGTAGGCACTCTCAGCAATGCTTCTTGCCTTGATCAAAAATTCAGTCATGGAACATACGGCACAACTGCCCCTTTAAATAGGGTGGACACTGCCCAGACACAACATAAAACATGATACTAAGATTTTAAACCTAGCTCTCTGCTCTACATGGAGCCAGTGCAGTTGTTCAAGCCATAGGTGTTATATTGATTGAAGGATAAGGCAGTATAGAAAACTGGTTAAATAAATAAATGATTGCTAATCCCCAGACCTCCCAAGAACTGTGCCATGATATTTTGAAGTATCTCTATATGCCGCAAGGACATCTTATGAAAAAAAGGCCTGCTAGATAATCACCATTACATCATCAGTGATTTGTTTTAAGAAACAGTGTAGTGCACATTTATTTGTGTTACAATTTTTTGTCGGATCGTCTGTGAATGAGGATGTAAAACATTCTCTTATAACAGACCCTCCATTTTATTCAATTTTTAAAACGGTCTCATCGACCTAAATTTGCCAGAGGCTATAAACGGCCTAAAAGACCAGCCACTGCAAACACATAACTTTTAAATTGTTATCAATCCCTGGTTGTGAACAGTTTCCTGTAATCACCAAATGTCACAATAAGGAATTCACATTATTCATCGAAAACTTTGTCAGATGATATAGTTATATGGCTGAACATGCTTAAACTTATCTTCCCCTTTCGATTTTAAATTTTCATCTCATCTCAATGGGGTCCGTAAGCTGGTTCGCCGTGACCATTTTCCTTAGAAGACATTCCCTCCAAACATCGGGTAATCCTACGACACAAAGCTTTGTGTTTCAAGCCCAGTACGAGAATGGCCCTTTATCAAGCACCATACCCGATTTCCTGTTCCGGTTCGAACAAAGATGATGTCATTCTTGCTGAATCCAATGACAGCTTCCAATAACACAAACTGAAGATCAATTTAAAGACCACCATTCAATCTCCGCATTTAATCCCTGGGGGGCCACTGTCTGGAGCATGAAAATCCAACGTTGTTCTCGATAACGCAACATGGCTTGCCGGTCACCCCCACGTATAGATAAAGGAACCGCATCTACTATTGTCCATCTTAGTTGATCAAAAGTATGGGAATGCTGTATGCAATGTTGAACTACTGGAGCACTCATCACCTCGGTGTTTATACGTGACCTATGTTCCTGCAATCGTGTCTTTACTGGGCGTGTTGTCATACCCACATACATCAGTGTGCAAGGACATATGATCAAATAAACGACATAGGTAGACATGCAATTAGTTGAGTGACGTAAAGAATAATGTTTACCATCTCGTGGATCCACCCATTCCATCCCTTCTAGAGTCAATGAACACATATCACACTGACCACAGGCTCGATGACCCCCTCCGGAGGCCCCTATAGCCAATCTCGTGGTGGTGTGAACTACTCGGTCTGCTATATTCGCTCCACGACGATAAGCTAAGCTTTGTGTCGTAGGATTACCCGATGTTTGAAGGGAATGTCTTCTAAGGAAAATGGTCACGGCGAACCAGCTTACGGACCCCACTGAGATGAGATGAAAATTTAAAATCGAAAGGGGAAGATAAGTTTAAGCATGTTCAGCCATATAACTATATCATCTGACAAAGTTTTCGATGAATAATGTGAATTCCTTATTGTGACATTTGGTGATTACAGGAAACTGTTCACAACCAGGGATTGATAACAATTTAAAAGTTATGTGTTTGCAGTGGCTGGTCTTTTAGGCCGTTTATAGCCTCTGGCAAATTTAGGTCGATGAGACCGTTTTAAAAATTGAATAAAATGGAGGGTCTGTTATAAGAGAATGTTTTACATCCTCATTCACAGACGATCCGACAAAAAATTGTAACACAAACAAATGTGCACTACACTGTTTCTTAAAACAAATCACTGATGATGTAATGGTGATTATCTAGCAGGCCTTTTTTTCATTGGATTCTATTGTGGCTTTGCTTATTGGGTTTCTTCTGTGAGCAAGGACATCTTAGGCAACTCCACTTGTAGTGCATTCATGTAATCTAATCTAGTCAGGACCAGTACCTGCATCACATTCTGTAAGTTGTCTGAATTTATAGAAGGTCTCGATTGTTTAAAATACTCCTGTCATTAATTTTGAAATATTATCATCCAAAGTTAATCCTGAATCTAACAAAACAACCATGTTGTGTATTCAAACTTGAAAAGAGATTGGCTTGCCTTCAGTTGAAACCTCAGCTTCTGGAAAAATTGTTGGATTTCAGATTTGTTCCGCGTTTGGCAGAAACATGTTGGGGGGGCTCTTTGTAAATTGGACTGACCATTATGTTTTTGATATTTATGGTTGTATATGTTTTTATGATACATATGTTTTAAAATTGTCCCTATTTATTTGTCTGACCTTGTTTGATCACCACTTTGTGTTCGGCTTTTTTTTATGGGTCATCCTTCATCCAAACATAATTGACTGACATTACATTTTTGAAACAAGGTGTAGTATCAAATAGAAACTGTGATGAGAGAGACTTTGAAGGACACCTTATATTGTGAGTTTCATTTTGTATTAGAAATGGTGCTTATGGCAACGAATCCTAATTAATAGAGCTGAAGAAAAAAACAAAAACAGAGAGCATTTGGTTTATTTCTTTACTATGCTGTCTTCAAAGAAATACTAATTTATTTTTAAACTTTTACAGGTAACTGGTACATGCACAGTAGGTCCACATGGTGTCGCCCTGAATGCAATGAATGTGGATGCTGTATGTGAGAAACTGAAACAAATTGAAGGATTGGATCAGAGTATGTTAGCTCAGTATACTGCAACTATACGAAAGGTGATGCACATTACATATGCTGTATATAGATACTGGATTTTCTTTGTAGTTGTACAGTCTGCTTAGTGTTAAGAGTAGGTAACAAACAGCAAATTCTATTTAAAATTTCCAGCTCCCATACTTATCCAGTAAGTAATTAATTGAGGGTAGAGGAAGGGGAGAGGCATAGGGAGGGGATGGAGAGATGGAAGGAAGCCACTTAACCCTCCATAGCCCATGTTCCCTGTAAAATAGTTATCTCCAAGTTATAATACCCTGTTCAATGTAATTTCAGTTTGTTCAATGTAAACCGCACTGATGCAGAATAGCGAGGTATATAAGAGAATGTAAATAAATAAATAATAAATAAATAAGCAGAGCAGTGAGTAAAGAGGTGAAAGAAGCAGCAGAGAGCAAGAAATGAGGAAATGGAGGGGAAAGGTAGAGGAGCATATGAGGGGCCAGAGGAGGGAAGGCGAAAAGATCAGAGTGGGGGAGAGCCAGAGGAGAAAAAATGGAAATAATAAAAATATTCAGTTACTATACTTCAAAGATATGAATAATACATAAAAAACTACAATTTTTCCACGGAAAGAAAGTTTGCAACAAGTCATGGAATGAGACTGAAAGGGGGTAGACTCGGGAATAACCCTAGAAAATATTATTTTCATCAAAACAGTGGAACAGCCTCTAAGGGGTATGTCTATTAAGCCGGGCTAATGGTTAACCCGGGCTATCTGCAATTACGTCCCTTGGGACCTGGTTGCAGATAGCCTGGATAAACCGTTAGCCCGGCTTAGTAGACATACCTCCAAGTGGATGTGCTGGAGGCAGAGACAGTATCAAAATTTAAGCGAGCAAAGAATAACCATAAAGGAATGCTCAGTTATGAAGAGATGGTCCAGTGAGATCTGTGATAGTACCACCAGAGAGGTAAAATGGACAGACTTAAATGGACCTTATGGTCCTTCTTTGCTGTTATGTTTTGTTACTGTGATTCTTAACACATTCCTAGGTTTCCTTGGGGTGTTATAAAGTTATTGGTTTGCTCTTTTATGATATGCCTTTTTTCTCTGTTCAGGCAAATATAAATGGTCGTGTTTTAGTTCAGTGTAACACTGAAGAACTGAAGAAAGAAATGAGCATGAATTTTGGTGACTGGCATCTCTTTAAAAGTGCGGTAAGTCAAAATTTATATCAGCTTGTTTAGTGTACATCACTGAACATTTACCCTCTTCCTAACTAAAGGTCTGACTTAATTTGACTCATCCATGAGATTTAAAAGGTTGAACTAAGATCCTGGTAAGAGCTGTTTAAAAGACTTTCTAATATAGGGCCAGAAGTAGTAACTTTTTTACCATTAGTACATCAGGTGCCAGAGTAAAGTGCTGAGGTGGCCAACAGTGTTGTTATTTTTTTTGTTTGGGCTTCTCCATTGCCCTTAAAACTATGGTAGAGAGCTTTTAAAATTATTTAGTGAGATGTTTAAAAATATATTTGAAACATATTGAAGAAATGAAAGACAAGCCATAAATCCATATTTGAATGAACTGGTCTGGAAGAATAATTTTGTGAATAGAGCAGAAAATTAATCTTTAAATGCAGAATTATAGGGCTGGATTTTTTTTTAACTTAGGATGTTTACGAGTCCATATTTAAAAGATCTGAGTGCCAAAGCTAAATGAGTTCAGTGCCTAGATTTACATACGTGAAAATTTCTTCCTGTTGAGCAGCTCAGTCCCACTCCTCAGTCTTCACTCTCTCACTCTCCCTCCCCATAGTTCTTACTTTAGTTTTCTTTTCAAGCAGGAAGCTTGCATGTGAAGAGAAGGGACCCATGACATTTATGAACATGAGATGACTTTGTCCCTGCACTCACTCAAAACCTGCTGCTAGTTTGGAACAGAACATTTGAGACTTCCCAGTATAACCTCTAGAACAGGAATTGGTAAAATCCTTCTCTCCTCTACTCCCCCACCCCCATTCTGCCTTCCTGTAGTGAGAGAGACATCATATTTTTCAAGATCAGGCCTCCCACATTCAACAAAAGATAAGGGTTCAATCCATTTATTAGTTTTACTTTCCCTTTATTTGCTATCACTGTTTTATTGTCATTATTGTGTTCTGTGATGTTGAGGAATTTATTTTCGCTTAACAATCAGGATTGAATCAGGCACACAAACGAGTGACGTCATCCAGTATTGCTGGGATGCAAAAGTTGTCCCAGCTCATGCAGAAATCCCCTCAAATCCTCAGCTTTGCTTTGTACGCTCTGCTGAATAAATGTGAAACAACGCTCTCCCGTTTTTGTGGGTTTTCTGTTTGTCATTGATGTTGCTGTCTGTTTTTTTCCTGAGAAACCTGAAATTAGGACACCAAAAGCTGGTTTTAGACCCTATCCAAAATGCGGGGGGGGGGGGGGGATTCAAGATTTTGTAGGCATTCAGATTGTCTTCTTTGCTTGGGTGAGACCATAGTCAATAATACTACAAACGTTGTTATCATGTGTCTCCAGGAGCAAAAAAAGATCATTTAAATTATCTTTGAGAAAATTTTGAAACCAAGACATTTTTTTAATGAAAAAGGTCATCTTCTACACAGAAAACATAGGGCCCCTTTTACTAAATGCCACTAACCAGTTAACGTGCGTTTAGCAAACAGTAATTTGCTGCGGTGAACCCTAATGCATGGACAGACAGGCTGCTGACCATTGAAATGCGTATTAAGTGGCATCCACATGCTACTGTGAGCAGATGGAGGCAGAGCATGGATGTGGCCAGTACAGTAGTGCATGAGTCTAGTTACCATGACACTTAGCATGGATTCATCTAATGCCATCTCAGGTTACTGTGCTGCTCGTTAGAGTACCCCAATTTGCATTAGCTGCTAGGAACATGTACAGGTCATGCTCCTGACAGCAAATGTGGAAGTTTGCACTGAGCACGCTTTGCTAATGTATGTTAAGTGCAAACTCTTGGTGGCATTTAGTAAAAGGCCCCTAGAGACTCCTGCACAAACCAGTTGAGAATCTTCTGTTGACCTCAAGGTGTAGTGATTAAATGTTTAGTCACCCATGGGAATTGCCTCTTCACTGATAAAACCAAGTAGCCTTTCTCCGTGAACAAGCAGGAAGTAAGTCCTCATGTATGGGTGACATCACCGATGGAGCCCATGCAGAACTCTCCCCAGCTTCCATTGAAAGCTTTTGGGAGCCACACCGCGCATGCGTGCCTGCCTGCCCTTCCACCATCTTCCCCAGTCTCCTTTTTTCCATGGAGCGGCCTATAGGATGTGTCCTACACTAGCGGAAAAACTATTCTTCTCTTTATCTGCCTTTTTGGAGTGTTTCTTCACCACCTATTGTCAGTTAATCGGCTTCCTGCCTATATTTTTCAATTTTGATTTTTTTTTTCTTTTTGTACTTTTGCTTTTCCCCTTGTCTGGAACTTTTTCCCGCCTTTGCAATCGAGGCCTTTGATCTTGCCAAGGAGGTCATCTCAGAGATGTCTAAGCCAGTGAGCAGCTTTAAGAAGTGCACAAAATGTGGCCGCACCATTTTCGTCATGGACAGGCACAACTGTGCTTGCAGTGTCTTGGGCTCGACCACCAGCCCATGTTCTGCAATCTTTGCCTGCAAATGACAAAGAGAGGCCTGAAGGGCCGGGAAAAGCTGAAGGAGTCCCTCTTTGGAACATTGGATTCAGCATCCTCCGCCCAGCATCAGCTCCGTCATGGAGCTCAGCCGAGGCCTCATCTGGGCTAGACGCCCAAGCACATTCAGAAACGAGGGGCCTGGGGCATCAAGTGGAAGCTCGACATCTGATCTGCAGTGAGGCGGGACTGAACACCGGTCCCATCAGCATCAAAGGGGGCCCCCAGCACTGAGATAAGCCCAAGGTGCAATTTCACTGCAGCCTTTCCTGGTGCAACATGGACATCTAGGGCATAAAGCAACCTGCCAAGCTTCCCTAGCAGGAGGAATCGCCCTCACAGCCCTGGAGGGTTGTCTGATGTTTTTTCTTGATGAACCAGGAATGATGGAGTCCCCACCAGAGAGATCAACCCCGGTGGCTGAAGTTCCTATCCCGGCCCCAGTTCCCTCCAAGATGATAGTACTGGAGGAACGCCTGAGGACTCTCGAGGCTAACATGACAGAGATGTTAGCCTTGCAAAATGCAGGCCCTGCAATTGCTTCAATGTTAGCACACTCCATCCAACCCATTTTGGACACCCATGCGCTGCTGGCAGAGGTGGGTGCATCGGGGGGGAGGGGCAGATCAGAATCGATGCTGTTTCTCATGACGATCTCCTTGTCTAACATATTGGGATCTGATGTTCCCATTCACCTCCATGTGCACTTCGGGCACCATGGTTCCCACTGCCACCCACCCTCCCCACATGACCAGGGCAGGGGGTGGGAGGAAACCTGGCATTACTTTGACTTTCTCTCGGAGTTCAAGATGGAGGACTGGGAGACTGAGGAAATCTCGGACAGGCGGTCCCCTGACCTTCCTTAAGACCCGTCACCTCCGGAGGATATGTCATTCCAGGACTACTTACAGGATTTGGCGAAGGCCATACCCTTCTCCTTCGAGGCTGAGGATGAGCCGAGGGCGGAGGAGCTTGAGCTTCTGTAGTATCCTTTGGCATCCAAGAAGCAGTGATGGTATAGGTGCACCATGTCCTGCAGAGACTATTGCTGTGGCTGTGTTAGAGTCCCCTCACAGTCCCCACCTACAGCCGGTGGCTGAACTTGATGTACTGTGTCCAGAAGGCACCAGACTTCAAGAGCCCCAGCTGCCGCATAACTCCATAGTGGTTGAGTTGGCCCTCAAAACGCGTAAAGGGCACCAAGACTCATTCCTAGAAGAAATAGCAAGCACACTTGCAAACGTCAAGACTGCCAGTAAGGGATTGAGGCGATGTGCATCACAGAAGACCAAGGAGTAATGTGATCAACCTTTATTATATCGTGTCCATAGTGTTAGGGGCCCTTCAACAATTTTTTTTTTTTTAGTGCCATCAAGTCAGTGCTGACTCCTGGCATCCCAGCTGCCTCTGGGTTTTCTTGGCAATTTATCACCGGAAGTAGATTGCCAGGCCTTTTCTTCCGAGGCAATGGAGGGTAAAGTGATTTGCCCAAGGTCACAAGGAATACTAGTGGGAATCGAACCCTTGATCTTCTGGGTACTAGGTAGTTGCCTTAACAGACAAATATGAAGTAAAAATTAAATGGTATATATACTGTAACAACATCAGTAACATAATTGTTAAAATGAAATAAAAATAGCATTAAAACAAATAATAAAAAATAACATCTCAAGAGAGATACATAAAAGGGGGCAACATAAATGCAAGTCATAAAAGAATATCTAAAACCCCATAATAAGATAAATAATTATATTTGAAATCCTTCATATCAATTAACAGAATTCCTATTGCTATGTCTGTGTACTGCATTCTAAACGGTTCAATTCCCAGTACTGACCTGCATTGGCCTCGAGCGTCCCTGTGTACCGCATTGCTTGAGAGATTGCATATCAAATTGTTTTAAGTAGAAAGAAAGACACCACAGAGTTCATTGACCCCTGAGGAAGGCTTTCGCCAAAACACAACTTGTGTTGGGTCATTGTGGTACTTGTATTCTTGTTTTCTACCATTAACCCTTATGGTCCCAATAAAATTTTCTTGAGTACTTCACCTCACGATGTGCCCCTGGACTTTCTGGTAAGTACCTTTGTGCTTGTGAAACAGGAATCCAAGGGGAGGCAGCGTTGCACATGCTGGACTGTAAGCGTGCCTTGGCCTTTTATGTAGACCGTACCAAGGCCCACCAGTGGTCCACACAGCTGTTCATCTCGTTTGACCCTAGTAAATTGGGGACTGCTGTCTCTAAGCGCATGCTGTCCCTGTGATTGGCAGATGCATTGCCTTGGCATACTTGTAGGCTGGTCTGAGCCTTGAGGGTCATGTCACAGCTCATAAAGTTCGAGCCATGGCAACTTCGGTCACTAACTTGTGCTTGGCCTCCATGGAGGAAATCTGCAGGGCTGCCACGTTGTCTTCAGTCCACATATTCACAACCCATTAATACCTGGATGAGGATTCCTGATGGGACAGCATCTTCGGCCAGGCTGTGCTCCGGCACCTTTTTGCGTATTAGGTCCAACTCCTTCCTACCAGCCCTTTTGTCTGTCCAGGCTACCTGCAAAAGTTGACTAACCTTGGTGCGCTGTTCATTGAGGCTGCTGAATTGGTGGAGTCCCTTGAGGGATTACCTACCTTCCTGTTCTTGTTGTCCAATTTGTTGCCCCTGTTGGGCTTGCACCTCCTCGGTTTTCGGTAACCTGTAGCTTGAGAGTCCCATATATGAAGACTTACGTCCTGCTTGTTCACGGAGAAAATATAATAACTCACTTGTAGCAAGTGTTCTCCGTGAACAGCAGGAATAAGTCCTCGGAACCCTCCCACCTCCCTGAGGAGTTGTTTGTCTTGGCTACTGCTTTAAAATTGACTGGAGAAGATGGTGCTGCGGCAGGCAGGAAGGCAGGTATGCATGCATGATGCGGCACGCAAAAGCTTCCATTGGAAGCTGGGGAGTGTTCCGTGTGGGCTCCTTTGGTGACATCTCCCATATGCAAGAACTTATTCCCGCTGTTCACAGAGAACACCTACTACAGGTGAGTAACTACACTTTCCCTGCAGCCGTTTCTCGAGTGCCTGCAAAAGCCTGATAAAACACTCCACCGTACCAAAACTGATGGTAGATTTTCATAAAACAAATTCCAAGAGAGAAGGAAACGCTTCTTTTTATCACACCAACTTTCTGCAGCACTTTTATCAGCTTATAAGGAGGTCTCAGAACTCTCGGGCTATAATATGAATTACATTGATCACATGAATCTTTTGTAAAACATTTGCCCTTCTACATCAATGACCATCCTTATAGCGAATTCTTCCAATGAGCAATATACAATGAAGCAGCAAACTTAACTTTCAACACAGCTTCGATGTCCCGACGCCCCACTCAAGCGCCCCTCGTGCGTTTCACTCTACGTTTCATCAGGGGCTATAATTGCTTCCAAAAGCAATACACACTTACTGCACCATCCTTAAGATCAACTCAGTCTGCCATGGCCGGACAAACTTCAACAACGCCGCCGCTGTTACTATTGGATTTTCACTCCAACAGCTGACCAAATATTTTGTTTGCAAAAGCCTGATGGCAAGCCAACAGAAGTGCTGATAAAACATAAGCATACAAATGTAGAGGATGTCCCCCTTCAAGAAATAGTGCTTAAACTCTAACACAATGCAGCACCAGCCCTGCAATGTTTCCGTGTCTGGGCTGGATGCTACAAAACATCTCAGTGGAGCTGCCTCCTCTTCTGTGTAGACCTCTGCATAGACACATGCTCTGTATATGCTGATATTTATTACAAAAGACGGTGATTCGTCTTCGCCTCTCTCGATTCAACCATCAGACCATTCACATTTTTTCATGCAAAAGATGTTCAAGGACTTTATGAAAGAATATTTCAAAAATATGTGTGAGCTGACTCCACATTCCTCTCATTCTTCTAACCTCATGCCAGCACAGAGAGACACTCGACCTAATGCTTTTATGTCCCTACTGACTACTTCTGATTCTGAATAAGAAAATGCATACTCCCTGCCTCCGTATTTGTCAGACTCCCTCCATTCTACTATGAAAGACCTGTTAGAACCTCTGGATACCCCTTCGTTATCTTCAGACACTAGGGTGGAAAGCACTACAGGGATATTAGAAACATGACGGCAGAAAAAGACCACATGGCCTATCTAGTCTGCCCTTCCATATCAACTACAATAGTCCCCTTTTTACCTTTAGAGATCCTCTGTGTTTGTCCCATGGTTTTTTGAATTCAGATACTGTCCTCATGTCCACCACCTTCTCTTTGAGACTATTCCACGCATTTATCACTCTTTCTGTAAAGAAATATTTCCGCATATTATTCCTGTGTCTGTCCTCTTTCATTTTCATCCTATGTCCCCTCGTAGCAGAGCTTTCCTTCAATTGAAAGAGACCCTCCTGTGCATTTATGTCACGGAGATATTTAAATGTCTCTATCATATCGCCCCTATCCCGCCTTTCCTCTAAAGTGTACATATTAAGATCTTTACGTTTGTCCTCATATGCTTCAGGGTGAAGACCACTGACCATTTTAGTAGCCACCCTCTGCACCAACTCCAACCTGCCTATATCTTTCTGAAGGTGGGGTCTCCAAAATTGCACCCAATACGCCAAATCAGGTGACACCAGAGACTTATAAAGAGGCATTATCACCTCCTTTTTTCTGGCCATTCCTCTCCCTATACACCCAAGCATTCTTTTGGCTTTCGCAGTCATCTTTTCTACCTGTTTAGCTACATTAAGATCATCAGATACAATTTCGCCCAGATCCCACTCTTCTTTTGTGGACAGAAGTACCTCACCCCCTACACACTACAGTTCCTTTGGAAATTCTCTAATCCCTCTTCTCCTCCTCCTCAATAGAATGAATCTTCCTACATTTCTCAGCTAATGTTTGTTCAAAAAATGTTGAAATAAATTCCTTTCCACTGTAGCAGGAATCAAAACCCCAGACTAATGTTTTTGGCTTATTAAAATATATATAGAAACCCCAAAACAGAAAACAATGGCAGATAAAGACCATACAGCCTAGCCAGATTACCCTTCCATACCAAATTCTAAGCTCTGCCTTAGAGATCCTGTGTGCTTGTCCATCCTTTCTTGAATTCAGAGAGTCTTCCTTTCTGCCATCTCTTCTGGGATGCAATTCAACACATCTAGCACTCTTCCCTAAAGGAATATTTCCTTAGATTACTCCAGAGTCTGTCTTTTATCTTCATCCTATACCCTCCTCATTCCATAGCTTCCTTTTAATTAAAGGAAACCTGCCTCTGTGCATTTATACCATGGAGGTATTTAAATGGCTCTATCATTTCTCCCCTTTCCCACCTCTGTTCTTTAAATCTGTCTCCATATTCTGTAATGAAGAGCACTGATCATTTTAGTAACTGCCCTCTACACAGACTCTATCCTGTTTATATCTTTTGAAAGATGTGGTCTCCAAAATTGTACAGAATATTCCACGAGGTCTCACCAAAGACTCCTACAGAGACCCTATTTCCTCCTTTTCATGCTGGTCATTCCTGTGTATCTAAGCATCAGTTTAGCTTTTGCGGTTATCTTTTCTACCTGTTTGGCCACTTTAATATCATGCAGGGGCAGTGGAAGGACTTTTTCTTTGGGGGGGGGCAAGCCCACCCTAACTCTGCCCAAGCCATGCCCCACCGGACAGAGACCTTCTTGTTGGCCTACCCACTGCAATCATTGTAAAGACCCTTCCTGGCTGCCTGCAGACAGAAAGAGTCTTTGCAGTGATCACGAATATAATGAAACTGCGATCACAGCAATAATCCTTCCTGTCTACCTGCAGGTATCCAATCTCTCAAGGGGGGACAAGAAGAGGCTTTTCTTCTTCTTCCCCCAGGGGTTGGGATCCCTGTGGGCTGCCTGCCATGCTGTGATTTGGGGTGGAGCTAGGGCTTGTGTGGCCCTTTCTGACGACTATGATATCATGAGATACATTCACCCCAAGGTCCTGCTTTTCTTTCTTGCACAGAAGTACTTTGCTCCCTATACTATACTGCTCTCTTGAGTTTTTACAGCTCAAATGCATGACCTGCATTTTTTAGCATTAAATCTCAGCTGTCAAATTCTAGACCATTCTTCAAGCTTCACTAGATCCCTCGTCATGTTATCTAGGCATTCCTGGGTGTCTACCTTATTGCAGATTTTGGTATCATCCATAAAGACCAAAACCAACACTAAAACCATTCACCAGGTCACCAATTACCAACACAAAACAAAACCCAGTGATAGTAAATAACCAATTAGTCAGAACAATTTTTTTGTCGGAATGGCCAGCTTAGTGTAGAGGAAAACCTCTCACTTCCGTAGCCCGTCCATTTTAATTAATGAATTTTTGGAAACTTTTGAAAACAGCTGATACTTAGCTGTGTATGGTTAAAACAGGCTGCTTCTTCACTGTAACCAACAGTAGTTCCAGATACGACGTGGCACGTTTCGGGGACACCACCGTAAGCCCCCTGCTTCAAGTCAGACCACTGTTTGATAAAAATTTCAGCCTTGAAAACTTTTCTGAATAAAGCAGTTTTTATAACCGCTTTAGTGGAGCGAACATGCTATGATGGCTGGGTTATAAAAACCGCTTTATTCAGAAAAGTTTTCAAGGCTGAAATTTTTATCAAACAGTGGTCTGACGTGAAGCAGGGGGCTTACGGTGGTGTCCCCGAAACGTGCCACGTTGTATCTGGAACTACTGTTGGTTACAGTGAAATAGCAGCCTGTTTTAACCATACGCAGCTAAGTATCAGCTGTTTTCAAAAGTTTCCAAAAATTCTTTAATTAAAATGGACGGGCTACGGAGGTGAGAGGAGTTTTCCTCTACACTAAGCTTGCCATTCCGACAAAAAATTGTTCTGACTAATTGGTTATTTACTATCACTGGGTTTTGTTTTGTGTTGATCATCCATAAAGAGTCAAACCTTACCTGACAGCCCTTCCACAATATTGCTAAAAATGTTAAAAAGAACAGGATCAAGGACCGATCCCTGCGGCACACCAGTGATAACCTCTTTCTCCATGGACAAGCAGGAAGTAAGTCCTCACATAGGGTGACGTCCCTGACAAAGCCCTGCACGGGTACGCTCCCAAGCTTCTATTGGAAGCTTTTGGAAGGCGCTACCACGCTTGCACGCCTCCTTCCAACCTGTTGCCATGGCACCATTATCTTCAGTCTTTTGTTTTCCATGGATCCCCACAGATGTGTTCCACTATCATTCTCAATCAGTAATCACGTCTCCCCTTCAGGAATGCTTAATTGCAATGATTTTTTTCTCCTTTGGTTTTTCCTGCCTGCCGTTGTGTTCTTTTTTTGATTGCATTTTTCTCCATTTGTATTTTTTTCAAGTACTACACAGCAGATTGCATTTCTTTTGCTTATGCACAAGCCGGACTGTCATTGGAGGGTCATGTCAGTGCTCATAACGTATGGACTATGGCAACCTCTGTAGCCTGTCTCCATTTAGTAGCCATTGAGGACATTTGCCGGGCAGCTACCTGGTCCTCCATTCATACTTTTGCTGCACACTACTGTATGGACAGAGACTTCCATCAGGACACTGTCTTTTGCCAAGCTGTACTCCAGCACCTCTTTGGGACTTAAACTCAACTCCTATTCTCCATCTCGCACTTCTACAAGATACCAGACTGTCACTGAGGGAGTGTCACCTCCTGGAATCGAATCCAATGGCCCATAACTCTTCCAGACTCTTCGGCTACACACTTTTTCCTCAGGGATCGCACTACTCTTCCTCCCATACCAGTCTGGTACCTGGGAGCTAGTGAGTCCCATGTGTGAAGACTGCATTCGTACTTGTTCCTGGAGATAGCATAGTTATTCACCTGTAATTGGTGATCTCCAGGAACAGCAGGAATCAGTCTTCACAACCCACCCTCCTTCCCTAGCAATTGTAGGGTTCTTTTATTTTCTTCTTCCTCTCAGCTACAAACTCAACTGAGGAGAAGCATTGGGAAGACCGGAAGACAGGCACACAGGCACAGTGGAGTGCTTCCAAACGCTTTCCTATTGAACGCTGGGACGTGTTCCCGCGTGGATTCCAAGGGTGATGTTCAACCATATGTGATGATTGATTCCTGCTGTTTACCGGAGATCACCTGTTACAGGTGAGTTTGCTTTATTCTCCATTCTGATGACCTGGGTGGAATTTCTGGGTCAGGTCCTTTTCCTTGGCCCCCAAAAAATAAAATAAACCTGGGCCAAGAATACAGCAGTGATACCCAGTGGCCCAATTCATAATCTAAGGTTACAGGGTTCTGGAAGAAGTCCTAGTGCATAGATCCTGGTCAAGGACTGTTACTTCAGTGAGTAACTTAATGAAATGGGGGGAGGATATAAAATAAGTCCCTGGGACATTAGTAATAAAGGCTTCTGGTATCTTTAGAGTCTAGCTTCAAGTGAGCTAGAAGCCCAGAGAAACATGGAAACTGCCAGGCCAGAACAAAATAGGACAATAACATTCAATAGTACCCATTAAATGAATTTTTATCCATTACCAAGTTCTGGTAACTGAATATATCAGTTAAAATCATCCAGCCAGTCAAAAAAAACCCTCAAGACCCATAAATATATAACCTATAAGCAATGAAATTATGGTTATGTGATATATTTCCCCTTATAAAAATTTTTAACAATTACTATAAACATCAATTTTTCTTCAATTTTAAATGTAGGAGAATTCCATCGTTAATAAATGAGCTCTTCATATACATACTCATATTAATGGTGGACTGTTCTTTTTAAAATTGATGAAAAATTGATATAATTAGCCCTTAACCTGATTATTGAATTGTATTATCTATATTTATAGTAATTGTTAGATATATTTCCCTTATAAGCATTTTTTAACACACACAGTTAAAATCATGACATCCAAAAGTGAAAAATGACAACCTCATAATAGCTTGCATAGCACCAAAACTGTTTTCTTACAAGCTACTACAAAATCTGAGTATGGTACAGATTTTAAAAAATACATAGACCAGTTAATTACAAATCCACATTACACAATTTCAAATAGGATATATTAAACACATAACAGCAAATCTCCAAGAACAGGAATGTAGTCCTCACATATGGGTGACATCGGGTACCGACGGAGCCCACACGGGAAGCTCCCCATCTACCAATAGGAAAGTGTTTGGGAGCAGTCCACTGCACATGTGCTGGTGCCTTCCTGCTCGTCTAACTGACTCTCCTCAGTTCTTCTTTTTCCATGGAGCCGACAGGTTTAACTCCTGCCACCGCTGAAGAAACCCTTGCTTTCACCGCGTATCGCTCGATACTCCTATATCTTTTTTCTATCCTTTATTTTCTTTTCCTGCCTTTCTTCAAGAGAATATAAAATTTTTTTTTTTTTACAAAAACAGGCCTTTTCCCTTAGGACCTTCCCTGTCCCTTGGGGCCTACCCTTAGGCCT
Source organism: Ichthyophis bannanicus (assembly GCA_033557465.1). NCBI lineage: Eukaryota > Metazoa > Chordata > Amphibia > Gymnophiona > Ichthyophiidae > Ichthyophis > Ichthyophis bannanicus. The sequence continues at coordinate 1,072,234,882 of CM066033.1, forward strand.
ACACTCTCCCAGAACATGGAGAAGTCCACCAGTGGCTTTAAGAAATGCACGAAGTGTGCTGGTACCATTTCAATCACCGACAAGTATGATTGGTGCCTCAAATGCCTTGGCCCAGATCACATCCCTACCAAGTGTGCCCTCTGTAAACAAATGGTCCAGCAAAACAGCACGGTAAACAAATGGCATAAAGGGGCCTCAGGAACTGGGCCAAAAATTTCGGGGAACTCTTCCCCTCAGACACCTTTTCCTTGGCCTTGACCTCTTCAAGGGCGTCATTGAGTTCTCCAACCTCTCTGCGCTTGAAAGAATCCAAGCATGGAGAGAAGATATCCAAAAACCACTCTCCTTCACGCCCAAACAAGGGCAAGTGTCTTCCCCGAGAGTCCTCGGAGATCACGAAGGATCCAAGTCGGAAGTCCAAAGACCCTCCCGGTAAGCCTAGGACATCAAGGGAGCGATCCTGTGAACGTTCCCACTCACACCGGGAGTCATCATGGACTTCATCCGATTCCAGTCATCAGTCCAAGCATCCCTGGCAGGAGGACTTGTCCTCCAAAGCCTCGGTGAAGATCCGAGAGATTCTTGTGGCTATGGCCTCCGCTGAACCCTTGATGCCATGCCCTGGTACGATGGCAGCCAGTCTTGCTCCATCTGGTGACCAGGCACAGGCGACCTCCCTAGACCAGCATATGCTGGCTCTAGAACGGATCTTAGCAGCTCTGCTGGCGGCCTTGGTGCAACTAACGCCCTCGGTCCTGGAGACCCTGCCATTGACTTAGACCTCAATGCCTCCACTGGTTTCATCCCAGCAGGCACAGATGGTTCTGATGCCCTTGATACAAGTTCTGATAGTGATTGCACCCTCGATGCCGATACCATCTCTGTTGCCACCGAGCATGGATCCTTCGTGCTCCAAACATCAGATGGAACCGGAAGACATCGACCGACACCACCACAATACTCGACGCCGGCACCACCGCTATTCTCCAGAGTCCGATAACGATTCCTCAGGCTGATCGTCGATCACTAGACTCAGAGGACCTAAGGGATTTTGCGCCGGAAACCTCACCTCCACAGTCCAGCACCCGGAGGAAGTACCCACCAGAGGACATGTCATTTCAAGAATTCATTCGTGACATGGCAGCGGGACTTTCCATACCAGCAGCTTCGGAGCCGGAGCCCAGGGCAGAGGAGCTGGAGATATTGCAGTACCCAACCACACCGAAGGAAGGCACCATCCTTCCATTGCTTCGCATCCTCCATAACTTAATGCTGAGGATGTGGGAGGCACCTTTAACTATCTCCCTCATAAGTTACCAACTTGATACAATGTATTGAGTCCCTGAATGGCCGGGCTTTCAGAAGCCGCAGCTTCCCCACCATTCCATGGTGGTGGAATCGGCGATGCGCCGCATTAAAACCTGGAAAACCCACGCATCCCTTCCTCCAGGCCGGGAATCAAGAACCCTTGATTCCTTCGCTCACCGTACCTGCCAGGCTTCTATGTTAACTAGCAGAATCAACTCCTACATCCTGTATATAGGGATGTTCCTCAAGAAGCTGAATAAGGACTGTGAAGGCTTTCTACCTTTCCTTCTAGGAGAAAAACGTCCAGCCTTTCAAGCTGTCTTGTCCCACAGCCAAAATGTGTCAAAATTTATGAACAGGGCTGCTTTTGATGCATTGAATCCTCTAGTAGAGTCTCTTCCATAGCCATCAGAGCAAGGCGACTAGCATGACTTCAATCCTCTGACTTTGAAAAGTGGGTACAAGACAAGCTAGATAACATCCCCTGTGCAGGTGAGAATCTATTTGGAAAGAACTGGTGTGAGAAGGCCAGTGAACTGGAAACCGACAATACTACCCTCAAAAGGCTGTCAAAGAAAACATCTGACCCCTCTAAGAAGAAGGTCCAATCCAAAAAAGCCTTCTATCCCAAGAAGAGGAGGTTTTACCAGTATTCCCAGCCTACCTATCCCACACAGCAGAAACAGCAGGGACCCAAGCAGGCCAAAACACCCAGGCTGTCAAAACAACCACCACAGCTGCATCCGCCACATTGTCTTTTTGATTCCCACTTAGGGAGCATAGCCAGTCCATCCCCTTTAGATCCACTGCCCATTCCAGGATGACTCTCAAAATTCCTCACGCAATGAAGAAACATCACCTCAGAGAGATGGACTCTTTCCATCATCCAGAATGGATACCATCTCAACTTTCAGGAGCTCCCCCCTCACCACTTCAGAGACCAAGCTCCTTCAAAGGCTTCCCTCAATGCCTTTCTACGACAGGAAATGACCTCTTTCCTAACCGAGAGAGCCATCAAACCGGTACCACCTCAGGAACACCACAGAGGTTTCTGTTCCCCCTACTTCCTCATTCCAAAGAAGTCAGGAGGCCTCAGACCCATTCTGGATCTCCGAGACCTCAACAAGTTCCTAGTAAAAGAAAAATTCAAGATGATCTCACTAGGAACCCTCCTTCCTCATCTCCAACAAAATGACTGGTTTTGTTCCCTAGACCTCAAAGAGGCCTACACTCACATACTCATTCACCCATCGCACAGGCAATATCTCAGGTTCATATGCCAAGGAGTGCATTATCAATACAGAGTTCTTCCCTTCGGCTTAGCTTCAGCACCAAGAGTTTTCACAAAATGCATGGCCGTAGTAGCAGCTCATCTGCGCATCAACAAAGTTTTTGTTTTCCCTTACTTAGACCACTGGCTCATAAAGGCAGACTCCCCTTGAGAACTCTGCTCAGTCCAGTCGAAAACCAAAGGACCTTTGAAGTCTTTAGGTTTCATAATAAACTTTCCAAAATCCCACTTCATCCCCACCCAAAGGCTGGAATTTATCGGAGCCATCCTAGACACCGCCCAGCGCAAGCCTTTCTCCCACGAGACCGAATGCAAAGACTCATACACCTAGCAAACAGCATGTGTCATTGCCATCATGCTCCAGCACGCTCCTTCTTAAAATTACTGAGACACATGGCCTCCACTGTTCATGTAGTCCCACATGCCAGGCTACACATGTGGCAAACACAATGGACTCTATCGACTCGGTGGTCCCAGGCCACGAGAGATCTGCATGCTTCCATTCAAATAACACCTCCCATGGTACACTCTCTCCAATGGTGGTCCATTCCAGAAAATCTCCTCAAAGGGTCACCATTCCGACCCCCCAACCCGCAGAATACCCTAACCACAGATTCCTCAAAGCAAGGTTGGGGAGCTCTCGACACCGCTCAAAGTTCCAGGAGATTTATTTATTGTCTGGTCTCTTGAGTAGTCCAAAGGTCCTGCATGGAGAGAACCTCACCTAGAGGTTTGACATCTGGGGAATTCCATGGATTGACCTCTTTGCTAGTCAAGTGAATGCCAAACTTCCTTGCTTCTGCTCGAAGATTCCATCAACACTCAGCCTAGCGGCTAATGCCTTCATGATTCACTGGGGTCGAGGTCTGCTTTATTTGTTTCCCCCTACACCCCTAATCCTGAAAACCCTCTTGAAACTGAAGGGAAGATAAAGGCCACATGATCCTCATAGCCCCTCACTGGGCCCGCCAACCATGGTTCCCCCTCCTCCTACAGCTCTCTCAGACCCCACTGATCCATCTAGGATCCGATCCAGGTCTCCTCTCTCAGAACAATGGAACACTTCTCCATCCCAATCTTCGATCCCTTCGCCTGACGGCATGGCTTCTGAGAGCTTATTTTTATTTATTTATTTTATTTAATGTCTCTTTTATACTGTGCTATTTAACATCAGTGCGGTTTACATACAACATTAGCTTATATAGTGCAGGCTAACCTGCTCTGTATTTACAATGAAACAGGTGCTAGAACTTGGATAACGCAGGGGGAACTATTTACAGGTAAGAATCACGTCAGGTGGGGAGAGTGACTTTTACAGAGGTGGGGTATATACATGCTGCTATATACAAGGTGCGCTATATACAAGCTTAGTTCTACGCCACCTTCCTCTGTCGGCGAAGTCAAAAATATCTTTCTCTCCTCCAGGAAGCCATCCACTAGGAAGGCCTACTCCCTAAAGTGGGGCAGATACACCTCAAGGTGTTCCAGCAACGCTCACAATCCCTTTGAGGCATCTGTTCTGACACTGCTACACTACCTATGGCATCTCTCCTCTCAGGGGTTCAAATCCAATTCGATAAGAGTGCACCTCAGCGCTATCTCGGCTTTTCATACCCCTGTGAATGGTAAACTAATCTCCACTGCCCCCTAGTAACACAGTTCATGTGGGGCCTCCTCCTAACTAAGCCTCCCATCTGCTCACTGCCAGTGGCGTGGGATCTCAATGTGGTTCTGACTCAACTACTCAAACCGCCCTTTGAACTGCTGACTACAACACAGCTCCACTATGTCTCTTAGAAGGTGCTTTTCCTCATAGCCCTAACCTCCACCAGACGTGTAAGTGAGCTATAGGCTCTAGTGGCTCCTGCCCCTTACACTTGCTTTCACCATGACAAAGTGGTCCTGCGGACACACCCGCACTTCCTCCCGAAAGTAGTCTCCGCTTTTCATATCAATCAGACAGTCATCCTCCCTGTCTTCTTCCCCAGACCACACACCTCCTGGGTGGAAGCCTCCCTGCATTCCCTAGACTGCAAAACGGCTTTGGCTTTCTATATACAGAGAACGGAAACCATCAGGAAGTCCTCTCAACTTTTTGTATCCTTTGATCCAGCTCATCTGGGACTACCAGTAACAAAACGATCCCTTTCACGCTGGATAGCAGACTGCATATCTTTCTGCTACAGAAAAGCAGGTCTCTTCCTAATAGGGCACGTCACTGCTCACAACGTTCGGGCAATGTCCACCTCAGTTGCAAACCTCTGAGTGGTCTCCATCTCGGAAATATGCAGAGCTGCTATGTGGTCCTCCATCCACACCTTTGCGGCCCACTACTGCTTGGACAAGGACTCCCGCCCGGATGCAGCCTTTGGCCAGGCGGTCCTTCAGCATCTCTTTGAGACTTAGCACAACTCCTACCCCCTACCCATTCTTTCAGATCTCGGCTACGGGAGGTCGGGGCCAACTATTCACAGACATCCCCAAGATCTCTCAGCTAGGGAGTCCCATATGTGAGGACTACATTCCCGCTTGTTCCTGGAGATAGCATAGTTACTTACCCTGTAACAGGTGATCTCTGGGAACAGCAGGAATTTAGTCCTCACAATCTGTCCATCTCCCCAAGGAATTGTAGCTCTCTCTCTCTCTCCTACTCAATTTTCGTCAGCTATACACACAACTGAGGCGAGTCAGGTAGAAGAGCAGGAAGGCACCAGCACATGCGCAGTGGACTGCTCCCAAACGCTTTCCTATTGGTAGCTAGGGAGCTTCTAGTGCGGGCTCCGTCGGTACCCAATGTCACCCATATATGAGGATTAAATTCCTGCTGTTCCCGGAGAACACTTGTTACAAGTGAGTAGCTACACTTTATGTGCTTTCTTGTGATGATATAAATATTTTATAAATGAAATCAATAGACTAAAATAAACTTATACCATCTATATCTACATATCATATCAAATATAATTTCCTTCTCATAAATTGTATTATAACAATCTTGCCTCATCATAGTGTTTTGTATAGACTACTTTTACTAAAACTTGTTTCCGTTTCAGAAGAGGTTGATCGGTATATTCTCACAAACAAGTCCAAGTAATGTGTTCTGGCAATTTCTTCCTAAACAGATGGAATTGTAGTAATATATACGTTTTAGTTAAATATAGTTATATGTTTATATTTTCTGTTTTTAAAAGGATTTAATGACTGTCATTTAAAAGATGACCTCCATTAAGCTTTCTTGTTCTCTGCCTGACAGTGATAGCATTACTGGTTTTTCTTTTGTTTAAGCTTCTGGAAATGAGAAATTCCGAAAGCCAGATGCTTCCTGAGGAATGTCGGGCAGTTGGTGAAACCACCAGAAATATGGCCACTTACAGTGAATCCATCCGTCGCCCTCTCCAGAACAGTGAATTGCCTCACACAGATCTTTCTGGGCAAAACTATGACCTCAGTTTTAGTTTTGAAGAATTGAACACAGTTGGTTTGGAGGAGGCTCCACGCCATAATAACATAAGTTGGCAGGTAGTTATCAAAGATCTGGATTTTATTTATTTATTTTCATAACAAGACATTAAGGGAGTCTCCTGAATCAGCCTAAGGTGAAGTACAGCAGTGAACAATAAATATAATAAAACCAATAAATCAAAGCAGGACCTTTTGACTTAGTAGAGGTTTTCTACTCTGTGGCAGAAGTTCAGATTAAGGGCCCCTAAGCAACAAATTCTGAAAGGGCTCCCAAACAATTAAGGCTCACTTCAAACAATCCGGGATTCCTGCAAATGGACCCCTTTCTTCTTGGGGGCCAACATACGCTGCAGGAGTTGCATGGCTGGAATTTATGCTACTATTTCTACTACAAAAACCACATGCATACCTGAGGGAAATGAGAAAAGCTGGGAAAAACAAGAGAAAGAAAAGGGCTGAGAAGAGAAAGAAGAAATTGTAAAGGTGGTAGAAAGGGGAAAATGATATAAAAAAGGAAGAGGAAAGAGGGAAGTAAGATAGGATGAAAAATCAAAGTGAGGAAGGAAAAAAGATGAATCACTCAGGGCTTTCTGCTAGACATGATAGTAACTAAAATCTCTATGCAGGTATGAATGCTTTTTATCTGTGTGCATGTGCTGAGCAGAAGGAAAACAAAAGAGATCTCTGAAGGTACAAGTAATATAAATCTGTGTCAGATTTGAATGTTCTTATCCCTAATCTCAGGGTGAAATAAAATCCCAAATTTCCCAAGTTTCCTGGTTCAGTCCAGCAGAAGAAACATATTGCTGATACTACCACACTTGCTGAACTAGCAAATAATGAAAGGGGTCAAGGAAAGTTTTGGGAACCACTGGCTTCGCTTCATAGTCATGGGAGTGAATTGAGAATAAGTACTTTTTAAAACTCTAAACAATAATCTCCATAAGTGTGAAATATAAATCTGAAAGATAGAAAATAATCATAATGTTTTTGTTTAACTGAATTTTTTTCCTAATTCTGATTTTAAGAGGGTGGTAACGCACAAAATTGTTTTAATGGAGTTTATTTTCTCTTTTATAGCCTCAGCGTCATAGAACCGCAAGTCTTTCAAGCCTCAATTCACAGGATTCCAGCAATGAAATCTCAAAGCTCACTGATAAAGTACAAGCAGAATATAGAGATGCATATAGGGAATACATTGCTCAGATGGCACAGCTTGATGGGGGTATGAGTTCCACTACTGTTAGTGGCAGATCTTCCCCACATAGCTCAGGACCTTTCGGTATGGGTCAGAGTACATCAGTAAGTTCTCTTCATTCCACTTTAGACCATGAAAAAGGAAAAGATGGTGAGCAGAAACAGGAAGATAATAGGAAGTCCATTTTACAGAAGAGAGGTGATGTGGACTATACTTCTTCTGGAGTCTCCACCAATGATGCATCTCCTTTGGATCCCATCACAGAAGAAGATGAAAAGGCAGATCACTGTGGAACCAAGTTGCATTTGGGCAAGAAAGCTTTGGAAAGAGGGAACATTTTCCATGGTGCTAGCAGACGATATCAAAAGCTTCCCAGTGATGAAGATGAATCTGGAACTGAGGAGTCTGATAATACACCACTCCTGAAGGAGGGGAAAGACAAGAAGACAGAAGGAAAAGTAGACAGACAAGCAAAATCTCATGATCCTCATGATGGTGAGCCTACAGGGACCTTCATTAAAGCAAAGGAATATCTGTCAGATGCCATTCTAGACAAAAAGGACTCTTCTGACTCAGGTGTAAGATCTAATGAAAGTTCCCCAAATCACTCTCTCCACAATGAAGGATCTGATGACTCTCATATTGAAAAAGCAGATCTTATTGAACTAGAAGATGACCGCCTGGGAAGAAGGCGGGGAATACCACAAAGTCTGAGTGGTCTTCAAGATTCCAGTCTCACACGCATGTCCATCTGCTCAGAAGATAAGAAAAGCCCATCAGAGAGTAGCTTGATAGCAAGCAGCCCTGAGGAGAACTGGCCAACTTGCCAGAAAGTCTATAACCTAAACAGAACACCCAGTACGGTTACTCTGAATAATAACAGTGGTTTAATTAATCAAGCTAATCAGAATTTTGAAGATAAAGATGAATCTCCAATTATCATACTCCCTGGCTCTAGTTCCAACTCACCTATTGTCCAAAATGAAAACCTGAGAGGCACAAACCACAAGAGAGGTCATTGTTCAGCTTATAATAGGATTTCCAAAGATGCTTCAGAGCTTCATACTGTTACTTCTTCTGATACTGCAGGTTTTGGGGAAGAGCGAGAAAGCATCCTCTAAATTTTGCATACATATGGCTCTGGATTTAGCTATTCCTACATAACCTCTTTCCCTAGTGGTTTACTATATTTTCCCTCTTTTCTCCAGATATGTTATGAATCAGAATCTGCATAACACATTGTGCATTCCTGATTTTTCCATTATCTCTATCTTCTGTACAGTGTTATGCACCCTGATTTGAGGATCATCCTTTGAGTTGGTTTTCCCTAGCTCTTCATAAAAAAGTTTTCTACACACCTTTCATAAACACGTAATTAAGCATAGAGGCACAAGTCCAAATTTTCAGCTGAGAGCTCACTACCTAGCACTTAGGAAGCACTGCTAAAATTTCTTCCATTTCCAGGGGGAGAAAACTTCAGCTTACATTGAAGATGGGTTGTATTGTCATAGAATTACTATGTTGCTCCTTGCTGAGTGATGGTTATCCCAGCTTTTCCCTGGGGAAAAAAATGTGCCATCTCTGCAACAGTGCTGGGTTCAGGAAGTAATACAGGAGTCTGGGACTCAGAGAGCCACTGAGTAATTATCAGTAAATGTAATTTTTCATCTGCGTGTCAGACAAAGTGAGTTCATTGAAGAGAGTTTTAATGCAGAAACATGGACTTAAGCATCTTTGGGGACATTTAAGTCAACTTTTGAGTATTTCAGATGCACAGAGATTGAATGAAAAAGATGGTGATGGAAACAGTGTATCAGGTGGAGCTCAGTTTGATTGTGTAATATACTTAAATCTGCAGTGTGGTTGAATTGCTTGAGCAATAAGATCTTTTAGAAGAATAATGAAAAAATTCACATAAAGAAAATGATGGTTCACTCAAATGGATTATATAATTGTGACAGCATAAACTGTGGTCAATGTGCTCTCGTTAAGTAATAGTCCAACATTTAATAAAAAAAAGGCGTAAGAAGATATTGGACTTAATTTTATATGGTGGTATTTTTTAATGACCGTACCTGCCAAGAAACCAACATGATGTAAGAATGTGCACAGAATATTTTATTCAGAATGAAAAATGGGGTGATCAAAATATCTGTTTTTAAAACTTAAAAGTAATCACCCTATTATAAATTATAATGAAATCTACCTACTAATTGGATCTTTTTGGAGAAAAACTTACATTTTATGTATTTGAATTATAACAATGAGAGCTATGGTAGCTTCATGAATATAATTCATTCAAGGGCATGTTTACTAAAATGCATTGTTAGTGTACAATAGGACTACAAATATAGCACAGAGGCCCATGCAAACCTCAGGGGTGCATGCATCCATCCCCCTGCTGTTAGCACATTGCAACCACACTAACTGGCATGCGGGTACCCTTAGCACTACCCATTGACATGGCATTAAATTCATTTGCACTAACATCAACAGTTGTAGATAGCAAATGCTGAAGACCCCCACGCTAACTGTGCTGCACCATCAATGCCCCAATCCACTCAGTTCCCATCCAGTCACATGATAACCGGTTAGCATGGGTGGTGCACTTAGCACACAGCCAACCTGTACTAACAGCGCACTTTGGTAAACATGCCCCTCAATGTGGTTAATGTTCAACATGTGGAATAAGATACTTGATAGTTAAGTAATGAAATATATGGTCACTTTTGCGTGTTGATCTTACTTGTCTGCAAGTTTCTTAATTGTTCCTGCCAGTATTGTCTACCTTTGATGTGTTACATTTGTGGAATAGCCTAGCAGACTTAGAGGTATATATATTATGTATTGTAAAGTGGGGCTAGTTATTAGAAAAGTAGTTCTCAAGGCTGTCCTATTGACCCCACAACCATCTGGATGTTTGGGATTTATCTTATGCATATTCATTGAGGATATCCGGAAAACCCAACTGGCTGTGATGTCAATAGGAATAGCTTTGGAAACTGCAGTATTAGAACTTGGAAGTTCTTGTGAAAGGGCCATCTCATTTGGCTTATAATTTCCTCCATGGTTTCATTTTTTTTGGAAGATGGACTTTAGTTTTTTAAATTATGAACCCGTCTCATTTACAGTTTACAATCCACATTAAAGACTGCTTGTACAGTAAGAGCCAAAGTTGACTCTTAACTATTCTCAAAGCTCTGAAGGTAAAGTGGAATAGTTTAGAAATATTGCTCAGACTTTTCTTTTTCTTATGGAACATCTGGTGAAGAAAATTAATAAGGCATGAAGGAAGACTTTCCAAGTTGTTTGGTTTCTCTTCTCGGTTGAATCTCTTCCTTACAGCATTGGCATGTGTCTTTTCTAATCCTTTTCCCTGTCACAACAACCTAACACAATGAAAAGCACTGAAATTGTTCAGGTCTTTCAGCAAAGCGTAACAGTCAAACTGAGGAAACTGTAAGATGAATGCAATGCTCATTAAAATGTATTTAGCTGTGATTATTTAATGTAGTGAATCTTGGTCATTGCATAAACAGCTGTATATGTGTGGTGTAAAAAGAAAATCATACTGCTTGTCGTGATGTTTCCAGTGTAGCTTTTCATCATAGTTTTCAGTGTCTTGCATTAAATTAGCAGTCTGCTTTTGGCTGGTTTGAAAAGTAATGGTGATGTGAAATTTTAGCAAAAACTATAAAATAGGATTTGTTCATTCATTTACAATGTATTGTACCTTGTGCATATTATCAAGGCTATTTCTGGATAAATCCATGTCAATATGCCTGAAAATGCTTGATGCTACCTATTTTGATCAAATATCTACACTTCAGTGTAATTGTAGGATATACAGTATACTGTAAGTGACTTTGAAATTGTACAATGTGATCAGTGTTGACAGAAAAAAAATAAAACAAATTAGCACGTTAATTATGTTTCTAAGTTCTAATTTTCAACGTTTGCATTTTTTCCAAGGAAAATTAAGCTGTTTACGTCTAGTACATCACAACTACCTAAATTCCAAAGCAGGTATTCTAGCAGAAGATCTATAACATATAACTCCTCATAGATGCAAATCAAAATGGTGAGTCGAAAGGAGCCCTAGCAGACTCATACCAACCATATATAAGTCTGATAGACCAAGAGAGAACAAAGTAATTCAAAAAGTGAAATCAAATATAAATATGAGAATATAGGCAAGAGCTAAATCTCTGTAGGCTTACTTTGGCTTTAGTTTTCCTGAAATACAGTTGGTCAGAAAAGTAGTCTTGCTTCTCCAGGACCAAGCAGGAAGTCAGTCCTCACTTATGGGTGACGTCGGCGCCGACGGAGCCCTCGCGGAGCAATTTTCCCCAGCTTTCAAAGAAAGCCTTTGGGAATTGCAGCGCGCATGCGCGGTCGTCTTCCCGCCCGAAGGTGCCATCTTAGCCAGTCTTCTTTTTTCCGCGGAGCCCTACAGACGTCCCCGTCTTGTCCCCGCGAAAAAGTTGATTTTCCTCTTTATTTTACACTTTTTTCTTTCGGTTCGACGCCGATCGTTTTCCCGCCCGGACTCGCGACGCCGGTCTCGAGTCCTCTTCCGTTTTTTCGGTTTTTCTGACTTAGCTTTCGTTTTCGTTTTCCCTGGCAGCCCGGTCCTTTGACCTCGCAGGGGCCCTTTTTCCCCCGATGGCTGCCAGTGGCTTTAAGCGGTGTGGTCGGTGTGACCGAAATATGTCACTAACCGACACACACGACTTTTGCCTCCGCTGCCTGGGCCCGGATCATGAGGAACTGATCTGTGGGCCCTGCAGCAAACTGTCCTCGAAGGCGTTGAGAAGTCGGCGGCATCAGCGCGAGAGAATCTTCGCTGACCCCAGCCGTACCCGGACCTCGTCGGAGGCCTCCGTGTCGAAAGGCTCCAGCTCGGACCGTCGCCGGAGCTCCTCCGACCGGGGTTCTCCCTCCGGGGACCATCGTCGGAAGGAAAAACCCGCGAGGGCGGCGTCGGTGGACGCTCCTGGCTCCGCGAGGGCCAGGTCGCATAGCCCCGACAGCCGCCCCGGGTCCTTGGAGAAGGAGCACCTCCCGAAGCGACCTCGCCTGGAGTCGGAGATGCCTGCCCGGGTAAGTCCTGTAGTCCTTCTGGACTCGCCTCCGCGACAGCCGACGTCGGGCCCGACGCCGTCGGGGCCCGAGTCGGGGGCTGCTGGGTCACCTGAGCTCGGACTCAGGTTGACGGCCTTGGAGAGCAGACTGTCTGCCTTCATGGACCAGCAGCGGGCACTGCTCGCTGGCTTCGCTGGCGTCGCTGCCCCGACCGCCGGGACGTCGACGTCCAAGTCGACCCCGGAGACCGAGCCGATCCTCGAGTCGATGAGAACTCGAGTCGATCCTCGGTCGAGGTCACCCTCGGCCTCCCGTTCGGGACCGAGGTCGCCGACGCCGACTCCCTCGGCGTCGGGGCGGCTAGCGCCGCACCCTGCCCGGGCCGACCCCACCGAGTCCTCGTCGGAGTCGGTCTGGGAGTCTGAGGAGGAAGAGTCACCTGATTCTTTCCGGACTCGGTGTGTCCCATCGGACTCTCCGGAGTCCGAGCCTCGGAAGCAGTCCCCCCCGGAGGATGCCCGGTTCTCGGACTTCGTTAGGGATATGGCCAAGGCTTTGGCCTTCCCTGCGGATCCCGAGGAGGAGCCTCGAGCCGAAGAGCTCGACGCCCTCCAGTATGACTCTCCCGCGAGGGAACACTTTACTGTGCCGGTTCCTCCTATGCTGGAACGACTACTCTTCCGCATGTGGGAGAGTCCGGCCTCCTCGCCGGTCCTGAGCAAGCGGGTCGATTCTATCTATCGAGTCCGCAAGAGCCCTGGCTTTCAAAAGGCACAGCTGCCACACCATTCCATGGTAGTGGAATCGGCCATGCATCGTCTTAAGAGCCAGAAGATGCACTCCTCGGTGCCTCCTGGAAGGGAGGCCCGTAACCTGGATGGCCTTGGCAAGAAGTGCTTCCAGGGCTCTATGCTCGCCTGTCGTGTCCAGACTTACCAGCTATACATGGGCATGTATCTCCGGGATCTGGCTAAAGAGCTAGCCGGATTCTCCGCTGGTCTCTCCGAGGAGCCCTTGCGGAGGTTCCTAGCCTTGTCCACGGGTATTCGGGAATGCTCAAAGTTCATGTCCCGAGCAGCCTATGATGGCTTTGAAGCCTCGGCTCGAGTGGCCGCAGCCGGCATCGGTGCCCGCCGACAGGCTTGGCTTCAGTCGTCCGACCTTGAGCCCTGGGTACAGGACAAGTTGGTCGATGTCCCCTGCCGAGGCGAAAACCTCTTTGGCAAGCCCATGGCGGAAAAGGCTGCACAAATTGAGACTGAGACTCTCACCAGGACCAGGCTTTCTAGGAAGACCTCCGCCCCTTCCCAGAAAAAGAAGGGCTCGGGAAAAAAGTCCTTTTACCCGAGGAAGGCGGCTGCCTACAAACAATACCCCCATTATCAGGCCCCTGCAGCTCCCCAACAGGGCCAGCAGGCCAAGGGACGGGGTAACGGGTCCCGTAGGCAGCAAGCCCCCAAGCCTGCACCACCAGCCCCTGCTCAGCAGGGTGGGGGTTTTTGACTCGCTCAGCATAGCCTCTCCCCCCCCGCTGGTTCCCCCCAGCACCGGAGGCCGGCTGGTTCACTTCGCCCACAGGTGGTCCAGCATCACCGCAGATGCCTGGGTGCTTCAGGTCGTGCGAGAGGGCTACCTTCTCCACTTCCACCAGGTCCCTCCCTCCTATTTTCCGGGAGAGCCTCCGCGCCCCCCTCTGCACAGGGAGTTGCTCCTTCAGGAGTTAGCAGGTCTTCTGCAGGAACAGGCGGTGGAACCGGTGCCACACCACCTGAGAGGTCAAGGCTTCTATTCAAGGTATTTTCTGATACCAAAGAGAACAGGGGGCCTCAGACCCATCCTGGACTTGCGCAACCTCAACAAGTTCCTTGTGCGGGAGAAGTTCAAAATGCTTACCCTTGGAATCCTTCTGCCCTACCTCCAGCAGGGAGATTGGCTATGCTCCTTGGATCTAAAGGATGCCTACACGCACATCCTCATCCACCCAAGCCACCGCCAATACCTAAGGTTTGTGGTGGCAGGAAATCATTACCAGTACAGAGTACTGCCCTTTGGCCTGTCCTCCGCACCGCGAGTCTTCACAAAATGCCTCGCGGTCGTGGCGGCCCATCTCCGGCTTCGCGGCCTCTTTGTCTTTCCGTACCTCGACGACTGGCTCATCAGAGCAGCGTCCGCTCAGGAGGTCACCCACGCCACGTGCCGCACGGTGACTCTGCTGCAGCACTTGGGCTTTGTCATAAACTTCGCAAAGTCCACTTTGCTCCCCTCACAGGATCTCGAGTTCATCGGCGCAAGGCTGCACACCCCTCAGGCGCGAGCGTACCTACCGCTCGACAGGGCTCAGCGGCTCATGGACCTAGCCGACCGCTTTCGCAGCCAGCCCCTGGTCTCCGCCAGGCGCTTCCTGAGACTGCTCGGCCATATGGCTTCCACCGTCCATGTGACCCCCAATGCCCGCCTGAATATGCGGTCTGCTCAATGGTGTCTCCGCCGGCAGTGGCGACAAGCCACAGGCGGCCTAGCAGACCTGGTGCGCGTCTCCGAGCCGCTGGTCTCGTCTATCCGGTGGTGGCTCCGGCAGCCGAACCTGGTATTAGGAATGCCTTTCCAGTCACCTCAGCCGACCCGGGTGCTGACCACCGATGCATCCCTCCTGGGCTGGGGAGCCCATTGCCAAGAGGCACGTACTCAGGGCCTCTGGACCAAGTGGGAGTCTGCTCAGCAGATCAACTTCCTGGAGCTCAGGGCGATCCGCCTAGCTCTCAAGGCCTTCTCCCACCTGACCTCCCAACAGTCCGTCCTTGTCCAGACGGACAATCAAGTTGCCATGTTCTACGTGAACAAGCAGGGGGGCACGGGCTCCTTCCTCCTCTGCCGGGAGGCACAGAAGCTCTGCTCTTGGGCCGTCAGTCACGGCATTCTCCTCAAGGCAGTTTATCTCCCGGGCCCAGAAAATTGCCTGGCGGACAAACTCAGCAGGGTCCTCCAGCCGCACGAGTGGCGTCTGGATCCCTTGATCGTCCAGAAGCTCTTCCTCAGGTGGGGCCTCCCCACGGTGGATCTCTTTGCCAGTCCTCGCAACCGGCAACTTCCTCGCTTCTGCTCTCGTCAGCCTCACCCCCTTCGGGTTGCGGCGGACGCCTTTCTGATCTCATGGTCGGGGAGCCTTCTGTACGCTTTCCCTCCCATTCCGTTAGTCTCTCGGACTCTTTTCAAGGTTCTCCGAGACAAAGCCTTCATGATCCTGGTGGCCCCTCGCTGGCCCAGGCAGCCGTGGTTTCCGCTCCTGCTGCAACTGGCGGTGGAGGATCCAATCCCTCTGGGGGCGCAACCGGATCTCCTCACCCAGGATCAGGGGTCCCTACTGCACCCCAACCTCAGGTCTCTCAACCTCATGGCCTGGCTGCTGAGAGGGTAGTCCTTGCTCCCCTTCTCCTGCCGGCGGAGGTGGAGGAGGTCGTCTTGGCTTCGCGACGGCCTTCTACCCGCAAATGCTACGCCCTTAAATGGCGTCGCTTTGCAGTCTGGTGTACCGAACAGTCTCAGGATCCCTTCTCCTGCCCGGTGTCGGTGATCTTGCAGTACTTGCTACACCTCTTTAATCTAGGACTTAAGTCCAACTCCGTCAAAGTTCACCTCAGTGCTCTTTCGGCACATCATGTGCCGGTGGACGGTAGACCTCTCTCCAGCGACCCTCTCGTAGCGAGGTTTCTCCGAGGTCTCCTTCTACTTAAACCACCTCTGCGCCCGCCAGCGCCGAACTGGGACCTGAATGTGGTTTTGCAGCGGATCACCTGTCCGCCTTTTGAACCCATGGCTACATGTTCTCTCCGTTTTCTGTCTTGGAAAACACTGTTCTTGGTAGCCCTCACTTCCGCTAGGCGCGTAAGTGAGTTGCAGGCCCTCGTGTCTGATCCCCCCTACACTCGGTTCTACAAGAATAGGGTAGTCCTACGGACTCACCCTAAGTTTCTGCCTAAAGTGGTCTCCCCTTTTCACATCAATCAGGAGGTGGTACTTCCAACCTTCTTTCCCAGACCACACTCCAGCCGAGCCGAGACGGTCCTCCATACCCTGGACTGTAGAAGGGCATTGAACTTCTACCTTGACCGTACGCGGGAGCACCGTAAAGCTGCTCAGCTTTTTGTGTCTTTTGACCCCAATAAATTGGGACTCCCGGTCTCCAAGCGTACTCTGTCCATCTGGGTTGCGGACTGTATCTCTTGGGCTTATGGGGCAGCCGGACTCGCCTTAGAAAGTCGAGTCACGGCTCATTGTGTTCGGGCAAAGGCCACGTCAGTGGCTTACCTCCGCTCTGTTCCGCTGGCAGACATCTGCCGGGCCGCTACTTGGTCTTCGAGCCAGACTTTTGCGGTCCATTACTGTCTCGAGAGGGAGTCCCGTAGGGACAGTGCTTTCGGACAGGCTGTCCTCCGTAATCTCTTTGAGGTCTGAGCAACTCCTACCCTCCATCCCAGATGTGGGCTACCGGTGGGTGATAATTCAGCGAAGATTCTTTCCTTCTGTGCTGCTGAGCTAGAGGGAGCTCATTTTTGTGCTTAGGGTCTCCGGTAGCCTTGAGCTTGGGAGTCCCATAAGTGAGGACTGACTTCCTGCTTGGTCCTGGAGAAAGCGTAGTTACTCACCTGTAACAGGTGTTCTCCAGGAGCAGCAGGAATCAGTCCTCACTACCCTCCCTCCTCCCCTTGGAGTTGCAATCGTCTGCTTATGTTCTTTTTGCAAATTTTTATGCTGTCTTTTTTAGCTATGTCATCTGACTGGCTAAGATGGCACCTTCGGGCGGGAAGACGACCGCGCATGCGCGCTGCAATTCCCAAAGGCTTTCTTTGAAAGCTGGGGAAAATTGCTCCGCGAGGGCTCCGTCGGCGCCGACGTCACCCATAAGTGAGGACTGATTCCTGCTGCTCCTGGAGAACACCTGTTACAGGTGAGTAACTACGCTTTATCTATTTGTTAATCAGTAATTTTAGAAAATGGAAATGAAAACCAAAACATTTCAAAATGAATAACTTCAACCCAGTTTTCATTACATTTACTTCATGCCGTCAGATTAAAATTGGTATTTATTAGGAATACGATTTTATTCTTTTAACTAGAGTTGGGACTTAGGAGAAAGCATGGTCATAGTTTGCTTAGTTTTTTGGGTACAAGACTAGGGGGTCATAGTGGTTTGGGGTAGACAATGAATTCAGCACTAGCAATTGGATCATTTGAGGAGTGGTGCTGCACTCTCGTGTCCCCACCACCATCACCAAACTATACCCAGGGACATAGGGTGACTGTTTACGTTGGTGGTGCACCAAAAGATTTTTTGCTGCCATCTGGATGACAAAACAAGATTTCTGAGATGCCTTTCTTCAAATGGTGGTTCATGTGCATTATTGACACTACCCCTATGAGTATATACCTATCAAGAGTGGAGGAGTAGCTCAGTGATCAGAAAAGCAGGTTGTGAATCTGGGAATCCAGGGCTCAGATCACGCTTCTTTTACTGAAATTTTGTGATTTTGGGCAAATCACTTCACCCTCCATTGCAGTTTGGGCAGGGAAAATAACTCATGTTCCTGAATTTATAACCTTGTTGAATTCAGATTTAGAGATGGTGAGTAATAAATCTAAAATACAAATAAAAGATGATAGTAATAATCAAGATTACTCTGTTGGTCCCTTAGATTTGAACAGGCAACATGCTTAAATACCAAATCAAATTAGGGTATTGGTGAAATTCCATAAAACTTACAGCACACAAATATAGAAGAAAAACAATATTAAAAAAATGTGTGAAATAAGATTGGAGTATTAGAATACAGTAATTGTAATCCATCATATTGGTAACAGACTCCAGGCTGCACTAGCTGAAGTAGCAGTTTTCTAGCTCAAGTGTAAGGATTCGCCTTTTGCTGCTATGCTGAACTCCTGTCAGCACAGCAATTTCAGGGGCTTAATTGTATGGCAGCCTGATCTAGTCTTACACCAAGGAAAAAAACAGCCTCCTGTTTTACCATTATTTATAAAATCAGGACCCGGTTTCAAAGACATTGAATGCTTCCTACAGAAGCATCTTGGGGAGGGGGGGGGGGGGGGGAGAGGCGGAACAGCAGCAGCAAATAGCAGCTATAGTCATTCCTATTATTTGAATTTTAATAGTTTTTCATCCATCCCAGTTGGATCTAATGTCGCTATTCTTATTTTTCATTTTCAGCCCTGCATATCCATAGTCTTCAAATCTTTTTTCTTCTTAAGTGTTTAACCAATGAATAATTGTATTTGCTGTGTTTGACTTGTTCACTCCATGTATCATGGTTCAAAGAACGTGTGTATACAGGAGATTTACTGATTGATTTCATTTTCTTGGTCTCTTGGTATTCCATCACAGATTGTCCCTTACAAGCTTTAATTATGTGTAAATCATTTTTATAGAAATCAAAGGTCAAAACGTTAGACCCATATCATCACCTTAAAAGCCTTAAACAATTAAACATTAATTTCAAAGGTCCCGAAAGCTCAACAGAAGGCCACAGATCTGCAGACGCAAACTTTAATTAAACATGAAATATAATTAAATTGTGTTATTCACAGGACATGTAAATACTGTAATTTTCTACTCCTTTTCTGCAGGTAAACACATGTACATATGCAAAATGTACTTCAGAATATTGCCAGGTCTCTGTGCAGGTAAAAAGCAGGGCTGCTGCAAGGTTATTAGATGCCCTAAGCAAACCTTCAGTCTTGTGTCCCCTCACAATTAGCTTTAGACCACTAGCAGCCTTTCTCCAGATTTTAATAATTAAACTCAATTCTAGTCATCTCAACACCATCCCTTCCAGAAAATTCTATAAAAATGCATATTTGAATATCACACTTTTAAAAATGAAATTTTGTTTTGTAAATATATACAATGAATGAAATATAATAAGCCACTTAAAGGATAAATGGACTGTTTGCAAATTGTTCATTCTTTCTGCAGGTAAAAGTAAGCACTGGTGAGTCTTTGAGTTTGTGGGGCTGTTAGGAGCCATTGTTTTGCTTTGACTATAGCTGCTATTTGCTGCCCCCCTAGTGCTTGGCATGGTAAAAGTGGAAAGACAGAGTCTTTATTAAACCATAGACAACCCAAAATAGACAATGCCTTGGACAGCCCTATCAAATAACCCCACTGTGGGTTTGAACCCATGACCTCTGGCTCCACAGGCAGTGAAGTAACCAGTGGGCTACAGCTGCTAAAATAGACAATGCCTTGGACAGCCCTATCAAATAACCCCACTGTGGGTTTGAACCCATGACCTCTGGCTCCACAGGCAGTGAAGTAACCAGTGGGCTATAGCTGCTGTCTTTCCACTTTTACCACGCCTTGGATTGTTTTCTGTGTTTTGCGTGGTAATTGCTTTTGTAGTGTTGTATCCCCTAGTGCTTGGACCAGCCCTGGGTAAAAGGATGTGCAGTGTGACAACCTGTGTATTTTACCCACTGCAAAAAAATAATAATAAAGGTATGTTTTCTACAGTTTGAGAAAAGGGGCATTCTCCAGGACCAAGCAAGAAGTCAGTCCTCACATAAGGGTGACGTTGGCGCCGACGGAGCCCTCGTGCGGAGCATTTCCCCAGCTTTCAAGGAAAGCCTTTGGGAATGCAGCGCGCATGCGCAGTCCCCTTTCTGCCCAAGGGTGCCATCTTGCTCAGTCTTTCTTTTTCCGCAGAGCCCAATGGACGTGAGTTCGTGTCACTCGGGAAAAGTCGATTTTTTTTTCTGTGATTTTCGCTTTTTCTTATCCGGTTCGACGCCGGTTCCCCTTCCCGCCTGGCCTCGGTACACCGGTATCGAGTCCGGAATTTCTTTTTTCGGTTTTTGTCCTTCGTGACTCGTGTTCGCACCTTTTTTGTTATTTTCACTGGCAGCTCAGTCTTTTGACCTTGCAGGGGCCCTTTTTCCCCAATGGCTGCCAGCGGGTTCAAAAAATGTAATCGGTGCAAGAAACTTATGTCTCTCACCGACACACATGACTGCTGCCTCCGATGCCTCGGGCCCGACCATGACCCGCTGGTCTGTGGCCCGTGCGGCAAAATGTCGTCGAAGGCACTTCGGAGCGTCAGCATTAACGTGAAAGAATTTTTTCAGAGTCCATGTCCGGCCAGGCCCGGACTTCGTCAGAGGTCTCAACATCTCGGGAGTCTGACCTCGAGTGCCGTCATGGTTCCTCTGAGAGGGGGTCTCCCACCCGGGTGCACAAAAGGAAGAAGAAGCTCATGAGGTCGGTGGAGGCCTCTTGGAGTCGGAGAGCCTTTCCAAACTACCTCGCATGGAGCCAGAGTCCCCGAGTCACGTAAGTTCTGTTGTCCTCGTGGACTCTCCTCCGGGAGAACCGATGTCGGGGCCCGAGTCGGGGGCTGCTGAGTCTCCTGAGCTTGAACTCAGGCTGATGGCCTTGGAGAGCAGCTTTGGCTGCCTTCATGGAACAGCAGCAGGTGCTGATTGCCGGTCTGACCTGTGCATCTGCCCCGACCACCGGGACCTCGATGTCTAAGTCGACCCCGGAGGCCGAGCCAATCCTCGAGTCCATCAAGTCTCGAGTCGATCCTCGGTCAAGGTCCCCCTCGACCTCCCGTGTGGGGCCGAGGTTGTTGACGCCGGTGCCCTCGGTGTCGGGGCGGGTGGCACTGAGGCCCACACAGCCGGAGCAGCTCGACTCCTCCTCGGAGGAGTCAGCATGGGAGACGGAGGACGAGGAGTCCCTTCGAACTCCCGGAGTCCGAGCCTCGGAGGAGGTCCCCCCCCCTCGGAGGATACGCGATTCTCGGACTTCGTGAGGGGCATGGCCAAGGCAAGGCTTTGGCATTCCCTGCGGACGCCGAGGAGGAGCCTCGAGCCGAGGAGCTCGATGCCCTCCAGTATGATTTTCCTCTTAAGGAAGCCTTTACTGTACCGGTTCCTCTGATGCTGGAACGGCTGCTCTTCTGTATGTGGGAGGCACCGGCCTCGGTGCCGGTTCTTAGCAAATGGGTCAATTCCATTTATTGAGTCCGTAAGAGCCCTGGGTTCCAAAAGGCGCAGCTACCGCACAATTCCATGGTTATGGAATCGGCCATGCACCACCTGAAGAGTCAGAAGATGCACTCCTTGGTGCCCCCCGGCCGGGAGGCCCGGAACCTGGATGCCCTCGGTAGAAAGTGCTTCCAGGGCTCTATGCTATCTTGCCATGTCCAGACTTACCATGGGCATGTACTTAAGGGACCTGGCAAAGGAGATTGCCAGGTTCTCAGCTGGCCTCTCCGAGGAACCCTTGCAAAGGTTCAAAGCCTTGTCGACAAGGATCCGAGAGGGCTCGAAGTTTATCTCTCGAGCAGCCTATGATGGCTTCGAGGCTTCAGCCCGCATAGTTGTGGCTGGCATCGGTGCACGCCGTCAGGCCTGGCTACAGTCATCGGACCTGGAGTCATGGGTGTAGGACAAGTTGGTCGATGTCCCGTGCCTAGATGACAACCTATTCGGTAAGCCCATGACTGAAAAGGCGGCAGAAATCGAGACTGAGACTCTCACCAGGACAAGGCTGTCCAGAAAGACTTCTGCCCCTTCTCAAAAAAAGAAGGGCTCGGGAAAGAAGCCCTTTTTCCGGAGGAAGGGTGCTGCCTACAA
The DNA here is from genome assembly GCA_033557465.1 of Ichthyophis bannanicus. Taxonomy (NCBI): domain Eukaryota; kingdom Metazoa; phylum Chordata; class Amphibia; order Gymnophiona; family Ichthyophiidae; genus Ichthyophis; species Ichthyophis bannanicus. Next base: position 1,072,256,874 of record CM066033.1, read on the forward strand.
ATCCTACCCTCAGTATCAGGCCTCTCCAGCTCCCCAACAGGGCCAGAAGGCCAAGGGGAAGGGGCAGGGGCATGGGCCCCGTAGGCAGAAGATCCCCAAGACGCAAGCTCCGGCTCCTGCACAGCAGGGAGTGGGGTTTTGACTTCCACTGCATAGCCTCTCCTCCGCCGGTGGCTCCACTCACCACAGGGGGTCGGCTGACCCTGTACGCCTACAGGTGGCCAGCCATCACAGGGGATACCTGGGTACTGAGCATAGTCCAAAAGGGCTACATGCTCCACTTCCACCAGCTACCCCCCTCCTACTATCCAGGGGAGCCTCCACAACTCCCTCTACACAGGGACCTCCTCCTTCAGGAGTTGGCAAGTCTTCTAAAGGAACAGGCGGCGGAACCGGTGCCTCACCACCTGAAAGGGCAAGGCTTCTACTCCAGGTACTTCCTAGTACCAAAAAGGACAGGAGGCCTCCGGCCTATCCTAGACTTGCAAAACCTAAACAAGTTTCTGGAGATGGAAAAGTTCAAGATGCTTACCCTTGGGATACTGCTGCCCTACCTCCAGCAGGGAGACTGACTATGCTCCTTAGACCTAAAGGATGCTTATACTCACATCCTCATTCATCCAGACCACAGACAATATCTCAGATTTGTGGTGGGAGGAAACCATTTTCAGTACAGGGTACTTCCCTTTGGCCTAACCTCTGCCCCCAGGGTTTTCACCAAATGCCTGCCGGTGGTGGCGGCTTATCTCAGGAATCAGGGAATTTTTGTCTTCCCATACCTGGACGACTGGCTCATCAGGAGCCAGTCTCTCCAGGAGGCCAGACAAGCCACTCTTTGCACTGTCTCTCTTCTTCAGCATCTGGGATTTGTCATAAACTACGCAAAGTCCACTTTGCTCCCCTCTCAGAACCTAGAGTTTATAGGGGCAAGCTTAGACACCCTTCAGGCAAGAGCTTACTTGCCCGAAGACAGGGCCCACAGACTGATAGACTTGGCCAACCAGTTCCAAAGCAAGTCTCATGTCTCCGCCAGGCACTACCTGCGGCTCCTGGGCCTCATGGCATCCATGGTACATGTGATTCCGAATGCCCGTCTGCACATGCGGGCTGCTCAATGGTGCCTCAGAGATCAGTGGACGCAGGCCACAGGCGACCTCCGAGACAGAGTAAAGGTGTCCAAACCACTTTTGGACTCCTTACAGTGGTGGCTACATCTCCCAAACCTTCTCAGGGGGGTAACTTTTCAGGCCCCAGCACACACAAGGGTGCTGACGACCAATGCTTCCTTAAAGGGCTGGGGTGCACATTGCCGGGGCACGTGCACTCAAGGCCTCTGGTCTCCTCGAGAGGCCACACAGCAAATCAATCTTTTGGAACTGTGAGCAATCCGCTTATCTCTGCGGACATTTTCTCATGCCCTCTCTCACCAGTCTGTACTAGTTCAGACGGACAATCGGGTAGCAATGTTCTGTGTGAACAAATAAGGGGGCACGGGGTCCAGGCTCCTATGTCAGGAGGCGCTGGCCCTTTGCTCCTTTGCAGTCAATCAAGGACAGCAACCTTGGGCCGGAAGGACTGCAGTTTCTAGTCCCACACATGCTCCTTGTGGTCTTGGGCAAGCCACTTAACCCTCCATTGCCCATGTTCCCTGTAAGTATTAGTGTATGTGTCTCATATCACTGCGAGTTAAATGTATCCCCCAATTGTGTTGTGACCGCTTTGATTGAAGGATAAGGCAGTATACAAAACTGTCTAAATAAATAAATAAATAAAATGTTTCTCAAAGCAGTTTATCTACCTGGTCAGGAGAATTTCCTAGCAGACAAGCTAAGCAGGATTCTCCAGCCTCACGAATGGCAGTTGAATCCATTGGTGGTCCAGCAGATCTTCCTCCGCTGGGGACTTCCATCCATCGATCTCTTTGCAAGTTCACAAAACCGTCAGCTGCCCAGGTTTTGCTCCAGACAGCCGCATCCCCTGAGGATGGCAGCAGATGCTTTTCTGATCTCTTGGTCTATGGGCCGCCTGTATGCATTTCCTCCCACGCCCCTGGTGGCCTGAACTCTGTTCAAGATTCTCCGGGACAAGGCCTCGGTGATTCTGGTAGCCCCCAGATGTCCAAGGCAGCCGTGGTTTCCACTTCTGCTGCAGTTGGCGGTGGAAACTCCGTTCCCTCTGGGGTTGCAACATGATCTCCTGTCTCAAGAGATGGGTTCCCTTCTGCACCCCAATCTCAGGTCCCTTAAGTTGATGGCCTGGCTGCTGAAAGGATAGTGCTAGCTCCCTTACTTCTACCTAAGGAGGTTGAGAAAGTGGTCTTGGCCTCTAGGGGGCAGTCCACCAGGAAGTCCTATGCCTTCAAGTGGCGTAGGTTTACGGTATGGTATGCTCAGCGCAATGAAGATCCTTTCTCTTGCCTTGTGCCAGTAGTACTGCAGTATCTACTTCACCTGTCAGACATAGGCCTTAAGTCTAACTCTATTCGGGTCCACCTCAGTGCTCTGTCAGCGCACCACTCACCGGTGGAAGGACAGTCTCTGTTGGTTCACCCCTTGGTGTCCCGATTTCTCAGAGGTCTGCTTCTTCTCAAGCCTCCGGTTCGTCCACCGGCGACTGAGTGGGATTTGAACGTGGTCTTGCAGCAACTTAATCGCCCACCGTTTGAGCCGATGGCTACTTGTCATTTGCGCTTCCTCTTTTGGAAAGCGCTCTTCCTGATGGCTCTTACCTCGGCCAGACGTGTGAGTGAACTACAAGCTCTGGTTTCTGATAGACCTACACACGGTTCTATAGGAACAGGGTGGTCCTAAGGACCCATCCTAAGTTCCTTCCAAAAGTGGTCTCCTCTTTCCACCTCAACCAGGAGGTGGTTCTTCCAACCTTTTTTCCCAGGCCGCATACCAGCCGGGCTGAAACAGTCTTGCATACCCTGGACTGTAAGAGGGCGTTGTCTTTTTACACAGAACGTACGTGGGAGCATCGAAGGGCTACTCAGCTCTTTGTCGCCTTTGACCCTAATAAGATGGAGTTACCTGTCTCCAATTGTCCCCTTGGGTAGCAGATTGTATCGCCTGGGCGTATAAGGCAGCCGACCTCCCCTTGTAGGGTCAAGTCACGGCCCACCATGTCATGGTGAAAGCCGCATCAGTAGCTCATCTCCGCTCTGTTCCGTTGGCAGACATCTGCCGGGCCGCAACTTGATCTTCAAGCCAGACTTTTGCAGCCCATTACTGCCTGGAGAGAGAGTCTCGAAGGGATAGTGCTTTCGGTCAGGCGGTACTCTGTAATCTCTTTGAGGTTTAGGCAACTCCTACACTCCGGCCCTTGTGTTGGGCTACCGTACAGGGGCGTTCTCAGAGGATATTCTTATCACGAATGCTGAGGCTCTTGAGAGGGAGCCATTTTTTCAGCTTAGGGTTCCCAGTAGCCTAGAGCTGGGGAGTATGTGAGGACTGACTTCCTGCTTGGTCCTGGAAAAAGAGTAGTTACTCACCTGTAACAGGTGTTTTCCAGGAGCAGCAGGAATCAGTCCTCACGACCCTCCCTCCTCCCCTGGAGTTGCAGTCATATCATTCATTTTGATTTTTTGCTGTCTTTTAGCTATGTCATCAGACTGAGCAAGATGGCACCCTTGGGCGGGAAGGGGACCCCCCGCATGCGTGCTGCATTCCCAAAGGCTTTCCTTGAAAGCTGGGGAAATGCTCCGCACGAGGGTTCCGTCGGCGCCAACCTCACCCATATGTGAGGACTGATTCCTGCTGCTCCTGGAGAACACCTGTTAAGGTGAGTAACTACTCTTTATTAGTAGTGAGGGCAAGAATGATTCCACAACATAAATCCTTTCCAGTCCTCAGGACACATCTAGCCAGTTAGATTTTCAGTATAACCACAATGAATATGCATGTGAGAAATTTGCATGCACTGCCTCCACTGTTATCCTGAAAACCTGACTGGCTAGTTGTATCCCAAGGACTGGGCTTAAGTACCCTTGTTCTAGAGGGAGCTGACACCTGTAGCCCTGGTCAAGGACTGTGACTGCAATGGCTGAGCAAGATGGAAGGAAGGAAAATGCAGAATATAATGGATGGGAAACTACTCAAGTACTTGAAAAAGAAGTTCATTGTACCACAGCTCCAGTGTTATCGTTGAGCTGGGATTTTATCATTAAGCAGGATGCCCAAAAGGAACAACAGGAAACTACCAGATCAGAATAATACAAATTTGAAAAAAAAAAGAAATCTAAAAATTATAGTTTTCTAGTTTTCTAATGACCTAAAAGCTTACTTTGAAAGGTTAACAAATATCATGACATAAAATAACACAAAGAGAAATACATGCAGCTTAGCTACCTTACTGCCCTCGTTTAATTTTCATGCAGATGAGACATCTTGGGCTTGATTTTATAACAGGACACCTATGTAAGAAGTCCAAAAATGTGCCTATTTTATAAAAGTCTACTTATGTACTTAATGTAAAGAAGACAAAGATCATGACAACTGGCATAATAGGTTCATCGTCGAAGGAGAAGAAATTGAAATCGTGAATAACTTTAACCTACTTGGATCAACTATCAATAAAGAAGCAACAAGCAGTCAAGAAATCAGACGACGCATTGCTCTTGGCAGATTGGCTATGAAAGACCTAGATAAGATTCTCAAGAGCAGAGATGTCTCTCTCCATACAAAGATTCGACTTGTTCAAGCCATGGTATTTTCAATAACATATGGATGTGAAAGCTGGACAGTGAAAAAGTTAGACAGGAAGAAAATTGATGCCTTTGAATTATGGTGCTGGCGGCGAATACTGTGTATACCATGGACTGCCCGAAGAACAAACCAGTCTGTATTAGAGGAGATCAAACCTAAGCTTTCTTTAGAAGCTCAGATGAGAAGACTTTGACTTTCATACTTTGGACACATCATGCGGAGAGAGAGATCATTAGAGAAAGACATCATGCTTGGCAAGATAGAAGGTCAACGCAAAAGTGGAAGGCCAGCAATGAGATGGATCGATACAATAGCAGCAGCTACAGGTACCAGTCTGTCAACAATAAGCCGCCTGACTGAAGACCGAACACAATTTAGGATAGCTATCCAGAGGGTCTCCATGAGTCGACTCCGACTCGACGGCACTTAACAACAACAACACTTCCATATATTAATATCTAATTTCTTAGAATGAAGATATAATAGCCCTTCAATCATAAAACTTCATTCCATATGCACAAAACAGGGAAAACTGAATAATGGAGGGGGAGAAAGGGATCTCAGTACCCATGGGCCATCATGTCTCGAATAAGACTGCCACATTAATATCAAGGATCCTAAAAAACTCCCCCACCATATCAAAGAGCATATGACCTCGCAAAAATATCTCAGTGCTATAAACTTAGCATACTCATCTTTCAGTTTATCAAATCACACTTACCTTTTACCAAATGTTGAAACGCCACACCAATCACAGAAACGTCTATGTTGACAACGTCTTTATGTTGTGGAAAGGGCCTATTGACCTTTTATTGCAATTGGTTAAATGGTAGGGATGCTAATATCCAAATCTCCAGGAACAAGCAGAAATATAGTCTTCACAGGAACGCTCCCCAGCATCCAATAGGAAAGCTTTTGGGAGCATCCTATTGCACCTGCGTTGCTGCCTTCCCACCTTTCCAGCTCTCCCTCTTCAGTTCTTCATTTTCCGCAGAGCCAGCAGGAAGCAAATCTTGTCACCGCAAAAAAAATATAATTATGTTTCTTTTTGCTTTTTGTGGTTCGCGTCTGCCTTCCTGTCGACGCCAGAACCAACTCTGTCAGCTTTTTCCTGTCTTGCTTCTTTCTTTCCTGTTAAAAAAAAAAAAAAAAAGTAGAACTTTTCTTCAGACGCATCAATGTCATTTTAGGCCTACTGACACTGGAAAAAACAACTAGTGGTTTTAAGAAATGTTGTAAGTGTGGTGGTACCATCTCGGCTACCGATACCCACGACTGGTGTCTCAAATGCCTTGGTCCCGACCACCAACCATTAGAGTGTCTTCTGTGTAAAAAGATGACGAAGAGAGGCCTACAGAATCAAGCTGCGAAGTTAGGCACACTCTTTGCCTTAGACATAGTTTCTTTGGCATTGACGTCATCGAGGGCATCGTCTTCCTCTCATGGATCTCAGGTATCGAAGCATAAGTCTTCTTTGAAGACAGGCTGTCCCCCCAAGGGTAGATCTCTTTCTAAGCATCGAGATGCCTTGAACGTTGCCCTTGAGGTGGATCGGCCAGCCAAAGAACCCCAGCTTGGAGGATCTTCCCTCCAAAGCCATAGAGGGGACCCAGGATGCTCCCGAGCCCTCCACCTCTGGAGAACTCCTGGTGCCATGCTCTGGGACGGTAGCCCACATCGACGGTACCAATACCCAAGCATCGGCAGGCCCTATGGATCAGCATGTCCTGGCCATTGAGCAGAGCTTAGCGGCTCTACTGGCGGCTTTGGTTCCAGTCAAATCTTTACCGGCGGTACCACGAACACCGGCACAATGTACGGTACCAATGCATATCACATCCAGTTATATGCCATTCGATGCGTTACCGCCCATGCCTGCACGCTAATCCATTCCTGGTCCTGGGGGTTCCTCCAGGCAAATCCCTCACTCTGATACCAACTTTAATCGGCATCGAGCCTTAGCGGAGCAGGGACATCATTCATGCCAATACTTTGAGTCTTCCGATTCTTCCAATGACGAATTGATCGATACTCAAAGACTTCAAAGCCTACCGGAGGATTCTTCTCCTTCTCCGGAATGGCGCTTGTCCCCTCCTGAGGCTATGTCTTTTCAAGAATTTATTCAGGACCTAGCAAGGGGCCTTTCCATAATGGTAACATCTGAGAAAGAACCCAGAGCAGAGGAATTGGAGATTCTCCAATACCCTACAGCTCCTAAGGAGGTGGCCACATTTCCAATTCACTGCATTATCCATGATCTCATGCTCTGGATGTGGGACATGCCCCTTACCATTTCTCCACATATTCGACGACTCAATACCATGTATTGAGTTCCGGAGTGTCCCAGCTTCCAAAAGACGTAGCTGCAGCACCACTTAATGGTAGTGGAATCGATGATGCATCAAATTAAAAGTTCTAAGACACATTCATCTAACCCTCTGGGTAGAGAATCAAGAACCCTCAATGCTTTTGGGTGTGTCTGTTTTCAGGCTTCCATGCTGTTAGCCAGGATAAGCTCATATATACTCTATATGGCTATGTTCCTCAAGGAGGTTACTAGAGATCTGGAGTCCATGTCTCCTCTTCTCCCTGATGATAGGAGAGCTGACTATCTCATGTTGGTCAGACATGCCTAGAACATCTCAAAATTTGTCAGTAGAGCAACTTTTGATTGCTTTGAGTGCACCAGTAGAGTCACATCAAACTGCATCGGTGCAGGCTTGGCTTCAGGCATCAGATCTTGAACAATGGGTGCAAGATAAACTATGTAATATTCCTTGCACAGGTGAAAACCTTTTGGCAAAGACAGGCAGGATAAAGCTTCTCAGTTAGAATCTGAGAATACCACTTTAAATAGGCTTTCTAGGACTACTGCCAACCCTGCTAAGAAGAAAGCAGCTGCAAAGAAAACTTTCTTTAGTACGAAAAAGAAGTTTTACCCTGCTTACACCCCTTCTTCTCAATACCAACCTCAGGGTGCTCATAAGAGGCAGCAGCCTCCCAAACAACAAAAGAAGCCACAGGTTCTCCAGGACCAAGCAGGAAGTCAGTCCTCACATATGGGTGACATCGACGTCGATGTAGCCCTTGCGGAGCATTTCCCCAGCTTTCTATGAAAGCCTTTGGGAATGCAGGCACGCATGCGTGGTCCTCTTCCCGCCTAAAGGTGCCATCTTGCTCAGTCTCTCTTTTTCCGTGAAGCCCATCGGACGTGTGTCCTAGTCCTCCCGGAAAATAGTTGAATTTTTTTCGCGATTCCTTCGCTATTTTTTCTCCGGTTCAACGCCGGTTCCCCTCCTGCCGGGTTTAGTACACCGGTATCGAGCCCGATCTTATTTTTTCGGTTTTTTCCCTTCATGGCTGGCGTTCGCGCCCTTTTTTTCTTTTTCCCTGGAAGGCCGGTCCTTTGACCTTGCGGGGACTCTTTTTTTCCCTGATGGCTTCCAGTGGTTTCAAAAAGTGTGATCGGTGCAAGAAACTAATGTCTCTCACCGACACACACGACTGCTGCCTTCAGTGCCTGGGTCCTGACCATGATCCTAAGATCTGTGGACCATGTGGAAAGATGTCTTCCAAGGCGCTTCGAAGTCGTCAGCACCAAAAAGGAAAGGCTTTTCTCCGACTCGGCCTCCGGTCGGGCCCGGACCTCGTCTGAGGCCTCGACGTCTCGAGAATCGAATCCTGAGCACCGTCGGGGCTCCTCGGACAGGGGGTCCCCCGACTGGGAATGAAAGAGGAAGAAGCGGCTCGCGAGGGCATCGTCGGAGGAGGTCCCTGGCTCCTCGAGAGCTAGGTCTCCGACCCCCGACCGCCGCCCCGGGCCCGTGGAACAGGAGAAGCCTCCAAAAGTATGTCGTGTGGAGCCGGAGTCTGCTGGACACGTAAGCCCTGTAGTCCTCGTGGACTCTCCTCCCCGAGAGCCGACGTCGGGCCTCGCGCCGCCGGGGCCCGAGTCGGTGGCTGCTGAGTCTCCTGAGCTGGGTCTCAGGCTGACAGCCTTGGAGTGCAGATTGTCTGCCTTCATGGAAGAGCAGCAGGCGCTGATGGCCAGCCTATCTTGCGCATCTGCCCCGATCACCGGGACATCGACATCGAAGTCGACCCCGGAGACCGAGCCGATACTCGAGACCATGAAGGCTCGAGGTCGACCTCAGTCACGGTCTCCCTCGACCTCCCGTTCGGGACTGAGGGCGTTGACGCCGGTGCCTTCGGCGTCATGGCAGGTGCTCACAGGCTCCGCGCGGTCGGACCCTGATTCCTCATCGGACGAGTCCGCCTGGGAGACGGAGGACGAGGAGTCCCCCGACACCTTCCAGACTCGGTGCATCCTGTCGGACACACCGCAGTCTGAGCCCCGGAGTAGATCCCCTCCGGAGGACACCCGGTTCTCGGAGTTCGTCCGGGATATGGCCACTGCGTTGGTTATCCCTGCGGACCCCAAGGAGGAGCCTCGAGCCAAGGAGCTCGAGGCCCTACAGTATGACTCTCCTCCAAAGGAGGCCTTTACTGTTCCAGTTCCTCCGATGCTGGAACGGCTCCTCTTCCGGATGTGGGAGGCACCAGCCTCGGCGCCGGTTCTAAGCAAGAGGGTCGATTCTATCTATCGACTCCGGAAGAGGCCTGGCTTTCAGAAGGCGCAGCTACCACACCATTCCATGGTGGTGGTATCGACCATGCATCGCCTGAAAAGTCAGAAGATGCACTCTGCGGTGCCCCCTGGCAGGGAGGCCCGGAAACTGGATGGTTTTGGTAGAAAGTGCTTCCAGGGCTCGATGCTTGCTTGCCGTGTCCAGTCTTACCAGCTGTACATGGGCATGTACTTGCGGGACATGGCCAAGGAGCTGGCCGGGTTCTCTGCTGGTTTCTCCGGGGAACCCTTGCAGAGGTTCAAGTCCTTGTCCTTGGGGATACGGGACTGCTCCAAGTTTATGTCCCGCGCTGCCTATGATGGCTTCGAGGCTTCGGCCCATGTTGGGGCAGCCAGCATCGCGGCTCGACGCCAGGCATGGCTGCAGTCATCGGACCTCGAGCCATGGGTTCAGGACAAGTTGGTTGATGTCCCTTGCCGAGGTGAGAACCTTTTTGGCATGCCCAAGACCGAGAAGGCCGCACAGCTCGAAACCGAGCACCTCACGAGGACAAGGCTGTCTAGAAAGACTTCTGCCCCTTCTCACAAAAAGAAGGGCTCGGGTAAAAAGCCCTTTTATCCGAGGAAGGGCGCTGCCTACAAACAGTACCCACAGTACCAGGCCTCCCAAGCTCCCCCTCAGGGTCAGCAGGCCAAGGGGCAGGGTAATGGGCCCCGTAGGCAGAGGACTCCCAAGCCTCCGGCCCCTGCTTCCACTCAGCAGGGTGGGGGTTTTTGACTCCTTAGGCATAGCCTCTCCGTCCCTGCTCTCCCAACCCTGCACAGGAGGTCGACTTACCCTGTTTGCCCACAGGTGGCCACTCATCACTGGAGACACTTGGGTGCTAAGCATCGTCCACAAGGGCTATATGCTACACTTCCAATAGCTGCCTCCTCCATACTTTCCAGAGGAGCCTCCAAGGCCTCCCCTGCACACAGATCTTCTCCTTCAGGAGCTCCAAGGTCTGTTGCGAGACAAGGCAGTGGAGCCTGTGCCACCCCACCTCCAAGGTCAAGGGTTCTACTCCAGGTACTTGCTCGTACCCAAAAGAACCGGTGGCCTCCGGCCTATTCTCGACCTCAGAAATCTCAACTAGTTCCTAGAGAAAGAGAAATTCAAGATGCTTACTCTTGGAACACTGCTGCCCTACCTCCAGCAGGGAGATTGGCTATGCTCCTTAGATTTAAAGGATGTGTACACTCACATCCTCATTCATCCAGACCACAGAAAGTACCTCAGGTTCATTGTGGGAGGAAACCATTATCAGTACAGAGTACTGCCTTTTGGCCTCACCTCCGCTCCCAGGGTCTTTACCAAATGCCTGGCAGTGGTGGTGGCCTGCCTGAGAAATCAGGGTATCTTTGTCTTCCCCTATCTGGACGACTGGCTCATCAGGGGTCAGACGTGCCAGGAAGCCAGACAAGCCACCCTCCGAACTATTGCTCTTCTTCAAAACCTGGGGTTTGTCATAAACTTCGCAAAGTCCACTTTGCTCCCCTCCCAGAACTTGGAGTTCATAGGGGCGAGGTTGGACTCTGCTGGCAAAGGCTTTCTTGCCAGAAGACAGAGCCCAAAGACTGATAAACTTCGCAAACCAGTTTCTCAGCAGGTCACTGGTCTCCGCCAGACTCTGCCTGAGGCTTCTTGGCCACATGGCTTTGACAGTACATGTGACCCCCAATGCCAGGCTCCATATGAAGCCTGCACAGTGGTGCCTTCGAACTCAGTGGACACAGGCCACAGGCAGCCTCAGAGACAGAGTAAGGGTGTCCAGACAGTTTCTGAACTCCCTCCGCTGGTGGCTGCACCCACCCAATCTACTGCAAGGGGTGCCTTTTCAGATTCCTGGGTTCACAGTGGTGTTGACCACGGATTCCTCCCTGCAAGGCTGGGGGGCTCATTGTCTAGGCAAGTGCACCCAGGGCCTGTGGCCTCCCTGGGAGGCCACACAGCAGATCAATCTACTGGAACTCACGGCTATTCGTTTAGCCCTCAAGACTTTCTCTCAAACACTGGCTCATCAGTCTGTCCTAGTTCAAACGGCCAACCAAGTAGCCATGTTTTATGTGAACAAGCAGGGCGGAACTGGGTCCAGGCTCCTTTGTCAGGAGGCACAGGACCTTTGCTTGTTTGCTCTCAAGCACAACATGCTCCTCAAGGCAGTGTATCTACCTGGCCAGGACAACTACCTGGAAGACAGGTTGAGCAGGATTCTGCAGCCCCACAAATGGCAGCTCCATCCCTTAGTGGTTCAGAAGATTTTCCTGAAATGGGGACTTCCTACCATAGATCTGTTTGCCAGTCCATCGAACAAACAACTGACAAGGTTCTGCTCCAGGCAACCACATCCTCTGCGGCTGGCAGCAGATGCTTTTCTGATTTCCTGGTGCCAGGGCCTCCTGTATGCGTTTCCTCCCACGCCCCTGGTGGCCCGAACCCTATTCAAAATTCTTCAGGACAAGGCCTCGGTCCTGCTGGTGGCTCCCAGATGGCCGAGACAGCCTTGGTTTCCACTTCTGCTTCAGCTGGCAGTGGATCCCCCACTGCCTCTGGGGTTGCAACCCGACCTTCTCTCTCAGGATCAGGGTTCCCTTCTGCACCCAAATCTCAGAGCTCTCAATTTGATGGCCTGGAGTCTGCAAGGGTAGTTTTGGCTCCCTGGGGCCTACCTCAGGAAGTTGAGGTTGTCCTAGCCTCTAGAAAGCAGTCCACTAGGAAAACCTATGCCCTGAAATGGAAGAGGTTTTCTGTGTGGTGTCAGCTACGTACAGAAGATCCTTTCTCCTGTGCTGTACCAGTAGTGCTTCAGTACCTACTGCACTTATCAAATCAGGGACTTAAGTCCAATTCTCTTCGGGTCCACCTCTCAGCTCTAGCAGCTCACCACTCACTGGTGGAAGGACATTCTCTGTCGGTTCACCCCTTGGTGTCCCGATTTCTCAGAGGCTTGCTCTTGCTCAAGCCTCCAATCCGTCCTCCTGCTCCTGAGTGGGAGTTGAATGTGGTCTTGCAGCAACTGACTCGCCCACCTTTTGAGCCGATGGCTACTTTCCTCTCCGCTTCCTGTCCTGGAAGACACTCTTCTTGGTAGCCCTTACCTCGGCCAGGCGAGTGAGTGAACTTCAGGCCATGGTCTGTGACACGCCTTACACCTGCTTCTATAGGAACAGGGTAGTCCTTAGGACTCATCCAAAGTTCCTCCCAAAGGTTGTCTCCTCCTTCCACCTTAACCAAGAGGTGGTTCTTCCAACATTCTTCCCTAGGCCTCATGCAAGCCAGGCTGAAGCAGTTCTGCATACCCTGGACTGTAGGAGGGCCTTATCCTTCTACCTTGACCGTACGCAGGGACATAGGGCTACTCAGCTCTTCATATCTTTTGACCCTAATAATTTGGGGTTAGCTGTGTCCAAGCGTACCTTGTCCACCTGGGTAGCTGACTGTATCACCTGGGCTTGCAGGGCGGCTGACCTTCCTTTGCAGGGTCGGGTCACGGCCCATCGTGTCAGGGCAATGGCTGCCTCAGTGGCTCACCTCCGCTCTGTACCGTTGGTAGACATCTGCAGGGCTGCAACTTGGTCCTCAAGTCAGACTTTTGCGGCCCATTACTGTCTGGAGAGGGAGTCCCGTAGGGACAGTGCTTTTGGCCAGGCAGTACTCCGGAATCTCTTTGAGGTTTAGGCAACTCCTGCCCTCCAGCCCTCTGTTGGGCTACCGGTGGAGGTTCTTTCAGTGAAAAGCCTTTCTTTGATGCTGGGACTAGAGGGAGTTCTCTTGTTCAGCCTGGGTTCCCTGGTAGCCCAGAGCTAGGGAGTCACCCATATGTGAGGACTGACTTCCTGCTTGGTCCTGGAGAAAGAGTAGTTACTCACCTGTAACAGATGTTCTCCAGGAGCAGCAGGAATCAGTCCTCACAACCCTCCCTCCTCCCCTGGGAGTTGTAGTTGTACATAGTTTATTTTTACATTTTTGTGTGCTGTTTTTAGCTATGTCATTTGACTGAGCAAAATGGCATCTTTAGGCGGGAAGGGCACCGCGCATGCGTGCCTGCATTCCCAAAGGTTGTCATAGAAAGCTGGGGAAATGCTCCGCAAGGGCTCTATCGACGTCGATGTCACCCATATGTGAGGACTGATTCCTGCTGCTCCTGGAGAACACCTGTTACAGGTGAGTAACTACTCTTTCCCAAGATTCAACCAGCTCCGCAGGTTCAATCTGCTCTTGTTTTTTTACTTTTTCCTAGAGAACATAGCCACTCTGCCTCTGGAGAACCCCAACCCCTCCACATTGCCGGTAGACACTGTTCTCCAGGACCAAGCAGGAAGTCAGTCCTCACATATGGGTGACGTCGGCGCCGACGGAACCCTCGTGCGGAGCATTTCCCCAGCTTTCAAAGAAAGCCTTTGGGTATTGTAGCGCGCATGCGCGGTCCCCTTCCCGCCCAAGGGTGCCATCTTGCTCAGTCTTCTTTTTTCCGCGGAGCCCGACGGACGTAGTTCGTTTTTCGCCGAGGAAAAAGTTGATTTCCCTGTTTTTGTTCTTCTCCTTCGGTTCGACGCCGGATCCTTTTCCCGCCTGGGCCTGATACGCCGGTATCGAGCACACTCTCTCTTTTTCGGTTTTTGTCCTTCGTGACTAGCGTTCGCGCAATTTTTTCTTTTTTCACTGGCAGCCCTGTCTTTTGACCTCGCAGGGGCCCTTTTTCCCCCGATGGCTGCCAGCGGGTTTAAAAAGTGTGATCGGTGTAAGAAACTTATGTCTCTTACCGACACACATGACTGTTGCCTCCGCTGCCTCGGACCCGATCATGACCCGATGATCTGTGGTCCGTGTGGCAAAATGTCCTCGAAGGCGTTGAGGAGTCGGCAGTACCAGAAGGATAGGATCTTCTCTGACTCCGCGTCCGGACGGGCCCGGACCTCGTCAGAGGCCTCGACGTCTCGGGACTCCGGCCCCGAGCAGCGTCGGGGTTTCTCTGAGCGGGGGTATCCTTCGCGGGAACAGCGCAGGAAGAAGAAACTCGCGAGGGCGGCGTCGGTGGACGCTCCTGGTTCCTCAAGAGCCAGGTCGCATAGCCCCGATAGCCATCCCGGGTCTTCGGAGTCGGAGAGGCCTGCCAAGCAACCTCGTATTGAGATGGAGTCTCCTGGACACGTGAGTGCTGTAGTCCTCGTGGACTCTCCTCCAGGGGAGCCGACGTCGGGCCCGACGCCGTCGGGACCCGAGTCGGGGGCTGCTGGGTCTCCTGAGCTCGGACTCAGGTTGACGGCCTTCGAGAGCAGCCTCGCTGCCTTCATGGAACAGCATTGATCACCGGTCTCACCGGTGCATCTGTCCCGACCACCAGGACATCGACATCCAAGTCGACCCCGGAGGCCGAGCCGATCCTCGAGTCCATGCGGGCTCGAGTCGATCCTCGGCCACGGCCTCCCGTTCGGGACCGAGGTCGTCGATGCCGGTACCCTTGGCGTTGCGGCGGAGGGCATCGGTGCCCGCCCGACCGGAGCCGCTCGATACCTCCTCTGATGAGTCGGGCTGGGAGACGGAGGACGAAGAGTCACCCGACACCTATCGGACTCGGTGTGTCCCATCGGAGACGATCCCCACCGGAGGATACCCGGTTCGCGGACTTCGTGCGGGATATGGCCAAGGCCTTGGCCTTCCCCGCGGATCCCGAGGAGGAGCCTCGAGCCGAGGAGCTCGAGGCCCTCCAGTATGACTCTCCCCCGAAGGAGGCCTTTACTGTACCGGTTCCTACGATGCTGGAGCGGCTGCTCTTCCGCATGTGGGAGACCCCCAGCCTCGACGCCGGTGTTGAGCAAGCGGGTCGATTCCATCTATCGAGTCCGCAAGAGCCCCGGATTCCAAAAGGCACAATTACCTCACCACTCCATGGTTGTGGAATCGGCCATGCATCAACTGAAAAGTCAGAAGATGCACTCCTTGGTGCCTCCCGGCCGGGAGGCCCGGAACCTGGATGCCCTCGGTAAGAAGTGCTTCCAGGGCTCTATGCTTGCTTGCCGTGTCAAGACATACCAGCTCTACATGGGCATGTATCTCCGAGACCTGGCAAAGGAGATTGCCGGGTTTTCTGCTGGTCTCTCTGAGGAACCTTTGCAGAGGTTCCAGGCCTTGTCCACTGGTATTCGAGAGTGCTCAAAGTTTATCTCTCGAGCAGCCTACGATGGCTTCGAGGCTTCGGCCCGAGTAGCCGGGGCTGGCATCGGTGCCCGCCGACAGACTTGGCTACAGTCATCCGATCTCGAGCCATGGGTACAGGACAAGTTGGTCGATGTCCCCTGCCGAGGTGAAAACCTCTTTGGCAAGCCCATGGCTGAAAAGGCTGCAGAACTCGAGACCGAGACTCTGACCCGGACTAGGCTGTCCAGAAAAACCTCTGCCCCTTCTCAGAAAAAGAAGGGCTCGGGGAAAAAAGACCTTTTACCCGAGGAAGTCATCTGCCTATAAACAATACCCTCATTATCAGGCCTCTGCAGCTCCCCAACAGGGTCAGCAGGCTAAGGGGCAGGGTCATGGACCCCATAGGCAGAAGGCCCCTGCTCAGCAGGGTGGGGGTTTTTGACTCAGAAGGCATAGCCTCTTCTCAGCTGGCTCACATCAGCACAGGAGGCCGACTGGCCCACTTTGCCCGCAGGTGGTCAGCCGTTACATCAGATACCTGGGTGCTCCATATAGTCCAAAAGGACTATCTTCTCCATTTTCACCAGGTACCTCCCTCCTATTTTCCAGGGGAGCCTCCAAGACTCCCTCTGCACAGGGACCTACTCCTTCAGGAGTTAGCAAGTCTGCTAAAGGAACAGGCTGTGGAACCGGTGCCCCACCACCTGAGAGGTCACGGCTTTTATTCCAGGTACTTTCTGGTACCAAAAAGAACAGGAGGCCTCAGACCATCCTAGACTCGCGCAACCTCAACAAGTTCCCGGAGAGGGAAAAGTTTAAGATGCTTACCCTTGGAATCCTTCTGCCCTACCTCCAGCAGGGAGATTGGCTATGCTCCTTAGATCTAAAGGATGCTTATACTCACATCCTTATTCATCCAGACCACAGACAATATCTCAGATTTGTTGTGGGGGGAAACCACTACCAGTACAGAGTACTACCCTTTGGCCTAACCTCCGCTCCCAGGATGTTCACCAAGTGCCTGGCGGTGGTGGCGGCCTACCTGAGGCTTCAAGGTCTATTTGTGTTTCCATACCTGGACGACTGGTTCATAAGGGGCCAGTCTTCCCAGGAGGCCAGTCAAGCCACCCTTCGCACTGTGGCTCTGCTTCAGCACTTGGGGTTTGTCATAAACTTCGCAAAGTCCACTTTGCTCCCGTCCCAGAACTTAGAATTCATAAGAGCAAGGCTGGACACTCTTCAGGCGAAGGCTTTTCTGCCAATGGACAGAGCCCACAGGTTGATGGATCTAGCCAGGCAGTTTCACAGCAATTCCCTGGTCTCCGCCAGGCAATTCCTGAGACTTCTCGGCCATATGGCTTCCACGGTTCATGTAACCCCCAATGCCCGCCTGCACATGCGGCCGGCTCAGTGGAGCCTTCGAACTCAGTGGCATCAAGCCACAGGGAGCCTTGCAGACTCAGTAAGAATATCCGCCCTGCTCGTCTCCTCTCTGCAGTGGTGGCTTCATCTTCTGAATCTGGTACTCGGAGTGGTTTTTCAATCCCCTCCGCATTCTCAAGTGCTGACGACAGATGCTTCTCTTCTAGGTTGGGGAGCACATTGCCAAGGGGCATGTACTCAGGGTCTCTGGACCCCTTGGGAGGCTGCTCAGCAGATAAACTTCCTGGAGCTACGGGCGATATGCCTAGCTCTGAGAGCCTTCTCCCACCTCACATCTCACCAGTCTGTACTGGTCCAGACGGACAATCAAGTTGCCATGTTCTACGTGAACAAACAAGGAGGCACAGGCTCCTTCCTTCTCTGTCAAGAGGCACAACGGCTGTGCTCTTGGGCCATCAATCACGGAATCCTCCTCAAGGCTGTCTACCTCCCAGGTCAAGAAAATTACCTGGCGGACAGACTGAGCAGGATCCTGCAACCACACGAATGGAGATTGAATCCGTTGGTGGTTCAGCAGATCTTTCTCAGGTGGGGCCTCCCCACCATGGATCTTTTCGCCAGTCCTCTGAACCGGCAACTCCCGAGATTCTGTTCCAGACAACCGCATCCTCTCAGAGTAGCAGCGGATGCGTTTCTGATTCCGTGGTCCCAAGGCCTACTGTATGCGTTTCCTCCCACGCCACTAGTGTCCCGAACACTGTTCAAAGTCCTCAAGGACGGGGCCTCAATGATTCTGATAGCCCCCAGGTGGCCGAGGCAACCGTGGTTCCCACTTCTGCTGCAGCTGGCGGTGGACACTCCTCTTCCTCTGGGGATTCAACACAATCTCCTGTCTCAGGAACAGGGATCTCTCTGCACCCCAACCTCCAGTCCCTTCATCTGAAAGGGTAGTCCTGGCTCCCCTACTACTGCCTAGAGAAGTGGAAGACGTAGTCTTAGCCTCTAGACGGCAATCCACCAGGAAATCCTACGCTCTTAAGTGGCGTAGATTCTCCGCATGGTGTGCTCAGCACAGCGAGAATCCCTTCTCGTGCTTGGTAGCGGTGGTATTGCAATATTTGCTTTACCGCTCCAATCTAGGCCTTAAGTCCAACTCTGTCAGGGTTCACCTCAGTGCTCTCTCAGCGCACCACTCGCCGGTGGACGGAAGGCCTCTTTCCAATCACCCTTTGGTGGCTCGTTTTCTCAGGGGCCTCCTCCTGCTTAGGCCTCCTTTACGTCCACCAGCCCCTGAGTGGGATCTGAATGTGGTCTTACAGCGGATTACTTGTCCGCCATTTGAACCTATGGCTACCTGCCCTCTCCGTTTTCTCTCCTGGAAAACCTTGTTTCTGGTTGCTCTTACCTCTGCTAGGCGAGTAAGTGAACTTCAGGCACTAGTGTCTGATCCCCCTTACACTAGGTTCTACAGGAATAGGGTAGTCTTACGGACTCACCCAAAGTTTCTTCCTAAGGTTGTCTCCCCTTTTCACCTCAATCAGGAGGTGGTTCTTCCGACCTTCTTTCCCAGGCCGCATGCCAACCGGGCTGAGATGGTCCTGCATACCCTGGACTGTAGGAGGGCGTTATCCTTCTACCTTGACCGTACGCGGGAGCATCGGAGGGCTGTTCAGCTCTTTGTTTCTTTTGACCCCAATAAGTTGGGGCTCCCTGTCTCCAAGCGTACTTTGTCCATATGGGTCGCTGACTGTATCGCCTGGGCTTATGAGGCAGCTGGCCTCTCGTCGGAGGGTCGAGTCACGGCTCATCGTGTCAGGGCGAAGGCTGCATTAGTGGCTGATCTCCGCTCTGTTCCGTTGGCAGACATATGCTGGGCCGCTACTTGGTCTTCAAGCCAGACTTTTGCGGCCCATTACTGCCTTGAGAGGGAGTCCCGCAGGGACAGTGCTTTCGGACAGGCAGTACTCCATAATCTCTTTGGGGTTTAGGCAACTCCTACCTTCCGGCCCTGGTGCTGGGCTACCGGTCGGGGGCGTTCTCAGAGAAGATTCCTTCCTTACGTACTGACGAGCTAGAGGGAGCTCATTTTTTCGGCTTGAGGTCTCCAGTAGCCTTAAGCTGGGGAGTCCCATATGTGAGGACTGACTTCCTGCTTGGTCCTGGAGAAAGAGTAGTTACTCACCTGTAACAGGTGTTCTCCAGGAGCAGCAGGAATCATTCCTCACAACCCTCCCTCCTCCCCTTGGAGTTGCAGTCATATGATTTATTTTGCTAATTTTTTTGCTGTCTTTTAGCTATGTCATCAGACTGAGCAAGATGGTACCCTTGGGCGGGAAGGGGACTGCGCATGCGCGCTGCAATTCCCAAAGGCTTTCTTTGAAAGCTGGGGAAATGCTCTGCACGAGGGCTCCGTCGGCGCCGACATCACCCATATGTGAGGACTGATTCCTGCTGCTCCTGGAGAACACCTGTTACAGGTGAGTAACTACTCTTTATTATGCCCACAGGTGGCATCTCATCACTTCAGAGCAGTGGACACTAACCATAGTGAGCGAGGGGTACAGACTTCATCTACAAAATCTGCCCCCTCCACCCTAGTAGGGGAATATCATTCTCAGTCCCCTCTCATTGCTCTTTTGTTGCAGGAGGTGACTTCTCTTCTTTCGCTAGGTGCATAGAGGAGGTTCCAACATCTCAACACGAATGGGTTTCTATTCTCCGTATTTTCTCATCCCAAAGAAAACTGGAGGATTCAGACCCATCCTGGACCTCAGAAACCTGAACAAGTTTCTCTTACATGAGAAGTTCAAGATGGTCTCTCTGGAGACCCTATTTCCAGAGTCAGGACTGGCTCTGTTCTCTAGATCTAAAGGAAGCGTACAAACATATCCTTGTTTATCCAGAATACAGGAAACATCTATGCTTCCTGTTTCAGGGAAGACACTATCAATACAAAGTCCTTCCTTTCAGACTTGCCTCTGCCCTAAGAGTCTTCACAAAGTGCATGGCAGTCGTAGCCAAATTTATACTATTACTACTACTGAGCATTTGTATAGCACTACAAGTCATATGCAGCGCTGCACAGACATGTAAGAGACAGTCCCTGCTCATCAGAGCTTACAATCTAGTCAAGACAGACAACATAGAAGGTGTAGAGAGGGATAAAACAAGGGGGAAAGGTAAAGAAACAAGGAGATCAGGTGAGTCAAGATCCAAAAGCAGCAGCAAAGAGGTGAGTTTTCAGCCTGGATTTGAAAAGGGTCAAAGAAGGTGCCTGGCGTACAGACACAGGTAGTTTGTTCCAGGTGTAAGGTGTGCAGCAAGATGAAAGCGAAGTCTGGAGTTAGCAATAGAACAGAAGGGCACAGATAGAAGCAATTTGCCAGGAGTGGAATTTCTAAGATCTCTAGGGATATTTGTCTTTCCTTACTTAGACTGGCTCATAAAGGTAGGCTCCTCCCAGGAGGGTCTGCCTGTCTGTCTCCCGTACCATGCATGTACTGCAACATTTGGGATTTGGGATAAATCTTCCAAAATCCCATCTCGCTTCTACTCAAACATTAGAGTTAATAGGAGCTCTTTTAAACACTCAGCAGTCAAGGGCATTTCTACCCCAACCCCGCTGTTCTCGTCTCATTCAACCGGCATCTTAGGTATGTCTCAGAGACCACCTAACTGCACGAGAAATGCTGCAGCTTGTAGGTCATATGGCCTCAACAGTACATGTAGTTCCATATGCCCATCTGCATATGCGCACAGTCCAATGGGCTCTGGCCTCCCAGTGGAAACGGGCCTCAGGCCATCTCAGGGACAAGATCTGAGTCTCTGCCCCTCTGACCACATCCCTTCAATGGTGGTGTTCCCCAGAGAATCTCCTCATCGGGTCAACTTTTCAGATGCCTCCACATCAATGTACCCTGATGACAGATTCCTCCAGACTGGGGTAGGGGGCCCACATGGGGACTCCCTCCACTCAGGCCCTCTAGTCAGAACAGGAGTCACAACTCCAGATAAATCTACTAGAGTTTCAGGCTATCTTCAAAGTCCTCGGGATGTTTTAAGAGCATCTACGATCCCACAGGGTCCTGGTCCAGATGGCCTATCAGGTAGCCATGTTCTATGCGAATAAGCAGGGAGGAACAGGATCTTGGCCCCTCTGCAGAGAGGCTGTCCATCTTTGGTCATTTGCTATTGCTCATCAGATACACTTCCAAGTAGTGTATCTCTCAGGGGAGCAAAATGTCTTGGCAGACAAACTGAGACAGATCTTTCTTCCCCACGAATGGTCTCTCCATACAAAGACAGTATCCTTCATCTTTCAGACTTGGGGGACTCCAGAGATAGACCTGTTTGCCACTCTGAAGAATGCCAAGCTTCCTCGCTTCTGCACCAGGATTCCCATGTCAGGCAACCAGCAACTCGGTAAGAGAGCACCCAAGTGCTTGCAGCCTCTCATCATCCCTTGGATGGACAGTCCATTTCCTCACAGTTGCTCATAGCGTGCTTCATGAGAGGCCTTTTACTGACCAAGCCTCCCAACAGACCACCACCAGTGGCGTGGGATCTCAGTGTCAATCTAGGGCAACTTCTCAAGTCGCCTTTTGAACCTTTGGCCATGACCTTGCTAGAGTTTCTAACATGGAAGGTCATGTTCCTTATTGCCCTCACTTCAGCTAAATGCATTAGTGAGCTACAAGCTTTGGTGGCAGACCCACCTTACACACAGAAGTACTTCACCCACTATACCAGTGATGGCTAACCTTTTTGAGCCCGAGTGCCCAAACTGCCGCACAAAACCAAAGAATTTCCTCAAAGTGCCAGCACGTCATTTGCATAAGTGGTCTTATTTGCATAAATATTTGCATAATGTTACCATACACTAACTTTTAGTAAACATGTCTCTTAATGAGTGTATGGATAAAGAAAGACTAAAAGATTTCTACATTACTATAATCCAGTGCCAACCGCCAGGCACATTAGGAACTACTACAAACGCTGCCCATTTAGAACCCATAGCAAACCCGCCGTATCCTGACAGCATTACCAAGACTCACAAAGCACCATACCCTACCTATCAAAAGGCAACACTGCAAATATTAAACCAATACATTTCAGAGAATACTGGGGAAAGAGAACAAGTGGCAACGTCAAATAGGAATTTCCTCTTGTACCAAACAAAGCGCAGATGTTAATGATGCACATTTCCCAGAGCTGACATATTCCAGTTAATAAATTCAA
Source organism: Ichthyophis bannanicus (assembly GCA_033557465.1). Lineage (NCBI taxonomy): Eukaryota > Metazoa > Chordata > Amphibia > Gymnophiona > Ichthyophiidae > Ichthyophis > Ichthyophis bannanicus. Next base: position 1,072,278,967 of record CM066033.1, read on the forward strand.
AATAAAGAGATATCTTTCTACCTTTTGTGCATTTTTTTTCAGTTGCAATTGGTCCAGCCATTTTCTTCTGGTTTCTTCATGTTTTCTGCTAACTCTCCATCGTCTGCTGTCCATTTGTCCTTTCTTCTCTCTTCTAGTTTTTTTTTCCATTCTCTCTCTCTCTACATCTGCTTTAACATACTAATCTTTCTCCTTTTGCTCTTTCCTCATTCCTATTTCATCCACACAAATTTTACCCCTCCATCCTCAATCCCCAATTACTCTCCCAATACCTGGCCAATTGTAGATTTTTCATCCCTCCTACACAAAATATTTTTCCCCTCTCCATTTTACTCTCCCAGCCCCATCCCATTCTAATCCTCCCCCAACCGCAGCGCCCGTCGAGTTCCAGTCTCTCACCCAGCAACCATTCCCTCCAACAAGCACCCCCCTTCCCCTCAGCCCATTTCCATTCCAAGCCCCGTCCCCATCAGCTATTTACAGTTCAAGCCACCCACTTCCCCTCAGCCCATTTCCATTCCAAGCCCCATCCCCAACAGCTATTTGCAGTTCAAGCCCCCTTCCACTCAGCCCATTTCCAGTCCTAGCAACCCCCCAACCCATTACCAGTCCTAGCCCCCCATAGCCCACTCCCAGTCCTAATCCCACCAGCCCATTTCCAGTCCTAACCTCCCCATCAGCCCACTCCCAGTCCTAATCCCCCATCACTCAATTTTTAGTTTAAGCCCCCCCAGCGCCCATCACCACTCCTAACCCCCCCAGCCCAGCGCCCATCACCACTCCTAACCCCCCCAGCCAGCCCAGTGCCCATCACCACTCCTAACCCCCCCCCCCAGCCAGCCCAGTGTCCATCACCACTCCTAACCCCCCAGCCCAGTGCCCATCACCACTCCTAAACCCCCCCCACCCCAGCCCATCACTACTCCTAATACCCCCCAGCCCAGCCCAGCCCAGCCCATCACCACTCCTAACCCCCCCTCAGCCCAGCCCAGCCCATCACCACTCCTAACCCCCCTCCAGCCCATCACCACTCCTAACCCCCCCTCCAGCCCAGCCCATCACCACTCCTAACCCCCCCCAGCCCAGCCCAGCCCAGCCCATCACCACTCCTAACCCCCCCCAGCCCAGCCCATCACCACTCCTAACCCCCCCCCCCAGCCCATCACCACTCCTAACACCCACCCCCCCAGCCAGCCCAGCCCAGGGAAAATTTTAAAAAAAAGAAAACCTGTCTGCTGCCGCTGTCGGGGCCGCCGCGGCAGAATCGAGCGTGCCGCGGGGCCCCCCTGTACCCGGCAGAGCCTGCTCTCCCCGTAGTAGCTCTCTCTTTGGAGCTGCAGTCAGACGCGCCAGCTTGCAGAGCGCGAGGGAAGAGTTTCTCCCTCGCTGCTCTGTTAAGCCCGCGGGGGCTGATGGGAGTTCCCATCAGCCCCCGCGGGCTTAACAGAGTCGCGAAAGGGAAACTCTTCCCTTCGCGCTCTGCAAGCCGGCGCGTCAGACTGCAGCTCCAAAGAGACAGCTGCTACGGGGAGAGCAGGCTCTGCCGGGTACAGGAGGGCCCCGCGGCACGCTCGATTCTGCCGCGGCGGCCCCGACAGCGGCAGCAGACAGGTTTTTTGGTTTTTTTTCAATTGCGGACCTTCAGGCGTGCCAGCTGCAAGGCCTTCGCGTGCCACAGCTGGCACGCGTGCCATAGGTTCGCCATCGCTGCACTATACTATATTGCTCCCTTGGATCGCTGCAGCCCAAATGACCTTGCATTTTTTAACATTAAATCTCAGCTGCCAAATTCTGGACCATTCTTCAAGCTTAGCTAGATCCCTTCTCATGTTATCTACACCTTCCTGGGTGTCTATTCTATTACAAATTTTGGTATCATCCGCAAAGAGGCAAACGTTACCCGACAGCCCTTCCACAATATCACTAACAAAAATGTTAAAAAGAATCGGACCAAGGACAGATCCTGCAGCACACCACTGGTAACTTCTTTCTCCTCAGAGTGAGCTCCATTTACCTGTACCCTTTGCCATCTCCCATTCAACCAATTTCTAATCCAAGCAGTAACTCTAGGTTCCATCCCTATGGTGCTCAGTTTGTTTATAATTCATCTGTGCGGAATGGTGTCAAAGGCTTTATTGAAATCTAAATACTGTACACCACATCTAAGGCTCTCCCTTGGTCCAACTCCCTGGTCACCCAGTCAAAGAAATCAATCAGATTTGTCTGACAAGACCTGCCTCTGGTGAATCCATGCTGCCTCGGATCCGGTAATCCATTGGATTCCAGAAACCTCATTATTTTCTCTTTCAGAAGTGTTTCCAATAATTTACTCACTACAGAGGTTAGACTAACCAGCCTATAGTTTTCAACCACATCCTTCCGCTTTTGTGTAAAAGGACCACATGTGCCTCTCTCCAGCCCTCTGGCACAACTCCCGACTCCAAAAAGGCATTGAAAAGGTCGGTCAGAGGAGCTGCTAGAATGTCCCCAAGTTCCCTCAGAATTCTCGGGTGTATCCCATCTGATCCCATCGCTTTGTCTACTTTAAGTTTAGCTAGTTCCTCACGAACACAATCTTCTGAAAATTGTTCAAGATGCCCCTCACTTCTGTTCTTGTTTGTGGGTGTTTTCTGAGGCCCTGCTCCTGGTTCTTCATCTGTGAACACAGAATAGAAATATTTGTTAAGCAATTCTGCTTTATCCTCATCAGCTTCTAAATATTCCTCCCCTTCACCCTTGAGTCTGACAATACCGCTTTTGCCCTTCCTCTTCTCACTAACATATCTGAAAAATGTCTTATCCCCCATTTTATTGCATTGGCTTTTTCATCCTCATTTTGAATCTTTCCTTTCCTGACTACTTTTCTAGCTTCTCTAATTTTTTCCAAATATAGATAAGACATGCCATACTGGGTCAGACCGAGGTCCATCAAGCCCAGTATCCTGTTTCCAACAGTGGCCAATCTAGGTCATACGTACCTAGCAATATCCCCAAAAGACACAGGTTCCACAATGCTTGTACTGGGTCAAGCATTGATATCCTGGGTCTCTTTTTAATAGTGGTTTATGGACCTTTCCTCCAGGAACTTGTCCAAACCTTTTTTAAACCCAGCTATACTAACAGCCCTTATTACATCCTCCGGTAACAGATTCCAGAGTTTGATTACACGTTGAGTGAAAAAATATTTTCTCTGCCTGTCTTCCTCTCTCTGTGATCTCTTGTATTTCATGAAGGCCTCCCTCTTATTCTTATTCTTTTCAGCTACTTCTTTCGAAAACCATAGCGGTCTCCTTTTCCTTTTACCTTTATTTACCATTTTAACAAAAAGGGTGGTTGCCCTTAAAATATCCCCTTTCAGTTTTGCCCACTGTACCTATCCCGCTAACAACTCCTTGAGGTATTGGCCCATCTTGGCAAAGTTAGTTTTCCTAAAGTCTAAGACCTTCACTTTTGAATGGATTTTATCAGCCCTAGTTCTAATACTGAATGACACCATCTGGTGATCACTGGATGTGAGATGATCTCCCACTATAATATCAAAAACACTTTCACCATTGGTAAGCACCGGTATGGCCCCTTCATGTGTGGGTTCTGTTACCAGTTGCCTAATAGTTCTCCCTGTAGAGAATCTAGGATCTCCTTACTTCTAGATCATAGTACAGCAGGGATGTGCCAATCAACATGCGGCATATTGAAATCCCCTATCAATGACACTTTCCCTTTCCTGGCAATGAAAGTCCTCTATTAAATCTCCATCCACCTCTTCTCCCTATGAAGGGGGTCTGTATATCACACCAATGCAAATATATTTCTCTTTTCCTCGGTGCCTCTTTTCCTCAGTGCCCTCTTCTCTCCCTTTTAAGCTCTGTATTTCCACAGCTTTAATAATATTTTTTACATACAATGCCATTCCCTTTATTCCTCTCCTTCACCCCTTCTGAATAAAGTATAGCCTGGTATAGTTGCATCCCAGTCATGGCTGTCCTGATCTGAAGTCTTGGGGTCGAGTAATGGTCTTAGATGCTGGAGTGTTCTAAGTTTGAAAAAAATATTTTTCATGATTAGTTTTACGTGTGATTCCATGTTAAGGGTTTGGTCTAATATGACACCTATATATTTTACTTCTTGTTGTGTTTCTCGTTATGTATAGTACTTCTGTTTCGTTAACGTTTATCCAAAGATTCATTCAGTTTAGCCAAGATTGGGCTTCTTTGATGCAAGAGGTGATTGGATTTTGATTTGGGTTTGCAGTGGCAGTGGATACATACAGCATGATATCATCGGCATAAATATGGGATCCTACTTTGAAGGTTTTGAATATGTCACATATAGGTTGGAGATTTAGATTAATTAGTAATGCAGACAGTGTTGAGCCTTGGGAAATTCCTTGTTCTTGTTTGAATCTTAGTGAGGTTTCTGTGCCTATTTGGAACTGTTGAGTGTGATCTTCTAAGTATGATCTGAACCATTGGAGTGCTGTTGCCTGAGATTCCAATTTGTTCCAGTCTTTTTGTCATGTTGTTATAGTTGATATTGTCAAATGCTGACGCAATATATAGAAAAACTTGGATAAAAGCATTTCTTGTGTTGTCTATGCCATGAATCAGTTGTCAAAGAGAGTCAATAGGAGCATTTCGACTCCATGATGAGGTCAAAGCCATATTGATGTTCATCTAGGGGCGCATAGTGATCAATGTGATCTTGTAATTGTATTTGGACAGATTTTTCTATGATTTTAGCTAAAAGAGGAATGTTTACTATAGGTCTGTAGGAGCTAGGATTGGTTTTGTCAAGTGTCCTATTTTTGAGGATCAGGCGGATGATAGACTCTGAGTTCAACTGACATGAAATCTTGTGAAAGTGATTGGTTTACTATGGGTAGGATGATAGGGGCTAATTCAGTTTTGGTTGCTTTAATACATCCTACAGGGCATGGGTGAAGTGCAGATGTGGTAGTGTTGATTATGCTGATGTTGTTTAATAGTTGTCTTTGGTCAATTGTGTGGAAGGAGCTCCAGGTATTGAGGTTTGTGTAATTTTCTAGTGAGAGGGTGTGTGGTCAGCCACTAGGTTGCTTTTTAGCTTGTCTGCAAGTGTTTGCAGTTTAATGGCGCAACTGTCTGCATCTGTGTTGGAGGTTTGAGTTAGGGATTTGACTATATTAAAGAGTTCCTTTGAGTGATTTAGTATTTTGGTAAGAATGTTTGTATGGTGTGCTTTCTTTCTCTCTTAAGAACATAAGAACATAAGATATGCCATACTGGGTCAGACCAAGGTCCATCAAGCCCAGTATCCTGTTTCCAACAGTGGCCAATCTAGGTCATACGTACCTAGCAGTATCCCCAAGAGACACAGGTTCCACAATGCTTGTACTGGGTCAAGCATTGATATCCTGGGTCCCTTTTTAATAATGGTTTATGGACCTTTCCTCCAGGAACTTGTCCAAACCTTTTTTAAACTCAGCTACACTAACATCCTTTACTACATCCTCCGGTAACAAATTCCAGAGTTTAATTACACATTGAGTGAAAAAATATTTTCTCTTATTTGTCTTAAATAGTTTACCCTGTAGCTTCATTACATGTCCCCTAGTTTTTCTATATTCTGATAGCGTAAACAATCGATCTACGTTTACCCGTTCCACTCCATTCATTAATTTATAGACCTCTATCATGTCTCCCCTCAGCCGTCTGTTTTCCAGGTTGAAGAGCCCTAACCTTTGTAGCCTCTCTTCATAGGAATAGCCTTCCATTCCCTTTACCATTTTGGTGGCTCTTTTCTGTACCTTTTCTAATAACGCTATATCCTTTTTAAGATACGGCGACCAGAATTGCACACAATATTCAAGGTGCGGTCGTACCATGGAACGATACAGAGGAATTATAATATCCTTTGTTTTATTTTCCATTCCTTATGATACCTAGCATTCTATTTGATTTCTTGGCCGCCACTGCACACTGGGCGGAGGGTTTTAACATGTTACCACGATGACTCCTAAATCTTTTTCCTGGGTGGTGGTTCCCCATGTGGAACCTTGCATTGTGTAACCATAGTGTGGGTTGTTCTTTCCTAGGTGCATAACTTTGCACTTGTCCACATTAAATTTCATCTGCCATTTGGATGCCCAGTCTTGCAATTTATCCAGATCCTCCTGCCGTTTTCCACAATCCTCTTGGGTTTTAACAACTTTAAACAGTTTTGTGTCGTCTGCAAATTTGATAACCTCACTAGTTATTCCCTTTTCCAGGTCATTTATGAATATGTCAAAAAGTAGCAGACCCAGTACAGATCCCTGGGGTACTCCACTATTCACCTTTTTCCATTGGGAAAATTGGCCATTTAGCCCTACCCTCTGCTTTCTATCTTTTAACCAGTTCCCGATCCACAATAGTACACTGCCTCCTATCCCATGACTTTTTAGTTTTGCCAAAAGTCTCTGATGAGGGACCTTGTCAAAGGCTTTCTGAAATCCAGATACACTATAACAACCAACTCACCTTTGTCTACCTGTTTATTCACACCTTCAAAAAAACATATCAGATTAGTAAGACAAGATCTTCCTAGTCTAAAGCCATGTTGGCTGTCTCCCATTAGGCCATGACTATCTACATGCTGTGTAATTTTGTTCTTTATGATGGTTTCTACCATTTTCCCTGGTACTGACGTCAGGTTCACTGATCTGTAGTTTCCAGGATCACCCCTGGCACCCTTTTTAAAAATTGGCGTTACATTGGCGATCCTCCAATCTTCAGCTATTACAGATGATTTTAATGAAAGTTCACAATTACTAATAGCACTAATAGGATGACAGCACCACTGATCACTCACCATCCAGCTAGGCAAATCTATGCAAATGTCCAATCAATTCGCATTGTACAGATGTAAATAGTTACTCCTGTTTCTTTCCAAGTTCCTATTCCTGTTATTTGTAAACACAAATCAAGTCATTTGAAATGTGTATGTAAAATGTTCCATGTAAACTGCACTGATGGAAAATAGCGCGGTATATAAGAAAATGTAAATAAATAAATAAATAGCAGGTCTGCACTCTCATATTTCAGTTTTTTCAACACTCTTGGATGTATACCATCCGGTCCAGGTGATTTGCTACTATTCAGTTTATCAAATAGTTGTAATACATCTTCCCAGTGTAGCGATATTTCTCTCAATTCCTCTGCAATATCACCTCTAAATACCACTTCAGTGTTAGGTAACATCCCTACATCTTCCTCAGTAAAGACCGAAGCAAAGAATTCATTCAGTCTCTCCACTATAGCCTTGTCTCCTCTTACTGCCCCTTTTACCCCTCTATCATCTAACGGTCCAATTGACTCTCTCACAGGCCTTTTGCTACGAATGTACTTGAAAAAGTCTTTATTTTGTGTTTACGCTTCCGTAGCAAGTTCCTTCTCAAATTCTCGCTTTGCCTGCCTTATCAATGCTTTGCATTTAACTTGCCAGTGCTTGTGCTGTTTCCAGTTTTCGTCGTTTGGCTCTTTTTTCCATTTCCTGAAGGATGCTTTTTTGGCAGCAACAGCCTCTCTGACCTCACCTTTAAACCATGCTGGCAGTTTTTTGGACTTCCTTCCACTTTTCTTAATGCATGGAATACAGCTGGTCTGGGCTTCCAGGATAGTATTTTTAAATAACACCCAAGCTTGATGTAAGTCTTTAACCTTTGCAACCGCTCCTTTTAGTTTTTTCTTAACTATATTCCTCATTTTATCATAGTCTCCCTTTCAAAAGTTAAAAGGTAGTATACTGTGGATTTCTTTACTATCCCTCCTCCACTAATTAAATCAAACACGATCATGCTATGATCACTATTGCCAAGTGGCCCCAACATCCTTATTTCTTGCACCAGATCTGGTGTTCCACTAAGGACTAGGTCCAGTATGGCTTCCCCTCTGGTCGGTTCATGAACCAGCTGCTCCAAGAAGCAGTCATTTATTTCATCTAGAAACTTTATCTCCCTAGCATGTCCTGCCGTGACACTGACCCAGTCAATACCGGGGTAATTGAAATCACCCATTATTATTACAGTGCTGTGACTTTTGTTATCTTCCTTGATTTCTTTGAGCATTTCATCATCCATTTGTTCATTCTGGCCAGGCGATCGATAGTACACCCCCACTGCCATCACCTTCCCCTTCATACATGGAATTTCAATCCATAGAGATTCTACAGCAAACTTTGTTTCCTGCAAAACTTTAATCCTTTCTGACTCAATGCCCTCTCTAACATAGAGCACAACCCCTCCTCCAATTTTATCAGTTCTATCATTACGATATAGTTTGTATGCAGGTATCACAGTGTCCCACTGGTTATCCTCCTTCCACCATGTCTCTGAGATTGCAATCATATCTAACCTCTCATTTAGTGCTATATATTCTAACTCTCCCATCTTATTGTTTAGACTTCTAGCATTTGCATACAAGCATTTTAGAGACTATATTTTATTAATATTAAACTAGCTATTGGTAGGCATGGGTAATTTGGAATCTTTATGCTCTGTCTGCACCATATTCAGGGGCATTTGGGCTACTTTACTTTTTTTTGGAACCTCACTGCTTTTGGTAGTATCCTTCAAGGATACCTTCTTCCGAACCATGCGCTCTTGGGCGACTGTCGGCTTTCCCCTATTTTCTAGTTTAAAAGCTTCTCTATTTCCTTTTTAAAGGTTAATGCCAGCAGTCTGGTTCCATCCTGGTTAAGGTGAAGCCCATCCCTTTGGAAGAGCCCCTCCTTTCCCCAGAATGTTCCCCAGTTCCTAACAAATCCAAAACCCTCATCCTTGCACCATCATCTCATCCACGCATTGAGACTTCGGAGCTCCGCCTACCTTTTGGGTCCTGCACGTGGAACGGGAAGCATTTCGGAGAACGCTACCCTGGAAGTTCTGGATTTCAGCTTCCTACCTAAAAGCTTAAATTTAGCCCCCAGAACCTTCCTACCACATTTTGCTATGTCATTGGTACCGACATGTACCAAGACAGCAGACTCCTCCCCAGCACTATCTAAGATCTTATCTAGGCGGTGTGTGAGGTCCGCTAACTTCGCACCAGGCAGGCATGTTACCAGGCGATCCTCACGTCCACCAGCCACCCAGGTATCTACATGCCTAATGATTGAATTATTAACTATAACAGCTGTCCTATCCCTTCCCTCATGGACACATGGACCTGGAGAAACGTCCTCACTGCGAGAGGATTTTACATCACCTGGAGGACAGGTCCTAGTTACAGGATCACATCCTACCACACCAGGGTGATGCTCTCCTGTCATGTGACCTCTCTCCTCCATGGCAACAGGGATGCTACCAGACTGGAGGTGGGACTTCAGGACTATATCCCTGTAGGTCTCGTCCATGTACTTATCTGTCTTTCTTATGTCTTCCAGGTCTGCTACTTTAGCCTCTAGAGAACGGACTTGTTCCCTGAGAGCAAAGAGCTTCTTGCACTTAGTGCATACGTAAGACCTCACACCAACTGGGAGAAAATCATACATGTGACACTCAATGCAAAAGACTGGAAAGCCCCCATCTCGCTGCTGGACTGTTGTCTGCATCTTAGTTTAAAGCTTGTGTTTAGGTCTTTAAATTCTGTACTTACTAAGGGTTGGTGTAGATGCTTATACTAATAAAAGTGTTCTCTAATACCTCTAATATACCTTGTTCACCTGAAGCTTAATTAATCTCAGGTCCTCAATGTATGACTGATTTGGATAAAGAGCTGCACTTGAGAGCAGCCCCTTTCCTCTAAGACGTGTAAGTACCTATAAAGCTACAATTACCCCTGGGGCAGGTGGGTGTCGGAGAGGGAGGGAGGGAAATAAGAGCTATTAAAAGAGGGCTGTTACAAGGTACCCTGTCCTGTACCCTCAGCAGGGGGGAGGGGGCTATTCCCTCAGGTAGGCTAGAGCAGGAAAAAAAGTTTAAAACGCAGCACGTTCTGGGGACAGAGCAGGGAGAGATAGTTAATTTAAAGTAACAGTAACCTGGCTACCACACAAAGGCCAGTTAGTTGAGAGAGGCATGGTAAGTTATACAGCTGAGAAAGCTGAAGTGCAAAACTAAAGGGAACAGGGAGATGAAGTAGCACACCAATAAAGACAACAAATAAATAAATAGACGGCTAGAACTCACAGCAAAGTCGTCACAGGAGTTAAATATCCACCTCTCTAGCAGAGCACTGTGAGGGCACTGCTCTTCCCAGAGCAGAAAGAGGCAAACAGAACAGACTATGCACACGTGGGAGGAGGAGACAGGAAGAAGGGCTACACCAGCGGTTCCTCAACCTGTGGGTTGCGACCCCCACGGGGGTCGCCACAGGATTTAGCGGGGGTCGCCTCGTCTCCACCAAGTTCAAAAAATTTTAAAATGTGCACAAGTTGCTGCCGCTGCTGAGTCTGCTTCTCAGCAGCGGCAAACTCACCCCCTTCCTTCTAATGCTGCCGCAGCTCCCAGCCTCTTAGGGAACCACGGCTGTGCCTGTAAAACCATTGCGGAGCCTTCCTGTCTCTCAACAGGCTCTGTGCAGCATTGTCCCGCCTCCAAAGGAAGTGGTAAAGAACTTCCTTTGAAGGTGAGACAATGCTGCACGGAGCCCATCGAGAGACAGGGAGGCTCTGCAACGATTTTACAGGCACAGCCGCAGTTCCCTAAGAGGCAGGGAGCCGCGGCTGCATTAGAAGGGAGGCAGACATAGGGAGAGGGGATGAGGGGGCAGGGAACCTGCAACATTGCTGACATGGACAAGGGGGGCTGACATGGATGGATAGAGGGAGGGGGGATGACATGGAGGGAGGAGGGGCTGAAATGGAGGGAGGGAGCTGATATGGATGGATGGAGGGAGGGGGCTGACATGGACAGAGGGAGGGAAGGAGGAGGCTGATATGGATGGATGGAGGGAGGGGGCTGACATGGAGGGAGGGACGGAAGGATGGGGGCTGACATGGAGGGTGGAGGGCTGATATGGATGGATGGAGGGAGGGGGCTGACATGGACAGAGTGGGGCTGACATGGACGGAGGGGGGCTGACGGATGGAGGGAGGGAGCTGATATGGAGGGAGGGGGACTGACATTGACAGAGGGAGGGGGGCTGACAGGGAGGGATGGGGCTGACATGGAGGGAGGGGGCTGACGTGGATGGATGGAGAGAGGGCTGACATGGACAGAGGGGCTGACATGGACGGAGGAGGGCTGACATGGACGGAGGGGGGCAGACATGGAGGGAGGGGGCTGACATGGAGGGAGGGGGCTGGCATGGACAAAGGGGAGAGACGGGGACATACTGGACAGACGGGATAAATGCTGGACAGAGGCGAGAGACAGTGCGGGTTAGGATTATAATGGGCTGATGGGAGAGCTAGCCCTGGTAATGGGCAGATGGGGAGGGCTAGGACTGGTAATGGGTTGATTAGGGAAGGCTAGGACTGGGAATGGACTGATCAAGGGGGGGTTGGGTCTGGTAATGGGCTGATAGGGGGGTAGGACTGGTAATGGACTGATGGGGGCTAGCATTGGAAAATAGCTGATCGGTGAGGTTAGGACTGGAAATGGACTGATGGGAGGATAGGACTGGTAATGGGCTGATGGGGGGGGGTAGGAGTGGTAATGGGCTGATTAGGGGAGCCTAGCACTGGTAATGGGGTTGAGGGGGGGACTAGCACTGGAAATGAGCTGATTAGGGGAGGCTAGGACTGGTAATGGGCTGATGGGGTGGGGTAGGACTGATAATGGACTGATGGGAGGCTAGCATTGGAAATGAACTGATCGGGGGGCTATGACTGGAAATGAGCTGATTAGTGGAGGCTAGGACTGGTAATGAGCTGATGGGGGGTAGGACTGGTATTGGGCTGATTAGGGAAGGCTAGCACTGGTAATGGAGTTGAGGGGGGATTAGCACTAGAAGTGAGCTGATTTGGGGGGCTTTGACTGGGAATGGGCTGATTGTGGGGAGGGGAGGATAGAGCTGCTGGCCCTGGAAAAAAACTGGGGGATAAGGCTACAAATGAGCTGATACGAGGGGATGGGAGAATGGAACTGGAAGGGAGTGGATCTGAGAGGGGCTGCCATGGCATTTGTACTAGAAGGGACTGGTCAGTGGGGAAGGAGGGGGACTGGAAGGGAATGGACACCAGTGGCAGTCATGGGAATGCAAGTTGACATTGGAAGGTACTGGGAGTGAGGACTGGAAAGAGACTGATACTGGGGAGGGTTACTGGGACTGGAAATAGGCTGATGGAAAGAAGTGAAGAAAACAAAAGAAAAGATAAGAAATGGCAGATGGACCATAGACCACAGAAAGAGAGCTAAGAGAAGACAGGAAAGCAGAAGCCTCAGATCAGGACCAGCATGATCAGAGAATAAATTGGTCAAACAACAAAGGTAGAAAAAATTATTTTATTTCATATTAGTGATTTGACTACAAAATCATAATTTTGAAATCAAATATTGTTACTTGTTATTGTGATTAATTATTGTGGTTTAAATAAGTACATTTTATAAATAAAGACATATTGCAAATGATTACAGCGACAATGCGTTAACGGTAAAGGAAGAGAGACGCATTTGATTTTATCATTGGGGGTCACCACAAGTTGACCAATGGTAAAAGGGGTCACGGTACAAAAAAGGTTGAGAATCACTGGGCTACACAATACCTCAGCAGGGGGGGAGGGGAGTAGTCCCTCAGGTAGGCTAGAGCAGGAAAAAAAGTTTAAAACGCAGCACGTTCTGGGGACAGAGCAGTGAGAGATATTTAATTTAAAGTAACAGTTAACCTGGCTACCACACAAAGGCCAGTTAGTTGAGAGAGGCAGGCTTCTTTGTATTTTCTAGGGTTGCATTATACGCAATTCTCGTTTCCGTGCTTTTTGTTGCTCTCTCTCCATTTGTGTTCTATCTTTCTTAGTTCTTTCTTTAGCATTGTACGTTCTTTGGTGTACCATATTTCAGTGGTTCTATGATTTGGTTTTTCCTGGGTATTTGTAAATATTGCTGCCTTTGCAATTGTGATGTTCCATGTGTTTATTTCTGTTGGTAAATCATTTAGTTATAAGAGTACATTTTTAAGGAATGTGTCTGTTGAATTGAGTGAATCGTCTAGTTTGGGTTATTTCCTTAGTTTGAGGATGACTGTATGGGTTCATGGGAACGGTGAATTCTATTAAGGTATAGTCTGACCAGGGGATTTATTTTGTTTTAGGGGGAATGAATGTGAAGTGGTTGGTGATACTTTTTGGTAAGAAGACCAGGTCTAGGGTGTTCCCTTTCGAGTGTGTTGGTGTGGAGACTGTTTGATGGAATCCCATGTCGTTCAACGAGTTGAAGAATAAGGTTGTTTGTGTGCTGTATAGGGATGGTAAGTTAAATTCCCCAGGGAGGATGTGTGGTTTTCTTAATGATGCTGTGCATGCAGATTCAAAGATATAGGTTAGGTTATTATGGTTAGGGGTTGGCGGTCGGTAAACTAGGCAGGTGGACAGGTGTTTGTTTTCTATGGTGGTTATGTCTATGCCATCAAGTTTATTGCAGGTGTTAAGTGTGAGGTTTAGTTCTTGTTTACTTAGTATGAGGACCCCCTCCTCTTTTATTGTCCCTTGGACAATTGAATTGATGGTATCCTTTAATTTTTAGTTGGTTTAGAATTACAGTATCGATTTCTGAGATCCAGGTTTCCGTGATGCTGGAATGGCTGGAATTTTGTTCCTTATGGATCTTGAATTAATTAGTATGCATAAGCTTTCCTATTGGACGCTGGGGAGCATTTCCGCACGGTCTCCGTCAGTATCGACATCATCCATATGTGAAGACTAAATTCCTGCTGTTCCCGGAGATCACCTGTTACAAGTGAGTAACTACGCTTTCTCTATGGTATATGATAATGAACAAATTACCTTTCTTGATGTCTTGGTGAGGAAGGGTGAGGACACATGGATCACAACTGTATTTAAAAAGCTGACTGATAGAAACACACTTCTGCACTTCTCTAGCCTCCATCTGCTGTGCCTTAAGGAGAGTCTGCTATATTCCCAATTCATTAGATACCATAGAAATTGTTCCTCCCTTCATGAGTACCAATCCAAAGCTGAGAGACTGAGCACTGAGTTTCTAGCCAGGGGATATCCTCAGGCGGTTATAAGATGGGCATACCTCCGGGCTCAATATAATGACAGGAATAGTATGCTTGAGCCACGCATTATTGATCGCAATATGTTGAAGTCTATGTGCATTTTGTAACCCCTTATTCTCCAGGACCAAGCAGGAAGTCAGTCCTCACATATGGGTGACATCGACGTCGATGGAGCCCTTGCGGAGCATTTCCCCAGCTTTCCATGAAAGCCTTTGGGAATACAGGCACGCATGTGCGGTTACCTTCCCGCCTAAAGGTGCCATCTTGCTCAGTCTCTCTTTTTCCGTGAAGCCCACCGGACGTGTGTCCTAGTCCTCCCGGAAAATAGTTAGATTTTTTGGCGATCCTTCGCTATTTTTTTCTCCGGTTTGACGCCGGTTCCCCTCCCGCCGGGTTCGGTACACCGGTATCGAGCCCGATCTTCTTTTTTCGGTTTTTGCCCTTCGTAGCTGGTGTTCGCGCCCTTTTTTTCTTTTTCCCTGGAAGGCTGGTCCTTTGACCTCGCGGGGACTCTTTTTTCCCCGATGGCTTCCAGTGGGTTTAAAAAGTCTGATCGGTGCAAGAAGCTAATGTCTCTCACCGACACACACGACTGCTGCCTTCGGTGCCTCGGTCCTGACCACGATCCTAAGACGTGTGGACCATGTGGAAAAATGTCTTCCAAGGCACTTCGAAGTCATCAGCACCAAAAGGAAAGTTTTTTTTCTGACTCAGCCTCCGGCCGGGCCCGGACCTCATCTGAGGCCTCGACATCTCAGGAATCGGATCCCGAGAACCATCGGGGCTCCTCGGACAGGGGGGTCCCCCGACCGGGAACGAAAGAGGAAGAATCGGCTCACGAGGGCATCGTCGGAAGAAGTCCCTGGCTCCTCGAGAGCTAGGTCTCAGACCCCCGACCGTCGCCCCGGGTCCGTGGAACAGGAGAAGCCTCCCAAAGTACCTCGAGTGGAGCCAGAGTCTGCTGGACACGTAAGTCCTGTAGTCCTCGTGGGCTCTCCTCCCAGAGAGCCAACGTCAGGCCCAGTGCCGCCGGGGCCAGAGTCGGGAGCTGCTGAGTCTCCTGAGCTGGGTCTCAGGCTGACAGCCTTGGAGAGCAGATTGTCTGCCTTCATGGAACAGCAGCAGGCACTGATGGCCAGCCTGTCTGGCGCATCTGCCCCTACCACCGGAACATCGATATCGAAGTCGACCCCGGAGACCGAGCTGATACTCGAGACCATAAAGGCTCGAGGTCGACCTCGGTCGCGGTCTCCCTCGACCTCCCGTTCGGGACCGAGGGCGTTGACACCGGCGTCGGGGCGGGTGCTCACAGGCCCCGCATGGTCTGACCCCGATTCCTCATCAGATGAGTCGGCCTGGGAGACGGAGGACGAGGAGTCCCTTGATACCTTCCGGACTCGGTGCGTCCTGTTGGACTCACCGCAGTCTGAGCCCTGGAGTAGATCCCCCCGGAGGATACCCAGTTTTCGGAGTTCGTCCGGGATATGGCCACCGCGTTGGCTATCCCTGCGGACCCCGAGGAGGAGCCTCGAGCCGAGGAACTCGAGGCCCTACAGTACGATTCTCCTCCAAAGGAGGCCTTTACTGTTCCAGTTCCTCCGATGCTGGAACGGCTCCTCTTCCGGATGTGGGAGGTACCGGCCTCGGGGCCGGTTCTAAGCAAGCGGGTCGATTCGAACTATCGACTCCGGAAGAGTCCTGGCTTTCAAAAGGTGCAGCTACCACACCATTCCATGGTGGTGGAATCGACCATGCATCGCCTGAAAAGTCAGAAGATGCACTCCGCGGTGCCCCCTGGCAGGGAGGCCCAGAACCTCGATGGTTCTGGTAGAAAGTGCTTCCAGGGCTCGATGCTTGCTTGCCATGTCCAATCTTACCAGCTGTACATGGGCATGTACTTGCGAGACCTGGCCAAGGAGCTGGCTGGGTTCTCTGCTGGTCTATCCGGGGAACCCTTGCAGAGGTTCAAGTACTTGTCCTCGGGGATCCGGGAATGCTCCAAGTTTATGTCCCGCGCTGCCTACGATGGCTTCGAGGCTTCGGCCCGTGTTGCGGCAGCCGGCATCGTGACTCGATGCCAGGCATGGCTGCAGTCATCGGACCTCGAGCCATGGGTTCAGGACAAGTTGGTCGATGTCCCTTGCTGAGGTGAGAATCTTTTTTGGCAAGCCCATGACTGAGAAGGCCGCACAGCTCGAAACCGAGCACCTCATGAGGACAAGGCTGTCTAGGAAGACTTCTGCCCCTTCTCACAAAAGAAGGGCTCGGGTAAAAAGCCCTTTTACCCGAGGAAGGGCACTGCCTACAAACAGTACCCACAGTACCAGGCTGCCCAAGCTGCCCCTCAGGGTCAGCAAGCCAAGGGGCAGGGTAATGGGCCCCGTAGGCAGAGGACCCCCAAGCCTCCGGCCCCTGCTCCCACTCAGCAGGGTGGGGGTTTTTGACTCCTTAGGCATAGCCTCTCCGTCCCTGCTCTCCCAACCCTGCACAGGAGGTCGCCTCGCCCTGTTTGCCTACCAGTGGCCACTCATCACTGGAGACAGTTTATTTATTTATTTATCTATTTCTTCTATACCGCCCCTTCCAGAGATCAAGGGCGGTTTACATGGAACAGGTTAACAATTTTGTATACTTCGGTATACATTTACATTGAACAGAAACTTTCTAACTTTTTACAAATAATAAATGCGATAAACTTTCTAACTTTTTACAAATAATAAATGCGATAAACTGTCCAAACTATTTACATTGGTTATTTACAAGTGGTTATATACAATGTGTTACAGAATATTCATAGGTCATGCGTAAGTGGTGGAATTTATTTCCATTTTTTTATCATAAGTTTTTTGTGTGTGTGTGGGAGGTCTGTGTGGGGTTAGCTAATTGTGGTTTTGGGAGTTTTGAGTTTGTGTGTCTGTGGATGCTGTGGGACAGGACTTGGGGGGTAGGGGATAGTTGGGTGTTAAGCATAGTCCACAAGGGCTATCTACTACACTTCCAACAACTGCCTCCTCCATACTTTCCAGGGGAGCCTCCAAGGCCTCCCCTGCACACAGATCTTCTCCTTCAGGAGCTCCAAGGTCTGTTGGTGGACAGGGCGGTGGAGCCTGTGCCTCCCCACTTGCAAGGTCAAGGGTTCTACTCCAGGTATTTCCTGGTACCCAAAAGAACCGGTGGACTTCGACCTATTCTAGACCTCCGAAACCTCAACAAGTTCCTAGAGAAGGAAAAGTTCAAGATGCTTACTCTTGGAACACTTCTGCCCTACCTCCAGCAGGGAGGTTGGCTATGCTCATTAGATCTAAAGGATGCGTACACTCACATCCTCATTCATCCAGACCACAGAAAGTACCTCAGGTTCATTGTGGGAGGAAACCATTATCAGTACAGAGTACTGCCTTTTGGCCTCACCTCTGCTCCCAGGGTCTTTACCAAATGCCTGGCAGTGGTGGCGGCCTACCTAAGAAATTAGGGAGTCTTTGTCTTCCCCTATCTGGACGACTGGCTCATAAGAGGTCAGACGTGCCACGAGGCCTGACAGGCCACCCTCAGAACTATTGCTCTTCTTCAAAGATTGGGATTTGTAATAAACTTCGCAAAGTCCACTTTGCTCCCCTCCCAGAACTTGGAGTTCATAGGGGCGAGGTTGGACTCTCTGCTGGCAAAGGCATTCTTGCCAGAAGACAGAGCCCAAAGACTGATAAATTTAGCAAACCAGTTTCTCAGCAGGTCACTGGTCTCCGCCAGACTCTGCCTGAGGCTTCTAGGCCACATGGCTTCGACAGTACATGTGACCCCCAATGCCAGGTTCCATATGAGGCCTGCACAGTGGTGCCTTCGGACTCGGTGGTCGCAGGCCACAGGCAGCCTCAGAGAGAGGATAAGGATGTCCAGACAATTTCTGAACTCCCTCAGCTGGTGGCTGCACCCACCCAATCTGCTGCAAGGGGTACCTTTTCAGGTGCCTGGGTTCACAGTGTTGTTGACCACGGATGCCTCCCTGCAGGGCTGGGGAGCTCATTGTCTAGGCAAGTGCACCCAGGGCCTGTCGTCTCCCTGGGAAGCCGCACAGCAAATCAATCTACTGGAACTCAGGGCTATTCGGTTAGCCCTCAAGACTTTCTCTCCAGCCCTGGCTCATCAGTCTGTCCTAGTTCAAACAGACAACCAGGTAGCCATGTTTTATGTGAACAAGCAGGGTGGAACTGGGTCCCTGCTCCTTTGTCAGGAAGTGCAGGACCTTTGCTTGTTTGCCCTCAAGCACAACATGCTCCTCAAGGCTGTGTACCTCCCTGGCCAGGAAAACTACCTGGTCGACAGGTTGAGCAGGATTCTGCAGCCCCACAAATGGCAGCTCCATCCCTTAGTGGTTCAGAAGATTTTCCTGAAATGGGGACTTCCTACCATAGATCTGTTTGCCAGTCCACTGAACAAACAGCTGCCAAAGCTCTGCTCCAGACAACCGCATCCTCTATGGATGGCGGCAGATGCTTTTCTGATCATCTCTAATACCTGAGGATTGGAGGATCGCCAATGTAACACCAATTTTTAAAAAGGGTTCGAGGGGTGATCCGGGAAACTACAGACCGGTGAGCCTGACATCAGTACCGGGAAAAATTGTAGAAACCATCATAAAGAATAAAATTACTCAGCATATAGATAGTCATGACCTAATGGGAGACAGCCAACATGGCTTTAGACAAGGAAGATCTTGTCTTACTAATCTGTTATGTTTTTTTGAAGGAGTGAATAAACAGGTGGACAAAGGTGAGTCGGTTGATATTGTGTATCTGGACTTTCAGAAAGCCTTTGACAAGGTCCCTCATGAGAGACTTTTGGCAAAACTAAAGAGTCATGGGATAGGAGGCAGTGTACTACTGTGGATCAGGAACTGGTTAAAAGATAGAAAGCAGAGGGTAGGGCTAAATGGCCAATTTTCCCAATGGAGAAAGGTGAATAGTGGTGTACCCCAGGGATCTGTGCTGGGTCCGCTGCTTTTTGACATATTTATAAATGACCTGGAAAGTGGAATAACGAGTGAGGTTATCAAATTTGCTGATGACACAAAACTATTTAAAGTTGTTAAAACCCAGGAGGATTGTGGAAAATTGCAAGAGGATCTTGATAAATTGGAAGACTGGGCATCAAAATGGCAGATGAAATTTAATGTGGAGAAGTGCAAGGTTATGCACCTAGGGAAGAACAACCCAAACTATGGTTACACGATGCAAGGTTCCACATTAGGAACCACCACCCAAGAAAAAGATTTAGGCATCCTTGTGGATACCATGTTAAAACCCTCGGCCCAGTGTGCAGCGGCGGCCAAGAGAGCAAATAGAATGCTAGGTATGATAAGGAAAGGAATGGAAAATAAAACAAAAGATATTATAATGCCTCTATATCGTTCCATGGTGAGACCGCACCTTGAATATTGTGTGCAATTCTGGTCGCCATATCTTAAAAAGGATATAGCAATTTTAGAAAAGGTTCAGAGAAGAGCCACCAAAATGGTAAAGGGGATGGAAGGCTACTCCTATGAAGAAAGGCTAAAAAGGTTGGGGCTCTTTAACCTGGAAAAGAGACGGCTGAGGGGAGATATGATAGAAGTATATAAATTAATGAACGGAGTGGAACGGGTAAACATAGATCGATTGTTTACCTTATCAGAATATAGAAAGACTAGGGGACATGCAATGAAGCTACAGGGTAAACTATTTAAGACTAATAAAAGAAAATATTTTTTCACTCAACGTGTAATCAAACCCTGGAATTTGTTACCGGAGGATGTAGTAAAGGCTGTTAGTGTAGCTGGGTTTAAAAAAGGTTTGGACAAGTTCCTGGAGGAAAGGTCCATAAACCATTATTAAGAAGGGACCCAGGATATCAATGCTTGAACCAATACAAGCATTGTGGAACCTGTGTCCCTTGGGGAAACTGCTAGGTACGTATGACCTAGATTGGCCACTGTTGGAAACAGAATACTGGGCTTGATGGACCTTGGTCTGACCCAGTATGGCATATCTTATGTTCTTATGTTCTTATGATCCCACGGTCTCAGGGCCTCCTGTATGCGTTTCCTCCCACGCCCTTGGTGGCCCGAACCCTGTTCAAGATTCTTCAGGACAAGGCCTCGGTCCTGCTGGTAGCTCCCAGGTGGCCGAGACAGCCTTGGTTTCCACTTCTGCTTCAGCTGGCGGTGGATCCCCCACTGCCTCTGGGGTTGCAACCCGACCTTCTCTCTCAGGATCAGGGTTCCCTTCTGCACCCCAATCTCAAAGCTCTCAATTTGATGGCCTGGAGGCTGCAAGGGTAGTTTTAGCTCCCTGGGGCCTACCTCAGGAAGTTGAGGAGGTTGTCCTAGCCTCTAGGAAACAGTCCACTAGGAAAACCTATGCTCTCAAATGGAAAAGGTTTTCTGTGTGGTGTCAGCTACGTACAGAGGATCCCTTCTCCTGTACTGTACCAGTAGTGCTTCAGTACTTACTGCACTTATCCAATCAGGGACTTAAGTCCAATTCTGTTCGGGTCCACCTCTCAGCTCTGGCAGCTCACCACTCACTGGTGGAAGGACATTCTCTGTCGGTTCACCCCTTGGTGTCCCGCTTTCTCAGAGGCTTGCTTTTGTTCAAGCCTCCAATCCGTCCTCCTGCTCCTGAGTGGGAGTTGAATGTGGTCTTGCAGCACCTGACTCGCCCACCTTTTGAGCCGATGGCTACTTGCCCCCTACGCTTCCTGTCCTGGAAGACACTCTTCTTGATAGCCCTAATCTCGGCCAGGCGAGTGAGTGAGCTTCAGGCCCTGGTCTGTGACAGGCCTTACACCCGCTTCTATAGGAACAGGGTAGTCCTTAGGACTCATCCAAAGTTCCTCCCTAAAGTTGTCTCCTCCTTCCACCTTAACCAAGAGGTGGTTCTTCCAACATTCTTCCCTAGGCCTCATGTGAGCCAGGCTGAAGCAGTTCTGCATACCCTGGACTGTAGGAGGGCCTTATCCTTCTACCTTGACCGTACGCAGGGGCATAGAAGGGCTACTCAGCTCTTCATATCTTTTGACCCTAATCATTTGGGGTTAGCTGTGTCCAAGCGTACCTTGTCCATATGGGTGGTTGACTGTATCACCTGAGCTTACAGGGCGGCTGACCTTCCTTTGCAGGGTCGGGTCACGGCCCATCGTGTCAGGGCAATGGCTGCCTCAGTGGCTCACCTCCGCTCTGTACCGTTGGTAGGCATCTGCAGGGCTGCAACTTGGTCCTCAAGCCACACTTTTGTGGCCCATTACTGTCTGGAGAGGGAGTCCCGTAGGGACAGTGCTTTTGGTTAGGCAGTACTCCGGAATCTCTTTGAGGTTTAGGCAACTCCTGCCCTCCAGCCCTCCGTTGGGCTACCGGTGGAGGTTCTGTCAGTGAAAAGCCTTTCTTTGATGCTGGGACTAGAGGGAGTTCTCTTGTTCAGCCTGGGTTCCTTGGTAGCCCAGAGCTAGGGAGTCACCCATATGTGAGGACTGACTTCCTGCTTGGTCCTGGAGAAAGAGTAGTTACTCACCTGTAACAGGTGTTCTCCAGGAGCAGCAGGAATCAGTCCTCACAACCCTCCCTCCTCTGCTGGGAGTTGCAGTTGTATATAGTTTATTTTTACATTTTTGTGTGCTGTTTATAGCTATGTCATTTGACTAAGCAAGATGGCACCTTTAGGCGGGAAGGGAACCGCGCATGCGTGCCTGCATTCCCAAAGGCTTTCATGGAAAGCTGGGGAAATGCTCCACAAGGGCTCCATCGACATCGATGTCACCCATATGTGAGGACTGATTCCTGCTGCTCCTGGAGAACACCTGTTACAGGTGAGTAACTACTCTTTCCCCTCTGAGTCAAGGGGTACAGAATAGTATTAATAAACATTTTTCTATCATTTGGACAATCCCTGGGTTACAAGATAAACAGGCCCAGATGGTTTGGTCTCAAGGGCGGAACCTAAAAGAAATCTTATGTCCCTCTCGTTTGGAACCCATTAAATGTCAGCGGAGGAAGGATTTTTTTCCCATGCAGTGCATGTTCTTTATGTATCGAGTCTCACCCTGTTAGGTGTATTGAACATAATAATGGGAGATGGATTCCATTAAGAAATTCTATATGTGTATCACTACTTATGTTGTTTATGCTGTTCAATATCCATGTAAACTCTTATACATTGGGAAAATGTTTCGGTCTTTCGAGGCTCGAATGGGAGAACATCGGAGCAAACTGAATAGAATGTGTTTGGAAGCTTCGATCATAGCCCATTGTTCTACAGATGGACTTGTTATTTCAGATTTAGAATATTTTTGTATAGACAAGGTGGATACAGCATTGTCTGACTGTGCCAAACTGCTGACAATTTGTAAACAGCGGTGGATTTTCAGACTTGACACAGTTGCTCCAAGAGGCCTTAATGCTATGATCAAATTGGGTCTATGCATGTAGATGGGTGGGTTGTAAATAAGTTTGGAATAGATGTAATAGCTAGTATGGGGGATCCTTGAATCTTAAAAAACAGTTTGGACACTATAAGGTTTTAGATGTAAATGGGGTTCTGGTGCCTGAGTGGAGGAGTGGCCTAGTGGTTGGGGCAAGGTACTTCAGGCCGGAAGGTCGGGGGTTCAAATCCCACTAGAGGACAGCAACCTTGGGCCGGAAGGACTAGGGTTTCTAGTCCCACAGGTGCTCCTTGTGGTCTTGGGCAAGCCACTTAACCCTCCATAGCCCATGTTCCCTGTAAAATAGTTATCTCCAAATTATAATGCCCTGTTCAGTGTAATTTCAGTTTGTTCAATGTAAACCGCACTGATGCAGAATAGCGCGGTATATAAGAGAATGTAAATAAATAAATATGTGTATGCCAGGAACATATATGTAGGGTGGGAGGATGGTGTATTAATATGAGCTGACACACAGTATGGGTTTTGAAATTTTATTTGAAGTGTGCTATTTTGTGTGAACAAATCTGCTTTAATGCATGGGTGGATGTTTAAGTGGTCTGATGGATGTCATTGGTCTCTGCATGTGTTTATTTAAGGTGAGCAATTGTGGTTGGTTGTTGGGTCTTTTTAAACTGCACATGTGGGTGGGTACAGTCCTTCTAATAGTTGGGGCAGTTTGTTTGAGCGGAATGTTCCTGCTGGTAAGACTTTGTTTGTAATGGTGTGATCGAAAGTGGTGGATTTTGGTTTACTATTGGTTAGAGTTAAGAAAAGCTTATTGGATAGGTACTGTGGCTAAGTATATGTGATTTTAACACTTTAGGAATGGATTGTTTTTGGGTGAAACTTTAGAGTGTGGTATGTAAAAGGGGTTAGGTTACACTAGTATTAAGGGCAATTGTAATGTTTTCTTTTTGTGTCTTGCAGTTTGTATTGACCCCTGACGAAGCAATTGCAAAACGCCTTTGGGCGTCCGATGTGGCGTTGGGTCCAGCTGGGTCAAGTCCATGCTCATACAAATAGCATTTGGCATAAAATAAGTGTGATTTGATAAACTGCAAGATGAGCGTGCTGAGTTTATAGCAGTGAGGCGCTGAGTTTACAGCATTGAGATATTTTTGCGAGGTTATATGCTCTTTGATATGGTTGGGGAGTTTTTTAGGACCCCTGATGTTAATGTGGCAGTCTTAGGCCTGGATTGATAGCCGAAACATGATGGCCCATGGGTACTGAGATCCTTTTCTCCCCCTCCGAGTGTGATTCAGTTTTCCCTGTTTGGTGCATATGGAATGAAGATTTTTGATTGAATGGCTATTTTATAAAAAATGGCTCCCAGATTCCAGTCCAGTAGTGTAAAGGAAAATCTGTCAGATTCCATAATTTTATACCTGCTCCAAGAAAGATGTAAATCTGGGCATATTAGGCCCAGTATTGCAAGGCATTTAGATGATTTACAGAGCTGTAAACTGTGTAAATGCCCCTACACAGGACACGGTTAGTGCTGCTGAATATCCCAGAATAATGCTGTTATATGCCCCAATGTTAACTGCTTAGCATTGGGATGTGTCGGGAGATGTTCCGGGGGCAGTACCTCGGGATAACTGGGCAGTGGTGATATTCAGTCTGAAGAAAACCCCGTGATCTGGCCACAATACCGTGGCTCTTTCGGTCTCTGATCCCTCAAGCAGTGAGAAATAAGCAGAGAGTAACACAGAACACAATCATACACACAAAGTGCTACTTTCTTTGAGCTCAGAGGGAAAACAACAGACAGTCTATGGACGCAGCACAGTTCTACGTCTGTTGGATTCAAATTCTTCCTCCTGAAAAGCTTTTTCTATTAAAGAAAAAAAGGAAAGTAACAGTCATTAATCATAACACAAGGTGTCACTAGAGTTCTTTCTACAGAGTAAGAGCTTATTACATTGTATTAGATAAAATTTACTTGATTATGACAGAATTATTTATAATTGCAGAGTTACAAAAATTACGCTGTGTCAGCAGGGACCTATAGTTGACGGTACAGTGAACTATGGTTGCGCAGTTCATAGCCTATGTTTACTCTTTATGCTTGCGTTAACAATGTTCCCAAACTATTTTAAAAGACAGTTACACAGAACTCATGATTATGATATCCTATTCTATTTAAGAGGAAGTAGGTAAAAGGACAAAATTCTGAGCACATTTTAGAGATCTGCATCAAGAAATTCATCTATCTTTAATTACATATTGGGAATTCTGGTATCCCCTTTATCTGTCCATTTCTACACAGCCGTTGCCCAGTTATCCCTCAGTAGCGAAAGTTAGGCACAGCAAAAACATAAGAACATAAGATATGCCATACTGGCTCAGACCAAGGTCCAACAGTGGCCAATCTAGGTCATATGTACCTAGCAGTTTCCCAAACGGACACAGGTTCCACAATGCTTGTATTGGTTCAAGCATTGATATCCTGGGTCCCTTCTTAATAATGGTTTATGGACCTTTCCTCCAGGAACTTGTCCAAACCTTTTTTAAACCCAGCTACATTAACAGCCTTTACTACATCCTCTGGTAACAAATTCCAGAGTCTGATTACACGTTGAGTGAAAAAATATTTTCTTTTATTAGTCTTAAATAGTTTACCCTGTAGCTTCATTGCATGTCCCCTAGTCTTTCTATATTCTGATAAGGTAAACAATCGATCTACGTTTACCCGTTCCACTCCGTTCATTAATTTATAGACTACTATCATATCTCCCCTCAGCCGTCTCTTTTCCAGGTTAAAGAGCCCTAACCTTTTTAGCCTTTCTTCATAGGAGTATCCTTCCATCCCTTTTACCATTTTGGTGGCTCTTCTCTGAACCTTTTCTAAAATCGCTATATCCTTTTTAAGATACTGCAACCAGAATTGCACACAATATTCAAGGTGCGGCCTCACCATGGAACGATATAGAGGCATTATAATATCTTTTGTTTTATTTTCCATTCCTTTCCTTATCACACCTAGCATTCTATTTGCTCTCTTGGCCGCCACTGCACACTGGGCCGAGGGTTTTAACATGGTATCCACAATGACGCCTAAATCTTTTTCCTGGGTGGTGGTTCCTAATGTGGAACCTTGCATCGTGTAACCATAGTTTGGGTTGTTCTTCCCTAGGTACATAACCTTGCACTTCTCCACATTAAATTTCATCTGCCATTTTGATGCCCAGTCTTCCACAATCCTCTTGGGTTTTAACAACTTTAAATAGTTTTGTGTCATCCGCAAATTTGATAACCTCACTCGTTATTCCACTTTCCAGGTCATTTATGAATATGTCAAAAAGCAGCGGACCCAGCACAGATCCCTGGGGTACACCACTATTCACCTTTCTCCATTGGGAAAATTGGCCATTTAGCCCTACCCTCTGCTTTCTGTCTTTTAACCAGTTCCTGATCCACAATAGTACACTGCCTCCTATCCCATGACTCTTTAGTTTTGCCAAAAGTCTCTGATGAGGGACCTTGTCAAAGGCTTTCTGAAAGTCCAGATACACAATATCAACCGACTCACCTTTGTCCACCTGATTATTCACTCCTTCAAAAAAACATAACAGATTAGTAAGACAAGATCTTCCTTGTCTAAAGCCATGTTGGCTGTCTCCCATTAGGTCATGACTATCTACATGCTGAGTAATTGTATTCTTTATGATGGTTTCTTCCATTCTTCCCGGTACCGATGTCAGGCTCACCGGTCTGTAGTTTCCCAGATCACCCCTGGAACCCTTTTTAAAAATTGGTGTTACATTGGCAATCCTCCAATCTTCAGGTATTAGAGATGATTTTAATGATAGTTCACAGATTACTAATAGCAGGTCTGCAATCTCGTATTTCAGTTCTTTCAACACCCTTGGATGTATACCATCCGGCCCAGGTGATTTGCTACTCTTCAGCTTATCTAATAGTTGTAATATATCTTCCCGATGTATCGATATTTCCTTCAATTCTTCCGCTCCTTTAAATACCACTTCAGTCATGGGTAACATCCCTACATCTTCCTCAGTAAAGACTGAAGCAAAGAATTCATTCAGTCTCTCTGCTATCGCCTTGTCGCCTCTTAGTGCTCCTTTAACCCCTTTATCATCTAATGGACCAACTGACTCTCTCACAGGTTTTTTGCTACGAATGTACTTGAAAAGGTCTTTACTTCTCGTTTTTGCTTCCGCAGCAAGCTTCTTCTCAAATTCTCCCTTTGCCTGCCTTATCAATGCCTTGCATTTGGCTTGCCAGTGCTTGTGCTGTTTCCAGGTTTCGTCGTTTGGCTCTTTTTTCCATTTCCTGAAAGATGCTTTTTTGGCAACAACAGCCTCTCTGACCTCACCTTTAAACCATGCTGGCAGTTTTTTGGACTTCCTTCCACTTTTCTTAAAGCGTGGAATACAGCTGGTCTGGGCTTCCAAGATAGTATTTTTCAACAACAGCCAAGCTTGATGTACGTCTTTAACCTTTGCAACTGCTCCTTTTAGTTTTTTCTTAACTGTTTTCCTCATTTTATCATAGTCTCCCTTTCGAAAGTTAAAAGGTAGTACTGTGGATTTCCTTACTATCCCTCCTCCTCTAATTAAATCAAAGGCAATCATGCTTTGATCACTATTGCCAAGTGGCCCCAGCAACCTTATCTCTTGCACTAGATCTGGTGTTCCACTAAGGATTAGGTCTAATATGGCTTCCCCTCTGGTTGGTTCATGAACCAGCTGCTCCAAGAAGCAGTCATTTATTTCATCTAGGAACTTTATCTCCCTAGCATGTCCTGACATGACACTGACCCAGTCGATACCGGGGTAGTTGAAATCACCCATTATTATTACTGTGCTGTAACTTTTGTTAGCTTCCTTGATTTCTTTGAGCATTTCATCATCCATTTGGTCATTCTGGCCAGGCGCTCAATAGTACACCCCCACTGCCATTGCCTTCCCCCTTTTACATGGAATTTCAATCCATATAGATTCTACAGCAGATTTTGTTTTCTGCAAAACTTTAATCCTTTCTGACTCAATGCCCTCTCTAACATAGAGAGCAACCCCTCCACCAATTTGATCAGCTCTATCATTACGATATAGTTTGTTCCCAGGTATCACAGTGTCCCACTGGTTGTCCTCCTTCCACCATGTCTCTGATATTCCAATCATATCTAACCTTTCATTTAGTGCTATATATTCTAACTCTCCCATCTTATTTTTTAGACTTCTAGCATTTGCATACAAGCATTTTAGAGAATGTATATTAATTTGGCTATTGTTAGACATGGGTAATTTGGGATCTTTATATTGTTGCATAAAGTAGACTGTATTTATTCATCGTGTCTCCTTGTTAAGGGACTGGTTATTTATACCCTATTTTACCTGTTATACCTGCTTAATGCATACCCACGTTTAATTTTCCTGTTTAATGTATACTCAAGTTATTATACCTGTTTCACTGTAAGCACAAATCACGAAATTGAGATGTGCAACTCTTATGTTCATTGTAAACCGCACTGATGTCGAATAGCGCGGTATAAAAGAGACTGCAAATAAAATAAATAAATAAATAAATAAATCTTTAAGCTCTGTCTGCTCCATACTTGAGGGCATTTGGGCTACTTTACTCTTTTGTGGAACCTCTCTGCTTTTGGTAGTATCCTTCAAAGATACATTCTTCCGAACCATCCGCTCTTGGGCGACCGTCGGCTTTCCCCTAATATCTAGTTTAAAAGCTGCTCTATCTCCTTTTTAAAGGTTTATGCCAGCAGCCTGGTTCCATCCCGGTTAAGGTGAAGCCCATCCCTTCGGAAGTGCCCCTCCTTTCCCCAGAATGTTCCCCAGTTCCTAACAAATCCAAAACCCTCATCTCAGTTCTAACATTTGCCACAGAAGCTAACCAGACCACAGCTGAATATCACTGCTGCCCAGTTAGCTTTCATGCCATGCGGCTCGTTGCAACAGACCCAGATATTCAATTCCGGTGGCCAGATATGGCCCGCATTGAATATCCTGGGGTTAATGTTCAGTGGCGATGGCTATGCGCCTTAGTACATAACCATCGCAAATCAATATCAGGCTCATAATCTACATGTATACACAAGTATTTTATAAAATATACGCATATATCACAACTCTGCCTCTGTTTCATCCAACTACGACCCTGGTAACAACTACAGGCAGATAATGTCAAAGTAAGTGCACATGTTTATACTCATATGTTGTCACACAATTTTAAACTAGCTAAACAAGTAGGAAAGGTGACGGTGAAAGCTAAAAGGATGCTTGGGTGCATAGGGAGAGGAATGGCTAGCAGAAAAAAGGAAGTGATAATGCCTCTGTATAGGTCTTTGATGCGACCTCATTTGCGGTAATGCATGCAGTTCTGGAGATTGCACCTTCAAAAGGATATAAACAGGTTGGAGTCTGTGCAGAGGGTGGCTACCAAAATAGTGGTCTTTGTTATAAAGCATATGAGGACAGACTTAAGGATCTTAATATGTATACTTTAGAGCAGTGGTTCTTAACCTTGTTGGAGGTACTGAACCCCACCAGTTTCATATGCACATTCACCAAACCCTTCTTTATTGAAAAATAAAATATTTTCTTTTTCAAATTCAAGACATAGGTATATGTTTTCCTGGTTCACAAAATGAATCATGCATTAACATCACTGTGTTCAAAGAACAAAACCAATACAATGCATGAACTCACAACAAATTACATACATAACTTTTCACAAAGACATGACTTTTTTTAATACTACCACACTGAAATGGTTTTAATTTTTAACCTTATGTATTCCAATAATGAACTTATTGTATTTATGCTATTTATTATTTTTAACATTTTAACACACACCCATCACCTAATTTCCATCAGGCTACACCGCTACAATAATAATGAATATTTACTGCAAATCAGTGTGACTTCTGCTGTTGCCTTTGAGAGACCAGTTCAGAAATGCGTGGCTTCACCTTGGCAAGTGCCACTCTCATGTCATTTTCACAGCAAAGTCTGTTCCTTTTCTTTGTGTTTCTGTCCAGCATCCTCGAAAAGGATTGCTCGCAAAGATATGTTGTAACAAATGGTATAAAAATTTCCAGGGCTTTCCTAGCAATAACAGGATACGTTACCATTTGTCGACACCAAAACATTGAGAGCGTTGTTGTTCTGAAGAGTTGCTGTTGAAGCTGGCTTTGCTGAATTTCAATGATTTCATTGAGGTATTCATCATTGACATCTGCTGTCTCAACACCAAACGTGAACGGCTGTCTCACCCATGCTGGATATGACTCTCTTGTAGGGAAGTATCCGTCGAGAGACTTTGCAAGCTCATCTAAGTGCGTGGCAATTGCTTGCTTCAGTTCCGTGGGTACAGAAATGTCTCTGATTCCAGACACATCTTCGATCTTACTTACACAGTCGTCCAGCAGGGGAAAGTTTGCGAAGTTATCGTTCTCTGTTCGTCGTTTCCATAACGGTAGCTTTTTTTGAAAAGCCTTCAGGTTTTCTTTCGCTTCGATGATGTTGACTCCACCACCCTGCATCTGCTGATTGAGATGATTGAGAGATGCGAATATATCAACCAAGTACGCTAAAATGAGAATGAACTTAGAATTTTTAAAGAATCTGCATGACGATGTTGGTGCTCTTGCAAAAACAGGGCTAATTCCACACGCATGGCAAAAACACAATTCAGTACCTGTCCCCGGGATAACCACCGAATGTTAGAATGGTACAGAAGTACCTTGAATTCAGAGCCCATTTCTTTACACAGCTCACTGAAGATGCGGTGCCTCAGTGCACTATTTCACACACAGTTCACACATTCCACTACAATTTTTAATACTTCTGTCATTTCTGGAGGCAAGGTATTTGTTGCCAACGCATGCCTGTGCAGAATACAATGCATAACAGTGATGTGTGGTGCATCGGCTTTCACTAGTGCACCAAAACCAGACTTTCTTCCCAACATGACTGGAGCTCCGTCCGTACAAACTGCAGAAACCATATTCCACGAAAGATTGTTGTCTCTGAAGAAGTCATCCACAAGTTTCTTCACATCGGCTGCCTTAGTTGTTGTAAGAGGCTTACAAAATAAAATATCTTCCTTTATCATGTCGTCTTTCACATAGCGCACAAATGCAGCAAGCTGACTTAGATTAGAAACGTCTGTGGTCTCGTCGAGTTGGAGGCTGAATTTTGCCGGGCTTGATATCAGATCTGCAACTACTTGAGCCAAGATGTCTTTGCTTATGTCCTCTATTCTGTCGCTGATGGTGTCATTTGAAAGAGGAATTTGGGATAATTTAACTTCGGCCGCTTTTCCCAGCATCAGATTCGCCATCTTCAACACAGCTGGTTTTATGAGTGTTTCACCAATGGTGTGTGGTTTGCCCTGCTTTGCAATCAGGTAAGCAACTTCATACAATGCTGTGAGGATCGGTTTGTTGATGGGGTACAAAGCCGAGAGCAGGCAGAGTAGCCTTTTCATCGAATTTGGCTCTCTTCACCTTGAATTCAGCAAGCGTTGTGTTCTTGTATTCCCCATCTCCATGCAGGTTAAGGAAGTGTTCCTTTAGTTTTGCCGGTACTAGACTAGAATTGCTTAACTTGGCATTGCAAATCATGCAGATAGGACGCTGACTCCCATCACGTTCTGTTATATATGCGAATCCATGTTGTACATATTCGTCCGACCACTTTCTTTTTTTGCTCGACATAGTTAGTATGGATTAAAATATTAAGAAAGAAATCACACGACATACCATCACGACAGTCACAAGTCGACTACTGAGTGCACCAAATTCCCTGCAGCACAGATTGGCCAAGCAATGTAGCGTGATCACCTGCAGCCAATGATGGCCAAGGGGGGCGTGTCATCACGAATCATATGAGTCGGGTGCGTGTCTTGTGCCTTGACCTCCGCCGAAACCCTGAGACTGACTCACCAAACCTCTAGGGTTCGATCGAACCCAGGTTAAGAACCACTGCTTTAGAGGAAATGCGGGATAGAGGAGATATGATAGAGATGTTTAAATATCTCCATGGCATAAATGCACAGGAGGAGAGCCTCTTTCGATTGAAAGCAAGCTCTGCTACGAGGGGACATAGGATGAGGGTGAAAGGGGATAGACTCAGGAGTAATAAGCAGAAATATTTCTTTATGGAAAGAGTGGTGGATCCATGGAATAGTCTCCCAGTGGAGGTGGTAGAGATGAGGACAATATCTGAATTCAAAGAAGCATGGGACAAACACAGAGGATCTCTAAGGGAAAAGAGGGGACTATTGTAGTAGTCGATATGGAAAGGCAGACTAGATAGGCCATGTGTTTTTTTTTCTGCCGTCATGTTTCTATGTTATAAAAGCCTTTTCTGTCTGCAAAATAGGCTTTACACAGGAAAAGCTTTATATTGTATAATTACCCCCTTTATTTGGCATTATTGGCTTAACCAAAAAAAAATTCTCAATTGCAGTGGCAGCTAGTGCTAGAAGAAAAAAGATGGGACAGAGCAGCACCCTTTCTAATCACGCTACGCTAGCTTCCAGTGGGTATTAAATTTTGGCTTAAGCATCTCCCCTTTGTGTTTAAAATACTCTAGAAGAATGGTCCAAAATATCTACAGACATTTATAATCAGGTATGTTCCAACTTGTAAGTTGTAAGCCCAGTCAGATTTATGTTTAGTGATTCCTTTGGCCAGAGATATTAGACTTTGCTCTTCCTGTGAGCATTACTGTCTTGGGAAAGGCACTACAATTCTAGAATAATCTTCCAGCAGATCTTAAATTGGAAAGATGTTACTTGACTTAAATTTTTTTTTTTAAAACCTCATGGATTCTTTGTTATCATAAGCAGCTAAGGAATGTATGGGGTGAAAATTTGATAAATTTTAATCATGTATTCACTAAGAGAGGTAGTTACTAAGCTGTGATAAAATTTGCAATTTTAATGTAATCAAATTTCTTTGCAGACAAGCAGGATAAGTGCTCATACATGAGTGACGTCATCGATAGAACCTTGCATGGGAACATCTCTCAGCTCCTTCTAGAAGCTTTTAGAGTAGTCCCTCTATGCTTGTGTGCATATTCCCACTTGCCACCATGGGCACTTCATTTCTTCGGTCTTCTATTTTCTACAGAGCCCCAAAGATGTTTTCTGTGTCGGTCTGTGGTATTCTCCTGCAGTTGTTGTTTAAATTTGATTTGCTTATCTTTTCTGCTGCATGGCTATTTTTCTAAGCGACATATTCCAAAAACTGGCTAGCGTGTTTAAAAAGTGCACCAATGCCTCAGGACTATGTTTATTACAGGCACACACAAATGGTGCCTGCAATGCCTGGTTGCTTTAATGGCTGTTTTATGTTCCTGGAGCCCTCTCCTTGTCATTTGTGGTCTAGAGAAGCAGTATTAATGTATGTTTGGTGCTGAGAAGTCCAATGTATTTGTCTTTGACATCGTTGGAATTGATCTTTATGGCATATGGAGCAGAATCAGAAGCTGGTGGTGCATTGACATCGAGGGAACTTCAAGCTCACTCAGAGCTGAGCACTAGTATATCTCTCCAGCATCAGACATCCACTGATATCACCTTAAAGAAGGGGAAAGATTCATCCTTGTCCTCAAAGCCATTGAGGACCAGTGATGGCAAGCATCAAGTGGAGGCATCAGCATCGAGATCCATCAGAGCACTTTCTAAAGACATCAAGATTTCGGAGGAACCCTGGCCCTTCTCATTATCAGAGGGGCCATGCCAGCCTCCAAAGAGTTGAGACCAGCCTACCAGTACTCTCCATCAGGTTCTTTAGACATCGTCTGATTTTGCTGCAGACCTTGCAACTTTGTCCATGGCTGCCATCGAGGAGCAGCTCATGAAAGGGTTTGAACAGAAGATGACTATGTTCTTTGCCCTTCATGACACTGCAGCTTTGATGGCATTGACAATGGCATGATGGTACATCAAACCCATTGATGTACCATCCCATGGGGAGGAGTAGCCTAGTGGTTGGGGCAAGGTACTTCAGGCCGGAAGGTCGGGGGTTCAAATCCCACTAGAGGACAGCAACCTTGGGCCGGAAGGACTGGGGTTTCTAGTCCCACAGTTGCTCCTTGTGGTCTTGGGCAAGCCACTTAACCCTCCGTTGCCTATGCTCCCTGTAAGTATTAGTGTATGTGTCTCATATCCCCATGTGTTAAATGTATCCCCCAATTGTGTTGTGACCACTTTGATTGAAGGATAAGGCGGTATACAAAACTGTCTAAATAAATAAAATAAATAAAAAATCTTCAAAACCCTAAGTTTGCTCACGGGAGAGGAATTATCATCAAGACTTTGAAAAGCCTCAACATAGACTCCTGCCTAGCCATTATAACTGTCTGGTGCTTTGAGAGGTGATCGCTCACCACAGTGTGAGAAGTCATTGCTGTATCTGCATTTCTGGAGAAGATCTGCCCTCCTCCCCATGAGACATATGTCGACCTAGACAAAGATTCAGTGATCATTGGAGTACTTATCTGAGTCAAATTCTGAGTACTCTTGGGAGTCTGAGTTTGATTCTGAATACGTCTTGGGGGAGATGTCACTCCTCAACAGTGTCACAAGTCCCCACCTGAGGGGCTTACCTTCTATGATTTTGTCAGGGAAATGGCCAAGTCCATTCTATTTCTGTTGGATATGGAGAAGGAGCCCAGGGCTAAAGAGTTGGATATCCTCCAATATACCATTGCTCCTAAGGAAGCAGTGGTAGTCAGGGCCAGCCCAAGGGTTTCTGCTGCCCTAGGCAGGCCCTCCATGCTGCCATCCCCACCTCACCTTGTGCCTGAGGTGCAACCCCCACCACATCCATCCATCCACCCACCCACTGGGAGGAGGGGGGCAGCATGCTGATGCTTCCTTTGAAGCCCCAGCAGTTCAGCTGTTACTTCAGCACTGCGCGGGCTTTAAAGCGCTCATGCGCACTTGCATCCTGCTGCTCATGCCCCCTCCAAAGTAGGGGCAGGAGGGGCAGGCCATGACTGTGCATGCGCATTTTAATGCCTGTCACCACTTCAAAGGAGGAGCATGTCACCCACCAGGATCTGCTGTTCTAGATGACCGCCTAGTTTGCCTAGTGGACGGGCCAGCCCTGGTGACAATGCCCATGCACTGCATCCTTTAGAGGCTGTAGATGAGCTTATGGGAGTCTCCCCATGCCTCCAGTCAGCAAGGTGGTCAGCTATATATATTGAGTTCAAAAGGCTCACAGATTCCAGAAGCTTCAGCTGCTGCACCATTTTATGGTTGTTGCATCTGCTCTTAAAAGGGCCAAGAGCTTCAAGTCTTACTCTTTGGCGTCCCTGGGGAGGGAGGCTAGGATCTTGGGTTCTTTTGGGAGAAAGTTTTTTCAAAACGCTACACTAATGTCCCATTTAGCATCGTACCAGCACTTACAGAACATGATATGCAATTTGGAGGAATTGACTGACTTTGTCCAGCCAGAGAACATTGAGCAGTACTACTCTTTAATGGCAAAAGGGAATGAACGTGAAAAATACATTGTCTGAGCAACATACAATATTTTCTATATGGCATTGAGAGCCACCTCAATGAGTACTGGTGACCAGAGACTTTCATAACTCCAGACATCAGACTTGCATCCTAGTGTGCAGGAGCAACTCAGTGATGTGCCGTGCCATGGAGACAATCTCCTCAGAGACCATGTTCAAGAAGCTGTGACAATGATAAGCAGCATACTGACATCTTGAAATCACCCTCCATGCCCACTTCCTACCCATTTCCTCATCTAGAGGGTTCCACTTTGGGGGGGGGGGGGGGATAGGTATCCTCCTCCCAGACTAGGCAATCTTTGCACTCCCGCCCTCAACTACAAAAAGTTCAGAAGCCACAGCCAGTGTCCCATGCAAAACTGGGGGTGGGATTTCGACTGACTAATACAGAATATGGCAGCTACCCTTGTCCTTCTTCCAGTCAACCTACCAGTCTAAGGGAGGTTTGTGCTCTTTACAGACTTCAGGCCCTTTATATTCTTTGACTCTTTGGTCCTAACAATAGTCCAGGAGTGGTACAGACTGCACCTATTCAAACTCCCACCAAATTGCCCACTGAGAGTCCATTCAGTCTGCTCTCAGCATGTGGACATATTTTTGCAGGAACTCTCCACCTTCAGGCCACCAGTGCAGTTGAGTCTGTCCCATTAGGGCAGGAAAGACTAAGATACTCTTCAAAGTATTTCCTGCTGCCAAAGAAAAAGGCAGATACCATCCCATCATAGACCCTAAGGGATCTGAACAAATTTCTTATCTGGGAGAAGTTCAGAATGGTTTCCCTGGATGTCTTGCATTTCCAGAAACAAGCAGGAATGCAGTCTTCACATATGAGTGACGTTGGTACCGATGGAGCCTGCATGGGAATGCTCCCCAGTATCCAATAGGAAGACCTTTCGGAGCACTCCACTGCACCTGTGTACCTGCCTTCCCAACTCCACTCCTCAGTTCTTCATTTTCCTTGGAGCTAGCAAGATGTTCCATCCTGTCACCACTGAAAAACTTTTCTTTTTTGATAAAACATTGTGTTTTCTGCCTTCCCGTTGTTGCCTGTTCAGTCAAGTTTGACACCGGCACTGATATTTCTTTTTTCTTTTATAAATTTTCATTTTTATTTTTTTTTCTCTGCCTTTAGGCCTTCATTACCTTATCTTCAATTCGAAGACACCTTTTTTGAGACATAGAAAAACCAACTAGTGGTTTTAAAAAAAAATGCACCAACTGTGCCGGTACCATCTCAGTCACTGATAAACATGTCTGGTATCTAAAATGTTTGGGCCCTGACCATATACCCAATTCTTGTCCTTTGTGCCAACAAATGACAAAGAGAGGCCTAAAGAACTGAGCCAGACAGTATGGATCATTGTTCACCCCGGGCTCTATTTCAGTGGCTTCCACTTCATTGAGAACATCGACTTCCTCTCACGGGTCTCAGGTTTCCTTAAAGTCCTAACATAAAAGTAAGTCAAAGTCTAGCTGATCCTAAGTCATCAATTTATAAATACACTCCACATATACCAAACTTTACTATGATTGAGTCGTAGATATAGATCTTATATAATCATCAATTTAAATATGAACGGGAGGTCTCAGACATATCGGGCATAGTTTAGGCATTAAAACACACACTCAAAGTTGCCCTATTGCATCAATGACCTCCCTTATCAGCAATTCTTTAGGCAAAAATCAGATCATGTGCTAAAACTTAGCTTATACAAAGAAACTCTTTAGAGCAACAAAATCTTCAAGATGTTCGCGTTGTGTGCTTTGATGAAAGAAAG
Organism: Ichthyophis bannanicus; assembly: GCA_033557465.1. Classification (NCBI taxonomy): domain Eukaryota; kingdom Metazoa; phylum Chordata; class Amphibia; order Gymnophiona; family Ichthyophiidae; genus Ichthyophis; species Ichthyophis bannanicus. The sequence goes on from CM066033.1 coordinate 1,072,315,861, forward strand.
GCCCTTGAAGAGTTGCAGTCTAGATCTGAGCTTGTGATTCGTCATGCAGACAAGGGGGGAGCGATTGTGATACTGGCTCGTGATGATTATTTACAAGAAGCAGATCGACAACTTTCTGAGAATAAAGTTAATAGACGCTTGATGAGTGACCCTACTGATCATCTCTAAATGCATATTAAAGAAGTTACATCTAAGGCATTGCATGATAAATTGATAATAAAAAAAAGAATGGTCTTTTTTGAATGTCCCTTCACCGGCTGCTGCAAAATTCTATTTGTTACCTAAGATACATAAAGACATGATACATCCCCCGGGAAGACCGATTGTGTCCACCCGTGGAAGTGTTCTTGAGCCGCTATCTGTCTTTATAGATTCTTATTTGCGCCCTTTATTACTTGATATTCCTTCCTATATTAAGGATACCACCATTTCCTTCAGAGTTTGGATAATCATTCTATTTGGGCTGGAACACCTGATGTGTTGTTAGTTACACTAGATGTGACATCTCTGTACACTAGCATCCCCCAGACAGCGGCATATGAGACAGTGGAGACGTTTTTACATCGTCGAGGTGATTTTGCAGATACTATGATTAAGTTTCTACTGCGGCTTACTAAGTAGGCAGTGTTCAAAAATTATTTTTTGTATAATGGAATATTGTATCATCAAATCTCAGGAGTAGCTATGGGTGCTACATGTGCTCCATCCATAGCCAATTTGTTTATGGCATTGTATGAAGAAAAATGGTTGATAACATCAATTTGTGCACCATATATTAAGTTATGGTGCAGATATATAGATGATATTTTTCTGATATGGACTGGTTCGGTTTAAAGGTTAGAATGTTTTTTTGGATGGTTAAATAGTTTGGATGTGAACATTCAATTTATACATTCCTATACAGCAATGCTGAACAAATTGTGTTTTTGGATGTGTTAGTTAACGGGGGGGGGGTTGCTGGCTGGGTGACGTCTGTATATTGTAAACCAACAGATAGGAATACTTTTCTTCACTATACTCATCCTGTATGTCTTAGAGAGGGGTTACCTTTTTCTCAGTTTATTAGATATAGAAGGAACTGCTCGGAGGTTGCTGACTTTAAGAAGCATTCAAGATGCCTGAGGGCTAATTTTGAAGAAAGGGTATACCCCAAGCGGATAGCAAGACCGGCTTACTGTAGAGCGCTATATAATAACAGAGCACTTCTCCTAAAGTCAGACACTTAGAATAAGAGGAAGTAATAGAAAAGAAATGTGAATTTAATTACTAAATATTCCCCTTATATACAACGCATTATTAAAAAACATGCTAATGTGTTAAATGCCATTCCGGGGTTGGAAGAGAAAGAGTTTGGTGTGTATGGCAGCATCATCAGAATTTAAAAGGGGGAGGCATCAGATTTTGTTGCTCTGAAGAGTTTCTTTGTATAAGCTAAGTTTTATGCACATGATCTGATTCTTGCCTAAAGAATTGCTGATAAGGGAGGTCATTGATGCAATAGGTCAACTTTGAGTGGGCGTTTTAATGCCTAAACTATGCCGATATGTCTGAGACCCCACGTTCACATTTAAATTGATGATTATATAAGATCTATATCTATGACTCAATCACAGTAAAGTTTGGTATATGTGGAGTGTATTTATACATTTTTGACATTTTTCACTCTGAAAGCGACCAATTTTTTGGTTGGATCCTAAGTCATCGGCATCGAAGACTGATATCGAGACCGGGGAGAAATTCCAGTATAAGCATAGAGACTCCCCTAAGGGTGCTTCCAATGCAGACCAGCCAGCCAAACAGCCCCGGCAGGAAGATCTATCCTCCAAAGCTGTCCGGAGGTTGATTCCTCCTGGGACGCTCCCGAGGAATCAACCTCCGGACAGCTACTGGTTCCATGTTCTGGGATGGTGGCTCAGAGTCCCATACATGACTCCACCCAGACATCGGCCATCTCCCTAGACCAGCGCATGCTGGCTCTTGAGAGGAGTTTGGCTGCGTTCCTGGCAGCCTTGGTACCGATAGTATTGAGAGCTCCAGGAATGTAGTCTTTGGCATCAAGCCTACAGTAAGATGTATCGGCCCCGATGCCAGCCCTCGATCCAACATCGTCAGAGCTCCTGAGGCTGATGTCTTCGTTGGAACCATCCGATACCACTGAAACACAACATACAACCTGCCGTGGCTCTCGATACATCAGTATCAGCATCAACCCTCGACGTCCATGAAGCAACAAGGTCACGCACAAGACTGACGATACTTCAACTTTTTACCAGACTCTGATTCCAGTTCTTCAGAATCTGATGAGGAATCACTCGATTCCAAAGAACTACCAGACGTCCCTTTGGGTCCTTTGCTGCCTCAAGAACGGTGTCGGTCCCCACCAGAAAATGTCTTTTCAGGACTTCATATGGCACATGGCTACTGTGATGGCAAGCCCTGCTGCCTTGGAAAAAAATGAGGGCAGAGGAATTGGAGATACTCCAATACCCTCCCATGCCTAAAGAGGCGGCTACCTTACTGGTGCATTGAATCCTACAAGATCTTATGCCCTGTATGTGGGAAGCCCCGCTCACTGTTCCACTTGTCAGTAAGAGGCTTGATACCATGTACTGAGTACCAGAGTGCCCAGGCTTCCAAAAACCTCAGCTTCCCCACCAGTCAATGGTGGTGGAATCGGCAATGTGCCAAATAAAGAGTTCAAAGAATCATTCATCCATGCCTCCTGGTAGAGACTCAAGGATGCTGGATGCTTTTGGGCATCTATACTTCTAGGCATGTATGTTGGCCTCCAGAATAAACTCGTACATGCTGTACATGGGCATGTTTCTCAAAGATATCACCAGGGTTCTGGAGACTTTTGCTCCCATGCTTTCTGAGGATAAGCGGAGTGCATTCCAGACACACTCAGAGACAAGATCCACATCACCCCTCAATTGATCAAATCCCTTCAGTGGTGGTATTCTCCACAGAACCACCTCGTCGAGTCACCTTTTCAGATGCCTCCACCTTGATGTACCTTGACAATGGATGCTTCCAAACTGGATTGGGGAGCACATCTCAACGACCTAACCATACAGGAACTGTGGACCCTACAGATCAACCTCCTAGAACTGCGGGCATTGACAAATGTGCTTTGGGTTTTTCAATCCTAACTTTATTTTATTTATTTATTTATTTAATTAGCTGTATTTATATACCGCCTTTCTCCGGGTCAAAGTGGTGTACATGAAACAAGAGATATAGCAGTGGTTACATTGAAATAATATTACTATGTACAACATGCTATGGTTAATTAGGGGAGGTTGGATTATTATATACAAATGTACATGTATTGGGGGTACAGGTGGTACAGGGGGACTATATATAGTGAACATTGTGTAGAAGGGTATCTTATAAGGGGGAGGGGCAGCCTGTTCTAGTCAAGATGGATAACCAAGTTGCCATGTTCTACATGAACAAACAGGGAGGGATAGGGTCCCTTCCCCTCTGCGAGGAAGCTCTTTGCCTGTGGTCCTTTGCCATCTCACACCACATTCACCTGAGTCGGTGTATCTTCCAGGTGAACTCAATGTTCTGGCGGACAGGCTAAGCCGTATCCTTTGTCCATATGAATGGACCTTGCATGGAGAAACTTCCTCGGTGCGAGAAGGTTTTACATCACCTGGAGGACAGGTCCTAGTTACAGGATCACTTCCTGCCACACCAGGGTGATGCTTTCCTATCATGTGACCTCTCTCCTCCAATCTCAAAGTAATCCCCTATATTGCTATCAATAGCATGCTTTTGGTCAACTTGCCACTATCTATCACCAACTGACTGCCTACATTCTCTGCCAATTATACTTTTGTCAGTAATCATTCCCACCTGATCACTTACGTCATCTACATCCAACAATTCTCTACATAAACACCAACTGTTTTCATTAGCCTGCCTCTTACAGTTGTCTGTATAGCAATGGCATTCCTTATACAGTTGTCTATTTTATCCTTTGACTTTTGTTATCTATACTGTAGTCAGTAATGGTCTCCGCTTAATATTATATACTGTCGCCAGTAGCACAAACCCATTTTAGTCATTGTTACTGCATTGTAGCCTGTACCAATTATACTGTAACTTGTATTCTGCCACTCAAGACTCCGAGATACCCATACACATTCCCATTCAAGAAACAAAAATGTCTCTCCACTTCATTACCTTTCTCAGTTTTTACCTTCTCAGAGATTGGCTCGGGGCCTCCCTTGCCTACTCTCCCTCCACCAATCATATCCCTATCCTCAAAAACCACGGAAAAAACTGGTCAGGCAACCCTTACCACTATCCAGGTAGGGAAGCTCGTATCCGGCATTCCCACTTGATTCACATTGCTATGCACCAAACCAATAACCCTAAACAACACAAATCCCCACCATCACATAGCTTAAAATGTGCCCTTATAAATGCTCGCTCGATTCGAAAAAAATGGCCTGTAATCCTAGATATAGTTACCCTTCACGATCTTGATGCACTCATGATCACTGAAACTTGGCTATCAAAAGAAGACAATGTCCTCATTAACCAACTCATTCCACCAAACTTCTCTATACACACAACCCACAGAGAAAACAAGAAGGGAGGAGGAGCACTCATACTCACTAAGTCTGAACTCCTTTTCAACATGACCAACTCCTATAGCACTAACAACCTGGATGTAATCACCATAGTGAACAAACAATGCTCCACCAACCTGGTCTATAGAGCCCCCTCGAGCTCCCCGGACGACCTTCCCACCATATTAGACCTAGCCGCCAATACCAGTAACCTCAACACTCCCAACTGGATAATGGGAGATCTCAATCTCCCTTCACTGCAGCAAAACCAGTCCTCTTCACTCCTCAATGCCATTGAAAATCTTGGATATAAACAACTAATCATGGAGCCCACTCATACCAAAGGAAAGATTCTTGACATGGTCTTTGTTCCACAATCTGTTTCTGAACAAAACAGCAACATTGTAAAATCGATCACCGATGTACCATGGTCAGACCATAAACTCATAAACCTACAAATTCCCCTGAGCAACACTCATCTTCTTAACAACAGAAAACTGAACAACCCATCTAGAGCCTCAACAAGAGGCTTTTGACCTTTCAACAGGGAACTTATACTGTCAAGCACCCAACCACTCCTCAATGACTCAACACTCAACCTTGATGAGTCAATTGCCGCCTGGAACAACAGCCTCAACACCGTTGCTCAACTACCACACAAAAAGAACATATCAAGGAAAAGAACCTCTGCTCCGTGGTTTTCCCCCGAACTGCGGTCTTCCCTTACACACCTACGAAGACTCGAAAAACGCTGGCGCCGATCACTATCCATCGTTGATTATACAGCCTACAATCTCCACCTAGCAACTCACCGCGAGGCAATCATAACCAGAAAGAAGCAATATCACACGGATACACTCAAAAGATCACTTAACAAACCTCGTGACCTTTTCAATTTAGTCAAATCACTATCAAAGGAACCATCCTCCGAACAAAAGGAAGATAGTCACCCACAAGAGTTTGCTGACTACTTGCAATCAAAACTTCTACAGACAGACGAGCTCTCAAAAACCAATGTACAAGAAACATCCTGCCTAACATCCCTGTCTGCACTTGCCACACCTTCTGCCAAACACATCAAAGACACAATCACCTCACTCAACACTACCACTGCGCAAACCGATCCTTGCCCAGCCTTTTGGATAAAGGATCTTCGAAGTGCATTTAGCCCTTTCATTGAAAAAATCATGAACCTCTCATTTACAACTGGCTCCTTCCCCTCTACACTAAAGCTCACATCCATCAGACCTCTGCTAAAAAACGCAAACTAGACCCAAAACGGCCTGACTCTTACAGGCCTATAGCCAGTATCCCCCTCTTAGCAAAGATTTTTGAGAAAGAGACACAACGTCAAATCCAAGACCACATAGATTCCGCAGCCCCTCTAGACCACTTTCAACATGGCTTTAGAGAATACCATGGCGTGGAAACACTGCTTACCACCCTCTTCAATGATGTTCTCACTACCATAGACAACATCCGGCAAGGCGTTGTACTAATCTTCTTAGATATAGCAGCAGCGTTTGATTCGGTAAACCATGAGATTCTCCTCGGGCGACTAAAAGAGAAAGGCATCTGCGACTCCGCACTTGAATGGTGTAACTCGTACCTCGACACCAGAATGCAATACGTAAAATCTGCAACAGGAGAATCAAAACTCTTCCATCAAAAACAAGGCGTCCCGCAAGGATCCTCTCTTTCATCTCTCATGTTTAACATATATATGCAGCCTATCTGCAATATCATCAGATCATTCAATGTGAAATGTATGATATACGCAGATGATATCCTACTCTACATGCCATTTTCCACAATGCAAATGGATTTATTGCCTATAACAAATTGCTTTGACGCAGTATCAGAATGGCTCCTGTCACAGAACCTTCGCATTCAACATAAGAAAACTGAGGTTCTCTTTATCACAAGAGACCCCAACTTCATTCCACCACCACATATAAGTGTTAAGGGAGCTGATCTATGCACTAAGGAAACAATAAGATACCTCGGAGTCACATTTGACCATCGTCTCAACATGAAATCACACATAAATAATATTGTAAAAGCTGTGTACTTCAAGATACGCACGCTCAGGCACCTACGCTCCTTACTAGACCAAGAGGACTTCAGAACCATCTACCAAGCACTGATCTTACCTCATTTCGACTTCGCCAACTCCATTCTGCAAGGACTCCCACAATCCACTCTGAGCCCATTACAGCTTGCTATGAATACTGCTGCAAGGGTTCTACAAGGAGCGTCCAAGAGTGAACATGTTACACCTATCCTCAAGCAGCTCCATTGGCTCCCTATACACGGAAGGATTATGTTCAAGACCTTGATTCTCACATTTAAAGCCATCAATGGTCTATCAGCCAACTCACTCACGGAGCTCACACAAAATGTACCCCCAAACAGAAATAGAAGACAGGTAGCATTAAACTCCCTAATAATGCCAAAGGCCATAACAGCATGCAGCCTATCAACAGCAAACAGAGCTTTCATATTTTGCGCACCAAAATGCTGGAACTCTCTACCACCTGATATCCGTGCCATAACCGACTTAGCCCAGTTCAGAAAGGCCCTCAAATTCAACCTATTCATCAAATACTACCCCACATAAAGTGAAACATAACAGTCCCACCGCAAATTTAACCACAGCTTTCTCATTGTCACTAGCATTCTTGCTAATCTGTGTAAATAGTTTGAGTATGTTATCTAATTAACAGATCATATATTCCATGTAGATAGTTCTCCCATGTTTTTCCAAGTTTATGCTCCTGTTATATGTAACACCGAACAGCCTGTTCTGGTTTTTATTTTGTTCTATGTAAACCGCGCTGATGCCAAATAGTGCGGTATATAAGAAATGGAAATAAATAAATAAAATAAATGGCAACAGGGATGCTGCCAGACTGGAGGTGGGACTTCAGGACTATATCCCTGTAGGTCTCGTCTATGTACCTCTTTGTCTTTCTTATGTCTTCCAAGTCTGCTACTCTAGCCTCTAGAGAACGGACTCATTCCCTGCGAGCAAAGAGCTCCTTGCACCTAGTGCACACGTAAGATCTCTCACCAACTGGGAGAAAATCATACATGTGACACTCAATGCAAAAGACTGGAAAGCCCCCATCTCGCTGCTGGACTGCTGTCTGCATCTTAGTTTTAAGCTTGTGTTTAGATCTTTACTTACTAAGGGTTGCTATGGGTATTTAAACTAATAAAACTGTACCTAATATGTTTAATATACCTTGTTCACCTGAAGCTTAATTAATCTCAGGTCCTTAGTGTATGACTGAGAGCACCTCCTTTCCTTTAAGATGTGTAAGTACCTATAATGCTACGATTATCCCAGGGGTGGGTGGGTGTTGGGGAGGGGGGAGGGAAATAACACTTATTAAAAGAGGGCTGCTACACAGTATCCTGTCCTGTGCTGCTGAGGTAAGCTATATTCTGATTTGATTTAAATGATATCTCTTTGCTGCTGCTAGGCTCTAACTTATTATGAAATTTAAAGTACAAGCTCTCTGCTGGGTATGAAATAAGAAGAAGAAACGCCTTGAATTGCATCGATATTCGCTGATAGAGTATATTAACCGTCAGCAAATACCCCGTGGTTTATGCGCATATAAGGAGCCTAGAAAACCTGCTATGGAGGTTGAGTTTGTGGAACAGTGGAATCAAATATTAAACAAGTGCTCTCTGGACCTTATGGTCCTGATTGTCGATACAGCTAAGAATGATTTGGATAAGTTAACAGAAGAACTGAGTGTAATGGAGGCTAGTTTGAAATCCCTGGAGCAAGAAGGGGTTTTTGCCCTTAAAATGGAGGATGTGAAATGGCAGATAGAGTCTTTTCATCAAGAGGTTATGGCAGCAAAGTTGCGGAAATTTAAACGAGATCATATGGACTATACAGTAGGGTATATTTACCCCTGGATGAACACCAAACGGAAAGCAAATAACTAAAAAAGTAAATTTTGATGATACTTCGGACGAAGGAGCTTCTACAGATTCTACCCGATCCTCTAAAGAAAGTGGGGATTTTTTAGAGGAAGGCACAAACGGCAAGAAAAAGAAAAAAGAATCGGATCGTTTAAAACAACGATCGGTAGTGAAGAAAAAATAAGTTTGCCTCAGTCTTTAACACCTAATAATGATCTAGTGGTTAATATATCGGGAAAAGCTCTATCTTCTTCTGAAATAGGTATCCTAAATAAAGGTTTATCATTTGTGCCTCGGTGTGAGTTTGATTCTTTTCAATTTAGAATAGATCTGGAGGCTTTGATTAGGAAGCTGTGGCTAAAAGCCTATTTTTCAGAGGTGTCTTCTGTTGCTGCTGATCTGCCGGAAGAGCCTTCACAAGAACTAGGCTCCAAAAGAATTCGATTACCATTTAGATCTACATGGTCCCCTCCAGGATGTCCTCCACCTGCACTGGATGTTTTCAAACAATTGGTATTACGTGATGTACAGTTGTTGGAGTCCACTCGAAAATTGCAACGTACAGCTCTTTCCCCGGACGAACACAAGGCATTGCGAGAATTACGGGCTCGTTCGGACATTGTGATAAAGAGAGCTGACAAGGGAGGAGCAATTGTGGTGATGGCAACGGAGGATTATGTTTCTGAGGCCTTATTACAATTACAGGACTCAGTAGTGTACACACAACTACAACTTGATCCTCTTCCGGAACTCCAACAAACAATTAAAAGTTTAACTTTGCAAGTGCTAGATCGCCATTTGATCAATAAACGGGAACATCAATTTCTGAATTTGAGAGCGCCTGGTACGGCTAAGCTGTACCTGGTTCCAAAGATTCATAAAGATTTATTGAGACCTCCAGGAAGACCTATCGTGTCCACCCGTGGTAGTATTCTAGAGCCTTTGTCAGTTTTCGTGGATTCATATCTGCGTCCTCTTTTACCCTCAATACCCTCATTTTTGAGAGATACCACTCATTTTTTGAATGTTCTTGAAAATCAACATTCAGTAGCAGCCCAGTCTGATATTTTGTTAGTGTCATTAGACGTTGTCTCACTGTATACCAATATACCACAGGGGGCGGCTTTAACAGTAGTAGAAAAAGTACTTAGACAGAGTACTGACATGACTGAGTTGAAAAAAGATTTTCTTCTTAAATTAGCGGAGTTAGCCATTAGTCGCAATTATTTTACGTTTCAAGGCACATTGTATCAGCAAAATGTGGGAGTGGCTATGGGCGCTAATTTTTATATAGGGTTTTTTGAGGAATAGTGGATAGCAGCTTCACAATATTCTCCACACATTGTGCTGTGGAAACGATTCATAGACGACGTTTTCCTATTATGGCGTGGCACAGTACAGACATTAGAGGATTTTTTGGGGTGGTTAAATACATGTGATATTAATATTAAGTTTACTTCGAAGTACCATTCTGAGACACTTAATTATTTAGACGTGAACATAAGACGCTCTCCAGAGGGGTGGGTTACCACGGTTTTTCAGAAGCCGACGGATAGAGTTACTTATTTGCAATTTGGTAGTATGCACCCTCCGCGATTAAAAACTGGGCTTCCCTTTTCTCAGTTCTTACGATTTAGGCGGAACTGCTCTGATAAGGAAGATTTTAAACGGAAAGCAAAAACATTACAAACTCATTTTATACAGCGGGGTTATCCAAAAGAGGTGGTCCGTCGGGCTTATACTCAAGCGTTATATAATCACCGATCAACATTGCTAGGGGTTGATACTGTAGATAGACGGGATGATAAGAGTGACACTTCTGTGAATTTGATTACTAGGTACTCTCCCCTGAGTGGTGCGCTGCAGAAAATCTTGCGAAAACATGGTAATGTTTTGGCAACAGTACTAGGATTGGAGAATAAAAAGATTCGATGTGTCTGGCAGAGAGCACATAATTTAAAGGACCTACTCAGTCCAGCAGCAGTTCCATTAGGGGAACAAGGGGCATATGCCAGGAGTCCGGGCGGCCACTTGCCATGCGGTGTGTGTGACATCTGTGCCATCACGCTATGTTTGGATACTTTCATTTATAAGGGTGTTTGGTTACCTATCCGATGTCGGACCACTTGTGACTCCACCAATGTGGTTTATGCGGTGGTGTGTCCATGCGGGCTGTGCTATATAGGGAAGACGGTTCGTACATTCCGTGTGCGCATGAGAGAACATCGGAGTCGTTTACATTGTAAAAGTGTGGAAGCTCCCATGGTTAAACATTGTCTAGAGCAGGCACACACATTTGAACAATTACGGTGCTTGTGTCTTGAGCAAATAAATGCTGGTAGCCAGGGGAAAACACTGGATCAAACACTTATTAAACGTGAACAACGGTTGATTTTTTGTTTGAACACTTTGGCCCCGGCAGGGTTGAATGGACAGATTGATTGGGTAGCGTGTGTTTAGTTCTTGTGGAATGGGGAGGAGAGAGGCTTTTCAGTATGTGATTGGTTGCTGGAGGTTTAATAAAGGAGGGGGTTCCGTACATCACGCATGCGTGGCGTTTTTTCACTGGCGGGAGATTTGTGACAGCCGGTGGAGTAAGGAGATTGAATGCGGGCAGCATCATAGGTAAAAGAAGTATTATGGTCGGGGTTTTTAGTAACATTTTATAAGGATTTTTATATACTGTGTGGTGTGGTGAGAGAGGGATTCATTGGGTTGTTTCTGTTGTTTTTTTCTAGTTGTGTATTGGTCCCCTGACGAAATAGACCTGAAACGTCTGCTGGTACCGGGACTGTACGTTGGGATCACAAGAATGAGGGGAGACTTCATCCGGTCCTTTTTTTGAAGCTGAGTACAATATATTAAGATTAATAGGACTGTATGGTGTCTTCTGGAAGATTTTTGTATAATGAACGGTTTTCATAAAACTAGCATGGGGTCATTGATGTGATGCAACACAAATGCTGCCAGTGGGTGTAAACCTAGAAGCAGCAGTGTTATTTTAAACTGAGACCTCGTCTGCTAGTTTTGTTTCTTTGCACAGTGAATGGTGAACGATACTTTTTGATTGATTGGGTATGAATGTAACCAGAAAGTTCTCTTCTGTGTTTTAAATTTAAACTTAAACTGCTGCTACTAGGCCCTGACTGATTTAACAAAAACAGTGGGTTCACAGATTAATTAGCTTTAATACAAAGAATTCCTTTCAGAAAATTCCCAGAAGTATATACTTGCAATTGCAGATCTCTCTCCAGAAGTAACAGTCCCCTTTTCTAGTCCTTCAAGACTGAGGATCACAGAGCTCTGGTTGAGCTATTTATGCCTGTGCTGCTGAGGTAAGCTGTGACCAACTTCCTGGGTGATTAACAGTCCTTGCTTGGATAGAAGGAGTCTTCCAAAATGGCCTTTTGACCTGCCACCTGGTGTTAACACCTATTGAAAAGGTTTCACAGGTCTCTTGCCCCCTAGGTAGAAGGCCTCTTTGTAAAGGTCTCTAGAAGACTTTATTTGTTGCTCAAAGAGTACTGACCCTGTTTTGCCTTTTATGCTAAGCTATATTCTGATTTGATTTAAATTATAGCTCTTTGCTGCTGCTAGGCTCTAACTTATTATGAAATTTAAACTACAAGCTCTCTGCTGGGTTCTAAATTTAAATATTACTAAAAATTACCACAGCACCCCTTCCCAAAAATATCCAATATTAATTCACTTCACATAGTGAAGAGCACTGCACTTGATACAAGAACCATTTCCGAAACTTGCACGATGTGCCTTATTCTCAGAGGATTGTGTTTTGCTGTGATTTTGAACACGTTCTTCACCAAGGATAAGCTAAGTTTTTTTTAAGCTGTTAAGCAGTGTATGTTTGAATAAAATGGATGTTGCCATCTGGTGTGGTTAAGGTACTGTTCTAACCTCCCTTGGCCCCATCCGACAAAAAGAAGTGAATTAATATTGGATATTTTTGGGAAGGGGTGCTGTGGTAATTTTTAGTAATATTTAGGATTAAGTATTGCCAATAGCTGGGGTTTTTGTTTTTGTGGGTTCTAAATTTAGCCAGAAAGCTCTCTTCTGTGTTTTAAATTTAAACTAAAAGTACTTTGCTGATGCTAGGCCCTGAGTGACTATTAAATTTAAACTACAAGCTCTCGGCTGGGTTCCAAATTTAACCAGAAAGCTTTCTTCTGTGTTTTAGGAACTGGTTAAAAGATAGAAAGCAGAGAGTAAGGCTTAATGGCCAATTTTCTCATAAGAACAAATGAAATGCCATACTGGGTCAGACCAAGGACCATCAAGCCTAGTATCCTGTTTCCAACAGTGACCAATCCAGATCACAGGTACACAAAGTCCACAGCTTCCGCAATGCTCGCCCTGAGCAAAGCAGTGGATTTCCCAGGTCCTCTTTAAATGGTTTATGAACTTTTCATTCAGGAACTTGTCCAAACCTTTTTTAAACCCATCTACACTAACAACTTTTACTACATCCTCCGGTAACAAATTCCAGAGTTTGATTAAGGGTTGAATGAAAATATATTTTTTCTTATTCTCAGTAGAAAAAAGATAAATAATGGAGTACCCCAGAGATCTGTGATGGGCCTGTTGCTTTTTAACATATTTATAAATGATCTGGAAATGGGAAGAACAAGTGAGATAATCAGATTTGCAGATAACACACAATTATTCAAAGTTGTTAAAACACAAGAGGGTTGTAAAAAGTTGCAAGTGGACCTCGATAAATTGGGAGACTGGGAGTCCAAATGGCAGATGAAATTTAATGTGGACAAGTGCAAAGTTATGCAGTTAGGGAAGAACAAACCAAACTGTGGTTACACGATGCAAAGTGCAGCAGTGGACAAGCAAGCAAACTGAATGCTAAGAATCAAAGAAAGGAATGAAAAATAAAACTAAGGATATCTGTATCATTCCATGGTGTTACTGCACCTTAAATATTGTCTGCAATTCTGGCTGCCATATCTTAAAAAGGATATAGCAGAATTAGAAGAGCCACCAAAATGGTAAAAAAGATGGAAGGGATATCCTACAAGGAAAGGCTTAAAAGGTTAGGGCTCGTCAACTTGGAAAAAAGATGGCTGAAGGGAGATATGATAGAGGTCTATAAAATAATGAATATAGTAGAAGCGTAGATCAGTTGTTTACTCCTTCAAATAGTAGAAAGACTAGATAACAGTGGACTGAAATACTTGACTTGGAAGATCTTATTTTCGGTGGCACTAACTTCATAGTTAGTGAGCTCCAGGCTCTAGTAGTGGATGCACCCTTTACAAAGCTTTTCAACAATAGATTGGTATTGCATATTCATCCTAAATTTCTTTATATAGTGATGTTGGACTTCCGCTTTAATTAATGAATGGTCTTTCCAACATTTTTTCCCAGATCCCATGTTCACAAAGTGGGAGAGCATGTTGCACATGTTGAACTGCAAGCCTTCTATTTGGAGTGGACTAAAACTCATAGAAAATCCACCCAGCTTTTTGTTTCCTTTGACCCCCAGTAAATTGGGAGCTGCTATCAACAAAAATACTATCTCAGTTTGGCTAGCAGAATGCATCTTTTTCATTTATACCCAGGAAGCCTTGATGCTCAAGGGTCATGGCATAGCTCACATCATCTGAGCCATGGCTGCAACAATTGCCCACTTGCACTCAGCCTCCATGGAAGTGATCTGCACGGATGCAACTTGGATCTTAGTCCACACATTCACATCACACTGCTGTTTGTGAATGGACTCCCAATGCGACAGCAGATTCGACCAGACTGTACTTCAAAATCTGTTTGGGGATTAGAATCCAACTCTATCCCTCTAGGCCCATTTTTAATTTTGTTCCATGCTACCTGTGATAAGGAAGCTTATCATGGTTCAGGAGGGGGCTATAAAAGAGGTGAATTGGCTTTGAACAAGCAACCTGTCTTTGTTGGTAGAAATACTAAAATAGAATGTTTTCATAAAAGACTACCAGTCCCAGAATGCACCAGGTTTCAAACAGCCTCTAGAAGGGCTGAAGTGGGGAAACGTGTGTTCAATCAGGAGAGCTATGAGGTAATCCCCAATCACTCATCTCCAAGGGCAGGGCTTGATTCAGCACACCTGGGCTGTGCTAGGGTGGAGTGTCCCTCTAAGCACTTTAAAAGTAAAATATATTCTACACAGAGACAGAACAGGGAGAAACAGCACAGGGAGAAGCAGAAGCTGCAAATCCAGAAACAGAAGCCATTGGAGAAAGAAGAGAGAGAGGAGGGAGGAGTGGCCTAGTGGTTGGGGCAAGGTACTACAGGCCGGAAGTTCGGTGGTTCAAATCCCACTAGAGGACAGCAACCTTGGGCCGGAAGGACTGGGGTTTCTAGTCCCGCAGATGCTCCTTGTGGTCTTGGGAAAGCCACTTAACCCTCCATTGCCCATGTTCCCTGTAAGTATTAGTGTATGTGTCTCATATCCCCTCTGTTAAATGTATCCCCCAACCGCTTTGACCCGGTGAAAAGCGGGATATAAATGCAGCTAAATAAATAAATAAAATAAATAAACTACCACAGCAGAAGCAACGTGGAAGGAAGAACAGAAAGACATCTTGGAGGTCTAAAGAAGGAGCCCACAGCAGTACGTGTGTTAGGAGTGATTCCAAAGGCAAGCATACTCCATTGGACTGGAGGAAGCCAGAGGATTGGGGTTATAGAGCCAGGAATTCCCAAACGGCACCTTTGAGGGAGACGGCTGCATTTGGAAGGGGCCCTAAGACCGGTGCAAGAAGGTATGTGAAGAGAGACCCAGTGTCCAGGGATCTTGATTGGAAGGCTGGACATAAAAGCCGGACTACTTACTGACCAGGATACCAGGAGAGGAAACCTAACAGCAAGGGAAGCTCAGGTATGAACTTTGATCTATGCCCTAGCTCTTCATCTGGAAGACAGCAGGGAAACAAATATTATCCTGAGAGTGATCAATTAAGGAATTCCTCTGAGCCAGACCATGATATTGATTCCATGATATTTGAGGAAGAAGGAGATATATCAAATGATCAGTTGGAATACATGGATTGCTCTTTGTCTAGGCTGCTGTTTTAAAGTAGTTTCTCACTAATACAACAACCACCAAAAGGAACTGTAACTTGTTCTTTGATCTACCCAGAAAAGTCTCTGCAAGAAAGCTTTAGGGTAGGATTGAGCCACGTAGAGAGAGTGAACCAGCAAAGGGGTTTGAAGCTGGCTAATTATTTGTAATTGAGCCAGGCACAAGTGCACGTGAGCTCTAGAAGGAAACTTCTTCTTTGTGTGTGTGAATAGAAGAAAGTTATCCTTGATAAAGAACAGTTTTTTTGTTACTTTTAGGTTTTGTTTTTGCCTTTTGGAGCACTGCTAAGAAGGTCATTAGCAGGAGCCATCAAAAAGACCTTTTCTGTTTCCCATCAAGGTCTTTATTGATTTATTGCTTAAGAAGTTCAGTTACCTTATATCATGTTTTGTTTTTCCTTAGTACAATACTTGAAGCAAGTGTCCTTTTGTGTTACCAAGTAAATCTGTGTGGGAGAATTAACCCCATGAATAAAATCTGTTTTTCTTTGTTTACACTCGAGTATCACAACTCATTATTTTGTGAACGGCTGATTCTGGTATGAATGAACTACAACCCCCACACTCCTTTGCAAGTCATAATAATATTTTGCCTTTGCCAAGACTGTGGACATTCACGACCAGCACCCGCATTTACATACCTCGTTGTTTCTCTATCAACCTAATCATCTATTGCTATAAAAAGCTGTTCTGTTCGTTAGTGTCTGCCAGTTACCATTCTAGTTTACTCTTTTTATTTCTTTTCGATGCAACCAATAGTTAGGAAATCCCATGTGTGGGCACTTATCCTATTTGTCCTTGAAAAAAACATAGGGGCTTGTTTACAAAGCCGCGGTAGCGGTTTCCGATCATTATCGGAGCCGCGGCCCCATTGATTTCAATGGGGCTGCGGCTCCGATAATGATCAGAAACCGCTACCGCGGCTTTGTAAACAATCCCCATAGTTTTCCACCTATAGCAGGTGTTCTCCATGGGACAGCAAGATAAGTCCTCACAATTCTCCCAACTGCCCTTGGAGTTGTATTCTGATTAAGCTGCTTACCAGATTGAGGAGATGAGGTGCAACTTCAGCAGGCAGGAAATGTGTGCATGTGTGGAGGGCCTACTCTAAAAGCTTCTAGAAGGAACTGAGAGAGCTTACCACACAAAGCTCCATCAATGATGTCACCCATGTGAGAGGACTTATCCCGCTGTCCTCGGAGAAAGCATAGTTACCTGTAGCAGGTGCTCTCAGTAAACTCCAGGAATAAATCCTCATGTATGGGTGACGTCACTGTCATAGCCCCGCACAGGAATGCTCCCCAGCTTCCAAAGGAACCATTTGGGAGGCACACCACCCATGTGCGCCTGCCTTCCTGCCTGCTGTGGCACCATCTTCTCCAGTCAAATAACATAGCAGGAGCCAAAAAGGCATCTCCCTGGAGATGTGGGAGGGTTGTGAGGACTTATTCCTGCTGTTCACAGAGAACACCTGCTAAAGGTAAGTAACTACACTTTCTCCGTGAACAAGCAGGAAATATGTCCTCACGTATGGGACTCCCAAGCTACAGGCTACCAGAACCCAAGGAGATCAACAGCCAACAAGGGCAACCAAACTGGAGAACCCAGGAAGAACAGAAAGACAATCCCCAAGGGACTCATCTGATTCAGCACCCTCAGCAGACATCGACCCTGAGGGGTTTTAGCAGGTTGCCAGGATGCAGGGCCAGCCCATCCATTGTACGGGAATGTTTTCGCATATGGCCCCGCACCTCAGGGGGCCCCATGCCTCACTGACTTTAGAGGGAGCCAGTGCCCCCATTTAACCTCCTGGGTGGACTGGTGGTGCACCTTCATGCGCTACAGATAGAAGGCCAAAGCCCATTTGCAGTCCAAAATATGCAACACCGCCTCACTCTGGTTAATGTGAGGCCAGGGAAAGACAGTCAGTAGGACTATCGACTGGTTGAGATGGAATGCAGAGACCACATTTGGCAGAAAGTGGGGGTGTGTGCAGAGAACCACCCTATTCCTGGTGTATGGTGGGTGAGCTATCAAGGCTTAGAGCTCACTGATGCGTCGGGCCAACATAACCACTACCAGAAAGAGGACCTTCCAGGTCAGGAATTTCAGGGGACAAGAGTCCAGTGGCTCGAACGAAGCCCTCATTAGCTGTGGCGAGTACCACATTGAGATCCCAAGATACCATGGGGGCTTGAGGGGGAGGCTTTGAGAGCAGCAGGCCCTGCATGAAGCGAGCCACAAGAGGCTGGGATGAAACTGGCTTCCCGTCGGAGCTGCGATGGTGTACCCCTATCACGCTGAGGTGAACGCGCACTGAATTAGACTTCATGCCTGAGTCTGAGAGGTGCAGGGGATACTCCAGTAGCTGGTCCACAGTGCATGAGAAGGGGTCCAGCACCCTTCCCGCCCACCAGGTAGTGAACCTCCACCACTTTAGTGCATAGGCTTTGTGCATCAAGTCCTTGCAGGATGCCAGAAGGATGTTTGTAACCCCCTCAGGTAGAATGAGCTCTGAAAGAACTACCCACTCAGCATCCATGCCATGAGGGCCAAGGAGCAGACATTGGGATGCAGCAAGGTTCCGCCCTCCTGAGAGATGAGGTTTGGGGTAGAGCCCAGGCAGAGAGGCTCCCTCTGCGAGAGTTACTGCAGGAGTGGAAACCACAGTTGCCGAGGCCAATAAAGAATGGCAAAGATCATGATGCCCTTGTCGGCTTGGAGTTTCAGGAGGGTTTTCGCCATGAGTGGTATTGAGAAGTATACATACAACAAGCCCTCCCCCCCCCCCTGTGGAGGAGGGAAGGCATCTGAGGTTAGGCAGTTACTGGCTGTCCTCCAGGAGCAAAACTGGCCCACTTGAGCATTGTGTGCTGTGGCAGAGATTCACACGGTGTGCCATACTCCTGAAAGATCCGGTCCACCACAGCCCTGTGGAGGGTCCACTTGTAGAAATATAGAAACATAATGGCAGAAAAAGACCACATAGCCCATCTAATCTGCCCTTCCATATCAACTACAACAGTCCTCTTTTTACCTTTAGAGATCCTCTGTGTTTGTCCCATGCTTTTTTGAATTCAGATACTGTCCTTGTGTCCACCACCTCCTCTGGGAGACTATTCCACGCATCTACCACTCTTTCCATAAAGAAATATTTCCGCATATTACTCCTGAGTCTATCCTCATTCTCTCTCATGCTGTGTCCCCTTGTAGCAGAGCTTGCCTTCAATTGAAAGAGACCCTCCTGTGCATTTATACTACGGAGATATTTAAATGTCTCTATCATATCGGCTCTATCCCACCCTTCCTCTAAAGTATTCATACTAAGATTTTTAAGTCTGTCATCATATGCTTCAAAACAAAGACCATTAACCAGTTTAGTAGCCACCCTCTGCACCGACTCCAAACTGCTTATATCCTTTTTGAAGGTGCAATCTCCAGAATTGCACACCATACTTCAAATGAGGTCGTACCAGAGACTTATACAGAGGCATTATCACCTCCTTTTTTCTGCTGGCCATTCCTCTCCTTATATAACCTTGCATCCTTCTGGCTCTTGCAGTCACCTTTCCTACCTGTTTAGCTACTTTAAGATCATCAGACACGATTATGTCCAGGTCCCACTCTTCATTTGTGGACAGAAGTAACTCACCCCCTACACTGTACAGCTCCTTTGGATTTTTGCAGCCCAAATGCATGACCCTGCATTTTTTAGTATTAAATTTTAGCTGCCAAATTCTAGACCATTCTTCAAGCTTAACTAGATCCCTCCTCATGTTATCTACTCCTTCCTGGGTGTCTACTTTATTGCAGATTTTGGTATCATCTGCAAACAAGCAAACCTTACCCAATAGCCCTTCTGCAATATCACTAACAAAGATGTTAAAAAGAATCGGACCAAGGACAGATCGCTGCAGCACACCACTAGAAATGCCCTTCTCCTCAGATTGAGCTCTTTACCTGTACCTTTTGTTGCCTCCCACTCAACCAATTTCTAACCCAATCAGTAACTTTAGGGTCCATCCCTTGGGTGTTCAGTTTGTTTATAAGTTGCCTGTGTGGAATAGTGTCAAAGGCTTTACTGAAATCTAAATCTAATTACACGCATACAGCTGAAGGACTCTGCTGAGCTGATCCACTAGAACCTTGAGCTTGTCAGGCAGATAGGTCACTCTCAGATCTATTCCATGGAGCAGAGCACAACCAAACTGCCTCCCTGCAGAGAAGGTATGAGTCTCTGCCCCCTGCTTGTTCATGTAGAACATCACCACATAGTTGTCTGTTTGGATCAGAACCACCTGATTGGCCAGGTGCACTTGGAAGGGCATTGACTATTTCCCAAAGCTCGAGAAAGTTGATCTGGAGCAGGCTCTCCTGCTCGAACTACAGGCCGTACATGTAGGCTGTCCAGGAGAGCTTCCCAACTAAGCTTGGATGCATCTGTCATGAGCACTTGCGAGGGAGGGGGGATACCATCTGGAATGGAAGGCCTGACAAGCCACTAGTCAAAGGACCGCACCAGAGGTGTGATGACTTGCCACTCTGTTCCAAAAGTGGCCCAATGCCTGCTTCCATTGTGTGCTTAGAGTCAGAGGACTACGAAGGTATTTTGGAGCGAAATGTGCTGCCTAATGTCAGAAAGCTAGGTCTGGGTTGAAGGACAATGACCCAAAACATACATTCAAAAGTACAAAAGATTGAGTAAAAAGGAACAAATAGACTCTTAAACTGTCCAGAAATGAGTTCGGATCTCGATCCAATCGAGAACCTTTGGAAAGAGCTGAAATCTACCATTGGTAAAAGGAATCTGGAAAATATTCATTAGCAGGAACAAATCGCAGTTGAAGAGTGGGAGAAACTACCAGAAGACAGATGACAAGAAACGTTTGGAGGCGGTCATCACTGCTAAGGGTTGTGCAACCAAATATTAGTGAAGGTTGCCATTAATCCTGTCCAGGTCATATTTTTTTTTCTCAGAAATTACTACGACTAGGTTACACAGGCATCTTTTTTTTATGTATACTTTTGAACATACCATTAAAATATTATGATGACATACAGATGGAATATTTCCAATTATTTCTCAAGATATTGTACACAACATACCTAAAATGCAAGGGTGCCAATAATGTTGACTATTCATGGAAAGATAATGCCAGCTAATGTACTGCCTGATCCTTTCAAGGAACCTCTTAAGGAGGCTGGTTCAGGCTGTAACTTCTGACCCCCTGAAAAAAAAACCCTGCAAACTCCAGAACCCCTCAAATACCTATTGGGAGTTTATATTGTGATGCTTCCTTATTTGGCAGATTGATCACTAGCGGTAGTTCCATGAGACTACCACAAGGGGGATTTGGATGCCATTGTGAAAATGGGCACTGCTGGGGCAGCAGTGACTGGGGATCACTTCTGCCCCTCCCATAAGTCACCACAGAAGTAACACAGGTTAGTGACTCATACAGTTAAACAGTTATCCATTTGTAGCAGGTGTTCTCCATGAAGAAACTGGAAATAAGTCCTCACGTATAGGTGACATCATCGACGGAACCCCACACGGGAATGCTCCCCAGCTTCCAAAGGAAGCTTTTGGGAGGCACACTGTGCATGCACGCCTGCCATCCTGTGGCGCTATCTTCTCCAGTCGTCTTTTTTCCACGGAGCCCCCGAGGACGTGTTCCTATGTACCAGAAAAAGGTTTTCTTTTCTTGGCCCTCGTGGGACGTTTTTTAAACCTTTATTACTACCTGTCATCGGTCTAGTCTCAACTGACAGGTTTTTTTTTTTCTTGTTTCTTGTTTTTCTCCGCCCTTTGGTGTTTTTTTTCCTACCTTGGGCAATTATTGAATTTAATTTTGCTGTGGCAGCATTTTTCAGTTAGTGGCATGAAGAAATGCACCAAGTATGGCAGGACCATCTCGTCCACTGACTGACATAATTGATGTTTACAGTGCCTTGCACCAGATCATCAGCCCGCATCCTGCAATTTGTGCCTGCAGATGACACAATGGAGCCAGAAGGGTTGGGAAAAGCAGGAGGAATCCCTCTTCGGCTCATCGGATTTAGCATCCTCTGCCCTAAATTGATGTCGACACCTTCCAAGGCGTCAATGGGGAGGGGCCCAGGTATCGAGAGGAGACTCTCTGATGAGACCCCGCGACATCGAAGGGTGATAAGATCCGGGTGCATCCTCATCACGGCCCTTCTCAATGCGATGGGGAGAGCAATGGGCGAGAATAGCTGGCCAAGATTCCCTGGCGGGAGGAGTCAACCCCCATCGCCCAGGAGGGCAGCAAGTTGCCTCCCGATGTACCCATCATTGTGGAGTCCCCACCCGAGGTATCGAAGCCGGTGATTGTGGCCACGGTACCGGCCCCCTCAGGAACGCCATTGAGCCCTCGAAGCTCACTTGATGGTTCTAGCTTTGCAGAATGTAGGCTTTGCAACACCGGCATTGTTTCACCACACTCTATCCAGCCCTTCCTGGAGACCCATGCGTGTCGGGCAGGATGTCAGAATCGATACCGGTTCCGACAGCCATCTCTCTGTCCAGCATGTCTGAGTCCGATACCCAGGGACACCAGCGCTTGCACTCAGGCTAGCACAGATCCTACCAATGCCTGCCCTCTCCCCAGTTGTGGAACCAGTGATGGGAGGAGACGTGCTACTTCAGCTTCCTCTTGGAATCTGAATCAGAGTGGAAGACTAAGAAGGAATCAGTGGCATCTGATCTCCAGTCCATTGACCTCCTATCCAGTCCATGACCTTCTCCTGAGCTGCACAAGTCGCCTCCAAATACAAGGCCTTATTGATGATCTTTAAAATAATCCACAACCTAGCACCCCCAGCACCGCTGATACAGAAAACACCGGAGGACAAAACAAGAAGCACCTCAAACAACAACTCTCTGAACATCCCCACACACAAAAGGAAAGCCAAACAAACATGTCAAAGAGCATTCTCCCTGCATGCTCCCCCCCCTCAATGGAACGACTTCCCTAACCACATAAGAGCCATCAAGGACATCTCAGACTTCAGAAAAGCATTAAAGACCTTCCTATTTACTGAACGCTATGGAAAACCCCCATGAATAGTAGACATAACTGAAACCAAATAGACAGACCCAACTCCTCCCTACTGTCTGTCCCCACATTCCCCCAACCCAATCTATCCCTTCCTCACCCATCTGGCCCCACCTTCCAAAGGACATTCCACCTGCTGTAATGTACCACCCACAACAATGTTTCATGTGAATTGTCTATAACCCCATATAAGCATCCAAGTTTAGCATCCTTGTTCATTGTAAATTTCTATGTTATTGTTATTTCATGTTATATGTAAACTGCTCTGAATCCTATGATAGAGTGGTATAGAAAAACTGTTAGATAAATAAATAAATGTCCTTTCAGGACTTTGTCGGGACATGGACAAAGCCATCCCCTTCTCTGATTCCAGAGAGGAGGAACTGAGGGCAGAGGAGCTAGAACTCCTCCAGTCAGGGTCGGCCCATCCATTGAGCGAGAATGCTGTTCGCATATGGCCCCACGCGAACCACATTCTCGCTCAATGGATGGCTGCAGAGGGAGCTGGGGAAGCCCACGCGCCCTCTGCACAGCCCGCCAGCGTGAAGAGCCTTTTCCTTCACTCTGACGGCTGTTTCAATGAAGCCGGCATTCACGGCTTCATTGAAAAAACCGCCAGCATGAAGGTAAAGGCTCTTCACGCTAGCGGGCTGTGCAGAGGGAGCCAGGGCCTTGCACAGGCTTCCCCAGCTCCCTCTGCAGCCCCTTAGACGGCATGGGGCTCTTTGGAGGGGGGGGGGCGGCTAGGACTGGATGGGCTGTGATGGGGGGGACCGACTGGAAATGGGCTGTGATTGGGGGGGGGGGGAAACGGACTGGAAATGGGCTGTGATGGGGGGTACGGACTGCAATTGGGCTGTGATGGGGGGAGGACGACTGCAAGTGAACTGTGATGGGGGGAAACGACTGGAAATGGGCTGTGATGGTTTGGGGGGGGGGGAAACGGACTGGGAAATGGGCTGTGATGGGGGGACCAAGTGGGCTGTGATGGCGGGGAGGTGGAAACCGACTGGAAATGGGCTGTGATGGGGGGAAAAGGACTACAATTGGGCTGTGATGGGGGAACGGACTGCAAATGTTCTGTGATGGTGGCGGGGGAAATGGACAAAATGGGCTGTGATGGTGGGGGGGGGGGGAACTTGGACTGGAAATGGGCTGATGAAGAGCTGGATTAGGACTGGAAATGGGCTGATGGGGGCTGGAATAGGACGAAGTGGGCTGACGAGGGGGCTAGGATTGGAAATGGGCTGATGGGAGACCTTGGAGTGGAAATGGGCTGATGGGGGACTGGAATGGAACTGGAAAAGAGCATATGGGGGGTTAGGACTGGAAATGAGCTAATGAGGAGCTGGAATAGGACTAGAAATGGGCTGATGGGGGGGGACTGCAAATGGGTGATGGGCTGGAATAGGACTGGAAATGGGCTGATGTGAGTTGCAATAGGGCTGGAAATGGGCTGATGGGGGGGGGGAGCTTGGAGTGAAAATGGGCTGATGGGGGGCTGGAATGGAACTGGAAAACAGCATATGGGGGGGGCTAGGACTGGAAATGGGCTGATGTAGGGAGCTGATTTTGGGGGAGGACTAGAAAGGGATGGGGAATGAGAATGGAGAGGGGAAAAGATATTTTGTGTGGGAGGGAAGAAAGTCTACGATGGGCCTGGTATTGGAAGAGTAAGTGGAGATTGAGAATGGAAGGGTGAAATTTGAGTGAATGATAAAGGAATAAGGAAAGAAATGGAGGAAAGAGCAAAAAGGGAAAGATCAGTATATTAAAGCAGATATAGAGAAAAAATTTGGAAAAAAATCTAAGAGAAGAAAGGACAAATGGATAGCTCGCAGAAGACACAAAGAAACTGGAAGAAAGTGACTGGAGCAATTGCAACTGAAAAAGAAAATGCACAAGCAACAAAAGGTAGAAAAATACTTTTTTATTTTGAATTTATTAACTGGAATATATCAGCTCTGGGAAATGTGCATCGTTAACATCTTTTGTGTTTTGTTTAGTACAAGAGGAAATTAATTTATAGTTTTATTTCTTCAGTGTTGTTGTACATCCCAAGTTTGGCTTTTGGGGTTCCCAGTTTAATTATTGTCTTCCTATTTCTAAATTGTGATCCCTTGTTCTTTTGCGACAGACTATGTTCTGCATTTTAACCAAGCTGAGGTATTCTGTTCATGTAGTTTCTATATGACTGTGTCACTTGTTCTCTTTCCCCAGTAGGAGATGCATTGGTATTCTCTGAGATGTATTGGTTTAATATTTGCAGTGTTGCCTTTTGCTAGGTAGGGTTTGGTGCTTTGTGAGTCCTGGCAGAGCTGTTATGATATGGTGGATTTGCTATGAGTTTTAAATGGTCAGTGTTTATAGTACTTCCTAATGGGCCTGGTGGTTGGCACTGGAATATAGTAATGTAGAAATCTGTTAGTCCTTCTTTATCCAGACACTCATTAAGAAGCATGTTTACTAAAAATGCATGTTAACATTATGCAAATATTTATGCAAATGAGTCTCCCTATGCAAATGAGGCCCTGCAATTAATCTCCGCACATGGTCCTGCACCCCCCTTGGGCTGCCCCTGCCTCCAGTATCCCTCGGCCTCCAGAGAGGCAGTGCCAGTGCCTGTGTACCATGTCCTGCAACAGCTGTTGCTATGACTATGGGAAACTCCTCTTACAGTTCCAGTTGCCAGCCAGAGGCTTGACTCTATTTACTGGGATCCAGAAGGCCCCAGGCTTCAAGAAGCCTCAACTATCACACAATTCTATCATGGTACAGTCAGCCTTGAAGCAGGTTAAGAGCACCATGACCCATTCTTCAGTGCCCCCAGGCCAAGAGGCTCGAATTTGGGAGAAAATGCTATCAAGGTTCCATGCTGGTGGCCAGAGTCCTGATTTACCAGACCTATATGAGTATGTTCCTGAAGGACATCATGCTGGACCTCATGGAATTTGCTGCCCATGTCCCTGCTGACCTTCTCTAGGCCTTTCGGGCTCTAATGGGCCACCACAAGGATTGCTCTAAGTTCATGGTGCGTGGCGCCTATGATGCTTTTGAGTCCACCTGCAGAGTAGCAGTGGTGGGCATTGCTGCAAGCTAGCTGGCATGGCTGCAGTCCTCCAACCTAGAACAGTGGGTCCAGGACAAGTTGGCCAATATCCTCTGCTGGGGTGAGAACCTCTTCGGGAAGCCATTTGGGGAGAAGGCAGAGGAAGGAGCATGTGACCCTCTCTAGGCTCTCAAAGAAGACCATGGATCCCTCAAGGAAGAAACCTCATGGTTTCTACCCATGCCTGCACCGGTATTGCCCAGCCCAGATGCAGGCTCAGCTGAAGGTGCAGGCCCCCCACCAGCAGCAAAGGGAGAAATCTCCAAAGGGCACAGGCCCCCCACCAGAAGCAGAGGGAGAAGTCTCCAAAGGCTCAGCCAGCTCCGCAGCCCAAGCTGGCGGTGGGCTTTTGACTGATTCCTCAGGAGCATAGCCAACTGACCGCTGTCTGTCAGAGTACCCCCTCAGGTAAGGGGTGAGTAACTTGTCCACTTCACCCACAGATGGCCCCTCATCACCTCGGATGCCTGGGTGTTGTAGATCATCCAAAGTGGATATCAGCTGCACTTTGTTAAGTTGCTGCTTCTGTATGCCCCAGGGAAATACCCCATGGACCTGTTGCACAGGAGCCTGCTGCAGAAAGAACTCTCCATTCTGTTATCTGAACTTGCCATTGAGCCAATCCCCCTGGCTCAGTTCAGATGGGTCTTCTATTCCATATACTTCCTGGTTCCCAAGAAGACCAGTGGTTTCAGGCCAATCCTGGACCTGCGGAATCTCAACTGGTTCCTAGTGCGGGAGAAGTTCATGATGGTTTCACTGGGGATGCTGTTCCCATACCTTCTAGAGGACGATTGGTTATGCTCCTTGGATTTAAAGGATGTGTACACGCACATCCCGATCCATCCAAATCACAGATACTTATGATTTGTGCTGGGAGGCCAGCACTATCAATACCAAGTACTTTCCTTCAGGCTGGCCTCGGCTTCTTGGATCTTCACAAAGTCTCTGGTGGTCATTGCCACCTACCTCCAGACCATGGGGGTCTACAACCCATGCCAGATGGCATCCGGCAGTCTGCCGACCTCACCATTCAGGTTCTTGATTGGCTGGGCTTTATGATCAACTATCCAAAGTCCCATCTCCAGCCCATGCAGCAACTGTAGTTCATTGGTGCCCTCTACTGGAAGACCTCATGCAGTGGTTGGTAGCGGTGATGGGCGTTGTGCAGCGCCAGCGCCACACAACAGCCCGAGGTATGTTGAGGTCCTCTGTCACATGGCTGCCACAGTGCATGTCATCCTTCAGGTACCTCTCATCATGTGACAGGCCGAATGAATCCTAAGCAGTGGCACGTGTAATAAGATTGTTTTGAGATAGTAGGCATTTTCTTTGAAGTGGAAGGAATCTTTGGGCACCTTTTTAATAATTAATAATTAATATTTAATTTAAAAACAAAAAACTTGATCAAAAATCATTGACGCTTTTTATTGCTTACTTGAACTGCACATATTGGTCTTCATATGATGGATAGATAAAGGAGTTTTTTGGATCCATGATGCACTGTGTGTACATCAAGGGCTGAAGTTTCTCATGCCCTGAAAACTGATGCAATGGACTCCGAGATCCCTTTTTTCTTATAAAGTTTGTTTCCCTTTTTCTCCTCTGTGGATCATTTGTGAATGAAGTAGTTACTTGTGGTGATCATTTTTGCTTCATTCTGAGAATAATCATATCCTGGCAATGTCCCAGTTTTTATACTATTTCCTTTTTAAATTGATCTTTTTTTATTTTATTCTTTTATGTGTCAAATATGTATGCATATATAGTCCAAGGTCATTTCACTGGCCACTTTTTTTTTTAGGAGATATTGGATATAAGGGATTGAACTTCAAGTGTGCCAATAATGTTATCCACAACTGTAACTCATCTTGCAAGGTCAAATACAGACTGTATTATTCATTTTGCATAATAGCGGGCTGCTTTGCATGCATTTCCATGCTTGGCATCTCATTAATACTTAATTTATCAGCAAATAACAATTGATCTTGCTGTTTAACGCACGTTGGCATAAAATTATATTATTCTCTTAACGCACATTAGCAACTACCCCTCTAAATATAGAATATGTTCCATCGTTAATGTATAAAAATACATTTTGAAGTAATTTTAGGAATGTATATTATTTGTTGTTTTGAACTTGTGTTTTAAAGTGTTTCTTTTAGAGCTATAATGCTACCTAGGTCCCTAAAATGGATGTTGTGCAGAATATAAATTTAATATTAGGTTAGCTTAAGTTTCAAACAAATTTACCTGTGGAGGTTAATCAAACATTTAATCATGGCAGAGAAAGATACTGTAAGTTATCAATACTGTTTTTTATAAATGTATTGTAAGTGAAGTCAAGCAGCATTTCTACGAGGAGATGTCTGAGATTCCTGTTAACCTAACTAATTGGTTCTTGCCCAGTCCTAGGGACACATTATGCCAGGCTGGTTTCAAGGATATCTGCAATGAATATGTATGAGACGGATTGGCGTGGTAGTCTATTTCATGCGTATTCAAAGTGAATATCCTAAAGGTGTGCCCTAAGGACTGGATTAAGAACCACTGATGTAACTGATACTTCTGTTTTGTTAAGTTCCAAGCCAAGTTATATTACAATAGAGTCCTCCAAGTTACCACAGAGCAATGATCATAAAATAATCGGAACAAATTTTAAATCACTGATCTTCTGGTCTCCCTTTAACCAGCAAAACTATGCAGTTGTCATATTGTATGTCTTGACTATACTGTCATTCCAAAAGAAAGATATGAGCAAAAATAACATATTATTCTTGCCTGTCAACACCAGAAGGGGAAGTCTGCTTCCTCCTATGAGTGTATGAGAAGGCTGAGAGTGTAAACAAACTACAGAACCAGGTTATTCTGTTCCAGATCCATGTTAAGGTAATACAATTCATACAGTCGCCACTATTAAACAGTCCTTTTCTCCACGAACAAGTAGGATGTTCTTATATATAAATATATGGGTGATGTCATCAAGGGAGCCCCAAATGGGAAACCTCTCCCCAGCTTCTTAGATTATATAGTGGCTCTACCATGCCTGCATGCCCATTCCTGTCTGCCGCCTGACACTTCAGCTCCTCAGTTTTACAACAGTAAGGTGTTTTTGCATACTCATCTTAAATTCCTTCTTACAGTTGTGTCGGCCTTCCAGTTTAATCAGTCTATAGTCCTTCCAACTTTTTTCCCAAGACCCTATGCTCACAAAGGAGAAAGCTCATTGTGCACATTGGACAGCAAGAGAGCTTTGGCCTTTTATTTGGAATGGACAATAGTCCATAGAAGTCCACCCAACATTTTGTTTGTTTTGAACTCAATAGGTTGAGGTCTACCATCAACAAATGTATGCTTTCAAATTGGCTAATGGGTTTCATCTCTTTCACTTATATCGAGGCTGGCTTGACTCTTGAGGGTCCTGTCACGGCTCATAATGTCTGAACCATGGCTGTGTCAGTGGCCCACTTGAGATCAGCCTCCATGGAAGTGATCTGCAGAGCCACATGAACTTCTGTCCACACATTCTCATCTCATTATTGTCTGAATAGGGACTCGCAACACACCAGCATGTTTGGCCAATCCATTCTCCCAAATTTGTTTGGGAATAGAATCCTACTCCTTTCCCCCTGAGGCTCAATTATTTTCTGTTCCAGGTCGCCTCCTTTAAAAAAGAAATGAAAAAAAAAAAACCTGTATAAAAAAAATAACACTCCAAAATGGTCTGTTGCCAACAGAAGCAGTGTCAACATGTTGCAAACACCAGTTTTTCCTTGTTTTCTTTTGCAGCAGCCTGTAGCTAGGGAATCCCATATGTAAAACATATTCTGCTTGTCCACAGAGAAAACAAAGTTGCTTAACTGTAGCAGATGTTCTCCATAGACAGCAGGGTAAGACCTCACAACCCTCCTTCCTTCCCTTGGGAGTTGTTTTCTACCTTCAGCTAGTAACCGACAGGAGCTGAGGCACAGTGGCGGTAGCTAGGAATGGGCACGCGATGGAGTCACTCCAAAAGCTTCTTGAAGAAGTTGTGAGAGGATTCCCGCATTGGGCTGCGTCAATGACATCATCCATATGTGAGGACTTATCCTGCTATCCATAGAGAACACATCTGCTACGGGTAAGTAACTGTTTTATTCATCATTACAAGATTTTTCTTGTTCTGTAGACATCTGGTTGTCCTTTTTATCCTGGAATTTGGGCACTATAATTTCGACAAACTAATTTCAGTCACAGCACAGTAGTAGTATGGTAGAACATATTGTATCTGAAAACTCCCATTATACACAGACAGCAGCCTGAATTCCATTAACCCAAAAAATGAAAGACTGATTATCCCCAAATTCTCAAGTGCTCAGAGAAACCGTTTCATTCCACTATTGTAGGGGGGCGGGAGAGGGTTCTATTACAGAAAAATACTTAAGTGCTTCCATTATTTGCAAATATCCATTATCTGGAACAATCAAGTTCCCAAGCCTTTTCAGATGCAAGGTGTTCTACTGTACCAACTTTCAGAGTGAGTGAAGGAAAAGTTCTTGTGTATGCATATGAAACTATTTTCATATCGCAAACTTTTCCTTCAGATTTAGTGTGGGATCAAAAACAGACGAGCTCTCCTACACCACTTCTGCTGGAAAAGAATTCCAGGTGTCGCACGCTGTTAGTGGCAGATTTGTTTACAGGTCTTCCTGAATTTTGAAACATAACAGAATGTAATCTTTGAACAGTATTTTTCTATGATATTAAAAATAGGCTAAGGGCTGAGCCTACATTACTGAGGAATATCTGCAAACCTCCTCTCTCATTAAAAATTGCATTTTGAGCCTAACAAGACAATGTGAATAAACCTATTACAGGAAGACACACACAAATGTGAAAATGCTATTTTTTTTATTAAGATACTTGGAAAAATCTTTAGGAAGAACAAAATTGTTGATTGTGATTTGGCTACTGACAATCATGCCAATCACAAAATATTTATCTTTTTATTTTTCTAAAAGGAGCTTGAGGAGGATCCTTTATATTAGGAAAAATAAAGTTGATATTTTTTATTTTACATGGTTGTGTGCAGTAAAGAACTCTTTGAAATCACAGCGCTTCTAAGATGTTGGGTTGCTGACTGCCTGGGAATCAGAATTTTCAGAGCTTTATAAAGGTTTAGAAACCTCGGAAGCCTTGACCATCCCAAGAGAGTGCACACTGAAGTAATTTTTTGATGTCACGTACGCTTCTTTATTTTCTTTACAAATGGGGATTTTTAATACAATGTTTTATTGCTAGGTTAACTTTTTGGTTATTTTTTGTTACTCTAGTAGAAGAGGTTTTTTTAAAGTTTGATCTAGAACTTTCTTTTGTTTTCCACCTCTTGCTCAAAGGGGAGGAAAGCTGATTGATACTCCAAAATCACAGCACTCCTGAGATGGTGGTTCCCTCCCTGCCAACCCTACCTACCCAAGGCTGGCCCGTCCCCTAGGAGGACTTGGTGGCCGCCTACAGTGGCAGACCCTGGTGGGCAGCTCTACTCGGTTTTGAAGGTGGCAGCTGTGGACCGATTCCATTTTGAAAGCAGTGGTGGCTCAAAATGGAACGAGCTTCTGCCACCGCTGCATGATGAGAAGATGGACTCAGGGGCGGCGGTGGAAGAAGGAATGGCATGGTGCAGGCTTCTGCCTGGGTCAGCAGAAATCCGTGGGCTGCCCCTGTGGCAAAAAAATGCTCCCAAATCACGCCACCGGTGGTGGCCTCATGTTGTCTCAAAAAAAAAATCACAAATTTGGTGGCATCTCCTACATGCTATTGCAGTTGCCACTATTGCTTTTTCCTGTTTTGACAGCAGCAGCAGGCCCCGAAGTTCAGACTGAAAAATAAAAACTCAGGGTGGTGCTTCATTCCAGTCCTGTGCACCGCCTGGCTGTTCTGCCCCCTCTGATATTGTGTCAAGGAGGCAGGACCGGTCAGCCCATGCACAAAAGCAGAATGATTCACATGTTTGCGGGGTTTTTTCAGTCTCGAAGGCCTGCTGTTGCTGACACAGGAGAAGCAGCTGTAGATGGCGGTAGGGGCTGGGGCTGAAGGGGATATGGTGGACAGGTATGGAGGGCATATTTGAACACAGGTTGGGGGGCTAAGGGCAGATGGACATAACTGGGGGAGCAGAGATTAGAAGTTGGCCACAAGTGGGGGGGGGGGGGATGAAGTGCTGATGCTGGACACCAGTGGAGGATGGAGGGCTGATGCTTGACATGGAATGAGTGGCATAAGGGGATGAAAAGCAGAAGGTGGATACAAGGTTGGGGAGTGAGGGGATAGATGCTGGTCAGGAGGTAGGGGATGGAGGGCAGATACTGGACATAAAATGTAGGAGTCATGGGGGTTGAAGGCACATGTTGGACATGGGGTTGGGGGCATAGGGGGATTAAGGGCAGATGCTGGACACGAGCTGGGGCATAGGGGATGGAGGGCAGAAGATGGACAAAGTATAGAGTTGGAGGGCAGATGCTAGACACAAAATGGGGAGGAGCAGTGGGCAAATGCTGGAAATGGGGTGAGAGAGAGGAAATGCTAGACACGGGATGGGGGAGAGAGAGAGTAGATACTGAACTCAAAGTGGGGAAGACAGGTGGATGCTAGACATAGGGTGAGGGCGGTGTGGAGTAGACATGTCCAGGGTGTTCCCAGAACTTGGATGTGCTTACCCAATTTCAGAAACATCAAGTTTATACCTGCTGTAGGCAACAATAAGCATCAGAAAAGTGCTTGTTTTGTCAGATAGACATTTGGAAGGTGTGGAAGAGGTGGTCTGCTCATGTCTTCTATATTTTCGGTGTTGACAACAAACACTGATGGAGAATGAGGGCTCGTGTATTAGCTTTGCTACAGGTTACATAATTAAGCTGCTACAATTTTTGGTGCATTAAAAACAACATTGTAAAGGGTTTTTTTTAAAAAGTATGTGACCTGGGAATATATTGTTTTCTTTATTCTTGGGTAACCACCTAATTTGTATTATGAGTGACAGGACCCCCTGGTTCCTAACTGGAGCTCTGAGTAGGCTTCTCCATTTTGGCTATCGGGGGGTGAGAGGATGTGCCAGCTCATCTCTCGCCTCAGGCAGCAGATTGTTTTGACCTGCCCCTGTTTGAATATGAAATAGACCCCAGAGGATACAGATTATAATCTCCAAAAATA
Source organism: Ichthyophis bannanicus (assembly GCA_033557465.1). NCBI lineage: Eukaryota > Metazoa > Chordata > Amphibia > Gymnophiona > Ichthyophiidae > Ichthyophis > Ichthyophis bannanicus. The sequence goes on from CM066033.1 coordinate 1,072,348,848, forward strand.
TTGAATTCTCTGTAAAAGTGGCAAAGTAACTGACTTATAGCAATCGTTTATTGGATTTGATATACTGCCCTATTGATCAAGTACATGCAGAGCGATTTTCAATTAAAACAAATAGTCAAGAAAAAGGCAGACAAGAACTCAAAAATCATACTAAAGAAAAGGCTGAGAGGTCACTAGGACAAAAGCAAGTAGCATAACTGGAACATTAGGAAGGGCAGGAAGAAGAGGGAGAGGCGTGGGAAACATGAGGAGAAAGACCGGGGTAGGGGGGGGAGGGGCGGTGCAATGGTAACAAAGGAAAAAGACCTCAGTGTAAAAACAGGACCATTAATCCAACTTAAAAATTTCAATCCATCATCGGCCAGAAAAAATCTTCCACTGTCAATCATAGTGCTCAATATTTTTTCTTTCCAATTATTCAATAATATGCAACCAACACTTATCTTAAGTAAGCAATTTTTCATCTAACTCTCACTCCAAAGGGATGATGCTGCATTATGTAATTGCTCCTTAGTCCAGTTCCTTTTAATATTTTTTGGAAATTATAGAGAAGGTTTTAATAAACATAAACATATTAAAAGGAATCCTGTACAATAATGGAAGGCAGTGCTCTTCCTGAAGTACAGCGAATATATGATTACATTTTTTTAACCCTAAGGCGATAGGTGCAAAACGCCGGCATTAGCTGCTAACATCCTACAGTATCTGCAGGGAGCGTTCCCAGCATTTCCCCTGCAGATACTGTGCAGATTATGTAGGCTTCATGGGAGAACAGCTTCGCAGATGTAACTATCGCCAGTCATTGAGATGCTGGTAAATGCATCCGCAAAGCCTGAAAAAAGAGCGGCTAAGGTGCCATGCGAATGTCCACGGTAGCTGCTTCAAATTGAAATGTCCATGCTTCACCCAGCTCCTGCTCACTTTTACAGTCAACTTGGGAAATGCAGCTACCAAATAAAGGCCCGCAGTAGCTGTATTTCTTGCGTGTTAGCGGTCTTCGCCATGTGACAATCCCATCTTAGCAACGCAAAGACCGCTAACACCCTTTAATAAACATACCCCTAATAGTAGTTTATTGGAAGTATTCTGGATTATCTGTAATCTTTGCAGCTAAGCCTGCTTCAGGCTATAGTATAAAGAATTACAATAATCAAGTTAAAGATCTCACTATGTATACATTGGAAGAAAGGTGGGAAAGGGGAGATATGATAGAGACAGACATTTAAATATCTCCATGGCATAAATGCAGAGGAGGAGAGCCTCTTTCAATTGAAAGAAAACTCTGGAATGACAGAGCATAGGATGAAGGTGAGCGAAGATAGGCTTAGGAGTAATCTGAGGAAATATTTCTTTACAAAAAGAGTGGTAGATGCAGAATAGTCTCCCAGTGGAGGTGATAGAGATGAGGACTGTATCTGCATTCAGGAAAGCATGGGACAAATACAGAGGATATCTAAGGGAAGGAGGGAAATGTGGAACTTATTAGTTGGTATGATTGGGCCGTATGGTCTTTATCTGCTGTCATATTTCTATCTTTCTATGAGTATGAAATTTATTCCCCAAGGGAAAGAGAAGTGATTGGCAATCTAACACATGGCAAAAATGCAAATTTTCAGGTACATACCCAGTTTGTTATATTTGGGTCAGGAAAAAGGATCTGCGGGTCTTGACTGATCCAAACTCTACTATATCCTTATGGTTTGATTTTAGTCTTTGCTAGGTACTCCGGTGTGTATCCTGACAGGTGGGTATCCTACCAGCGAGCACGTCAAAGCCATTAAGTAAAAGTTATGCTTTGCAGAAGCGGCTCTATAATGAGGCTGAGTGAGGCGGTTGCCTCAGGCAGCAAAGTTTTGGAAGTGACAAAAAATGCCCCCAAAACTGCCTCACTGCCTTTGAAAAGGTTTAAAAAAAAATTTTGGACAAGCTGCTGCCGCTGCCCTGTCTGCCTCTGGGCAGCAGCAAATCATCCCCTCCGCCCCTCCGCCGCTGCCCCAGATCACTGGGGCAGCTGCGGGGAGCAAGTTGGCCGAAAGTAAAAGAAATTTAAAAAGCGCAGGGGTTTCAAACCTTAGTTGGCTTGTAAGCCCCTGCCGGTTCTGCCCTCTCTCTGACGTGAATAGCATCATCAGAGGGGCAGATGCCTGGACTAGAGACCATAGACAGAGAACTAAGAGAACACAAAAGAAAGCAGAAGCTTCAGATCAGGACCAGCATGATCAGAGAATAAAATGGTCAGACAACAAAGGTAGAAAAAATAATTTACTTTCAATTTAGTGATTGAACTCTGCACAATATTTATATTTGACACAGTATGGGAAACTGTATCTCTTTTATTTCTCTGGTGTGGAGTCTGGCTTCTTGGGGTTTTAGTTTGATTTTTGTCTACATATTTTTACTTTTACTTTAGGTTGTGGTCACTTATTTTGGACTTGGTGAGGGTCTGTGTTCTGAGTGTGTGACTGAGGCCAGGTGTTCTGTTAACATGGTGTTTGTATGTAGGGATCTATACTGTAGTAATTTGACTTGTTCAGCACAATCTGGTCATAGCAAAATAAATCTGATGTGAAGATACTTCAAATGTTTTGATTGGGGGTGGGGTGGCTGTGTAAGTGGCTTTTCATTAATCAAATTTAATGATTATTATTATGTTTGTTTTATTGTAACATCTATTTTACTAAATTGCATGTGTATGTTTGGAAGCCACCTAGGATTTTAGATGGGTGACATATACATTTTAAAATAAAGTATACTAAATTTATGCCACAATGAATCTCCACAAATGGCTCTGCATCACCCTCATGCCGCCCCTGGGGGGAAGCAAACAGGGGAGGGGGGCACTGGGAGGTGGAGGAAAGCAGAAATCTCAGATTGACCATTTTATTCTCTGATCATGCTGGTAGCAGACAACAAAGGTAGAAGAATATTTTATTTAATGATCGGACTTGTTTCTATCTTTATATTTTATAAAAACAGGGAAATGCATCTCTTTCTATTTCTCTGGTGTTGCATTGTATGCAGAATCTGATTTCTTGGAGTAGCAGTTTAATTTTTATCTACATATGTTTATTTTTAGGTTATGGTCACTTACTCTGTACTTGGTGAGGTCTGTGTGCTGTTAACATGGGGTTTGTACACACAGATCTGTACTGCAGTAATCTGAATTGTTCCGCTTTCAAATAGGTGTTTGGATGTTCCAGTACCCACTGCAGTATTTACAGTGCTGCTTTTTTTTCGTAGACTCCTTATATGAGTTTTGGAAGTTGGTGCTGGTATGGTATGGTATGGTAGGTTTGCTCTACAGATCCTCAGTGACTTTGTTGTAGGGTTTTGTATTAGTTCACAATATGCCTGGTACTGGAAAATGTTTGTTGTTGTTAGTGATATGATCAGAATCCAAGGGGTTTTTTTTAGATATTGAGTTCTGTGGGTGAATGTCCTGGTTCTGTTCTGCTCCCATTGTTGGGGGAGGGTGGTCTGTGGATGCAAAAAATATGTTCAAAAAGAAAAAGCAAGAACAATAGTGCTGTTTATAACAACAAAATAAAAATGAGTTATAATTTGGTGTTATAAACTGCTGTGGTTCTCACTCTTTCTTTTAGTTAAGATCAGGGCATTTGCTTAAATTTTATGGAACAACGTTGGATTTTTACTCTTGATATGGTAATTCCACAAGTTATGAATTCTGACATAGAATGGATGTCTTTGATTTAAAGAGACTGATTGTGAATAGTCAGGTAACTCCTTAAAAGAACATGGTCGCTGTTATTTTAAAAGCTAGTGATGCCAAAGAGCCCTGCAGGAACTAAATATTTAAATGCTGTACATTGCTGAAGCAGAATTTTGTTTTGAAATGGTGCTTTTTCAGAAGAATGGTTTTCAGATAAGTACTAGATCTTAAACTGCTTGGTTTGGAAAAATATTGTATAGTGTAATATTCATTCTTGATTCACATTAAGGTAGTGAAAAATATTATGATAGGTTGCAAAGGTTAAAAATATTGAAACGATTAGACTGAATACTGCCATTTTGATGTTGCAGCAGTTGCTTGATACAATGATATGGACATTGTTTTAAGTAAATAACTGCTCATTAAAATGACCAAAACTTAAAAAGAAACTTAAGCTGATTACACATCAATGACATACTCCTGGAATTCTGCATGCAATAATTCAAAATGTTGCTTTTTTAGTGATATTTGTTTCTGTATTTATTTTAAATTAATGATCACTCAAAAATAATATACTTTGTTATTCTGACAAAGAAGACATGCAAAATTCTGCATAATTCAGACCTTTTGACACAGAAGTTTGAATTTTGTTTGCAGAATTATAGCAGGAATAATTATAAGACTTTGGGGCATGTTTACTAAGCAGCGGTAGTGACATCCGTGCGATATCGGAGCTGTGACCCATTGAATTCAATGGGGCCGCGGCTCCAATATCGCATGGAAGCTGCTACCGCTGATTAGTAAAAAAAAAAACCCTGTGAGTTACACAAAAAAACCTCTATTTACTATAAAGATTGGTAGGGTTTGTACTATGGCTTTGCCACTCTGAATGAGCCTATCTCATCTGCTCTCAGAAGCTAAGCAGGGTTGGACCTGGTTAGTAGTTAGATAGGAGACCACCTTTGAATATCAGGAACTGTAGCCGGTTGCACCTTGCCACAAAAACCCAGAGGCTGGGTCAGAAGGAGTCAGCAGTGATTCAACCACATACAATACAAGTAAGTTTATTAATGTGTTGGTTAGAGCAACAGCTAATATCCAAGTGATCCAAGTTCAGTTCCCATTGGAACTCCTTGTGACCTTAGGCAAGTTACTATACCTGGGAAGAAACGGCCTGGCAATCTACTTCTGGTCATACCTTGCTAAGAAAACTTGGAAGCTGCTGGGCCACCAGAATTCCTTTTTCGGTGGTGAGAAATTTAACCTGAAGCAGGGTGCAAAAAATGTTCTACCCGAAACGCAGGACTGTGTCGTCTTTCACCCGTTTTGGAATCTACTTCGCCTTCTTTGCAGTTACGTTTACAGAACACTGTTTTGGACATGTAAGTTATTTTGACCTCCGTGTTTCAACTGCTTTTTATTGATTAAAATGGACCATTATTCACTTTTTGCCTTAGCTTTCCAAATGTGGGCTTAGACAAGGTGGTTCTGGGTCCGACAAAAAAAGTTAGATATGTGGGAAAGTTGGTTTGGGTTCACTATTCTTGTATTTTTGGGTCACCAGAATCAGCAATGACTTGACAGGACTTAAAAAAAAAAAAAAAAAAAAAAAAAATATATATATATATATATATATATATACAGTATATATACACGTATATAATTTGCCATTCCTCATGCTATTTTCTTCATTTGGAACTTCCTTTTTGATTTTAATAGCCTCTTTTGCCTCACCTTTTAACCATGCTGGCAGTGTTTTGGTTTTCCATTAATCTGTTCTAATGCATAGAACAGTGCTGCTCAAAGTGATGGTCCATGGTCCGGTACTGATCTGTGGACCTTCAGTTGCCGATCCACAGCAAATTTTTAGAAAGATTTTTTGCATATGATATGCATGTGTGAGTTACACCCTCTTCTTTAAACCCCTTCTCAACAGCCCCATTGGCAGTGATCATTGAGAAGTCAAATGGAGACCTACTAATTTCGAACCCATTTGTCTGAGAATATATGTACTAATATTATAAGGCTCGATATTCAGTGCTGGCGGCTAGCCACCAACCCTGAACAGTAAACCTGGATATCAATGCTGGGGTCATATCTGGCTCTGGCATTGAATATCTGAGCTCGCCGCTCTTGCCGATCGGTAACTGGGCAGTGGCGATATTAAGCTGCTGCCGGGTTAGTGATATGTGTAGCAGATGTTAGTCTGGAGTTAGCTGCGCATGGCTTTCACCGCATATCGCCAACTGGGCAGCAGCTCAATATCGCCGCTCACTGGTTACTGATTGTCTTCGCCTCCGCTCCAATGCTAAGTGGCTAGTATCAGGGCATGTAAAGCTGGCAGCCACGGATATTCAATGGCATTAACCGCACATCGCAATTAACGCGGTTAGCACCCCTGCTAACCATGTTAATCACTTTGAATATCGGGACCATCATTTTTAATAATTATTTTTTTCTCCTATCCTGACATACAGTACTTTGACTTTCATTATTTATTCTTTTCCATATGTTCCATCTTATCAATCCAAGTATTGTCCTGTTTGTAATCTAATTTTAAATTGTATATTATCTAATCCTATCTCATTAATCAAAGTTCTCCTGCCCATATTTCTTAGTTAAGGCATCTCTTCTGCACTTACTCAGATTATACACCTTGGTTAATGAAATTTATTTTTTATGGGGAGTGTATTCAAAGGCATTTACACAATTTGCAGATCTGGGTATCCATGAGGGTCACAGCTACATGCTCCAATGCTAACCGGTTAGCATCGGGATATGATGGGGTGTTCCGGGACTGCACACATCACTAATCGGGCAGTGACGATACTGAGCCAGTTCCCAGTTAGTGATATGTAGCAAAGGACAAGCACAGGAATCCCTGGCCTAACTTTAGCTGCAAAAGCTAACCAGGCAATGGCTGAATATCACTACCACCCGGTTAGCTTCATGGCAATCTGGGCATCACAGATATTCAATGCTGAGAAGTGGATATAGCCCTGGTATTGACTATCTGGGTTTTAAGTTCAGCCACAGTAGTAGCGCTAGCTGCTGGTGCTGAATATCAGGCCCTTTATATTTATCCCTAATTTGCAGATAGCAAAGCGAAGTCCAGTGGGCATTTTTATCATATACTACATATACGCAGCACTGTACAGATACATGTAAGACATTTAGGGAGCAAGGTAAAGAAAGGACAAGGCCCTCTATATGTGGAACCAATCTTTATTAGTAACTCCCTACGCTGACAATGTTTCGGCACAGGAAGCCTTCGTCAGAGCTCCAACAAAACATCAAAACATTTATCAATCAAAACATAAACATAACATGTTAAAATTATAAAATACAAAGCCAAATTAAAACGCATATAATAATAATAGGAGATGCAATATAAATATTTATTAAACAACAAAATAAAATTAAGTTAAAAATGATAAAATGATGGACAGTTATAAGAATTAATAAATAACAATAAATAGGACATTGAGTGAAACGTGCACTATATGAAAAGCACTACAGCCAGAGTAATGTGTATCTTTACATTCCAAGATGCCAAAGCATAATCCAGTGATAAAAGACTATTGTACTGGGGAAGGAGAGAGGGGGGATGAAAGGGAGAGGGGGAGGAGGGAGATGAAAAGCAGGGAAAGAACTTGTGAAATAAAAGTTCAGAAACAAACTCACTGTCTTACACAATAAAAGCTTATCTGGGGCAGTTTCTCCAAATGAGTTAGTTTTGCGCATCAAAAAACCACCGCCTAAGGGAAATCTAAATATACCAATCAAAAGAAATATCCCTTAGTAACTCCACTATTACCAGGATTAATTTTCTCAGTGCAATAATTTATTAAAACGCTCAAATCCTTAAATACTGAGCTATCACCGGACCTCAGGTTTTACTCACCCTCCATCTGGCGAAATGCATCACCATAGGGAAATAGCAGACACTTACATCATAGGTCCTTAGCTCAAACAATGATAATAAATATACTTTATTCCAAGACAAATCCACTACTTAAAAGTACACCTTACCCGCCTATAATTTCCACAGAGATTCACATCAACTAACAAATCAAATACTGAAAACACTAATGCACCCCATACAATCAAACATCTCTCTCTCCAACATACATATAACACATAGCACTGCAAGAGATACCCGCTAAACTGCTACAAAGTCAGTAAAGGTAATAAGTGCCCTTTATAGTCAAAGGTAATAGTTGTATCCTCTGATTTGCGATATGATGTAGATGTATATAGTATGCTATAAAGAAAAGAGAATAAACTCCTTAATAGAATGACATCATCAAATCTCATTCAAAGAGCAACTCATTACTTATCTGTTATAAACTCCACTTCAGCGCTCTCACAGTCTCTCACAAACTGATACAGCATTTGTCACGCACTATCCGTTCAACAAAAGCTTTTGTTTCGCCACCAGGCTTCATCAAGAACCAATGTGCAAAAATATCACTTGTAACAAAATTCTCAATAGTACAGGACACATATAGTGTCTCCTAGTCTAGTAACTATATACATCTACATCATATCGTAAATCAGAGGATACAACTATTACCTTTGACTATAAAGGGCACTTATTACCTTTACTGACTTTGTAGCAGTTTAGCGGGTATCTCTTGCAGTGCTATGTGTTATATGTATGTTGGAGAGAGAGATGTTTGATTGTATGGGGTGCATTAGTGTTTTCAGTGTTTGATTTGTTAGTTGATGTGAATCTCTGTGGAAATTATAGGCGGGTAAGGTGTACTTTTAAGTAGTGGATTTGTCTTGGAATAAAGTATATTTATTATCATTGTTTGAGCTAAGGACCTATGATGTAAGTGTCCGCTATTTCCCTATGGTGATGCATTTCGCCAGATGGAGGGTGAGTAAAACCTGAGGTCCGGTGATAGCTCAGTATTTAAGGATTTGAGCGTTTTAATAAATTATTGCACTGAGAAAATTAATCCTGGTAATAGTGGAGTTACTAAGGGATATTAGTTTTGCGCATACCATGACAGTCGTGAACCTCACTTCTAATCCAGAGCATGGGAAGTATAATCTCAGTCTCTCAAATTTACTGCTAAGGCTCAGCGTAGTACTTGCATCGTGCCAAAGAGAGCCTCCTGCTGGAGTTCATAAGATATGTAACATGTATGGGTAGTTTGTCAAGATGTGCTTGGAAAGTCTTCTTTATCAAGCCTGTGGCACCCAACATGCTGGGAAATATTTCAGTATCTTTCTGCCACATTTTCTTGGTCTCTAGCTGTATTTCCTGGTATTTCAGGATCTTCTGCCTCTCCACGCGATTCACAGAGTGGTCACTTCAAACTGACACCTCTGTTATCAATGCTCTTATCTGCTGTGTAAGACCACTGTTGTATAAGAACAACAGCACTGAGAACTGCAAAAAACATTGACATAATATAAATGCAGTCACTGATATATAAAGATAAAAGCCACAACAGCTCAGACCAAAAGATATAATGACAGTGTTAATAGTATGTGAAAAATTAAGTAGCAGAAACAAGCACATAGACAACTATCCAGAGGGTCGCCATGAGTCAACACTGACTCAATGGCACTTAACAACAACAACAATAGAGGCAGAACTCAGCAGAGGAGAGGAGCAATCATGCCCAAGGGGTATGTTTACTAAAGCACGCTAAGGTAACAGGCATTAACGGCAGCAATAAAGGGCGTTAATCCTTAAAAGGCGTTGGGCGGGTAAGGGCATTCTGGCCTAAAGGGGCTGTTTAACGCACGTTAACAGAGCGCCTTGGCCATTTAACGCACGTTAACAGGACATCGCATGTTAAGATGGAAAGCATGCACCTTAAGGCACGAAAATGACTATAACCTAAATGCTGGATAGAGCACAAAGGAAAGACAATGTAAAGGTGATGGAAGGAAGGACAGGTGGGAGCTGATGGACCTGCCATATCAGTGGGCACTCTGCAAGGCAGCCAGTAAAGAGGATGAACATGTGGGAGGCCGCTGTACCGATACACAGGGTGGTGCCAATGTAAAGTGCTGCAATGTCAGTGTGTAGCATAGGATGGGGAAGATGTGTCCCCAAGTGGAGCCAGAAGCGGCAGGATGTTTGCAGGGACAGGACGACAGAATAATAGTGGTGATGTGAAGATCAGCCACAAAAGAGGTAAGCGCGAAGAGCCGAAATGCAGAAAAGAGTACCAGTGTAGGTCATGGTGTAGCAGCTTGCACAAAAAGACATGACTGTACACAGCCGACAGAGGCAGATAGATGGGCTAAAGGAAGGATGCTGACTGAGGAGAGGGTGGTATGGGCTGGCAGCACTGATGTGCAGAGCCCTGACTGTTTCAGGCATGAAAATGATTTGAGTAGCACACAGTCACAAAAAGAACAAGTAGGAATCAAACCCCTGTCCTCTGCTTATGAGGCCATGGCACTAACCAGTAGGCTACATCTCCACCTCCTCCTCCACCTCCATAACCTATTATTAAGAAGGGACCCAGGATATCAATGCTTGACCCAGTACAAGCATTGTGGAACCTGTGTCTTTTGGGGAAACTGCTAGGTACTTATGACCTAGATTGGCCACTGTTGGAAACAGCATACTGGGCTTGATGGACCTTGGTCTGACCCAGTATGGCATATCTTATGTTCCACACTGCTCTGTGCAACAATGGCTGGATACAAAGAGACTGCAGGTCACTGCCTAAAATGTCCGCTGTGCGTGCCGGTATAGGGTAGCCCCACCAATACCCATGATACAGTTCACATGCAGAACAGCAGTCTACAGGTGATACCCGACTGGAGAATGAACTTATCCATCCACCTCAGCTCAGTAAGATGCACTTGACAGTGTGTGATACAAGCACAGAGCAGCTACAAACCATGCTACTGAGCAGTTTCAGCGGTCAACCTGAGGGTGAGGATGGACAGTGCTAGAGATGGTCTTTGCCACCTGTGCTGCAGATCCCCATCACCATCAGTGTGTGGCTGGTATTGTCTGCAGTGTGATATGCTAGTCACCTTGTTTCCTGCAGAATTGCAGCATGCTGTGTGTGCCAGTCACATCTGGCCCTGTGATCTGCCCCTGTTGGACAGGGATTCTCCTAGAACAGTGCATATCAATACCCAGTGTTAAACTGCTGATGCCATGGAGGCCAACTAGCGGGGAGGGGGGATGTCTATGCTTGTTAGGGTTGTTACTAGAGTCCTGCTGTGCCATTACCACAGGGAGTAGGCCTGGAACACCTTGCATCCCAACCACCTAGGTCTAACAATCATCCATAGCAAGCACAGTCAGACTGCACCTGCTGCCCACCACTGGGTTTTCCAGCCATACACATACCAACTGCAGAGAGTCCGCTGGTCAGTACACATTGCATGAGCACAGAGCGACCATGGACATCCAGCATTGAGTTCAGTGATCATGAAGCAGGAATCAACAGGCAGTAGGCCCTCACACCCCTGGAAAGAAACACACACAGACAGACTAGTATGCAAACAAGATCTTTTATTGTGTACACAGTCTCAGACAGAGCCGGCACCCTGGACAAAAGATCTGAGCCCCTAAATGATGTCCAACTCTGTCTTATATACAGAACAGTTTCCCTAAAACCTGTCACTTTCTCATTTGTCTCAGATATCTCCTCCCTGCCAATCAGCAGCTCTTAGGGGGGGGGGGGCTTTCACAAAACATTCCTGTGTAGTTTGTCTAGACTGGTATGCTCTGGTCTGCTGGTTTCAAGGGGAAAGGTTTGTGCTTACGTTGCACTGTGACGGCTCAGGCTCGGTGGGGGAGGGAGGGGTGCTTTCACTGCTACCTTCCTGGCTGCCTCAATCAGGCCCCCAGGAACCCACGTCACTGGAACCAGACATTATATAGCATTATGTGGATACATAGCTGTGCCATGGTCACTGCTCAGTCAGAGTGAGAAAACCCCCCCGCTCTCCCCCCCAGCATGACATTTGGCCACCCAGTCCATGCACATGGAAGACTGGCACGACAATGTCTCAGCCAATTGACCTTACCTCCAATGCAGACACATCCTGGCCAATCTGCCCTGTTTCAGGCTAGACCCACAATACTTTGCTCCTCATCATGCACATTTGCAGACTAACTCTGGAAACAGCTTGGGCACTGCAAGGATCAGTGAGGTGTGTAGAAAGCCACAAAACAATGGATAGACATACACACACACACTCATATCGACATGCTGTGCAAAAATGGGGATAGTGGGCATTCCTGCCTGCCACTTTGGTTTCTATAGCAGATCAAACATTGTTAATGTGTGCTCATTGTGCAGGAGCTAGTTCTGATGTTAATGCCCACTCAGTGTGCTGGTGCTATCAGCCTGACTCTCCATCCAGCTGTGGATAGTGGAGCCTGTCTGCGTGGCTGATGGGTGTTTGTACCTTGCTGGCCGATTCACTGGGGGTTGCACATGCTGGTGTTGTACCTGCACTGTAGGCTAAAGTTTAACCACAGGGACATGCAATGCATGATCCACAGCTGGGATCTGAACCTGTGACCCTCCACTCATATACACACCAAATGTGTGCATTGAGCCACAGTGCTGACATTTGGCTGCAACAGTCCCTGGGGCTGATATGCTTTCATCAAACACACCATTGCACATGTTGCAATGCGCCAACACACAGGACCAGGACATGGCTTTGGTCTGCAGCAGGTGGGTGCTGCTGCCCCCTCCATCAACATCCCCACACCATGCTGACATGCCCATGTGCTGTCTCTGTTGGTGGTGCGAAGTCCCAGCACATCCAACATGCAGGTTGGTAGGTGCCTAGGGTTCAAGGTCTGGATGGGAGGGCAAAGGCATACAAAGATGGCCACACAGCCCCCCCCCCCCCCAACCATCTGCTTCTGCAGGGACCCCATCACTGCCTGCCAACAATACATCTCAGGGGGGAAGATGACTGCCACTGCTGTGGTAGTCTCCTGGGTGCCTACATATTGCAGCTACATGGAGGGCTACAGTTGCTGGTGCTATCGGCCTCTTCCCCCACAACTGGATGCAGCGACAGCAGGGGGGGCAGCCGGGATCTCTGCCTGGGGTGCTTGGACCCTTGGACCACCCCATGAGGCACATCTCCTTTCCGCAGCAGTAGCGTGCCTGTGTGCCGCCACTGTCACTGTGGGATCATGACAGACATCACAGGTGGTAATGCGGATGGCAGGATACCCCTAAGAGGAGAAGCCATAAAGGTTGGGGATCTTCAACCTGGGGAAGAGATGGCTGAGGGGAGATATGATAGAGGTCTATAAATTAATGACTGGAATGGAACAGGTAAACATATATTGATTGTTTACACCATCAAAATGTAGAAAGACTAGGGGACATGCAATGAGGCTATAGTGTAACCCATTTAAGACTACTAAGGGAAAATATTTTTTCAGTCAATGTGTAAACAAACTCTGGAATTCTTTACAGGAGGATGTAGTAAAAGCTGTTAATGTAGCTGGGTTTAGAAAAGGTTTGGCCAGGTTCCTGGAGGAAAGTCCATAAACCATTGTTAAAGAGGACCCGGGATATCCACTGCTTGCCTCACTACAGGCATTGTGGATCCTGTGTGTCTTTTGGGGAAACTGCTAGGTACTTATGACCTAGATTCGCCACTATTGGACACAGTATACTGGGCATGATGGACCTGGTCTGACACAGTCTGGTATATTTTGTTATCTTATGTTCTTATGTACCACCTGGGCAGCTGCCTAGTCCACCCTGTGCACCAGCAGCCCCCACTGCATGACCCATGTGCCACCTCCTTTGCCCCATTTGTACCATCAACATAGTGCCCTTTCATACTTGGGTACTGTGCTGTTGCTGCTAATGTCTTTGGTGCTCCTGTCTGTGTATCACATTGCAGACATTAAAATAGGCTCTCTCTCCTCAAAATACACCCTTTCTGCATGGTTTTAGTTTGCATTAGGGTTCCCAGCGTTAAAGTGCCTTAGGACACTTTTGCGCAACACGCTTTACGGGAACACCTGTTATTAACGCCCTCTCTCCACCCTGTTAAAGCCCACTTTCTGCCCACAAGGTCCTTTACGCTACTGGAGCCTTTAATGCCTGTTAAAGCAGTGTTTTAGATGCATTAAGGGTGCAAGTGTGCTGATAACGTGGCTCCCTTAATGCCCTTTAGTAAACATACCCCAAGTGTAACCCACCTACCTCAGTCAACAAATTACTTTGATCGGGAGTTCTGCGCGGTTCAGTCAGTATTTTTAAAGCCCAAATATTTGGCGCCAAGAGGAGGGAGTCACGGAAACCAGTTGCGTTTACTACCAGCATATGCGCTAATAAAATCATGCACCATCAGTGTCATCGCTAACAACTGGAACTCAGAAAAGGTACTCAAAAAAGGAGGCATCATAGACTTATTCTGTGCATGAGATGGAACAGCTTCAAATAAATCCAGCTCCATGGATCAAACCTGCTAACTCCATATGGTTGCCAATTAGTAAAGTGGATGGATTTCACTCAGAGAATGGTGATTTGAAGATTATACAGACATGTCATAATTATGTATGCCAATCGGACATACAGATTTTACATTTTTTACTGTTTTATCTATTATTTTTGATCATTATGTTTAATTGGTCCTTGATGCACTTTTATGTCCAGCCTTGGTATCTAGTTTATATCTTCGGTTTTGGATATGTGGTCACTCCACGGGCTTATTCTTATTAATTTAATTTTAATTCTTTGGAACATGATTAGCCCTCAAAGGGTTTTATTTTAGTTCTTATATATTGCTTTACTGAAAAAGATGTAGGGAATTTACCCATGTCTGGAAAATAAATAAATGAATGAATGTATGTATGTATATATGTATGTAGGCAGGCTTATATACCGGGTCAAGGCAGTGTACATTTAGGTACGGTATATATTTCCCTTGTCCCCAAAGGGCTCATAATCTACGTTTGTTGTTTTTTTCTAAATAGCATTTTAAGGTGATGTATCGGATGAATTGAAAGAAATATCGATAAACCAACTATTTAATAAACTGAAGAGTAGCAATTCACCTGGCCGGATAGTATACATCTGAGGATGTTGAAAGAACTGAAATATGAGATTGCAGACCTACTATTAGTAATCATTAATATCATTAAATCATCTGTAGTACCTGAAAATTGGAGAATGGCCATTCTAAAGCCAACTTTTAAAAAAAGGTTCCAGAGATGATCTGGGAAACTACAGATCAGTGAGTCTGATGTCCGTACCAGGCCAAATTGTAGAAACCATTATAAAGAATAAAATTACTGAACACTGAACGAGTAAATGTAGTCATGGTTTAATGAGAGAAAGCCAACATAGATTTAACCAATGAAAGTCTTGTGTTACTAATCTGTTGTATTTTTTGAAGGTGTGAATAAACAGGTAGACAAAGGTGAGTCAGAAAGCATTTGACAAGGTCCCTTATGAGACACTCTTGGCGAAATTAAAAAGTCATGGGATAGGAGGCAGTGTACTTTTGTGGATCAGAAACTGGTTAAAAGATAGAAAGCAGAGAGTGGGGCTAAATGGCCAATTTTCTCAATGAAGAAAAGTGAATAGTGGAGTATCCCAGGGATCTGTGCTGGGCCCGCTGCTTTTTAACATATTCATAAATGACCTGGAAAAAGGAATAACAAGTGAGGTAATCAAATTTGCAGATGACACAAAATTATTCAAAGTTATTAAAATACAAGATGATTGTGAAAAATTGCAAGAGGACCTTTATAAATTGGAAGACTGGATGTCCAAATCGCAAATTTAATGTGGACAAGTGCAAAGTTATGCACTTAGGGAAGAACAACCAAAAATGGAAATTACACTAACCTGGTAATTGTAGTTCCTGTAGGATCCAGTTTAGTCCTCCACAATCGGGTAGTGCACCTTCTACTGCAGCCTGGAGACTGGACCAATCAAATCTTCTGTAGTACATATCCAGCTGGAGCTCCCAGAAGCCCCCCAGTGTACTAGTAACAAAGCATACTTAACGAAGCAACACTTCATATTATTAAACAATATACTTCCCCCCCTGGAATAACCAACTCCCTCCCCAAACGAGGAAGTCAGACATTGCATGGAGCCTGCCCCGACGCCATTAAATTTACACAGAGTCCCCCCCAGAAACTATGGAGCTAACTAAACGCCCATATAAAGGGAAGAGCCATAGCGATAAGCACCGCTGTCGACAGAGTCCGAACGGGACGAAAAACCGTCTCATAGTCACCCGCTCGGGACAGCGCGCCGCCAGAGCATACAGATAGTCGGGAGGGAAGGAGGACTAAACTGGATCCTACAGGAACTACAATTACCAGGTTAGTGTAATTTCCATTTCCTGTGCGGATATCCAGTTTAGTCCTCCACAATCGGGATGTAACAGAGCAGTTAAGACCGGGCGGGACCTTGCCAGCCGGCGCGCAAAACCGCCGAACCAAAACAGGAATCCCGAGCCGCTGACACATCCAAGCGATAGTGCCTGCTGAAAGCATGCAGAGACGACCAAGTGGCCGCCTTACAGATCTCTGCCGGCGGCACCAGGCTATGCTCCGCCCAAGAGGTCGCCTGAGCCCGAGTAGAATGAGCTCGGAGCCCCTCCGGAACCGGCCGCCGCTGCAACAGATACGCAGACGCGATCGCTTCCTTGAGCCATCGAGCAATGGAGGCCTTAGCCGCCGCCTCACCTTTCCTTGTACCCCCAAAGAGCACAAAGAGCCGATCAGTCTTCCGAAAGGGCTCGGTAGACTGTAAATACCGACGCAGCGTGCGGCCCACATCAAGCCGGTGAAGACCCTTGTCCACCGACTCGACCGAACTCGCCGAAAGCACTGGCAGAAACACCGCCTGATTCAGGTGAAAAGGAGACACTACCTTTGGCAGAAAGGAAGGAACCGGACGGAGCACAATCCGCTCCGCGGAAAAAGACAAGAAAGGCTCTCGGCAGGACAAGGCATGAAGATCCGAAATGCGCCGTGCCGAGCAAATGGCTACCAGAAAAACCGTCTTCAAGGTGAGATCCTTCAAAGACGCCCTCCGCAAGGGCTCAAAGGGTTCCCGCACCAGAGCTCGCAGAACTAGATTCAAGTCCCACGGAGGAATCAACGCTCTGCGGGAAGGCCGTAAATGAAAAACGGCGGTCAAGAAACGCCGCACATCCGCATGAGCGCCGAGAAGGCGGCCCAAGACCTTGCCTCTATAACAAGAGATCGCTGCCAACTGAACCTTCAGGGAACTGGCCGCGAGACCTTTCTCGAACCCATCCTGAAGAAAACTTAACACGACGGGCACAGAAGCCGTCGCCGCCCGGACTCCCCGCCGGGAGCACCAGTTCTCAAAAATCCTCCAAATTCGAACATAAGTAAGAGAAGTGGATGACTTTCTTGCCCGCAGTAAGGTGGAAATCACCGCGGGCGAATAGCCCTGCTTTTTCAGCCGAGCCCTCTCAATGGCCAAACCGTAAGCGAGAATCGAGCCACCTGGGGCATCCGCAAGGGCCCCTGAAGGAGAAGGTCCGGCAGCGCAGGCAGGCGCCACGGAACGCCGTCTCGAAGCCGGACGAGGTTGGCATACCAGGGTCTCCGGGGCCAATCCGGAGCCACCAACAGCACTCGACCCTGATGGCACTCGATGCGCTGAACGACCCGGCCGATGAGTGCCCACGGAGGGAAGACATACAGGAGCCCGGACGTCGGCCACGGCTGAATGAGAGCGTCGAGTCCCTCGGACATTCGCTCCCGCCGTCTGCTGAAGAAGCGACTCGTCTTGGCCGTTTGGAAGGTCGCCATGAGATCCATGATGGGCGGACCCCACCGCCGAACTATTTGCGCATATACTTGTGGATTTAACTCCCACTCTCCGGGGTCCACCCGCACTCTGCTGAGAAAGTCTGCCTGGACATTTTCTGCGCCTGCTATGTGTGCCGCCGAGATTGCCGGCAGACGAGTCTGCACCCAACTGAACAAGGCCGTCGCCTCTGTTTCCAGTGCCACGCTCCCTGTGCCCCCTTGGCGATTGATGTACGCCACCGTGGTCGCATTGTCCGACCAGACTCGGACCGCCCGACCCAGGACCAGAGGCTCCAGGGCCAATAAGGCAAGCCTGACCGCCCGAAGCTCGAGACGGTTGATCGACCAAGAAGCTTCCCGGGAGGACCACACCCCCTGTGTGAAGCGGGTCTCGCAGTGCGCTCCCCAGCCAGCTAAGCTCGCATCCGTAGTGAGAGGAACCCACCGAGGAGGCTCCAAGGGAATCCCCCGCGTCAAATTCTCGGAGGAGAGCCACCATCGGAGCGACCGTCGCACTGTCTGCGGGCAGGGCAATCTCCTGTTCAAGGAGTCGCACTGGTTGGACCAACGGCGAAGGAGTGCCCTCTGTAGCGGGCGCATGTGGAACCGCGCCCACGGCACCACCTCCAAGGTCGCCGCCATCGTTCCGAGGAGCCGCAAGTACCACCACGCCGACGGAGCGGGCATCCCCCGAAAAAGTCGGACAAGAGCCCGCAACGCCAGGACGCGGCGCTCGGGGAGACATACCAGTCCCCGGGCGGTGTCGAAACGCACCCCCAGATACTCGAGGTCCTGCGAGGGACGCAGACAACTCTTTCGTTCGTTCACCACCCAGCCGAGAGATCGCAGCAGAGCCACTACCCTGCTTGTGACTCGCATGCACTCCCGACTGGATTTTGCTTGTATTAACCAGTCGTCGAGATATGGATGGACCAAAATGCCCTCCTTGCGCAAGGCCGCCGCGACGACCACCATCACCTTGGTGAAGGTGCGCGGAGCCGTAGCTAAGCCGAACGGCATGGCCCGGAACTGGAAGTGGCCCCACGGAAACGCAAAGCGGAGAAACCGCTGATGAGATGGATGTATCGGAATGTGCAGATAGGCCTCGGTAAGATCGAGGGACGTTAAAAACTCCCCCTGTCGCACTGCTACAATGACTGACCGCAGGGTTTCCATACGGAAATGCGGCACCCTGAGTGCGCGATTCACGCCTTTGAGGTCCAAGATCGGACGCAGGGAGTCGCCCTTTTTGGGGACCACAAAATAGATGGAGTAGCGACCGGCGCCTCTTTCCAAGGGAGGAACCGGGATCACAGCTCCCAGAGCTAACAACCGATCCAGGGTCACGCGGATGTCCCGCGTCTTTTGCTCGCCCCTGCTGGGAGACAGAACAAAGGAATCTGGAAGCGGGAACGCAAACTCCAGAGCATAACCTTCTTCTATAATCTGTAGCACCCAGCGATCTGACGTAATTTGGGCCCAAGAAGGAAGAAAGTCGCGCAAGCGACCCCCGATAATCGGGCCCCCCTCCAGAGCCTGCCTCGCGTCATTGTGGCTTGCGCCCAAAGGAAAAGACCGAGGAAGAGGCGGCTCCGGAAAAACCTCTGCCGGATCCTCGGAAACCACGAAAGCCTTGATTACGGGCTCCAAACCGGCTCCGCTGCGATGCCCACAGGCGGGAGGAACGAAACCGGCGCTGATCCCGAAAGGACCCCCGCGCCGAAGAGGAGGGCCTGTTGGACCTTGGCTTATCCTCCGGAAGCCGGCCCCCCTTGGACTCACCGAGATCCTTTACCAATTTCTCGAGAGCCTCCCCAAATAACAATCTGCCCTTAAAGGGCAGTTTACTGAGGCGAGACTTGGAAGAACCGTCCGCCGCCCAGTTGCGCAACCAGAGGGACCGGCGCGCCGCAACCGCGGATGCCATACTATTAGCCAACGCGCGGATTAAATCATAAAACAGATCCGCCAAATAGGCCGAGCCGGACTCCAACCGGGTAACCTCCAACAGGCCCTGCTGGTCTAGCCCGGGGCTCGACGCGCGCTGCGACCACCGCAGACACGACCGAGCCACCCAAGCCCCACAAATAGAGGCTTGCAATGACACGGCATCAGTATCGAAGGTTTGCTTGAGCAAATTATCCACCTTCTTATCCTGACCGTCCTTGAGGGCCGCCGCTCCCTCAACCGGGATGGTGGTTTTCTTGGTCACTGCGGAAACCGCAGCATCCACCCGTGGGGACTTGAACCAGTCCCTGTCCTTGTCGGCAAGGGGGTAAAGCCGATTCATGGTCCGAATCCCCTTCAAACCGGATTCCGGGTGCTCCCACTCCGCTTGGATCATCTGTTCGACCACGCGGTGGACGGGAAAAACCACCTGGGCATCTCTGACTGCCTGAATCAGGGGATCCTCAAGACCCTCCTCCTCCAGGGACCGCACCGCCGAAAGGTTAAGCGCCTGAAGGGACTCCGTTACCAGAGGAACCAGCTCGTCCCTACGGAACACTCGAATGACCCGAGCCTGATCCTCCAGCTCAGGGATCTCCCCATCCTCCAACTCCTCCGCTTCAGCCTCAGGATCGCCCTCCGCCTCGGAATCCAGAAGACCCAGGGCATCCTGCTCCTGTTCCCCCAACCGAAGCCGCTTGACCCCGGGTTGTGAGGAGCACTGAGCCGCCCCCGAGGACCCCGAGGGAAGAGAGGGGGGCCAAACTTCCGGCAACTGACCGGACCTGCTCAAGCGGAACGCCTGATGCATGAGGAGCACAAAATCAGGGGAGAATTCCATAGGTGGGACAACTGTAGCCGCCTGCTGCAGCGCAGCCACCGACCCAGACTGAGGGATGCTCGGAGAAAGAATACTGTCCCCTGAAGTAGAAGCATCCCCAGGGGTAGCCTGCTCCTGAACATTCACAGATTGCTCTATCTCTGCGGGCACTGCAGCACAGCCCCTGCAGATGCCAGAGTCAGTCCCTGCCGCTCTGCGGGACCCACAAATCACACATTGGGGTATGGAAGCCATCCCAAGGCCACCTCCGCCCAACGGGATAGAATGGAACAGTCACAGGGAAACCCACAGCCCAGGGGCAATCCTATGCAAATCAGCCCCGGATTAAAATTAAAACTTTTTTTTTTTTTTTTTTTTTACAAGAAACAAAATACTCCCCAGACTCCCTGGGGTGCCCTGAGCAAAATCGCCAGCAAAAGGAACCCCAAAAAACGCTAGGGGAACCTGCACAAGTGATCAAAAGTGCCTTAAAAGCACACTTTAAAAATCCAAAATGGCCGCCGCACTGTTTCACCCGTGGTAAAAAACGGCAAGAAAATACAACGGCAACCAAATAATATGGAAAATAAATAAAACGACCCTGTAATGCAGGGCAAACGACCAATTTGAAGAAAAATTGCCAAATGGGCTCAGGAGAGCCTACAGAAACGCTGGCAGCTCTGACAGAGCACTGCTCACAAATAAAGAAGTGAAAACTCCTACCAGCTCAGGAACAGCAAGGACACAGTCAACATCTCCCAGTGCCAGTCACTGCTGTATCAGGTATGGCAATTCCCCGTACTGTCCAGGGGAAGCTCACCCAGGGCTGTTAAAATTTGCCAGGCAGGAAGGCAGGAGCCTGCAGGTCTGACTTCCCCCTAGTCTCCTGTGACAATGCTCCAGGGAGCCAGGCTTCTTTTCCTTTTCCTTTTAAAGATACAGCTAGCTATTAAATAAATAGTAAGTAAATGTCCCAAAAACAAACCCTAAAAGGCTAACTAACAAGTGTTGCTCCTGCAAGAGTCACTCAGTGTGCCCAGGAGGACACACTTTTATGTCTTCAAGCTGCAAGAGACTGGACACACTGGGGGGCTTCTGGGAGCTCCAGCTGGATATGTACTACAGAAGATTTGATTGGTCCAGTCTCCAGGCTGCAGTAGAAGGTGCACTACCCGATTGTGGAGGACTAAACTGGATATCCGCACAGGAACTATGGTTACACAATGCAAAGTGCCACATTTGGAACCACACTCAGGAAAAAGATTTAGGAGTCATCGTGGATAATACGTTGAAACCTTTTGTCCAGTCTGCAGCAGCAGCCAAGAAAACGAATGCTAGGAATTATAAGGAAAGGAGTGGAGAACGAAACTAAGGATATTATAATGCCTCTGTATCATTCCATGGTGTGACCACACCTTGAATATTGTGTGCATTTCTGGTTGCCATATTTTTAAAAAGATACAGCAGAATTAGAGAAGAGCCACCAAAATGGTAAAGGGGATGGAAGGGATACCCTTATGAGAAGAAGCTTAAAAGGTTAGGGCTCTTTAACCTGGAAAAGAGATGGCTGAGGGGAGATATGATAGAGGTCTATAAATTAATGAATGGAGTGGAACGGTTAAACATAGATCAGTTGTTTACTCCTTCAAAAAGTAGAAAGACTAGGGGACACTCAATGAAGCTACAATATAGCCCATTTAGGACTAGTAAGAGAAAATATGTTTTTACTCAACCTGTAATCAAACTCTGGAATTCATTACCGGAGGATGTTAGTGTAGTTGGCTTTATAAAAGGTTTGGACAAGTTCCTGGAGGAAAAGTCCATATACTATTATTAAAGAGGAGGACTAGGGAAACCCACTACTTACCCCAGGATAAGCACTTTTTGGGAACCTGCTAGGTACTTCTGATCTGGATTAGCTAGTGCTGGAAACAGGATACTAGAATTGATGGATCCTTGGTTTGACCTAGTATGGCATTTCTTATGTTCTCCAGCCAGCAGGCATCAGAAGATTTTGCTCAACTAATTGGCTGCCTTAGCTTATTGTATGTCTAGAATTTCTTTCAGGGATCATCTTGTTCCTGTCTAGGATCTATATATAAAAATCCAGCTCTGGCTAGACCTCTTTTCCAGAGCTTGGTCTGCACCTTGGTGTTGTCATGTGCGTTGGCTTCCTGCCAGGTCCAGTGCAAGGAGATGAGGTGCCCTAGGCAAACCTCATCCCTTTTGCCCTCTGCAGCGCCCCTCTCTGGGACCTTGCAGCGGTGGCAATGGCAGGAAATAGACTCACATTGCTTAACTCTAAGCTTTTGCACTGCAAACAGGAAGTCAGCACCCGCCGGTCCAAGGGAGCAGAAGCAAACAGCCCCATGGCGCAAAGTTTGAAGGTGTCAGGGGTCTGTTTGCGGCCATTGCTGTGGCCGCAGGTCCCGAGAGGGGTGAGAGCGGCAGCAATGGGCAGCCCACAGGACTGGCACTCTATGCAACTGCCTAGTTTGCCCAATGGCAATGGTGGCCCTTCTTCCTCTTACACTTTGGATCCTCTTTCACTTTGTGGGGAACATTCTTAGATCCTGCACCAGTTCCCCAGCTTTACTCCTGTCTTGCTTCTGTTTGCTGCGTGCCCTGTGCTCATGTTTTCTGTCTCCTCCAGAGTTCTCCTGGTTCCTGTTTCTCAACTTTGATCTTGGAATTGAAACCTAGTGGTCACTAGCACTGGAGGGCTCAAACTGAAGCGAAAGTGACTGTTACAGGTGAAAGACCCTGTCCTAATTACTTATTGGATCCAGGGTGCCCCATCTGTTGGCAAACCAATCCATAAATCTTACCCACTCCGCATTCTTGGGTCTTTTGGACTGACAAGAACGTCACGTTGTCTATTGATGCAATCATGCCATCAAATACTCTAGAGGAATTTAAATACAAAACAAAGAAATTAGTTCAAAACCAAAAGAGGTCTTTGAAAGAAAGAATGTTGATTTAAAATTCCATCAAACTTTCACATATAAATATTGGTGCTTCGCAGGCTTTTCATAAAGTAGTGCTTTAAGTTGCTAAGGCTAAAAAGTCACCACAGTTGGTGAGAGGCTGCACCAAAGAAGTCTGCGTGAAAATGCTGAACAAGTGTGTGGCAAAGCAAGTGGCTCAGGTGCCACTTTCAAATCACACCATAGCTCAACGAATTCACCATCTGGCTTCTGAGATGGAAGATCAGCTCATACAAAAGCTTAAATTAGCAAAATACTTTTCTTTGTAACGTGATGCATCTACTGCCATTGCTAGTATGGCAGTCCCGATGGGGTGTGTGTGCTAGGAACATGTAGATAAAGGACGTTTTTATCTGTTTCGCTACCAAGAAACACAACTGATTCTGAAGCATTCAAGACTGTCAGCGACTACGTCATTATAAAATATGTGTTGGCTTTCAAGTTTTGTGTTCAGAGGGCACTACTGCAATAACAGGATAGCATTCTGAGTTGTTTCTCAAATTAGGGCGCAAGTTGATGCATTGCTATGTTCACCGAGAAAATATTTGCAACAAAAACAAATGGGGAAATCATGCAGAGCATGGCATATGGAATTTTCAACCTCTCTGCATGCATTTGTGTGCGTGTGCGTGTGCCTGTGAAAACCTCTGTGTATCTGCATTGCTTGTGTGCATCTTGTGTCTCTTTTGTCTATATGTAAATATCTCTATTGGTTTTGTTTGTGTGTGTATAATTCTCTTTTGTGTGTATCTTTGTGGGCTTATATGACTGGTATGTGCATGTGGGTGTGTGTCAGGGGATATGTGTGTGAATGCTTGCATGTGTATGTCTGTGCATACATGGGTGTGCTGATATTAGGGTGACCAACCACCTGACATTTGACTGGAGAGTCCAGTCAAGCCAAATCATCCCTCCCACTTCTGTTGCTGTTTCCGCTGCCTTCTGCCACCTCCCAGCATTTCCTCTACCTCCATCCAGCATCTACTGCCTTTCCTATTCCTCCCTTGGACCATATCTCCACTCAAACCTTATTTTTCCAGTGACGGCAATTAAAAGAGAAGAAAAGAACAAAAAAACACCAACAATGATAAGGCATGCCTGCACTATCCGTGAAGCCTCCCAGTCTATGCAATCTTGATACCTCCTCTGCATCCTGCTCCCATAGCAACAGGAGGTGTGCATCTTAGGGGGGTGGGATGCAAAAGATGTGTCAAGACTGCATTGGCTGGGAGGCTCTGTGGCCAACGCAGGCATACCTTATATATATATATATATATATATATATATATATATAATTTTTGTTTTTTATTTTAGTTGTAGTTGCTGCTTTGGACAAAAATAGAGGGGATAAGAGGAGCTGATCAATGAGGAAATGGGGAGGATGCATGCTGGATTGGGACATGGAGGGGTAGATGGATAAGGGAAGATGCATCATGCTGGATGGGGGAGGGACTGGAAGGCATGTTGGATCTGGGGGAAGGGGTAATGATAGGGGAGAGAGAGACAACGATGCTGGATGGGATGGGATGGGATAGGGTAGGGGAGAGAGAGGAGGAGATGCTGGACCATGGGGGAGAAAGAGAAGGAAAGGCTGGACCATGGGGCAGATGGATGGGAAGAGAGATTGGGATATGCTGCACCACAATAGCAATGGGGTGAGAGGGTTTTGCTGGAAAGAAGAGGGTAAAAAGAGAGCGACAGCTGCTAGACAGGAGAAGGTAAAAACAGAGAAGGGGAAGGGGTCTCGACCAGGGTAGTGGGAGTGGAATGAGGAGGAGATGATGGACAGGAGGGGGTAAAAAGAGAGAGGGAAGAGGGAGGAGATGGTGGATGGGAGGGGGTAAAAAGAGAGAACGAGGAAGATGCTGGGACAGGTGGGGAGAGGTTATGAAAGGAGATTTAGCTCATGCCTTTTTCAGAAGTTCAAGGCAAGTTACATTCAGGAACTGTACTGTACAGGTGTTTTCCTTTCCATGGATGGCTTACAATCTAAGTTTGTACCTGAAGCAACAGAGAGTTAAGTGACTTGCCCAAGATCACAAGAAGCAGAGGCGGGATTTGAACCTGACATCCTTTGTTGTCAGCCCACTGCTTTAGCCATTAGGCTACTCCTCCACTCACAGCAGGGGTGGATGATGGGGACAGAGAAAGGGACAAAGGCTGAAGTAGAGAGAAGGGTCTTGCTGAGACTGGGAGAAGGGGGTGATGCTGGTAGATGCTGCGACTGGGAGGTTGAACTTGAAGAGGGCTGATTCTAGCAGAAGGGTCTAGTGCTGAGGTTGAGAGAAGAGGGCCTGACAGTTGATGCAGGGACTTTGGATAGGAGAAGGGGACTGGTGCTGGTGGATGCTGAGGAGAAGGATGGGTGGAAGGGGGGAGAAGGTGCCAGTGCTGTAGTGGTGGTGGGGGGGGGGGGAAGGGGAGATGGAGGAGTAATAGGTGCTAAGGAAGGTGAAGGGAGAAAGGGAGGAGGCGTGGTTGCTGAGGGAAGCAGGTAGAAAGACAGGTAGATAGATTATGAGGAAGGGGAGAAAAGGGGAAGAGAGTATAGGGAAGGAGGCAAGTAGGCAGACAGGAAATGGGAATATGGGGGTGGGAGAGAGCACTGGAATTCAAACTTGGGTAAAAACGTGGAGGATAGGTGGGAGAACAGAACACAGACATAAACTGGAGAAAGGTGAATAGTGGAGAATCCCAGTGATTTGTGCTGGGTCCCACTGCTTTTTAACATATTTGGAAATGACCTGGAAATGGGAATAAAGAGTGATCAGATTTGCAGATGACACAACATTATTCAAAGCTGTTAAAACCCAAGAGGACTGTGGAAAACTGCAAGAGAACTTTAAGAAATTGGAAGATTGGACATTAAAACAGCAGATGAAATTTAATATGGACAAGTGCAAAATTATGCACCTAGGAAAGAACAACCCAAACTATGGTTACTGCGACGCTCCTGCCTGCGCCCTGGAGCTTACAGGCAGGAGTGGCCTTATTGTCCCTTGTGAGTATAGGTAGAACTCTTCCCTATGAATGCTGGGAACTGAAGTCCACTTCTATTTTCTTTAGGGAATAAATTGTAGTTGCGACCAAAGATGGTAAGGCTTTGCAAGAATATTTATTTGTATTGGGGATGTTCTCCAGCGCATCAAAATTCATAGATACAAACGTAAAGGTGCAACTTTTAACATAAGCAGAAGTAAACAGGAACTCAGGAACAACTGAAATTGAATTAGCTTTAACTCAGCTTTTCATATTTAGAGGCGCTTAAACTCAGCATTGCCTCGAGTGGTAACTCAAGAATATTGCAGCCTCACATTAACAGCTGTTCAGCTCACAGCGTGGCTTTAGAATACAGGTGCAAACAATTATGAACTCTCATGGCAAAGGCAGCAGAAATAGCAAACGTTCTGTATTCCTTTCATACAAACTTTCAAAGCTTCTTTATATTGCTATTCTCTACAACAAAAAGAGCAGTCCATGCTACAAGGATCAGTGGTTAAGGTAGGCAAATCATTTTCTACCTGCATGTACTTCTCTGAGTTAATGGAACTATGGTCTTCTTCAAGCTTCTGATGTTTCCGTGCTTTCAGCTCTAAAAACTGCTGAAATTCTTTTAGGAGATATTCAGCCTGCTTGTTATCAGGTTGGCAGTTATCAGTAAGGGTTATGCCCTTCTCCCAGTCACTAACTGTTTCTATTGCAGAGCTTTGCTTATACAGTTCAGGGCAATGAAAAGGTTTCTTCAACAAAGCACTAAAGATAGGAAATTGTGCTTTACCTTCTCCAGCGTTGTTTGTATAAGAACTGACTTCTTTCTGCAAGACTCCTCTCCTGTTTGGAAGCTCAGGAGTTTTGTGGTTAATTGTTCTGTTAGGAGAATTTCCCTTAGGAAGGTTTTCTCCTTGCTGTAACTTTCTATAGCACTGCCTGCCAGTATAGGAAGTACCTTCTTTCCACGTGTTGGTTTTTCTGGGCTTCCCAGGTCCAGGCTCTATTCGGTAGAAAGAGTTTCCTTCAGAGTGTGCCTGCCTTTGAGGCTTTCTATTCCAGGGTTCTGTCTTCTCCCAAGATTCTAAAGCATTGCTCCATCCATTCCTCATAGGACTCCTCTTAGTAGTGCCTTTAGAACTCTTTGCAGAACCTCTCTTGCTCCTCCTTACAGACTCCGACTCACTCTTAGCGTCAGACTCCGACCTCCACTTGGACTCCGACCTTGACTTCCTAGCAGCCCTGTTCAAGGCTTTAAAAAGGGCTTCTTTTCCCGGCACACCTTGTCCAACCCCTGTGTGTGCCCAATCAGCATTGAAGCCTAACTCCTCCCCTGGGCTGGTGTCTGTGCTCAGCTCAGCAGAGCAGTGTGTTTTTTTCAAGTCAGAATTGAAAATCCTGTGTGAATCCTTTCCCTTCTCAGGATTTTCCTCAATCTCCATCTCTTCTGGAGGGCATTCTTCACCACATTACACGATTCAAGGTTCCACATTAGGAACCACCATCCAGGAAAAAGATTTAGGCGTCACTGTGGATAACATGTTAAAATCCTCCGCCCAGTATGCAGCGGCTGCAAAGAGAGCAAATAGAATGTTAGGTATCATAAGGAAAGGAATGGAAAATAAAACAAAGGATATTATAATGCTTCTGTATTGTTCCATGGTGTGACCGCACCTTGAATATTGTGTGCAATTCTGGTCGCCATATCTTAAAAAGGATATAGCGTTATTAGAAAAAGTACAGAGAAGAGCCACCAAAATGGTAAAGGGGATGGAAGGATACTCCTATGAAGAGAGGCTAAAATGATTAGGGATCTTCAACCTGGAAATGAGACGGCTGAGGGGAGATATGATAGAGGTCTATAAATTAATGAATGAAGTGGAACGGGTCAACATAGATCGATTGTTTACACCATCAAAATGTAGAAAGACTAGGGGACATGCAATGAAGCTACAATGTAAACCATATAAGACTAATAAGAGAAAATATTTTTTCACTCAACGCGTAATCAAACACTGGGATTCATTACCGGAAAATGTAGTAAAAGCTGTTAGTCTAGCTAAAAAAGGTTTGGATAAGTTCCTGGAGGAAAGGTCCATAAAGGGGCCTGGGAAATCCACTACTTGTCCCACTGCTTGTGGAACCTGTGTCTTTTGGGAAAACTGCTAGGTACTTGTGTCCTAGATCGGCCGCTGTTGGAAGTAGAATACTGGGCTTGATGGTCCTTGGTCTAACTCAGTATGGCACATCTTATGTTCTTATGGATAGAAACTTAGGGCTTGGTTAGGGTGGGAAAATGGAGACTAAGAAATTCAGCAGAGATTCAGGGATTAGAAAGCCATTGGAGACTACGTGATTGGATGAAAGATACAAGTAGAAATGTGAGACAGGGTGAAACAAAATGGATAGATAACTGTAAAGGACCTTGAATATTTGGCAGGGGTCAGGGTGCTGTGGAGAAAGTGAGATAAAGGTGAGAGAGGATGGAAATGGAGAGGTAAAAAGGGGAATGGAAGACTGGACAAGGCGTAAATGGTAGAAGAAAGGGACTAGAGGTGGAGAGAGGATGAGTGACAGGGGTGGAAGCAGCTGATTAGACACTTCTGTCCCCATTTGAATAGGAAGTTGGCATTGAAGAATTACCAGATTTTTTTTTGTAGGCAATTCTGTGACACTCTTCCAAAGTGCATGTTGGGGAGAAGGTGCATCTTAGTTCCAGGTTTCAGCAACAAGATGTGGAGGAGGGAATAAGAGTCATTATCCTGCGCCCTCCCCCCCATGATCTATCTGATGACAGCAACAATATCATTTCTAAGCACCAAGATGACAACAGCCCCCTAGAATTGTCATAAGGTGGTGCTTAGAGGTATATTTATAGCTATAGGGACCTTTAAAAAGAAGATAAGAGGACTTCCGGTGATGTCATCGGGACACATGGCGGTGTAGCGAATACGCTCCATCACCTAAGCCTGCAAGAAGGGGGCAAATGTACCCCTAAAAATGTAAACCCAGAGGAGCAGAGGAGAGGAGGCATTGGAGAACGAACCAGTGAAGGGGAGTTGTAAAAATCGCGAAGAGGTACCCCCTAAGAGCGCCGCTACCAGCGGAGACATACGGCGAGCAGACAGATCAGCAGACCACGCGGAAGGCCGGAGCAGAGCATGACAGAGCGGCGGAGCTGAGATTGCATCACTGAGGGCAGTGCAGATAGTAGAGGCACCTCATGAAGATGTAAAGGGGAGCAGTGAGCAGGAGCAAGTGTCTACCTGCCGGTGTGAAGCATCCGGCGGAGCTTTGCGGTGAGCTGTTGGATCAGAGGACCACGTGGCAGACAGGAGCGGAGCGCGGAAGGGCAGGACGACTGAGAGTGAAGCACGGAGTGTAGAAAAGGCAGTAGTGGCACTGCCTGGATCCGCAAAAGGGAGCTGCGAATGGGGGAAGTGTACCCCGGCCAGAACGTTATTACCAGCGGCCAATAGGTGAGCTGTCGGACCGGCGGTTGGTGGGGCAGGCCAGCACATTGGCTGGGGGAGTTGAGAAGATTTGAGAGGAGCAAACATGAGTGGGGAAAGCAGTGGAAGCATTGCCAGGAAGATCTGGAGAGTGCGGGCCGGAAACTAGTGCGTGCCAGCAGCAACGGGGCTAAGGAGCAGCAGTGAGCAGCAGAAGAGAGCCTTGGTGCAAGAGGAGAGAGTTCCAGAGGACCGCGGTAACCAGCAGGGTAAGAACACCGGGCCTCTCAGAGAGAAAGCTGAGCAGGCCTATGGTGGATACAGCCTCTGTTGGAGAGACGTGGAGGAATAACACATAGAGGGATTACTGCAAGTACCTGGTGGGCTTGATGAGCTGAGCCCCCAGCAGCTTGGCAGACACGATCAAGAATATGAGAGCAGGGTCCAGTGCTGTTGTGGATGAGCACCTCTGATTGAGATAGAGGGGCCCGATAGCAACCCCGGAGATAAGCAGAGACATACAGTGAAACAGGTCTCAGTGGAGAGCGACACGCCAGGGAAAACCTCGAAAACCAGATACCAGCTTCAAGACGTTCAGTGCAGGTATGGGAAAAAATAAAGGCAGTTTAACCGCACGGAAGACATTGGCAGACTTCCGTTCCCCATATGCAGCAGCTAAAGGCGGAAGAGAGGGGGAGAAGGAGGGCAAAACACAACCTGACGAACCTAATGATTTGGCGGAGGAACTGGAACGGGGCTGTAGCCCAGGAGGAGTAGCTAAGCTGAAGGAATGGCTAACTGAGCTGAAAGATGAGATCAAGTTGGAAATTGGTGGGGTGAAACATGAACTCAAAGAGTCCATACAATCTTTGCGACAAGATATTGTGGACATAGGAAATCGAGTGGCAGAAATGGAGACCCAGATGGAGCAGCAAGGGGAGGAAATAGAGGACTTACAAAAAGGCTGGGAGGAGTTAAAGCACGCTCAAGAGGAGCAGCAGGTGAAAGTAGAAGACTTGGAGGATAGATCCCGGAGATGTAACATTAAGAGTAAGGGGTCTCCCAGAGGACCCTAAATACAGAAATTGCGAAGTAGTGATCGTTAAAATCTTCAGCTCTTTACTAGCCACTGCAGAACCGGAGGGGGCTGATACTATACAACCTTTGCAAATAGAGCGAGCACATAGAGGTCTCTGTCCTGTAAGAGACAATAAACCAAGAGATATAGTTGTGTGCCTAAGCTCCTTTAAAATTAAAGAGCGACTGCTGAACGCGGCGAGGAAGGTGAGACAGTTCATCTGGGATGAGCATAAACTGGAGCTATTCCAAGATCTGTCTTTGGGAATGCTGCAGCGTAGAAGAAACCTTAAGGAGGTGACGGCCTACCTGAGAAGAGAGGACATAAGGTATAAGTGGTTGCTCCCATTCGGTTTATTTGTAACAGCCAAGGGGAAGTCGAGACGGGTGCAGACAAGGGAGGAAGCCTGGACTGTGCTTAAAGAAATGGGACTGCCCTATTTACCGGAGGGGGAGAAACCTCCAGCAGGAACATCAGCAACAACTATAACATCGTCCAACCCAAAAAGGAATGCCATGCGATGGCACAGAGTTCCAGCGACAGGCCGACGATTGGCGAGACTGAACAGAGAGAGCCAAGGAGCGCAAGAGGCAGAGAAAGGAGCTGGTTGAAATAGAGGACTATGTATACAGTGATGTGCTCTAATGTATTTCTATGACAATGCTGTAGAAGTTAGATAGGAGGGGGGAAGTAATTGGTTAGTACATGGGAGTAAGGGAGGGGATGGGAAGGGGCTGGAAGGTATAGGAAGGATACAGATAAGGTAAGGTAGTTAGGGGAATGGAAGGGAAGGGCGGAGAGGTAGGGGGTGGGTTAGGGAGTAGGAGGAATGGGTAGAGTTAGACGGGGACATATTGGGGAGAGATCTAGAGATAGAGGGGGGATGTGGAATGGAGGGGTAGAGACAGGCATGGCCTGGTAACAGTCACCATAATGGAAGACGAATCTCTCTATATGAGAGGGGGGAAGGGTAAGGGAGGTGGGGAGGGAGCAGGGGTGGCCCAAGGGGGGTGCGGGGCCATGTGCGGAGACTCGGTGCGGGGCCTCATTTGCATAAGTGGCCTTATTTGCATACATATTTGCATAATGTTACCATACACTAACTTTTAGTAAACATGTCTCTTAATGAGTGTATGGATAAAGAAAGACTAAAAGATTTCTACATTACTATAATCCAGTGCCAACCGCCAGGCACATTAGCAACTACTACAAACGCTGCCCATTTAGAACCCATAGCAAACCCGCCGTATCCTGACAGCATTACCAGGACTCACAAAGCACCACACCCTACCTATCAAAAGACAATACTGCAAATATTAAACCAATACATTTCAGAGAATACTGGGGAAAGAGAACAAGTGACAATGTCAAATAGGAATTACATAAACAGAATACCTCAGCTCAGTTACACATGCAGAACATAGACCATCACCAAACAAGGAATCACAATTTAGAAACAGGAAGGCAATAATTAAACTGGGAACCCCAAAAGCCAAACTTGGAATGTACAAAAACACTGTAGAAATAAAACTATAAATTAATTTCCTCTTGTACCAAACAAAGCGCAGACGTTAATGATGCACATTTCCCAGAGCTTTCATATTCCAGTTAATAAATTCAAAATAAAGAGATATCTTTCTACCTTTTGTGCATTTTTTTTCAGTTGCAATTGCTCCAGGCACTTTCTTCTGGTTTCTTCATGTTTTCTGCTAACTTTCCATCATCTGCTGTCCATTTGTCCTTTCTTCTCTCTTCTAGTTTTTTTTCCATTCTCTCTCTACATCTGCTTTAACATACTAATCTTTCTCCTTTTGCTCTTTCCTCATTCCTATTTCATCCACACAAATTTTACCCCTCCATCCTCAATCCCCACTTACTCTCCCAATACCCGGCCAATTGTAGATTTTTCATCCCTCCCACACAAAATATTTTTCCCCTCTCCATTTTACTCTCCCAGCCCCAGCCCCATCCCCATCCCATTCTAATCCTCCCCCAACATCAGCTCCCTTCTAGTTTCAGTCTCACACAGCATCCATTCCCTTCTAGTCCCTGCATCAGCCCATTTCCAGTCCTAGCCCCCCATCAGCCCATTTCCAGTCCTAGCTCCCCCATCCATTTTCAGTCCGAGTCCCTTCATCAGCTCATTTCCAATCCTAGCCCCCCATCAGCCCATTTCTAGTCATTTCCTAGCCCCACCATCAGCCCATGTCAAATCCTAGCTCCCCTCCACTCAGCCTAATTCCAGTCCACGCCCCCCCATGAGCCTACTTCCAGTTCTAGCCCCTCCATGAGTCCATTTCAATTCAAGCCCCACCACAGCCCATTTCTAATCTTAGCTCCCCCCAACAGCCCATTTCCAGTCCTATCCTAGCTGCTCCATCAGCCCATTTTCAGTCCTAGCTCCCTTCCCTCACAGCCCATTTCCATTCCAAGCCCCCTCCCCATCAGCTATTTGCAGTTCAAGCCTCCCCTTCCACTCAGCCCATTTCCAGTCCTAGCCCCCCATCAACCCACTTCCAGTCCTAACCCCATCACCCCATTTTCAGTTTAAGCCCCCCCTATAACCCATTACCAGTCCTAACCCCCCATCAGCCCACTTCCAGTCCTAACCCCATCAGCCCATTTCCAGTCAGCCCCCCATAGCCCATTGCCAGTCCTAACCCCCCCATCAGCCCACAGCCCATTACCAGTCCTAACCACATCAGCCCACCTCAGGTCCTAACCCCTCCCCATCAGCCCATTTCCTGTCCTAGCCCCCATAGCCCCTTATCAGTCCTAACCCCCCCCCATAGCTCATTACCAGTCCTAACCCCCATCACCCCATTTCCAGACAGCCCCCATCAGCACACAGCCCATTACCAGTCTTAACCCCCCATAGCCCATTACCAGTCCTAACCCCCCCCAACAGCCCACAGCCCACCTCAAGTCAAGTCCTAACCCCCTCCATAGCCCATTACCAGTCCTAACCCCCCATCAGCCAACTTCCAGTCCTAACCCCATCAGCCCATTTACTGTAAGCCCGCCATAGCCCATTGCCAGTCCTAACCCCCCCATCAGCCCACAGCCCATTACCAGTCTTAACCCCCCCATAGCCCATTACCAGTCCTAACCCAGCCCACAGCCCACCTCAAGTCAAGTCCTAACCCCCTCCATAGCCCATTACCAGTCCTAACCCCCCCCCCCATCAGCTCATGGAAAATTAAAAAAAAAAAAAAGCTGGCTGCTGCCGCTGCCACCGCAGCAGCGGCAGAATGGAGTGTCCCGCGGGGGCCCCCTCTGCCCGGCTGAGCTCTCCCGGCCCGGCTGAGCCCCTCTGTGCCAGCTTTCAGATATGCGAAGGGAGAGTGTCTCCCTCGCGTCTCTGTTAAGCCCGCAGGGGCAGATGGGAAGCAGGGGCTGATGGGAAATTTCCCATCTGCCCCTGCGGGCTTAACAGAGACGCGAGGGAGACACTCTCCCTTCGCGTATCTGAAAGCCGGCGCAGAGGGGATCAGCCGGGCAGAGGGGGCCCCGCGGGACACTCCATTCTGCTGCTGCCGCAGCGGCAGCAGCAGCAGCAGTCAGCTTTTTTTTTTTTTTTTTTTTTTTTAATTGAAAGGCAGCAATAAGACACAGAAGAACATAAACGACATGCATAATACAATAGCAGAAGATAACAATGCCAAGCGGGGCCCTGTGCAAAAAAACATTCTTGCTCAATGGACGGGCCGGCCCTGGGAGGGAGTGTGGGAGGACAAGGGGGGGTAGGTTAGGGGTATATTTGATAGGGCTAGTAGAGTAGGGAGGAAATGGAAGAAAGGGTGAGTTAAAAATAGTTACATTAAATGTAAAGGGGCTTAACTCACCATTCAAATGAAAAAAATTGTCTACAGAGCTTGCCCGCCAGAAGGCGGAAATAGCGATGATACAGGAAACGCATCTGACAAGAGCGACAGAGTACCTGGTTAAGCCTAGGGGGTATAGAGTGTGTATCCATGCATCTAATACTGTAGAAAAGAAAAAAGGAGGAGTTGTCATATTGGTTGCTACCAGGTTAAGGATGCAGCTGCAATCTATTGTAAGGGATAAAACAGGGAGATATGTATTATTGCGTTTGAAGGTGGGGAATATATGGTATTGTATAAGGAATGTATATGCACCAACAGGAGCTCAGCGTGAATTCTGGACAAAACTGAATGAGGAGGTGGGGAAACTAGGGGAGGGTATCCTTATATGCGGAGGGGACTTTAATTTAACATGGAACCCAGCTCGGGACACCACAGGGACAAGAGTGGGTAAACGGGCGGACATGAAGAGATATCGTGACTTTGTCTTGCAGCATTGTTTGATAGATGCATGGATACTACAACATCCAGGGAAGAGACAATTCTCATACTTTTCACCAGTGCATGGGTCCTACTCAAGAATAGATGCTATTTGGGTTTCAAAGGAGGTGGGGGTCGGATTAAGGGGGCAGAAATGGAGTCCATTACTTGGTCTGACCATGCTCCAGTTGTGGTAAGTTTGACAATGGAGGATGAGGGGAAAGGCACACAATTCTGGAGGTTAAATGAGTCACTATTGGAAGACGGGAGGGTCCGGGAAGATATTAAGAGAGAAACCCAGGAATATTTTAAATTTAACGATAATGGAGAGGTTGCATGGGGAGGAGTGTGGGATGGGTATAAGTCAGTGGTGAGGGGAATAAGAACATAAGATATGCCATACTGGGTCAGACCAAGGTCCATCAAGCCCAGTATCCTGTTTCCAACAGTGGCCAATCTAGGTCATACATACCTAGCAGTTTCCCCAAAAGACACAGGTTCTGCAATGCTTGTACTAGGTCAAGCATTGATATCCTGGGTCCCTTCTTAATAATGGTTTATGGACCTTTCCTCCAGGAACTTGTCCAACCCTTTTTTAAACCCAGCTACACTAACAGCCTTTACTACATCCTCCGGTAACAAATTCCAGAGTTTGATTACACGATGAGTGAAAAAATATTTTCTTTTATTAGTCTTAAATAGTTTACCCTGTAGCTTCATTGCATGTCCCCTAGTCTTTCTATATTCTGATAACGTAAACAGTCGATCTACGTTTACCCGTTCCACTCCGTTCATTAATTTATAGACTTCTATCATATCTCCCCTCAGCCGTCTCTTTTCCAGGTTAAAGAGCCCTAACCTTTTTAGCCTTTCTTCATAGGAGTATCCTTCCATCCCCTTTACCATTTTGGTGGCTCTTCTCTGAACCTTTTCTAATAACGCTATATCATTTTTAAGATACGGCGACCAGAATTGCACACAATATTCAAGGTGCGGTCTCACCATGGAACGGTATAGAGGCATTATAATATTTTTTGTTTTATTTTCCATTCCTTTCCTTATGATACTTAGCATTCTATTTGCTCTCTTGGCTGCCGCTGCACACTGGGCAGAGGGTTTTAACATGTTATCCACAATGACGCCTAAATCTTTTTCCTGGGTGGTGGTTCCTAATGTGGAACCTTGCATCGTGTAACCATAGTTTGGGTTGTTCTTCCCTAGGTGCATAACTTTGCACTTGTCCACATTAAATTTCATCTGCCATTTTGATGCCCAGTCTTCCAATTTATCAAGATCCTCTTGCAATTTTCCACAATCCTCTTGGGTTTTAACCATTTTTCCCGGTACTGACGTAAGGCTCACCGGTCTGTAGTTTCCCGGATCACCCCTCGAACCCTTTTTAAAAATTGGTGTTACATTGGCAATCCGCCAATCTTCAGGTATTAGAGATGATTTTAATGATAGTTCACAGATTACTAATAGCAGGTCTGCAATCTCATATTTCAGTTCTTTCAACACCCTTGGATGTATACCATCCAGCCCAGATGATTTGCTACTCTTCAGTTTATCTAATAGTTGTAATGCATCTTCCCGATGTATCGATATTTCCTTCAATTCTTCCGCACCTTTAAATACCACTCATCAAATAGGGGGGCAACGGAACAAGAAGGAACGAGAGCGAAGAGAGCGGGCCCTGAGTGAACGATTGATGGAACTGGAAGCTTTGGATGGGCAAGGGCAGACGGGAACCTATAGAGGGCAGGTGATGGCAGTGCGAGCGCAGTTAAATGACCTGCAGGCAGAAAAGATACGGTATCAGATGCAGCTCTTGAGGCAGGAGGTTTTTGAAGGAGGGAATAAAGCGGGAAGATATCTGGCGCAGAAGCTGAAACAGCGGAAGCTGTGTTCACATATAATGCGAGTCCGAAAGAGGGGAGGGGAGCTGGTAACTAAGGATGGGGAGATCAGAGACGCCTTTCGGGAATATTATCAGGAGCTGTATATGGGATGGGCGGGCATTACTGTAATACACAAATTGGGGAAGGACCCACAGGAGTGTGCATTTTATAGACCTATCTCCCTGATCAATCTGGACGCTAAATTGCTAGCTAAGATACTTACCACGCGGTTAAATACGATCATAGGGAAATTGATACACCAAGATCAAGCGGGCTTTATTCCTGGTTGACAAGTTGCGGATAATATTAGAAAGATACTTAACATCATCTGGTCCATTGAGCAAAGTGGGGAAGAGGCCTTACTCCTGTCACTGGATGCGGAAAAGGCCTTCGACCAGGTGTCGTGGCCCTTTCTCTTTCAGGTATTGGAGAAATTGGGGTTGGGGAAAGAGTTTACAACTTGGGTGAAGGCACTTTATGAACAACCCAAAGCTTGTGTGAGGGTGAATGGGGCCCACTCGGGTTTTTTTACGTAGGGGAGGGGAACGAGGCAGGGATGTCCCCTATCACCGTTGCTTTTCGCAATAGCATTGGTGCGAGAGCAGGCGGATATATCAGGAATAAAAGTTGGGAGGCGTGCATATAAAATCTCTGTTTGCAGATGATATCATCTTAAGCATGGCCAGACCCTGGGTGAGCATACCCATAGTAATGTGGGAGTTGGAAGAATATGGTAAATTATCAGGCTTCACCATAAACTGGACAAAATCGGAAATTTTAAATTTAGCGGTTTCAGGGGATGTAAAGGATCACCTGAATAAGAGATATCCCTTTAAGTGGGGGAGGGAGGAGGGGGGAGGGAGGGGAGGGGGGGGAGGGAGGGAAGGGAGGGGGGGCCTGGCTGTTTCCTTTTTCCTTTGATACCATGAAGCAACTAAACTGGGGGCTGCACTTGAATGAATAATAAATGGCGAGAAGGAATGGGTGGAGTTAGAGAAGGAGGACTTGGGAGGACTTCCTCCAAGTTATGCATTATGGGAATCTGGACATAATAAAAATATAAGACATAATAACATAGTATATTACAGCTGATAAAGACCAGTATGATTCATCTAGTCCTCATACTAGGAACCCTTTTATTGACCTAATCTCAAAGGTCTGGGCTAAGTGGAAAAAGTCTGGTTGGGGCCAATGTGTTATTCTAGGTTTATTCCACTGAGAAGGAGTGGAGATTTTCCCCTGGGAAGGTTTGATAAAGCCTTTTTGAGATGGGAGGGGGAGCTCCACTGGGCAGGACAGTTTATAGGAGATGAGGTCATATTGAGTTATGAAAATATAAAAGAAGCCTTCCAATTGCAGGAAAATTACCATTTTCAATACAGTCAAACCTCGGTTTTCATGATTAATCCGTTCAAAAAAGTCTGACTAAAACCGAAACGGACTAAAACCGAAGCAAGATTTCCCATAAGAAATAATGTAAATTCAATTAATCCGTTCCAGACACCCAAAAATATTGACAAAAATACATTTTATAGAGAATAACTATCTTTTTACATACAGAAAACAATGAGAAATACATATAAATGACTAATGAAATGGATAAATGAGCATGTAACATCACTTTTACCTTTATTGAAGACTTTTGTTGGCATATGGGACGCACTCCAGCCAGCTCCAGCTGCTCTCCCCTCTGGGGATCGAGCAATCACCACCAGCAGCGGAGGTGGGAACAGCCATCTTGGCCGTCTGCACAATCGGGGCTCCAGCCTGCCTTTTAACTTAGCAGCCATCACACCCAGTTACCAAGCTCACAGTGTCAGGAGAGGTAGTGCCAATGTCAGCAAAAGTAAGGGCACCAGAAAGAGGACAGTGCCCGAAGTCACACCAGCCTGTAGGGCAGCCACTCCTACACAGTGTCGGGAGAGGTGGAGAGGCAGTGTCAGCCAAGCAGCAGGCAGTTGAGAAACAGTGGGACAGAGAGTCTTAGGCTGCCTCCGGCCCCCCTAAGGTAGTAGCCTGACACAGGTGAGAGTCAGAGAACAGCGTGGGGCTGTGCCAGCAGGAGCCTGCAGCTGCAGACTGCAAGGTTTCAAGGAGAGGCCGCGTGTGCAGGCCTGCAGGACACCCAGAATCCAATCGGGAGGGCAGGGGCCCCGGCGGGAGACTGGGCCGCCAAGGAGAAGCAGATTCGGTCACCAGCTCCTGTCCCGGTTCAAGGGATGTGCAGGGGAAGAGGCAGCAGGCAGACGTACCCCTCTCAGGATAGATCGTATTGGTGAGGGATGGTGACAAGCGCCGGCGGCTGCCACGTGGATGTCGCTTGGTCCCGATAAATCTCCCCTTCAGTTCTGCAGCGCGACAGCCAAGCTCCAGACGTTTGTAATAGGTTCCTCCTCCCGTTTATCAGACCGCTGCTCAGACCGCAGGCAATAGTGAGGGCTCAGCCCGCAGGCCCCGCAGGAGCCTATCAGGCAGCTTTCTTCTGTGCCGGATACCGCGGCTGGCAGCAGCGTCAATCGGGGGAGAGTCCGGGGCAGGAAGCAGTTTCGGGCAGGCCACGCTGGAGCGTTGAACTCCTCGGCTCCCCAGAGGTCCCGCAGAATCGCTGGCTCAAGCTCCGTGGGAGATCGCTGGCTCACGCTAATCCATGGCAGGTACGGGGGGGGGTAAAATGCTGTACGAAAACCGAGACAACGTACGAAAACCGAAACAAAATCTTGATGAAAAAAGTCAACGAAAACCGAATCGTACGAAAACCAGGGCATACGAAAACCGAGGTTTGACTGTATATGCAAGTCATTGTTGAGTGAGCTCAGAGCTACGCCTACTCCAATTGAGGAGCTCTTTGATACTAAGAAGGTGAAGGGAGCGATCTCTATGTTCTATAAAATGATAGAAAAGGATAAGGACTTGAAGTACCCCTTACTGAGAGATGGGAAGAAAACCTGGGTCTGTCATGGGACTTATAGTGGTTAATCTATATAACGGTATTATTGCCAGCAGTTTATTGGAGCATAATTATAAAATGCTTTACAGGTGGTATTAAATCCCTGACAAATGGTGAGAATATTTGGGGTGGGCTCAGATCGCTGTTGGAGACAATGCAGAGATAGCAGTTTCCATTTTCCATGTTTGGAAATGTGGAAAAATTCGGGATTCCTTTTCGTCCCTCTAGTCCAGTCCCGGAACCAGTGAGTTTTGAATCCCCTCCAGCAGCTTTGGAGACTGACACCTGTCATCATTTTGATGATCTCAGCTTATATATACAGTAGGACCGCCCCTTCACCGCCAGTA
This sequence comes from Ichthyophis bannanicus, assembly GCA_033557465.1. Lineage (NCBI taxonomy): Eukaryota > Metazoa > Chordata > Amphibia > Gymnophiona > Ichthyophiidae > Ichthyophis > Ichthyophis bannanicus. The sequence continues at coordinate 1,072,389,072 of CM066033.1, forward strand.
TGTCAGTCTCCAAGCAGCTGAAGAGGCTTCAGAGCTCTAGGCTCGCTCAGCACAAATAAGCAGACTAGCATAGTTCCTTTGATTTCTTTTTGATTGCTTTGTTTTCCATAATTGGTTAATAGGGGTTTCCTCTCTATTGCAGGTGGTGCTGCGGCTGGAGGACTGACCGGCTCCCTTCCTCGCCTCTCGTCCCCCCCCCCCCCTCAGTTCTTTTTTTTTTTTTGCTTTTCTTTTTTTTGGTTTCCTTTTTCTCTTTGCCCTTCGGGCCTTCCCATCGTTTAAACGAGCAGTAGAAGAGGATACAGCTGAGCACTCCTGCCTTGCCTCCCTGCTCCCGAGCCCGCAGTTACGGGTGAGGAGCAGGTTGTAGGCCCAGTGATTGCAGCGCGGCAGTCCGTTGCCGCCGGTAGCTGAAGCCGCGGTCCGGCTGAGCTCCGGCGTGCGGTGAGCCCCCCCCCCTTTGTCCGGATCGGGGCCCTTGGAGGTGAGTCCTGACAGGGTACGCTGCTGTGTGTGTGTGAAGGGGGCAGGCGTGAGCGCGCTCTGTGCCGGTGCAGGCCGCCCGCCTGATTTCGGGCAGGAAAAGAAAATCGGAGCGGCGGCCATTTTTCTTAAACCGCTGGCTGCTTAACAGGCTTAGCGGCTTTGGCCTTCTGTCCGGTGCGATCCTTCCTCTGTGGTTCGGCAGGTTAGGGCATGGTTGCTTCAGCACCCTAGAGCCTGCAGTTGGTACTAAACAAAGAAATATTAAAAAAAAAAAAAAACTAATAAAAATATCTAAACAGAGCCAGGCAAACGTTTGCAGCAGTCTTGCTAGCATTAGGTTGGTTTTGGCTGTGTGGGGATTATGTCACCTAAGCCGCGCTGTCTCGTGTGTGGCGCGCGGCTCAGTGAGTTACTGGAAGCGGGGGTCTGCAAGCCCTGCACCCGTGAAGCGGCCCTCATGGAGAGTCCCCTTGAGGGTACGAGCAGGGATCATGCAGGGTCCGCTTCTGGCCTCCCACCTTCTCTAGACAGTTCAGGGGAACAGCTCCCGGGCCCCGCGGAGGGGGAGGGGGTGGTTCCTCCGTTATCAGCAAGCCAGCCTGGCTCTGCGGCTGACATTCCGCCAATTTTTTTTACGCTGATGCAGCAGGCGTTTGCGCTGTTACAGCCGGCTTTAGGAGGGGTCCCTCAGTATCCTCAGGGTCTGAAGCGTCCGGCGGTTGCAGGGGAGCAGCCGGTTCCACGCAAGAAGTGTCGGGCGGATAGCTTGGAGGGTCCTTCCCCTGCTCCTTGGGAGGACTGGGCGTCAGTGGATGGAGAGCTGGCGGCTTTCTCGGAGGAGGAGCTCGAAGAGGGTGAATTGCCTGATGACGAACAGCGCAGTAGAGTGGTCAGGGTGTTTAGGAGGGAAGAACTTCCGGCCCTGATTGCGGAGACGCTTAAAGCGTTAAATATGCCTTCGGTGGAGCCAGCTGCGGAGGAGGCTCTGGAGGATCCGTTGTTGCAGGCTGTCCGCACCCCCCAGTGCGTCTTTCCCCTGCATAGGGTGTTTCGGAAGATGATCCAAGAAGAGTGGGACGTTCCCGAATCGGCCCTTAAGTGGTCTCGGGTAATCGCTAGGGTTATACCCTCTTTCGGATCAGGATCAGGATCTCTTTCGCTCTCCAAAGGTGGATGTGGCAGTCTCGGCCGTTACTAAAAAGACTACCATTCCGGTAGAGGGGGCTGCGGCCTTAAAGGATGTCCAGGACAGGCGCTTAGATACCTTGTTGAAGCAGGTTTTTGATATTAGTGCTCTATCCATGCGGGCCTCGGTTGCGGGCGCATGGGTAGCTAGGGCCTGTCTCCGGTGGTCCCAAGCATTGCAGGGGGATCGGTTGGGGGTGCGGGAGACCGAGGTAGCGCGTCTCGAGTCCGGATCCGCTTATCTCGCGGACATTCATTATGACCTATTAGGGGCCTTGCGAAGGCTATGGCCTCGGTGGTAGCGTCGCGTCGCTATTTGTGGTTACGGAATTGGGCGGCGGATTCTTCTTCGAAAGCCCGACTTAGTAAGCTTCCCTTTTGGGGGAAACTTTTGTTTGGCGAAGATTTGGATAAGTTGGTGAAGGATCTTGGGGAATCCAAGGGCGGTCGTTTGCCAGAGGATAAACCTAAGCAGGGTAAGGCACCCTTGGGTTCCAAAGGGAGTCCAAGGGAGTTTCGTAGATTTCGGCCCTTTCGGTTTGGCCAGGCACAGCGCGGCAGGTTTCCCATGCGGGGGCACGGCTTTCGGGGGTTTCGGGGGGCAGGCAGGGGTTTTGCTCCCTATCAGTCCTCAGCCGTTAAGAAATCACAATGAGATGCGGCGGGCTCAGGTGGAGATGCTGCCCGTTGGAGGTCGGTTACGGGAGTTTTATCCTGCCTGGGTCCAACTTACCACGGATCGTTGGGTTCTAGAGGTCATTCGAGAGGGCTATGCTCTGGAACTCCATCGACCCATCTTAGATTCCTTTGTGCTCTCCCCCTGCAGGTCTCCGCTCAAAGTTGGCGCGTTGGCAGAGACGTTGGAAAGGCTGCTTCAGCTCCGGGCGGTGGTTCCCGTTCCCTCGTAACAGTGCGGGTCCGGTCGTTACTCCATTTACTTCGTAGTCCCCAAGAAAGAGGGTTCCTTTCGGCCGATCTTGGATTTAAAGCGGGTGAATCGGTGTCTCAGAGTGACGCATTTTCGCATGGAAACTTTGCGGTCGGTGATCGTGGCTGTGCGAGAAGGGGAGTTCCTCACCTCCTTGGACCTCACGGAAGCCTATTTGCATATTCCCATTCGCCCCGAGCATCAACGGTACCTTCGGTTTGCGCTGCCCATGGGTCATTACCAGTTTCAGGCGATGCCTTTTGGACTGGCAACGGCGCCGCGGATCTTTACCAAAATAATGGTGGTGGTGGCAGCAGCGCTGCGGAAAGAGGGCGTGTTGGTCCACCCGTATTTGGACGATTGGTTAATCCGGGCAAAGTCGAGGGAGGAGAGTGTGCGGGCCACAGCCCGGATGGTGCAAACGTTGGAAAGCCTGAGCTGGGTGGTCAATCGAGCGAAGAGCAGTCTGGTTCCCTCTCAGTCTCTGGAGTACTTGGGAGCGCGTTTCGAGACGGGTTTGGGCAAGGTGTTTTTGCCGGATCGTCGGGCGTGCTCATTGAGGGGTCTAGTCAGAAAATTCCTGGCGAGACGGGCGCCGTCGGCGTGGCAGTACCTGCAGCTGCTTGGGACGATGGTGGTTGCGATAGAGGTGGTGCCCTGGGCACGTGCTCATATGAGGCCGTTGCAGAGATCCCTTCTTCGGCGCTGGTCCCCTCAATGGGACCCCTTATCCCGCCGGCTGGTGTATTCGGCGGAAGTGCGTCGGGAGCTCCGGTGGTGGTTGCGGAAGCCGTCGTTGGACGCCGGGGTCCTGCTGGAACCTCCTTCGTGGAGATTGTTGACGACGGATGCCAGCCTGCTGGGCTGGGGCGCGCATTGCGAGGGAAGGTTCGCTCAAGGGCAATGGTCTCTGACGAAGCGCAGTTACTCCATAAACCGATTGGAATTGAGAGCGGTGGTCCTGGCTCTCCTGCAGTTTCAAAACGATTTGCAACAGAGTGCGGTCAGGGTGCTGTCCGACAACGCCGTGACCGTGGCTTATATCAATCGCCAGGGGGGCACAGGCAGCGTGGCTCTCGAGGAAGAAGTGAGCCTCCTTCTGAGTTGGGCCGAGGAGCATCTGCTAGGGTTGTCTGCGCAACACGTGGCCGGGGTGCTCAATGTCGAGGCCGATTTTCTCAGTCGTCGGAGAGTGGATCCGGGGGAGTGGGTGCTCCATCCGGAGGTGTTTTCCTTACTTGTCCAACATTGGGGTCGTCCAATCATGGACCTCATGGCGACGTTCGACTCGGTGCAGGTGGACCGGTTTTACAGCAGACGGAGGGAACGGATGGTGGAAGGGCTGGATGCCCTGGCGCAAGTCTGGCCAAGAGCATGGCTGCTCTATGTGTTCCCTCCGTGGGCTCTGATAGGTCGCGTGGTTCAGCGCATCGAGAGGCATCCGGGCTGAGTGATTTTGATTGCGCCCGACTGGCCCAGGAGACCGTGGTATGCGGATCTGGTTCGGCTGCTGTTGGCGGTTCCCTGGAAGCTGCCTCTCAGACCGGATCTCTTGAGTCAGGGACCGCTAAGGATGCCGGACATAGCTCGATTCTCGCTTACGGCATGGCTCTTGAGAGGGCTAGGCTGAGGGCTCGCGGTTATTCTGCGGCAGTCATCTCAACCTTGTTGACGGCGCGTAGGCGTTCCACGTCGCTGGCTTACGTTCGGGTCTGGTGTATTTTTGAGAACTGGTGCGCAGACCGGCACTTACAGCCTTTGCGGTCTTCAGTGCCACAAATTCTTGCCTTCTTACAAGATGGTGTCGAGAAAGGTTTGGCGGCAAGTTCCTTACGGGTTCAGTTGGCGGCCATTTCTTGCTTTCGAGGTAAAGTTCAGGGCCAGGTGTTGGGGTTGCATGGCGACATTCGCAGGTTTTTGCGCGCGGTTCTGCTTATGCGGCCTCCTCGTCAGTCTTCGGTGCCGGCGTGGGATTTGAACTTGGTGTTGGAGGCTCTGCTTCAGCAGCCTTTTGAGCCGTTGGGGTCAGCCTCCATAAAAGATCTGACCTTAAAGACGGTGTTTCTGGTGGCTATCTGTTCGGCTTGCCGCATTTCGGAGCTTCAAGCCCTTTCTTGCAGAGAACCCTATCTATCCTTTTATGAGCACAAGGTGGTGCTGCGTGCGGTTCCGGCCTTTTTGCCTAAGGTGTCAGTGTTTCATGTGACCCAGGTGGTGTCGCTTCCGGTATTCGCGGGCAGTCCGGATACTAAGTCGGATCGGCGCTTGCGACTTTTGGATGTCCGGCAGACGCTCCGGGTATTACCTGCGGGGTACGGTTTCCTTCCGAAAGTCTGATAGGTTATTTATATCCTTCGGAGTGCCCCGGAAGGGGGAGGCGGCGGCTAAGTCGTCTATTTACCGATGGTTGAAGGAAACAATTGCGGGAGCCTATCTGTTGAAGGGTAGAGTAGTGCCGGCAGGGCTCCGGGCTCATTCGACTAGGGCACAGGCTACGTCCTGGGCGGAGTTCGGTTTGGTGCCGGCGGTGGACATTTGTAGGGCGGCTACATGGTTGTCGTTGCATTCGTTCGCTAAGCATTATCAGCTCGATGTTCAGGCGGCTGGTGATGGCCGTTTTGGGGAGGCAGTGCTGCGAGCTGGTTTGGCTGGTCCCTCCCATTAGATACCTTGCTGCTCTGATACATCCTCACTGGTTCCGGGACTGGACTAGAGGGATGAAAAGGAAAACGAAATTAGACTTACCTGCTAATTGTTGTTCCTTAAGGAACTCTAGTCCAGTCCCGGATCCCGCCCGAGATGTTTTTGGTTTCTTTTAGGGGTCCAGTCTGCACTGCCTTCTACGCTTCTCTCTGCTGTTTCTTCTATATTGTCCTGGCCGGCTGAGTTCCGGTTGCAGCGCTACCTCCTTCCTCGTCCTTGTTTAAAAAAGAAAAAAAAAAAAAAAAAGGACGTCGGGAGGAGCAGATGCAGTTTAGTTCTAGATTATTTTTTTACTGTGTTTAACTACTTATTTGTTGCTCTGCTGAGTTTGCTTTGTCAATAGGTACTGGCGGTGAAGGGGCGGTCCTACTGTATATATAAGCTGAGATCATCAAAATGATGACAGGTGTCAGTCTCCAAAGCTGCTGGAGGGGATTCAAGACTCACTGGTTCCGGGACTGGACTAGAGTTCCTTAAGGAACAACAATTAGCAGGTAAGTCTAATTTCGTCTTTCTGGGAAAAGGTCTTTCAACATTTTGGAGAAATATTGGGATCAACTATTTCAGCACAGCCTTTAGCGATGCTTCTTCACTGAAAACCTCCAGATCTGTCCATTGAAGTGGGTCAGTTTCTCAAAATGGGATCTATTGTTGCCAGACTGGCTATCACCCAAGTGTGGAGGCCAGCTGACACTCCGGATTTAAAGGAAATTAGGTGAAGGCTCAGTCATCTGTTATATATTATGGTTAAACTAACGGCCCTAAGACATAAAAAGGTTTTACTAAAGCTTGGAGTGTGTACTCTTGTTGGTTGGAGTCTCCCTAGAAAGTATAAAGTTGTTAATCAATAAATTCAAAGGTGGGATTGGTATTCATGTCCTTGTGACTATGTGAATTTGAGGGGGAGGAGGGGGTGTATGTACAGTATGTTTTAATAATGATGTAAGATGATGGTATTATTGGGCTGTTGTTCTTGGAAATATCAATAAAGTTTAAGTGGACTAAATGTCTAAATTTGGCTTCCAGAACCTCCCTACTACATCTTACTACATATGGGTACCACAACAGGTGTCTCCTCCGTGGTACTCTCTAAAATCCTACCTAGATCACATGTAAGGTCTGCCCATCTTCATACCAGGTAGGCACATTAGCAAGTGATCCTCATGCTCACCAGTCACCCAGCTATCTACGCTCCTAATTATCGCATCTTGAACTGCAATAGCACTCCTAACCCTTCCCTCCTGGCTACACGCCTCTGTAAACACATCCTTGGTGTGAGAGGGCACTGTGTCACTTGGAGGGAAGATCTTAGCTACAGAGGAGTTTTAGCAACTCACTCGGGTTTGTTTTTCAGAGTCATTTATGTTCTGGTCATCTTATATTCTAAGGGATCTATTCTGTAATATTCACCCTCCTTCCAACCCTGGCAAAAGCCTCCCCATACGAACAAAGAGTTTGTATGGGGAGGTTTAGTCAGGGGCAGGAGGGGACGTTCTGGAGGCAAAGCGAGGGCTGGGCATGGGCAGTCTGCGATCCCAGACGTACAGGGCCAATTCTGAAGTCGGCCCTGTACGTCTGGGGTCAGCAGACTGGACAGAGGACAGCAGGCCTGTGCAGTGAAGTGAGGGGGTGAAGGGGGGTTCCTTGCAGCCCGACCCTGGCCATGGAAGGCCAAATAGGAGGTCGGGGGCCAGGGATCGTGGCTGCTGAATGGAGCCGTGGTGCCATGGCTCCATTCAGGAGCCTGACTGAGTTAGCCAGGAAATTGGTCTATACATGCAGGCCGATCAGATTAGGGTCCTGGTCTGCACGTATAGACCCTAGACGCGATTCTAATCCCATGGGGCTTGTCTAGCCCCCGAGGGATCGGAATTGGATCTACCTCCGTGCGTCCGGATTCCAATTGGGTGCACAGGGGCCTGGGCACACATATTAGAATGTACCTCCATGTGGATATCAATTAGCACAATAAACAATACCAATCACAAAATAAAAACAGCGAAACAAAATTAGACTAAGGAGGAGTGCCTAATGCTGAGATCAGTGGTTCCTAAACTTGGGTCACATCATCAGTGGATGGGGGCCACAGAAACATGGCCATTTCCCCTCCTCTCTGGACTGTCACTGGGACCTATGCCAAATAGTGGCAGTCACCAGTCAGCATGTGGCCTGTGAGCCAGTGAACATTCATAGGCCCTTTTCCCCTCTTGTTAGGCTGGAACACATGCTGAGTACTGGAGTCTGTAGGCACACACTACACACTGACACAAGGGACCCTGTGCTGACTGCTTCTGCCACTACTGTTGCTGCTGCCTTCCTGCTTTAGATGAGTAGGGGGGGGGGGGGAAGGGGGGAGGCTGGAGACCTGCCAGTTTGATTTCCTTATCATCTGGGAGTCACACGAATTTTCAGTTGTTTAATGGGGTCATACGAGATAAAAGTTTGAAAAACGCTTGCTTAGGATAATGGAGTGGGAACAAGAATACTGGGAGAAACAGGATTTAAAGTCTAATGTCACACCTTAAGAACATAAGAACTGACATCCTGGGTTGGACCAAAGGTCCATCAAGCCCAGTGTCCTGTTTCCAACGGTGGCAAATCCAGGTCACAAGTACCTGACAAATCCCAAAAGTAGCCATTTCCATGCTACTTAACCCCAGTGATAAGCAATGGCTTTCTCTTGGACTACCCTAAGACCTGTTTATGGACTTTTCCTCCAGGAATTTATCTAAACCTTTTTTTTAAACCCAGCTACACTACCTGCTTTTACCACATCTGCCAGCAATGAATTCCAAAGACAAATTATGCGTTGAGAGGAAAAAAAATGTTTTCCAATTGTTTTAAAATATATTTCTTTGTAGCTTCATGGCGCACACCCTAGTCCTTGTATTTTTTGGAGGAGTAAACAATTGATTCATGTATACCCATTCTACTCAGGATTTTATAGACCTCTATCATATCTTTCCTTATCAGCCTCTTCCCCAGGCTGAGGAGCCCTAACCTTTTCAGCAAGGCCGGCCCAACAACTAGGCAAACTAGGGGGTCACCCAGAGAGGCAGCTTCTAGGAGCAGCAAAGAGCAGGACATTCAATTCTAAACAATTAATTCTAACAGCTGGGGGGGGGGGACGTAAGGCTCAAGGTTTGCCTAGGGCACCAACACCTTGAACCAGCTCTGGGTCCGGCCCTGCTCTTCAGCCTTTCCTCATGAGGGGTCATGCCATCCCTCTCTGTACTTTTTATAATGCCTTTATATTTTTTTGAGATGCAGAAATCAGAATTGTGTACAATACTCAAAGTGTGACTGTGGGTGTTAGTTTCACTGCTTCTGCTATCCACTGTAGATTGTAAGCTCTTTTATGCAGAGACCTTGATCTGTATATAATTGGCTATAAAAAGCTATTTAAATGCCTAAATAAAAATACACATTTGACTTAAGAAAATGTGTTCCCCATGACTTCTTGTTTCTACATCATAGGAAACTATGGGGGTTATTTTGAAGTCCTATTTGCACTTTGGACATCTGAAAATGGGTATAGAGACATACAACAGCACAGAGACATTTCGAGAGCTATTTTAGAAGCTGGCTCTGGGGACATCCAAATCTGAATGGGAGCATAGTGCAGGTGTGGCCAGGGCGTTCCCAGGAACCTGGACATCCCCGCCTGATCTTCATCATAAGTATGCTCCAAAAGGCCAAACCATCAATAAGGAGTACATCAAAGTTCTTCTGACTTGTTTGAGAAGTGCAGTTTGCCTTAAGAGTTGCACAGGAATGGTGAATGGCTGCTTCATCACAATAACGCCCCAGCTCATGCATCACATCTCGTTCAGCAGTTCTTGACCAAACACCAAATTGAGCAAGTCCATCAGTCTCCGTACTCACAGCAGCTTCACAGCATAACAAAAGAGGCATATCAAAATTGTTTCTAGAGTGGCAGGGACGCCAGAGGAAGTGTGTTTTATTGGAAAGGGGCTACTTTGAAGGAGACCGAGTGCAATAACTCAGTGTTATACTTCTTGTGTTATTGTACAAGTCCTGATACTTTTTGATTGCACCTTGTATGCCTGGTATAGGTGCATATATTTCTCTGTGTAATTACAGTTTGGTAGAGTTTGCATAGCACATTATTTACAGATTTGACGAAATGGATCTCTTCTATAGCTGAACTGTCACTTGGGTCTGAGCATACTGAGAGTACATTTAATTAAACTGGACAGTCTAAAAGCCTAAAACAAATTCAACAAGCTTTCAAAATGTATTTAGGAAGAGGGTGAGTGCGGGGGAAGGATTAGTGACAATATATGATTTAGGCTATTTATTTTTGTATTATTTTAGTTCCAGTCTTCAGGACTTCATCCAAACTGCTTAAAAATGTGCTTATCTTCTGTTTCTCTCCCTCCCCAAACAATCCTGTTCCAACACCGATATTTACATTTCCCAAGAAACCTGCATTCCAAGCCATTTCTGATCCATGCACAAGGCAAGTAAATGAGAGATATTTCTTCATTTGAGAGAGATTTTGAATTATAAATCTATGTGAAAGGAGTTCGGGCTCAAGCCTTGTTGACTGGCACAACTGTTCACGGGCCTCATGCCTTGTGCTAATTCAACACCAGAATGGCTATACAACTTAGAACAGAAATGAAATTATTTTGAATGTACTCTCTTTCACCAGGAGGTGGTGCACCTCACCCACAAACCAGAATATATACTATCCACAAAAAAAAACAGCAATAAAAGGTTTTAGAGTGGCTATAAGAAAATATTGATATCAACCAGTATAATCCCACTAGGGGACTTGATTACCCCTTTATTTTTGTTCGTGACTAACCTCAACTTCAGAAGTCAACTGAAAAATGTGTTTCTTTGCAGCTTTTTTCTGCAGCAAAATCTCTTAAACTTGTTTTATGCTTACAGTGTAGAAAGTAAGAAGATCCCTTGCTAAAGGAAGACAGGCCAGGTCATTTTGCAGTGTCTTATAAGATGCACTGTCCAAAAGATTTTTATATGCTTGGAGTAGAAGCAGCGGTGGCTCAATCACTTGGCAAACAAGGCAGTTACCTAAGGGCAATAGCGTCTTTTTTTTTTGGGGGGGGGGGGGGAGCAGCAGTCAAAGCAAAGCAGAGGGTTCTGACAGCCACACAGACTCAGAGACATCAGTATGTACTTTTATCTTTGGAAACAATGGGTAATAGGCAAATAGTCCATTTACTCTGGTAGGTGACTTTTTGCGAACTCCCTCAGTTCCATATTTAAAATTGTGATGGCCAAATATGCATTTTTATATATCTACTCTGGGTGGGATGGTGTTGAGACTATTACAATTGGGTTCTAAAAGCTAATTACAAGGGGGTGAAAGGCTGATGTGTCACCTAGAGTGCCTCACAGAAGATGTACTGAGGCTCATATACTTTTTCTACTAGGCACCCTGGTGAGTGTTCCTAAAATATTCTTCCTGTCAAAAAATAACATTCTAATTAAAGCTGCCACGTGGTGACTGGGAGATAGCTTACAAACAGATTCCACTGATGAAGGCTGGGAACTTTGTTCTGCAGTGATCCCTGTCTAACAAATATAGAACCAATCCCATCAGCATGCAAACAGCAAGCAGATTGCCAGGAATTATCGGAAATGAGGTGGAGAATATCATGTCTCTATGTCACTCCATGATGTTACTGCATGTTGAGTGTTGGGTGCAATTCTAATTTGCTCATCTCAAAAAAGATATAGTAGAACTAGCAAAGGTACAGAGCAGAGCAACTGAAATGCTAAAGCTGCTGAATTAGGGCCCCTATGGAAGGTTAAGGAGACTGGGGCCCTTTTGCTTGGAGGGGAGACTGCTGAGAGGAGATACGATAGAGGGCTATAAAATCATGAGACAGGGAATGGATAAATATGGAATGATTATTACTTTCCCTTTCAAATAGTATTAGGAGTAGGGGGACAGTACATGAAGCTAAGAGGTTGAACCCTTAAGCAAATCAGAGGAAGTTTTTGCTTTCTGTCATTGAACAATTAAGCCGTGGAATTTGTTGCCTGAAGACAAAAAGCAAATTTATATAGCAAAGTTGGAAAACTTTGCAGATGTTACCACTAATTCAAAAGGTAGATTTTGGAATGTCATTGACTATGCCAGGATGTAAATAAGATGGGGATCTACTTTTTGGGCTCCTGCTGCAGTCTTAAGACCTGAATTGAACACCATTAGAATGGAAGCAGCGTTCTGGTGCTTGATGAATAGAATGTAAGCTCCATGGAGCAGGGACCGTGTCTTATGTGTATGTCTAATAGTGCTATAGAAATGATAAATCAAAGCAGTAGCTCTGTATGTGCCACCCCCCCCTGAAAATCATTCCTATCTGATAATAAAAACACATGCACAGCCTGAACACATGTCCTGTATGCAAATTCTACCTTAGCCCCAATGGACAAATGTTTTGATTTAAAAATTGTAAGAGATATTTATACTTATTTTAATTGGTGTTAAGGCTTCATAATTGCAACTACTATTGTGTTCCCACAGTATAAGTCGGCTCTCTTCTGCTATGGGGGTCGCCCTCACGGCTCCACCTTAAAGTTCAAAAGCCACCATCAGTGGGTCAGGCTGTGGATGATGTCTTCTTCTCAAGTAAATGAAATGTGGCACAACAGGAGCACCAAGTTTCCGTCAAGATATTAAAAAAAAACAAAAACACTACTTGGCAGCGAGCCTAGTGCCTGTGTTGTGTAGTGGTATCTATCTGGTGGCGGTTGTGGGTTTTTTGACTTGCACATTAGAGGTCTGTACTATAGGCTAAATCAAGCTAGAGGCAGCATTCCCAGCCCCTAGGTGGGAGGAAGTCTCTGCCTGTGCTTAATTGCACCACTTTGTGTTACTGTAGAGTTTTGGAAGGAGTCCCACCTGTGGACTGCGGCCTATGGCATTTTCCTGTTCCGATGACTGGGCTATAAACTAGGCCCTGATGTAAAAGGAGTGAAATGTTTAGGAATCATTGTATACTTTACACACATGGCTTAAAAACATATTAAAATCCAGAGCAAATTCCTACAGCTATGCTAATAAATCAAGCATCAAAATACATCCATGCTAAACCCAGGACTGTACAATAAGCTTAATGCACATGTTTACATCAGGAGGTGCTTTAAACACACTAATAATTTAAGTGGAAAACGATTGGAAGCTCTGGTCCAGCTTGGGATCTTCAAGCTGGAGGGACTTATCTCCATTAAGTAAATGGAAGTTAAAAACATGACTTTACCTGAGGGGGGGGGGGGGGGTGTCATTAAACGTAAGCACTTAAGAGGTGACAAAACATGCTTTAAGTTTAGTACATTTGCCTGTACTGGAAGTGATTCCATCTGCAGGCGCTGTGCACTTTCTATGCAAATGTGCATTACACTGAAAAGCACTTTTCTAGCATGTTTTTTTAGCACTGTGGGTGTAAGATTAGTGCTGGAAATATGCACACCGAGGTTAGCTTGCTTTATTAGGTCAGGCTCATGGTGGGAAAATCCAACGTAATTGTGACTGAAAGCTCCTGCTGCTGAAGGCTGCTTTCAACTGAGCTGGAATCACAAAAGCCAAAAAAAAAGCAGCTACTAAAACAGGATTTATCCTAAAGTAATGTGTAAGTTTATGGCTATTTTACTGTTCAGGATTCATGTGAAAGGGTGGGAGATAGAGAGCCTGGCATTAATAAACGCTAAAGCCAATGATGGTAACTTACAACTGCAGCAAAATCAGCCTCTGTATCTACTCAAGAATTAGGCATTTAAATTAAATAGTCTTTTTAAACTTGAGTGCAAGGTGACTTCCAGTTTAGGAATAGCAGCTATTCCCCTATTTTACAGCGGTCACAACCTAAGCTGCTGCCTGAAGGATGAAGTGACTCACCCACAGTCACGGTGGTGAGATTTGAACCCTGGCTTTTCAACCTGATTCAACCCCAGTGGACTGCTCCTCCAAACTTGGCTGGACAAGACCTGAGCTTACTGCCCTAGACTTGAACTCTCCCCTGTAATAAGTAGGTGGAATGGCTCATTAAAGAGCTCAGACTACACCTTCTAATCAGCCTTATGCATATTAGGTACTATCTGCAGAAAGGATACACTAGAACTAGATCCTATGGGCAACCTTCCAGAAGCCATCTTTGCTGCATGTGACAATCACACGCAGTTGAGTGCAGCGAGCAGTCAAGAGAGCCTTCCCCTAAGGGCAGCCTGGTAGGGGAGGGACTTCAGCAAGAATGGGCACTACAGGGGTTCATTTGCACAGGTCTTATGTCCATGAAGAATATATAAAACTTTATCCATATTCTATCAACAGTTTACAGTTACAGCTGCAGATCCAGAGCTCAAAGGTTCCTCTTCAGCAGGAGACGTTCGGTACTCAGGGTGGAAATGGTACCTGTTGGCATGGTTTAGCACAAATTAATCCATGACATCAGTAACAGGTCAAAGGAAGGAGAGCACATGCCAATCGTGTTTTTAATCCAGTGCCTGCAGACTAACAGGCCTTAACTTCCTAGAAAGCAAGAGGGCCAGTGGCAGCTTGGGGAGTTTCAATACGTCCCCACCTTTATTTATATAAGATAATTGTATTCTGTGATACAAAATACAAACAAGTCATCGTGATAAACTACACGAACTATTGGTATTCAGTATTGCTAACTGTGGGAACGCTTTCTGACCTTCCAGTTAAAGAAAAAAAATAGTGGGTGCGGCTATGATAATCAGGACCCTGCTACCCCAACCCTATCCAAAAGGGTTGGGGTAGCAGGGTCCTGTTAAGGTTATTTTTTATTTGAAGTTCATATTCCTCCCTACCTCCCCCCTCTAGCCTGGATGGCTCCGACTCCTCGTTCAAAGAAACTGGCACCTTTTCTCTTGCCTGTCAGCCCTAGTTAGAACAGTAGATGTAAAACTTATTTTTTCGTCAAGCTCGTATTGGTTTCTGTCCAATTTCCTAAGAATCCTGAATGATTTTTCTGCATGTGAAGCGCTCTGGGCATGTTCCCATGCAAAAAAAAAAAGCCACCCAAAACCCTGTTCTGTAATAGATTCACTATTCATTTAGAGATGCGAGCGCTCTCCAGTCGACCTCTGTACTCTCTCCCAAGTGATTACTGGCTGTGGTTCAGTAAGGCAGGTACTTAGTACAAAGTTTGTATCTGATTAGCACAGGACTGCTTTTCTCCCAGTTTCGCTGTTCGTGCATGTGATGTATTTTATATCAAGGGCGAGGAAGGGCAGCTGTTCCAGGCTCTCTGGCACCACCCAAACACCTGCTTAAGGCTGGTTAAAATGTTGGCAGAGACAGGTGAGGGCCCTTTCACAGTAAGAGTCCCAAGAAGCATTTTCCTCTCTACACGGTCTACGCTCAACTCACTATTTCTAGCAATTAGCTAAGGCCATTTTTAGAATAGCAAGAGTCCTACTTCACCTAGAAATGCAACGTAATTCTTAATGGGCTCCCCCAAGTACAGCACAAGAACATCCGCTATGCCCAGTGTTGTGTTGGAAATATCCCATAGTTGTACAGCTACACAGGACAATTCTAATTTTGCTGGAGTCGAGCGTGGGCTGTAGAACAGCCTAATATGCAAGCTGGCTGTCACCCCACTGCAGAGAAATAAATACCTTACTCCCTGGCCTGAATTGTTACAACCCACAAACACAGCTCTCAGGACAAGACACAAGAACTACCCCTTGTGTGCCGATTTTATCTTCCAGACAATGCTGAATCGGAAATAGAAGGCATTTGAAGTGCTATAGTGCATCTGCCCCACTGCTAGAAAGCCCATCATATTGTATCCTAATTAAAGATTTCTCATGTTGGACTCCTGCTATGTACGTTAGTGACGTTCCGTTTTTGGAACTTGGTTAAATGGCGCACATCCTACACCGCAAAAATGTTTCTTAATATTCATGTATTCCCCTCAAAAGCAGCTCTTGATAGTTATAGGGCCCATTACTAGTAAACCCACAAAAAATGACAGCTGAAATAGTTTGACAAATGGGCAAAAAAAAATGCTTTAAAGTGGGCTCATAGCCGAAGGAAAACAAAATTGCTCCATAAACACACGATTTATTTCTTTTGTATAAAAAAAGATGCATTTACAACTAAACTTTTATAAAAAGTTTAGCATGATTAAGTACATCATTACACATTTTGCAGAAATACACATCTCTGCCACTATACAAGGAAATTCCTCCCAATTAAGAGTACATACAAGGCTTCACTCATACCTTATGTACACAGGTAGCCTTCAGTCCTTGACTTGCCAAAAGTCCTTTATGGATTTTACATCCCTCCCCCTCCCCCTCCCCCCCCCCAAATTACAAGCAAGCAAGGATCCGAGTACTAAATCCTCCGATAAACTCACGCTCCACCTTCAGAAGAAAGGCAAAGGCTGCGGTAAGTGACCCTCTTCTCATGCCGAGGACATTAAGAGCCTTCCCGCTAAAGAAAGGACAAGGAAAGTCTCTCCATAAATAGAAGCAGTCCGAAGTGGGCGAGAAGATCCGAGAAGCCAGAGTCTGCTCCCCTCCTCCTCTTTGCATTTAAGAAACAATTAAGGAGTCCATTTGTGATCGGGGTCGATGGTGTCCCCCCAAAAGTCTTTTTATATTGCCGCTGTGTGAAGAAAAAGAGGAAAAGTCTGCGAACACCTGCAAGAGACGGAATAGAGGCGTGTTAGAGAGAGATCACACAATGTGGGATGGGCGGCCGGGCTGGCGCCAGGGAGGAAGCCACAGCTGCAGGATCGGGCAAAGCCCTGGCGGCCCCTCGCTCGCCCCCCCACCGCAATCAGCGCCGGCGCCAGTCTGCCGCTCGCTGCAATTATTCCATTACGGGCGGCCGCTTCGCTGACAGCCCAGACCCGCCGCAGGGGAGCTGCCAGCGCTGATCGGCAACACCTCCTTGCAGATTGCAAACAGAAGTCCCCGGAGCATCTGCAGCGCGTTGGAGCCCACGGCCGGGAAACCGCGCTATCTAGATTCTAGCAAGGCCCCCGCTCCCCACGTTATACAGGTACATAAAGCTACATATTGCAAACGTACAAGTCGCCTCCTTCGAGTCAGTCTGATCTCTCATGATGCTTCCCCCCCCGGCAGCTCTTGCTTTGCACCTCCCGATCCCAGGGTCACTTTGGATCGCTCCACGTATACCCCCCGCCCCCCCCGCAATGGATTGTACACAGTCAAAAAGGTACTCACCCTTCAGGGACAGAGAATTTTGCTATCACTCGTCATCAACTCTGAAGAGAAATCAGACGCCTGCAAAAATAAAGAAATAGGTCGGTGTTACAGAAACGCCCCGCAGCGGGAACAAAACCCTGCGGGGCTCCCCGGATCGCATGTTACGGAGCCCGATGCCGAGGTATCGGGGTGAGGGCGTGGGTCTCCCTCCCCGTAGTTACCTGAAGGGACAAGACGCTGATGTCTGTGTTGATGGCGGTCAGTGGAGTCCTGGAGGAGGAGGGCGGCTGCTGCTGCTGTCCGGGCCGCGAATGGTGCAGGGTGACGATGCTAGGGTGCGAGTCCAGCGCGATCTGCAGGTCTAAGATGTAATCGATAACGTGCTGCAGTATTTCCATCTTGCTGACCTTCTTGTGCTGCGGGATGCTGGGCACCAGCTCGCGCAGTTTGGAGTAGCAGTCGTTCATGTTGTAGAGGAGGCTGAGCGGCTCCTCGGCCACAGTCTTGCCGCGCCCGATGCCCAGGCTGTGTTCGGACAAGCTACCCTTGCGCGCCGACCGCACCGGACTGAACGCTTTCATGCTGCTACCAGATGGTTTCTCTACTAGATCCAGAAGCCTTTCCCCGTCCCTTCCACCGCCTCCAACTCCGCTCCCCCAGCACAGAATAAACCCAGCGGCCGCCTGCCTCCCCTTTTTATACGGCACGCGCGGCGCCTGCCAAAACTCAAGCGCTCCCTTCCTCCCCATTGGCTGCGAGGGTGGCGTCTATCAGACTGCCAGCGCGAGACGATTCGTCCTGGCAGGGCCTCTGGAGAACGCTCGGCTCTTCCGCGTTCCGCACCAATCAAAGTTAACTATAGAGTGACAGAGAAATTGGGCGTGGCTTCCCGCTGAAGACGGCTATGCGATAGTAAATACAGCACTGCTTAGCTTAAGTAGGACGCCGGACGGGTACTATCGCTGTAGTAAGCGAGCTGCTGGGAAGCTCCTGGTATGATTGATGCGAATAGTGCAATTAGTGCTGTCATTAGAGTCTCTGTGCTTGCATCCCGCCATAGCGAGGCTCTACTATCAAAAAGGCTGGCAATCCACTTCCATTGATACATTGCCAAGAAAACCCAGAGGTAGCTGGGTCGCTATGAGTCAACACTGACTTGATGGCACGTAAAAAAAACCTATCAAATACCTTCGCTTCAGTGTCAAGGAATGAAAGCCTGTTCGATCTACGTTGTTACACAGCTAAGACCTAGCCAGAGACTATAGATGTGATCAGTGAAGACGGATACTATTACCTTGGTGAGAAATAAATCGCTGAAAACCGGAACTAAGTTATTGTTATTGCAGTTTTGGCAGGCAGTTTCGAAGAATGCCAAGGTTCCACCATCAAAATGAAATATAAAGGTCTTGATGTACATTGCAATGACGAAACTGTGCCTCATACATTTGAGAATGAGTGCTGCACCAGTATTTTTTTTTAAGTAAGTCACCCTAGACTATTGCTGGTAGGGTATCTAACAACTCTTAAGTACAAATACAGTTGGGGCTTTTTCATAGCCTCAGCAGTGGGTTAAAGCTATCCACTCTTTACAATCCTATTAGCGCATAGACAATAACAGTTTTACTCTGTTTGCATTAACATTGAAGGTTAATGACCTTTTGATGTTATCATATGTCCTATTAGGAATAAAGAAAGTGTCAATTCAAAATTGTTAACGCATCACATAGCTATTGCTGCAACTGGTTCAATTGGAGTATATGAAAGAAACGGGTTACTAAGAAAAATGACTGTAAAACATTTCCAAGACCTTTTGTAATATAACCTTTATCCAAGATACGTTTATATTGGATTATATTATCCTGTGTTCCAGATTGAATTACTGTTTATTAATTAGCAAATGCTATGGGGGCACAGTTACATGTTATTTAGCCCTTCAGAGGATGTAAAGATTGCAGTAGAGAATTTTTATGGCTGCACCTTTATGCTCCTAAGTTTTGTGAAAGGTGGGAGTTTATAATCTATTATGGTTTATATAGCTTTCACGCATTATGCATGAGTGTTAGCAGAGTAACCATCCCGTGCCATGATATAATAAAAACAGATCTGGTGCTATGCAAAACTCTGTATTCCTATTACTTCACATATGCGGATTCTGGAAAGAGTTTTGTTTCACCTCAGTCCTTCCAATGCTTCCTTTCTGTATCTACAGCTAAGAAATAAGCCTGCCAGCGGGCTGGAACTAGTCTTGAAATTAGAGAACTACAACTATATATGTGTGCGTATGTGACTTTCTTTCTCTTTGCGGATTTTGCAAATGTATAAATAAGTAGTATGATAAAAATATTCCAGTGTAGGTAACAGCAGAAAAAAGATCAGTTTTTTTTTTTCCCTCGTCTAGTGCAAGGACAGATCCTGGCTGCCCACTCTAGAAGCCTGATCCCCTGTGTGATATCACTCCTTATCCAAATCCCTTTTCCTTCTCATTAGTTTGCTACCAGCCTGGGTAGATGAGTATACAAATTTCTACTAAATCCAACATCCAGAGGACAATGCAGTTTGGGTTCCAGATGCATCTAGCCAGTCAGGTTTTCAGGATAACCACAATGAATATGCATGGTAGATATTTGCATACAACAAAGGCCATGCATGCAAATCTCTTCATGTATCTTCATTGTGGCTATCCAGAAAACCTGTCTGGCTAGGAGTCCCAAGGACTGGGTTGAGAACCACTGCATTAGGGTCATGTGCCAAAGCTCAGCCCACAGTTTTTAACACAAGCCTAATGCAGAAAGTTTACTCTGCAATGCCATAAAGATAGACAATATTTTGGTGGTGGTGAGAAGCGAGGAGGAATATGACACATTCTATCTAACCTTTTTAATGTTTTGGACATCTGTACCTTGCCCACTCACAATCTTAAATGACAGAGGTGTAAGACAGGGGTCTCCAAATCCAGCCCCAGAGAGCCACAAACCAGTCAGGTTGGCGGGCTCTCTCTAATGCATATATATCTCATGCATATTTATTAGGGATATCCCGAAAACCTGCAGAGTTGCAGACCTCCAGGACCGGATTTGTGTAGCTCTGTTGTAAACCCTTTGGGGGACAGGGACATGCCTGCAGTACCTGAATGTAACACACCTTGAACTACTGGCAAGGCATGAGCAAAAGGCTAATAAATAAATAGCAGCAGCTGTCTTGGCACCCACCACCCATGGATGGCAGGTTATTCTGCACATAGCAATTTTTTCAAATTATTATTTACGTACAGAATCACATTCCAACATATGCACAGATGTTATGCGCCTGCAGCTCTGAAATGCTGAACTGTGGATGTTGCTTTGGAGCTGCAAGCGCATAACATCTGTACATATGCTGGAATGCTATTCTGTACATAAGTAACGATAGGAGAAGCCTAGTGGTTAGGGCAGCATCCTAGAGCCAGAAAGACCAGGGTTCAAATCCCACTCGTGCTCCTTGTGGCATTGGGCAAGTCTTAGATTGAGCCCTTTGGGGACAGGGAAATGCATACTATACCTGAATGTACTGTAACTCACTTTGATCTTCTCCTGGAAAGGCATCAGCTAAATACTACTAATAAAATATGGTAAAAATGATATATGCAGAATAACATTCCATCATATGTACTCAGATGAAGCAGGCATACACTCCTCACTGGTGCCCACTGCAGAACAAGCAGCTTACCCTTTAATGCTCCTCAGACCTTGCATTAAAACACCAGCCTTCTGTGCACATCTCTGCTGCACTGCTAATTGCTTTATTACCATCAATTTAAGTGGATTTAAATATGCTGTCAAGGCTTTGTGCACAGTCAGGTTTTGCAGACAAATTTTCTTGCAATACTAGTGCATAAAATTGCTGAGTTAACCTACATGCAAAGCCTAGCACACTTTATGGCATTGGCCCACTCTCCCAACCTCAAGACAGCTACCAGAGAGGTTGTTGCCTTAACATGCAGCCTTCCAGATCGTAGTAGCTTTGCTGCTGTGTTGGACTGGACCCTGACACCACCAAGCTGTGGGAGTAATCTGCTTGGTTTATGGGGAGCTGTAATTGCTAGTAGCAATCTGCTTCCATGGCCTGCACTATTGCTGGAAGTGCTTTGTGTGTCTGTTCTTTTTTGTAACCCTTTTCTTACTACTCTCACAGAACATGACAATAGATAAGAGCCATTACATGCATTCAATCAGCCTAATTTCATTTCTGGGGTAATGCCATAGGCCCCAGTTGATCTGTTACTTTCCCTTCACTTTGTTGTCAGTAGGAATCCTCTGTAGTTATCCATGCTCTCCTTAATTCTGTTACTATCTCTCTCATCCTCACCTCCACTGAGCCTACTTCATGCATGTACAACCCATCTGGGAAGAATATTTTCTGATGCTGCCCCCAAATCTAGTTTTGTTGTTGTTAAGTGCCGTCGAGTCGGAGTCGACTCATGGCGACCCTCTGGATAGCTATCCTAAATTGTGTTCGGTCTTCAGTCAGGCGGCTCATTGTTGACAGACTGGTACCCGTAGCTGCTGTTATTGTAGCGATCCATCTCATTGCTGGCCTTCCTCTTTTGCGTTGACCTTCTATCTTGCCAAGCATGATGTCTTTCTCTAATGATCTCTCTCTTCGCATGATGTGTCCGAAGTATGAAAGTCGAAGTCTTGTCATCTGAGCTTCTAAAGAAAGCTTAGGTTTGATCTCCTCTAGTACCGACTGGTTTGTTCTTCGGGCAGTCCATGGTATACACAGTATTCGCCGCCAGCACCATAATTCAAAGGCATCAATTTTCTTCCTGTCTGTCTTTTTCACTGTCCAGCTTTCACATCCATATGATGTTATTGAAAATACCATGGCTTGAACAAGTCGAATCTTTGTATGGAGAGAGACATCTCTGCTCTTGAGAATCTTATCTAGGTCTTTCATAGCCATTCTGCCAAGAGCAATGCGTCGTCTGATTTCTTGACTGCTTGTTGCTTCTTTATTGATAGTTGATCCAAGTAGGTTAAAGTTGTTCACGATTTCAATTTCTTCTCCTTCAACGATGAACCTGTTGATTATGCCAGTTGTCATGATCTTTGTCTTCTTTACATTAAGGTGCAGGCCCAAATCTAGTTTTAGAGACTCATATTGTCACTTCTTGCTTTAGAACTTTCTTGGCTCCGATAAAACTTGCTTTTTGCACATTAGGCCCAATGTTCAGAAGGATTCATGCAGTTAACAAGCAATGACCAAGTTTTAGTTCCTGTTCACTGTAAATACAATGCAGTCCTACTGCATGGTATAAGGTTCTGTTAAACATACACTGCACTGTTATGAATAACACAGTATAGAAAAGAAGTAAATAAATAAATAAAAATAAATAAAGAAATAAAATCTTTCAGTTGCACTTTACTAAAAAAAAAAAAACCCACAGGGACTTAATGCCAGGAGTCAATATTGACTTGATGGCCATTTCAACCCTGCTGAGCCCAATGTTCAGTAGCACTGGCCAGCCAGTGCCACTGAATAAGCCCAGACACCCCCCCCCCCCCCAGCAAAATCCAGATAGTGCTGTGGTGGGACTGGGATCATCCCAGAACCTATCCAGTTAGTGGTGATTTTAAGCCTGTTAATCAAATAGATAGCCACATAAAGTTAGGATAGGCCAATGGCTGTCCTGACTTTATGCAGTTTTGCTATCCAGTTAGCAGCTCACTATCACCACTGACCAGATATTTTGGTGGATATCTTGTGTCCGGTGCTAAATACCCGGTTTCATTTTTGCTCATGGTGACCAAGTGCTTTACAAGCACTGACCGCCGAAAGCTGATTACTGGGCCCATTTATACTTTTGAGGTACTTCAATTTCTGTTATATATCCCTCCTTTCTCTTTTCCCATGGTATATATACTGAGCTCTTTCAGCATATTTTCTAAGGCTTTTTGGTGCAGACCACATACTAGTTTGGCTGCCTCTCTCAGTCCTTTTGAAATATGGCCTCTATAACTGAACACAGTATTCTAGGTGAGGCATCACCAATAGCCTTTATAGAGGCATGTGCACTTCCTTTTTTCTGTTGATTATGGTTTTCCCTATGTATCCCAGCATTCCTCTGGTTCTAGTTGCTGCCTTGTCACATGATTTTGTTACCTGGAGATCATCAGACATTATCATGCCCAGACTCTTTTCTAGTTGGTGCACATCAGTTTCACAGCCGCACTGTGTTTTCGGTGGATTTTTCCACCAAATCTTAACTATCCACTATTCGTCAAAGATTCTTACCGTAGTCACTAATGAACAGGAATGCCACTTCAATGGTAAAATTTTGATCATGTCAGGAAAGTACAAGTGGAGCATTAACTAACAATATGGAAATAAAAACAAGGTGACACCTCCCATGGTGGAAGTATTAGTTTACTCTTAGTTTGGAGGCAGAGATGCTGGCGTTAGCCATTATTTGGCCTAAGTAATGACACAACCATATTTTCAGAATTAAGTTAAACATTTATTTTTATGGATACTACAGGTTGTTGCCCTGTTTCTCTCGTGCAGGTAGATGCATTTTTCAGCTATTCTGTTTGCAAAAGGATTCTAGAATCCCTTTGGGATGAAAAGCACTAAAATAAAGATGCTAGAGTTCAAAGGTGCGCTTTGGGTAGTTCAAGGCTGAAGGAAGGCTGTAGAAAATAAGGCCCTACATTTAAATAACTAGAATATCATCCTGATATGATAAACAGGTATGCAACAGATGAAAAGCAGTACCCAGCTGAAAAACACAAACAGATGAGCTGAAACTGGAAGTGAATGATTTCCAAAGGAAGTGGTATAGGGATGCATTTCAATGAATGGTTTTTTTTTTAAACTCTATTTAAAGTCAATCTTGAACTACACAATTTCTTCTACAAAGTACATTTTACACTTCTCTGACTTTTTACCAACAACTGAAACTAAAAAGGACACAAATGGGCAGAATACCTCTACCCAAGAGTTCTAGCACTGCCACAAAGAAACACCAGGCCGCTGTCATTTACAGCCCACTGGAAATGATAAAAATCCCAACAAAGGTGGCCTTTCACTTTTCTGCAGCACAGTAATAGGTGATTGACCATATTACATCAATAATTTGGCTTCAGTTCAAATGAGTTAACTATTTCCCTTTTCTAAATCTATTATGTAGGCAACAGAATTAGGGAAATGTAACCCAATGTAATTGTAGAGAACCAAGGGTTCTTATAGCATACATGTTGTCAGGCTCCCACTTCCTGACTGCTTGCTAACTGCTTTTCAGAAGGTACAGTGAGGGGAAAGCTTATAAATGGTGACTAAGTCAAACTGATCTGCTTTCTTAATGTGACAATCCTGAACTGGAGGAAGGGAGCTTGCTGTCAGCACACTGTGGCAAGTGGAAGTTCATGCAGCCCTGTCTCATATGGCCAAAAATCTGAGGGCAATCCTAGGGGCGGTAGTAACTGAACCAGAGTTCCCAATCACTCGATTCAGGAAGAAGGGCTCCATTTCCATTCCGAGTGCTTTGGAGATGATAATGGATAAAATGAAAACAACCAAACAGAGCAGAATAAGGGAGAGGATGAGCAGTGGCCTGGCAACATTAACCAAAGGCGATTGGGGAAAGGGGTGGGGCTCCTCTTGCTTTTAGAATCAGTAATGCAGCTAATCAGGGCCGGATTTACCTTGAGTGAGGCCCTACGCCAACAAAAATTGTGGGCCCCCAGCAGGGGCGGCCCAAGGGGGGTGCGGACCTCATTTGCATAAGGGGCCTCATTTGCATAAATATTTGCATAATGTTACCATATACTAACTTTTAGTAAACGTGCCTCTTAATGAGTGTATGGATAAAGAAAGACTAAAAGATTTCTACATTACTATAATCCAGTGCCAACTGCCAGACACATTAGGAACTACTACAAACACTGCCCATAGTAAACCCGCCGTATCCTAACAGCACTACCAGGACTCACAAAGCACCATACTCTACCAATCAAAAGGCAACACTGCAAATATTAAACCAATACATTTCAGAGAACAACAATACATGACCTACTGGGGAAAGAGAACAAGTGGCAATGTCAAATAGGAATTATATAAACAGAACACCACAGCTCAGTTACACATGCAGAACATAGAACATCACCAAACAAGTAATCACAATTTAGAAACAGGAAGACAATAATTAAACTGGGAATCCCAAAAGCCAAACTTGGAATGTACAACACTGTAGAAATAAAACTATACATTAATTTGCTCTTGTACTAAACAAAGCGCAGACGTTAATGATGCACATTTACCAGAGCTGACATATTTCAATTAATAAATTCAAAATAAAGAGATATTTTTCTACCTTTTGTGCATTTTTTTCAGCTGCAATTGCTCCAGCCACTTTCTTCTGGTTTCTTCGTGTCTTCTGCTAACTCTCCATCGTCTGCTGTCCATTTGTCCTTTCTTCTCTCTTCTAGATTTTTTTCCATTCTCTCTCTACATCTGCTTTAACATACTAATCTTTCTCCTTTTGCTCTTTCCTCATTCCTATTTCATCCACTCAAACTTTACCCCTCCATCCTCAATCCCCACTTACTCTCCCAATACCCGGCCAATTGTAGATTTTTTATCCCTCCCACACAAAATATTTTTCCCTTCTCCATTTTACTCTTCCAGCCCCATCCCATTCTAATCCTCCCCAACATCAGCTCCCTTCTAGTTCCAGCCTCACCCAGCATCCATTCCCTTCTAGTCCCTGCATCAGCCCATTTCCAGTCCTAGCCATCCATCAGCCCATTTCCAGTCCTAGCAACCCCCCAACCCAATACCAGTCCTAGCCCCCCATCAACCCACTTACAGTCCTTAACCCATCACCCCATTTTCAGTTTAAGCCCCCCCTATAACCCATTACCAGTCCTAACCCCCCATCAGCCCACTTCCAGTCCTAACCCCATCAACCCATTTCCAGTCAGCCCCCCATAGCCCATTGCCAGTCCTACCCCCCCCCATCAGCCCATTACCAGTCCTAATCCCATCATCCCACCTCCAGTTTTAACCCCCCAGCCCATTTCCAGTCCTAGCCCCCCATAGCCCATTACCAGACAACCCCCATCAGCCCACAGCCCATTACCAGTCTTAACCCCCCCAAAGCCCATTACCAGTTCTAACCCCCCCCACCAGCCCATTACCAGTTCTAACCCCCCCCAACAGCCCATTACCAGTCCTAACCCCATCAGCCCACCTCCAGTCTTAACCCCCCAGCCCATAGCCCATTACCAGACAGCCCCATCAGCCCACAGCCCATTACCAGTCTTAACCCCCCCCCTAAAGCCCATTGCCAGTTCTAAGCCCCCCCCAACAGCCCACAGTCCATTACCAGTCCTAACCCCATCAGCCCACCTCTAGCCTTAACCCCCCCAGCCCAGCCCAGCCCAGCCCCGCCCATTTCCAGCCCCAGCCCCCCACTAGCCCATTTCGAGCCATAGACCCCCCAGTCCATTTGCAGCGCGAGCCCCCCATATAGCCCATTACCAGTCCTACCCCCCCCAATAGCCCATTACCAGTCCTACCCCCCCCCGGCCTACCGAAAAATGTAATTTTAAAAAAACCTGGTGGCTGCCGCCGCGGGGCCCCCTCTGCTGCCGCGGGGGCCCCGTCTACAAGCTGAAGCGGTGCGGTGCGGTGCGGTCGGGTCGGGTCCGGTCGGGTCTCTCCCTCCCTCCTTCCCTCCCTGCAGGCTGCGAGAGACGCGAAGATAGAGCGTCTCCTCGCGTCTGTGTTAAGCCGGCAGGGGCTGATGGGAAATCCCATCAGCCCCTGCGGGCTTAACACAGACGCGAGGAGACGCTCTATCTTCGCGTCTCTCGCAGCCTGCAGGGAGGGAAGGAGGGAGGGAGAGACCCGACCCGACCGCACCGCACCGCTTCACCTTGTAGACGGGGCCCCCGCGGCAGCATAGGGGGCCCCGCGGCGGCAGCCACCAGGTTTTTTTTTTAATTGAGTAAAAAAAAAATTACCTGGTTCTTTTTTTGTGGGCCCCTGCCGGCTGTGGGCCCTACGCCATGGCGTACATGGCGTATAGGTAAATCCGGCCCTGCAGCTAATGCTCTCAGCCATGCCACTAGCAATCCAGTTTTAGGGTGACAGCATTTTGAGGACAACCAGCCAGTCTGTAATCTGCTTTCATTTCACACCTCCCTCCAATAAAGAGATCACCTTTGTGCTGGGCTTCTTAGCGTAGCTCTTGCCGATGTGCAGTAACCTGCAGAAGTATGGCACAGAACAAATGATGCTAAATTGTGTGCTCCTCTGAAGGAAACCGTTAAAGAAAAAAAAAAAGGCAGAATTCACCTACAAATGATTAGACTTCTACATTTCCACACTGCCAGATTAACGTTCTCTCTCTGTTCCCACATAATACAGTCTCTAATCGAAATGGCTGGAGGAAAGGATCGGTTCCATGTGAGTTACCTTAATTTTTCAAGACCTGCTCAATTACAAGGGCTCTTTTACTCCACACAATATAGCTGCTAGCAGCTGCTACAAAACAATCTATTTTGTAATCAAAGGCAGTTCACTGTTGGGTGCACAGCTAGCTAATGCATTGCATGGGGCAAAGCAGTGCAATTTGGGATTCTTAAGACCCTCTCCACATCTGGTGCAGTTGGATTCCATCCTCCCCCTCTTTTTCTTCTCACAACTGTGTACATTTCACATGACACCCTGAGTGATCCCTGACAGGTGATGAATTGGTGCCAGACAACCAGTGGCACAGAGCTAAGCCGCAAGCCCGAACTGTCTTTCTGGTTCCAAGCTCGTGACATCACCCATTAACTGCTGCCCTCCGGCTTACCCTACTGGCACCACTCAGGTGGCTGCTTTGGCAAAAGGGTCCGCCAGTCAGCGTGAGCTCAGCTGATCAATGGGCGTGGGCACTGAGAAATTAGAGTTCAATTCATCACCTCAGCTCTTTGCTTCTATTGTGAAGTGTCTTTAGAGCAGAATCAGCAAAGCTGAAGCACATCTTCAGACATTTTCCTCTTTAACCCCTCTCCTCACCTACATGATCTTGAGGCTAACAGACAAAAGTGGCCCACCTAGCCAGCTTCTCTCCCCTAGTTTGCCAGATAACATCCTTGGCAGTAGCCAGAAGGTAACTGGTCATAGGGCCCCTGGACTGCACGTGACCAGACAGAAGTGAGTGAGGGGAAAAAATGTATCAGCAACTCAAAAATAGACGAGAAAAAACAAAAATGGGGTTAACCAGGAGTCCTCAAGGATCATGTGGGTGAGACTTTCATCCCACCTACAGAAGGGACATACTGGGGGAAGATGTTCTACCACATAAAAACATGCTGGTTGCTACAACACCATGCATCAGCCTCCGCTGAACTTGGGATTCAGCTTAGGGTAAAAGAAATCCCAGTAGAGACCCCCTCATCTCCTAGATGCTCTCTCCAGAATCTGAACAAGAGCTGAGGGCAAGGCAGTGCAATAGGTGAGCAAGCACAGGTAGAGGTCCATGCATGGCCTGGTCCAAAGGAACCAAGTCAGGGGAACTAAATCACAGTTTACTAAGACTGCAGTGATGGAGAGACTTGGATGGAGGGGGCTCTTCAGTTGGTAAACTAGGCCCTACACAGGTTCAGAGGAACAGGAGTCAGATTGAGGTGGAGACTCCTGACCCTAAGAGCCCCCCTCCATCTGGCCAGCCTAGTTGGTGGCTGAACAGATCTTGACCTATTAGAGAAGCCTGCCTGTGACAAATGGGTTGACTCTGCTCTCTGGCTGGCTCAGCTCCGAGGGTCTAGCCCACCTCTGCCAACAGGTCCCTGATCTCTGTTATTCTTGCCAAGAACCAGGCATGTACTATGGGGACCCCCAGCATCTTCACTAATTCTCACAGCTAGCTGCGTTCTTCATTGATGGATGAGCCAATGGACCGTCAGCATCAACACATTCAGAGTGAGGTTGTGGAGGAGCAGTTGCCCCTGTAGGTCTCTGTGCAGCAGGCTCCAGACCTTAAAAACTTCTTGGTAGAAGAAAGGCAACAGCAGCAGGTTCTGAGCCTACCCTGTTATGTCAGGCACCACACACCTGGCAGAGATAAAAGGCCACTTTAAAAAAAAAAAAAATATATATATATTTTATTTGTTGTGCTATTTTAAGACTTTTTTAGCTCTTAATTTTACTCCTTGCAATGGTTTAGCCCCAGTGCTGGTGCCAGGTTCTTTGGAGGAATTTTAATGCAAACACTGTTGTCAGTATAGTCATGTCTTTACTATATTGAGAGAGTTTCTCACCAATACTGGATTTCTTGATTAAAGCAAGTTGTAAGGATTTTTAATGATTTTTTCACACATATTTGTTTGGCAGTCTGTCAGCCCAATGTATTATTTTGATAAAGTTATGGCAAATTGTAGTTCTATTTCCTTGACCCTGCCAAACACTTTGGGTTTTTATGTGCAATAGGGCCCGCTATTTAATTGGGATGCCGCTGACCTCTAACCCCGGATATTCAATGCAGAAGCCATATGCTGTCCCGGCTTTGAATATCTGAGGTCATCGAACAGCCTCCAACGCCATAGAAGCTAACCAGGTAGTGGCGATATTGCACTGCTTTTGCTTTGCCTAGTTTTACTCACAGATTGCTAACTGAATAGCAGTGCAATATCACCGCTACCCGGTTAGCGACTGTTGCTGCTCATGACACACCCCGATGCTAGGTGGTTAGCATTGTAGCATGTAGCAGCGTTAGTTGGGGATATTCTGCAGCACTAACCATGTTAGTACTGTTGAATATCACATTCAACGGCATTTACATGGTTTACAGGTCCATAGTTTTTGTTGGGCATGCCAATATACTTATTTAATTGTATATTTTGCTGGTATCTGGTAATTTGGAGCTTGTAATGGGCGATAGGATCCATGAAAGATGATTGGGCATACATTAGTCAAGTGATTTCACTGACATTATCCCTTATGCATATGTGGCTCACTAGGGTGACATATCTTCCTTTTTTGTAGTGCCTCTTGGCTTTCTACAATCTGACAGCTTTACCATACATGTGTACTTAGACTTGCCTTGTCATCTTACAGTGAGTTTTTTGGACCCTTTGCTTGTGTTAATTCTTATTGTCTTTTATCCATGATAATGGGGTATGTTCACTATAGGGCTGTAAGGCAGTCACGGATAATGAGCATTAATAGTGGCGATAAGTGTGTTTCTGTGCAGTAAAGGCCAGGGCGAGGGAGTAGACATTCCATCGGTAAGGGCGCTAGGCTCCACTTAACGTACGCTAACAGGGCATGGGGCATTGTGACAAGTGTGCACCTTAATGCCCAAAAACAGCTGTCACCTCAACGTAGGATAAGGGAACCCCAGCGAAAGTCACATTAAAGCTGTTGGATGGAAGGAAAGGTAGAAGCTGATGGACCTGACAGATCCATGGGCAGTTAGTAAGTGGGATGAGCATGTGGGAGGCAGGTATACTGATTCAGTGAGGGGTGCCCATGAAATATGCTTTAATGTCAGTGTGTCGCCTAGAATGGGTAAGAAGTGTTCCCCAGCAGAGCCAGAATCATCACAATGTGTACATCAAAAGGGTGATGGAGCAGGAATGATGATGTGCAGATCATTCACAGGAGAGGTGTGAGTGGATACATCAAGATGATGAAAAAGTGCTTGTGTAGCAGGTGGCAGGAGAATACATGACTGCACTTAACAGGCAGATGCTGATGGATGGGGTGAATGGAAGGATGGCGGTAGATGAGATTGCGGTATGGGCATACAGCCCTGATGTAATCCCACAAATGCAGTTGTAGTGTGTGTGAAAAAAATGTAGCTACGCAATGGGGATGCCCCAATACCAGCTATGTGGGTCTCATAGCTGTTCCAGCCTCCTAACTACCATACAACTCTCCTGACAAAGAGTCGCTCATATTGGCCATATGGAGCAAGTAAGGAAGTGTGATGATCCATGCAGGAGACTATCTCAGGGGTAGGATGTGGCTGCATGTAATGCGTAGATGTGATGGAGCCAAAGCAGTCACAGTCAGGATGAAATAGTCTAATCATGTGCAACTCAGGTGCCATACATCTGTATGCACTGGGCTGACCCTCTGCGATAGGCTACCACAGAGCCAATAACATCATGCTATCAGAAGGGCATGATCACAAATTGCATGTTGTTCACAGACCCAATGCGCTATCGCAGGCATGTCCAACTTTGAACATGTCATGATCTACTTTTTCTGGCCAAAAGTGCCGGTGATCTACCACTATGAAAATTAAGTTTCAAATTATATTTTAACCAAATAAAGTTGGAGGATCCCCTGGCCCATTTTTAATGAACCTTCTGTCATTTACTTGGATGTGATCAGCTGTTAAGCAAATTAAGCAAAAACAAAACAGAAAGACGAAGATCCAGTAAGAACTGTGAGGGGAAATGGAAAGTACATTTTGTCTTAAAGTTTTATTGAGTAATAACTTTCTTTAACTTTTATTGAGTAATTTGTGTTAAATTTAGGTCGAGTATTGATCCAGGCTGATCTTGCACAAATCTTTAATATTTCGCTTTTGCTCATTAGTGAGACGTCTGAGCCTGCATTTCATCCACCAGCTTTTTGAAGTTGGGTGAATATTGCGTGAGGGCCAGTCTCAGGGAATCCTGGAGATGTTCATCTGTCATGTTGGAACGTTGTGTACTCTTTGTCATTTTCAAATGGGAAAACACAGATTCACACAAATAAGTTGAACCGAAACAGGCGTGTACAGCTTCACTGCATCTTCTGAAGTTGGGAAATTTGTCTCTAGGCACTAGCTTCCAAAAACGATTCTTGCTCAGCACGGGTCTTGAGAAAAAACAACATTTTTAAAGGGTTAATATTTCATTTTCAAGAGATGGCTTGTTCAATGAGTAATTACTGATAGCAGCTGCAGTTTCTTTAATGTCCACATCTACTTTGAATGGGTATGACAAGTACTCCACAACTGTTCCAATTTTTTGGAAGTCACAGAATCTATTTTCGAATTCCTGGATAACAGAACAGATTTCGGTCACATACTTCTCGTTCTGAAAAACAAAATTTGGATATTGTCCCAGATGGTCTTACGTATTAGGAAAATGATCAAAAGTGTTGTTTGCAAGGTCAGTCATCATTAGCTCAAATTTGCTCTTGTAGGATGAAACTGTACTTATCTAGGCAATGCATTTGTTTTTACCTTGTAGTTCAAGGTTCATATCACTTAGTTCGCCTGTAAAGTCAGCGAGAAATGCCAGATCACATAACCACTCCTCATCTTCCAACTCTGCTTGGTCAACTCCCCTCTCCTTCAAAAAACTTCTTATTTCATTCAGCAAATCATGAAATCTTTGCAGAAATTTGTGCCTAC
The DNA here is from genome assembly GCA_033557465.1 of Ichthyophis bannanicus. Lineage (NCBI taxonomy): Eukaryota > Metazoa > Chordata > Amphibia > Gymnophiona > Ichthyophiidae > Ichthyophis > Ichthyophis bannanicus. The sequence goes on from CM066033.1 coordinate 1,072,420,961, forward strand.
TTAGCCACCTTACATCTGTGTGCAAAATGATTTCCACTGCCATGATTTCCATCAAGAGTAAGATTGAAAAGCCGTCTTTGAAGTGATCTTCCACAAACTGAATTTACAATTTTGAAAGTGATGTCCATAACAGTCTTTGTATTGAGTCTCTTGCTTGCCAAAACTTGCTGGTGAATGATGCAGTGGTAAGAAAGGAAATCTGGGAAGTTGCATGCTGTCTACAGAGGGCTATGAAACCGTTAACCTCACCTGTCATTGCTCTTGCTCCATCAGTAGTGATGGAAACAAGTCTATGCAATGGAAGATTACACTTTGTCACAAAAGAATGGAAAGAACTGAATATTTCCTGACCGGTAGTTCTCCCTTTTAGATAAAGAAGAACTACTTGGAATTATTTAACACTGAAGTCTTCAAAAACCATCTGGATAAAGACTAGAAACTGGGCTATGTCTCTTATGTCTGTAGATTCATTCAGTTGGAGAGAGAAAGCAACCCAATTTGAAACATCCTCCAACAATTGTTCAGTTGTCTCTCCACACATCTTTTCTATTCGCCGCACGATGGTGTTTCTTGACAATTGTACATCTTGAATAGCAGCTATGATCTCTTTCTTATTTTTAAATCCTTCAAAAAGATTGTTTTCTTGAAGCAGCTGACAATCTTTTACAAATTCCCCTTCAGTGAAAGGTTTGCATTTCTTTGCGATCACGTTGCTGACCTTGAAGGATGCTATGGTTGCATTGACCAAATGTGACCTTGGCTTCACCATCAACTGTTGCTGAGTAGCCAATTTCGATTTAAGTTCTTTGAGCTTCAGTTTCCGAATTTCACTTTTGGGTGGAAAATCAGCAAACTTATTGCTATTGTCACACCCCCAGGGGCCCTATCGGTGGGGTCAGGTATTGCCTGATGATTCCTCCTCTTGGCTCTGTCAATACTGCAGGCAGCCTTGCCTGGCCCTCTGAGAGTGGTAGTTGTACCTTTCTATTATATGAACCACATAACACACTTCAATTCCAAATGAGGGCTTTATTCCCCGTCCACGAGGTTTTTTCTCTTTCTTGGCAAAACAAATAACAGACCACTTCGGGCATATAACATAAATTAAATGTGTAACAAAAATAGCTTACTTCAGCTTTTAAATACAAACAAAGAAAAGAATTAAACAGCCTCACTGTTCCTAATACAGCCTTTTCTTTTGTTGCTACAGCACAGCTCACTTCTGCTGCTTTAAACTCTGGTTATCTTCAACCATTTACCTTAGAGAGAACTCTGGGTCAATCACAGATAATGAACAGTCCATTGGTTCAGGAATAACTGGTATATCTGAATTCTCACCTTCCATTAATTCATATTCATCTGAACCCTTAATTCTAGGATCAGCTGTTTCACAGGGATAAGGCTGGTTTACTCCGTCAAACAGGAAGTTGCTCTGTCCCTCTGCACAAATGCCTTGCTGGGAAATACCATAAGGTTTTGAATGGGGCTCATAGGAGCTCTGCCCCTGTTGGTAACCAAAAGGATATTTCAAACCTTCACTAGCTCTGCTACTAGAGCATTTGTGGTATGTTCTGAGCTTGCTCGGGTCTAGCCCTTGCAACACAGCTGCCCTGGATTGCACTGCTCGAGACGGAACCTTATCACAGGTTGGGAGTTTAAACTTGCTAGCAAAACCACAAGTTTCTTCAGGTAAGAAAACTTCTCTTCTTTTAAAGCTTCTAGCACAAGGGAAGAAGTTATTCTCTGTTTCTCTTAAGCTTGTTTTATGTTGGCTTTTCCTGTTACTTCGGGGTTTTACCCACTCAGGTAGGAAACAGCCTCTATTAGCATTTCCTGCTTTGTTACCATCTATGGAAGATCTCCTACGTCTCTCGTGCCTTCCACGCATACACACAGTATCTGGCTGCTGATTTTCACACTTCTCACACAGGTCTAGGGACTCACTCAGACCTTCGTGTTGGTTCTTCTGCTGATCCAATAGTTCATTCTTTCTTTCTCTCTCTCTTTCATTCCAGTTCCATTCTTTCCACAGCTTCAGCTGGCCTTGCTGCTGTCTCTCTTGCTGTGACCCTCGTAGGCTCACCTCCTCTCCCTCTCTAACTATTTGTGAGCGTGTTTTTATGTCTGTGTCTTTGGGCTCCACCTCCACCCAGCTGATTCCTATCAGGCAATGCAAACTCCCTTTGCTTGCTATCTGGGTGTGTCTTCCTAGCCCTTATCCACGTGTGCCCTGGTTGTCTATAGCAACCATCTGACAGTTTTCTGTTTTACGCTGTCATCTCTTCCCTGATCATTCCTGCTGATCTGCATTTTCTCAGGTTCCGTTAGGTCTACCTTGTGACACTATGCAGAGCATTATTATGATGTTCCAGATCACCCTTTTTGGGCAAGGATACTGGGGCGTTACAAATTAGACACCACCACTTGTCTTTCACCATGATGAAGAAGTAATCCATTTCCCATTCATCATGAAAGTGGCAGGTTTTGCTCTTCTTTGGGACACTCATCTTCGTTATACTGGGGTGGCTGGATGTAAGAAGGCCAAATTTGCTAAGTTAGTATAAACACTGGCTGAATCTGGTCCCAAATTGTCACTGTCCCATAGCATTAAAGATCAACAGGAACAGAAGACCTTTGGATGATGTGCAATACAAGGATTGGAGATGCCAAAACCACACATGCAGTTCTAAAAGTAAAAATAAGAATTCATCGTACTGGCACCAATAATCAAATACCACCAAACAATCATCAAAAAAACTTAAACACCTGTCCAGCAAACCAGATAAAATCAAATACCGCCAAACAAGTACAAATACCACCACATGTGATTTAATAAATTCTGCATACAGTGTAGAATCAACGCAAAGGCTAGGCAAAATAAAATTGCAGAGGCAAGCAAAAGTCACAGTGATTTGAACCAATTCGAAGGCAAGGCATAGGCAAGTTAGAACAAAATTGGAAAAGCTCGCCAAAATCACCAAATTCTTGACATTTTGTTGTGTCTGACCGAAAATGTTTAATGAAAGCAAACTATAAAGCAACCAATGACCATCACATGACACAACTATTACGGTAAATGTATTCAGGTAAAGCCTGGGCGAATGGATATCGTCCGGTATATAACACACTTCTAAGGGGTGTTGGGGCGGGGGCTGGAATGGATGATTCTGAGAGGCAGGAGACCAGGTATGACGCTGGGCCTGTAGAGTCTCGTTGCGGGGCATGGGCAGCGACCCCCTGGGGTACCCACAAACTATTGGCACAAAAACAACAAGCGCCCCCAATACACCCGCAGGCAAGATAAAAAGACAGGCAAAGGATCAGCAGCGGTGGCAAGCACTCGGCAGACGACCTGCCGGCACTAGCTCTCTCCTAGCGACTGGGCGAGCTGCTGGAGAGATGGAGCCAAGTGGGGCTGGCGATCTACCTCTGACCCCTCCGCGATCTACAGGTAGATCGCGATCTACCTATTGGACATGCCTGCGCTATCGGAAGGCATAAAAAAAGCATAAGAATGTGTGTCTGCCAGTCAAAGCAGACCTCGGACTGTTCCTGGCATTAAAATGAACCGAGTATCCCACAGCCATAAAGAGAACAAATGGGATTCAAATCCTCATCCATCACTTACTGAGCCAGTGCTCTAACCATTAGGCTACATCTCCACATTGTTCTGCACAGCAATGTCTAGAATAAAAATAGACTGCAAGTCCCTGCCTACAGTGGGTGAAATCCAAGACATGAAACAACGTGGCTGGCACATTCTAAGACAGCAGTACACCACACCTAGGGCCTACCTATAGTGGCACACATGCAGTACGTAATGCACGTAACCTTGGACCCATATACTTCCTGTGAAAACCACTCTGTTCTAGCCAATACCCAGAATCCTCTGCTCCTCATGTACCCTTTTTATTTTGAATCTGGGGACAGCTTATGCAATGCTAAGCACAGTGAAAAGTGGGCCAGAGATGGGCTGCGAGTGCATGCTGGCCCACAGTGGCCTACATATGGCAATACCCAATTACGGTGTCCCCCTACATAGCTTTTGGCAGTGAGCATTGAACATAGTGCCATGTTGTACTCCCATATAATGACATATCCTTAGCCACGGACCCTGCAGAATTGGCCAGTGCAGCACATGCACTCTCCCACACTGCAGACGCAGTGGCCACTTCTCTCCCCAAGAGCGCATGTAAGCATGGCAGCTTGTACATGGAGTCTCATATTGTATGGAGAGTTGCTGAATAGCTGATCTGCAGCATGTTGTGTGCACAGCCAGAAAGCCTGGCCAACACATGTATGCACAGTGCATTTCTGCATCTCACAATCCTGTGGGGAGGGAGACACGCAGACATGATTCTGCTGTCCAAAAGTGGTGCAAGTTGGCATTCATACCAATATTCCACCATTGTCCAGGCCTGCTCAATGTGTCAGTGCTGTTACCATGCTCTGTCATTCAGCTGTGGGTGGTAGAGTTTCTCAGTGTGGCAGCCGAGTGTGAGGACTCATGCTGGCCAATATGTTGAATGCTGCACATGATGCTACAGTTCTAGAAAAGTTGGATAAAGTTAACACACACCTGGACATACCATTCCTGATCCACTGGATGGCCTTGAACCTGTAATGCTTTGCTCATACACACACTGGCCATGTGTTTCAAGCCACAGAGCAACCTTGTGGATTCATCAATCCATGGGTATATAAGTGGTCATTGTCAGGCTGAATGTTGGGAGGACTTAGGGTATGCCTATGTCTGCTTAGATGTCTGAAGGCTCTGTGCCATACTTGTCTGCCAGGATGTGTTAGGCAGGTGTGTGAGAGGGACGTCTTGTTAGATCTGTATATTGCACTGCCTTGCTATGCTGATGGTTCAACTGAAATTTATGTCCAACATATGGGATCTGTCCAGTCAAAGCGGCAGGCCATGATACATGACCACTCACATTCCAGACCTTGGGTGTCCTAGCAGTATGACCAACACACCCATTTCCTGGTGCTGGTGGGCCAGTGATGGACTACTCTCATATTTTGAAGACCACAAGAGCTGAATTAGACTCGCATGTGGCTCAGATGGTTATGACTGACTGTTTACTGACTTATAGAGGGGTCACCAGTTCACACACAGATTATGGTCATCATTTGGCAGGTGAGAGAACATGATGCTCATTTTTACCTCCGACATGGGCTGTTCTCATATTGCATCGTATTCCTGGCTCAGTGTAATTTTTAAGCCCCACATGCATATATCCACTCAATATGCACAAGTGGGGGGCATCCTGATCCCAGGGCCAGCCCATCCAGTAGGCACATTAGCCATGTGTTAGGGTCCACAGATTGTGGTAGGCAGCATGCCAACCAATCCCTCCCACCCTGCAAGTGTGGCCCAGCCGCCACCTCAGTGCTGCCGATGGTCTTACTGAGATAGCGCACATGCAGCTAGTCACACTATGCTGCTCCTGCCCACCTCCTCCGGTGGGGGGGGGGGGGGGGGCTATAGGCAAAGGTGCTGCTGTCTTAGACCTCAGAAGGGAGGGAGCAGGATGTGCCCCACTGTACCTGCTGCTAACATACTTGCCATCCCACTGCCAATGGCAAATGCAGCATTGCTCCTGACACACAGGGCCGGATCACATATTTCTCCTGACACGCCCACCCTCACACAACGCTGACATGGTAGCAGTGGGGATGGCACAACTCTCTTCTGACTGTGGCAGCATGTATGTGTGCTGCCGCTGTCACAGCAGGGTTATACCAGCCATCACAGATGTTCTCCCTAGGCAGGCACCTTGTCAGCCTGGTGGACCTGCCAGTCCTACTGCATCACCCCTGTAATACCTCCTTTGCCAATTTGGTACCAACAACATTGTGCCCTTTATTACTGAGGCACCATGATATTACTTCCAATGGAGCACTACTCTCAGTAATTTGGGACCAACAGTGAGTAGTGCACATTGCATACACTGAAATAGGCTCTCTCCCCTCTATAATAGCCCTTACTGCGAGGTTCCCAGCGGCGTTAGGGTTCCCAGGGTAGGGAGCTCTAATGCACAGTAACACCAGCCGGCGTTAAAGCAGCACCCGCTATCTCCGTCCCTCTCCACCTCTTTTTTCCTTTTAATGCTAAGGGAGCTGTTTGTGCAGGTTATTGCAGCATTATTGGCACTTTCTGTAGCATTAAGCACTCAAGGGTACTGATAATGCACATTCACAGCATATTGGCTCCCTTAACTTTCTTTAGTAAACATACCCCAATGACTGCCTTTCAGTTTTTAGGTTCCCCTTAGAAATCAGCTTTGAAATGGTAAAGTAGATCTAGCATCTGGTATGTTTTTGCCCCTTTTCCTTCTCTCCTTCCATTCCCTTCCCTTCCCTTTTTACTTGTTCCCTTTCCCCTTCTCTTCCCCCTCCTCCTCCCCTTTCTTTTTTTCTTACCCCCTCATTCCCTTCCTTCTTCCCACTTATGTTTCCCTCTTCTCTCCTCACCTTTTTTTCTTTATTCCTATCACTTCTCTAACTTTTCCCACTTTTGTCTCCTTTCTCTCTCTTTTTTCCTTTTCTGCTTTACTCTTTTTGTTTTGTTTTGACGAGTGTTTATTTTGTTTTTTTGTAGGGATGATTTTCCCCTTCATACCACTTTCACTCCTGATGAAAGCTCCAGCCAAAACCTGTTGGGCAGTATTTGATACTATATTTACGATGGACACTCAAAAGCAGCTGATGCTATTAAAAAAGTCTTTTATGCGTCTGTATATTTTTGTTTGTTTTGATTTGTCTCCTCTCATACTAAAATGGGCACATTAGTTACAAATTCTTATTTACTGATGATTAGCTTGATTGGTTACTTTATCGCCTGATCCTGCTGTTCTTTTGTTCTTTTCAGAGAAAACAAGTCTCAGGGAGGGGATGGTCTGCATAGGGAAATCTCTGCAGGGTCTGAATGAAGAAGAATGTTCAGATATACTAACTCTTGACTATCCTCTCTTATGGAGAGACTCAGGACACTTGCAGAAACGCAATGCTTCTTCCTGCAAGGCATTCAGTACTTTTTCTGAACCCAACCAAAAACTTCCAAGGTAGGACTCTGTGCGGTCAGCTGGTGCCACAGCATGCTTGCCACCAGCTGATTTACTACCAAGACACCAATCACATCAGCCTGACTAAAACTTATGGTGGGTCTCCACTTCCTCACACCAATTGACAGAGGCTGTAGCTTCTGTGATGGAAAGATGGGCTTCTAAGTACTTCAGGATCTTCATGTCCCATGAAAAGTTCTTAAGCTGTCTAGGGAGCAGCTCTACCAGTTGCAGCTCTACCTAACGGCCCAAGCATTTTGCCTAATTAATCTTGATAGGGGAAGTGTTTGAACAGACCTACTGGTAGCTCACATCCTCTCCACATCTCATGAGGCTTATATCATTCACATGGGCCGGCATGGTCATTTGCATGCCAGGTTCCTGCAGCACCAGTCCAGTGAGCATTCCATGTAAAACACAGAAGATGTTCAAAAGCCAGCATGTACAATTGCTCAGACAGCAGACACTCCTGACAGACTCCTCTCCTGAATGCCAAGGTCCAGTTCACCATGACCAGGTATTCTGCATCAGAGTACACAGGGCTGAACCTGCAAGCCACCCATGTCAAAAGCCTACCAACAGACTGACCCTACATGTATAGCGAACCAAGTCCTAGACCAAAAAGATAGTATCAAAGACAATCCAGCTCAGGAATCATATAGGACTGATCAGGGTGAATCAACTCTGTCAAAATGGTAGCTGGCCAGTGCAGTAATGCTTTGAATAATGCTCTTGTAATCTGTCCAGAGCAGCGAGATGGGGCACCAGTTCTATATGTCCTGCAGGTCACCCCACCTTAGGAAAGAGGGTTAGCACAGTACAACAGCAAGAAAACAGCAATGTCCTCATCTATATAGCTTCAGCTAGGACCTGTGGGAGAACAAACAACTCAAAAAAAAGATGACAAAAAAATTCTGTAATTAGTCTGGTGATGCTTGGGGACTTCTCACAAGACATTCGACTGAGGGCAGCAGAGAGAGCCAGAAGCTCAGCATAGCTCTGTGCCCCTCACCTATAACTGAATGGAACATAAGAACATAAGATATGCCATACTGGGTCAGACCAAGGTCCATCAAGCCCAGTATTCTGTTTCCAACAGTGGCCAATCTAGGTCATATGTACCAGCAGTGCATGCAAATCTCTCATATGCATATTCATTATGGATATCCCAAAAACCTGACTGGCTGAGTGCGCTCCGAGGACTGACTTGAGAGCTTTGTTCTGGGTATCTGAGAGAAGGGCCTCGAGGTTAAGCACTTTCCCATCTGATGTACTTCTGACAGAGAGCTCAAAAGTGGACTTTCCCCACATTCCATAACTGACAGATTACAGAAATTTCAGCCTCTTGAACATACCAGTCCATTCAGAACTCCTGGACTGCCAACAAACCCCACCCTTTCCAGTAGCGAGTTGTTAAAGTACCAGTGGATGGTCCAGCACTGGGCAAGGTCCAGCCCCATCTTCACAATTTCAGCATTGGGATTTGAGAAGGTTGCCAGCTCCATGGCATGTGTCAGGGCCTGTTGCATTAAAGAATGGCTAAATTGCCACCAGTTGATCCAAAAGCAAGATATGTCCCCCTGCACCACCCAAATATAGGAGAAGCCAAGGGTTACGCCCAGATATCACCCATACCAAACATCAGTTCACCTAGGATGGCTGCTGAGCCAGACTAGTCCAGAGCTTTGAGGGCTCTGTATAACAACTTGAAAGCAATTCTGGTCTAACGTTAGACTGGCTGTGCTTATAAATCATTTAAGCCTTTGTGAAATACTCATCGGGAAGCTGCGTGGTCTCAGTATTATCGGGCTAACATCGTCAAACCGACTCATCGCCCAAAGAGAAACATCAATGACCACCCTAATGCAGCCCCCTCTCAGATGACATTCTCAAACAGTACTTATATATCAATATTGAAAAATGAAAAAATGCTTAGCTTAAACGTCTTTCCCAACGCCGTCAGGCACTAGGCGTTTCACCAACAAGGTTTCATCAGGGGAGATTGCTAAGCTCTCTACATACGCTGGCGTTCCATTCACATAAATTGCTGAACCGCTCAGCAGTGAGGGGAAGCTAGGACTGGAAATTGGGGGGGCTAGGACTGGAAATGGGCTGAGTTGGGGGGCTAGGACTGGAAATTGGGGGGGGGGGGGAGGCCTAAGACTGGAAATGGGCTGATAGTGGGGCTAGGAAAGGACTGGAAACGGATGGGGGAGCTAGGACTGGAAATGGGCTGATGTGGGGACTAGAAGGGAGCGGATGCTGTGTGGGGCTGGAACGGGATGGGGCTGGGAGAGTGAAACGGAGAGGGGAAAATATTTTGTGTGGGAGGGAAGAAAATTCTACGATTGGCCGGGTATTGGGAGAGTAAGTGGGGATTAAAGATGGAGGGGTAAAATTTGAGTGGATGAAAAAGGAATAAAGAAAGAGATGGAGGAAAGAGCAAAATGAGAAAAAGATCAGTATGTTAAAGCAGATGTAGAGAGAGAATGGAAAAAAATAGAAGAGAGAAGAAAGGACAAATGGACAGCAGACAATGGAGAGTTAGCAGAAGACAAGAAACCAGAAAAAAGTGACTGGAGCAATTACAACTGAAAAATAAAATGCACAAACAACAAAGGTAGAAAAATACTTTTTTATTTTGAATTTATTAATTGGAATATGTCATCTCAGGGAAATGTGCGTCTTTAACATCTGCATTTTGTTTAGTACAAAGGAAATTAATTTATAGTTTTATTTCTGCAGTGTTATACATTCCAAGTTTGGCTTTTGGGGTTCCCAGTTTAATTTTGTCTTCCTATTTCTAAATTGTGATCCCTTGTTCTTTGTTTGTTTGGTCTGTGTTCTGAATGTGTAACCAAGCAGAGGTATTCTGTTATGTAGTTTATATTTGATAGTGCCACTTGTTCTTTTTCCACAGTAGGAAATCCTTAACCAGCTTCTCCAACGCTTCCCCAAAAGAGGTATTTTCCTCTAAAGGGCAGCCTGGTTAAGACAGTGTTTGAAAGACACATCTACCGACCAGTTCCACAGCCACAGGCCCAAAGTACCCTCCAGAGCGTCCTCCAACTCCAGGGAAAGCTCTGATGCCTGGTCCTCCACCGTGACATCTGCATTTCCTGTAACTATTCTCTGCGCTGCCCCGGCTGCCCACTAGCTGATACAGCAGCTCCCATCAGGCACTGCTTAATGCCGTAAGCCTGTTGGAACAAAGTACAAATTCCGGCGAAACCGAACCTCTGCTTGTGTTACTGGCAAAGAGGAACCTTCCCTGAGTGGCTGCTTGCGTTCGAGATCCCTGTGCTCCGCCTGCCCTGTACTTACCGCTGATGCCAAAATGGTCACCGCGGGCTGAGGTGACAAAATGGCCACGGTTCCTGCCAAAACCATGGGAGCCGCGGCTGCTGAAGTTTCTGCACCTGAAGCCCCTGGGAGCACCAATATCCTGGGAGATGCTGACCGCGCTTCTAGCTGGTCTAATAAAGTGCTCCCCGCCTACCGATCTTCGGCCTTACAGGCTCTGCACAGACCCTCAGATGACAAATGGGTCTGCCGGCTCCCGCAACCCCCGCAAACAAGTCGGCCCTGCGGCATTGAGGAGCAGAAGATAAGACTGCAGCAGGGAGAAGGATTTCTAGGCACACTATTGTTCCTGGTTTGCACTCACTCCTGGCAGCCCCATGCAGACACGGCTCACAGCAAGCACGGCTGACAAGCAAAATTGAAGGGAGACAGAAGAATCGCAGCAGCAGCAGCCCAGGTTCCCCTAACCCACTGAAGGGCGATGGAGAAGCTAGACAGGGGGTCTGAAATCACTGAGCAGGAGGGGGACTTCCCTCTTCCATTGCCCTCTTGCTGACTCAATGACTTCAGCACCCTGGGGCAGACCCAGTCATCACAGCTGCTCTCACCCTACCTGATAAGCAGGGGCGGCCCAAGGGGGGTGCGGGGCCATGTGCGGAGACTCGGTGCGGGGCCTCATTTGCATAAGGGGCCTCATTTGCATAAATATTTGCATAATGTTACCATACACGAACTTTTAGTAAACATGCCTCTTAATGAGTGTATGAATAAAGAAAGACTAAAAGACTTCTACATTACTATAATCCAGTGCCAACCGCCAGACACATTAGGAACTACTACAAACACTGCCCATTTAGAACCCATAGCAAACCCGCCGTATCCTAACAGCACTACCAGGACTCAAAGCACCATACCCTAACTATCAAAAGGAAACGCTGCAAATATTAAACCAATATATTTCAGAGAACAACAATACATGACCTACTGGGGAAAGAGAACAAGTGGCAATGTCAAATAGGAATTACATAAACAGAATACCTCAGCTCAGTTACACATGCAGAACATAGACCATCACCAAACAAGGAATCACAATTTAGAAACAGGAAGACAATAATTAAACTGGGAATCCCAAAAGCCAAACTTGGAATGTACAACACTGTAGAAATAAAACTATACATTAATTTGCTCTTGTACTAAACAAAGCGCAGACGTTAATGATGCACATTTCCCAGAGCTGACATATTCCAATTAATAAATTCAAAATAAAGAGATATTTTTCTACCTTTTGTGCATTTTTTTCAGCTGCAATTGCTCCAGCCACTTTCTTCTGGTTTCTTCGTGTCTTCCGCTAACTCTTCATCGTCTGCTGTCCATTTGTCTTTTCTTCTCTCTTCTAGTTTTTTTCCATTCTCTCTCTACATCTGCTTTAACATACTAATCTTTCTCCTTTTGCTCTTTCCTCATTCCTATTTCATCCACTCAAATTTTACCCCTCCATCCTCAATCCCCACTTACTCTCCCAATATCCGGACAATTGTAGATTTGTCTTCCCTCCCACACAAAATATTTTTTCCCTCTCCATTTCACTCTCCCAGCTCCATCCCATTCTAATCCTCCCCCAACATCAGCTCCATTCTAGTTCCAGTCCCACCCAGCATCCGCTCCCTTCTAGTCCCCGCATCAGCCCATTTCCAGTCCTAGCCCCCCATAGGCCCATTTCCAGTCCTAGCTCCCCCATCTATTTGCAGTCCCATCCGAGTCCCTCCATCAGCTCATTTCCAATCCCAGCCCCCCATGAGCCCATTTCTAGTCCTTTCCTAGCCCCACCATCAGCCCATGTCAAATCCTAGCTCCCCTCCACTCAGCCCATTTCCAATCCAAGCCCCCCATGAGCCTACTTCCAGTTCTAGCCCCTTCATGAGTCCATTTCAATCCAAACCCCACCACAGCCCATTTCCAATCTTAGCACCCCCCAACAGCCAATTTCCAGTCCTATTCTAGCCCCTCCATCAGCCCATTTCCTGTCCTAGCCCCCCCCCCACTCACCCATTTCCAGTCCTAGCTCCCTCCCCCTCACAACCCATTTCCATTCCAAGCCCCCGTCCCCATCAGCTATTTGCAGTTCAAGCCCTCCTTCCACTCAGCCCATTTCCAGTCCTAGCCTCCTCATAGCCCATTACTAGTCCTAACCCCCCATCAGCCCATTACGTCCTAACCCCCCCATCACCCTATTTCCAGTCCTAGCCCCATCAGCCTATTTCCAGTCTTAGCCCCCCCCATAGCCAATTACCAGTCCTACCCCCCCATCAGCCCATTTCCAGTCCTAACCCCCCCCACCACCACCACTACCACCACCACTTCCAGCCTTAGCCCCCTCCCCATAGCCCATTACCAGTCCTAACCCCCCCATAGCCCATTACCAGTCCTAAACCCCCCCCATCAGCCCATTTCCAGTCTTAGCCTCCCCCCCATGGCCCATTACCAGTCCTACCCCCCCCATGGCCCATTACCAGTCCTAACCACCCCCCATCAGCCCACTTCCAGTTTAGCCTCCTCCCTCCCATAGCCCATTACCAGTTCTAAACCCCCTTCCCCCCTATCATCCCAAATTAAAACAAAAAAAAAAAACAAACCGGCTGCTTCTGCCGCGGCAGCATCAAGAGCTCTGCCGCGGGGCCCCCCCCTGCCCGGCAGAGCCTCCCTGATGGGAAATCCCATCACCCTCGGCGGGATTAACAGAGCCGCGAGAAAAGAAACTCTCGCGGCTCTGAAAGAAGCCCGCGTTTTGGGTCTTGAAGAAAGCTGATGATGCAGGGAGGCTCTGCCGGGCAGGGGGGGGCCCCACGGCAGAGCTCTTGATGCTGCCGCGGCAGAAGCAGCCGTGTTTTTTTTTTTTTTTTTTTTAAACTTGGGATGCTGAAGAATGTTTTTTGCGCGGGGCCCCCTGAAACGCGGGGCCCTGTGCAAAAAACATTCTTGCTCATAAGCTGATAAGCTAAAGGGTTCAAAGTCGTTTGACACAGGAATTAGACCAGGCAGTAGCCAACTCCTCTTTTTTTTTTAAAATATACCCCACTAACTCAGGTTACAAGGGTTGTGTCCCATCTGCTGGAGACTGAGTATACTGGCTTTGTGGGAGGAGTGTTGGCTCCTCATATAGACATAATCAAAAGCACGGATACTCAACCTCCATCTGCTGGAATGGGGACACAACCCAGGAGTCTGGATTGGACTGTAGGGATGCTATGGAAGCTCTCAGTCCTCCACGTCTCTTGAAGGGAAAGGAGAAGGGGGGAAGAGGTTGCACCCCTTAGTTACAGATGTTTAGAGGGCCCTATTTTCTTCCCCCTCAGGGCTGTCAATCCCCACAGAACTCAAATAAGGGCTGGGGAAGGGAAGGGGAACCTTGAGGTTAGTCTGGCTTCCCACCTGGTTTGCCAAGACATGTCTATGGAGGTCCATCCCTTTCCTCCATGATCTCCACAGGCTTTGTTGATCAGTGATGAACTCAGGGACAGGGGAATGAGTGTTTCAGTTGTCTCTTGTGCCAGGTCGGGAAGAGAAAGAGTCGCCCAAGCTCAGCACATTCTACCCCTCTGGAACGAGCATCCCTTCGCCTTGTGGGGAGGGTGCGGGGGAAACTCTTGCCACTCCTCTAGGTGTTGAGATACCCTTCACTATCCCTTGGGGTAATGGAAGCAGTTGGTAGTGCAGATTCTGTACCATCTTCTGGGCCTATACTAACCATAGTGCCTCCCAGTGTCAAGGGTTTTCTCTTTTGATGTATAGGACCAGAGGAAGGGGGGGTAGCTGGGATAACAACTGTGCTCACTTGGCAGTGGTTTGGTCCTTTCACCTACTTTGGGATGGAGATGCAGACCCCACAGTGGCTCTACTGCAGGGGCAGCCCAAGGGGGGTGCTGGGCCATGTGCAGAGCCTAACTTGCATAAGGGCCTCATTTGCATAAATATTTGCATAATGTTAACATGCACTAACATTTAGTAAACATGCCTCTTAATGAGTGTATGGATAAAGAAAGACTACCAGATTTCTGCATTACTATACTCCGGTGCCAACCGCCAGGATCATTAGGAAGTACTATAAACACTGCCCATTTAGAACCCATAGCAAACCAACCATATCATAACAGTACTAACAGGACTCAAAGCACCAAACCCTACCTAACAAAAGGCAACATTGCAAATATAAAAAACCAATACATCTCAGAGAATACCAATACATCTCCTACTGGGGAAAAAGAACAAGTGGCACTATCAAATATAAACTACATAACAGAATACCTCTGCTCAGTTACACATTCAGAACACAGACCAAACAAAGAACAAGGGATCACAATTTAGAAATAGGAAGACAAAATTAAACTGGGAACCCCAAAAGCCAAACTTGGAATGTATAACACTGCAGAAATAAAACTATAAATTAATTTCCTTTGTACTAAACAAAATGCAGATGTTAAAGACGCACATTTCCCTGAGATGACATATTCCAATTAATAAATTCAAAATAAAAAAGTATTTTTCTACCTTTGTTGTTTGTGCATTTTATTTTTCAGTTGTAATTGCTCCAGTCACTTTCTTCTGGTTTCTTGTCTTCTGCTAACTCTCCATTGTCTGCTGTCCATTTGTCCTTTCTTCTCTCTATTTTTTTCCATTCTCTCTCTACATCTGCTTTAACATACTGATCTTTCTCCTTTTGCTCTTTCCTCCATCTCTTTCTTTATTCCTTTTTCATCCACTCAAATTTTACCCCTCCATCCTTAATCCCCACTTACTCTCCCAATACCCGGCCAATCGTAGAATTTTCTTCCCTCCCACACAAAATATTTTCCCCTCTCCGTTTCACTCTCCCAGCCCCATCCCATTCTAGTCTTCCCCCAAAATCAGCTCCGTTCTAGTTCCAGCCCCACACAGCATCCACTCCCTTCTAGTCCCCACATCCTTCTAGTCCCCACATCAGCCCATTTCCAGTCCTAGCTCCCCCATCCGTTTCCAGTCCTTTCCTAGCCCCACCATCAGCCCATTTCCAGTCTTAGGCCTCCCCCCCCCCCAATTTCCAGTCCTAGCCCCCCAACTCAGCCCATTTCCAGTCCTAGCCCCCCCAATTTCCAGTCCTAGCTTCCCCTCACTTTCTAGTCCAAGCCCCTCCCACTCAGCCCATTTCCAGTCCAACCCCCCTCCACTCAGCCCATTTCCAGTCCTAGCTCCCCCCCAACAGCCCATTTCCAATCCTAGCCCATCAGCCCATTTCCAATCCTAGCTCCCCCCCACTCAGCCCTTTTCCAGTCCAAGCCCCCTCCCCATCAGCTATTTCCAGTCCAAGCCCCCCTCCACTCAGCCCATTTCCAGTCCTAACCCCCCCAACAGCCCATTTCCAGTCCTAACCACCCCCAACAGCCCATTTCCAATCCTAGCTCCCCCCTACTCAGCCCAGTTCCAGTCCAAGCCCCCCCCCCTCCCAAAGAGCTCCGCAGATTTCTAAAATGCTTTAGAGGGATCCAGAGAGGCCATGGCTCACCTCTAACAGCTGCCGAAGTGAAAAGCGTCTTTCCTTCATTTTGGCAGCTGTACTGTAGTTTACGATGCTGCCACGCTGAGGTCAAAGGGAACTTTCTTTTCCCGGCGCGGCAGCGTTCTACAGTACAGCTGCCAAAGTGACGAAAAAGAGACGCACTTCACTTTGGCTGTTTAGAGGGAGCCAGAGAGGTCCCGGCTCACTTTTAAGTCGCTCTGCCTGCCGGTATTCAATGCGGGATGTTGTTGCCGCGGTGCTCCTGAAGTGCAGAGCCCTGTACGAACAACATTCTCACACAATGGATGGGCCGGCCCTGCTCTACTGTGTTGAGAGAGGCAGCGTCAATTTAAAAAAGGACATTTTAAAAAAGCCAAGCAAAAGCATGGGGGTCCCGATTCCTGGGTGCTCGTCTCTGCCGGTCCTTCCCCCTTCTGATGAATACTTCCACATCATAAGGGGCGGGACTGGCAGAGAGAAGCACTCTGGAATCGGGACCCCACACTTCTGTTTGCTTTTTAAGCCGCCACCACCATCATCATCATTACTACTACTGACACTTCTGCTGCAGTCGGGGTCGGGGGGGGGGGGGGGACAGGACCAGGGATGTTTGATGACGCCACGCCGCAGACTCTGAAGTGGTGGTGGTAGTGACGGCTGCAGGATTCCCTCCAAAAAACAAACAAACAAAAAAAAAAACCAACAGCTTTTGTATGGTTGGTTTAAACTCTTTAGCGGCAGCTGGCCTGGCCATTTAAAAAACGGCCAGGCAGGCTGAAAACTCTAGGGAGCACAGGCTGCTATCTTGCAGGTACACAATGAGGGGCGGGGAGGAGTGCTTCACTGGCTTTCTTAAACTGCAGAAGCAGCTTTAGTCTGTAATGGGACCACATTGTAGGATGAGCATGGGAAGATAGCCTGCTGATGGAAGTAGTGGGGGCAAATACAGTGACCGAGTTCAAAATGGCATGGGACAGACGCATTGGATCCCTTTATAGCAATAGAATAAAATCCAAACAACTAACTATCTCTTATATTTCATCAAATAGGGATGACCTGCATGGAGCGGTGGGTACACCCCTAAGCACAGACATAGGAAGGGGTGACTTGCACAAGCAGCAGTTGCACCTACTCTTGCCACTTTGCTGGGCAGACTAGATGGACCATGATGGTCTTTATTTGCTGTCATACAGCTTTTTTTCATAGTAACATAGTGTAATTCCTATGTCTTCCCCTTGTGTACCTTTGAGTCAGTGTTGATTCCTGGTGACCCAACAGCATCTAGGTTTTCTTGGAAGTGTGACTTAAGAAAGGCCTGGCAATCTACTTCTGAGGCAATGTAGGGTTAAGTGACTTGCCCAAGAAGTGCGAGTGGGACTCTAATCCTGGTCTCTTGGTTACCAGACCAGTGCTCTAACCATTAGGCTACTCTTCCACTACTTCTGTTCTGGGCAAGGGGAAAAACATAAGTATCACCACTGAACAAAGACCACTGGTGGCAAAGGAACCCATACTGAGGCCTGTCAATGGGTGGGGGAGGGGTAGAGAGAAAGTCGAAAATAAAAAGCATGAGGCAGTTCCTCAATGCTTCAGCTAAAAAGGAAAAAAACACTCCAAGAAACAAGAGGGGGAAGGGCTAAAAGGCAGAGTCCTAAAAAGCAGAAATGAAACAGAAAGGATAAGAAGTAAAAACACACACCCAACTTGCTAGTGCAGCACCGCTACTTAAACCAGTCACCAAAGGTCACTGTGTAACCGGAACTTGTCAGTGTGCACAGAGGACGAACATTTTTTCTCCTAGGACAAGCAGGATGAGTCAGCCACACCTGGTGACGTCATCCGACGGCGCCGAGACGGAAGTCCTCTCTATAGCTCAGAAGGCCTTTTTGCCCTTCTGAGCATGAGCCCAGTAGCCCAACCCCATGTCCCATCCCTAGCTGATCAGTTTTACAATCTTCCGCCTTGCTACAAGACGGACTCTCTCCTCTCTCTACAAGAAATTATACTACAAATCAGAAGATTCATCCTACAAGCAAGTACAATGCCCAAACCAGGTTTTAAAAAATGTTCCAACTGCTCAGGGAAGATGAGCAATTCAGACGCTCACCTTATTTATTTTTATTTATTTATTTACATTTCTTATATACCGCACTATTTGCGATCAGCGCGGTTTACATAAAACAAAAGGTATCTGACAATGAACAAAAGTCAGGTCATTACATAGAACAGGAACAAGTAACTTGGAAAACAGGGTAAACTATATACATATGTGTAGCATTGAATAGGTAACTATATACATGTCAGATGGAGTTATTAGGTATTGATCATACTTGGTGGCTGGGGTTCGGGGCAGTCAGTGAGGTATTTGATAAAGAGGACCATCAGGTCGAAGATTGCCCCCTCTGTGCTTGGTTGTCCCCCAGAGCACTAAAATCCCGGGGGCATGCACTCAAGGACTTCCTGGCTTCCTCACCCGCTCTAGAAGCAGCGATCAACAGGGACCACAATCAAAAAGGAGATCCCATCGGAGTGACAGAAAGAGAAAGACAGGTACTTCCAGCAAAAACGCTTCTGTTAAGTCCTCCAGCACTGCTACAAAGGACCCCGAAGCAGCCCGGAACACACCCCTCGTGGCCACCGTCCCCGGTGGGCTTGACATGTTTATTTATTGTTTCTTGATAAAACCGCCCTTCTCCAAAAATCAGAGCGATGTACAATTAAAATCAATGTTAAAAAAGGCCGAAGCCATGGAAAAGAAAAGGAAAAGGAAGTTACAATTTCTTTATAAAAAACACATAGTATAGACAGGAGAAACAGAAGAGGGATAGGAAAGGAAACAAGAAGGAGGGTAAAGGGCAAGGGGAGTGGAGGTTACACAAAAGGGGAGGGCACATCGAAAGCAAGGGAGAAAAGGTGGGTTTTCAAATGTTGTTTGAAGGTGGAATGGTGGGGCTCTAAACGGAGGGAAGAGGGTAGGGAATTCCAAAGGGCGGGACCAATAAAGAAGAAAGCAGAGGAGCGTGTGGATTGAAGGTGGGCACGAGAAGGGGAAGGAAGAATGAGACGGTTGAGATGGAAAGAGCGAGGAGTATACCGGGGAGAGTGAAAGGAAAGAAGGTCAGCAAGATATTGAGGGGTGCCAGTATGGAGAGCTTTGTGAACCAAAGTGAGCAGCTTGAATTGAGAATGGTAAGGAAAAGGTAGCCAGTGAAGGTGGAAAAGCAAAGGTGTAACGTGATCCCGAAGAGAAGTGTGACAGACAAGGCGAGCGGCAGTGTTCTGTATCCGTTGTAACTGAGATAATTGATACTTGGGGAGTCCAATGAGAGTAGAGTTGGCGAAATCTACGCGAGACATAACCAGAGACAACAACAGCGTAGAGAGGGCTGAAGGGGACAGAAAAGGGTGCACTGCACGAATTTGACGAAGGAAGAAGAAAGATGATTTAGTGATGTGAGAAAGGTGTGACTGAAAGGAGAGATCCGAATCAAAGTGAACACCGAGATAACGAAAAGTAGAAACTAAAGGAACAGCGGAACCAGAAAATGAGGGGGCCAGCAGAGGGGGTGGACAACCGTGAGAGAACCAAATGGCCAGTCTTGGTGAGATTGAGGTGAAGGCAATGAAGAGTCAACCAATTAGCCACGTCAGAAAGACAGGAATTGAGTGCAGAAAGGTCGGGGCAAGAAGGTGAAGTGTGATGCAGTAGAACAATATCATCAGCATAAAGAAAAGCGGAAACTCCAGACTGTTGAATTAAGAGAGCAAGAGGAGCCAGAAACAGGTTGAAAAGAAGAGGTGCTAAGACAGAACCCTGGGGGACTCCACAGGAGAGAGAAAAGGAGTCTGAAGGGGGGGGGGGGTGTAGAAGGAGAGGGGGAAAGAACCGCACAGGAACGAGAAGAAAGGAAAGAATGAAACCAGTGGTAAACAGTACTACATAGACCAGCTTCCCGTAGACGTTGGAGAAGGAGGGAGTGGTCAACAAGATCGAAAGCTGCTGAAAGATCAAGAGCAACCGCCACCAAAATGTCCCCACGATCGTGCGCCACATGCAGTGCGTTAGTGAAAGCGAGTAGAATAGTGTCAACACTGTGACCCTGACGAAATCCAGATTGACGAGGGTGAAGAAAGTTAATAGAGTCCCGATAGTGGGAGAGTTGTGCAAAGACAAATTTCTCAAGGAGTTTAGAAAGGAAAGGAAGATTAGAGACAGGACGGTAGTGAGCAGGAACCATTGGATCGAGTGAAGGATTTTTAAGGATAGGGCGGATTAGGGCATGCTTCCAGGCAGAGGGGAAAGTACCTGTGGACAAGCTGGAATTAAACATAGTAAGGATGTGAGGTAAGAGTGCCAGAGAAGGATCTAGAAGCCAAGAAGAGGGAATGGGATCAAGAGGACAAGATGTCTTCCTGGAAGAAGAAATAAGGTGTTGAAGTTCAGGGGACGTAATTAAAGAGAAAGAGGCCCAAGAATGAGAAAGACGGGCAGTTGGAGGGGGAGAAGCGACCGGAGGAGGGGAGTGTATCGGAGCAGGACAGGAGGATAACGATGTTCTTAGGGAGGAGATCTTGTTACTAAAGAAAGAGGCTAAGAGAGAGGGGGACGGAGTGGGACGAATATGAGCAGCTGACGCAGAGGGTTGAAGGGATGATAAAGATTGCAGAGTAGAATAGAGATGCCGGGTCTGGTTTGGAGCATTCAGAATTGCATTGGAGAAGTATGAGCGTTTGGCCTGATGGACGCTAGAGTGGTAGTGGGAATAATTAGACTTAAAAAAAGCTAAGGTGGACGGTGTGGGGTCCCTGCGCCACTGTCGTTCAGTCTTACGAAGCTGAGTGCGCAGGAGCCGTAAGCCTTGATGGTACCAAGGGTGTAGGGACATGCTGTCCCCTCAAGCCAAGGCTTCTGGCACACGGGATCATCCTGGAGGCAGCCATCTTTTAACCAGTATTCCATCTGCTTCTTCTGCTTCCATTGGTCAGACGACTCACCCTGAATGCCCCGCCTCCACAGCTATAATTGGCTCCGTCGCTGGCTCCGCCCCCTGACTCCGATTGGACCTTCCATGGGCACGGGTTCCACCCCGCAAACCGCGATTGGCTCCTGCTTCGGCTCCACTCCGCAAGCCACTATTGGCTCCAGCTCTCACGGAACAGCCCACTGCTCTCCTCAGCACCAACGCTGGAGTTCCCCTCAGCGCAGACACCGAAGCAAGCGCAGACACCGGTCCCGATCTCGGGGCAGCTTCCTGCGCCGACGCCGATCCAGCTCACACCAGTGCAGCAGGAGTAGAAGTCGTCCCTCTATCAGGCACAAACGCAGAAAGCATCATCGGGACCGGAGCTATCAGCGCAGATGCAGCAGTTCCAGTCCTAGACAGCACAGGTACACCCCCTCCTCTGCAGGATCTTGTTCAGTTCCCTCCAGCCTGCTGCAGCCCCCCAGCCCACTGCAGCAGCAGCAGCTATCCTCTGGAGGAGAGAGGCTTTTGAGTGGAACCCCGACCCGGGATACCCCCCCCCCCTTATCATCTGCCTCTCCTGCCGAAATACCTAAGGACCTGCTCCAGATGCTCACAGACTGCTTCAAACAGTGGTCATCCAGCCAAGCAGCCCTCACCACTGAGAACACTGGTGAGGACAGCCGGCCGCAAAACCTTCTGGCCCCCCCAGAATCTTCAACCAAGTACCCCTCGGACTCTCTCCCAGACTGCGACACGAGGTCGGGAAACCAGGAAATACCGGATGAGGAACTCACACATGAGACCTCCACCGCTCCTGCACCTGAAACTCCCGCTACCAACCCGGAAGACCTAACTTACCACAAATTCCTACAAAAGGTCTCCTCCGCACTAGGGATCACCACATCCCTACCAGCAGATCTGCGTCCCGAGACCCAAGCAGCATGGAAATTCCTGGAAACACCCAAGAACCCAGTGCTCCTCATGATTCACCCCCTACTGAGTGAGAACCTGATCAAGCTGTGGCAGAACCCGGCCTCGGGGCCTGCCGCACCGCAGAAACTGGACTTCAAGTATCAAGTCCAACAGACAGTAGGATTTGAAAGGACTCAGTTACCTCACGCATCTATTGTCGTTGAGTCTGCACTCAAACGAGTGAAAGCAACGCGTTCACACACAAACAGTCCCCCTACCCGAGACCTCAAGCTCCTGGATGATATAGGGAAGAGAACCTTCCAAGGAGCCATGCTCTCATCCAGGGTAGCAGCGCATTGGCTACAACACGCCCTTTATTTATTTAACATTTCTTATATACTGCCTTTCATGATATCAAGGCGGTTTACATTGAACAAACTGAAATTACATTGAACAGGGCATTATAACTTGGAGATAACTATTTTACAGGGAACATGGGCTATGGAGGGTTAAGTGGCTTGCCCAAGACCACAAGGAGCACCTGTGGGACTAGAAACCCCAGTCCTTCCAGCCCAAGGTTGCTGTCCTCTAGTGGGATTTGAACCCCCGACCTTCCGGCCTAAAGTACCTTGCCCCAACCACTAGGCCACTCCACCAGGACAAAATCAAGGCCGCCCTCAGCCCCGAGGCACTGACCGCCATCTCAGCACCCCTGGCAGACCTTCAGGAATGCACCAAACACCAGGTCAGAGGGGCTTTCGATGCATTTGAGACAGCAGCCTGCACCGCTGGTACAGCGATAGCAGCTCGACGCATGGCCTGGCTGAGGGCATCTGGTCTTTGGGAAGACACACATGACTGCCTGGCAGACGTGTGCAGGGGACTCCCTCTTTGGTGAAAACGTTAAGGACACTCAACGACATGAAAGACCAGTGCAACAGGTTACAAACTCTGGCAGGAGGACTGGAGCGAAAACCTTCCTCCTCAAAGCGTGCTTACAACCATTCCCAAAAATTTGCGAAACACCACTTACAACTCTTACCGCAAGTGGCAAGCCCCCCGCTACAGGCACCAATGCAACAACAACTCTTATCGCGCCAAGCTGCGCCAACGGGACCGAAAACTACAGAAGAGCACACTGTCCAACTCTGGGAAAACCAACTCTCCCTTTTGACTGGAACTCCGTAGTCAGCCTCCCTACTGGGGGACATCTGACAGCCTTCATAGATACTTGGAGAACCATCACCACGGACAAGTGGGTCTTGAAGATCATCAGGAAGGGTACAGCTTGAGTTTGCTTTTACCCCATTACAACGCAAAATCCCCTGCAACAGAATTCCACTACCTTCACTGCTTGCTCTTTCCGCAGAGATATGAAAGTTACTGACAAGAGCCCTAGAGCTGGTACCAGTCGGCGAAGTCAATTCTGGCTTCTACTCGAGTCTTTCTCATCCCCAAGAAATTGGGTGGGGTCTGCCTGATCCTCGATCTGCGCAAACTGAACAAAATTTATAATAAAGAAAAAGTTCAGAATGTTCTCCCTGGGCTCCATCCTCCCACTCATTCAACCAGGAGAATGGCTGGCCTCACTGGACCTGCAAGATGCCTACACGCACATCCTGATACATGCATCTCACCGAAAATACCTTCGATTCTAAGTGCAGAATGAACACTATCAGTACAGAGTTCTCCCGTTTGGCCTGTCTCTGGCCCCACGAGTCTTCACCAAATGCGTGGCGGTTGCAGCCGCACACCTGCAACGGCAGGACATCTGCATATTTCCTTACTTGGACGACTGGCTGATAGCCAGCCGGTCCCCTCAGGAGACACAGTCCGCCGTCAAGAGCACGATCAACCTACTGACCTCCCTAGGATTTCTAGTAAACCTACAGAAATCCCAACTATGCCCAGCACAGCACCTGGAATTCATTGGAGCGGAGATAGACATGGTAGCAGCAAAGGCATTCCTCCCTCAACTACGAAGAAACACCATCACCAGGCTGGCTGCGGGCCTCTTTGCAACTCAGCAGACATCGGCCTGGGACGTGCTCTGACTCCTGGGTCACATGGCTGCGTCGACAAGTCCTACCACTCACAAGACTACACATGAGACGTCTGCAATGGCACCTGTACACCCACTGGAATCAACACACGCAACCACTCAACACGGATTCCCATGGACACAACAGCGCGTTGCCTAGTTTGGTGGACACGCCCCAGCAACCTGACGGCAGGACGCCCACTGCAGCAGCAACCCCATCAGTTGACCATCACATCAGACGCCTCGCTGATGGGCTGGGGGGCCCACTGTCTCCACCTGCGTGTCCAAGGAGCCTGGACACAGGAGGAACGCAACTTTCACATCAATCTGTTGGAGCTCAGAGCGCTCCTCTACGCTCTCAAGGCCTTCCAGAGCTTCATCCTAGGGAAGACAGTACTGCTCCAAACGGACAACCAAGTAGCTATGTTCTATGTCAACAAGCAAGGAGGGACAGGCTCCCGCTACCTCTGCAAGGAAGCCATCAAACTCTGGACCTTTGCGCTCTAAGGCCTGTACTCCTTCAGCCTCCTACCTCCCGGGAACACAGAACGACCTGGCGGACAGGTTCAGTCGCCAGATGGACCCACACGAATGGTCCCTCAACCCCCGAATAGCCACCACACTGTTCCGGAGGTGGGGACATCCACAGATCGACCTCTTCGCCATGGAGGACAACAGGAAGTGTGCCCTATTCTGCTCCAAATGCCCCTCCAGCCACAGCGTCGCCACGGATGCATTCGACATGTCATGGGGGGAATGGTCTCTGATCTATGCCTTCCCACCCTTCCCTCTCATTTCGATGACTATCCAGCACATCATTTCAGACAAGGCGACAGTCATCCTAATAGTACCTCACTGGCCTCGTCAAGTATGGTTCCTGTACCTATGCCGCCTCGCGCTGGAACCCCCGCTGAAGCTCCCATTGACACCCGATCTGGTCACATCGCAGAAAGGGAAGTGCCTCCATCCCAACCTGAAGACCCTAGCTCTTACTGCATGGAAACTGAAAGGGTGACTCTGGCACCCTTCAATCTCGCCACTGAAGTTCAGCAAGTGGTTCGAGGCAAGACACCCCGCAACCCACAAATCCTACGGACTGAAATGGAAACGTTTCAACCTCTGGTGCTCTCAGCATCATCTTAATTCCTTCTCGTGCCTGGTGCCCATGGTACTTCAGTACCTCACCTCCCTATTCCGCAGTGGCCTCAAAGTCTCATCCATCCGAGTGCACCTGGCAGTGATCGCCGCCTTCCACGACCAGACTGATGGCGACTCCATCGCCAAGCAGCCTCTGGTGGCACGGTTCATGAAAGGGTTGGCTAACTTACGGCCCCCAATACAAAACCGGTGCCCCAATGGGACCTTGCGTCATTCTACATGAACTGACACACCCACCCTTTGAACCCCTGGAGTCAGCAGAGCTCAAATACATGACATGGAAAACTTTGTTTCTAATAGCAATCACCTTGGCCAGAAGGGTCAGCGAACTACAGGCCCTGGTGTCACACTCCCCCCTACACTCATCACTCAGGGCAGAGCTACCCTGCAGACTCATCCAAGGTTCATGCCTAAAGTACCCTCTGCCTTCCACATCAACCAGACTATTGAACTCCCCTGCTTCTACCCAGAACCTCACTCCTCTGTCGAGGAGCAGCGCCTGCACACCCTGGACTGTGTCAGAATGCTGCGTACATATCTCCTGTGGACAGCTTCCCTACGGAAGGCAACCTAGCTCTTCGTATCCTATGACCCCAACAAACTGGGCCATCCCGTCAGCAAGAGAACACTCTCAGGATGGATCACCTCTTGCATCGCCTACTGCCTCCAACATGCGGGCTCACAAGACTTGCCAAGGATCCATGCACACCAACTCAGGGCACTGGTGACAACCATCACCAACCTCCGGGCCGTACCAGCAAGTGACATCTGAAAGGCCGCAACCTGGGCCTCACTGCACACGTTTCAAAAGCATTACTGCCTCAACATGATAGCAGGATGCGAGGCGGCATTTGGCCAGGCGGTACTGGCCGTGGCTGAGCTAAACCAAGCTGGACCTTCATGCTGTTGAGCTTACGATGTTTGCACAATGTCGTTTGCACTGTTAACACTATTAATCTTGCAGTGTTTGCACACCGTTGTTTGCACTGTTGACCTTGCACTGTTTGCACTCTGGATAATAAAGTGTATCCTTCAGCAGCCAAGGCGTCCCCTCCACAGTGCTTCACAGCTAGGGAGGCACCAGGTGTGGCCGACTCATCCTGCTTGTCCTAGGAGAAAATTATGTTATTTACCTGTAACGGGAGTTCTCCGGGGACAGCAGGATAAGTCAGTCACACCATCACACCCATCCTCCCCTATCAGGGGCCGTCCTGGCCGCACCGTACCGCTCCCTAGCGCCTCAACCTCAGCTAGTGACAAACTGATCAACTAGGGGCAGGACACGGGGTTGGGCTATTGGGCTTATGCTCAGAAGGGCAAAAAACCCTTCTGAGCTATAGAGAGGACTTCCAACTCGGCACAGTCAGATGACGTCACCAGGTGTGGCTGACTTATCCTGCTGTCCCCGGAGAACTCCCGTTACAGGTAAGTAACATCTTACTTTGTTAGTGATATAGAGGAAGGGCTGTCGGGTAAGGTTTGCCTCTTTGCAGATGATACCAAAATCTGCAATAGAGTAGACACCCAGGAAGGTGTAGATAACATGAGGAGGGATCTAACTAAGCTTGAAGAATGGTCTAGAATTTGGCAGCTGGGATTTAATGTTAAAAAATGTATGGTCATGCATTTGGGCTGCAGCAATCCAAGGGAGCAATACAGTATAGGAGGTGAAGTACTTTTGTCCACTAAAGAAGAGCGGGACCTAGGCGTGGTTGTGTCTGATGATCTTAAAGTAGCTAAACAGGTAGAAAAGGCGACGGCAAAAGCTAGAAGGATGCTTGGGTGCATACGGAGAGGAATGGCTAGCAGAAAAAAAGGAGGTGATAATGCCTCTGTATAAGTCTTTGGTGCGACCTCATTTGGAGTATGGTGTGCAATTCTGGAGACCGCACCTTCAAAAGGATGTGAACAGGATGGAGTCGGTGCAGAGGGTTGCTACTAAAATGATTAATGGGCTTCATTATAAAGCATATGAGGACAGACTTAAGGATCTTAATATGTACACCTTAGAGGAAAGGCGGGATAGAGGTGATATGATTGAGATGTTTAAATACTTCCGTGGCATAAATGTTCAGGGAGAGAGCCTCTTTCAATTGAAAGCAGGTTCTGCTATGAGGGGACATGGGATGAGGGTGAAGGGAGATAGATTCAGGAGTGATATGCGGAAATATTTCTTTACGGAGAGTGGTAGATCCGTGGAATAGTCTCCTAGTGGAGGTGGTAGAGGTGAGGACAGTAACTGAATTCTAAAAAGCATGGGACCAACACAGAGGATCTCTAAAGGTAAAAAGTGGACTGTTGTAGTTGTTGTTATGGAAGGACAGACTAGATAGGCCATGTGGTCTTTTTCTGTCATCATGTTTCTATTTTCACTGCTGCAGCTGCCGCCATTACTTGTAAATTATCTCCTTTTGTCTTCCCCTACCTTGACTACAAGATGTATTGTTTTGACAATATGTAAAATTGTCATCCCAATAAAGTTATTGAAACCTGACAAGAGTGGGGGTCTGGAGAAGGGAAGAAAACAATGCTAAAGACTAGCGACCTCTCTCCCTACCCAACAACAACACAACTTTAACTGCTGCAGCTGTAGTCGGGGAAGGGAGGGGAAAACACAGAAACCCTTAAAATAAATCCCACCAAAGCAATGCAGCACTTGAACTCTAAATTAGTTTGAAGGTAGTTTAAGGCTTCCCCAGACCCACAGTTGTCCCCTTACCTTCCAGGGTTACTCAGTTCTAAGAGGGAGACTTTCATTGGCCAGTCCTGGTTTTACATTTACATCCCAAAACATTGTGGGAGTTGTAGTCCCCACTGCTACCCATAATGCAGCGGATGGAATTATCAGCATTCCAGGAAGTCAGAGCGACAGGCTACGACCAGGGAAGCTTGGTTCGAATCATACCCCTGCTCCTTGTAACCTTTAACCAGCTATTATCACAGGTACAACTGTAAGCCCTCTGGGGATAGGAACATGCCTACTGTACTGGAATGTAACTCACCGTGAGCTCAATCCCAAATTCTTGTCCTTCCCCCGAACCGAGCAACCTGGCAGCTCTGACCTCAGTTCTCTGAGCAGGCAGGCTTGGAAGAGGGGAGGGGTAGATACACTCTTCCTGTCCCTCTGTGAGAGGAGGGGCCAGCTGTGAGCCAGAGGCGAGAGAGCAAGAAAACCAATGCACAATCACATAGGGTAGGGGTAAAGCAACTAAAAGCACAACTCAAACAGACAGAACCAAAGGGGTAGGCGAGTAAATAACAGGCACAAAAAACCAGCTTCGTGTAGCAGCTCAAAGGGGGAGCAGAAAAAGAAAAAAAGGAGGGGGAGCTTTCCCCCTTTCCTTTGCATTTCAAGTATGAAATCTTTTTCTCCCGTCCACCTTCCAGCAGAGGACACGTTACCTATAACCCCTAACCCCCTTTTTTTCTTCAAAACGTTAGAAACCTGTGATAGAGCGGAACAGGGGCTACCTATGTGCATCTTTTTTCCTTCGGGCTCTGCTGGGGATTCCTGCTCTCGCAAGCTTCCAAGCAGTCTGCTTCCCCCCCTCACCTCCTCTTTTCTTTCCTCCTCTTTTTGTTCTCACAGCTGTGTACATTTCGCATGACACCCTGAGTGATCCCTGACAGGTGATGAATTGGCACCAAACAACCAGCGGCACAGAGCTGAGCCGTGAGCCCGAGATCGAGTAGACTCTCTGGCGCCAGGCTCGTGACGTCACCCATTCACCCCCGCCCTCTGGCCTGTCCTCTCGGCGCCGCTCAGGCGGCTGCTATAGCAACAGGGGCTGTCAGTCAGCGCGCGCTCTCAGCTGATCAATGGGTCTGAGCGCTGAGAAATTAGAGTTTAATTCGTCACCTCAGCCCTTTGCTGCTCCAGGGCCCGCACACCTGCATCTATTTGCATTTCTTAGGTTACAATTTATTTGCAGGAAGAATAGTTCTTCTGCATACTTAAGGGGGGAAAGAGAGAGATAGTAAAAAGCATAATGGAATTCAGGTGTGAGGCCTGGCAAAACTTAAGTTTTTCTTTTTTTTGGCGGAGCAGGGTAAACCAGCGACAGTCTATTTGAGTTTAACTAGAATTAAGGTTTCACGATGATTTAAGATGACAGCAAAGGACTATAATAGTAATTTTTTTTCCAGGATGCGTGTTATTTCAATTTTAATTATTTGTACATAGTCACTGAGAATAAATAAGGAAAGACAGTGATTATTTGCGTTGGCTAGTCCCACAGCGTTAGAGGAACAGATGCTGAGCTTCCCATACCGTGGTGGTAGGTGAAAAGCCTCTTACAGCAGCATTTCTTCCTAGCAGATGGCCATAAAATAGGTCACACCTGTGAAAAAAAGTGGTAGGGGTTGCCCACTCTGAGGACAGTTTTCAAAGGGAACAAATTACCCAGATGTAATGGCTATCTAAAAAATGCACTCATTCAATCTGGCAAAAATGACATGTAAAGGGTTTCATAGCTTGCACACTTTTAGCCAGACTGAGGTGAAGCATTCCTGATGATGCGATCTGAGTTGGATCTCAAAATCTATGTGCTCTGTTTTCCAGCAAAATTTATCCTGCAGAGGTAACACTTTTCTAACATCTTGTCCAAGCCCCATACTTTCCCTTTGAAAATTAGGGGGTACAAAGCAACAATGGACCTTTCACTTGCTGTGGGCAGATTTTTGCTCACAATTGGGTACACATAAATTTGACATTGTACTCTGTGGCTCTGAAGTGATAACGTGAGCAAAAATCTGTGCCCATACTCAGTGGGGATTTTTGTTTATGCCTGGTTTAAAATAATGTGTCAATGCCAGATGTGCTCAACTAATGATATGCTAATGCATGGGACCTTAAAGAATCCACACTAACAAAAGAAGTGCTTTAAACCCGAAGTAAAATGTGTGGTAGACTCAGCATACAGTTTTAAATTGGCTTGTGCATTAAAAACATAAGTAAACTTAAAAATGCTGCTACTGTGAAAAACAAATACATAAATGAGGCTCAGTAGTTGAAGTCATAACAGGTTTCATTGTTTTATTTCAGAATTTCCACACTACTAGTAGGGGGATACTTTTAACCCCTGGTGTCCCAGTGGGCTCCTTTTCAAAGGCCCTTCTGGGGGAGTGTCTCATCATGTTTATGGCCTAGTTGCCCCCAAAGCCTCCCCTGCCCCCTTAAAAAAGGTTCTGGTGGTTCCACAAACTCCTACCCTTTTCACCACGAACTCCAACTTACCCCCAAGTCAGAGATGGGAGCGATTACCGCTTGCTCTTGCCCTGGCATGCTTGTATTGTAAAATGGCAGTGCCTGACCTTTAGCGGTGCATTGGATGATACGGCTAAGGGTCAGTTTGCCAAATAAGGGAGCACTCTATTATTTACAACATGATGGTAGCAGAGGATGAGCAAGTGGGCAATCATTTCTGCCTCCGGTTTGTGAGTGAGTTGGAGGTAAGAATGAGGTGAGGCGAGAGAAGGAAGTGGGAGTTGTGGGGCTACAGGAGCTTTTCTTTGAAAGAGGTGGAGTGGACTTCAAGGCCACCAGGGACTTGAAGCCCACCGGATGGTCCCAAGAGAAAGGCTCTCTGGCTTCAAGCTCCAAGATTGGGAGTCTCTAGCTCAGAAATCTTTCTATGTCAGAGGATCTGTAGTGCACTGCAGATGGTGTAGAGACCTTGTTTTTGTTGTAGCAGCATCACTAAACAGTGAGTCGAGGAATTTAGATGGATGGCAATATCAAGTGGCTGGTTTATTAGGGGGAGGGGGAATTGAAATTTGGAGGATAGAAAGGATAGAATGGGAGGGAAGCTGAATGAGAGAGAACAGGATGGAAGGGGGCAGATGAGCAAGAGAGACCGGACAGAGGAGGCAACAGAGAGACAGACTGGGTGAGGACAGAAAGGCAAGAGGGATATTAGTGAGTGAGAGACAGAGTGGTGTGACTCAGGCCACAGTGATGGGTGAAGGTAAGCAGCAAATGCCTCAGACACAAGTTTTGGGCAGTGGGTTGTTGTAGAGGGATTTAGCATCCTGTTAACAGCATGTTAAGAGAGGGTCTATTGGTTTCCCCCTGACATATTAGGACCTAATTTACTAAGTTCTATTTTGCATTGACAGCAAATAGAAAAACAGCCTTAGTAAATCCAGCCCTAATGAGCTGCAACAGACTTTGGAGATGATGCCCTTCCTTCCTTTCCCTACCTCAGTGTGGGCAGGGCAGGGCAGGGCGGGGGAGGGAGAGGGTGTCTAAAAGAGGTCTCAGCCACTGGCTCCTAAATTTGTGGCTGGCTTCTCAAGTTAAAGAAAACCTGTAAAGGTCTAGAATAACTTCAGAGATGCTAAATCTCACTCTAACACTTACTTGAAGGTTTTCTCACTTTCATCACACTCATTGAGCCTCTTCTCTCAAGCATTAGAGTCTTAGTGCCAGTGCACTGATGCCGATCACTGCTTTAATAAGAGACAAGCCTAAGAAAAGTAAAAGCAAGTGACCCAGGCGATAGGAAAAAACCTGAGCTGACCTTCCTGTGTGTTGTCTCCTCTTGCACCATCCCTTTTCCCTATACCCACAAGTAAACGGAGTTACTTACCTGTAACTGGAGTTCTCCGGGGACAGCAGGATAAGTCAGCCACAATTGGTGACGTCATCCGACGGTGCCGAGACGGAAGTAC
Organism: Ichthyophis bannanicus; assembly: GCA_033557465.1. NCBI lineage: Eukaryota > Metazoa > Chordata > Amphibia > Gymnophiona > Ichthyophiidae > Ichthyophis > Ichthyophis bannanicus. Next base: position 1,072,452,617 of record CM066033.1, read on the forward strand.
TCTCCATAGCTCAGAAGGGCTTTCGCCCTTCTGAGCGTGGGCCAACTGGCCCCACCCCCCTGCCCACCCCTAGCTGACCAGTATGTCCCTAGCTGAGCCTTTTGCCGCTAGGAGGCGGGCACCAGGACGGAGGACGACCCCTTTCCAGGGGAGGTGGGCGGGTATGTGTGGCTGACTTATCCTGCTGTCCCCGGAGAACTCCAGTTACAGGTAAGTAACTCCGTTTTCTCCTAGGACAAGCAGGATGAGTCAGCCACAATTGGTGCCTCCCAAGCTGTCATGAGCTGTGGTAGAAGGGGGACGGCCGAGGCGCTACTTAGGGCTAGACTATAGGCAAGGTTAGCAGGCAGCCTGTGGCCACCAGAGCATGTAGGCCTTTAGTGGTTAGACTACCGGCTAGGCTAGCAGGTAGCCTGTGGTGAGCATGTTGCTACCCGAGCATGTAGGCCTGTAGTGGTATGTAGACGCGAGGGGCGTATATGCGAAGGGTGCAGTAAGGCACGCTGGCCTGGCATGAGCCCCTGTCTGCATCCGGGTAGAATATACCAATGGACTCGAGTAGTAGACTGCAGCCCTAACTTCTAGAAGGAGATGCAGGTGGAGTCTCTAGGGGTGCAGTCCGCTGTGACTGGGCAGCCCGGCTAGTGCACTGCTCCGTGTATGTCCTGGGCATACAGCTGGGTAGGGCCGTCAGACCATATATGCTAGATATCTTTCTTGGAGATCTATTCCAGGTCATAATGTCATAGACCAGCAGTGGGCCATCAAGGGCAAGAGCCTCATAAGGGGTACTTATAAGCGCAGGTATTGGATGGATGCCTTGTTGGTATTGCTTTGAATTCTTGTCTTTAATTATATTTTATTTCATTTTATTTTTTTTATAGAATCAAGCAATTGGTCTATTATCTCACGGGGATTGAACCAGATCAACTGAACGATTGCACGGTCCATCAACCAAGTGGACTCCCCGTGGAGGTTTTGTTTATTCATTTATTGCTTCTTCTATACCACACTATTCAGTGTAGGTTCCAAGGGGCTTTATATAATGCAATGGGATGCATAGCATTTACAATACAGAGGTGCTGAACTTGGACACAACTGGGTTAACTTTCTATAAGTTACCTTGGTCCTTCAGATGGGGTAGGAATATCCTGCCATCGTGAGTGGAGGGAGCAAGGTTGATCAAGATGTAAGTCCTCCGTGACTGGAGAAGACAAGGCCTGTCCTCTTCAGCAGTGAGTGCCTGGTGTCACTTGGCGATAAGTAGCCCTTAGGCATCAGTCAAGTGAGGAGGAGTTTTGCAGTGTGGTAAGTTAAGAGTTATCTAAGACCATGTTAATCTTCGGAATTGCGTATCTAAGGCATATCAAGTAAATGCCTTTGGCCTTCTTATGCAGCCCCCTGCCCGGTTGTAGTGTCATTTTGCATGGAGGGCTGTTACCAATTTCATGCTGGTTCTTGTGGAAATAAAATCCTTTTCCCATTTCATATCAGCCACCATGGCCTTTCGAAGTAGGCCCTGGCCGTCTAACCTTGTTGGAGGCCCTCGCCATCTGACTTCCTGCTGGAAAGGGATGACTACTGCTACACCTTGCACCCTGCACCTATGCACCAATGGGCAAGGTTCGGAGGCACTGAAGTGGCCCGCGGAGTGGCTTATTAGCCGTGTGTGTGCCCTGCACCCGTCTTTCATCTCGGGAGAGCCTTGGATGGTAGACATAGGCTGTGTGACTGGTGCATCTCCACTTCCTATCGGGCACTGCTTTTCCCTGGGTTTCCGGGTTTAAAAACCAGGATGCCGACCACAGGGCTCCTTTGAAGATGAGATCTAGTACTCTAGCTCCCAAGGTCGTTGGGAACATGGACTGCATGATTCACAGCTGGAACCCGTACCTGTGTGACCTTCCGCCCCTATACACACCAATTGAGTGTAGCACATCACATTAGAGTGGGAAACTGAAGTAGGGCATAGCTGGAAGGTTTGTGGTAGGGTGATGTTTGAACCTGTGTTCCATGTGGAGCCAGTGTTACCTCTAGAGACCTGCCCAGTACTAGTGAGCGATTACTGGCCGGTAAAGCATTACATATGCTCTTATCCCTCCTTGGCGAGGCAGTTACTGGTCCTGATGGTTACTTAATTGCTCGGCCACATGGCACAGGTGCAGGTCTCTTCACTGCATCTAGAAGAGGGCAGGCTCAAGGGGGTCGGGGCTGCAGAGTATGTTGAGGTGGAAGCTAGTCCTGGAGCTGCCAGGATAGGCCAGATACAAGTGGGCGAGCCTTCGCGGCAAGGTCTTGCATGTGACTTCAAGCGTCTTCCCAGGGGCCCCATATAGACCTATGGACACCCTAGTATTAAATATGTGGACTGGATTGGCAGTAGCCCCAGCTGGGCTTTGAATCTGTGACCTTCTGTTCTTTCACACACTGTCTGTGTGCACAGTACCACCGTGTTGCCATTGCTCACGGAGGATGGGAGGCTGGAGAAGGGCTCAAGTCGGCCACTGGCTTACACTAGGGGTTTATCAGGGTTCACCCCTGCCTCACGAAATGGAGTCTGAGGCTGGAGTAAGGTCATAAACTCCTTGATGCAAGGTCCGTATGCTGCAGATGAGTTCCTGATCCATGAAATAACCCTCCATGTCTGGAATGTTTAGAGACTCCGCATGGTGGAACCAGGGCTAACCCCAAGGGGTACCCGCCGCATTCAGCTTGTTATTCAAGAGCAAGAAGGGAGCCCAAATCAGTGGGCGCAGTGGGGAATAGAACCCAGGAACCTTGCACCATCAGTCAGAGTCTTAACCATTATGCTACACTGCTGTTAGGGTTACGACCATGAGGGCTCCGATAATGGGGAGTGGGGTTAGGTCTCTGTGGTTGCCCAAGGGTGTGGATGCACAAGCCGTACTGGGCTCAGGCCTCTGTGGTTGTCCAGGAGTGTGGGTGCACAAACCAGATTGCCCTTCGTGCTCCTGTGCCTTTCCTAATGCAGATAGCCTTTGGCCGTGAAGGTAAAGGCTGGTGGCGAAGGGTCTTGTGTATCGTTTCAGCCTCAAGGAGGGGGCGAGAGCGCCCATAGTTAGAGGGGCAAGAGAGAGAGATTCTTCTCAATGAGGAGGCCTGCTGGGCCAGTGTTTGAGGACCCTTGCAATGGGTCGATTGCGTTTGCCGTACTCGTTGAGCAGTAGAGGGCGATGCCCGGAGTCATCTGATCTGCAATGTGCCACTGAAGGTATTGAGTGGACCCAGGACTTAAACGTAAAGGGTGATGCCTCAGCCAGCCTTATGCATTAGGCACACTGGGGATCGAACTCATGACCCCTGTACCATCAGTCAGGCCAGGCGGGAGCCACTGTTGTTTTCCTGGCTGACAGGAAGGTGTAGGTTCTGTTTGTGCCTAGCCCTATACCAGGCCCAGTGCATTGTAACTGAAATGAGGAGCCACTGCTGGGACTTGAACCTGTGACCTTCTGCACCTGGACACCGGCTGTGCATACTGCGCCACCCGGTGGCCACTTGCCTTTAAGGTTCCTCTGCCTGCTGCGACTTCTTTTGAGGTTAGTGAGAGTGCGATGACATCTGTATGCTCTGTGTGACACAGAGAGAGGGCAGGAATTGAGTGCGCGTGACAGCTCGGTGGGGTGAGATAGCACAGGTACGGCGGCTGCTGCAGAGTTAGGCCTGCATTCGCAGATCGGCGCCACGTGTAATGGTACCTCTTAAGGGGGCTGGCATCGGCACTGAGAAGCTCCCCTTCACTGCGTTGCCGGGGATTCGCAGATCGGCGTCACGTTGTCATGGCGCGGGGTCGAGTCTGCTATCCTCCTTGTGCACGACCAGGGGACCGGCGAATCCAGGAGCAGCGGCACCGAGGCTACTGCCGGCACCAGAATCGTAAGGTCTTGCTACGCCTGCTAGTTACAGGGCATGCCGACAAGGGTTCTGAGGCCCAGTGGAGACCTGGCAGCCAAGCCTGGAAAGCAGGAGGTTACTACTCCCTGAGACACGGGCATTAGTTTAGCCAAGCAGCAGGCAGAACAGCCTATATGTTGCCGAGTGTCCTTTTCGCCTTTACTGAGTGTCATTTTCAGTGCAGAGGCATCGGCAGCGGGGAAACAGGAGCAAGCTGTGTCTTGTCGGGGTATCTTGGTATATACAGAAACAGCCTATATGTTGCCGAGTGTCCTTTTCGCCTTTACCAAGTGTCATTTTCAGTGCAGAGGCATCGGCAGCGCCTGCTGGCGTGGGAAGACTCCCTTACCGAGTGTCGCTTTCAGTGGAGGCATCGGCAGCGCTGATGCTGGCGCAGGAAAGTCCCTTACCGAGTGTCACTTTCAGCGCGGAGGCATCGTCAGCGCCGATGCTCTGGGCGCTGGCGCAGGAAAACTCCCTTGCCGTTGGTCCCGTTCGGAGAGGCTGTATCCGGGCAGAAGGGCGGCGCCGATGCTCTGGGCACCGGTGCAGAAAACTCACCTCAAGTGGCACCAGCAGCGGCGCAGATGAGAATGCCCTTTAAGAGTGGCTCCTGCTCCCATGGCTGGAACGGTGCCGACCAATGGCGCCGTAGGGGGAGGAGCCTGGCCCGTGGTGTAATAGGGCAGATGGCCGCAGCCATGAGGACCTTGAGTCCACCGGATCGCAATTTTTTCCCAGGACAAGCAGGGCCGGAGCAGAGCTTGATAGGGGCATTTGGAGACTCCAGGGCACCGGAGAGCAGACAGGAGAGAGAGAGACGTTGAAGTACCGGGATGTCCACCGGAGGCCCGCAGCTGGGGATGGAGGCCTAAGAGGCACATCCGGAGCCGCCGCCGACACAAGGGCGGGGAGCTGCCGTCCAGGGAAGTCTCTCGACAAGTTCCTCGCTCCCCTTCAATCAGACGAAGCGATGTGGAGCAGCAACGTGGGGATCCTCATGCTACGGGGATCGCCTGCCAGGACCTGAGGGCGGAATGACGTTGAGATGCTGCGCCGGTGATACAAGCTGAGACCAGAACCCAGTCGCCGGAAAATGGCCGCCCCCATGAAAGTCATGAGGGAGGAAGGAAACGGCTGCCGCGAGGGTTCTTACACCCGGAGGATCCTCAAGTTTGAGCTGCGTTGGATATAGGCTTGCTGCTGGGGTTGGAGGCCTTTAGGCACAACCTGAGCGGCGTTAGAGCTGGGGGCTCAAGCCTGCGGCTGGGGTGGAGGCCCTTAGGCACACCCAGAGCGGTGGCAGAGCTGGCAGGGAATCTGCGAGGTCCGATGAAGGTCCAAGAGCAATGGCGCCTAAGGTGATTAAGTGCAGCCCTGAGAATTTGAGAGAAGCTGGACAAAGTATTAATGCAAGGTAAAAACTGCAATATATATTGGTAGAGTAAAAGAAAAGCACAAGTTGAAACTGATCAACAGTAAGTGGTTTTATAAGATGTTACATCTGAAGCACATGGCCCGCAGAATCAAGTTCCGCCGGGCCGCTTTGAAAGGGAGCTTTAGAAACATAACCTAGTATCAGAGACAAGGCCTGAATGCAGGTTAGACAGCGAAATACATACGAGAGGGAGAAATGCAAGCTGAAACTGAATGTACAGTAATAGAATATTTCATAAGAAGTAGAATCTACAAGGCCCGCAGGAAACAAGTTCGGCTGGGCCAGACCTGAGAGGAAGCTTCAGAACATTTAGTCAAGCGAAACTGTTATATACATACGATTAGCAGGATTAGAATTAAAATTGGTGGAGAGTAGAAATGTCCGTCTTGCTGGCAAGGCGGAAGAACTGAAACTGGTCAGCTAGGGGCGGGCAGGGGGGTGGGGCCAGTTGGCCCATGCTCAGAAGGGTGAAAGCCCTTCTGAGCTATGGAGAGTACTTCCGTCTCGGCGCCGTCGGATGACGTCACCAATTGTGGCTGACTCATCCTGCTTGTCCTAGGAGAATACAGTAGGTGCTGTGAAACCTATGCACAAATGTTTAGCCACTGAATGGGGAGCAATTTTCAGCCCAGATTTTATCCAGATTTTCTCCACGCTTTCATTCTTTCAGAGACTCAAAAGAAAATATCATCTTATGCTATTTGTTTTTTATTTGCAAAAGGGTAATACACTGAAATCTTTCTAGATTTGTACCGTGGGTGCACCATCTGGGGGCATCTCACACGTTGGCCTTCAGTCTCATTCTTTGTGCTGTAAATCTTACTCTTTGGGATGGTTTACCCTTGGTATCTCTGTAACTGCCTTATTTATTTGATCCAGCCCACTCCAGATACTTCTACCCCCTCTCAGTCAGCTCTTCTCCAAGCTGAAGAGCCCTAACATATTGAACCTTTCTTCATAAAGGAGCCTTTCATCCCCTTTATCATTTCCATTGCCCTTTCTGCGTCTTTTCCAGTTCCTCTACATCTTTCTTGAGATGGGATGATCAAAACGGCACACAGTACACAAGTTGCAGTTGCACCATGGATCTCTGCAGACTAGAGGCATTGTGATATTCTCTGTCTGATCTTCCATCCTGAATAATTCCTAATGTTTTACTTCCTATTTTTACTACTGCTGCCCAGAGAGTTCATTGCACCATGTTGTCCAGAGCAACTGTAAGATCCTTTTCCTGGATGGCGACTCCATGGAACCTAGCATTATGTACCTATAGTTAGGATTGTTTTGCACTTATCCACATTAAATTTCATGTGCCGTTTAGACACCCCATTCTCCAGTCTGGCAAGATCCTTGAATTCCTCACAGTCTGCTTGTGTGTTAATTACTTTGAGTATTTTTGTGTCATCTGCAAATTTTATCATTTCACTCATTGCTCCCTTTTCTAGATCATTAATGAATATGTTAAACAACATTGGTCCCGGCACAGCAGTGATCCCTGAGGCATGCTGCTATTTACCTCTTTCCATTAGGGAGTCTGACATTTACTCTACTCTTTGCCTCCTGTCTTTTAACCCCTATCCCTTGACATTTTAAATTCCTAAGGAGTCTTTTATGAGGGACTTCATTAAATGTATTCAGAATATCCAGATATGATATATTGACTGGTTCACCTTTATCCACACGCTTATTCACAGCTTCAATCAGGTACACTCTCACTTTTGTAAATCCATACTGGCTCTTTCCCAGTAAGCTAAGTTTATCCACATGATCAGTAATTTACTGTCCAATATTCAGCCTGCGGCTGTGAGAGTTTAAAAAAAAAAAAATGCTGACCAAGGCAGTCTAAACAAAACCAGATATTCAGCAGAAGTGCCTAAGTGGCGGCTTCCGTGGAATATCTGATTTCAGCGGTGACTGTCTCCGGCTATCTAGATAGCAGCAATATTCAGCCACTATCCGGATGGCCAAACTGCATAAAGTTAGGCCTGCTTTTTTAGTCCTAACCGTATGCCATGTCTTATCCAGTTAGCGGACCGAAAATCACCACTAACCGGATAAGCTATTGCCCCACTCACAGAGCACCCCCACCCTATCCAGATAGTACCGCTGAATACTGGGCTCAGCGGGGTTTATCTGATTAGCAGGTCCTCCTAACCGAATAAACCCTTTTGAATATCAGGCCCTTTGTTTTTAACAATAACTTCAACCGTGTTAGCTGACATGGATAACAGGTCATTGATCACTGGTAGATACTTGGAGCCTTTTTAAAAAATGAATGTTACATTGGTTACTCTCCGGTACTCAGGTACAAAGACAGATTGAATAATAGGTTATAGATTACCAGTAGCAGGTCTGCAATTTCACATCTGAAATTTCCTAGAACTCTGGGTTGAATAGAGTCAGGTCCCAATGATTTGCTACTATGTAGTTTGTCAATTTGCTCTAGCACAGAGATAGGCAAATTATAGCCCAATAGACAAACCCAGACTACTAGCGCTTACGTTTTGTCCTGTGTCACCAATTTTTGATAAGCTACAGCCTGCTGACACTTACCCTGTGGTCACTCTGCTGACATCATCATTCAGGGTTCAAAATGTCCACATTTAATGATGCCCAAATATCGTTGTGTCCCGTGGAGAGCAGTTTCATAAACTCACGCAATTAACATGCATTGCCACATGCGTATTGGGGGCCTAGTTTATAAAGTAAAGTATGCACGCATTTTACTTTATAAAACAGGGACGTTAATACGTCTAGTTGTGGCAGCTATGCCTGTTGTGGAGCAGGGGGAAATGCCCACACCTAGAGTTTTCAGAAACACGCATACATTACTTACACATGTAAGCTTCTGCTCCGTCTGTGCTCTGCCCAAGGTCTGCCCCTGTGCATGCCCACACTGAAAATGCCCATTCATTGGCGCAAGTCCTTTAAAATAGGGACTTATGTGTGTAAATAGCATGTAGCCTTAGGTGGATCCCCTTAAAAAATCAGCCCCTAAGGGCGGACATTCAGGACGCTGAATGAAGGTATCAGCAGAGCGACTGCGGGGAGTGCACTGACCCACTCCTGTCTTACCTCTTCTGTCACTGGTGGCATCAGCCTCCCTGAATGCGGTATTCCTTCCCGACTCTTTAAGCAGCTACCACCTGCATCAGCCTTTATGCAGTTTCTGATACTGTTGGACATCGGGGCAGCAGCAAGGGCTTTGTTTCTGAGCAAGTGATACAGCCCCATAAAAGAGAGAATGATGCCTCACTACCGCTCCACAAACGACCAGAACCGCATTCATGTAAATATCACAGCATACCATATAGAAAATGTTTAGTTTTATTAAAACTTCATACATTTTAAGTCACCCTCTTTATGGAGTGCTATGGCATAGAGAAAGTGAACATAGGTTTGTTTGTTTCTTTCATTTTTCTTTATTACCCCTTCTCCAGATTTTTCCTTCCACCTCATATTGCAGTGCAACCTTCTTTCCCTTCTTCCTTTAAACAGTGGCTAGTGGAAGGTCTTCAGTTTGATTTCTACGTCAGGTCTTCTGCTTCCTGGGTTGGCTGAGCCGAGAAATGCAGCAGAGAGTGTATTCACAGCCCCGCTGTGGAGAGGACGTTGTGGTTATTGATAAGAGAGACACGTACTGCTTATATTTAAGGTCCATTAGCTGTCCTTGCAATGACCAGAGTAAGCATCTTGGTCAGTGGAATGGGAGACAAAGATACCAGTCCTGAATCTGACTGGCCTGGAAAATACAAAGGAGCTAGAGGAAATTGCTGGATGAAAATGTATTTTTTCTGCTAATGTTTGGTTTTCTGCAGTTTGCTTCCAATCTCTTGGCCTCTGTCTCTTCCTGTTTGACAGTAGGAGAGCAGCACTGCATACCTGGGTCTTCCTCCTCTGCTGGCCAACTTCAGACTCATGCACAGTGTGTACTGCAAAATGCTACAAGGCTGCGAAGCAGCTTGCATTTCTAACTCTGAGACAGATGCCATCCAGCAGAGGAAGGAGGCACAGGTCTAAAGTGCCAGGGTAAAAGGAAACCATAGAGCAAGGACCCAGGATCAGCTGGGGGCTAGGGGATGAAGGACTGACGGATCCTGTTAGGCCAGAGAGCAGGGGCATGGGAGTAAGAGGAACAGAACAATGTTACATTGGTTATGCTCCAGTTGAGAACATAAATTTGCCATACTGGGTCAGATCAAAGGTCCATCAAGCCCAGTATCCTATTTCCGACCGTGGCCAATCCAGGTCAAAAGTACCTGTCAGGTTCCCAAAAAATAGACAGATTCCATGATGCTTATCCCAAGGGTAAGCAGCGGATTTCCCTAGTCCACTTTAATAATGGTTTATGGACTTTTCCTCCAGGAACTCGTCCAAACTTCTTTTTAATCCAATTATACTAACGGCTTTTACTACATTCTCTGGTAACGAATTCCAGAGTTTGATTATGCGTTGAGTGAAAAAATATTTTCTTCAATTAGTTTTAAATATACTACATTGTAGCTTCATTGTGGATCCCCTAGTCTTTCTACTCTTCGGAGGAGTAAACATCCAATCTACGTCTACCTGTTCCACTCCACTGATTATTTTATAGACCTCTTTCATATCTCCCCTCAGACATCTCTTTTCCAAGCTCTAGAGCCCTAACCTTTTAATCTTTCCATGTAGGGGTATCTTTCCATCTCCTTTATCATTTTGGTGGCTCTGAACTGTACCTTGTCTAAGTCTGCTATATCCTTTGTAAGATACAGCAACCAGAACTACACACAATATTCAAGGTGCAGTTGTACATGGAGTGATACAGAGGCATTATAATATCCTTGGTTTTATTCTCCGTTTCTTTCCTTATGATTCCTAGCATTCTATTTGCTTCCTTGGCCACCACTGCACACTGAGCAGAGGATTTCAACATATCCACAATGATGCCTAAATCCTTTTCCCGATGTCCAACAGTATCAGAATGTGGAATCTTGCCTTGCATAACTGTAGTTTGAGCTGTTCTTCTCTAACTGCATAACCTTGCACTTATCCACATTACATTTCATCTGCCATTTGGATTCCCAGTCTCCCAATTTCTTAAGATCCTCTTGTAATTTTTTACAATCCTGTTTTGATTTAACAACTTTGAATAGTTTTGTGTCTCCTGCAAATTTGATCACTTCACTTGTTGTTCCCATTTCCAGGTCATTTATGAATGTGTTCAAAAGCAATGGGCCCAGCACAGACCCCTGGGGTACTCTACTATTCACCTTTCTTCACTGAGAAAACTGGCCATTTAGCCCTACTCTCTGTCTTCTACCTTTTAATCAGTTACCAATCCACAACAGTATAGTGCCTCTTAACCCATGACTTTTTTAATTTCCTCAAAAGTATCAACCTACTCACCTTTATCTATCTACCTATTTATTCACACGTTCAAAAAAATGTAGCAGATTGGTGAAGCAAGATTTCCCTTTGCTAAATCCATGTTGGCTTTGTCCCATTAAACCATGATTATCTATACATAAGAACATAAGATATCCCATACTGGGTCAGACCAATCTATCAAGTCCAGTATCCTGTTTCCAACAGTGATCAATCCAGGTCACAAGTACCTGTCAGGTTTCCAAAAGGTATACAGATTCCACACTGCAATGTGGGGTGGCCCGGGCAGAAAGGGGGCCCAAATAGTGGCAGAGGTGTGGAAAACTTACTTTATCATGGTTGCCACGCTGCTCCACTCTTGTAAGTCTGCTGCAGGCCCGGCAACTGTTCCTCACTGGGCTGAAGTCTTGTGATAACAGCCACACCTTGAGACTTCGGTCCGGTGCAGAACAGCCACCAGCTGCCAGGCCTATGGCGAGTTTCAGGGGTGATCCAGGAAACTGCAGACTGGCAAGCCTGATGTCAGTGCTGGCAAAATCTTTGTCTTTCTTTATCTTTATTTGTCACTTTATATACCGCCCACACACAAGCACCAGAGCGGTTCACAATACAAAAATTAAATTAAAGGCTGCAGAAGAAGTAAACAGAAATCCATTGGTTAGACAGGAAAGGGATAGAATCGAGAACAGAAACAGACAGGCAGACCTGAGACAGGGATGGATACACTATACATGAAGCTGGGAGGGGGGGGGGGCAAGAGGTGGGGAGGATGGTGGAGTTAGATCGAAGGCTGCACAGAAGAGATGGGTCTTTAGGCCGGCCTTGAATCTGACAAAGGAGGGTTCGAGACGGAGGGCGGATGGGAGCGAGTTCCAGAGCCTGGGGCCAAGGAACAGGTTGACTCCAGGTGGGCATGGGAAGGGGAGGGGAGGAACATACGATTGGCGTGAATGGATCTGAGCGAACGTTGGGGGGTGTGGAGATGGACCAGGTTGGAAAGGTACTGGGGGACACCAGTGTGGATGGCTTTGTGGACAAAGATGAGTATTTTGTACTGAATTCTGTAGGACACAGGAAGCCAGTGAAGGCGGATGAGGAGGGGGGATGATGTGATCGGAGCGGGTAGCAAGTGTAATGATCCAAGCTGCTGTATTTTGAACAAGTTGAAGCCTGTGCAGTTGGTACTGGGGGAGCCCAGCAAGTGAGAAGTTACAATAATCCAGACAAGACATGACAAAGGAGAGGAGCAGATTGGTCAGGGAGGAAACTGGGAGGAAAGGACGGACAGCACGGATTTGCCTGAGGGAGTGGAATTAACGCTGAATAATGGAAGAGACATGATCCTGAAATGACAAGGCTGAATCCAGAGTGACACAGAGGGAGCGCAGGGAGGAGACAACAGGAATGGAGGAGGAGGAGAGCAGAGGGATGATAGAGGGAATGGGGCTGCCAAAGGTAAACCAAACGCCATGGTTTTGGAAAGATTGATGTGGAGGTAGTTAGTGGACATCCAAGTACTAATGGAGGAAAGACAAGAGTTGAGAGGAGTAAGGACAGGGTCAGTGTGGTGAAGGAGGATGACATCATTCACATAGTAATATGCGGACATACCAAATTGCTGCACTAGGAGGGTAAGAGGAGCCAGAAAGACATTGAACAGGAGGGGAGCCAGGACAGAGCCCTGAGGGACAGCACAAGTGAGCGGGTGTGCAGGTGAGGAGGAGGAGCTAGAGAGGACTGAGAAAGATCTGTTAGCCAGGAAAGAGCGGAACCAAAGGAGAACAGAACCCAAGATCCCAACATCGCGGAGGAGGGTGTGATGGTCAATGAGATCAAAGGCGGCGGACAGGTCAAGGGAAACTGCAATGGAAATAGAACTGTGATCGTGAGCGGAGTGTAGTTGGTTCAGGAGAGCAAGAATGATAGATTCTGTACTGTGGCCAGGGCGGAAACCAGACTGACGTGGGTGGAGTGATAAGGTGGCATCTAGGTGAGAGGAGAGTTGGGAGAAGACCAGTTTCTCTAGAAGCTTGGACAGGAAAGGAAGGTTAGAAATGGGATGCCAGTTGGCTGAGACAGATGGGTCCAGGGAGACTTTCTTGAGGATGGGTTGGATTAGGGCGTGTTTCCAGGGAGATGGGAAGGAACCAGGAAGAAAACTAGAGTTAAATATAGAAAGAATGAGCGGGGTAAGGGCCAGAGAGGGGTCAGGGGGATAGGATTGGATGCACAGGTAGAAATCATTATAAAGAACAAAATTACTGGATATAATCCACAGCAAATGACACCGTTGCATAGGAGGACCGCCACTGCCACTGCTGCACAATGGGGGGCCCTGCATGGGGGGGGGGTGCCACTGTTGTGACAATGGATGGCCCTCAGCAAAATTTTGCTTGGGGGCCCTTCATTGTAACTTACACCGCTTAGATTCCATGCTCATGTCCCATGGGTAAGAAGTGGATTACATCCAGTAATTTTGTTCTTTATAATGGTGTCTACCATTTTGCCAGCACTGACGTCAGACTCACCAGTCTGCAGTTTCCTGGATGACCCCTGAAACTGGGGTGAATTGCTGTTACATTGGCCACTTTCCATTCTTCAAGTATTATATACCATTTTAATAACAGTTTACAAATTACTATGCCTTTTCCAATTTCAACATCAATTCCCTCCCTCATTTCCACCGGCCTGATTTTAATAGGGGCAACTTTCAAACAAAGCATGTGGATGTGAAAAGTCCGTGGGTACTTTAACTTGTAGACTTTATGACAGTTTTTAAAGGGAAATTACTCATACAGATCCTCACCTGCTATTTGCATGAGTATTTTTCCATGGAAATCCAAAAGTATGCACATAGGTGCACTCGCCACCCCAAATCTGCCTCCGGGAATGCTTCTCCTATATGCACATACATTTACATGCATAAATGCATATGTGTTGGTTGATTTTCAAAAGCCCCAGTTCTGTGCATTAAAACTCATTTAACATGTGGAAATGCCTTTGAAAATCACCCTGATAGTGACCTTTCATTTGAAATTGACACAGCAATGCTGTTAACTTATTTTGGGCTTGATTTCCTCATAGAATCAAATGGGTGAACAGTCATACACTACCATCAGTGTTATTTATTTATTTATTTATTTTTAAACACCGGCTGTGCCCTTTAAATATTTAATGTATATTTAGCACCACTATCCGTAGAATTGATGATGCTGCATATACATATTCAGCAGTAATTGTTGACACTATACAGATAGCTGGTGATATTCAACCGCTATCCATATAGATATGCAGATAGATTTAGGGCGGCCATTTTGCTCACCTAAGTTTATCCATTTAGCTATATGAATTGCAGTTGACTGTTACCAGTTATTCACTCCGCTCTCACTCGATCCCGGCACAAGTTTACTAGTAATGTATAGATTGGGAGACATTAAGGAATCTGGCTTTTATTTGTTAGGTAGAAAGTAAGAACATATTTTATGCCTAAGCCCTGGAGGTTAAGCCTCCTCTTCCTAACAGAGAATTCACATTGGGGCAAACAGCAAGAGAGATAGCCAAGGACTTAGCCTCGGTATTGAGTGTAAATCCTTTACATTAGTTTTAAACTTGACAGCATTTACACATGTAAGCTTTTAAATTAATTGTTAAAGGTGACTAGTTTTGCTTCGTTTTGAAGGCTGAGAACCTCATGGCGTTTTTTTACATTTGGTGAGAACTGTGCTTGCTCCTGATTGACTGAGAGTAGTCGGTGCTAGAAATCTACTTGAGTAACAGTCACAAGTGGTAAATGTGACAAATTTCTCACACAACCCACCTTATCAGAGGAAAGCAAACTGCAGCAGAGCAGGGAGAACACAATAAGAGTTGCCCTGAAACTGTTCCAAGCAAGAAAGGATCAGGAAGAGGGGACGATAGCCCCAGACCCGCTACAGCATCTGTGGCTGCCTGCAGGATACATAATAACCTTTAAAGGGGAAAGCACCATCTACACGCAATTTACATATTGCGCTGCTTGCCTTAATAGAAGGTGCAAACTGTAGAATGTTTTTTTTTTTCTGCTGGGCTTTATAAATGTATTTTGTGTCTAAGCCCCAGGCTAAGCATGCTCACAGCCCTCTTAGCACCTTCTGCTTTCATGTGCCAGGATGTATTCCAAGATGCATTTCTCTCTGACACTTGAGCCCTGCTTCTTTTGCAGCCTTAGAGCTGTAGTGTTCATCAGAAATGTACTCTTTTATTCTCCTCTCGCCCTGATTCCACTCGTGTCTTTTCAGCATCTCCCATCAGGTGCCTCTCTGCTCCCTCCCACTCAATACCTTTAGCTACAGTGCTTCAGTTTTTCTCTACCATCTTATATTGCTGTAAGTAGATTCTCCTCCAGCCTCATGCTATTGCTTCTAGATCACCTTCTGTACTCCATGCTGCTGTCTCTGATCTCCCACCACTGCCACTGTCCGTTGTTTCATCCTTCCTTTAGCTCTTCGGTTCTTGCTCTGCCTCTACCACTTATTCTCAGGTCTTCCTTTCCTTCCCGGACGTCATGCTGCTGCTTTCGCTGCTGTAACGATTCTTTGAATCTCTGTCACCTTCAGTGGCTATAAGTCCTTTCTTTGCAGCTGCTGAACTTTGCGCACAAGTCAGCCCCTTCTGCCTGCCTCCCTTCAGTTCTTGCCTCCAAACCGGCTCGATCTAGCCCTTGCTGTGTGTCTCATGCATACTCCTGTTTTTGACAGCAACCTTCTCTGACTTCTGCCGTCTCTAGGCAGCAGGGGTGGTGTTAACGGTGGGAATGTGGGGCCCATGCCCTGCATCTTCTTTGCAGTGCTCCAAATCTTGGGCCGGGGGCAGGTCAGACTATCAGGGGGGTAGGGATTTCCTAGTGGGCTTTCGGGGAATTGGAGGTCTGCCTGGGGCCAGAACTGTAGCAATTGGGCTCACGGTGGCAATAGCAGAGCAGTCTAATTAAATCCATCATCCCCTTCCGACCCTCTGCAGCGACCCTGTCACAGCAGGGGAATGCAATGGCAGCATGCCTTATCTGTGACTGCCTGCTTCCTCCTCTGCTAGCTCACTGAGATGTTTGATTTGTGCAGGCTTGGCAGGTCCCACAACACCACAGGGCATATGCAGTGTCAAACTTCAGCAAGCCAGTGGTAGAGGAAGCAGGCAGTCTCAGATAAGAAGTACTACCATTGTCTTTATCTTGTTGAAAGAGGATGGATAAAGGGTCCCAGAGAGAAGGAAGGAGCAAAGGAAGACCAGGGAATAATGATTGGGGAGGAGGAGAGTGACTGCTGAAAAATGAGCTGGGGGGGGGGGAGAGATGGGGATGACAGAGTGAACAGGAGTGGGATAAGAGTACAAGGGAAACTAGGGCAGTCTTGTAATGAACACTGGGAGTGAACAAAGAGGTTTGAGAGTGGAGATGTGAGTGAAGGACACACATGTTGGTGAGTAAGTGGTCTGGAAAGGTGAGGGTGAGAATTAACAAGGAAGGTGAGACAGTGAAGAAGGGGATCCAGGTGGATGAGCGTGAGCAAGAGGGCAGGACAGAGGGGGTGGGCTGGGGAGTAAATGGGTGAGTGAGCAAGAAGGATGACGGCTAGGGAGGCAAGAGAATGAACAAATGGGATCAAGGGACTAGGGGATTAGCCTGACCAAGAGGGCAGGATGGATGAGAGTGAAGGGCTGGGGAATGAGAAAGAAAGCAATGGAGACAGTGTGAGAGAACGAGCAAAGGGGCTGGAGGGGGGAGGAGACAGGGGTCAGGGCCAGGTATGAGCACAGGGTACATGGAGAAAGTATAGAAACAGAAAAATGATGTGGATAAAGACCCTACGGCCTTTCCAGACTGCTCATCCATACCAACTACTAAACTCTACAGTCCCGTCCCTTCCTTTCTCTTAGAGACTGCACACAAGATAGAGGAGAGAGAAAAGACGGATTTGAGGGAAGAAAATAATGAAGAGTGAGCAAAGGAGAGAGAAAGGAGAGGTGAGACTGTGTATAGAAGGACTAGAGGAAAGCCGAAGGGAAGAGAAATCTAGAAGGGAAAGAAGAAAGGCAGAGAAGGGGTAGAAAGAAGGAAGGGAGAAAAGTAATAAAATATTGTTGAAGGAAAGGAAGATAAAGAGAGAAAAAGAGACATAAAATAAAAAAGGAAAAAGGACCTCAAAGAGAAAATGAACAAGAAATAATGGCATGATCAGAGAATGAGAAAAAGACATGCAGAGTCAGAAAATCAAGCCAGAAACAGCAAAGGTTTCATTTCTTGAAAGAGAATGTGATTAGTTCAGTTAATGTAAACAATCCTGGGACCGATTCCAAAGTATTAGAACCTGGATGTATTTCTCACATAGAAATAATTTACAAGTAGGAAACTGATGAAATTTAATTGGTTTATTTGGCTTTATCTGACACACAATTCCATTTTCTGCAGAGCACACCCTCCATGCCTGAGTATTTGCATTGAGTCCCTGTATTTTGCCGTAACAATGTGCTTGTAGATATCAGGAAATTGCCTATTGTGAGAGTAGATTATAAATTTTTCTCTGGTCTCTCAATAAACTGTCTGCTCTCTGCTACTACTTTCAGTAATTAAAATGGTTATATATTTTATTGTATGCACATTTTTATGGGGCAGAGGATAAAAATGCCTGAGTGTGTGTGTGTATGTGTGTGTGGTGGATGGATGTGGGTTAGTGACATGCTTATGGGCCCAGTCTCCAGATCTGTTACATATCTAGTAATGTGTCTTTCAACCAGCACCTGCTATATATCCCCAGCTAGTTCCTTTCTCCATCTTCAAGCAGGGGGATGCAGGCACACTCTATGGGCTGTCCATGTGACAGCGGCTAGTGCCAGATCTCCCTTAGCTTACCTGTGCACACCTTCCTGCCTCACCGGTACAGTGCATGTCATCCCCAGTCTTCACTGACCATGGCAGCCAGCAGCCGTGTCTCTCCCACGTTCCTCTCATGTGCGTCATTTTTATTATTTTCTTTATTTTTCCTTTTTGTTTTCGATGTGTTTTCATTTGACTTCTTTAAAAAAAAAAGCAGATGTGCTTCTCGGCGGCTCCCTGCTGCCACGGTTTCATTTTCATTTCCCCATGAAGTTTCCTTACAGGAAAAC
Source organism: Ichthyophis bannanicus (assembly GCA_033557465.1). Lineage (NCBI taxonomy): Eukaryota > Metazoa > Chordata > Amphibia > Gymnophiona > Ichthyophiidae > Ichthyophis > Ichthyophis bannanicus. The sequence goes on from CM066033.1 coordinate 1,072,470,468, forward strand.
TGGCAAAAAACAAAAACCCCACACAGTGGAGAGAGACACAGAGGGAGAGGACCCAGCAGACCTTCTCCTTTCTGTACAACCAGTTTAAAAAAAAAAGGGGGAGAGGGGGGCTATATTTCCCATTTCTGTCACTTCTCTTCAACCTGAGAATTCAGACTTGTCTACAGTACTCTCACTCCTTCTAGGCAATACATCTGGTATCCTGCACAATGGGTTGGGCCCAGACAAGGCACAATTGAGACTGGATTGGGCTGCTGCGTCGCTCGAGGCAGACCTCCTACAGGCGCTGGCATCTAAGAAGATGGCCGAGAGGCTTAAGCAAAAGGCCAGAGGCCCTACGCCATCACCACATAACCCAGCCTCTATAGCAATGTCTCTAAGGCGAGAGCCTCAGGTAGGTGGCAAACCTAGATCTAAATCAAAACAATGCCGCAGGGATGAGTCCGCAATTACGCAGAGCTCCCAGGACCCGCACTTGCACAAGCAGAAATCTGATGGAGAATCGTCTGAACCTTCCTCTCATAGATCCAAAAAGGCTAAACAGCATATGGTCCTTACACCGACCTTGTCTCCTTCGGCTCCCCTGACAGCAGTTAGGGCCTTCTCTAGCGATTCTCTTCTGCAACTGTTGTGTTATTTCCTCCAGCCCTACTAGGAGCTGCTCCTCCTAGTGATCGACTGTTATTTGTGGAAGTTCCCTCCTACCAGCCTCCTCCGGTTACTATGCAGGAACCCCCTTCTCTTGTGGAATGTGGGGCCCCTATAACCTCGGAAGTGGATGTTTCTTCGGCAAATCCCCCTTACTCCCAACAGTGGAATTCGGAACCCTCCCTTTTAGGAGAGATGGAGCCAGCACCTTCCTCGGATCCCATACTGGGGCAAGATCCTCCGGAGAATTTCTCCTACTGAAAGTTTCTCCAGAAAGTTTCCAGAGCACTTGCTCTTAGTGATACTCGGACTCCCACCAACAAAAAGGATTTCAATCTATTATGTGAACCTGTACCACCCCTAAAGAGGTCCTGGCCATTCCAATTCCCCAAATCTTACAGGATCTCCTTCTATTGATTTGGAAGACGTCAGCATCAGTCTATCACTATTCGCCATCTCAACCTTAAGTACAAAATGCTACCTACACCTGGTTTCCAGCATCAGCAGCTGCCTCATCAATCGGTAGTCTCTAAAGCTGTACTTTAAAAAGCCAAGTCTTCCAAGTCTCATGTTCAGACATCACCAGGGAAAGACCAGGACACTCTGGATTCAGTGGGTAGGAAGACTTTTCAAAGGGGGATTCTAGCCATGAAAATCTTAGGCTATCAACTCCAGCTGCTTCAATACCATAATGAACTCCTTTAGCAAAGTGCCAGGCCTCACAGGCATGCCAGCTCTGGAGACTCACATGCTTCAGGTCAATTTGCAAGACTCCTTCTACCATATCATTCGGCTACTAATGACACCTTTGACTTAATCACCTGATCTACCGCTATTTCCATCTTTGCTTGTCTTACAGCTTGGCTCTGAGTTTATGGCCTGCAAGAAGATCTCTATGACTGCCTGGCAGACACTCCTTGCTAGGGTGATAGTCTTTTCAGTCCTAAAGTTCAGGAGGCCATCTCAGAGGTCAAGGACCATTACTCTAGAGTGCGGGAACTCAGGAGGCAGGCCACCAGTCCTGATGCCCACAATACCTGCAATACTGGTGGGCATACCACTATCAATATTTCCAACAATTTTACCCTTGCATTCGTTATCAGCTCTATTCTCATTCTCCACCACAGCATCACCCTGCACCTGCATATCCTCAGTGCCCCAGATTCAAATGAAAACTGTATACAATCTTTGGAAGGAATTTAGGATGGGTATGCAAGAGTACCTTATTATGAAGAAAGTGAGTATATGGAGGCTAATGGACAGGAGCCTGGAGCTCACGACACGTCTTACACATGGAAGATGGTTTTCCAAGTAAGGTATTTCAATGGCGCAGACCCCAGGGGCTCAAAGGGACTTTTCATGAGCTCCGAAAGAATGACATTGAGATCCCATGCTGGAGAAGGTGGTTTTATTGGAGGCTTGGTGTTCAATAAGCCTTTCATGAAATGAGAAACTAGTGGATACATAGAAATGGGTTTGCTATCCTCATGATGATGGAATGCAGCAAAGGCTGAGAGATGATAGTGAACCGAGGAAGTCTGAAGACCGGAGTCTGATAAGTGAAGGAGATAGATGAGAATATGACTGAGGTCCAGGTGCTGCTGAGCAGTCCAACGGGGAGAAGCGAGACCATTTAAGTTGATAGGAGCACTGTGTAGAAGGTCAGCGAGACGTTGAAAATCAACATTTTATATGCCTCCCCCTGGAACAACTTATTAGGATTGAAATAGTGGTGCGTCTCCAAAGTACCTTGATGGCTGTCAAAAAGCCGCTGTAGATTTGAAAACTTTTGTGTTCTACTTACCCAACTGGAGATCTGCTGTGAAATCCAAGAGACGAGCCCCCATAAAGTGTAAGATGTGATCCAGTTACTCTTCTATAGGTCCTGGGTTCATTTCACTTCACAGACGCAGGAGGGTTTGTAATAAGACAAGCAAACAGGTGTGGCTTGGAGAAAGGTTTTTATGTAAAAATAGGCTTAATACATAGGTATTGAACAGAGGTATATAGTGATTGTTACAGAGCTGTTTCAGTGTGCATCAATGAATCTGTGTGTGCATGTGTGCATGTGTGAAGTGTGAGAGAGATAGAGGCCAGAACATGTGGGTCAGAGCCGCATGGTAGGCCAGAACATGTGGGTAGAGAGAGAGAGAGGGGGAGGGGTGAAGGGAATTGAGTATTCAGAGCCTCATGGTAGTGTCCAAACCTGTCCGATGAAGGAGAGAGAGAGAGAGAAGCAGGAAGTGTGTCTGTCCTTTATAGTGCCTCTCCAGCAGTTCCCCTTGAGGTCTGCTATTGTCTTTGGCCACTCCCTTTAAGGTCTGCCCTTCTTGATTTAGAAAAGAGGGGCTGCAGACAGGTCCTAGAGACTGACATCACCAGGGGGTCAGAGTTTAACTTTGTAGACTGAATTCACCAGAGTCCACAGCTGCATGGACTGTATGCTGACAGTAAGGTGCTGACTTAGTGCCAAAGGATAGCAAATAGCAGCAAGCATTACTAATGATAAAACTGAGTACTCAGACATGGAATGGTATGCTGCTAATACTGAAGCAGGCGATAGCGCTAAACTCAGAGGCGAATTGCATCAATGGTTTGCAGACTTAAAAGGAGAACTCTCCAATTTAAAAAAAGAAGTGCACATCTGGATGAATGACATGTGAGCAGACCAGACTGATACGGCAGAACGTATGGATGTAGTAGAGAATGGACTGGAAGAGGAAGAGGGTAGTACTGGCGGCCTTCAAAATAAATGGCTGGAGCAGGAAGGGACATGCTGAGGAAGCTTGGACATCTGGAGAATCGCTGCATATAGAGTAACATAAGGCTCAGAGGCATCCCAGAATCTGAACAGGCCAAGGATTATGAGGGTCCTACTAAATGAATCTGCAAAGCTTTAAAGTGAAGAGAGCACACTGGGCAATTGCACCCCCAAGAGAAGGAAGACTCAGAAATACTACTGCCTGAATGCATGAGTATGCAACCAAGGAGGTAGCTATGCATTCTACCCAAAAGCTCTCGGTTATAACCATAAGCAAAAGAAGAGACTTTGCAAAGATGACAAAGACACCGAGAGCAGAAAACGTGAGAGATGAATGGTTATTTCCCTTTGGATTGCAATTTACTTTTTCCAGGACCACAACCAGGGCAAAATCTGTGGAGGAGGTCTTGAAAGGAATACAAAGGCCAAGTTTGGAAAATTTTCCTCCTAGCTTTGGCTGCAGAGGATCAAGAAAAGAAGAGCAAGTCAGTGGGTTCTAGATGGCAAAAATTGCTCGACCATTCGGCAAGACTAGGCAGTCACCTAGAGCAGCAGCTTCTGGGAGAGGAGAAAAGAGCACAGCATTCAAAGCAGAACAATAGATTCTGATGGTCACACAAACTCAAAGAGCCATCAGCACATTCTTTTATTTGCAGGGCAAGCAGGCACACACATACATGCAAAACAAAGTTTAATATTAAAAAAATGTATGTCCAATTACGCATTTTTACAGGACTGTTGTTGGAAGGGTTGTATTCCGATGATTGTGACTGTTGAGTTTCATTATCAAAACCTTGGTGGGAGAGTGTAAGGCTAAAGGTTTGCCTAGGGCACCCGCTACCTTGCACCAGTCATGGGTGATAGAAGACTTTGCCGAAAAGTGGATAATAGCCCAGTGATTCTGGAGCTGTAAAGTGATAACTCTCAGAGCTAACATGAGCTGTATTCCTTAAGAGAGGAATCTTGAAATTGATGAAGGATCCAAGCAGCAATTTGCTCTATAAACTATTCATTCATCGGAGTGTTTGCTTTGTTTGACTGTGTTTGAAGGTTTCAGGAGTTAGGTTTTATGACCGGGGTAAGGCTGTTGAAATGTGTGTGTGTGTGTGTGGGGGGGGGGGGGGGCTGGGGCATTAAATGGAGACCTTAAGCCGGTGTTGGAAATCTTGAATTCTTCTATGGTGTGGGGATAAATATCAAAATTTTATATGATATTGGATGTTACCTCTGATATTAAATCTTCCCATATTCAGCATTGGGAAGAGGACCTTAGGGTAGTATGGGATGAGAAAGAGTGGGCCCCTATCATAAAGAATCTTACCAAAGGCATAATGGCAAGAAATCTAATAGAGAATAACTATAAAATGCTTTATTGAAGGTACTACACCCCGATGCATCTATTAAAAATTATATATAGAGAGTTAGGCAAGAGCTAGTGGTTATGTAAGCATATTTGGTGGGCCGGCCCAAAAAATATAAAGTTTTTGGAAGGTGGTTTTTCAATTTTTGGGCACTATCATCAAGAGACTCTTGCAGTTGCACATGGCTGTGGCACTAAATAAGAAACAAACAGGTCTTATGAGGGAGGAAGTCAAAATTATTATCATGGACACGACAGTGTCTAGACTGGTTGTGGCCCAGGTGTGGAAAAAAGAAGGGCTGCCATCATTGGAAATGGTAGAAATATGCCTTTGGTATATTCATCATATGGCCAAATTAACTGCTAAGCTCAGTGGATATCAGACTAATTGGGAGTTTGGTTTGAAATCATTTGTTTGAAAGCAGAGTGGAGGAGTGGCCTAGTGGTTGGGGCAAGGTACTTCAGGCCGGAAGGTCAGGGGTTCAAATCCCACTAGAGGACAGCAACCTTGGGCCGGGAGGACTGGGGTTTCTAGTCCCACAGGTGCTCCTTGTGGTCTTGGGCAAGCCACTTAACCCTCCATAGCCCATGTTCCCTGTAAAATAGTTATCTCCAAGTTATAATGCCCTGTTCAATGTAATTTCAGTTTATTCAATGTAAACTGCACTGATGCAGAATAGTGCGGTAAATAAGAGAATGTAAATAAATAAAATAAATAAATTAGTTTGCTTTCCTGTGGGTTAATTAGATTGTCAACACTATCCATGAATAATAATGAGATGGGGGGTAGGTGGGGAGAAAACTTAGAGAAGCTATGAAAGTAGTCAGGAAAGCAAAGATACAAAAAGAAGAAGAAATAGCCAATGCAATAAAATGGGAGGACAAACCATTTTTCTTTTTTTTTTTTTTTTTATTTATGCAATTTTCAAAATACAACAAGCACAACAACTTGTAAAGAAAAGGACCCTTGGGTCCACAAGTCCACCATTTTACAGACAAGATGGGTCACAAAACAAAGGAAAATTCGTAACTAGCAATTGTAAACAGGCAGAACGGATGCAAAGGAGAGTGCATAACACCCTAATCACAATTAAAGGACCACCTACACTGGGGGCCCAGCTAGAGGGGAAGAGGAGGAAAGAGCCAATGGGTCCAACCGCTTAGAATTAATAAAGGAGGCTAATTGGGATGGCTCAAAGAAAATATACCTGTTCCCAGATAACTTTACCAACCATTTACAAGGGAATCGTAAAAAAAATAAGCCCCCCAACTGAACAACCCCTGAGCGATACATAAGAAACTGCTTCCTCCTTCTCTGGGTTGCTCTCGAGACATCTGGAAACATTCTGATCTGTGACTCCAAAAACATTTTACTGGAAGATCTGAAAAATAACTTCAGGAGCCAGTCTCTATCCACTTCAAGAGCGAAGGTCACCAACAACGTAGCAGTCATCCCTACCGCAGTAGGGGACCGTTCCAAAAAGGTAGAAAGGTCTAAACTGTCCGAAGACATTTGCAGATTTTCTCCTTCACCCTTCAGACCAATCTTTGAAGTCGGCAAATAGAAGGCTTTTGAAATTGGAGGGATAGCGTCCGCTGAAACCTTCAAAACAGTGACAAGAAACTGTTTAAAAAGCTCCAAGGGGGAGACCGACGGAACTTTGGGAAAGTTCAAAACCCGAAGGTTACGATTTTTTGCAACATTCTCAAGAAATTCCAACCTTCTATGCACAGCCGATAAATCTTTTACTAAAGTATGGGAAACATCTTTTACCTGCCCTAAGGACCCCTCTAAGGAGGTCACTTTGGCACTTATCTCAGTATGAGAAGATTCAAAAACTTGCAATTGTTGCCCAAAAAGCGAAAACTGTTGAGAAATAGACTGGAGCTGAGATGTTATATTGAGGTGCATAGTTGAAAAGGCATCCCACAGAGACTCAAAGGAAACGACCTTAGGCTTTTCCAGCAAAAGTTCTTGAGCACCTGCAACTTGCAAAAAAGAAATCTGGTGTCTCGAAGAAGACTCCTCAGAAGAGTTAGGAAGCAGAGAGGCTTTATCCTCCACAATCCCCTCAGCGCCAGCGATCATAGTCGGAGATGTCTGCCCAGCCGGACCTATACCCAAACCGGCAGACAGCAGCTGGGTTACCCCAGTAGAGCGACTCACACCTCCCTCCGCTCCTACCGGCAACCGCTGCGAGGTCACACCATCCGGCTGCGCTGGCGGCATGCGACTCTCCGGGCTCAAAGATACCTCCAAACTCGCGGCGTCCCGGGACCTTCCAACAAACCATTTTTCAGATTTGTTAATGAGAGAAGACAGTGCAAAAGTGGTATTGTCAGACTCAAGGGTGAAGGGGAGGAATATGTAGAAGCTGATGAGGATAGCACAGACTTGCTTAACAAATACAGTATTTTTGTTCTGTATTCACAGATGAAGGGCCAGGAGCAGGACCTCAGAAAACACCCACAAATAGGAACAGAAGTGAAGAGGATCTTGAATGATTTCACTGGTCAACAAATTTTTACAAAAGTCATGTTACTGAAATAAAAATAGTCATTTCTTATCAATTTTTATATGCTGAACATGAATATGACAGTGAAATTGCAAAGTTGGCTCTAGGTTTTTTGTAATCTACAAGAATTAATGTTTACATCACGAAATGCATGTCAATAGTAAATATAATAGGCCTTCGGTTAATACCTGTAAAAAACCAAGTCATAGACTACTTCTTAGATTTTTTTGCTGGTATCTTGTACAGCTGTTCGGGAGCTTCTCTGGGGAGTGTCCAGCAGTAGTCAGCCAGCATTGTAGTAGACCATTTTCCCTGGTATCTTTGCTCCATCGTTGCGATATCCTGGTGAAATCGTTTGCCCTGTTCATCACTAACCATACCACAGTTGTCAGGAAAGAAATCGAGATGGGAATCAAAGAAATGGATCTTTAGAGACATATTGCAGCCAAGTTTCTGATACTGCATCAGCATGTCTTCTACTAGTTCCTTGTAGTTTTCTGCCCTAACATTCCCGAGAAAGTTTGTTGACACTAGGCGAAAAGCATTCCATGCTTGTTTCACATCACCCTGCAGCAAGTTGTTGAACCAGTCATCTTTGAAGAGCTCTCGAATCTGAGGACCCACAAAAATTCCCTCTTTAATCTTTGCTTTGCTGAGTCAAGGGAATTTTTCATGCAGGTATCGGAAAGCTGGCGAAGTGCGGTCCATGGCTTTCACAAAGGTTTTCATCAAACCTAGTTTGATGTGAAGGGATGGTAGCAGGATTTTGTGAGCCTCAACCAGAGCTGGGTGCTGGATATTCTTCTCTCCAACTGTTACATTTTGTCTGCGATTCCATTCCTTCCGCTAGTAGTGCCAATCCCTTGCTCGGCTATCCCACTCACATAAGAAACACATGTATTTTATATATCCCTGCTGCAGTCCCATTAAAAGGGCAACTACCTTCAAGTCACCACAGAGGTGCCAGTTGTTATAGTTAATGGAAGTCAGTAGATGCTTTAAGTTATCGTATGTCTCTTTCATGTGGACGTCATGCGCTACTGGAATAGATGGAAGACGGTTTCCATTGTTCAAAAGCACAGCCTTCAGACTCAGTTTTGAAGAGTCTATAAATAGTCTCCAGTCTTGTGGGTCATGAGTGATTTTTAAGGCATTCATGAGGCTTTCAATATCGGAACAGAATACCAGATTACTTTCCTTTCCGACTGCGTCAGATGGCTTCAGCAGCCGTCTGGCAGTAGTATTGCATTGCATCAGAAAATGATGCAATCAACTCTGGATGATGTGTGCATGCTGGTATTATGCAATGTGATGCAATATTACATCATTCAAGGCTTATTTGGGATGTTGTTGATGTCCTACTGGATACATTTACACGGTGAAACGTCAAAAATGAATTACATGCAATATCTTCAAAATGAGAGCCAATAAAATTTTTTTAATGTTATATTCGTGTTCAGCTCACCAAGATACTACAGATTAGGGCCTTTTAAAGTCAGCAACGATTTCAATGTTGACCAGCATTTTCAGAAGACTGTGTTCACTCAATGCATACTCAAACTCTGGAATTTGTTACTGGAGGATTAATAAAAGCTGTTTGTGTAGCTGGGTTTAAAAAAGGTTTGGACAAATTCCTGGAGGAAAGATACATAAACCATTATTAAAGAGGACCCAGGAAATCCACTGCTTGCCGTGGGATAAGCATTGTGGAATCTGTGTGCCTTTTTGAGAGCTTGCCAGGTACTTGTGACCTGGATTGGCCACTGTTAGAAACAGGACACTGGGCTTGATGGACCTTGGTCTGACCCAGAATGGCATTTCTTATGTTCTAGGAATTAGCTGAACTAAAAGTAGACAAGGAGATGGGGCCATATGGGATACATCTGAGAGTATTGAAGGAACTTGGGGAATTTCTAGCAGCTCCACTGTCTGACCTTTTCAATGCTTCTTTAGACTTGGGAGTGGCCCCAGAGGACTGGAGAAAGGTACGTGTGGTTTGTGATAAGGAAGCTTATCATAGCTCAGGAAGGAGCTATAGAAAAGGTGAAGTGTCTCTGAACAAGCAACCTGTCAGTTCTGGTAGAAATAAGAAAACAGAATTTTCCCATAAAAGACTACCAGTCCCAGAATGCACCAGGTTTCCAACAGCCATTAGAGGAGCTGAAGTGGGGAAGCGTGTGTTCAATCAGGAGGGCTATGAGGTAATCCCTAAGCACTCATCTCAAAGGGCAGGGCCTGATTCAGCACAGCTGCGCTGTGTTAGGGAGGAGCACTCATCTAAGCAGAATAAAGGTAGAGTTTATTCTACAGAGAATCATCCTCATTATCCTGAGAATCAGCTTGAGCTTGATCATCAGTTTCATCTGAAGGATCATCAGAAGCAGAAGCCAAACCGGACGGACAGAGAGGGAAAGAAACCCTTTGGAAGAAGGAAGAGAAAAGCCTTTGAGAGGTCTAGAAGAGTCCAGAGCAGTACGTATACTGGGAGGCATTTCAAGGGCCAGCATACACCATTGGACTGGGGAAAGACAGAGGAATGGTGCTGCAGAGCTAGGAATCTCCAGACGGCTGCACGTGGAAGGGACCCTAAGACCCGTGCCAGAAGGTATGTGAAGAGAGATCCAGTGTCCAGGGATCTGGATTGGAAGGCTGGACATAAGAACTGGACTACATACTGGCCAGGCTATATAGAGAGGAACTCTAACAGCAATGAAAGCTCAGGTATGAACACTGATCTATGCCCTAGCTATAACCTTGAAAGACAGCAGGGAAACAAGTATTCTCCTGAAAATGCTCCATTGAGAGATTCATCTGTGCCAATCCATGATATTGAACCCATGCTTGTTGAAGAAGGGGGAATAATAGCAGATGAAGATTCTGTTTACATGGACTGCTCTCTGTCTAAACTCCTTTGGTGATTTTCTGTTATAAAGTACAGCAACCATCACAAAGAAATATAAACTTGTTCTTTAATTTACTCAGAAAAGCTCCTGTGTAGGATTTCTGGCCACGCTGTAGAAAGCAAGCCAGCTAAGGGGTTTCAGCTGGATAACTGCTAGCAATTGAGCCTTACCTAATTGCTTGTGAGCTAGGAGAGAATCACTTCTGAATCTATGTGGGAAGTTATCAGAAGTTAACCTGAAAAGAACAGTTTTTTTCTTTCTTTGTGGCTTTTCGTTTGTTGTTTGATATATGCTAAGGAAACATTAGCTAATGCCTGACAAGTTTGAATGTTGTTTTTCTGATTTTGATTTTGTTTTTCCAAGTTAAACACTGGAAGCAAGTAACCTGATTTATGTGCTACCAAGCATATCTGTGTTGGGAGAAATAACCCCATAAATAAATATCTTATTGGCTTTAACACTTGAGCACAACTAAATTATTGTCAGCAGCTGTGTCTGGTGTGAATGAACTACATTGCCCACAATCTCTTGCAAATCATATAGATATATGCACTTGCCAAGACTGTGAAGATTCTCACCCAGGCAGCCGTCTGACAAATGGTGTAGTTTTTCGGATTGCTTTTGCACAAAGGGATTTACTTGCTGAGGATTACAACTAAAGTTCAAGTTTAAAGTTGGAAAAAAAGATTTTCCCTCAACTGCACTTTGGAGGAGAAGTGGTTGTTCCAGGAAGCTGTCCCAGGAGGAAAAGACCCTGTGCAGAGCTGGATTCATCACTGACACAAGGTAATAAGTACCTGGGCATGTCTAGTGGTGGATGGGAGTAAGGCACAGGGGTAATTGAAAAAAAAAAAAGTAGAAAAAAACCACACTTGTTTGGAAGGTGGTGCACTTTGTTTTTTTTTTGTTTCTTGCAGGGATCAAGATGGATCCGAGGGAGATGGCTAGCTGGATGGCAGCCCAGTTTAGCAGGCAACAGGAGCTAGCACAGCAGGCTCAGGACACTGCTATGAAAGCCTTAATGGACCAGCTGAAGCCAGTGCTTGATCTGGTGCAAGCCCTAGTTAAACTGCAGAACCAAAGTGGAACAGATGCAAGACCAGCAGTAAATACTGGTACACCACATGTGGACAGTGTGGGACTCAATCAAGGGATTGGGGCATTTAGTTTTGGGAAGCTAACTCCAGATGATAATGTTGATGATTTTCTAGAGTCTTTTGAAAGAGTGGCACAAGCATTAGCATGGCCAGAGACCCAGTGGGCTGTAAGGCTGGCAGCCTCATTAACTGGAGAGGCGCTTGCAGCATATAGAGCAATGCCAGCAGCCCAGGCTTTGAATTATAAGGATGTAAAGGCTGCTATTAGAGATCGCCTAGGGTTGTCTATTTCAGAGTATAGGCGAATGTTTAGAGCTACTACATTGAGAGTGGGTGAAACACCCAGGGCTCTGAGTCAGAGAATCAGAGGTTTAGCTGTAAAATGGTTGGAGCCTGAGCAAAAGACGGTAGAAATGTTATTATACATTATAATGCTTGAACAATTTATGTCTGCGGTCCCTAAAGATTTGCACACTTTCCTTATACAGCAAAATTGCCAAAATCTTGGAGAGGCAACCATGCTAGCAGAGAGATTCTTGGAAGCCACGCAGGCTTGCCATAGAATGGGTGGCCCTCTGAAGATTGGTGCTGAGGCAAGATGTGCTGTATCAGAAAAGAAAATAATTAAAAATGTTTCTGAAAATGAATGTACTGTATCAAACCAGATGACACAGTGGAATAGAAAGAAATGTTTCAAGTGTGGAAAATGGGGACATTTAGAAAAGAGATGCCAGACACACACTAGCTTAGTGGGTGTGGATTTAAAACAGCCCAAAGAAGGATTTCTTTTGATGGTTGATGTGCAAGGAATTACCACAAATGCTTTGTTAGACTCTGGGGCAGACCAGAGTATGATGTCAAAAAGGCTTTGGAAGAGGATAGAGGCCCAAGAAGGATTTGTGCCTAGAACCCCTGAAAGCCAAGTTCACATCAGATGCATTCATGGTGCTGCAACATCATATCCCACCTATAAGCTAAAGGTTAAGTGCCTGGGGGGACAAGAGGAAGTCCTGTTAGCAGTGGTGCCTAGGCTACCCTTTGATTTGGTTCTAGGAAGAGACTGGCCAAGATTTAAGCAGGGTCTAGTGGAAGGACTAGGAAAGAAGGAGGGAGAAGGTTTAATGGTAATAGCTCCCGGGCCTTTATTTGGAAGTCCTCAGACCCCAGCTAAAAAGATGGTTAAGCGTCCAGAAGACCAAGCTACCCCAAAGCAGACATTCATCCTAAAGTATCATAGGGTCACAGAGAAGGCCCAAGCTCCTAAGCGGGCAACCCCTCAAGCTGCTGGGTTTGACCTGTGCAGCATAGAAAATGTGACTGTACCTAGCCAAGGGAGAGCCCTGGTGGACACTGGTCTCCAAGTGGAAATACCTATTGGATGCTATGGGAGAGTAGCCCCAAGGTCCGGATTAGCCCTTAAATATTTCATCGATGTGGGTGCGGGAGTAATTGATCCCGATTACAGGGGCAATATTAAAGTTCTGTTATTTAATTTTGGACAGAATGATTATCACGTGAAGACAGGAGACAGAATTGCCCAATTGATCTGTGAGAGGCTGGGTTTTCCACCTGTGGAGGAGGTCACATCCCTGGAAAATTCTGAGCGTGGAACCAAAGGCTTTGGTTCTACTGACGTCAAAGGGGTTAAAAGCCTAGCTGCCACCTGTGCCCGAGAGAGGGAGGTGAATGAAGAGGAAGATTTGGGACCCCAGGTATCTGATTGTAAAGAAAAATCAGAGCCCCAAATAGGTGAGGACTTGACAGTGGTACAACAGGAAGAAATTAGGAAATTGCTTAAAGAATTCCCAGATGTGTTGACACCCATACCTGGGGAGACACATTTGGTTGCCCATGAAATAATAACTCCACCTGGGAAATTAGTTCGTCAAAGGCCATACCGCTTGCCTGAAGCCAAGAGACAGGAAGTAGTGGCACAAGTCCAGGAGATGTTGGACATGGGAGTAATAGAGGAGTCAAAGAGTCCCTGGAATAGCCCCATAGTCCTGGTGCCGAAGCCTGATGGATCTTTAAGATTTTGTATTGACTTCCGGCAGGTAAACGCCATATCAGTTTTTGATGCATATCCAATGCCAAGAATTGAAGAGCTGTTGGACCAGCTGGGACAGGCACAATACTTAACCACCCTTGATATGACAAAAGGATATTGGCAAATCCCTCTCACCAGGGAGTCGAAGCCGAAGACTGCGTTCAGCACCCCCGTTGGCCTTTTCCAGTTCAAGAGGATGCCTTTCGGACTGCATGGAGCAGCGGCTACCTGCCAAAGGTTAGTGGATCAGGTACTTCGACCCCACCAAAATTATGCTTTTGCATATATGGATGATGTCATAATCCATAGTAACACCTGGGCAGAGCATCTGAAGAGGATCAGGGCAGTCTTGTGCTCCATGAAGCAAGCGGGAATCACTTTAAACCCGAAGAAGTGTGCCTTTGCAAATAGGGAGGTAAAATACCTGGGCCACCTAGTGGGAAGAGGAAAAATTAAACCTCTAATGAGTAAAGTAGATAGCATCAGGAATTTTCCTCCTCCAACAACAAAGAAACAACTAAGAAGTTTCTTGGGACTTATTGGATACTACCGCAGATTTATACCGCAATTTGCAGAGAAAAGTGCAATTTTCACGGATATGCTGCGGAAGAATTGTCCAAACCAGCTAAAGTGGACACCTGAAGCTGAAAAAGCTTTTTCAGTCCTAAAAGGAAAATTGTGTACAGGACCGGTACTGAAAGGGGTGGACTTCAAGAAACCCTTTCTGGTTCAAACAGATGCATCGGATGTAGGGCTAGGAGCGGTTCTATCCCAGTGTCATGAAGGGGAAGAGCATCCTGTGATGTACCTGAGCAGGAAGTTGTCACCAGCTGAACAAAAGTATTCCACAATAGAAAAAGAATGTTTAGCTATTAAGTGGTCAGTGCAGGCGTTAAGGTTTTACCTTACAGGGAGAAAGTTCCAGTTGGTCACAGACCATGCCCCACTTAAGTGGTTGCAGCAAATGAAGAACCACAATGCCAGGTTGACACGCTGGTACATGGCCTTACAGGCATTTGATTTTCAAGTTGAACATCGTGCTGGGAAGTTACACAAGAATGCGGATGCCCTTTCCCGTATTACGGACTGTAGAGAAGACGTTTCACCAGTTACACCAGTCCGTAATAACTTAAGCAGGGGGGTATGTGATAAGGAAGCTTATCATAGCTCAGGAAGGAGCTATAGAAAAGGTGAAGTGTCTCTGAACAAGCAACCTGTCAGTTCTGGTAGAAATAAGAAAACAGAATTTTCCCATAAAAGACTACCAGTCCCAGAATGCACCAGGTTTCCAACAGCCATTAGAGGAGCTGAAGTGGGGAAGTGTGTGTTCAATCAAGAGGGCTATGAGGTAATCCCTAAGCACTCATCTCAAAGGGCAGGGCCTGATTCAGCACAGCTGCGCTGTGTTAGAGAGGAGCACTCATCTAAGCAGATTAAAGGTAGAGTTTATTCTACAGAGAATCATCCTCATTATCCTGAGAATCAGCTTGAGTTTGATCATCAGTTTCATCTGAAGGATCATCAGAAGCAGAAGCCAAACCGGACGGACAGAGAGGGAAAGAAACCCTTTGGAAGAAGGAAGAGAAAAAGCCTTTGAGAGGTCTAGAAGAGTCCAGAGCAGTACGTATACTGGGAGGCATTTCAAGGGCCAGCATACACCATTGGACTGGGGAAAGCCAGAGGAATGGTGCTGCAGAGCTAGGAATCTCCAGACGCTACCTGTGAGGGAGACGGCTGCACGTGGAAGGGACCCTAAGACCCGTGCCAGAAGGTATGTGAAGAGAGATCCAGTGTCCAGGGATCTGGATTGGAAGGCTGGACATAAGAACTGGACTACATACTGGCCAGGCTATATAGAGAGGAACTCTAACAGCAATGGAAGCTCAGGTATGAACACTGATCTATGCCCTAGCTATAACCTTGAAAGACAGCAGGGAAACAAGTATTCTCCTGAAAGTGCTCCATTGAGAGATTCATCTGTGCCAATCCATGATATTGAACCTATGCTTGTTGAAGAAGGGGGAATAATAGCAGATGAAGATTCTGTTTACATGGACTGCTCTCTGTCTAAACTCCTTTGGTGATTTTCTGTTATAAAGTACAGCAACCATCACAAAGAAATATAAACTTGTTCTTTAATCTACTCAGAAAAGCTCCTGTGTAGGATTTCTGGCCACGCTGTAGAAAGCAAGCCAGCTAAGGGGTTTCAGCTGGATAACTGCTAGCAATTGAGCCTTACCTAATTGCTTGTGAGCTAGGAGAGAATCACTTCTGAATCTATGTGGGAAGTTATCAGAAGTTAACCTGAAAAGAACAGTTTTTTTCTTTCTTTGTGGCTTTTCGTTTGTTGTTTGATATATGCTAAGGAAACATTAGCTAATGCCTGACAAGTTTGAATGTTGTTTTCCTGATTTTGATTTTGTTTTTCCAAGTTAAACACTGGAAGCAAGTAACCTGATTTATGTGCTACCAAGCATATCTGTGTTGGGAGAAATAACCCCATAAATAAATATCTTATTGGCTTTAACACTTGAGCACAACTAAATTATTGTCAGCAGCTGTGTCTGGTGTGAATGAACTACATTGCCCACAATCCCTTGCAAATCATATAGATATATGCACTTGCCAAGACTGTGAAGATTCTCACCCAGGCAGCCGTCTGACAGGTTCCTTTACACAAAAGTGGAAGTAAGGATGAGGTTGAGAACTACAGATCGGTTAGTCTGACCTCTGTAGTGAGTAAATTAATAGAAACACTGCTAAAACAGAGGATAGTGAGTTTTCTGAAGTCCAGTGGATTGCAGGATCCAAGGCAGCATAGGTTTACTAGAGGCAGGTCTTGTCAGACAAATTTGATTGATTTCTTTGACTGGGTGACATTGTAACTTAAACTTGGTAATGCACATTAAACAGGGAATTTGAAAACTCAAGATTTTTCTGAGGCAATGGAGGATTAAGTGACTTGCCCAAGGCCACAAGGAGTGCTAGTTGGAATTGAACTCTGGTCTCTTGGTTCCCAAGCCAGAGAGTAGGGCTAAATGGCCAATTTTCTCAATGCAGAAAGGTTTAATAGCGGAGTACCTCAGGGATCTGTGCGGGGCCTGCTGCTTTTTAACATATTCATAAATGACCTGGAAATAGGAATAACGAGTGAGGTGTTGAAATTTGCAGATGACACAAAATTATTCAAAGTTGTTAAAATGCAAGAGGATTGTGAAAAATTGTAAGAGGACTTTGATAAATTGGAAGAGTGAAAGTCCAAATGGCAGATGAAATTTAATGTGGACAAGTGCAAAGTTATGCACCTAGGAAAGAACAACCCAAACTATGGTTACATGATACAAGGTACCACCTTAGAAACCACCACCCAGGAAAACAATTTAGGCGTCATCGTAGATAATATGTTGAAACCCTCCACCTAGTGTGCTGCATTGGCCAAAAAAGCAAATAGAATGCTAGGAATCATAAGGAAAGAAATGGAGAATAAAACCATGGATATTATAATGCCTCTGTATTGTTCCATGGTGCAACCACACCTTGAATACTGTATGCCATTCTGGTCGACATATCTTAAAAAGGTTATAGCAGATTTAGAAAAAGTACAGAGAAGAGCTACAAAAATGGTAAAAGGGATGGAAGGATACCCCTATGAGGAGAGACTTAAAAGTTTGAGGCTCAGGAACTTGTGACTTGGATTGGCCACTGTTGGAAACAAGATACTGGGCTTGATGGACCTTGGTCTGATCCAGTATGGCATTTCTTATGTTCTTATCTTCTTATTCTCTAACCATTAGGCTACTCCTCCACTCCGAGTTGGACTGAGACAGAGCCCTAGATGTGATGCACTTAGATTTCATTAAAGCCTTTGACACGTTCCACACAGGTGACTTATAAATAAATTGAGAATTCTAGGGAAAGACCCTAAAGTGACTGACTGGGTTAGAAATTGGTTCATTGGGAGGCAACAAAGGATACAGGTAAATGGAGCGCACTCTGGATGTTTCCAGTGGTGTCCCGTAGGAATTTGGTCTGATTCTTTTTAACATTTTTGTTAGTGATATTGCAGAAGGGCTGTCAGGTAAGGTTTGCCTCTTTGTAAATGATACCAAAATCTGCAATACAGTAGACACCCAGGAAGGAGTATATAACACGAGGAGGGATCTAGCTAAGCTTGAAGAATAGTCAAAAATTTGGCAGCTGAGATTTAACATTAGAAAATGCAGGGTCATGTATTTGGGTGCCAAAAATCCAAGAGAGTGGTATAGTATAGGGAGTGAAGTACTTCTGTCCACAAAAGAGGAGTGGGATCTGGGCATGATTGTTTCTGATGGTCTTAAAGTGGCTAAACAGGTAGAAAAGATGACAGCAATAGCCAGAAGGATGCT
Organism: Ichthyophis bannanicus; assembly: GCA_033557465.1. Taxonomy (NCBI): domain Eukaryota; kingdom Metazoa; phylum Chordata; class Amphibia; order Gymnophiona; family Ichthyophiidae; genus Ichthyophis; species Ichthyophis bannanicus. The sequence continues at coordinate 1,072,488,185 of CM066033.1, forward strand.
TGGGTGCACAGGGAGAGGAATGGCCAGCAGGAAAAAAGAGGTGATAGTGCCTGTGTATAAGTTTTTGGTGAGACCTCATTTGGAATATTGTGTGCATTTCTGGAGACCGCACCTTTAAAAGGATATAAACAGAATGGAGCAGTGCAGAGAGTAGCTCCAAAATGATCAGTGGTCTGTCTTTATTATAAAGCCATATGAGGACAGACTTAAAGATTTCAGTATGTATACTTTAGAGGAAAGGTGGGAGAGAGGAGAAATGATAGAAATGTTTAAATACCTCCCTGGCATAAAAGCACAGGAGGAGAGCCTCTTTCAATTGAAAGAAATCTCTGGAATGAGGGGACATAGGTTGAAGGTGAAAGGGGATAGACTCAGGTGTAATATGTGAAATAGTAACATAGTAAATGACGGCAGATAAAGACCAGCATGGTCCATCTAGTCTGCCCAGCACGATGGCAAGCGTAGGTGCACCTGCCGCTCCGTGCAGGCCACTCCTCCCCACGTCCCTGTATAGGGGTGAACCAACCATTCCTGACATTGCCTTTCAACTTACCACCTTGCAGCTTCCTGTTATGCCCTCTAGTTTTACAGCTTCCCCGTCTTTGGGAAAGCTGTAAAACTAGAGGGCATAACATAATGTGGAAATATTTCTTTACGGAAAGAGTGGTAGATGCGTGGAATAGTCTCCCGGTGAAGGTAGTAGAGACAAGGACGGTATCTGAATTCAAGAAAGCATGGGACAAACATAGAAGGTCCCTAAAGGAAAAAAGGGGACTAAAGTAGTTGGTATGGAAGGGTAGACTGGACAGACCATATGGTCTTTTTCTGCTGTCATGTTTCAGTACCGGGAAAGACGTCAGTACCGGGAAAAATGGTAGAAACCATCATAAAGAACAAAATTACTCAGCATGTAGATAGACATGGCTTAATAGGAGACAGCCAACATTGGCTTTAGACAAGGAAGATCTTGTCTTACTAATCTGTTATGTTTTTTTGAAGGTGTGAATAAACAAGTAGACAAAGGTGAGTTGGTTGATATAGTGTATCTGGACTTTCAGAAAGCCTTTGTCAAGGTTCCTCATCAGAGACTTTTGGCAAAACTAAAAAGCCATGGGATAGGAGATGATATACTATTGTGGATCAGGAACTGGTTAAAAGATAGAAAGCAGAGGGTAGGGCTAAATGGCCAATTTTCCCAATGGAAAAAGGTGAATAGTGGAGCACCCCAGGGATCTGTGCTGGGTCCGCTGCTTTTTGACATATTCATAAATGACCTGGAAATGGGAATAATGAGTGAGGTTATCAAATTTGCAGATGACACAAAACTATTTAAAGTTGTTAAAATCCAAGAGGATTGTGGAAAATTGCAAGAGGGTCTTGATAAATTGGAAGACTGGGTATCAAAATGGCAGATGAAATTTAATGTGGACAAGTGCAAAGTTATGCACCTAGGGAAGAACAACCCAAGCTATGGTTACAAGATGCAAGGTTCCACATTAGGAACCACCACCCAGGAAAAAGATTTAGGCGTCGTTGTGGATAACATGTTAAAACCCTCGGCCCAGTGTGCAGCGGCAGCCAAGAGAGCAAATAGAATGCTAGGTATCATAAGGAAAGGAATGGAAAATATAGTAACATAGTAAATGACGGCAGATAAAGACCAGTATGGTCCATCTAGTCTGCCCAGTATGATGTCAAAAGTAGTTGCACCTGCCGCTCCGTGCAGGCCGCCCCTCCTCATGTCTTTGTTTAGGGGTGAACCTACTACTCCATGTAGGACACCCCTTATTTGTTGAGAATTTAGATGATTCAATTTATTTTGATTTTATCCTGTTGCTGTAAAGGGATCCACTGTGTCTGTCCTATGCCATTTTGAATTCCATCACCGTGTTTGCCCCCACCACTTCCATCGGGAGGGCGTTCCAAGCATCCAGCACCCTTTCAGTGAAAAAGTATTTCCTGAAATTGCCTTTCAATTTACCCCCTTGCAGCTTCATGTTATGCCCTCTAGTTTTACAGCTTCCCCGTCTTTGGAAGAGGTTTGTTTGTTCATTATTTTCCTTAAAGTATTTAAAGGTCTGAATCATATCTCCCCTATCCCTCCTCTCCTCCAAAGTGTACATGTTTAGGTCTTCAAGTCTCTTCTCATAAGGATTCTGACGCAGGTTCCAAATCATTTTGTTCGCCTTCCTCTGAACAGTTTCCAGTCTTTTTACATCTTTTGGAAGATACGCTCTCCAAAACTGAACACAGTATTCCAAGTGAGGCCTCACCAGTTACTTGTACAGTGGCATAAGTACCTCTTCCTTTCTGATGGTAATTCCTCTTTGTATGCAGCCCAACATCCTCCTGGCTTTTGCCACCGCCTTGTCGCACTGTTTTGCCACCTTGAGATCTTCAGAAATAATCACACCAAGGTCTTTCTCCTGATCCATGCACACCAACCTCTCGCCCCTGATCGCGTACATTTCCCTTGGATTTCTGCTACCCTAGTGCATGACTCTGCACTTCTTTGCATTAAATCTTAATTGCCAAGCATTAGACCATTCTTCCAGCTTTCTCATGTTAACCACTCCCTCGGGGGGAGTCCACTCTGTTGCACATTTTTGTGTCATCTGCAAAAAGACAGACTTTTCCGTTCAGTCCTTCAGCAATATCGCTCACAAATACATTGAACAGTGCCGGGCCCAGGACCGATCCCTGGGGCACCCCGCTAATCACCTTACCTTCATCTGAGTGAGCTCCATTTACCATCACCTTCTGTCGTCTGTCAGTCAACCAATTTCTGATCCAATTTACCATCTTGGGCTCCGTCCCCAAGCTACTGAGTTTATTGATAAGCCTCCTATGAGGAACAGTATCAAAGGCTTTACTGAAATCCAGGTAGATGACATCCATTGCATGCGCCTGATCCAGTTCCCTGGTCACCCAGTCAAATAACTCAATCAGATTTGTTTGGCAGGATCATCCTTTGGTAAAACCATGTTGCCTCGGGTTTTGCATCCTGTTAGTTTTGAGAAAGTTCACTATTCGCTCTTTCAGGAGCACCTCCATTACTTTTCCCGCCACCGAGGTGAGGCTCACAGGCCTGTAGTTTGACACTTCTTCCCTGTCACCACTTTTGTGTAGAGGTACGACATCAGCCATTCTCCAGTCCTGAGAAACCTCTCCTTTTTCCAAAGATCTGTTGAAAACGTCCTTTAACGGCCCTGCAAGAACCTCTCTGAGCTCTTTCAGTATCCTGGGATGTATCCCATCCGGTCCCATAGCCTTGTCCACTTTCAGTTTTGCAAGCTGTTATAACGCTTTTTTAAATTTTTATTTATTTACATTTCTTTTATACCGCGCTATTCAACATCAGTGCGGTTTACATGGAACATAAAACATACACATTACCTTATGGAACTGTTTACAATGAACAGGTACGAAAACTTGGAAAACTTGGGGAACTATTTACATCTAATCTTCATGGAAGTCTTCATCTTCTGTGGATGGTGTGGTATCTACTTCATTCCCATTTTTATATTTGGGAGTCACAGGAGGTCCTTCTCCAGAACTTTCTTTAGTAAAAACAGAGCATAAGTATTCATTTAGCAATTTCGCTTTTTCACTGTCACTTTCCACGAGTCCGTTCGCAGCACTTCTGAGTCCTGCAATTCCACCTCTGATCTTCTTCCTTTCCCGAATATACCTGAAGAAAGTTTTGTCGCCACACTTAACATCTTTAGCCATCTTTTCCTCTGCCTTTGATTTTGCTATCCTTATTTTTCTTTTTGTTTCTTTGAGTTTGATCCTGTATTCATTTCTGTATTCCTCTGTTTGTGAGCTTTTGAATTTTGTGAAAGCTGTGTTTTTTGCCTTTATTTGAGCAGCCACTTCTTTGGAAAACCAAACAGGTTTTCTTATCCTCTTGTTTTTGTTTACTTTTCTTACATATTTATCTGTTGCCCCTTTTATTGCCACCTTTAGTTTAGCCCATAGCAATTCCACTTCCCTTATCTCCTTCCACCCTGTCAGCTCCTCCTTTAGGTACTCGGCCATTTTATTGAAGTCGGTGTTTTTGAAGTTTAGTACTTTGAGCTTGCTATGATTAGCCTGTACCATGGCTTTTATCTGAAACCACACTGTGTGATGATCGCTGCTGCTCACAGGGGCACTCACGCAGACATTCGACATGCTATCACCGTTGGTGAGCACTAAATCCAGTGTTGAGCTTTCCCTGGTTGGTTCCATCACCATTTGTCTCAGTAACGCATCTTGGAGAGGATCCACGATTTTTTTGCTTCTTTCCAGATTTGCAGAAGGAGTAATCCAATCCACATCCGGTAGATTAAAGTCACCCAATATTATCACATCCCCCTTTGTGGCTATCTTGGCAATATCTATAATCAATTCATTATCTATCTCTTCAATTTGTGTCGGAGGTCTGTAGACTACAGCAGTATGGATGACAGTGCCATCTCCTCTTTCCAACACAATCCAGAGCGCTTCTTCTTTTCCCCATGTCCCCTGCATTTCAGTAGCTTTAATATTGCTTCTCTAGCTTTTCAAACGTTGTTCATGATCAATAACAAAAAGATAGGAAAGCCCTCTGCTTTTAAATTGCTAATGAAATCAATTGAATTCAGAAAGGTCTCAGACTTTTAACGGCTCTGCTTATGTGAGTAATCTCATCTTGTTTAAAGCAGTTTGCCTTTTTGCATCAACGACCTTTCAAGACACACTGAGGTTACTCACTATAAGATCACTCTTTTTATGCATTATGATCTTCTTATATATAGTGATAAATACAAATCACTTAGCTGTCGTGAGTAAACTCCTTTGTCAAAAGATCCCGACGCTTATCCCAGGCACCATTCATGCATTTCACGTCAGTAGTTTCTTCAGGGGATCATTCGATGTTTTCTCTATAGTATGTGTCTTTATCTTTTACTGTATTAAAAATAAAACTATATGTTAATCATACTCCTATCTCATTAACTAACATATTAAAAGATTCAGAATTTTAATAACAAAATGTAATATACTGACCGTCAAACCCGCTGCCTGCGTTTTATCTTTAACTCTTCATATTATCATAAGGAAATCCTAAAGAACGCCGCGCATGCAGACTGTCAAGCCGTACCCTTTAATTAAAGACCCACACCAAGTGCACATCCTCCAATCAAAACTAACGGTGTTACCGTCCACTTAGAGAACTAACATCATTACATTGTTACTAAGTACAGTTTACCATCTCAGGTACAAATCTTCCTCCGTTCAATCTATATCTACAGACAACCCACCCAATCTATAGTGGCATTTAAGCCCGTGGGGACCAAGGTTTTCAACATATATATCCAGCGTTGTTCTCGTTTTATAAGTACCTGATCTACAGATTTACCACTTGTGCCTTCTACCACCCTATCAATACATAAACATCTAAGCTGTTCAAAAATATGTTGGTGCGACAGGCAATGTTGGACAACAGGGGCCTCTTTGATTTGACATTTTAAACGACTTCTATGCTCCCTAATACGGATTCTAAAGGAACGAGTTGTTTTACTTACATAAGCCAAGCCACAAGGACACACTATGACATATACCACATTAGTTGACTCACAAGAGGTACAGGATTTCAACTTTACTGTCATTCCATGATATTCAAATTGAGCTGTCTCAATTGTGACATCGCAGATATCACATTCACCACATTTCCGGTGGCCTGTGAGTGAAAATGGCAATGTTGTGCCCTTCTCAGATTTTAATATCGTTGGGCTTAGTAACTCCTTCAAATTTTGGTCCCTCATCCAGACGCAGCGTATTTTTTTATCTGCTAAACCTGGAACCGTTGATAGAACATTAGAATGTCTCTTGATTATCCGCTGCACCTCCTGACTTATCGGAGAAAAACGGGTGACCAGATTAATATGTGTTAGGTCAGTGTCTACTTGTCTTCTGGTAGATCTCATTTCTAATAAGGGACCTCTATGGTTATATTTTTCCCTCAAATATGCCCGCTTAAGAATTCCCCGGGGATATCCTCGATTCAAAAAATTAACATAAAGTTGTTTAGACCGATTTTTAAACTCAACCCGATCAGAACAGTTTCTACGGAAACGTAAAAACTGGGAAAAGGGAAGGCTTTCTTTTAGCCTCCTAGGATGTAAACTGCGAAAATGCAAAAACGTATTTTTATCAGTGTGTTTTTTTAAACACAGAAGTCAACCAACCATAAGGGCTCTTAACCACTTGAATGTCCAGATATTGGAGAGTCTCCCTATGGTACGAATATGTAAAAGTTATATTTACATCCTGGCAGTTAATCCAGGCAAAAACCAAAGTCAGCTGTTCCTCTGTACCCTTCCACAATAGAAAAATATTATCAATAAAGCGTTTCCATATCAAAATATGGGGGGTAAATTGGGAAGGAAGAACCCATTGCTTTTCAAAATAACCCATATAAAAATTAGCTATGGAAGGGGCGCATGTAGCGCCCATCGCAACCCCTGATATTTGTTGATATAACTCCCCCTGAAAGAGAAAATAATTTCGTGATATTGCTAAACGTGCTAGACTAACTAGAAAATTAAATCTTGATTCAGTTAGATCTCCTCGTTCGCGTAACACCAATTTTACTACCTCAAGTGCTGCATCCTGTGGAATATGAGTGTATAATGACACTACATCTAAAGTTACCAGTATGACGTCTGTATGAGTAGACCATACGTCTGCTTCCTTCAATACATTCAAAAAATGTGTCGTGTCTTTCAAATATGATGGAATAGTAGAAAGCAAAGGACGTAAATATGAGTCTACATATGTGGATAAAGGTTCTAACACACTTCCTTTTGTCGACACTATAGGGCGACCTGCGTTTTTTAATAAATCCTTATGAATTTTGGGTACTATATAAAATTTCGCTGTGGTAGGAGCTACCGTATTCAAATAGTGAAATTCCTTACGTGTAATTAAACTGTTCTCTAAAGCAAACCGAGTCAAATCCCTGATCTCCTTCTGCAAGGCTCCTTTCGGATCTTCTGTCAAATGAATGTAAACAGACCGATCCTGCAATTGCCCTAGTGCCTCCTGTATATAATCTTCTCGTGACAGCACCACTACCACCCCTCCCTTGTCAGCACGTTTAATATCAGTTCTATTTTGTAACTCCAGCAGAGCCTGGTTCTCACTGCGAGACAATGCTGTATTTTTTAATTTATGTGTGCCTTCTAATGATTGTATATCGGCCAAAACTAACTGTTTAAAAACTTCTATGGCAGGATGAATAGGACCCGGAGGGGACCATGTAGATTTTAATGGCAAGCGGATCCGCTGTTGTCCATTTTCCTGTATTAACTGTCCATCTCTTGATCCGACATCTGCCCCCAAAAAATAGCTTTTTAAACTCAATTTGCGAATAAGACTCTCCAAATCAAGTCTAAATTGAAACGAATCAAATTTTATAGAAGGAACGAAAGATAAGCCCTTGTTAAGGACTACCAAAGATGATTCGGACAGTTCTTGCCCTGAAATATTAACTACTAAATCTTCAATATTAGTTATCAGTCCAGCAGATCTCATCTCTTCCGTGTTTTTGAAAGCTCTCGTTGTATGACCTGTTCTGACGTTTTTTTCTTCTTCTTTCCTTGTCCTTTCTGGTCGTCGTCTAAAAAATCATCATTATTTTCTGAAGAAAGTTGAGAATCAGTAGATCCTGTTTCATCCGAAGTTTCTGCAAAATTCACTCGTTTCTTCGTTCTTTTCAAATTCCGTTTAACATTCATCCACGGATAAATATATCCTGTTGTATAGTCCATATTATCTCAGTTTAATTTTTTAATCTTTTTAGTCATCACTTCTTGTTGTAATGTAGATAATTGTTTATTCACATCTTCCATTTTCCCTGTGAAATCTACCGCGGTTTCTGCTGCTTGTAGACTCTCCCGTATATCCACTATTTCCTCTTCTAGTTTCTCTACTTCCTTTTTAGTGGTGTCAACTATTAAGACCAAGTTTCTCTACTTCCTTTTTAGTGGTGTCAACTATTAAGACCATAAGATCTAAGGAACACTTGTTCAAAATTCTGTTCCACTGGTCTATGAAATTAGTTTCCATTTTTGGCATCTGAGGTTCCTTATAAAGTCGTAGACCCCTCGGGATTTGTTGACGATTGATAGGCATTATGCAGTGTTAACATCGAATGATCCCCTGAAGAAACTACTGACGTGAAACGCATGAATGGTGCCTGGGATAAGCGTCGGGATCTTTTGACAAAGGAGTTTACTCACGACAGCTAAGTGATTTATCACTATATATAAGAAGATCATAATGCATAAAAAGAGTGATCTTATAGTGAGTAACCTCAGTGTGTCTTGAAAGGTCATTGATGCAAAAAGGCAAACTGCTTTAAACAAGATGAGATTACTCACATAAGCAGAGCCGTTAAAAGTCTGAGACCTTTCTGAATTCAATTGATTTCATTAGCAATTTAAAAGCCGAGGGCTTTCCTATCTTTTTGTTATTGATCATGAACGACGTTTGAAAAGCTAGAGAGTGTATAAATCGTTCAGGAATAGATTAATATTGCTTCTGACATACAAGGCTCCTCCTCCTCCTCTTCCATTTTCTCTGTCTCTTCTGAATAGATTATAGTCAGCTATGGCTATATCCCAATCATGTGATTCATTAAACCATGTTTCTGTAATGGCCACAATGTCCAAATCCATTTTCACCATTAGGGCTTTCAGGTCCGGAACTTTGTTGACTAAGCTTCGAGCATTTGTGCTCATTGCTTTTCAGCATTTAACTGGCTTGTGTGTATTTTGAATTGATTTTGTTCTGCCTACATCTTCCCACTTGTTTTTGATGTGTGGTTTAAAAGTGTGGCTGTTTCTGATTTTAATCTGCTTTTGCAGGGGGTGACGTCTAGAGCTTGACCTTCCACATTCGTCACCCCCATTTTCTAGTTTAAATGCATATCCACATATTGCTTGAATTTTTCACTTAGGATTCTTTTTCCTGCGATAGAGAGATGTAGTCCATCAGCACAGTATAGTCTCTTGTTGTTCCATCTGTTGCCCCAGTCGCCAATAAATCTGAATCCTTGTTTGCACCAGGTCTTGAGCCATGTATTAAAGCTGTTAATGTGATGCAGCCTTTTTGCCCCCTTACCAAGAACAGGTAGAACCTCTGAGAATGCAACAGTGTTAACAATGGGCTTGAGTTTCTCTCCCAAAGATTGGAAGTCCTTTTGGACTCTAGAGGCACTGTTTCTAGCCAGGTCATTTGTGCCCAAGTGGATAACAACATCAATTTTGGAGTGTTCACTTTTTGCTCTAAGTACTTCAACAACATGGTTTGTATTCCTGCTGGCTGAAGAGCCTGGGAGGCACCTGACTATGTTCTCTCCTTTGAACTGTGTTCCCAAGTTGGTGCCACTGATGATGGAATCACCAATTAGTAGTAGTTTGCTGTTTGGTGAGGGTTTCTTCATATTTGGTCCTTTAGCAGGAGATTGGGTATCGTCTGTCTCATTTAAGGGCTCTTCAGTTTCTTTGGATTGGGCATCCTCATTCGCCAAAGCAGAGAAGGCATTATGCAGATATCACCTGTTGCATACGATGACTCTGTGTCACAGGTCGCAGTCTACCAGAACCTACTGTGATTCATTTGTTCCTGGGGTGTTTGATTCTTTGTGGGAGCGGTGGTGGACTTTGTTCAGTTTGTATGCTAGAAGAGGTATGCTTCATTGCAGCCAGTTCCTCCCTCAGTTCCTCGTCCTCATTGGCCAAGGCAGAGAAGGCATTATGCAGGGATATCTCTTGATGCATAGGATGTCTGTGTGTCACAGGTCGCAATCTACCAGAACCCACTGTCATCCACTTGTCCCTTGGGTGTTAGATTCTTCGTGGGAGTGGTGGTGGACATTGTTCAGTTTGTATCCTAGAAGAGGTGTGCTTCATTGCAGCCAGTTCCTCCCTCAGTAGGGTCACCTCTTTATGCATGGCAGCTAGGTCTTCCCTTAGTAGAGTCAGTTCTTTATGCATGGAAGCTGACCTGAGGCACATAGGACAAGCTCTTAGGTTCCAAATGATTCATCTTGGAATGAATGTACTGCAGTTATTCCACTGAATACAAGACATGCTGAATAAGTAGTGCTAGAAGGAGAAGAGGAAGAAGAATAAGAAAGGAAGAAGATGATGTGGGCTTTAACCCAAGTTAAAAGGATAGATGGCAAAGTATGTGACTACTATATAGGCAATGCAGCCCGGGGGGGGGGGAGGGGGAGGGGAGGGGGGCGGGAACCTAAGTCTCTCTGGCCAGAAGGCTGTTCCTGAACTAGGGGCATCCACAGATATCTGCTTCCAAGGCTACCCAGAAAAGCAGTCAGTCAGTCACATTATCCCCAAGCTTAATGTATAACCACAGTTAAACTTTATATTAGCAATTTCCCCAAAACAGACAGTTAAACTCTATATTGGAAGCTAGAAACCAGCAGAGATAAGAAAGAGAAAATTATAGTTTTTGCAGGCTTTAGGGCTACACAGTCAGAATATTCCCAAAGTAAGGTATATTAGTTAAAATCTATCTTAGCATCAAGCAAAAAGAAAATATAAGCTGTAACTTAGCATTTTGAAAGGCTTTAAAAACTGTGCATTCTAGAAAAGACTGGAGCTATGGCAGCTAGTAAGCTGATCTAATTAGCCCTTCTCCTGGGAGCTGGTTTGTACCAGAAAATTCAAACAATGGAAGCCAAATAGTTACACTGAACTGTTTCTTTCCTTCCTGTATCACACACACCTATCTGATTTAAGGGCTACACAGTCAGAATATTCCCAAAGTAAGGTATAACAGTTAAAATCTATCTCAGCATCAAGCAAAAAGAAAATATAAGCTGTTACTTAGCGTTTATAATGCCTCTATATTGTTCCATGGTGAGACCGCATCTTGAATATTGTGTGCAATTCTGGTCGCCGTATCTTAAAAAGGATATAGCATTATTAGAAAAGGTTCAGAGAAGAGCCACCAAAATGGTAACGGGGATGGAAGGATATGCCTATGAAGAAAGGCTAAAACGGTTAGGGCTCTTTAACCTGGAAAAGAGACGGCTGAGGGGAGATATAATAGAAGTCTATAAATTAATGAACGGAGTGCAATGGGTAAATGTAGATCGATTGTTTACGTTATCAGAATATAGAAAGACTTGGGGACATGCAATGAAGCTACAGGGTAAACTATTTAAGACTAATAAAAGAAAATATTTTTTCACTCAACGTGTAATCAAACTCTGGAATTTGTTACCAGAGGATGTAATAAAGGCTGTTAGTGTAGCTGGGTTTAAAAAAGGTTTGGACAAGTTCCTGGAGGAAAGGTCCATAAACCATTATTAAGAAGGGACCCAGGATATCAATGCTTGACCCAGTACAAGCATTGTGGAACCTGCGTCTTTTGGGGAAACTGCTAGGTACGTATGACCTAGATTGGCCACTGTTGGAAACAGGATACTGGGCTTGATGGACCTTGGTCTGACCCAGTATGGCATATCTTATGTTCTTATGTCTATAAATTAATGAATGGAGTGGAACTGGTAAATGTAGATTGATTGATTGTTTACATCATCAGAATATAAAAAGACTAGCGGACATGCAATGAAGCTACAGGGTAACCTATTTAAGACTAATAAGAGAAAATATTTTTTCACTCAACGTGTAATCAAACTCTGGAATTTGTTACCAGAGGATGTGGTAAAAGCTGTTAGTGTAGCTGGGTTTAAAAAAGGTTTGGACAAGTTCCTGGAGGAAAGGTCCATAAACCATTATTAAGAGGGATCTGGGATATCACTACTTGACCCAGTACAAGCATTGAGGAACCTTTGTCTTTTGGGGAAACTGCTAGGTACTTATGACCTAGATTGGTCACTGTTTGAGACAGGATACTGGGCTTGATGGACCTTGTTCTGACCCAATATGGCATATCTTATGTTCTTATGTTCAATGTTTCTATTTGAGGAAAATTGCTCCAGTGTTCTTGAATCTTTAATTTGCTTTCGGAGCTATGAGACTTGAGTTGTTAATGCGCCTCTAGAACATTAATAAAACAATAAATGGGGAAAAAGGTATGCATGTTGACAAGAAGGTGCACACTTTGGCGTGACTCAGATATAGGCATATTCTGAGACAGGATTTGGGCAAAATGCAGATTAAGTCGTGTTTTATATTTTATAACATGCATGCAAGCATTTACACCTGTTCCCGAGAAGATATAAATTTTTATGGTTTCAGTCTAGCAATGATTTCTGCTGGTTTACCTCTAGTATTTTGTAAAGAAAGATAAGACACATAGATGCCTATGGGGGATGTTTACTAAACAGCGATAATGTTGCAGCGGCGGTGTTAGGGCGTGAAACGTAATGTTAGCGCGTGAAACGTAACAGCGCACGATAAAGTAATGTTATCACGCGTTAACGTTAAGTTTAGCATGATAATGTCTCTGGCGGCGTTAAGGCACACAGAGGGTGGAGTAAGTCATCTCAGAGGGCGGAGAGAAGGGGGTCAATGGGCAGAGATTGGGCATGGTGAGGCCCCAGGCACACTAACGCCGTGAAATGTAGGGCATAACATTAACGTCAGTGAAAACCTTGCGTTAGAGGTACAAGTGCAGGAGAGAGAAACCATTTCAGTCAGCAATGTACAGCAAAGGCAGGGAGACCCAGAACAGTGATAGTAGTGATACATGTGCAGCAACAGCACAGTGCCCAAGTACGAAAGGGCACTATGGTGAGGCTGCAAATGGGGTACAGGGGGCCACAGGCGGGACATGCAGTGGGGCAGCTTGGGCACAGTGTGGGCTAGGAAGATGCCCAGGTGACACATAGGAAGGTAGAAACGGGAAGTCAGCACAACAGCAACTGACCAAGGGCAAACATGTCCACGAGTGTGTGTCATACATTGCCCCAATGGACATTAACCAGCAGGTATCCCAAAGGCCACATAACATTGGCAGGCGGTGCCGGGAGGAAGCGGGAATGTCAATGGACGCACCCCCTACCCCAGATCCCACACCATAGGCAGCCGCCTAACGGCACACTGGATGGGTGGGACTGCGCACCACCAGCACCACCGGCAGAAGGGTATGTCAGCATGGTGGCGGAGGGGTGCTGGCGGTGGAGGGGGCAGTGGCATCTGCCCACAGCAGACCAAGGCCAAGGCCGTTTAGGTGGGTGGCGTGCAGTCCAACAGACAAGGTCTGTCTGACGAACAGTAATGGTATCCCCAGGGAATGAACTGCCTCTTTGGCAACAGTTTGGTGCAGCACACAAAGTCAGTATGTACAGGGGCAGAAGGTCACGGGTTCAAGTCCCAGCTTTGGCTCCCTATATTTTACCCTACAGAGCACATACACAATAATAATGTGCACTCCCCAGAGCAGATGTTGCCAACCCCAGTTCCGGAGGGCCAAACACCATTTAGGTTGTCAGACTGTCCCCAATAAATATGCATGATGCATTTGAAGGCACTGCCCCCATTGTATGCAAATGTACCTCATGCATATTCATTAGGGACAGCCTGAAACCTGAATCCTGTTACAACCACCAGGAGTGGATTTGGGAACCTCTGCACCAGAGCATCGGCCAACAGCGGCACAAACACCCACACCCACAGGCTCCACCATCCAAAAGCTAATGAAAAGGCAGGCTGTTGTGCACTGCACGGAGCAGCAGGTCCCACTACTAGCACTTGCATACCTTAGCAATGCCGTCATAAACATGGAAACACATCCCATATACATCAAAAGGTAGCTATGACCAATGCCAGATAACAAATCATAAATCAAACACATGTTTCCAACAGAGATCCATCATAGCAACCTTTCTGATATATGTGGGGTGTGCCCCCTCATCAATCTCTGACAGTGTTTACCACCCTGGAGAGTGACCCTAACAGTATTGAGTATCTTACCAATGCCTGCACGAAGCCCATAACTGGTGTTGCAGACAGGGCTGCCAACCACCTCTATGTTTGCACAATGCCCAAATAGGTGTGGTAGTCTGTGTATGTTTATCCAGTGTTTTGTGGCTGCCTACACCCCACTGAGCCCCCAATGCTTGCACTGGTTCCACTGTTAGCCTGCCGATGTGCATAATGATGAGCAAGGTATTGTGGGTATGGCCCCTACAGGGCGGTTTATCCTAGATGCATCTGCATAGGGCATAGGGCAATGGCTGGGATATTGTAGTGGCCGAACGCCATCTGCACGGACAGGGTGGCCACAGCAAGTCATGCTGGGAGGGCACTCTCACTGTGATTGAGCAGTGACCATGGCATGTCTACCCCCCACATAGTGCCATACAGTGTTTTTCAATAGTGATATTTGTGAGTTCCCATTTCTGGGGCCCAATCACTGACATACCTGCCTGGTGTTGGTGCTAATATCCCACATCTGGGTGCACATAGTTCCTCTGGGAACATGCACTAAGTATGGGCTAGCACACTGTCTGCAGTCAGCATGTGTATGGCTGCAACACCTTGCAGGGTGCAGCAGGTGCACACTGACTGTGCCCTCTGCTGGTGAATGCCAGATCGTGGTGGGGGGCAGCTGAGCTGATCAGGCCTATTACCTGTCTGCCAGTAGCCCTGTCCCAGGTACCGACCTGCATCAACTGTCGGGTTGCCAAAAGGATGGTGGAGGAGTGGCCTAGTGGTTGGGGCAAGGTACTTCAGGCCAGAAGGTCGGGGGTTCAAATCCCACTAGAGGACAGCAACCTTGGGCCGGAAGGTCCTTGTGGTCTTGGGCAAGCCACTTAACCCTCCACAGCCCATGTTCCCTGTAAAATAGTTATCTCCAAGTTATAATGCCCTATTCAATGTAATTTCAGTTTGTTCAATGTAAACCACACTGATGCAGAATAGCGCGGTATATAAGAGAATAAAAATAATAAATAATAAAATGGTGGTTGCTGTCCCACAGTCCATCACCATGTTGCACCACTTATCCTGTTGGAAATGTTCAGAGTGTGGGTCTGTTGGGGGCAGATCATGTCCCCCACCCTGACCCAGAGAGAGGGCAGTTTGCTATGTACATCATCATCATGTGAGTCCATACACACCCCTGCTCTGAAAACAAGTGACCATGGCAAGTACACTGGCTATACACTAGTTTGGTTGCATCATGGTCCACAAGGGGCAGGCATGACTGGCAAATACAAAAGGATATAAGGACGTTTGCACGCGTCTCTGCAAATACCTGTCACACACTAGCGCTGATGGAGACCTGCAGCAAAGCACACCTCAGCCAACTCGGGTACTGTGGACCTGGTGCTGGCCACCCCACCTCACACTCAGGGTGAGCACAGAACATGCACAATGGCATGGCCTGTAGGTAGTCATTGGCAGTAACATGCATGGTCAGTCCCCCCTACCAAGCTGACGTGCTGTAGAGGTGCATACCCGATCTGGTGAGCAGATGTAGACTGCTGTTCTGCATGTGAATTGCATTATGGGTACTGTTGGTTCTATCCTATCCTGGTTACCACAGCAGACACTATGTCCGGTGACCTGCACTCTTTCTGTGGCCAGCCAGTGGTATGAAAAACCCCATATTGATGTGGTACAATGTTTAATACGATGACCTCAGTGGTATACGTCATGGGTTCAATCACACAGTGGGCCTCCTTTAGTAAGATTGTCAGAGGCAACTCCCTTTTATGCCTGTAACAGTCAGACATATTTCTGAAGTCCCTCTACCCACACCAAAAACACCCTCACCCCAACATGTCTCTGTTGCCCTCACTCATGACCTGTGTGGGCATCCACATCCATGCCCGCCATGCCCCCTCCCACCCCTTTGTGCCAGTGCTGCTGCTGCTGCTGCCTCCGGCCCTGCTGTTGGCTGCTGGGGGCAAGCAGCCATGGCCTCAAGTGCTACAGCCACCCGGACTATGCCCGCTGCCATAGCGTTGGCTGTACCACATAGGTTGCGCAGCTCTGCCTGTAGGCCCCTCAGTGCCCGTGTGTGGGCCCGTTGCTGCACCCTCAGGCCATGTACCTTGTTCCAAATGGACAGCAGTGCCTCATGAGTGCCTGTGGGTGAGAGACAATGTGACCTGTCAGACATGTGTTGCAACTCCCACCGTGACTCATGCAACAGGTGCGGGACATAGCACATAGGGTGCCAGCAAAATACAGATGTGTATACTCATATCCTGGTATCACATTGTGGCCTTACGTCATACAGCACAGATGTTAGTTGCACAGGGCCACGTGTGTCAGGGGGACCCACCCGGAAAACATACTGGTTAACCCTATGGGGAAACCGTTCACCACACAAACAGACCGTCTGGTGCTGCTGCTGCTGCAGTGTCTGCAGGTTTGCAGGGTCCATCCATGACTCCTTTATCCTGCATCACTCAGCACTATTCAGACAGTTTGAGGCTGGACAATATGATGACTGTATACTGCTGGTGGGTATTTCCTATCTCTGACATGCACATGGTGTTCCTCTGAGTAAACATAGGCGCACATGTCTGTGTTTGCAGGGTGTCCCTAGTTGTGTTTGTGTGTCATCTGTGTGTGTGTTGAGGGGGAGGTGGGGGGGGTTAGTTTGTTTCCAGGTCTTATTTGCTACGGTGTTTTGGTGTTGGTGCCACATTCACCTCTGACATTTCTGGCCAGTTCACATTCTGTGATTTGTGTGGGCACAGTACAACACACATGTATGCCTCATGTATATCACAGGTGTCATGTTGTCTCAGCCATCCTAGCTGGGCAACTCAGGGACCTCTTCCTGTTACACCTGCTGTGTATGGACAGTATCATGCCTCTCACAGGCTTGCACATGTGTGCATCACTACCCTTCGCTAGGGTGCATTGACATGTGTGTGGCTGATGTGTTTGCAGCCGGCACTATGACCTTTCGGCTATGGGTGTTTGGGCATGTGTTTGTAGGGGTTACAGATGATGTGGTTTGCACACCTTACCCCTCCCCCGTGTTCCCTGTCTTTTACCTACAGCTGCTGCTGCATAGATGTTGTGTGTGAGCATGTGCTGTCCGATGTTTCTCTCAGACCTATCTGTGCTGTTGGTTTTCATGTATATGCTTGTGGGCATGTGTGTGGGGATCTGCTCCTGCTATACCTCTCTATATTTCATTCTGCAGGTGATGCAGGATATGGGTGTCGTCCCTGGTTGCTGACCCCTGTGCGTCTGCCGTGGACACGTGCAGCGATGAGGTACAATGAGGCCCATACCTCCAGCCGCTCAGTCATTCAACACACCTTTGTAATTTTGAAAAGTCGCTTCAGGTGTCTGGATAGGACCGGCGGGGCCTTACAATACAAACCCCTGACTGTGGCAAAGATAATTCTGGCCTGTTGCATCTTGCAAAACATTGCTCTCAGGCACAATATCCAAGTCCAAATTAATGAGGATCTGGAAGATGATCCTACGTGCTGTCCTGTACGTGGCCGTGGTGACACACGTGAGGGCATGGCAACCAGACGCCAGATGATTGCCGAGCTCTTCTCATGTAAGTACTGCATATCTTTGACATTACATTTGTATATATATATACTGCTACTACTACTGGACATTTGTATTGCGCGACCAGTCATACGGAGCGCTACACACACATATGGCAGACAATCCCTGCCCATCAGAGCTTACAATATACTCAAACACACACACAGGAGGTGTGTTTGGGGGAAATATGCGGGTGGACGGGGATCAGGTGAGTGTGGATCACTTGCCGTAGGTGAGTAGGTTACCTTTTTCACGGCATTGGTAGATGGCTGCAGAGGGTGGCTGGCGTACAGACATAGGTAGTTTGTTCCAGCCGTAGGGTGCAGCAAGGTAAACAGAGTGTGGTGTGGGGTTCACCGTAGGAAAGTGGGACGTAGGTTGGACCAGTTGGCTAGACGTGTGCATGTCACGATGGGGTATATACGCGCATTGCTAACCTAGCATACACTGATGAGCACGGACTGTGTGTTACATGTTTCTGTACAGCGCTGCGTATGACTGGTAACGCTATCTACATGCTAAATAGCGGTAGTATCAGTAGTATTTGCAGTACAAGAGGAAGGTAATGAGTAGACACAGACTTACTGCATGTGTAACTCAGCAGGGTAACCTAGACCTGCATGCAGAAATATATTGGGTGCCAGTGAGGTGAATTGACTGGAGGAGTAATATGGCCATGACGAAGCTGGCAGATGATAAGTCATGCAGCGGAGTGTTGGTTAGATTGAGGCGGATAGAGATGATTCAAGGGGATACCAGCAAGGAGGTGGTTAGAGTAGGCAAGATCGGGGGTGACTAAGGGGTGCATTAGCGTTTTAGTTGTGTGTTCAGGGAGGATGGGGGGTGTTTGATAATGTTATATAGAATTACATTGCAGGTCTTAGCTACATGATGCGTATGTGTGTGGGAGGAGAGAGAGGAGTGATAGACAACTGCTACATTGCGCAACAAACTGACAGGAAGGTGTAGCAAACTATACGCAGACATTTGATATGGGGTAAGGGTTGGGGGAGAGATAAGATGTTGGGTCGTGACCATGTTCACTTTCAGGCAGCGGGGAGACAGCACGCCAGCATTGTCAGACACGCAAACAGAGCTCTGGGTCTGGATTGCCAGAGAGTGTTCAGGGGTGGTGAGATATATTTGGCACACATCAACATACAGCTGGTACTGAGGGCTAGGGGAATAGATAGCCACACCAAGGCATTTGGTATGGAGATATAAAGAAAGCACAGACACGACATATCCCTGTGTTCCAGCAACTGGGAGCAGGGTCGCAGGGGAGGTGGGGCCAAGAGAGACACACTGAGTGTGCGATGGGTGAGATATGAGGGGCGGGGGAATGTACAATGGCCTTAGGGACAAGCAAGGACAGGATATCATGGTGAGGGTTGTGGTCAACAGTCTCTGTGGCATCAGAGAGGTGATGACGGGGCCGCATAGATTGCAGACCCTTGTATTTTAACATTAACACATCAGTGGAGACTTTGCCAGGGGTAATTCCATACAGTGTAACGGACAATAGCCGGACTGTGACGGATGTAGGGGGTCATGAGGGATGAGGACGTGATGGCGCTGTGTGTGTTGCAAAGCTCCAACATGACATATGTATGTTTCTCTTGTCTTTATCCATACCCAGATTTGCTTTGTGACCCTCCTGGTGCTTGGTGCTGTGGCAGCTGTCTGTACATCACTCAACGTGCGGGGAACTGTGTTAGGTGGACATACAGGTAAATGGTCTGTGGGGACAATCAGCCACAGCTGATGTCTGAGGTTATCTGTCCAATGCACATATGTTGTTGTTCACCTCTTTGCCCTCCACCCCCATACCCCATATGTTCATGTTGGCACATACATGCACATGTGTGCCTGCACAGTTCATCTTCACCAGCACTGTTTCTGGGACACATCCAAGAGAGCTGCATGCGTCCACAGGTCCTAGGTGTTCTGATGGTGGGCCGCACCTACACCCCTCAATGACATTGTAGCTTCAGCCAATATCTGGGTATCATTGGATTTGCCCAGGCTTTATCTCCAGTAATCTCCAATTGTGCACAGACAGGCCATATGCTACCGGTGGCATGCTCACCTTATCATACTGTGTGTGTGTGTGTGTTTTTGGCGTACCTGTGTAATAATACAGTGTGAAAACAGCATTATCATGTGGTGGGTGGTGTCTTTACACCTGTGGAGGGGTGGTGACTCTGCTATCTGTAACTTACTGCTGTTGACCTTGTGTACATTGTGCCCATCTGTTTTGGTTCATGAACTGTCCTATCTCTTGTGTGCTGACAGACCACTGTTCATCAGCATTTCTGTATCACAGATGACGCCATAATTTGGACATGTGGCAACGACAGCTGGAAATGGGGAAATGGTGATTCTACACATTTGGCTGACATCTTCTGTCTTCACTGTGACATGTTGTGGCCTTTGCCTGCCTCCGACAATCCATAACAGACACCTGCTGCAGACACACGGTAGGTTGCATTCGGGATCTTTTTGGAACTGACATCAGCCTTTATATGTTTGTGTTTTGCTGTTTGTTTCATGTACCTTTCCTGTGGGGTCTGTATGCACCAACGCTGATGGACATGGGGTGAAGCTGTGAAACACCTGTGTAACATGTACATGTACATGACCATATCCATATGACACCTTTGTCTGTGGTTCAATTTCCACATTTCCCCAACATGCACTGTGTTCTGTCTTGTGATAATGTAATGTTTGGATGTTTGATGTTTCTTTCTATACATATTGATGTCTGCCTACCTGCAATGTCCCTTGATGTTCTGTGCAGCATACCATGACAGTGTTTCTCCTTCTTCTGCTACAGGGCAGGACACACACACTGCACATTGACTACACTGCATCTGCAGGCACCATCACCCACGTATCGGAGAACACAGCAACACCATACACCTATCCCTGTGAGATGGTGCCATAGGATCGCTGACCTCTGCGAGTGGCCCACATGCCTATGCTGGACATTATTGTTGGACTGGTACTTGGTGAGGAACAGGCCTATCCTAGACACTGTAGCTACCATGCTCTGGCTGGGTGTCGTGTTCATTGCAGGAGACACACATGACCTTTCGAGTACTGTGGCAGGCTGAGATGTCACACTTGACTATGCATGCCCATGGCTTCACAAACAGTCTTAACGGGACATGTTGGGTTGCAGACGCAATTTGCGGTATGGATACTGTGTACTGGCCCCTACGTGGGCAGCATGGACTGACATACTCGCTGTATGTTGTACACCATCTGCCATTGTGTTAGTTTATGTTGCCCATGTGTATGACCTGCATTGCAGGTTATCCTCATCCGTTTAGTTTATCAGGAGCATACAGCCATGCGTGTGGCACAGAGGGAACATTGTATAGGTCCTCTTGTATTTGTGGAGGCTACCCTGCACTTGGACATGACACAGTATTTACCACCACACCACTTTGATGCACACCAACATCTTCGGTTGATGTTTGCCCTCACCACGTGTGTTACAGTGCATGTGGGGCATCACTGTGTAACATGTACATGGACGTGTTACACAGTGATGCCCCACATGCACTGTAACACATGCTGCATGTGACTGAATATGTTGGTACACAGGACCATGTGGCAGTGTGGCTTCTGTGTGGGTTCATAGCCCATGTTTGGGCTTTCTTTCAACCTCTATGTACAGGTTATTGTGTTTGGTTACTGTACAGACGTGCTGCTCTACATTGATTTGAAAACATACCATTGCATGTCTGCACAGTCCTATTTATCCCCTGACATTCTGGCACTCACATAACACTGGTGACTTGGCAGTGTGTCAGTAGGGGTGTCAGTTTTCTTCCTTCATTGGTGCATTTCATGTACCGTGCCATATGTGTGCGCATACTGTATCCACACCAGCCATTGCAGCGGACCTTCTGCACAGTGCTATCTCTGCATGTGTGTGAGTTTGCGGTTTGTTTATTCTCTGGGATCATGTTCCTCTTGTACCTGTTACCATATCCTCATTTTGCATTTGACCAGTGTTTTTGTTGCCATTGGTGCCGCTTTTTTTGCTATATCATGCATTATGTGACAGCTGTGACATATATATATATATTGTGGAGGCCCCTGGCCCAGGCAACAGCCTATCAGCCTAGGGCTGCACTTGTTAGTCCTTTAATTAAAGAGTTTTTTTCCTAATCCAGCGCCGGGGCTGCTGGGATTTATAGTTGTGTTGTTTAGAAAAAACAAGTAGTGTGGAGACCGAGGGTTTACAAGGCAAAACACAGGAATTTATTTCTTTTTCTAAAGAGCATTAAGGCTCAACGCAAAACAAACAGGAATCTTTTCTCCAAACAATAATCCATAGGCGTTTATACCAAACCAAACAATGAAACTGCTTTATGTAGCTTTTTAACATGTGTCGCTGTTTTTCAAATCATTCAGCAATCAAGCAATGCTTCTCTTCTCTTCAAACCCAAAAGAAATATCCTTTCATCAGCAACAGGGTTCTTTAGCATTCCTGGCTAAACACATTTCTCGCTGTTTCCACACTGCCTTCTAGGACATTCAGGTTATAGGCTTTTCCCTTCTTTTATCCAAGAACTTTTTATTCTGCCTTCTGGCACAGAGAACAATCCATTACTGAATCTTCAGACCCCTCATCAGATTCATAATAGTCTATCTGCATTTCCTCAGGACCTGTGTCCGGTAAATCTGGCTTTAAGCCAACATGAAAAACTTCAGGCTTAATATTCTCTAAAAGTTCCAGAACCTTTCTCCACTGAGGCTTTTCCCTATGCACAGGGTTTCCACCAGGAATGTGGAGATTCTTTTCATGCATCAAATGACACAATGCCTCTAACTGGCTCACAGTACTTTTGGCTACCCTTTTATTCACGTACCTTTTTGGAAGTTGCAGCTCTTTAGCTGGTTCAGGAACAGTTGTCACTGTAGCCTGACCCTTGTCAGCACGTCTCTCTGACACAGCTCTCCTAGTTTTAAAACCAATTGCAGTTTCCTTGCAATCCTGGCTTTCTTTCTGACTAGGGCTTTCACCTCTGAGAATCCCCCTGAAGTCTCCACCGTTCTCCTCCACAGTAAACTCTCTGGGGCCTTTCTCTGGTGCTTCTCTCACCACTGAATTCTCCAGCGTGCTGCTTCCCTGTCTCTCCCTTCCCAGGGTGTCGCTTCGTGTGCTGCCTTCTCTCAGGCTGAGACTCTCTTCCCGTGGTGCTGCCCTTCTCAGGCTGAGTCTCTCTTCCCGTGGTGCTGCCCTTCTCAGGCTGACTCTCTCTTCCCATGGTGCTGCCCTTCTCAAACTGAGTCTGACTTCCTTCTGTTTCCCTGGGTTTATAAGAGTGTCTCTGAACTATTGTGCACTGCCCTTCCCCCAGGTGTCTCTCATTAGTTTCCAAGCCTGCCCTTAGATTAGCAGAGCCTGGGTGTGTCCTGTCCTCAGTAGCTGCGTGTTTTTTTTCCTTGCCTGCACTTTGAGAGCTACTGAATCCTTGCCTGTCTCTTTCTTTAAAGGTAAATGTCTGATTTTCTCCCAGTTCCATGGGCTCAGCCATACTCTCCTCATCACAATATATATATATATATGTGTGTGTGTGTGTGTGTGCAGTTGCTGACATTTTGCTACGTATGCTTTTTTAGGTTTGTGCCTCCTGTATTGTCAGGCAGATATGTATTTTGGAAAACTTCTTGACTGATGTGTGTTGGGCCGTCTTCATGCACCACCTACTGTCTACATGCACACATGTGTGACAAAGGCATTTGGTTCATGCACCAGCATGTGGGGGATGGGGGGCTAATGCATAGTGCACACCATGCAGCTAATGCATATTATCTGTACTGCTCATCATCTGTAGACGGCCCAGTGACCTTTATGCGACATGTGGGTTGCTGGCCTGCTCAATGTGGTTTCAGTTTGTTCACTGTAAAACAACCAGCTTCATATCATGACAGGCGGTATATACGATATGTCTACTAATTTGCAAAAATAAACTATATGTGTTGGACGCACATTTTTCGCTGCTGCTGCATCAACACACTGACGCACGTGTTTGGTGATTTACTGGTGATGTACATGGCCCACCTGCCGTCTGCCACGTCACAGGGTGCTATGGGTTTCCATACACACATTCCCTTTGATGGAACATATTTGCATGGTGCTTGTAGTGGTTGTTTGGGATAGTGGTTATAGACGTGTGTTGGAGCACCATAGGTTTCCCACATGTTTTTATTTTTTCCTTGTGTTGTGCTAACCTGACCATGAGCTGACTGCAGCTTCGTTACCTCTCCTTTACACCCTTCCATCTCTTCACTGTCAACCACAGTGTGCCCTCTATGCAGCCTATCTGCCGCATATTAGCTATTACATATGCCTCTTTCTTTGTACTGTCCATGTGACCCGTAGGCTTGGGGGATTGGTATTGCTGTTATTGAGCTGGTCTGGGCTAGCCTCAGTTTGCAGGTTCAATTCTCACATGCTCGTTTTCTGTTTTGTTCCCCATTTTGCCCTGCTCCACGGAGCATCCCTGGCTGCCCTTTGGGTTTCTTTTCTTTGCTCTTTTGCATGCTGTCTCCGCTGCATAACATTTCATTGTATGTGTGCATGTGTTTATATGTGACTCTTGTCCCAATTACAGACTGTGATATGAGCTGTACACAGCTGTTCTGCATGTGCATTGCATCATGGTTACTGTTGGG
Organism: Ichthyophis bannanicus; assembly: GCA_033557465.1. Lineage (NCBI taxonomy): Eukaryota > Metazoa > Chordata > Amphibia > Gymnophiona > Ichthyophiidae > Ichthyophis > Ichthyophis bannanicus. The sequence continues at coordinate 1,072,512,376 of CM066033.1, forward strand.
GTTGCCTTATCCTGGCACACAGCAGGCTTTTAGTATGGTGCCCTGCAGTGTTGTTGTATGCAGCCTTTGCTGTATGACTCATGTTGGTGGTGTAGGCCTACCGGTTTGTGCATTGGCTTTTGTGCTAGTGGTCATGGGTTCAGTCCCACAGCGGGCCTCCTTTAGTATGAATGTCTGGGGCAACTCCCTTTTATGGCTGTAAAAGCCAGACATATTTCGGAGATCAAGGTTTCAACCACAAAACACCCTCTCCTCAGTTGCCTGACCTAAGGTGGTCTGTACAGTGCCTTAGCTGTGGGTTTCCCCTATCCCGGTAAGCACAGAAGAATGTTTGTGCAGTGACTTGCAGTTGTTGTGTAGCCAGCCATTGCTATGATTAATGCCATGGAGGCATGGCACAGTGGTTAGTTCACTGACTTCTAAGCCGGAGGTCATGGGTTCAATTCCTCTGTGTTCTCCTTTTTTTTTGCCTGTCCTACACAACCACTTTTCCTTCCTGTTACAGTCATATCTGTGCAGCTCTGTGTGCCAACACATTATAGCCTCATCACAGTTGGCAACCATCTTTCTGTCCGTGTATCTGTGTCTGGCAGCTGTGTGGCGTCCTGCCCTACTATGCAGGCTACTACCCCATGTCCTGCACTGGTACCCTTTTCTGCATTGTGGCTCTTCATGCTTGTCTCTTGTGTGTCTGCTCTGCATGGCACTGCTACTCCTCTGTCCTCCTGTCATTGGACTTATCCTGCCACCTCTACCTGCTCTGGTGGACACGTATTCCCATCCTCTGCCACACACTGTCATTGTTGCACTTTACATTAACATCACCCTGTGCATCGGTTCAGCTGCCTCTGATATGTTTGTCCAGTTTACCAGCTGACACATGGGATGCACGCAGATTTGGCAGGTCCGTCAGCTCTGCGATCTGCTTCCTTCCTGTTGATTGCCTTTTTTTGGTGCTCTATGCAGTGTTAGGGTTACATCTGTGTTTGGGCCATACATTTCATACTTGTCAACTTGGGACACCTTACTGCCATTGGTCACCATTTCATGGGTCACCTTAACATCGTTTGGGTATCTTTAGCTGCACCTTAAGTTCCACAGGCTACTGGGGCGCCTTATATGGTGCCTTGGGGGGTGGCAACCTACGGCGCCTCATAGGGTGCCTCAGGGTGGGCGTCTTAGGGTGTCCGCCCTACAATGCGCATTAGGTTACTGCATTGCGACAAGGGTGTTTTGGTTGGCAGCACAGATTGTTGGAATGTGTCTGTTACACGCATTAAAAGGAATTGCCTTGGACTGCCATATTATATGGCCCACAGGGATCGAACTCATGACTGCTGTTAATACAATGACTGTCTCAGCAGTCATTGTATTAATCAGTGTACTACACCTCTGTAGCTATTATCACAGCGCTTCTACGTAATTAGGCTTACGGCGTGCTAACGTGCCATGCTGCACACTATCGCGCGATAACGGCAAGGCGCCCTCTATCGCGCGATACACAGTTATTGTTAACTTAATGCCGGAAGCCCACTTCCTTATATAGGATTCTTCACGTTAACGCTGAAACTAGCGCCGGTAACATTAGGACGGTTTAGTAAACATACCCCTATGTCTCTTTATAAAATAGGCTAGAGATAGGCACCTGCTTGGCCTTCACACATAGGTGACCTATTATAAAATTATTCCCATAAAATGTAAATAAATTAGAGAGCTGAGAGTATAGTTCATTGATGGTGTCAGGGCAAAGCACTGATGAAATTGAAAAATCAAAGTACAAATGAGTGCAAATAGTAATAATGTTTAGCTTTATTCATGACCGGCACTAGAGTTGGTCCAAGGTGTTTGTTACTCTAGGTGAACCTCAAGCTTTACTTCCCCTCTGGCTGTCAAAATTTATTATTTAGCTTTGAATGCCCTACTTTTGCCGCCTTCCATAAGTTGCTGCCCTAGGCGGCCACCTAGTTTGCCTAGTGGTTGGGCTGGCCCTGGCTTTATTCTCTCTCTACCATTCGGTGGGAGACAGCTTTACAGACGCTTTCAGAAACTGTTCTTCACTATCCTAACCTCATTATCTTTGGCGACTTTAATGTCCATTTTGATTCCCCTTCCAGACTAAAGGATTGGGTTTTCTTGAACCTTATCATTGATCTCTCACTTTGCCAACATTTCTCCGGCCCTACCCATATAGCAGGACATACCTTAGATCTAGTTCTCTCCTCCCCTAGCTTGGGCTCTATGCTCTCTGCTCCTACCACTCATGGCATTCCTTGGTCTGATCATCTTTGTGTCTCATTTTCTGTTTCCTGGAGAACCTCAGTTAATAGTAGCCCTTCAAAGCCCCAACCCTCACCCTGCCTGCGGCGGCGTATCACTCCCTCGACACTAAGTGCGTTTCCATCTGCGCAATCTTTATTTCCCTCTGATTTTGGTTTATGCTCACCTGATGCACAGGTTTCTCTTTGGAACTCTGTCCTTACTGCTACCCTTGACGATCTGGCTCCTCTTCGCCCTTCTTCTATGCCGCCTCGACGACCCCACTCTCCATGGTTCTACCCAGGTTTGCGTTTACAGCGGACGCAACTTCACTAAGCAGAGCGCCTATGGTTAAAGCATCCCTCTCCTGATTCCTTAGCTCAGTTTAAACAGCTTTATTCCTATTACCGTTCATCTGTCCAGACTGCCAAGCGTACATTCTACACCTCGGAAATCTCTGAGGCCGCTAATTTTTCAAGGCAGCTTTACACGGTTTTGCATAAGCCCTCATCTACTACATCTACTCCTAGGTTGCAGGCCATCGTACCTGCTCCTTCAATACTAGCCACCTTCTTTTCAGATAAGATTCATAACCTTCACTCTTCGTTCCCGAATCCCCCACTACCACCCTTATCTCCTTCCCATTCTCCTCCTTTCTCCTTTGTCTCTTCCCCCTCAGTGGTAACCACTTCAGAATCAGTTGATTTCTCTCCTTCCTCTTCAAACCAAGCCTTAGCACATACTTGGGCTTCATTTCATAACATTATTCACCCAGAATTGTTCAAAGCTATCTCTAATTCCAGGAAGACTACCTGTCAGTTGGACCCCATTCCTTCAGGCTGGTTGGTCGAACCCTCTCTCCAGTTGCTGCTATTTATCCTACTCATCCTGAATGCCAGTTTGTCTTCCAGTTGTTTCCCCTCACCATGGAATATCGCCATTGTTCACCCTCCCTTAAAACAGCCCTCTTTGGATCCTGCGGTTTTATCCCACTGGCACCCTGTTTCAAACCTCCCCTTTCTGGCAAAAGTACTCAAACGTTTTGTATTTCTCCAATTATCATCTCATGTGGAGACCACCAATACCCTTCATCCTCGACAATCAGGATTCCGTGCAGCACATAGCACAGAAACAATTCTCTTGGCTCTTCTAAATGAAGTACATGTGGCTCATGACTGTGGGGATATCACTCTGATAGTGTCTTTGGATTTATCTTCAGCATTCGACTGAATTGACCACCGGATTCTTCTCTCCCGCCTCCATGACTCTGGGTTGCGGGGCACTCTGTTGCAATGGTTCCATTCTTTCCTCACAGCTCACACTTTCTCTGTCCACTCTAACAGTCCTCCTCTCCTTTTCCCCTAGCATGTGGGGTGCCCCAAGGCTCAGTCCTTTCCCCTTTGCTTTTCAATTTCTTCCTTACCCCTCTGCCCCTCCTGATTAAACAGTACCCAGTCTCCACTTACATTTATGCTGATGACATTGTTCTTCTTTTCCACATATCACCTGTGAATGTTGATATCTCTCCGCTTAACAATTGTCTTTCTCACATTGCTTCTTGTCTCTCCTCTAATTATCTTCACTTGAACCCGTCCAAATCCACAGCCATGTGGGTTTCTCTGAGTACTCCCTGTCCAGTCATCGCCCCTCAAATCGACTCCACTTCAGTTCCCCTCACTTCATCCTTCCGTTATTTAGGTGTAACACTAGACTCATCTCTTTCTTTTCACAACCGTGTGTCTTCTATCACCCGTCACTCCTTCTATGTACTATGACAAATTAGAGCAGTGCGTTCCCTACTGTCTCTTTCTTCACTCATCACTCTATTGCTGGCTTTGGTGATGAGCAAATTAGACTATTGCAATGTGGTCCTAGCAAACTTACCATCCTATCAGCTTCAGCGCCTACAATTATTACAAAACACGGCAGTACGTCTCGTTACACATGCTCGGTGGTCTGATCACGTCACTCCTCTCCTTCACCACCTCCATTGGTTACCCCTCCAATATAGGTTTCAATACAAGTTTCTTATTCTGACACATAGGGCACTCCATACATCAAATCCACTTTATCTGGCGAATCTCATCTCTCTTCATACCCCTTATCGACAACTTCGGTCATTACATGCTAACCGGCTTTCCTTACCATCTCCCTCCCAGGCCCATCTGGAACAAACTCGTGATGCTGCCTTCTTCTTTCTCGGTCCCTCACTCTGGAACGCTCTACCTTCTTCCCTCCGTCTGGAACCCTCCTACCCAAAATTTAAAAGTTTACAAAAAACCCATCTATTCGAACAGGCTTTTGAGCTTCCCTGTGGATAAACCTACCTAGCTATTGTTTGTTTGTCTACTTTCGCTGACTTTACTTTTCCCTCTAGTTCTCTCCTTTCCTTTTTCCTTTTTCTATGGCGTAGACATGTTTATTGTAAACCGCTCTAATGTCTCGACAAGGGCAGTATATCAAATGTATAAATAAAGATAAAGATTCATGATTAGTACATTGTAGTGAATATTGTACAGTGGTGGCAGTGGTAAAAACTTAAAATTCTTTAGCAACATAGTAACAGCCACTAAGGGGCTTATTTACTAAAGGGTAGCATGAGATAGTGTGTATTTTTGGTGCTGTGGTAAAAAGTAGCATGGAGCTCTGCACCAAAATCCCTGCTCTATCCTTGTAGTGTGGTCGAGGTGGCGATTGGGTGGGATGGGTCATTCCCAGCACAACGCAGCTAGTGCATGCATTTGTGTCCTGTCTTACCTGCGATTGGCTAGATAGGAAATGGGACATCCGAATCTGGCCATTCACACTTACAGAATATTTCAGAAAAAGCTTGATAAACACGGGGCTTTTTGCAAAAACGTACAGGAAATACACATATAAGTGACAATATGCACAGCTTGAGCACCTAATTTTGAAAAAAAAGCCATGCAAAATAAAGCCACATCACTCAGGACTCTGGACATATAAAATCTGGGACCTGCACGTGTAAGTAACCGATGTTGCACCTTTTCTGTGTAACTGTTGCCACATTTTACAAAACTGAATTCCCGAGGGGAGCCAACTATGGAGCTGAGCTACAAAACTATAATTTTTGGATTTTTGAAGTGGTTTCAAACATTAGAGAGTAAGCACAATTGCCCCCTTAATCACTTCTCAAAAGCCTATGCCCAAACAAGCCATTAGCTGAAACCTATGAATGCCTTGTGCAAATGCCACATAAGCCTTCTAAAATAACCTTCTCTGTCTCATTCCAGTATATGGATCATAATTCCTCACACATCTCCCACTCATCTACCACCTCTCTCTTTGCCAACTATAAACATGGACATACCATAAAAAATTCACATCCACTTCTGTATCTTGGCTATCCTACCTCCTCTTCCTCACCCGCCTTCCATTTTCTCCCTGCTTGATTGCTGTCACCTCCTTCCAGATTTCCTCCTTTGAAGCTGCCATCCTCTCCCCTTTCTGGACTACCTTCATCATCACACCTTTGTCTTCTTCTTTGGCAAATATTGTCCCTCTTGGCTTTCCTTTATTCTCCTCCATCTCTTCCTTTTCTTAGCCCTTTTTGCTGCTATCACTCTGCATTCCCCTCCAACCTCCTGGCAGAGCTTCAGGCCAAAAAGGCCGGTGAGAGGTCCAATTCCCCCTGGGTTAAGAGAGGAGCTGCAGCTTGTCTGCCTGAGAAGAGGAAAGGGGCTGGTAAGGAGGAGAAGCATAAATAGAAGGGGCAGAGTTAGAAGAGGAAAGCAGAGAAGCCTGAGGAAATGGGTGGGGCTAGAGAGGAGGGAGGGAGGGAGAGAAAAGAGATGCTGAGCATTAGGGAGGGGTCGGGTTAGAGGAGGGACTGAAACTTGAGAAAGAGTGAAAGTGAGTGAGTGAATGTCAGGGAAGGGAGAGAGAGTACAAAGTTGGTTGGGAGGGGAGGGAGAGTGCGCACAGCTGACTGAAGGGAAGGAAACAGTGCAGGAGGGAGGTATTGAAGGTTAAGGATGGGAAAGCATAGTTACTCACCTGTAATAGGTGTTCTCCAGGGATAGCAGGAATCAGCCCTCACATATGGGTGATGTCAGCGCCACCGGAGCCCGAGCGGAACACTTCCCCAGCTTTCAGAGAAAGCCTTTGGGAATGCTACCACACATGCATGGTCCCTTTCTCACCCAAGGGTGCCATCTCACTTAGTCAGATGACATAGCTAGGATGGCAGTAAAACTAAAGCAAGATAAGGAGGCAACTCCCAGGGAAGGTGGGAGGGTTGTGAGGACTGATTCCTGCTGTCCCTGGAAAACACCTGTTACAGGTGAGTAACTACGCTTTCTCCAGAAACAAGCAGGAAGTCAGTCCTCACATATGGGTCTCCCTAGCTCCAGGCTGCCGAGGAACAAACCAGGACATCACCAATGGCGATCAATTGGTTAGCCATGAGTTGCAGAAGGTGAGTCCCCACTGAGAGACTCTGCATGACCCTCGCGTCCAGCGACACTTTCACTCCAGTAGTCTGAACACAGAAGGGTCAGAGGGCAGGAGTTGCCTACACACCAAGAATAGTACGGAGTACTGCCTGGCCAAAGGCACTGTCCCTGTGGGACTCGTTCTCCAGGCAGTAGTGAGCTGTGAACGTATGAATTAAAGACCATGTGGTGGTCTTACAGATCTCCATCATCAGCACTGAGCAGAGGTTGGCCACCAACGCGTCCATCACCCTTACGCGGTGTGCTGTGATCCGGTGCTCAAGGGAGAGGCCAGCTCGCTCATAGGCGGGGGCAATACAGTTCACCACCCAAGTGGACAGAGTTCACTTAGTTACAGAGAGCCCCAGTCTACTGGGGTTATGTGATATAAAAAAACTGAGGAGTTTTGCGATGGGCCTGAGTCCGCTGTAAGTAGAAGGACAGGGCCCGTTTGCAATCTAGTGTATGAAACAACAATCTAGTGTATGAAACAACAATACAGATCATCCCTCAATAGATTTAGATAAAGGCTAACCAATTTTTGTCTGAGATGACCCAATGACCTAAACAGCCAACCCTACCTAGCTGAAACTGTACTTTGCACAATGCTTAAGCCCTACATAATGTTTATCTGTATATAATGTATATAGTTTTGCACTTTTCTGCGCTGTTTCAGTTTTAACATTTGCTGTTTACTTATTATTATTGCTTGTGGTTATATGATGTTACATGTAAAACAAACTCTGCTTTGTTGATTGTTGTTTATTGTGAACTGCAACTGATCTCCGGAAGATGCGGTATATAAATGATTGTTAAATAAATAAATAAATAAATAAATGAAGAACTAGTTCCTCCCTGCCGGCATGAGGCCGCGGGAAGAAGGTGGGGAGGACCACCTCTTGCTTGAGATGAAAATGAGATACCACCTTCGGGAGGAATTTGGGGTGCGTGCGGAGCACTACCCTGTTCTTGTAGAACCGTGTTTATGGTGGATCTGCCACCAGAGTCTGGAGTTCGCTCACTTTATGAGCAAACGTGAGGGCCACAAGAAAAGCCACTTTTCATGATAGGTACTAAAGGTGACAAGTGCCCAGAGGCTCGAATGGTGGTTTGGTAAGCTGAGAGAACACCACATTGAGGTTCCATTCTGCTGCTGGTGGATGGAGGGGGCTTGGATAACAGGAGGCCCCGGAGGAACCTGGAGACCAGGGGCTGGCTTGAAAGGGGTTTTCCCTCTATAGGGTGGTGGTGCATGGCTATGGCACTCAGTTGCACCCTCACAGAGTTTGATTTTAGCCTGGTGTGCGACAGGTGTAGGAGATACTGAAGTATGGATTGCACCTGGCAGGAGAAGGGATTCTACTTCTTCTCCTCATACCAGACAGAGAATCTTCTCCACTTAAAGGCATATGCCCTTCTGGTGGAGGGTTTTAAGGAGGCCAGTTGGACCTCCTTGACTTCCTCAGGAAGATTGAAAGGGGCCAACGCTACCCTTTCAGCAACCACGCTGTTAGCGGTAGCGATCCCAGATTGGGATGCCCTCCTCTTCGGGGTGCCCTCCTCTTCGGACAGGAGGTCCAGGGTCTGGCCCAGTGGGACTGGGAATGCCACCGACAGAGAGAGCAGCAGAGGGCCACCTGGGGGCAATCAGGATCACTGATGCCCTCTCACTGTGGACCTCAAAGAGGGCAACCAGGGGAGGTCTGTGGAAACACATAGAGTAGTCTTTCTGACCACGGGATCAGGAAGGCATCTGTCACCATTCTTCCTGGGTGCGGTTGGTCGAGCAAAAGTGAGGTAGCTGTGCATTGTTCGGGGAGGTGAAGAGGTCTATCACAGGCCTGCCCCAGTGGTGGAAGAGTTGCTTCGTTACCCTGGGGTTCAAACACCACTCGTGTGGGTGAAGGACTCTGCTCAGCCTGTTTGCTAAGCAGTTGTCCTGGCCTGGCAGGTATACCGCTCTTAAAAGCATGCCATTGCACATTGCAAAGGAGAAGAGGGCTACCACCTCCTGGCAGAGGGAGTACGAGCCTGTACCTCCCTGCTTGTTGATGTAAAACATGGCAACCTGGTTGTCCATCTGGATCAACACAGGTCAGTGCTGTAGGCAGTGGCGGAATGCTTGCAGGGCCAAGAAGTTCTACGAAGGGCAGATGATGCGGATGAACCTGACATCATTGCCTGCTGCATGGCCAGGATAGCAATGATGTTCTGCTCCGTTACTGCCATTCTGGTTTCCAAGCCAGAAGTCTCTGCAGCTTTCGGAGTCGGCACCGAGGATTTCAGGCCCAGTGCTGGCATTCTTGCAAGCGCGTCCTTGACGAGGACTACGGCCTCGAGGAAACTCACACAGTCTCCACCGTCCGAGGAATCCTTCTTGAGGACCTTGGTGGGATGCTTCTTGGAGTCACCTGAGTCCCTCTGACTTGTCTTACCAGGTTTCCCTGGTGGAACCTCAATGGGCTTTGAGGACTTTTTCTTCTTTCGCTTGGGGTCTGAGGACTTTTCAGAGGAGCTGCTGCTGTAAGACTCCGAGGACACTCGAGCCTCACGAGAAGTGCTAGACTTTGAACTCGGTGTCGGGGAGGCTGGTGCCAAATCAGACCTTGGGAACAGCTTCTCCTGCAATTCTGACCTCTTTTTATTAGTTTTAGGCGTCATGGCCTGGCATAGGTCACAAGAGATACTATCATGGTCTGGTTGCAGGCAGCGTAAGCAGCAGTCATGAGAGTCGGTGACAGACATAGTTTGACTGCAGCGATCACATTTTTTGAACCCAGCGGGAGACATGGTGGGAGACACCCGGCTGAGGTCAATGACCCCCGGGCGAAAAGTGGCATAAATGCCGGTCGAGGCAATCCTCAATGAAAAAAGAGGGAAAGAGCCGAGAACAGCGCCGGGCCCAGCTCAGGCTCGAGGCGGGAAGAGGAACCGATATGCAAACCGGGAACAGATAGTTTTTTAAGGATTTTTCAGGAAAACTGGACTTGCGTCCATTGGGCTCTACGGAAAAAAGAAGTCTAAGCAAGATGGCACCCTTGGGCGTGAAGGGGACCACACATGCGTGGCAGCATTCCCAAAGGCTTTCTTTGAAGGCTGGGGAAATGCTCCACGTGGGTTCCATCGGCGCCCATATGTGAGGACTGACTTTCTGTTTGTTCCTGGAGAAACCCTATGGTACACCCGCACATAGGCACCGCTCATGACAAGACCCACACCCACACACCAACACTCTCCCATCACACACACATTCATGCACACATGCACTCACACATCCTCCTTCCATGACACAGGTACATGCACACATTACCATGACACCCCCATGACACACATAGACACACAGACAAACTCTCCAACACTTGCATGACACACATACATACACAAATGCATCCTCTCATGCCCGATTTTGCAAATAGGGGAAACACACTATTGTGTCACACTGCAAGTGTATACTTTTCAACTTGTATCTTGTTAAGACTAGTGGGGAGAGGCAAATACCTATTTACCTAAATGTAACTTGCCTTCATTACCAATGAAAAAAATCTGAGCTGTAGCTAAATAAAGAGATAAAAAATATACTTTCCTTTCTCCATTTTCAGTGACTGGGCATGCCACCTCTCGCTGTATCCTGGCTCTAGCACTGCAGAACTGGCATGCTCCTTGCAAATAGTGGGGCTCTGGCCTTTCCTGCCTTTCTTGCCCCATGTTAACAGAATGAGAGAGAGGAGATGGAAGAAAGAGCGAGCGAGCGAGCACTGTCAGCCTGCAATCATGGAGTTCCGTTCCGTGCCGTATTTTAGAAGTAAATCGAAGCCACAGAGATGCCCACTGTTTACTCATACTTACATGCTGCCCCTTCATTTAATGGGGACTGTGAAATATGTGCTAAGATATGAGTCCATGAACTCATGATAGAGAAATGCACGTGTATCAGTCAGGTTTTGTTCAAATATACGCGTATTATCTGGTTTTTTCATATTACAAAATTCAAGCTCAAAACCTGGCCAGAAATGTATCATGGTGAAAATATCATTCAAGAAATAAGAAAAATCTGAAGTTCAGTATAAATACCTCACAGCCACTGTAGTTGGGGGAATCCAAACTAAAAAATGACGAAAAGAAGATAAATCAAGTTAGTTAAAAAGGAGAGGGGAAAATACATCTAGCAGGTGACACACAGTGGTAGAACCAGAGAGGACTCTGCCAAGGGTGAGGTCAGGTTTCTCATCCCTGCCCTTCAATATACTCCTGGGACGGTTTAACCTCCCCCCCCCTCCTACTTCATTGAGTGGTATTTGATTACACAATGTTAGGGATGCTGTAGAAAGAAAAGAGCCCCAAGTGAAGAACCCCAGGCCTTGGGGAAATAAACTGTTTTCTCCTGCTGTGGTCCTGTTTAGTAACATCAAGAAATATTCTCACAGTACAATTTAAAAAGGAAATAGCTCCTTTTCTGAAGAATAATTGGAGAAGCCAATCCCGACCTGAGCTCAAACCCAGAGTCATTGTCGATGACTGTAGGTTTGAACAGCAGCTTGTGAGTCAGAGACCAGGGTTCAGAATCCACGAGTGCTCCATATGGCCTTGGGCATGTTACTTAACCCTCCATTGCCTCATGTGCAAACTTAGGAACACTTTTACCATTGCACACCAGGGGTTTAATGCACATCTTCACGTGCGGTAAATGTTAGCACGGGGGCATGCAGTTATCGCATATCAATTCGCATGCTAACTTTCACTCACGCTTTAGGGTGCTGAATGAGCAGGGTAGCGGTAGAAAGCACATTGCTGTAAATGTGGGAGGACATAACCATGTGCCACTATCACTGTTTCACCTAATGCCACCTCAGCAGGTGGTTAAGTTCATCTGTGATAATAGCACCATGGGTTAGGGTAACTGTTGCGAATATGCTGGTCATACCCCTGAGAGTTACCACGGAGACCTTTCACGTAACACATGTTAGGTTTTGCACAAAACACGCATTAGATGCAGAAACACCTAGCACACTTTAGTAAAAGGGCCCCTTAGATCGTAAGCCCTACACGGATAAGAAAATATCTATGTTCCTGAATGTAACTTGTCTTGACCTACTACTGGAAGCATGTGGGCTAAATACAAATACATGTACCTCAGAGCCAACCGCTTCTGCTCCCATGCTTTGGAGGGGACGGAAGTACAAACAGCACCACAACGCTGGAGGTTTCAGTAAGCTCTGCAGTGCCACCGCTGCAGGTCCCAGGGAGGGGCAACAGGCCACCCTTGGACCATTGGTGCTCTAGGCAACTGCCTAGTTAACCTAATGGTAGCGCTGGCCCTAGAGCACACACGTCATTTATGTCTAATCCTGGATTGGTTAAGAACCCCCCAGCTCTATGAAAAATGAGAAAAATGCAAATTTGACAGATGGAATATTGAATTTCAAGACTGTATCCTCACAGGGACCCCAAAAAGATTAGGGCTGTTACCAAATGGCTGCTTCTCGAAGATAGAGTGAGGCAATATTTCTTGGCTTTTGTACTTTCTATTGGAGATTTATCCAGGGTTTCTCAAATACAGCAGGTCCTACCACAAGCTGCTAAACAAGCTAGAAATGCACCCCGTGCCTTCCCCCGCCCAGCTATGTTCAGTAACTCATTCTTTTTGAGCTTCCTGGAAGCCCAGTGATGATATCAGCGCCCCCTTCTGTGCCTGTGCCCTGGTATGGCCCTACTGCCACTTAGCTAAACAGAGGTGGCTCAGGAAGCATTTGAGCAGCTAAAGGGAATTTCACACAGAGCTTTTAACCTACCTAATTTCAGGATGGATTTTTGACAACCCCATCCTAATGCATTATGGGATCTGCAACACTGATTTCCATGGGTAGAAATGGGGATTATAAATAGCACATTGTTTGTGATGTAAGTTCAATACCAGGACTGTCCAAAAGCCTCCTTCCTAGAATTGGTTTACATGGCAGCTTCGATCTCGACACACCCCGATTCAGCGCAACCATTGAGAGTAGAGGCAGATGCATGCAATAGAACTGTAGGACTGTACTGTCAAGCCCAGAACACCAAGAAATCTCTATTTCTATTCCTGTTCCTGTAAGTTAACCTAGGCAGTGAAGAATTACCAAATTCTTAGGGCAGCTTTGGAAAACAACCCCAGTCTTCAAATCTCATTTTGTAAGGTTTTTGCCATTTTGATACCCTTTATTTTGGCTATATATCCTTTTGGTGGTTTGGCTTTAAGAATTAGATACAATATTCCAGATCAGGTAGAGAGGCAGTATCATCTCCCTTTTTCTATTGGCTATGCGGTTCCCTGTGCATCCTATAATCTCTCTAGCTTTGGCCACTTACCTGGTTGCACTGTTTCACTACCTTGAGATCATCTGATACAATCACCCCAAGGTCCCTCTGCTGACTGGTGCATATCAGTATTTTATCTTCCATCACATGCTGCTCCTTTAGAAAGTGGAGCACCATCAGCTTTTCAGATGAAAAAAAACCCTCTTTAATAAATATTCCGATTTATGTCCTGTACTTTTTATAAATATAAAAATAGAGAAATTAAAATTCTATTTGAGTCTGGCAAGAATTACAACTGTAGAGAATTTTTTTTTTTCGCTGGTGGTTTAATGCACACAAATAATTCTAATTTCATGGTGGAACAAATTAAATGAGGGTACTGCAATAGCACCTGTGAAACAAAACTAAATTAAATAACATTTATTTAATTTAACACTTTTTAATTTAAATTTTCCTCACACCTTGTCAGTAGGTAGTTCAAGGCAAAATACTTTCAGATACAGTAGGTATTTTCCTGTCCTTAGAGGGCTTAATTTGGGTTAGACAAGAAGTTAGTAACCCCTTTTCATCTTCACCAAATAGCCACTACAGAAAGAAAAAAATAAAGGACCAAAGTAATAAGAAGTAGGTCCAGAGAGCAAGGGTTAGATGAAAGATGGAGGATTTATCCCATCCTTCATACGCTCAAGTGGCTGTGAGTATAAAAATTAGTTCATTGCAGCCTTTAGGATATGAAGTGAATGTCTTCACACTACATATTATTACAAATGGCGATAAAGTATAAAGAAAGAAGTGTTGGTTTTTGTGGTACTTTTTTTTTTGTTTGCAAAGCATTTGGTTTAGGAATCTCAGTCAGTTAATTCAGAGTTAAGATTATTTTGTCAGGCATGGAAAGGGATTCACAGAGAAAGTGCAGAACATATATTATGAACCTCAGAAGCTGCCGTGAGTGAAATCCTCACCTCAGCCTGCCGTACCCACTTGTCATCTATGGAATTAATGATCTGCAGGGAAGCAGCGGCTTCACCAGCTACCCCCTAGTTTTCCGCACCAGCCACTTGTGTGAAAACTGATAGAGTTTAGCTGCAAAGCAAGCACAGTGCTTTTATTGTTGACTTGCATAGATTAATTTTTGTTAAAAACAGCCATCCAGCTTGAACTTGATTTACAAGATCTGGCCTGGTTGACAGTGCTACTGCTTTACCTTCAGTTCAGGCAAGACTAGCCGATACTGACTGCAGAGGGCCACTTCCATGTTCTGCTAACTTGGAGGGTAATTCTATAACAGGTTGCCTAGGCCTGAAGGTTGAGAAGGTACCTATTTTACTGACACACAGATGCTTTTGGCAGTCATTTTAGGAGGCTTAGACACGATTTGGACGTCTGAAAATGTGTATGCAAATGTCCAAATCACTGAGATATCCCTGGAGCCATTTCACAAATAGCTCTTTAAGATGTCTCTGCTGTGAAGACGTCCAAGTAGGCAGGGGGTGTAGTGGAAGCGTGTCTGGGGCTGGGTGACAGGTATAGACGTCCTTGATCGATTTCAGAAACTTCGGGGATGTCTGCAAACTTGTCCAACTTTAGACCTGCTCCAGGCATGAATAAGCATTGGAAAAGTGCTGATTTGGGCCCTAAAACATTCTGTCTGGTGTAGATAACATGCCATTCCACTATCCTCAGTATGCTCCACAATAGCACCATCATTTTTTCTTCATTTAATAAAAGTGTTTTTTATTTGCACCACCACTGCATGTCTCTTAGACGTTCCCAGTATTAGATGCTATGTCAGGGTCGTCTGTGTAGACCGTCCCATAGGCATTCATAATGAGCATGTCCACATTTGTGAAATCATGTCTGAACTTGGACGTGCTAACCTTTTTTCTGGATGTTCTGACTTGGATGCCCCAGATTGCAATCGGGCGCCTTTGTAAAATGTGCCTTCACGAGCCTATAAAATACTATTATTTATTTATTTATTAGTATTTAGCTCATGCCTTTCCAATGGTACTTCAAGGTGAGTAACATTCAGGTACGTAGCTATTTCCCTGTCCCCAAGGGCTTACAATCTAGGGGTAAACCAGCAGGAATCAGGGCCAGATTGACACTGCTCGTAAGCAGGTGTAAATGCTTAAGCATATTTTGTAAATTACATGCATAAATCAGGGCTCCACCCATGCACTCCTTAAAACTCACCCCAAAGTATGTCTATACCCAGGTCATGTAAAAGTACATGTCCTTGTCGCTTTTGCCTGACCTGCAAAAATGGTAAATGCCACAGTGGAGGTTATCATATAAAGTTTATTTGAACATAAAAGAGCTTTTATAAAAATACTCCAAGGTTCATACGTGTGCATACTTTCACATGCATGAACCCTGTGGCATTTATCACTTTTCCAGGGCAGGCAACTAGCAACAGCCAAGGCTGAGACATGCATGGATGATTGTGTATTTGTTCGCAGGTGATCGGTCGCAGCCCCTTACAAGTTTCTGACCTTCAATGCAGTGTGGCTGAGTTTACTTAATAGCAGAGCTGTCAAGGGAGAGCAGTTCCCAGGTGGGAGATTTTCATCACATACCACCTGCCTCATAACCACTCTGCCTCTGTTGTGTTAAGTTCCGTCAAGTCAGTGTTGACTCATGGCGACCCTCTGGATAGTTGTTCTAAACTCAACCCAACTAGACATACAGTTCACTGTATAATATTGTTAAGTACCCTCATGTTATATGTAACCCTCCAATTGTGCTATCTAAATGTTGTTAAATACCCTCATGATAAATGCCGTACCCTCATGTTAAATGTTGTGAAATACCCTCATGTTAAATGTAACCCTCCATTTGTGATGTGACCACTTTGATTGTAGGATAAGGTGGTACACAAATCTGTCTACATAAATGAATAAATAAATAAATAAACCATGTTCGGTCTTCAGTCAGGTGGCCAATTGTTGATAGAGTGGTAGCCATAGCTGCTGTTATTGTATCATCCATCCCACTGATCACCTTCCTCTGCTCTGCCCCATTCTGCCTCCTCTCCATTCCACCCTCTGCCGCTTTGGGATGGGGAGCAGAACAACTAAGGAGTCAGCCACTGCTGATACCCTTTTATTCAGATCTAACATTTTAACATTCATATCTTGATGAAAAGTCTCCTACCTCTGGGTAATTACTCCCATTGTTTGAACCAAGGTATTCAATTTTAAACTAGATAATAGGGGAATGCTGACAGTCGCCTAAGAGCTCATGGTTCAGAAGGATGTATCCTTGATGGATACTAGCAAAAGAGGGAAGTTAGGGTATCCTGACAGAAGAGGTTCCAACAAAGATAAAAGTAACCCAGATGCCCTTAAATACAGAGCAGACAGAGCAGAAAGATTCCAAATTACTGACCACCAGATTGATATGAATAAAATACAACCTCTAAAATGCCTGTATGCAAATGCTAGAAGTCTAAAAAATAAGATGGGAGATTTATAATATATAGCACTAAATGAAAGATTAGATATAATTGGCATCTCAGAGATCTGGTGGAAGGAGGACAACCAATGGGACACTGTGATACCTGCGTACAAACTATATTGCCATGACAGGATAGAGCAAATTGGTGGAGGGGTTGCGCTCTATGTTAGAAAGGGTATTAAGTCAGACAGGATTAAAGTTTTGCAGGAAACAAAATACACTGTAGAATCTCTATGGATAGAAATTCCAAGTAAAAAGAGGAGGACGATGGCAGTGGGTATGCACTAATGTCCATCTGGCCAGAATGAACAGATGAATGATGAAATGTTAAAAGAAATCAGGGAAGCTAACAAAAGTTACAACACAGTAATAATGGGTGATTTCCATTACCCTATCAATTGGGTCAGTGTAACAGCAGGACATGCTAGAGAGATAAAGTTTCTAGATGAAATGACTGCTTCTTGGAGTAGCTGATTTATGAACCGACAAGAGGGAAAGCTATTTTGGACCTAGTCCTTAGAGGAATACAGGATCTCATGCAAAAGATAAGGGTGTCGGCCCACTTGGCAATAGTGATCATAGCATGATTGCGGTTTATTTAATAAATGGAAGAAGGACGGCAAGGAAATCCAGAGAACTACCTTTTAACTTTCAAAAGAGACACTATGATAAAATGAGGAAAATAGAAGAAAAAACTAAAAGGAGCAGCTGCAAAGATTAAAGATTTACATCAAGCGAGGGCGTTGTTTAAAAATACTATCTTGGAAGCCCAGACCAGCTGTATTCTATGCTTTAAGAAAAGTAGAAGGAAGACCAAAGAACCATTGTGTGCCCAGTGTGCAGCAGTGGCCAAGAGAGCAAATAGAATGCTAGGTATGATAAGGAAAGGAATGGAAAATAAAACAAAAGATATTATAATGCCTCTATATCGTTCCATGGTGAGACCGCACCTTGAATATTGTGTGCAATTCTGGTCGCCGTATCTTAAAAAGGATATAGCGATTTTAGAAAAGGTTCAGAGAAGAGCCACCAAAATGGTAAAGGGGATGGAAGGATACTCCTATGAAGAAAGGCTAAAAATGTTAGGGCTCTTTAACCTGGAAAAGAGACGGCTGAGGGGAGATATGATAGAAGTCTATAAATTAATGAACGGAGTGGAATGGGTAAACGTAGATCGATTGTTTACCTTATCAGAATATAGAAAGACTAGGGGACATGCAATGAAGCTACAGGGTAAACTATTTAAGACTAATAAAAGAAAATATTTTTTCACTCAACGTGAGATCAAACTCTGGAATTTGTTACCGGAGGATGTAGTAAAGGCTGTTAGTGTAGCTGGGTTTAAAAAAGGTTTGGACAAGTTCCTGGAGGAAAGGTCCATAAACCATTATTAAGAAGGGACCCAGGATATCAATGCTTGAACCAATACAAGCATTGTGGAACCTGTGTCCCTTGGGGAAACTGCTAGGTACATATGACCTAGATTGGCCACTGTTGGAAACAGAATACTGGGCTTGATGGACCTTGGTCTGACCCAGTATGGCATATCTTATGTTCTTATGTTCTTAACTGCCAGGAAGGTTAAAGGTAAGGTCAGAAAGGCTGTTGTAGCTAAAAAGGTATCTTTTAGGAAATGGAAAAAGGAGCCAAATGACGAAAATAGGAAACACCATAAGCACTGGCAAGTTAGATGCAAGGCATTAATAAGGCAGAAAAAGAGGGAATTTGAAAAAAAGCTTGCTGTGGAAGCAAAATCATATAATAAAAACTTTTTAAAGTACATTCGTAGCAAAAAATCTGTGAGAGAGTCAGTTGGACCATTAGATGATAGAGAGGTAAAAGGGGCACTAAGAGCGGACAAGGCCATAAGCAGAGAGACTGAATGAATTCTTTGCTTTGGTTTCTACTGAAGAAGATGTAAGGAGGCTATCCATGCCTGAAATGGTATTTAAAAGTGATGTATTGGAAGAACGGAAAGAAATATCGCTACCCCAGGAAGATGTATTACAACTATTTGAAGAGTAGCAAATCACCTGGACTGGATGGTATACATCCAAGGGAATTGAAAGAACTGAAATATGAGATTGCAGATCTACTATCTGTGAACTATCATTAAAATCATCTGTTATACCTGAAGATTGGAGAATGGCCAATGAAACACCAATTTTTAGCAAGGGGTGATTTTGGAAATTACAGACTGATGAGCCTGAAGTCAGTCCCAGGCAAAATGGTAAAAACCATTATAAAGAAAAAAAAATACTGAACATGGTCATGGTTTAATGGGAGAAAGCCAATATGGATTTAGCCAAGGAAAGTCTTGTCTTACTAATCTGTTATATTTTTTTGAAGGTTTGAATAAACAGGTAGACAAAGGTGAGCTGGTTGATATAGTGAGTCTGGATTTTTAGAAAGCCTTTGAGAAGGTCTCTCATGAGAGACTCTTGGCGAAATTAAGAAGTCATGGGATAGGAGGCAGTTACTATTGTAGACCAGGAACTGATTAAAAGATAGAAAGCAGAGAGTAGGACTAAATGGCCAATTTTCCCAATTGAGAAAAGTGAATACTGGAATGCCCCAGGGATCTGTGCTGGGTCCACTGCTTTTTGACATATTTATTCCCATTTCCAGGTCATTTATAATGAGTGAGGTGAACAAATCTGCAGATGACAGAAAATTATTCAAAGTTGTTAATACCCATGAGGATTGTGAAAAAATCCTTTATAGACTGAAAGACTGGATGTCCAAATGGCAAATGACATTTAATGTGGACAAGTACAAAGTTATGCATCTAGGAAAGAACCACCCAAGCTATGGTGACACGATGTAAGGTTCCATATTAGGAGCCGCCACCCAGGGAAAAGGATTTAGGCGTCATTGTAGATAGTACGTTGAAACCCTCTGTCCAGTGTGCAGCTGCAGCCAAGAAAGCAAGTAGAATACTAGGAATTATAAAGAAAGGAATGGAGAATAAAACAGAGGATATTACAATGCCTCTGTATCGTTTCATGGTGGACCACACCTTGAATATTGTGTGCAGTTCTGGTCACCATATCTTAAAAAAGAAGAAGAATTAGAAAAGGTACAGAGAAGCACCACAAAAATGATAAATGGGATGGAAGGATACCCCTATGAGGAAAGGCTTAAAGGGTTAGGGCTCTTCAACTTGGAAAAGAGACGGCTGAGGGGAGATATGATAAAGGTCTATAAATTAATGAATGAAGTGGAATGGGTAAATGTAGATAGGCTATTTATGCCATCAAAAAGTAGAAAGACTAGGGGACATGCAATGAAGCTACAATGTAACCCATTTAAGAGTAATAAGAGAAAATATTTTTTCACTGAACGTGTAATCAAACTCTGGAATTCGTTACCTGAGGATGTAGTAAAAGCTGTTATTGTAGCTGGGAAAGGTATGGACAAGTTCCTGGAAGAAAGGTCCATAAAGAGCACCCGGGAAATCCACTGCTTACCCTGGCACAAGCATTGTGGAACCTGTATACCTCTTTAGGAACCTGCCAGGTACTTATGACTGGATTGGCCACTGTTGGAAACAGGATACTAGGCTTGATGTTACTACTACTATTGAACATTTGTATAGCACTACAAGACGTACACAGCACTGGCAGCCACGATGGTCACAATCAGCTCTGAGCATTGTTCAAGCGGCATTGCGTGTTGCCATGGGTTCGAGTTAACGCCTCTTGGCGGGGACTGCACTCCACCATCCAGACTTGCAGTGGAGGCTGCACATTCGGGCTTCAAATCTGCCGAGATTTTCTGTAGCTGGTCGATCACGGATGCCTGATTAGGGGTTGCAGGGGTGGCTTTTCTATTTTTAGCCAACCCCTTCCCCTTCTTTTTCGGTGCCATAAATTGGAAAAGGTGAAAATAGAAACGCTACCCTGCAGCGCCTCAGCTACATGCCGCCATCTTGGTCACAGCCCCAGCTTCCCTCATGGGGATTTCATTTTGAAATCTCTATGTGTAATTTAATGCAGGCACTGTGCACCTGCTTTAATGTGCGTCAAAAGTGTGTGAGTATGCATGTACCCCTGTTGCTATGCTGGCAAGAATTTTCAAAATGAAACTCTGTTTACGAGTCCATGGGTACTTTCCTACAACTCCCTGCCTACAGTCATAGTAAATACGTGCGTGCATGGCATCACTGAATTTTCAAAGTGAGACGACGCATGTATTCCCGCTTTGAAAATGACCCCAGGGAAGTTATGCGCAGACTTTCATGCACAGCTATTCTGGGGCAATTTGCATGCATATGCTCAAATTTTCAGAAACGTGCACATAATTGCAAACACCTCCCCAGCCATCTGCTCAGTCTGGGTAAACCTATGTGCATACAGCAGGGCTGCCACTACCTTTAGGCGGTTTCGGCCTTCTTCTGTCTGTCTCTTCCACCCCCTTCCGACGCAGACTTCTGGTTTGCATAAACTGGAAGTCTGTGTTGGAGGAGTGTGGAAGAGCCAGATAGAAGAAGACAGAAATCATGACCCAGCTCAGAAGCCGTTTGGTAAGTGCTACATTGCGGTTTCTGAGCCATTGCCACTGCTGTGGGCACCAGAGAGGGGTAGCAGTGACTATAGGGAGGGGCGGCAAGATGGAGGGCCCCCACTAGGGCATCTCCAATCCTTGCATCGGCCCTGGCATACAGGCTATACCCGCATATTGGACAGATGATTTTATAAAAGCTTAGTTCTCTGGGCAAAGCATTACTTACCCATAGGAATGTTTTTGCAACTTACCTTCTAGGTATTTGGAATGGAGCAGTGGCTGGGTAAAGGGACCAACACCTTAAACATTTGAGCCAATTTGATTGCAATATTTTGAAGCTTTTGCTTAAAACTGCCAAGTGTGGCAAGTTCCTTTCTGTGTGCTAGGGTTCTTAGACTGATTCTTTTCTTAGCTGGAAAAAATACTTTCCTGCTTTTCATAGGAGTCGAATGGGTGCATGCAGACCTTTGAATGTGGAAATCGGTGATCCCTCGGAGCATGCACAGACACTGTTTCGGGTATGTGTAAAACATTGTTTTCCAATACCAGGTTCAATAGTTAAGATTTGGACTAGAAGGAATGGCTAAGAGGGTAAACATGGCAAAGACCACGCGCTGGAAAGAACTAGAATCCAGTTCTATATGGTGCAGGCTCCACAGTGTCACTTGACTGGAAATGGTAATTTTTGAAGACAGAGTTTAACACGAAAACTTGAGCAGAGAGAGCTAATTTACGCATTGCTGCTTTGCAGGTACGTGTAACACTTATCCTGCCAGGGATTTCAGTGAAAGACTAAGACCCGAGAAGGAAGTGTTTGCAAGGCTTCTGGCTATGCAAAGAAGAAAATGGAAAACTTGCCAGAACAAAGAAACACAGTAAGGTTCAGGAATAATTCTAAAACTTCTAGTTACAAATTGGGTTTCAAAGACTGAAACGAAAGCTTAGGAAGATCAACACTGCAAAAGGGAGGTTAGACGCTGGATTAAATATGCAAGATCCTGAAGGCCTAGATTAAATGGAGAGCGCTAACTCGGTGACTCTATTGTACATATACTCAGCGCTGCTGCTTATATGTATAGCGATGCTGAATAACTGAAATAGGTTACACTTATTCTGGTCTCTTCATCGGCTGAATATCAGGCCCTGGAATTTTAATATTTTAGCTACAAGATCTAAGTGGCTTTAGTTATGCTTTGCCATTTTTTATCTTTATAAAACTTGTATCCATTTTTTTTGTAAAAAGTCTTTACTGTCAAACTGCCAAGGATTTTACCATTTATCACAACATAACAAACGTATTATTGTATACAAAGCAATGGACAGTGAAACTTCTAAATACGTAAATTGATACACGTGCATCATTAGCCAGCTGTGCCCTTTCCCGCCATTTGTTTTTTACTCTTTTTCTCCCTCTTAACTAACCTGCTCCCCTGTATATCTGCTATACCCAACCTCCCTCGTCTACCTGTTCCTTCCCTCTCTTTTACCAGGCTACTTAAGGAATGTCAGATCCCTGCTAGCCCTGTTCCTTGAATTTCCTCTATAGATCAGAATAGCTCTGCTTTACCGCTGACCTCTGTCATTCCTCTGTCTTCAGCATCCAGTCCACCACTTCATTCGTAAGATTATACCAACATTGTACTGTTGGACCCCGTTCCTGGAACCAGCATTTTGGTATAGTCTTTTTTTGCTAGCATTAATGCTACCGTGATGAATTTTTGCTTGAGAAGTGATATGCCCACCTCTTCCAAAGGGCTCTTGTTCCCAACAAAGCCGTGCATATGCCAACTCCCGAGTAGTTTACGGAAGTTCTTCTAAAGTATTCCAGACTTCTGTCCAAAGAATTTGCAAATGCTGACATTCCAGAAAGGAGCAAATTATTTGCTACAGGATCCATTGGCCCAAAGTTTCATTTTTGCCCCTTTTACCTTTGCCGTGTAAGTTCTTTGAAGTATTTTTTATTGTATTTCCTGCAGGGGAATGTTGCTTAAGTTATGCGGTATATGCCCAAAGAAGTGCTCCATATTTCTGTGTCTAACTCTTCCCCTATATCCCCTGCCTATGCCCCTTCCAAGGTTTCTAAGAAAGAGGAATTGTAAGTTAGTGGCGAAAGTTCTAGTGGGGGGCCCCCCCAAGCAAAATTTTGCTGAGAGCCTCCTATTGTCACCTCCCCATGGCAATCCTCCCCCATTGTCCCCCCTCGCTCTGGCAACAGCATGATTTCCACCCCCCCCCCCCCCATTGTCATCTACTTTGCTCTGGCAGTGGTCGCAACAGCCCTGTGTGGCAAACTTTCCTAAAATGTTTTGTCACTCAGCATTTGTCCCAGGTTCGGAGGTGTTCCTCCTGGGCTGAAATCTAGCAATGAGGCCATTATTATGAGACTTCGGCTTGGAAGCTAACAGCCGGGCCTGGAATGGAGACTGTGTGCTCCCTTCCTGCCCTGGCCTCCCTGCCTTGCGGGGGCTGCTTGGGCAGAATTTATGCCGCTGACCGTAGTAGTATTTCCCTATCCTATAGCACATGGATATCCTGCTCATCTTTGGAGTGGTCTGTAAAAATGTATTATCAATAAATTGCATGTCCCCCTGTGAGTCGATGCTCCCTGTGAGTTGATGTCCCCCTGTGAGTCACTTATAATAGTGCTGAGCCTGTGAACAAGTGGGAATGGAGAAGCTCCCACTTTCTCTTGATGTTGCTTAAACATCAGGAAGACATTCCCTCCCCTTTGTCTCATTTTCCCCAAGTATCTACAAGTATTTCTATGTTTCTATATTCAAGAAAGCATGGGACAAACACAGAGGATCTCTAAAGGTAAAAAGGGGACTGTTGTAGTTGTTATGGAAGGACAGACTAGATAGGCCATGTGGTCTTTTTCTGTCATCATATTTCTATGTTTCTATGTTTCTAACCTCAATCTGCCATAAAAGTGGGACATTTCCATGCCCACCAGAAAGGCTGGATTCCGAACCAGCGTCACCTGCGTTCCCAAGCCTTACCCTCCGTCCATCCCAAGCTTTTCGAAGCGTCTGCCATAACCGCATTTTGGTCCCCATCTTCCTCCAACAGAGCTTTGGTACCTGCAATAAAAAGCTATAGATGTAGCTCCAATTATCTCACAGCCCTTTTGGGACAAATTTAGAGTCTTTTGTTTGCAAGTCATGTATCGTTCTCATCAAAGTGGTTTACAATCTGTAAGTGTCCTTTGTGAGATTGAAATCACCTCTCGTGATGAAAGAATATTCCTTACTGTAGACTATTAATTTAGCTGCTATCACAGAGAAACATTTATGATTATAAACACACTATAAAGCTGGCTATCAGGTAAACTGATACCTCCTATCCGTTTATTAAGCATGAGTTCTTTCCTATGCAGCCAGAAGAGAATCATTTACAGAGGGTACAACAATCTAGGCAGCACCACTTTTTTTTACTAAAGCCACCTTTCCACTGGGCAAATAAGCATTTTATTTGTTGTAATTTGGCAGACACATTCTTTCTGTACATGATCAGCAAATTGGCATTCAGATATACCCCAGATACTTTCACTATCCTTGGCCCGCAATAAGGGAAAGTTTACCATCTGCCAACATTGGCACCTTTGTGTAACCGCCCTTGCCTTGGATTTTTTGAAGTTTATTTGCAGCCCCAAAAAATAGCTGAAGCATTGTATGGTTTGGAGTATTTTGGGCAAATTTTTAGTAGCTTGCTCAACAAAAAGAAGCATGTCATCAGCAAATGGGTTCATTTTATATTCTTGCCTCCCATTTCTGATACCTGCCCAGTCCTGGGCCTGTTAGAGCTTCATAGCTAATGGCTCCAGGGAAAGAATAAACAAAAAGGGTGAAAGTAAGTATCCCTCTCTGGTTCCCCTTCTAAGTGAAAACCTCTGTGAGCTTACTATTTGTGCTATGTCCAAAAAAAGCCTTCTATCTCAAACTGTTGTAGTACTTGAGAATAAATATCCCTATGACATTTTGTTGAATGCTTTTTCTCCATCTATACTAGCTAAAGTAGGTTCCCCCCTTTCTCTGGGTAGCCTCACGAAGGACTAGCATAGCTTTCAACATATTGGCTGAGGCATATGTCTCCGGACAAAACCAATTTGATTTTCATAAACCAAGCATACGATCACCCAACTCAACCGCTGCACAAACAATGCTGCTAAAATTTTTACGCCTTGATTAAGTAACAATATAGATCTATATGAGCCCAGTAACAAGGGGTCTCTACCCAGTTTGGGGAAAACAATGATGTGGGCATGGGACTGCGTGATTCTCAGTGCCTTCCGTTCTCTGGTCCCTTCATACAAGGCTAGCACAGGCTCCACTACTTAATCAGTCAAAATCTTGTAAAATTCAGCACCCAGACCATTTGGCCTGGAGGTCATAGATACTTCAGCTTTTTTAGGATACATAAGAGTTCCTCTATTTTCAAGGGTGCATTCACGTATTCTAGTAGTTCCACACATATTTTGGGTAGCATCAAATTGTCAAAGAAGCTAGTGCACTGATCTTGGTCCCCTGAGCCAGTCAGGTGGAGGAGTAGCCTAGTGGTTAGGGCAGCAGCCTGGAACCAGGAAGACCAGCGTTCAAATCTCACTGGTATTCCTTGTGGCCTGGGCAAGTCATTTAACCCTCCACTGCCTCAGGTACAAACTTAGATTGTAAGTCCTCTTGGGATAGGCAAATGCCTACTGTACCTGAATGTAAATTCTCTTGAACTACTACTGGAAAGGCATGAGCTAAATAAACAAATAAATGTCTAGATCCCTATAACATTGATCAAACTGGGCCATAATTGCAGACTTGATGTGAATAGGGCAGGTGCAAGCAGCGGAGGCCCCCTAGGTAGGCCCCTCATCCAAGGACTGCAGTAGTGACAATGGCATGGAAACCATGACACACTGCTGCACCTTCTAGTATCTGCTGCTTCTCTTTCCCTCCGATGCAAATTTCAGGTTTATGCAAGCCCGAAGTCTGTATCAGAGGTGGGGCAGAAGCAGCAGGAACCATGACACAGCGCCAGAGGGTTTAGGCAAGCACTGTGTTGCAGTTTCCATGGCATTACCACTACGGCAGCGGTGGCAATGGGCACCCTAGAAGGCGACTGCCTAGTCTGCCTAATGATCATGCCAGCCCTAAGTGTGGATCATTTCCCCCTGGGGGTAACGAAAACCTGTCTCCAGGTGCCTTTTCCTTTGGGGATGCATTAAATTTGCAAGATGTTTTCCAGCATTACTATCCCAACAATACAAATTGAGGACCATTCTGAAGGTGAACGTCCGGTCCGTCTGGATGTCCAGAAATCTGGGCGGCCCAGAAATGCACCCGATTCTGCTCCCACAGGGGCTAGACACCCCTATGAGAGCAGAATCTCAGCCCCGTGGCTGGACGTCTGGGGAGATGCCTCAATTCCGGCACCACAGACATCCAGCCACTTGACCGGCTAACTCAGCCAGGCTCCTTAATGGAGTCACGGTGCCATGGCGTCATGTTGCCCTGACACCACGGTTCCATTAAGGAGCCGCAATCCCCGGTACCCCCAACAACTTTCCTTCCCCAGTCTGACCCCTGATGCGGCCTTCCAAAGGCAGGGTCAGGCTGCTGGGAAGCTCCTCACCTCACTAACCTGGCCCTGCGCAGCCGTCCCTGTGTCCAGGGGAACTTATTCCACTTCCAAGGTGGAATAAGTCTCCCGTCGATATTGGCAACCCAGGACATACAGGGCCGACTTCAGGATCGGGCCTGTATGTCTGGGGTCACATCCCCGCCTACCACCCGCCCTCTCTCCTCCCTCGGCCCGCCCCCATCCTGAGCTCCCTGCACATCTCCTATGTACGTGTGGGGAGCTTTGGGTAGGGGATACAGTCCCAGAGTTTAGCGGAGATGGACGTCCGACCCCGACATTCATCCCTGCTAAACGTGGCTTGGAATGACCCCCACTGTTTTTACAGTATACTGTTTGATATTTCCCAAAGTCCTTTGATTCACTAGTACTTAAATAGTAGTTAAAAAGGAAAATAAAAAGGAAAATAAGGTGATACGTTTTTAATGGACTGACTTAATACAATTGTAGATTAGCTTTCTAAGGTAAAACCATCTTGTTCAGGCCAGGCAGTATGAGCAACAGATATTGATATTAAAATATATATGCAAGAATCTATACATCATTACATGGAAGGAGGGGAGGGGGAAGGGATGGATGGTTGATCAGAGGGTGACTAGGCTGTTACAGAGTTTATAAAGTGATAGAAAGTACATGTATTATATTTTATCACTGGCAGAGCATGTTACATACTGCACACAGCCCTCCTCTCACATAGATTATACATTTCTTTGGAAAATGCTGCAACTCCCTGGCAAATTCCAACAGATCTTGATCTCTTCTCTTTTGCTCCACCACGTCCGTAATGATTTTGGCCTGATGAGCGCTTTAACTGCCTCCCAATATACCACATGTATTCAGGATCCTGAAGGCAGATGCATTATCTTAGTAAGAGTATTACAATGGTTGAAAGTAATTCTGTGTAATGTCCAGTGTTTATAATCATAATTTTTTCTCCTCCTTTTCCTTCTCTCCTACCCCCTCCATTTCTTAACACATTCTTTGCGCACACACCCCATTCTCACTAGACTTAACTTAATCATCATTCATTCACCTAATTCATACGTCACCATCCCTGTACACCCCTCCACCCTAAGAACATAAGAACATAAGATATGCCATACTGGATCAGACCAAGGTCCATCAACCCAGTATCCTCTTTCCAACAGTGTCCAATCTAGGTCATATGTACCTAGCAGTTTCCCCAAAAGTCACAGTTTCCACAATGCTTGTATTGGGTCAAGCAGTGATATCCTGGATCCCTTCTTAATAATGGTTTATGGACCTTTCCTCCAGGAACTTGTCCATATCTTATGTTCTTATGTCCATAAACCATTATTAAGAAGGGACCCAGGATATCAATGCTTGACTCAGTACAAGCATTGTGGAACCTGTGTCTTTTGGGAAAACTGCTAGGTACGTATGACCTAGATTGGCCACTGTTGGAAACAGGATACTGAGCTTGATGGACCTTAGTCTGACCCAGTATGGCATATTTATTTATTTTATTTTATTTATTTATTTATTTATTTACATTCTCTTATATACTGCACTATTCTGCATCAGTGCGGTTTACATTGAACAAACTGAAATTACATTGAACAGGGCATTATAACTTGGAGATAACTATTTTACAGGGAACATGGGCTGTGGAGGGTTAAGTGGCTTGCCCAAGACCACAAGGAGCACCTGTGGGACTAGAAACCCCAGTCCTTCCGGCCCAAGGTTGCTGTCCTCTAGTGGGATTTGAACCCCCGACCTTCCGGCCTGAAGTACCTTGCCCCAACCACTAGGCCACTCCTCCACTCGACATATCTCCTCCTCCTCCACATATCTTATATTCTTATGTTCTTAAACCTTTTTTAAACCCAGCTACACTAACAGCCTTTACTACATCCTCCAGTAACAAATTCCAGAGTTGATTACACGTTGAGTGAAAAAATATTTTCTTTTATTAGTCTTAAATAGTTTACCCTGTAACTTCATTGCATGTCCCCTAGTCTTTCTATATTCTGCTAAAGTAAACAATCGATCTACGTTTGCCCGTTCCACTCTGTTCATTAATTTATAGACTTCTATCATATCTCCCCTCAGCCGTCTCTTTTCCAGGTTAAAGAGCCCTAACCTTTTTAGCCTTTCTTCATAGGGGTATCCTTCCATCCCTTTTACCATTTTGGTGGCTCTTCTCTGAACCTTACTAATAGCGCTATATCCTTTTTAAGATACGGCGACCAGAAATGCACACAATATTCAAGGTGCAGTCTCACCATGGAACGATATAGAGGCATTATAATATCCTTTGTTTTATTTTCCATTCCTTTCCTTATGATACCTAGCATTCTATTTGCTCTCTTGGCCGCCGCTGCACACTGGGCCGAGGGTTTTAACATGTTATCCACAATGACGCCTAAATCTTTTTTCTGGGTGGTGGTTCCTAATGTGGAACCTTGCATCGTGTAACCATAGCTTGGGTTGTTCTTCCCTAGGTGCATAACTTTGCACTTATCCACATTAAATTTCATCTGCCATTTTGATGCCCAGTCTTCCAATTTATAAATATCCTCTTGCAATTTTCCACAATCCACTTGGGTTTTAACAACTTTAAAAGGTTTTGTGTCATCTGCAAATTTGATAACCTCACTCGTTATTACCTTTTCCGGGTCATTTATGAATATGTCAAAAAGCAGTGGACCCAGCACAGATCCCTGGGGTACACCACTATTCACCTTTCTCCATTGGGAAAATTGGCCATTTAGCCCTACGCTCTGCTTTCTATCTTTTAGTGCAAATCATTTTTATTAAGTTTTCACAAATACAGAGAGGAACAGGGGTTCACATAGAGAACCAACAGTATAACATTAACAGAAAAAAAAAAAAAAAAAACAGGTCATCCCCGTAGCCCCCATTGAAACAGACCACACAAAACATCTCAAGCGGGAAGCCTGAAATAGTTGTCAATGGCAGTGGGGCAGCTCCATCAACCCCCCCCCTCTCCCCAGATCCCTTTTGCAGACAAACCTGAGAAGACCCCAAACTACTCCCCCCTCCCCCATCCCTCCCAGCCCCTCTCTCCCACAGTACAGACATTCAGCCCAGTAATCCCTTTCAAGTCTTAACACTCGTACACTCTTTGCAAGTCTTAACACTCGTACCCCCAGAGTTCAAGTTTCCCCACACATCACACCCCCTCATTATCTGTCCCTACACCCCCCAGGAGCCCCCGGGCTGAGAAGTGATGCTCCGTGACCCCTCTCCAGATACTCTCACAGTGCGCCTTCTGCTTGGCCCCCAGGAGTCTCGCTGTGCGCAGCTCGTGGTCTCTCAGAATTAAAAGAGTTCTGCACCATTCCCGAATCCCGGGGGGCGGGCGTCCACCCAATGTCGCAGGATACACTGTTTCGCAATCAGGAAGGCTCTAGTATAAAGCTGCCGAGTAGCC
This sequence comes from Ichthyophis bannanicus, assembly GCA_033557465.1. Lineage (NCBI taxonomy): Eukaryota > Metazoa > Chordata > Amphibia > Gymnophiona > Ichthyophiidae > Ichthyophis > Ichthyophis bannanicus. Next base: position 1,072,542,388 of record CM066033.1, read on the forward strand.
ACGCCACTGGAGGCAGCGGTACTATCATGTCTGGGTCTTTGCCCACCCCCATTAGACACTGCAGTCAAATCTGGAGAGGATTCCCTGGAAGCTATAGCACACACCCCAAACAAACCCCAGTCATACGTGAGCTCCCCTCTCATAGGTCTGCAGGCGCGCAGCTCAGTGTAAATCTCCCCCCAAAACCGAGTTATCCAGGTGCAGCTCCAAAAACGATGGAGTAAGGTCCCTTTATGAGTGCCACACAGCTGGCAGACATCAGTCGAGAGCAACTTCATCTGGAACGCCCGTGTGTTGGGTACATATGCCCTCCATAACAATTTATACTGGATTTCACGTAATTTAATCGATTCCGAGAGGAGCCTGAGATGCTGGAAAGCAGTCTGGAGTAACTCTACCGTAAGGGACACATCATCAGCGTTGCACCACTGCTGTGCCAGTCGTTCCAACGGAGTCCGGTCCCCCCCCGGCCAACACTCCTCACGCCAGGAGCGGAGCGAAAACTTGCCATCTGCGTCCGCTATGAGATCCCACACCCCTCTATCTCGAAACTGAAAACCCATAGACCGCTGGAGCGACTGTATATAGTGTCGCACTTGCAAATAGAAGTAGAAGGAGTGAGGCGCAAGCTGATAGCGCCGGGATAAAGTTTGAAAGGAGTCCAATGCCTCCAGAGATTGCATACGCAATTGACCCAGATGTCCCAGTCCAGCCGCTGTCCAACTGCCTGGAAGTCCTCCCAGGGCACCCGGCGCAAAATCAGCATTCCCCCTCAAGGGCAAACACTCCGTACTGTTCCAAGGCACTCGCTTCTTCTGACATAGAAAGCGCCACGCCTGTCTCAACGCACTAAGATATACCGAGTGCCGCCAGAAACGCGGTAGGCCCAGCGGAGGGCTATGTAGCAAGTAGGCCGGATGATAGGGCGCCGATAGTGTCGCGATCAACCCCCACGGCAGGGCTCCCTCCCCACCCCGGATCAAATTGCGCAAGGGCCGCAACAAAGCAAGAAAATTATAATCCCGGATCGAGAATAGTCCAAGTCCCCCTTCCTCCCTATTACTCATCAAGACCTGGAGCGGGATTCGTGCTCTCCTACCACGCCATAGAAATTGTCGGAGATAGCGCTGAAACAATATGACATCTCGCCGCAACAGCCACAGAGGTAAATGGCGTAAAAGATATATCCAACGGGGCACCTCCATCATCTGAAACAAAGCCAGCCGCCCCATGAGCGAGAGAGGAAGATCTCGCCACCTATGCAGTACAGCCGCCAATCTCTGCATCATGGGGCGGATATTGACATCATATAATCGGGAGATCTGATCTGGTATCTGAATCCCCAAGTAGCGAAATTCCCCATTCGCCCAACGCAAAGGAAAAAACCCTCGCCATTGTCTCCGCGCCCGGCCCCCTACATCTAACGCGACACATTTACTAAGATTAATCCGGAGCCCTGAGAACGAGCCAAAACTCTGAATCACTCCCAAAGCGTACTCCAGTGAAGGCTGAGGGTCACTTAAACACAAAAGCATATCGTCAGCAAACGCGCTGACCTTGATTCCCCCTTGCGGCCATTCAATCCCGTGTATCTCAGGCTCCGCGATGAGAGCCAGGAGTAAAGGTTCCAACTGCAGAACAAATAAGAGGGGCGACAGCGGGCAACCCTGCCGAGTACCTCTGCGGAGTTCAAATGGTGCCGAGAAAGTTCCCCCACTGGCCACACACGCCAGCGGTCCCGCATATAACGCTCTCACCCACGAAAGAAAGGCACCCTCAAAGCCAAATTTTTTGAGCGTTTCGAACATATAAGCCCACGACACTCTGTCGAAAGCCTTCTCGGCATCAAGGCTCACCAGGAGAAGAGGCGCCCCCTGGTGCAGACAATGTTCCATGCCCAGAAGTACCCTACTAATATTAGTAAAAGCATCCCGGCCTTTAACAAAACCCGATTGATGGGCACCAACGAGCCGGGGCAAAACCTCTTGTAGCCGGGCCGCCAGGACCGAGGCCACCACTTTCATATCATAGTTGATTAAAGAGATGGGGCGATAAGATGCAGGGTCTTCCGGATCTCGGCCCTCTTTTGGAATGATAGTAATGGCTGCCGTTCGCATATCTCGCGGATATGAACCTCGCTCCTGCGCCTCCTGATACACTGCCATCAGAGTAGGCACAATATGGGGCATCAATATCTTGTAGAACTCTGCACCATAGCCGTCGGGGCCCGGAGCTTTATGTGCTTTCCCTTTCTTTATCACAGCTTGGATTTCTGCGCAAGTTATCCCAGCATTTAAAGCCTGAAGTTCAGCCTCCGTCACTCGAGGTAAAGACACGGCTGTAAGAAACGCGCTCTCCTGTTCTCTATTCTCCGCATCTGGGGTATATAAATCCTGATAATATTGACGAAACACCTGCACAATCTTTGGCATGGTAGTCTGCTGCACCCCCTGGCTGTCCCGGATCCGAGTCACCCCCTGGATGCCTCCTCTACGTTTAACTAGTCTCGCCAGTAGACGTCCCGACCGATCACCAAAACGAAATAATTGGTGGCGATAATATTGTAGCGACTGTACTGCACGCTCCTGGAGCACCTCATTAAGAGCTCTCTGCACTTCAAAATATGCCGCGAGGAGCTGCGGTCGAGCCACAGCCGCTCGCTTCGCCTCCTGTAATTGGCGTGATAACTCCATGAGCCGCGCGTCCAATCTCCTCCTCTCCCTTGCAACATACGCTATAATGTGTCCCCGGAGCACTGCTTTCCCAGCCTCCCAGAAGGTCATTACATCCACTTCTCCGGTGTCATTCCGACTAAGATACTCCTCCCACTGGCGGATCAAATAGGTTCGGAAAACCTCATTTTGCCAAAGATGCCCCGGGAATGCCCAACGGGCTCCACCCTGGGATCCTCCTCTCCAATCCAACACCACCTTAGCATGATCGGACACTACAATAGGATCAATTTCCACTTTGACCACTTTTCCTAAGCTCGCTCTCGAAATCAAGATGTAATCAATCCGGGACCAGGTTTGGTGTGCTCTCGACAGATGTGTATAATCTTTTTCCCCACCATGCAAGACCCTCCAGGAGTCCACCAAGCCCCCCAACTTACACAGGTAATCTACCCCTTTATTACGCCAAGCCCCAGGAGAAACCCCCCCAGCGGATCTATCCAAGAGCGGGTCATGCGGGCAGTTAAAATCCCCCGCCAGTATCAAAGGTATTGTCGGGGCCCCTAACACTTTCCCCAGGAGTAACTGGAAAAAACGGTGATCATATGTATTTGGGGCATAGATGTTTCCCAGGAGCAGCTCTTGTCCCTGAATCTTGGCATGTAGAAAGAGGAACCTCCCATTCGGGTCCGCCTCCTCTCTAATCACCTCCAGTGTTAAACCTTTTTTCACCAAAATCGCCACTCCACGCTTCTTTACCTTCGTAGAAGCGGCGTATACCTGCCCCACCCAATCTTTCTTCAACTTAGTGTGTTCAACCGCAGTTAAATGGGTTTCTTGTAATAAAGCTATATGTGTATGTCCCTTCTTCAGGGCCTGCAGCACTTTCGTCCTTTTTACAGGCGTATTCAGCCCCCCTACGTTCCAAGAAACGACACGTAGATCATCACTCATTCAGCTCACACCATGTACGTCTCATCCCACAGGACTCCCATGCATACCAACGTTCCAAGTCGCCCAGCCTCGACTCAGAACAGTCAAACAGCAATCTCTCCCTCCGGGCGCATAAGTGTTTGGATAATAGGCGCTGTTGTTTGCTAATCCATAGCCACCATAGAACACACTCACTCTCTGTCTGTACTGCATACCTACCCCCCCTCTCATATGCCCCCGAACACTCACAGCAATATTCCCCCTGAACCCCCCACACATCCTTCCATACATCCCTCAATTCCCACCCCCCGCCCCCTGCCTCCCCCCTCCCACCCGCCCTCCCCCCCACCCACCCCCAAGGTAAAACATACCCAGCAGCACGCCCGGCTAACTGCGCCAGGCTCGGGGCCCACTTCTTGTGCACAGCAGGGCTATCTCGCCCCCCCCACAAATACACAGCACAACTCTCGATGAGTATACCCCCTCCCCCACCCAAGACAAACTAAAGCCAATACAGTCCCCATTCAAACCAGCGATCCTACAGTGGACTCTGCACCGGATCTCATCTATCTCGCAGCAAAACTACATCTGCTTCACCCCTCTGAAGGACACTGGCACTGATATTCCCCCATTAATGTGATGATAAACCTTCATAAATAAAGATCAACCAAAAATAAATATATACAATACAGTCCCCCCACCCACCGCCCACCACACACCTCGTAACAAGCCCCACAATAGCAGAGAAAGTCCCAAACATCCAGTGAGAGGCGTAGGGCCGGGCGCGGCCACGCGGTGTCTCCTCCAGGTTCAGCAATTAGGAAATCACCCAGTTATCAGCATACCAAAGCCACTGCACTAGCCAAACCTGTCGAACAGGCCAATACAACACTAAGGTAGTGTCAGGTGGCAGATGTCCCTTCAAGTCAAAGACACCGGGCTCCCCAAGGCCTCCACAAACTTCCGGGCTGCTGCCACAGTGCTGAGAACATGATTCCTCCCCTCATGGAACACTCGTAGCGTCGCGGGGAAGGCCAGTGTGAACCGCAGTTGCCGCTGGAATAAAGTAGAGCAAAAGGGGGAGAACTCCTTGCGCTTCGCCGCTACAGAAGCCGAATAGTCCTGAAACATGAGGACTTTGTGATTGTCCAGCAATAGTGACCGCTTCTTGCGATAGGCCTGGAGCAATTGCCACTTGTGTTGAAAATTCAAAATGCGAGCAATCACAACTCGGGGTCGCTGTGAAGCCTCCGACTTAGGCCCAATACGGTGCACCCGCTCAGCTCTTATTTCTCCCACCAGCTGCTCCAACCCAAGCTCTTTGGGCAGCCAAGACTCCACCAGCGCCTGCAGCAAGTTTTCAGTGTGTGCTTCAGGAATGCCCACTAACCGCAGATTATTCCTGCGTGAACGATTTTCTAAATCATCCACTTTTTCCTTCAGGGCCTCAATAGTCTTCTGCATGGCTGTGTGCTCACGTGTCTGCAGCCCCTCGGCCTCCTCAATCGCGGACACCCGATGCTCAAGTTCTTCGACCCGTTGACCAAAATCAGCCAGGGTCTCTCCGACAGCCTCGAGCTTGGTCAGTATGCGGTCAAATTTCGGCTCCAGGAATTTAGCAACCTCCTTCGCTAACTCTTCCGAGCTCGATTCCACGCTCTCCGCATCCGGCGACCGCGGCTGTATCATGGTGGATGCCATCTTGCTCGCGGAGGCCACCCCCGACTTCGCCACCTTTTCCCGCTCCTTCCTGGCCGTGAGAGGCATTGCGGAGAGTAGTAAGTTGCTCTACACCGGCAGCAAATCTTGCGGTATCACCCCCGATGCTCTGGTGGGGTTACAGCCAGGGGGGGGGGGGTCAAAGATCAATAGAAAGGCAAGATAGCCCCGGAGCAAGGAGAGATGCGTCTCACCCGCTCATGCGTCACGTGGTTCCCTGCTTTCTATCTTTTAACCAGTTCCTGATCCACAATAGTACACTGCCTCCTATCCCATGACTCTTTAGTTTTCCCAAAAGTCTCTGATAAGGGACCTTGTCAAAGGTTTTCTGAACGTCCAAATACACTATATCAACCGACTCACCTTTGTCTACCTGTTTATTCACACCTTCAAAAAAACATAACAGATTAGTAAGACAAGATCTTCCTTGTCTAAAGCCATGTTGGCTGTCTCCCATTAAGCCATGACTATCTACATGTTCAGCAATTTTGTTCTTTATGATGGTTTCTACCATTTTTCCCGGTACTGACATCAGGCTCACGGATCTGTAGTTTCCTGGATCCCCCCTGGAACCCTTTTTAAAAATTGGTGTTACATTTGCCATCCTCCAATCTTTAGGTATTACAGATGATTTTAATGATAGTTCACAGATAACTAATAGCAGTTCTGCAATCTCATATTTCAGTTCTTTCAACACCCTTTTATTTATTTATTTATTTATTTATTTACATTCTCTTATATACTGTGCTATTCTGCATCAGTGCGGTTTACATTGAACAAACTGAAATTACATTGAACAGGGCATTATAACTTGGAGATAACTATTTTACAGGGAACATGGGCTGTGGAGGGTTAAGTGGCTTGCCCAAGACCACAAGGAGCACCTGTGGGACTAGAAACCCCAGTCCTTCCGGCCCAAGGTTGCTGTCCTCTAGTGGGATTTGAACCCCCGACCTTCCGGCCTGAAGTATGTATATCACCGGATGATATACATCCCTTGGATGATGTATATCATCCGGTCCAGGTAATTTGTTACTCTTCAGTGTATCTAATAGTTGTAATACATCTTCCCAATGTATCGATATTTCCTTCAATTCTTCCACACCTTTAAATACCACTTCAGTCATGGGTAACATCCCTACATCTTCCTCAGTAAAGACTGAAGCAAAGAATTCATTCAGTCTCTCCGCTATCACCTTGTCGCCTCTTAGTGCCCCTTTAACCCCTCTATCATCTAATGGACCAACTGATTCTCTCTGACTCTCCAGTACCTTTCCCTCTTTTCTCTTAATCTTCCCTTCCTTCACCCCCTACCATCATTCCCTGTCACGCTTCTACTCTCCCCCTCACTCACACACTATAAAGTCTATTCTGTCCCGCAAATAGCGGGGATGGATGTCCTGTTGGGACATCCATCCCCACTGTATGACCCCTGCTGGCACTGTCTAAAGCCTCCCTGTATGAACAAGGAGTTTGTATGGGAGACTTGGACGGGGGGGGGGGGGGAGACGGCGTTATGGAGGCAGAGTTAGGGCAGGCAGTGGGCAGTCCACGGCACCGGATGTACATGGCCGATTCTGAGGTCAGCCCTGTACGTCCGGGGTCGGCAGACTGGATGGGGGACTTATTCCACCTAGGAGGTGGAATAAGTCCCCCTAGACATCAGGGGATGGGAGGCCTGGTCAGCATCAAACAGGTGAGGGGGTGCAGGAGATTCCCCGCAGCCCGACCCTGATCATGGAAGGCCAGATGGGGGTTGGGCTGTGGGATAGGACAGAGTGGTTGGTGGCCGGGGATCGCGGCTCCTGAATGGAGCCACGGTGCCATGGCAACCAGATGCCATAGCACCATGGTTCCATTCAGGAGCCTGACTGAGTTAGCTGGACTTGGCTCAATACATGCAGGCCGATTGGAATAGGGACTGGCCTGCACATACAGACCCCTGACCTGATTCTGATCCTGCAGGGCGCGTCTAGCCCCTGTGCAATCAGAATCGGGTCTGCCTCTGTGCATCCCGTTCTGACCAGATGCACAGAGGCATGGACGCACACTATGGAATGTGCCTGCACTTATTTTGCATACTCCCATTTTTTGCAACTCTAGAAATATAAACCAAAACTTACATCAACTTTAAAACGATTAACACTTAGTAAGCACTAGTTAGAGGGCATATGTTCACTCCTACTATGCTTACAAATATCCAGTTTTTCCATTGTACTGGGCCTTGTCCTTGACAGTGTTCCAAGACAGCCATTGTCTCTTAGGTCTTCAGTACTGTAGTTGGATGCCCTATCAAACCCTAAGGTCTGGCAGCTATGTGGCACATTGCAGTGAAATATTGTGGTGTAATATTGTAACCACCTGTGGTATTATGCAAACTCTCATGCTCCTGTACTAAGACAAAATAGTAATGGTAGGAATATCAGTCAAGGAGAAAGCAGGTACCTAATGAACCAGGCCTGCCGGTAATCAACCCATCCTATTCATTGACATCAGCCCGGTTTTACCCACTACATCCACTCATGATTTAGCGTTTTTGTCCAGCCTGTCAATGCTAGGCATTGCGAGACCATACGTAGAAACCACAGCATATGTCCATAGTCAGAGAAGCCTCCGCTTAGGCCTGGTGAAAGCTTATTCCTTACCAGATCCAAGGCCTAGAAGTCAAGGATGAAGTAATCCAAAAGCTCGTAGGAGACATCAGTACAATTCCATCACAGGCATACTTGTAATGTCCACCTATATAAGAGTCCACTAGTTTTCATGGTGCCTTACACCGGTGGCAAATTGTCCATGAAGCTTTTAGGGTGGTCAGTGTCATGGAAAGTTAGGGATTTATTTTCATATATAACACATACTTTAGCTGAAAAATGGATCCCCCTCCCTTTAAACGGTCCTGTATAGTAAGGAGCTAGTGCCCTTCGGCTTTCAGCAACTCATACTGAGTAATCGTGAAAGAATTTTGTACCTGTATACTTCAGGTCATGCCTGTTGTGATAGGCCAGTATACTATTGTGCATCAGGAACTGGTTAAACAATAGAAAGCAGAGGGTAGGGATAAATGGCCAATTTTCCCAATGGAGAAAGGCAAATAGTGCAGTACCCCAGGGATCTGTGCTGGGTCCACTGCTTTTTAACATATTTGTAAATGACCTGGAAATGGGAATAATGAGTGAGGTAATCAAATTTGCAGATGACACAGGATTATTCAAAGTTGTTAAAACCCAAGAGGATTGTGAAAATTTGCATGAGGACCTTAATAAATTGGAAGACTGGACATCCAAATGGCAGATAAAATTTAATGTGGACAAGTGCAAAGTTATGCACCTAGGAAAGAACAACCCAAACTATGGTTGCACGATGCAAGGTTCCACATTGGGAACCACCACCCAGGAAAAAGATTTAAGTGTCATCATGGATAACATGTTAATACCCTCTGTCCAGTGTGCAGCGGCGGCCAAGAGAGCAAATAGAATGCTAGGTATCATAAGGAAAGGAATGGAAAATAAAACAAAGGATATAATAATGCCTCTGTATCGTTCCATGATGTTACTGCAACTTGAATATTGTGCGCAATTCTGGTCACCGCATTTTAAAAAGGATATAGCGTTATTAGAAAAGGTACAAAGAACAGCCACCAAAATGGTAAAGGGGATGGAAGGATACTCCTACGAGGAGAGGCTAAAAAGGTTAGGGCTCTTCAACCTGGAAAAGAGACGACTGAGGGGAGATATGATAGAGGTCTATAAATTAATGACTGGAGTGGAACGGGTAAACATAAGATCGGTTGTTTACATCATCAGAATATAAAAGGACTAGGGAACATGCAATGAAGCTACAATGTAACTCATTTAAGACTAATAAGAAAAATGTTTTTTCACTCAACGCATAATCAAACTCTGGAATTCGTTACCGGAGGATGTAGTAAAGCTGTTAGTGTAGCTGAGTTTAAAAAAGGTTTGGTCAAGTTCCTGGAGGAAAGATCCATAAACCATTATTAAAGGAGACTCGGGAAATCCACTGCTTGTCCCAATACAAACATTGTGGAACCTGTGTCTTCTGAGGAAACTGTTGGAAACAGGATACTGGGCTTGATGGACTTTGGTCTGACCAAGTATGGCATTTCTTATGTTCTTAGATTATTCCCAAGTCTGCCCCCCTACACCCTTGTACTATTGCTCCTTTCTTCCAGAGCTTCCTTTTCATTTAAAGAGGTCTGCATCCTGTGCATTTATACCTTGGAGATATTTGAGTGTCTTGTCATATCTCTCCTCTTCTGCTACTCTTTCAAAGTATGCATAGTTAGTAACATACTTGTATGATGGCAGATAAAGACCAGTGTGGTCCATCTATTTATTATTTATTTATTATTTATTGCAATTTCTTATATACCGCACTATTCGGCATCAGCGCGGTTCACATTATAACACAACGACCATTACAACAAGCTGTTTGGTTTTACATTGAACAGGGGTACAAACTTGGATAACAGGGATAAACTATATACATGAGATATTTACATGGCTAGAATTGAATAACAATATCATAATGAAAGTAAGGGTCGTTTCCAAGTGGGTCATTTCTTCAGTCATTCATTTCATCTAGTCTGTCCAGTAAGGTGGCTAAAATAGGTGTACCCGCCACATCTTTGCAGGTCACCTCCCCCCCCCCCCCTCTATGCTGCTGTAGGCCTGATTCTGTCCCGGATGAAGATCTCCTTTGTACGTCCGGGCTGAGCTGGATGTATAAAGGAGATTGCGATTCTGATCCCGCGGGTCACGTCTAGCCCTGTGGGATCAGAATCGCGAATAGGCATGTACATGCAGGCCGGTACTGCGATTCAGTCTTAGCCTGCATGTACATATCCTGCCCGACTAACTCAGTCAGGGCATTTAAATGGAGCCGCGGCGCCATGGCGTCATGTTGCCATGGCACAGCAGCTCTATTTAAGACCCGCAATGCCAGCCGCCTGCAAAAAGAGTTAATTCCCTGCAGTCCAACCCCAGGATTGGGCTGCGGGTAATTAACTCTGGCCCCCCCAACCCCAACTGCGCCCTGATGATGACAGCAAACGATGTCCAGGGAGGTTATTCCACCCAGGGGAATAACTTTCCCAGCCATTTCGCTGGCCCTGGACATACAGGGCCAACATTAGAATTGGCCCTGGACATCTGGGGCCAGCAACTGCCCACTGCCCTCCCACTGTCTGCCCCCAGGCTGCCTCTTCCCCGCCCCCGACTAACTTTCCAGGACAACCGGGGCCTGCTTAAGACTGTTCCCATATTTGTATTTATTTTATTTATCCATTTTTATATACTGCTCTATTTTTGAGTCAGAGTGGTTTACATATAACAATAACAAGGTTGTAAGGCACACTTTGCATTTGCAAAGTTACATAGAATATTATAACATAATGATTTACTTAAGAAGATAGTGAGGTGAGTTAACAGGGTGGCGATGGTATAGTGTTAGAGAGAGTTGGAGGGTGTAAGGGGCGTGTACCAATGAAGTTAACATAGGAATGGGAAGTATACTACATCATGAGACTGCTGGTTGTTGCATTGCAAACAAGTTCACTTAGCCTATTTGAATAGGGCTATATGCTGTATGATGAAGACCATTGACCATTTTAATATCCATCTATGGGCCAACCCCATTCTTTTGATATCCTTTTGAAGGTGTGGTCTGCAGAACTGCACACAGAACTCCAAATGAGATCCGCTTCCTGCAGAATCTTGCGCAAACATACCTTAAGGCAGTCTGTAACTATTACTACTGAATGGGACTCCCTCCCTTCCTTGACAGGTTGGCCTGAGGGGCGGAGACATGCATGGCATTTGAAGCCCGGCTTGCTAAATTATTAGTCTGATGCCAGTTGATTTTCCTGCACTCATTTTTGCACGCACCTATTATTTCCCTCACTTATCTATTAAAAGTTGTCTATACAAGCTTGCTGTTTATTCTTGGAGTTGCTCAAAGTTTTATATCATCAGTCTCTGTTCAGCTATGTCTTGGAAACAAATGGCCTCCAAGCGTTTCTTTGGCTCACACTCTAATTGCAGTGAGACATGATTCAAGCTCTGAATGCTTTTAGAATCTAAGGGGCAATGGATGGTGCAGAAGCAGGTGTGCAGCACTTAGACATAATTAAACATCTCCTGGAGATATTTACTTGCACAGCAAAGTAACAGTGCTATGTGCCACACAGTTAAGTGTGATGGAAAAGGTTTTATTTTATATTTTTAAAGAGTAGCTTGGATGAGGCTTTTTGGTGTCCTGACCTCAGTCTAGATGGGAATTATAGCCACAGTCCATTGTCCCTCTAGGCGGGGAAACCTCCCTCACATCCTCATGGTGCAGTGGCTGGCTGCCAAAGACACCTGCCCCCCCTGCACCCCAAGGGAGTAGTTAATATATGGGCTAGATTTTCCCTCCCAAAGGAGTATCCTCCCAGCATTAGGTCACTGGTTAGAATTAACCTCCCCTGTTTTGGAAAATGACTAGTTCCTCTCCAGATTATATTAAAGTTTTTAGTAGAACCCAGTGTTGCCATTTCCATAGTTTTCCTGTCCAATTGGATGACTTTTTCGCCTGGCCCACTGGGAAAATTTGCGGATTGCCAATGTTTGAGTGATTTGCCCTGCCACGTTTCGCAAGAAAACTACAGAAAATAAGCAAAAACGTATGAAAAAAGTGAACTCTCGGCTTCAAAAACAGGTCACATTTTTCAGCTGCATTTCATTGGTCAGGGCCCAGAGCAGCTGACCGATGAGATGCGGAAGGATGGGAATGATTGACTGCAAAATTACATCCAATCACAGAAGGGAAGGGCATGGCCATGTGGCCGAGTGGACATGGCCACACCTGATTCGCTGCCAAACCAGCCAATCAGGGAAGGAAAGGGCAGGGTTAAGGGCAGGGCGGGGCGAAGAGTGAGTTGTTGTTTTGGGCTTGTTTTAAACCCAGTTTGGATTAGTACTAGGGAGATTTTCTGGCAACCCTGGTAGGACCACTGAAGATCTCTGCTGCTTAAAGCAGTGACATCTAAAGGGTCTCTACAACATTTTTACAAAGAGCCTGCATGCTCACCTAATGCTATAACTCAGTACACTTTTACATTTTTTTTTCATTTATTGGCTGTTTATATTCTGCTTGTCTGACAATGCTTCCTCCCCTCGTATCACCCAGATCTGTAAAACCAGGAGCTGGGTTGAAACCACCATGCTACAGCAAGGTTACCAGATTTTTTGCAGTGGCGGGGGAGGGGGGAGGGGAGGGAGGAGGAAGGGACATCTTAGTTCCAGGTTTCAACTAGAAGGCATGAAGGCAGAAAGAAAAGTCATTACCCTGTCCCCCTTCATCCAATCCATCTCATGACAGCAACAACATTGCTTCCAAGCAGACAAATCAACAGAGAACTAGATCAGTGATGCATTTTCCCCGTACTGTGCAAAATATAAAGATAATAAATGCAAATTCTAAAAGCTGACATATGCATTTCACTAAATTGAAAATGCATTTCACTAAATTGAAAATTAAAATTATAGTTCTATCCCCTCTGTTCTCATTTCTGGAATTGGGGATAGTAATCTGCCAAACAAATGGGAGTCAGAGACACAGCTCTAAAATTAGGGACATTCACGAAAATTGGGGACATCTTGTAACCTTATGCTACAGCTTTTCAGAAACCACTAGGTAAATGCTGACAAACTAATCCCGACAGGTTGGGGGCGATTCATTTCTTTTCAGCGAGATGATAAGGAGAAAACAACAGGCAGATAAAAAGAAACACAATGTAGTTTTGGAGAACATATCTCACAAAGGATATAAAAAGAAATGGTTCAGAGGAAGGCGACCAAAATGATTTGGAGCCTGCGCAAGAAGATGTATGAGAAGAGACTTGAAGACCTAACTATGTATACCCTAGAGTGGAGAGGAGGGACAGAGGAGATATTGTTTATTATTGTTTATTATTGTTTACCAGATTCTTGATATACCACCCCCCATTACATCGGGGCAGTTTACAATATAAAATCTTCACATTAGGAAAAAGGAAAAAGAACTACAATAACATACAGGAAAGAAAAGGAAAGGTAGAAATAGTGGAGGGATAAAGGAGAAAATAGGGGAGGTCAAAGGGAGGTGTCAAAGGCAGAGGAAAAGAAGTGGGTCTTGAGAAGGGAGCGAAATTTAGGGTAGGATTCTTCGAGACGGAGGGCAAGGGGGAGGGAATTCCAGAGGGAAGGGCCTAGGTAAAAGAAGGCTGATTTCCGGGTGGACTGAAGGTGAGCTTGAGAGGGGGCTGGGAGGTGCAGGCGGTTAATGTGAACGGACCTGAGGCTACGTGAAGGTGTATGAAAAACCAGTAAATTTGACAGATACTGTGGTTTGCGGAGATAGAGTGCTCGATGCACTAACGTAAGGATTTTGAAAGGGATCCGGAACCTAAAGGGCAACCAATGGAGCTGACGTAGTAGTGGGGTGATGTGATCCCGAGGGGAGGCGTGGAGAATCATGCGTGCAGCTGTGTTCTGTATTAACTGTAAGCGCCGTTGTTGATATTGTGGGATGCCAGTGTAGATGGAATTGCAAAAATCCAGACGGGTTATGACCAAAGAAAGGAGGAGGGTGGTGAGAGCCTGAGAGGAAAGAAATGGCCGAATAGAACGAATTTGCCGTAGGCAGAAAAATGAGCGCTGAGAGATGTGAGATATATGGTCGCTAAAGGATAAGGTATTATCAAAGATGACACCCAGGTAACGAAGTTTGGAGACTAGGGAGATGGGAGCACCCGAAAAGGAAGGAGCGAGAGAAGGGACAGTAGAACCATGGGAGAACCAAATAGCTGCAGTCCTAGCAATATTGAGCACCAAGCAATTGGATGAGAGCCAAGAAGAGACCATAGATAGGCACGTGTCCAGGGGAGTGATATCAGGGTGAGAGGAAGAAGTGTGGTGCAGCAGAAAAATGTCATCAGCATAATAGTAACCTGATATCCCCAATTCTTGGACAATTAATGCTAAAGGGGCAAGAAAAACATTGAATAATAGAGGAGCCAGTATAGAGCCCTGAGGGACCCCACATGGGAGTGGAAAGAAATCGGAGGAGGATGAGGCAGAAGTGACAGCAAAAGAGCGGGAGGAAAGGAAGGAATGGAACCAGTGGTGAACCAGCCCGCGAACACCCGTGTCGTGGAGTCTAGAAAGAAGAAGAGAGTGGTCCACCAGATCAAAGGCTGCTGAGAGGTCGAGAGATACCGCCACCGTGATGTCACCCCGATCATGAGCAGTGTGGATCTCGTTCAGAACTGCCGTGATGGTGGTTTCTACGCTATGTCCAGACCGAAAACCAGATTGCCGGGGGTGCAAGTAAAGTGTGGTGTCAAGGTGATGGGATAGCTGTGAGAAAACAACCTTCTCCAGAAGTTTGGAGGCAAAAGGCAGATTGGATACTGGACAATAGTTGGCAGGCACGGAGGGATCCAAGAAAGGAAGTTTCAATAGGTGGCGAACTAGGGCATTTTTCCAAGGACGTGGAAAAGTACCTGAGGACAGACTGGAGTTGATGATGGTGAGAAGAATCTGAAAGAAAGTGGCGGATGGCTCAGAGAACCATGAGGAGGGAATGGGATCCAGGGGACAGGTGGTCTTGTGGGTGGTGGCCAACAATTGGACAAGCTCTGGAGAGGTAACAGCAGAAAAACTAGACCAGGCATGGGACAGCGTAGGAGAGGAAGGGGGAGAGACAGGAGGAGGGGAGGCCAATGCCTGCGGATGAGAAGGGAGAAGTGACCGAAGGTTCTGGACTTTAGAAGAGAAGAAAGATGCAAGCCTAGAAGGGCTCAGAACCGGCCTAACAGAGGATGATTCAGAAGAGGAAGAGGAGTGTAATTGAGAAAGTGAACGCAAGGTGGTAAAGAGGTGCCGAGAACGGTTAGGAGCAGAAGCAATAGAAGCCGAGTAGAAAGAACACTTAGCTTGATGTACACTAGCACGATACTGAGCATGATAGGACTTAAAGCGTTGATAGGAAGCTTCAGACCGAGATTTACGCCAGAGGTGCTCAGTGCGCCTTAGATAGGAGCGCTGTAGGCGAAGTCCATCATGAAACCAGGGGTGATGAACGATGCGGCGTGGAGCACAAGGTCAGAGAGGGGCAACCTGATCCAAGGTGTGCAATAAACCGGAATTCCATGAAGCAACCTGAGAAGAGGGAGATAAAGACAACAGCTCTGTTGAAGGGGGGTGGTAGGCTGTCAAAAATTGCGGTAAAGTTTCTGATGTGAGATGACGGGATAGACGGATAGGTGGCGAAGAACAAGGAGAGCAAGGAGGCAGTGCATGCAGCACAAAAGTGAGGTACAGATGGTCAGACCAGGGGATCAGGGTAGGGATAGGGGACGAGAGCTGGATAGTGAACTTTGCTGGAAAAATAACCAGATCCAGAATATGACCTGCAGTATGTGTTGGGAGGGTGACCGATTGAAGAAGAGAAAGATCATGAAGGAGTGCAGTGAAAGCAGTATCTCTGGCTGAGGCTGGTGAGTCAAAATGAACATTAAAGTCTCCCAGAATGAGAAGTTGAGAGAATTGCAGGGCTAAGTCGGAAATGGAGGAAAGAAGAGAGTCCCAGAGAGGAGGGGAAATAGACGGAGGAGCATAAATTAGTAAAATCTGAATGGTTGGTTGGCCGTTAAGTTGGAGGAGGAGAGACTCCGGGTAACATAACGAAGAAGAAGAGAGTCTAAGCAGAGGGAGTGAGGAGCGGTAGAGGACCGCCACCCCTCCCCCCATTCCTCCCAATGCGCGGAACAGAAATAGTGGCATAATTCGGAGGGAGACAACGAGCGAGTAAGGGGTCTTCACCTTCTTTAAGCCACGTCTCTACCAAAAACAAAATGTCAAGACGCTCACGTTGAATAAGATCATAGATAAGAGTGGCTTTAGATCTGAGCGAGCGACAATTTAGCGAGCCAAGCCGAAGAGACGCAGGCGGAACCGGTGGAGAAGAAAAAGGAGTGGTACCAGGATCAGGTAGGGAAGAGGGAGGGACCAGGGAAGAAGAGTGTAAAGAGATCTGCGACAGCACACTGCCCCTGTAGTGCACCATGCATGGGTTGGAGGGCCAATTACCCCAAATGACCGGTATAGCGGCCATCAGGAATAGCCAGACGAAGAACAGAAAAGGAAAGTACCGGAGCCTCGGCGATACGGGAGGAAGAAACTGTGGGAGACCTGATATAAATCTGCAGGTAGATAGAAGAGGACTGAAGCCAGCCACGAATGCGGAAGTAAGGGACCAGAAGAGCAGGGGGCCGGGGCCGGGGGTATCAGTGACGGAGAATGGGCGAGAGGATAGTGAAACGTCGCCCCTGTCGTCGCCCCAAGGAGCTCGCCCAAGGAGCACGTCCTGCTCCTTGGGCGCGCTCCAACGGCGCGCGCCGCAATGGCGCGAAACGCCATGGGTAGCATCTTTAAATGAGGGAACCCCTCGGTGCACGCACAGACTCGCTTGAGCGCGATGGCGTCACTTCAGGGCGCAGCTGTTGAGAGGAGGGAAACGGCACACTAAAAAGGAACAAAACAAAGCAAGTGAACAAGGAGGCACAAATGGGAAAGGAAAGAGAAAGAGAAAGAAAAGAACACATATAATAGATACACAGATAACCAAGAAGTAGTATAGTATGCACAGACTTCAGTAAATAAAAATAATTACACAGCAGAATCAAGGGATAATAATAATAACACAAATAAAAGCTACAGAAAACTATAGGGTCGGACTGCCATGAGTAGCTTACATCAGGTAATACAAATCAGGCAGAAAACAGTGAGCGAAACGCCGTGGGTAGCGTCTTTAAATGAGGGAACCCCTCGGTGCACGCACAGACTCGCTTGAGCGCGATGGCGTCACTTCAGGGCGCAGCTGTTGAGAGGAGGGAAACGGCACAATCAGGTAATACAAATCAGGCAGAAAACAGATCTTTAAATACTTAAAGAGTATTAATGAACAAACAAACCTTTTTCAAAGGAGTAGCTGTAAAACTTGAGGACATAAAATGAAGCTGCAAGGAGGTAAACTTAAAAGCAACGTCAGGAAATACTTTTTCACTGAAAGGATGGTGGATGCTTGGAATGACCTCCAAATGGAGGTGATGGGGGCAAATACAGTGACAGAATTCAAAATGGCATGGGACAGAAACAACGGATCCCTTTATAGCAAGAGGATAAAATCAAAATAAACGTAACTATTTCTTATACCTCAACAAATAGAAAGGTGTGACCTGCACGGAGTGCTGGGTACACCCCTAAGCAAAGGCATGAGGAGGGGTGATCTGGACGGAGTGGCTGGTGCACCTATTCTTGCCACCTTACTTCTTGCCATACTGGTCTTTATCTGCCGTCATATACTGTACTATGGACCTGATATTCAAAGGCATTTACACAGTTTGCAGAGCTATAAACCATGTAAATGCCCCTAAGCAGGTTCTGCAGGCTGGCATCAGGAAGTCTGTGCTGCCTTCTAAGACTGTGTTAGTGCTGCTAAATATCCAGGAGTAATGCTGCTATACACCCCGATGCTAACCACTTAGCATCGGGGCATGTCAGGAATGTTCCAGGGGCGGTACCCAGGGATAATTGTGCAGCAGTGATATTCAGCTGCTGCCCGCTTATCTCTCAGTGGCAAAAGTTAAGTGCAGCAAAAGCTGTCCTAACATTTGCCGCTGGAGCTAATTGGACAGCGGTTGAATATCGCCATGTGTGGCTGTGTGGTGACCCTAGATCAGAGGTTCCCAACGTCGGTCCTCGGGGAACCCCAGGTCAGTCAGGTTTTCAGAGTACCCACAATGAATATGCATGAGATAGATCTGCATGCACTGCTTCCACTGTATGCAGATCTATCTCATGCATATTCATTGTGGGTACTCTGAAAATCTGACTGGCCTGGGGTTCCCCGAGGACCGACGTTGGGAACCACTGCCCTAGATATTCAATGCCAGTGGCTGGATATGGCCCCAAATTGAATATCCAGGGTTAAAGTTTGCGGCGATGAGGCACATAGTCATTGCAAATGAATATTGTGCCCATTGTTACTAAGTTAGTGAGACAATAGGTTATGGGTTAGCTGGGTTGGTGCCAGCAGATTATAGTTCCCCAGAATCTAATTGCGCCATTGCTGGCAGGATAGTGGTAAGTGGTTACTGTCCAGATGGATAGTAAATGTCCTTTTGTGTTATAAGAGTTCCACTTGTAACTCTAAGCAAACAAATACTTGAAAAGCATTACTGAGCTACCTGTTTATTTTAACCATTTGACTGCTTATGTTGTGAAGTGTGCAATTAATTTCAGTTTACCCTGCCCTTTCATGTAAACCCAGGGACCGTTCATGATAACTTTCAACAAGTACACGCACCAGTGGATAAATGGTCTAGATAAATGCTTGCCACTTGCTTTATTTCCGTTCTAAAATAGAAACCCTAATGTTAAAGCAGTGGTTTCCTGGTCACTTGGTTGGCCTGAAAGGGTCTATTAAGCCAGCTGAGAAGACAAAGCAGATGTCAAGTCATGAATGTTGAATGGTGGAATGAAAGGTGCACTCCACTTCCTCCGAATGGGACTCTTGAACTGATCATTGCTTGCTCGTGCCCTTCGGTTTCTACTACGACAACCCAGTCCCATTTCTGACATTTTGGGGATGGGTGTGCTCCTGTCTCACACACAGAGTGACTCATTTTTGAAGTTGGCTACCATCTGCAAATGCACCAGTGTACTTCAGCATGGAGCGCAGCTTTTTTTTCCCCAAAAGGATTCTCCTTCCTCCTCCTTTTGTTTCATTCAGAACTGAAGAGTAAATGAAGCTGGAGAGATACAGTCTGGAAAACAATATGGGATTGCCAACGTGTTGGTGGGAGCTCTGCGGGCTGGCGTCAGGAAGTCTGTGGCGTCTTCTATGACTGTTCATCCAGCCTTGTGCAGCTGCACTCAGTACAATTAGCTTGTAGAAACACTCAGGCTGTAGGCAGCCCCTTTCCCTTCAAAGTGCTTTTCTATACCGATCCTCCTCCTCATGAAACTGCAAATCAAATCACAAGCCAGCCACTGTTCGGCTAGCTTCATCTGTGGGAATTCATTTCCATTCATTTCAGAGATTCAACAAGAGCTTTTTGTCAAGAACTAAACTGCGTCTTAATATTATCGTGCAGTGCATACATCAAACATGCACCTCGGTTATTTGCTTGTAACAAGTATCACGTTGTTATTTTTTGGGGGCTGAAAATATCTGATAACTGGGTGCATTCAAATTTGTCAGTGGGATGTTTCTAATATTAAAGTTGCAAAGTCTTGACTACCATTTTTTTAAACACATTGCTGATCCTGTAACTTGCCTAGAGACTATAGATAAATATTTCAATAATTATGATCATAAAAATAATGATTTAGCCACTCGATTATGACCGTTTATAGTCCGTTTTGGCAATTTTGTTACAGGCATTGATTAGATGGTCTGCAGTTTTATCTTTGGCTTTGCATAACTGCTATTTGCTGTCATTCAAAATGTTTTCAGTCTTAGCTTTCATGACATCTGTTTGTAATGCTTGTTCTTATAGATGAGGCAATACCCAGTGATAGTAATGCAATGTGTGCCGTTTTGCTTGTTCTTACAGATGTGGCAATACCCGGTGATAATAGAATTTCTGATAAACAGCTCGAAAAATAACAAAATATTCTGATTTACAAATTGAAGTCAAAAGACTTTGGAGGAAAAAATAGACAAAGTTCTTTCATGTTCAAAGCCCCCACGTTATAGAATTGTCTGCCGCATGAGATATGTTCGGAGAACTCTTATAAAGGTTGAAGAAAGCCTTGAAGACATAACTGTTCCAAAAGTCTTGCACAGAATATCTTTAAATCCATATACGTAAAAGGCGGTGGGTGTGGCCTGCCCCAGTGCTGGCCAAGAGGGGGTGGCACCCCCACCGGGCCCACTCTAAGGAACCAGCACGGCAAACGTAACTTAAAGCCATGGGTGGCTTGCCTTGCTGCCTCCACTCCTGGCTCGGCGGCTGTTCCCTTCTCGCCGAGGTCTTGAGAATGGTGAGACTTCAGGTCAGGAGAGAACAGCTGTCGGTCCTGGAGCAGAGGCAGCATGGCAAGCCACCCAGGGCTTTAAGTTAAGTTTTCCATGCTGGCTCCACTGTGGGGGCTCGGAGGGAGGAGGTGTACTTCACCGTGTCACGCCGTGTGGGTGGGCACCTGCCCTGGGTGCCCTTGGGCCTTGGAATGCTGTGTGTTCACGTATTTGTCACTAGAATTTTCTGTTTTGCCATTTCACTCCCTCCCCTTTTGTGAACCATTCCCAAGTTATGCAAAATGTGTTGGCTCGATTCCTGTTTGTTTGTTGACGATATCATGTTAGGCCATTCGGGTATGGAATTTATGGCATTGTAAACCCTTATGAAACCTATTATTGCGCAAGAAGTGGCATAGCAAAGAACTTTTAAATAAAAAAAAAAATCAATAAATAATAAAATAGATGAGAATGCCAACTGTGATTAGAGCTTTTAAAGCCAGGGCCAGCACAATACAGGAAGCAAGGTAAGCATGGCAGGGAGGCACCGTCTTTTGAGAGGGGGGTGCCAAAATGCTGAAAAATAAAAAAAATTAGAAAAATAAAACAGCAAAAAGTGAAATAAACATTACAAACGAAAGGGGGGATATCCGTGGCAGTAGTGGCTAGCCGTCGCTGCTAAACTTTAAACCCAAATATTCAATGCTGGGACCATATGCAGTCACCAGCACTGAATATCTGGGTTGGCTGGATAGCATGGAAGCTGACTGGGTAGTCTCGGTGAAAGTTGGGCCAGCCCCTACATATGGAAAAGACTGGTAGTTGGCCATGGCAGCAGAATGCACAACTGCAATCTAAAATGTGAAGCGATGGGCGCCCCTGTTGGCACAGCTGGATAGCATTAAGCTGCAAACATAACAACATCAATAAAGAGTTATAACAATAGAAATTATATAGGTGAAAAAACTTCAAATATCCAAATTTTTAAAAATATTTTTAAAAAATTAAGTGATAAATTATGGTAAACACAGGGACCATATTACAGACACCATAACAACTTATTAAAAATACCGAAAGAATAAGATATGTACTTACTTAAATTAGTGGCGTGGTTTTTAAAAAAACCTTTAGCAACAAACACACTGTAAATGCTAAATTTCTATTGTTATAACTCTTTATTGATGTTGTTATGTTTGCAGCTTAATGCTGTTTATGCACATAGCCCTAGCATAGTAGGGCCAAAGGTGAACGTCTGTCACATTTCAATATACAGACTATCCTTTCATGATCCGCATTAGTGAGTATCATCTGCCATTTGTCTTTTATTTGTTTTTATTTTGGTTTTAATTGCCTTTCTGCCCTGCATCTTTCTTAACTTGGAGTGTTTACACATGTCATTTATGTATGAGTTGACAAATATAGTTTGATTACCATCTATGCATGACATAACCATTTGTCTTAGTAACAAGTTTTCTGTGGTGTTGTCTTAGGTTTGTCTTTTTGAAAAATCCTTTATCCATGCCCGTGCTATTATTGTTAATCTTGTTCATTTTTATTTATATGTTTTTGATACGTTTAATGTATAATTCTATTTATGTTATTTTTGTTAGCTTTGATACCCCCTGAAGAAGGCGTTCCGCCGAAACGCGTTGGGGAATACTAATAAAACTTCTTTGATCAAGCATCTGTGTCATCATCTCTCTCGCTCCTTGTGACTTCTGTTTGGTGTTGCGAGAGTTGCCTTGCTCTCTTTGTACTGATGCCCCAGTACTCCATATAACCAGGTGCTCCTTCAGGCAGAGCAGCTTGGTGTATGTAGTGTAAAACATGACAGACATGTGTCCTTAACCTGCAACATTTTGTAGCCTCTTGCTGAAATGGCTTTCTGGACGTACAGGTGTAAAAACTCTTGGGCCGCAATTTCTGTGCATTAGCCTTACTGCTGCTGCCAAGTGTGACATGTTCAGTATTGGGAAGGAACCTTTAGGACAACGAAAAAGGTGGAATCCTGACCTACAGCTTGGTCTCGTACGTTATCTGTTTGCCAGGTTCAGATCCCGCTGCTGTTTCTGATGATCTTAACCCTCCATTGCCTCAGGTGCAAACTTAGCTTGTAAGCTCTCCAGGGATAGCGATCTACCTGACGTACCTGAACGTAACTCGTCTTGGGCTGCTACTGAAAAGACATGAGCTAAATCCAAATAAGTAAATAAAGAAAAAGGGTTACTGGGACTGTATCTGGACGTGTGTCTTATCTACAGCCTGTTACTGCTTGCTTCAGTGCTGGCTTGACCCCATTGCTTGGAGGGACTAGTACTGTTACTGTTCCTAAGTGAAGAATAATTCTTAAAACATGGAGTGGAATCAAGCACAGGTCAGGGCATCAACTCTGACAGATGGCTTGCCAGGTGGCAAGGCAACTCTGCTGGTGTTATTTTCACAATGGCATTCAGTCCTGTGTGACTGCTCCCAAAACAAAGGTTTTACTTTCTTCACCCCACCTGAGTGGTACTTAGGGAGAGGTGAAAGGGAAAGCTGGGTCCTGGCACTTGTTAGCATAATTATACAATGTCTGTGTAGCAGGACACCAAAATGTCCCTAATTTAAAAATGTCAAGAGTAGTGCCCATTAAACTTAATGAATAGAGGTCTATTCAGGTGAACCTCTGTAGTAGCAGTTCCCCAGTAGATGTTTGGGAGGGACACAGAACCTTGTATTCAGGAGACCAGAATCCACAGGATTGATAAAGAAGAACTTCCAGTCACATCTTGACAAACTACCCATACATGTTACATCTTATGAACTCCAGAAGGAAGCGTTTTTTGGCATAATGCAAGTATTACGGCGAGCATTAGCAGGAAATTTGAGAGACTGAGATCATACTGCACATAACCTGGCTTAAGAGTGACGTTCACATGACTGTCATGGTATCCGCAGAACTAAACCATTTGGAGAAACTGCTCCAAGAGCAGAGCTGTGAGAGGTGGCAGTCAGAGCCTCCTATAGGGAAGCAGGGGAGAACTAAAGAGGGGTAGATTTTGCAGGTTGTCAGTAGCAGGGGTGGATTTAAATACTTAAAGGGTGTTAATGAGCAAACAAACCTTTTTCAAAGAAGGGGAAGCTGTAAAACTAAAGGGCATATGATGAAGCTGCACGATGTAAACTTAAAAGCAAAGCCAGGAAATACTTTTTCACTGAAAGGGTGGTGGATGCTTGGAATGTCCTCCCGAAGGAGGTGGTGGGGGCAAGTACAGTGACAGAATTCAAAATGGCATGGGACAGACACAGTGGATGCCTTTATAGAAGAGGATGAAATCAACATAAACTTAAATATATTTTATACTTCAATAAATAGAGGGAGGTCACCTGCACAGAGTGGCAGGTACAATCATAAACACAGGCATAAAGGGGAGGGGGTGATCTGCATGGAGTGGTGGGTACAATCCTGGATGGGGGCATGGGGGAGGTGACTTGCACAGAGCAGCGGTTGCAACCACTCAGGCTACCTTGCTGGGCAGGCTGGATGGATCATGTTGGTCTTTATCTGCCGTCATATACTATGCTATTATGAGATTTTTTTTTCATAGCAGCCCTTGGAATATCAAATTACATTCAGGGCTGTCCCAAGGGTTTCTGCCATCCTAGGCACAAACCCCAGCCTTGCCGCCTTAACCCGCTGATGCCATCTCCCCCAGAAAATGCTACCCCCCAGCTGCTGCCACCACTATTGTCTCCTCCCCAGCTGCTGCCGATTCGGTCTCGGGAGGGGGAGAGAGGCAGCGACAGTATTTCTAAAGCGGCAGCATTTTGCTGCCACTTTTGGAAATACTGCCGCTGCCCGCCTCACCTCCAATTGAATCAATGGCAGCTGGGGGAGGCGGCGCAGCCGGCCATGTGTGCTTATGCTGCTACTGCCACCCACCTGTACTGCCGCCACCAGCTGCCTAGCTCACCTAGTGGACGGGCTGGCCCTGATTACTTTGAGAACCCTCAGCCCCTTCCTCCCCCCCCCCCTCAGTTTTGACTTACCCTCACTCAATCTACATCAATAAATATTTTCCCATCTGATGATTGGATAAGACATGTTAATGTTGGCAAGCCTGAATACAGAAAGCCACAGTAAGGTAGCACTGCTCGTCCAGTGAAAACTATGCAAACACCAGAATAACTCTGGGAACATGATCCTGAGAGAACTGCAGAGAATGAAGAACTAGATGTTTTCCTGTACAACTCATCATAGAAGCTATCAGTGCCAAGTGACTTCTGTAGATTGTGTAGCAAGGGAGAAGATCCTCAAGACCAAGAAGATCATCAGAGTCCAAGAAAATGTGGCAGAAGGATACAGAAGTATTTCCCATTGTACTAGGAGCCATTGGCCTGATTAAAAGCCACTTTCAAGCACAACTTGAAGAAAGGAAGGCACTTCCAGAAGGAAGGAAGGAAGGAACCTCTGTTTGGCACAATGCAAATACTATGTTCAGTGTCAACAGTATGTTTGAGAGACTGGGATCATACTCTGATTTACAAATGAAGCTGATTATATCATGGAATAAGCAAACTAACCCATTTGGAGACGTTGCCTCTGAGACTCACCGTAGAAAAGTATTTAAATTCTGGTGTCACCTCTGTCGCAGCAACAAATATTCCTTGCACTGCCAGACAGATTGTGAAATATAAAGCCCTGTAAAAAACACTCAAACCATATGAAGCAAAGCTGCCATACCAAAACAGCACTAGTACCTAGAATGTGAAAAACAGCACTGCAAATCCTACACCAAGCCCTAGAACACCAATACTGTATACCTTCTATCAGTAAAACAGAACAAGTCAGACTGGAAGATTGCTTCATTAGCTAACGTACATTATTATTTAATCTTTATGAATTTTACATATAATGAAGCATAAACAAAACTTGATGGAAATTAGGAAAATTGGAAGGAAAACCAACATTGATAGAATCAATATTTATAATATAGAAAGTCATAAAGAAAACAATTCCAACTCCTATTATAGCCCACCACAAAGAGGAGATCCAAAAGGAAAAATTAATTAACACACAAAGACGAGAGGATAAAGACATGTCGGCAAAACAGTCGTAACTAACTTATTGGCAGTGGATCTGGGGCCATGTCAGGAGGGCACCGAGCACTCAGAAAGCTCAATAACTGAGAAGGTTCAAAGAAAATATATGAAGCGTTATTCAACCTGACCGTACATTTACAAGGAAACTTTAAAAAATATAAACCCGACTTCCGGTGATGCGGTGAGCGTTAGCAGTCGCACGCTGCTCGAGCTCTGGGCCTCCTCGCCCCTCCGGCGACGACAAATGAGCTGTGTGAGCCAGGTTTGGGGCTCCGAGCCTCCCCCCTGCGTCCCCGACTGGATCGCCGTGTGAACTGGCGCTCCCGAGCCTCCACCTCCCCCCCCACACGCTGAACAGCTGCCGCGGCCTTGATCTGGGCGGCCGACCAGGAGCCTGCATGGAATGCCACGCTGTGAGGAGATGCGGTAAGCCGCGACGTGCAGTTAGATTTTAGAGCCGCGCTCCGTGGCGGGCGCCCCCCCAATTGAGCCACATCGTTCCCGCTACCTCCCTCAGCTATTTTTCTGTGCTCCAGGAGGGCAGTTGATACAGATTTCATTGGGGGTGGCTGGAGCCCCCCTGTTGAGACCTGGGCAGGGTCGCTGCCAGTTCGTTGGCCCTGGGAGATCCTCGGGGGCTGCTCAGCCTGGCGTAAGGCCCCCTGCAGGTGTTGGGGAACCGAGGAGTGCCAGTGGACTGGGGATGGAGAAGGCCTACCCCCCTCCCCCCATGGCAACATAACCACGCACCCACGTGGGGGGCATCCACATCGTTGTGATCTGCAGCGAGTGGGGGAGACAGGGGACGTGACCCCGGCGGATCGACGCAGCTCGGGCATGGCAGCAAAGGGAGCCCGCCGTGTGGAAAAGGAGAAGACCCCTTTGCCGCCTAGAGGGGGCGAGCAGTCATCGCCGCTGAAGGGGGAGGTTAAAGCCGGGATGGTGGATGAAATCTCCGTGGCCGTGGCGGGGGCGCTGTCAGCACAATTTGAGGACCTGCGGGGCCGACTGGACCTCCTCCAAACTTCTGTGGGGGCCCTGGGGAGTTGAATGCAGGAAGCAGAGGGCCGGATAGAGCTGGCAGAGGAGCACGTGCTGGAGCTGCAACAGGAGATGACCCGTATGAAAAAGCTACTTCAGGGTCCGGAGGCCAAGCTGGACGACCTGGAGAACAGGTCTCACCGTAACAATTTGAGATTTCTGGGGATCCCGGATGCCATAGAGGACAGGGACTTACAATCCTATTTGGAAGATCTGGTGAAACAACTTTTAGAGAATGACCCTGAGGGCACCCTAGTGCAAATAGAGAGAGCACACCGGGTTGGGCCTAGGAGAGCCAGTGACGGCCGACCCAGGGTGGTTCTGGCGCGGTTCCTGCGATTCCAGCAAAAGGAAGCGGTTTTGTGTGCAGTGCGGAGGAGAGGAGTGGTCCAAAAGGACAATGTTAAGCTGCGTATTGTTCAGGACTACTCGGCGGCCCTGGGACAGCGACGACGGGAGTACGGACCTTTGTGCCAGATTTTGATAGATAACAACATCAGATTCATGGTGCAATACCCTGCTCGGCTGATCTTCACCCATGAGGGGACTCGCCGGTCCTTCGACTCAGCGACGGCTGCTACACCCTATGTGGAGGAGATACGGCGAAGGGCAACTGCAGCGGCTGGGACATGAGGCCCAGTGGAGGCAAGGCTGGAATCAACAAACTATTTGGTATATGCTGCTTTGGACTGTGGAGAAGCGGCGGCGGTAATCCGGTGGGGGGAGGGGGTGGTAAGGGGATTGGTAAAGCTGTTCTAATGTTTTCCTTGTTGGTTACTCCTTAGGTTCGGGGGGGAGAGAGGGGAGTCTTGGGTTGTTGGGGTAGAATGGTATAGGGGGAGTGGAGAGGGTCAGTTTTTTGTGTAGGGGTGGTGATTTCGGGGAGGACGGCTCTCCCTGCCTGTGCGCCTTGTAGATGAGCCGGTATATGGGAGGGGTGGGGCGGCACCACACGCATCCAGAAGTCACAGAGTGGGAGAGAGACAGATGTTAGCAGAGGTAGGGGAATGGAGAGGGGAGGGGGGGAGGAGGGGGGGAGGAGGGGGTGGGAGGAAGGGGGGGAAGGGGAGGGTGGGGAGGAGAGGGAGGGAGGGGGAGGGGGAGTAGGAGGGGAGCAGTATTCTCAGGGACCAATGGAGGGGTGGATGACAAGAGGGATTATCCTTGTGGGGAAGAGGGGAGGACCTCAGGCTGGGGGGGTGCCTTCCTTAGATCAGGTATGGTTTGTGCTGTATTATAGTAGGCCTACTTTTGTATTACATGCCGCTTAAGATAATTTCTTGGAATGTCTGTGGTCTGGGCAGCCCCATTAAACGGGTCAAAATCTTGCAGGCTCTCGCAAGGCAGAAGGCGGACATCGCCATGCTCCAGGAAACCCACCAGACTGCCGAAGAGCACCGTAAATTATGCCGGGAGTGGGTGGGACAGGTCTGGGGAGCCCCAGCTCAGGGGAAGAAGGGGGGTGTAGTACTCCTGATTCATAAACGGGTGAGGCTGGAGGTTGTCCGGGACTTTGTTGACCCGACAGGCAGATTTATCTTGGTGCAGGGAGTTCTCGAGGGGGGGCCTGTTATTCTGGGCAATCTGTATTGTCCTAATGTGCTCGACTTGCCCCTTTTTGCCCGTCTTGCCTCCAAGCTTGAGACATTGCCGGAGTCCCCCTTGATTTTGGGGGGAGATTTTAATGGGGTCATGGATGTCGATCTCGATACTTCTAAGGGGGGGAGCAGAGAGACAGAATCGCGACGGTTTGGGCTTTGCGACGTTTATGTTGCCGGCTGGGGTTGGTGGACCCTTGGCGACTATTACACCCGGCCGAGCGGGATTACACGCATATATCTCGGGCTCATGGCACTAGCGCCCGTATAGATTACCTGTTGATCTCTACCGGTCTGTTTGTTAAAGTAGCGGATGCTCAGATAGGGCCTATGGAGATATCTGACCATGCGTTTGTTTGGCTCGACGTCTATTGGAATGGGAACTCTCCCCGGTCCCCGACATGGCGATTCCCACTTGAATTATACAGGGACGTGCAGTTCCGTTCTTTTCTCCAGCAACGATGGCAGGAATTTGAAGCTGATCATAGGGGTCACCAGGATGACCCCG
This sequence comes from Ichthyophis bannanicus, assembly GCA_033557465.1. Lineage (NCBI taxonomy): Eukaryota > Metazoa > Chordata > Amphibia > Gymnophiona > Ichthyophiidae > Ichthyophis > Ichthyophis bannanicus. Next base: position 1,072,571,007 of record CM066033.1, read on the forward strand.
AACTGCTCTGGGAAACTGCGAAGGTGGTTCTGCGGGGGGACATTATAGGGTTCCTTGCCCGGAAGAGAAGACTGAGGGCCGAACGTATTATTGGTTTAAAAAAGTTGGTGACGCGGCTACGGCGTCAAGGGGCTCAAAACCCGATGGGAGGGCTTAAAAAGCAGCTGTGGGACTCTCAAACGGAATTAAATGAACTTTTGCATCAACGGGCAAAGAAATCTGTGTTATACTATCGGTACCAACTTTACCGTTATGGGGATAAGCCCGGGAAACTATTGGCCAGATGTCTTCGGGGACCTAGGGGCTCCAAATTGGTGCCGGGCTTGCGGGATGACTCGGGGGTGTTACATCGGGAGAACCCGGAGATTGTGCGGGTTTTTCGTTCCTTTTTCCAGAGCCTCTATACAGCGGAGTCGCCCTCCCTCGCGCAGATGGAGGAGTATGTGGGGGCCTTGGAATTACCGCGCTTGACCGCGGAGCAAAGAGCGCAGTTGGAGCGGCCGATAACGGCGGCCGAGCTGCAGGGGGCTATTTCCAAGGCCAGCTGTTATAAATCCCCGGGATCTGACGGGCTTGGTGCTGAATTCTACAAAATTCTTAACGACCTGATTTCCCCAACGCTGGCCGCAGTGCATAATCGGAGGGCGCAACAGGGCTACTTTTGGTGGGGGGCTAATCATGCCCATATTGTCCTTATTCCTAAACCGGCGAAGGATCCCCTTTCTGCGGCTTCGTATCGTCCTATCTCACTGCTTAATTTTGATCTTAAATTGATGGCCAAAGTTTTAGCAGATCGCCTGGCGGAGTTTTTGGGGTTGTTGGTGCATGATTGTCAAGCTGGGTTTGTGAAGGGGCGATATGCTGTCCGTAATCTGCGCAAAATTGTGGCATCCTTAGAGTGGGTCCAGTATAGACAGTTACCCTCCTTGCTTGTCAGTTTTGACGCGGAAAAAGCCTTCGACCGGGTGGACTGGCAATATCTGAAGTACATCCTCCCTTGCTATGGTCTAGGGCCTTTATTTTGTAGCATGGTTGCGAGCCTGTATGCCGACCCGATGGCGGCGATACTTTGCAATGGGGTGGTATCCGAGAATTTTTCGTTGCAAAGGGGGACTCGTCAGGGCTGCCCTCTCTCTCCTCTTCTTTTTGTCCTGTCTTTGGATCCTCTCCTGCGGAGAGTGGCGGGAATGCGTTCCATAAGGGGGGTTAGAATAGGTGCTCAAGAATTTAAGATATCTGCTTTTGCCGATGACCTGTTGGTACATTTACTTTCGCCTACAGATTCCTTGCCGCTTCTCCTAGGAGAGTTCCGAACTTTTGGGCAATTTGCGGGGCTAAGTATTAACAGGGATAAATCTGAAGCCATGGACGTGTCGGGGAGCCTTCGGAATGGCTGGCCGGGGGTGTTCCCTCTTAAATGGGCCGAGAATCAATTTATATATTTGGGGATTGTACTGCCCTGCCATCCGGGACGATTGTATAGGTGCAACCTGCAGCGAATGCTGACCAAGGTGCGAACCCAGTTGCAGGCCTGGCGGCCTCTCCCCTTGTCCCTATTGGGAAGGATTGCGGCGATTAAACTGGTGTTCTTGCCGCGGATCTTGTATTGGCTGCAGACCCTCCCTGTTTGGCTTCTCCGGAGGGATGCCCGGCGCTTTGAGGTGGAATTTCGAGGCCTCCTCTGGGGGGGAGGCGAGAGCCCGTGTCCCCTACGGTCGGCTGGTGGGGAGGATGCGCAACGGGGGGTGGGGGCTCCCGGATCTTGGTGCTTATGCATTGGCCTGCCAAGCGCGCCATTTGGGAGATTGGCTAGGTGACACTGACCTTTACACGCCCACAGCCTTGGAGGAGGCATTTGTGGCACCCCACTCTCTGCGGGCCCTCTTGCACCTGGAGGTTAGCCAGTGGGCTACTCACCTGTCTGAGAGTGTGTTGCTAATTCCGGTGTGTAAGACCTGGCGACAGTTGAATGCCTATTGGGGCCGTAATTGGAAGGTGTCAAGTTGGCTACCCCTTTGGGGAAATGCCAATTTTACCCCGGGAACTGAGACCGCGGCCTTCCGTTTTTGGGGGGAGAGAGGGGTCCATAGTGTGGGACATGTGGTGGACTTGACGGGGAGGCCTAAACCCTTTCTTGTGCTCTCCCGCGAGTTTGACTTGCGACCTCACCATTTCTTTGCATATATGCAAGTGGCCCACTATGTGGCCTCCCTTCCAGGAGGGGAGTTACATGGCGACCGCTTGGTCCAGATTATGGTGTTTTTCGGCCTGGGCGACATGACACGACCGACAATTCGGGGTTTTCACCTCCGGTTGGAGCAGTTTCGCCAGCGGCCAGACTATTGCAGAGTGGAACAGGCTTGGGGGGCCGAAATGGGGCGGGAAATCCCCCACGGCACTATTCTAGTGGCCCTACGGCGCGTGGTGAGCCTGGTGGAAGGGGCCCGTTGGCGGGAAATACAATTTAAATGTCTAACTAGGGTCCACTTCTCCCGCGGAGGGCCCTTCGTTGCCACCTGACTGCGGACGGCAGTTGTCCGCGGTGTGCGGCGCCCATGGCGACTTTGTTACATATGTGGTGGGGATGCCGACGGATTCGCCCATATTGGCGGAGGATCGCCCTGTACGTAGCTAATCTGCTGGGACAACCTGTTCATTGGGATGCAGCCTTGGTGGTCTTGGATTTTTTGGCCCTCACCTCTCTGAAGGGGAAGTGGGGTCGCTGGCTCGTGCGTAAGGCATGTCTGGTGGGTAAAGGACCTCTGTTGCAGCGGTGGAGGGAGATCCACCCGCCCTCTTTTTGGGAGTGGCGGAACTCCTTCCATCAGCTTAGGCTCCTGGAATGTAGGGCTGCCCGGGGCCATGTCCAGCGATGGTCCGCCTTCTTGCTAATTTGGGATCCATACATTCAAAACATGAGCGCCCAGACCCGTAACACGGTCTTGCAGTTGGGCTGTTAATACCCTCATTTATTGTCTTGTTATTCGGGTGATATGTGGAACCTTCAGATGGTCCTGCGTGGCCGTGATATGTGGGGGTGGGAGGAGGGGGGTGAGGGGGGAGGGGAGGGGGGCAGGGGGAGGGGGTGAGGTAATTAATTTCTGAAAAATTCATGTAGCCATCCATGGGTACCGCCCCCTGGGGATAAGAGCCAACCCCAGGGAGTGGCGATTTTTTTTTTTGTGTTCTGTACTTGTTGTTTGCTGTTGATGGTTCTAAATAAAATTTTGAAAAAAAAAAAAAAATAAACCCCCCAACAGCAAAACCACGGGACGTAATAACATAAATTCCTTTCTACATTTTTGAGTTTCCTTAGCTAAATCTGGAAAGACGTGAACTGTTAACCCATAAAACTGTACAGAATGCTTCTTAAAGAACATACGTAGAAACCAGTCCCTATCAGAAGATAGAGCAAACGTAACTATCAATGTAGAAGGAGAAGCTCAATTGAAAATTCCAATAAAGCAGAAATATTTAATAAATCTGCTTGACCTTCTACATCAATTGTTCCACTCCCAGACACTTTTTTACCCGAAGGAAGCTAATATACCTTAAGCATAGGAGGGTGGGATTCAATTGGAACATCTAAGACTTCCAACAAATATTTCCTGAACATATCTTTAGCAGAAATAGTAGGAAGTCTAGGAAAATGTATGCAACGTAGATTACAATATCTAGAATCATTTTCCAACAATTCAATCCATGATTTTAATGCCAGCATGTCCTTCTGACACGATGAAACGCCATCCTCAAAGCTAGAAGCTTTCTGTCGTAATTCCGTTACCGATGATTGTAAAGCAGAAACTTCAAGGGTATGTTGCTGTAGCAGAGTAGTATGAACCTGAACCTGGGCCCCTAGAGCCACTACCTGGGGAGCAAGAAGTTCTCCAAGCTTGACTATAGCTGTCCAGATCGATTCCAGGGTGAACACGGCTGGCCGCTCAACAATGAAAGCCCATACCTGTCCAGTAGAGCCCTCTGTTGCTCGGCGCTCGATCCTCGAATCCCCAGACTCAGAGAAGGTGTCCATCAACCTGCCTGAAGACCCCCTCCGAAACAAATCCTCTGCACTGGAATTACAAGCGGATTCAAAATCTCCACTCCTCCATTGCAAAGCCAATCCTCCAGGGTCAGAGCCCTCTACGACTTCGGAAGAGAGCTCCTCCTCAGGCTGCACCGGACTCTGCCTCAGCAAAGGATCTTTGGGAGGCCGCCACTGCACTGGCGGAGAGATCTCAGGCCCCAAGCCTCCCGTCGAGCCACCCAGCTCCGGCAGAGGAACAATGGGACTCTGCTCCATCGACATTCGCGACTGCCGTAGCGGAGTAACATAAGAGTCAAGAGGGCCCACCACCTGAGAGGAAAGGGCAGAAGGGGCTGCCGGGTTAGTGGAGGATTTCTCAAGCCCTTTAGCCTTCCGTTTGCCCATAATACAAGAAGTAAGAAAAAACTCCGCCAGCGATAGCTCACAGTCAAACCGCCATCTAACGTACATTATTGATGGAGCCTGTTGAGGCAACTGCAGCAGAAAGGTCAGCTAAGGGACCTGTTAATCGCATGAGTTTGTTAATACCCGAATCTGTGCTTTGGACCCCTTCTCTAGCCCTTTTCAAATCCAGGCTAAAAACCCACCTCTTTGAAGCTGTTTTTGGATCCTGATGCTCCTCACTCTCTTGTCCATTACTTATGTGTATTTTACCATACTGTAGTTCCCAGTTTCACTATGGAGGTCATTCCAGAAACTGAATAAGGGTTTGTATGTGCGCTGGGGATGTTTATCTACTGAAAACGTCTACAAACGTAATCCGGTACATAGCACCCATGAACATTTATCTCACTAATACAGAGATCTCAGAATGTGTCTGGGAGGGGCGGAATGGGGGCATGGTTTGCCACAGAGACGTATAAAGCGTATTCATGAAAGGCCCGTGGACGTTTACATGGAATAAGGCCAGTACTTAGAAAATATTCTGCTGTGTTTGTATAAAGTTGGTGACTAGTCTGTTCTGAAATGGTGAACTGCAATATGGAAAAAACACCACAAGATGCATTTATTTATAAAGAACAGAAATTAGAGGTGTGGTAATCTTCTTATATTCTTATGTTCTAATCTTGTAAGCTAAAGAGGCATTATTAACTACCCTGAAAGAAATATTAAGAAGAGCAATAGTGATTATTCTGGCCATGCTGATATTTGCTGTTTGTGCTAAAGGAGCTAATCTAGTAGGCCCTAACAATTCCTGTCCTGAACAATGGGACTGTTGATGTAGGAATAGTATGTGAGTGAGTATGGGAAGGATTCTTATTTGGGTGAGAAACGGAGATCATATTTTGAGTCCTGGGACTCCATGCTATTATGTTATACCAGCTGTTATTTATAGGTTCAGGGCATCTTTTTGGAAGATTTATGTTTTTTTGTGACTAAAAGTGAAAGTGTGTGTGTGTGGTTTGAGGGTTGCACGAGAGGATCTGGTGTGCTCATCTGCAATTCAGGGGGGACTTGAATGCCTGGCCAATAACTGGACCGTACGGATGCTCGCAGCATCACCAGGTACCAGTGCGATAGGCCAGAAAAATCACAAAAGGTTCTCCATAACTAAATGTCAAAACATATTATTTTTCAATAATAAGAGACCCTCAGAATAAGAGCATTCAACAGGGGAGAAGAAGTTTTGATTCCTACGGTAGTAACATATAGCACTTCAGTTTTCTCAAAGTTGATCTTATTTAGCATGAGATCATTGCATCATATAAAATTGTATTAGATTATATTAGATTAGATCTGCCATTTGGATGCCCGGTCTCCCAATTTCTCGAGGCCCTTTTGCTATTTTTCACAATCCTTATGGAGGTCATTCCAGAGCACAAATAAGGGATTTATACGTGCAGTGGGGACGTTTATGTGCCAAAATTGTTCCAGACTGTATTCCGAATCACTGCTGACATGCACGTCCATGGCGCTAGCACAGGGTTCTCAGAACAAGGGCAGGATAGGGTCGAACAGGGGCATGGTCAGCCATAGAGATGTAGAAAGCATATTCAAGAAAGGCCCGTGTACATATTGTTTCCCAGAAACATCCACGTTATTCCTACTGAAACGTGGTTTAAGGCTAGGACTTAGAAAATATTCTGCTGTGCTCTGCAATGTGTCCCATATAGAAGAATGGTTGTGACAAGTATGTTTTGAATTGGTGTGACTGCAGTCTGGAAAAATACTAGATGCAGTCTTAAAGTACAGGGGGCAGAAGTGAGGGAATGTTGTAAGGTAAAGAAACATTTCTAAACATCCTTGCAGAAATATTAAGAAGAGCAATAGTGTTTCTTCAGGCTATGCACCTATGTGCTGTTTGTGCTAAAGGAGCCAATCTACGTGATCCTAACAATTCCTATGTTCAGAAAAATGGGACTGCTGATGCAGGGGTAGTATAGACGTGAACAGGAAAAGGATTCCTTTTGGGGTGAGAAACAGAGATCATATTTGTAGTCCTGATACCCCATGCGATTATGTTATGTCATAGCTGTTATGTATAGGTTCAGAGCATCCTTTTGGCAGAATCATGTTTTTGTGACAGAAAGTGACAGTGTGTGTGGTTTGAGAGCTGCAGGGGGGGGGGGGGATCTGGTGTGCTCATCTGCAATTCAGGGGGGACATGAAAGCCTGGCCAGTACCTGGACCATATGGATGACCACAGGTGCCAGTGTGATTGGGCAGTCAAACTTAGAGAGGGTTCCCTATAGCCAAATGCCAAAACATATCCCCGTTGATAATAAGAGATCCTCAGAATAGGGGCACTCAACTGTGCAAACAACACTAATGCATACCCATGATGCACATTTTGCTGTTGAGCATGTATTAGTGCTGTTTGCACTGCTGAATGCACTTATTCTGAGGGTCCCTGTTATTGACAGGGATATGTTTTGACAGCCATAGGGAACCTATGCTGGTTCCATCTGGATTAGATCAGATATTGTTGGCAGTGTAATATGGCAGCCATACATCCACTGTGCCTGGTACTGGGAGACATGACTGATGTAGTGCCAACATTCCCTGGATTGTCCCATGCGGCCTATATCCCTACCCAAGCCAGGATCAATGAGAGCTGCGAGAGTGGTGATATATCTGGAGTCTGACTACTTGGTGTGATGACACGGGGATCTCCCCTCCCATCCCTACACAGCCCTGATCAGGAGAGCAGTGCCACAAAGCTGGCTGTGGGAAGGCAGACAGGGTACCCCACAGATAGTGGATATATACAGATCAACATGCATGAGATGGGACAGATATAGCTGCTGTAAGAAATGCCAGCACCCAGATAGGTGGGCCTCAGATGCCATAGCCAGAAGGCCCTACTATAACTACAACAACTATTACTGATCATTTATATAGCGCTACAAGGTGTATGCAGCGCTGAAGACACACACATAACAGATGGTCCCTGCTCAGCGGAGCTTACAATCTAGTTGGGACAGACAACAGAGCAGCTGTGAACAGGATACATCCAGGGGGAATGGATAGGAAGCACAAGGCGGATCTGATCCAACAGCGGCACCGATGAGGTGAGTCCCAGCCTGGATTTGAGAGGGGTCAGGGACAAATCATGACATACAGCCTCAGGTAGTTCCAGGAATATGGAGCAGCAAGGTGAAGGGAGCGATATCTGGATTTGGCAGTAGAAGTGAAGGGCACAGATAGAAGCAATCTGACAGAAGAGCGGTGTTCATGGGGAGGGGTGTAGGGAGAGATAAGAAGGGAATGGTAGTGCAGAGCAGCAGAATGAGTGCACTTATAGGCCAGAGGCACAAAAAGGGCATACATTTGTTGCTCAGCAATATTATTTATCCTTTGGGGATCTGCATCCTTTGGGGTTTTGTGGACTTGGTGAGGGTCCATCCCTAGCAGTTTAAGGGTTATTTGTAGAAATGACCAAGGCAGGAATCACTGGGGCTGCTTCCTAATGCCACATATCATTTTATACAAAGTATGTCCTGACATACATGTTCACATTTACATTCTGGTATATCATATTGGTTTGCACTGGGCGTACCTAGCACTTTTCAGGGCATGAGGGGGACTGGTATATGGTCTAGGTTGCAGCTGCTGTCATTTCTCATTGGTATTTATGTCTAGTGTGCATCTGAAAACTACTGTCTGTGATGAGCTGCTTAGGAGATGCATGTTTTTCCCGAAGAGCGTGGCATCTGTGGGGACGTGCAGGATCCAAAACATGCAACTTTTCAGAATACGATAGGCACAGGGACGTCCAAAACGTTTCCCCACATCTGAGGCATGGGGCCGACAGAATAGCGCTTGCATGTGCCCGCCGAACACGTCTGTCTTCCCGATTACAGACCCACAGGCATGTCCAGACCTGCAAATGCAGAATTAGGTTCAAAGGGGGCCTATTTTTGTATTAGGCCGGACGTGCATGTTATGGAATTGGGCTCCACGTGTTTAACAACTCTGAATAATTTTGTGTCATCTGCAAATTTGATCACCTTACTCGTTCCCATTTCGATGTCATTTATGAATATGTTAGAAAGCAGCGGGCTCAACCCAAATCCCTGGGGTACTCCACTATTCACCTCTCTCCTGCAGTCACAGTACACTTTGGAGGTCTTTTACTAAAGGGCATTAAGGGGTTTCACCTAATGTGTGAAAAGCACCAAAACCATATTGCGTTAGGTGCAACACCATCGTGTTAATTTTTGGGGCTGGGGAAGGCATTTTCTGGGCAGTTAATGCTGCCCACACCCCATGCCCTCTTTCACACTTACTGGTGGAGGGTCTGGCGGATCATTTGCCAGATGGCATACACCTTACGCTGGATGGCTCATAGGCTATGTGGTGGATATAGCTCACCCTGGTGGGTTAGCAGCAGGCGGCAGAGGCTCTTGCTATCTGCTTTGCAGAAATCTGTCAGCCCTTGCCATCGTGCCAACCTCTCTTGGAACCCTCTTGCTTTGCTCTACATGCCCATACCTGCTTGCGTATCGTCACTGGTGCCTGGACGTCCAGGGGCCCATGTTGTTGAACAGCGCCCTGGCCGTCTTCGTCACTATAATACGGATGGAATGGATGTGCAGTTGCCTCATCCAGCCTGTTCGTCCATTTCACCGCACGTCCACCTTCCTAGGTGACTCCTATGCTGGCCATCCCCAGGCTTGGTTCCAGAATCACCTGGATTTGCTGCATGTCCCCATTTGGATGTTCACAATGTGCCCAATATGTCCTGTGCAAAATTCTCCTCTATGTGTTTTTTGAATTTGTGCAGCTGGAAACCTTCCTTCAGGGTAGCAGGAAGCTAAAGACTCAGCTGTTCTCGAAATACTTTGGAGATCCTTGTGGTCTGGGGCAAGCCACTTAACCCTCCATTGCCCATGTTCCCTGTAAGTATTAGTGTATGTGTCTCATATCCTCTCATGTTAAATGTATCCCCCAATTGTGTTGTGACTACTTTGATTGAAGGATAAGGTGGTATACAAAACTGTCTAAATAAATAAAACCTAGCATGTATCTCAATAGATACATAATCCTACGACCATTCTCTATGCCTTCCCAAGTTACTTGCTCCCGCTCACTCTTCTATCACTAATGCTTTTAACTTCATAAATGTAAATAGTTGGTTGTTTTGACACCTTAAGTTCTAATGTTCTCTGTAATTTTCTTGTCAATTGTAAACTGCTTTGGGTTCCAGATTAAGCAGTACAAAAAAGCTGTTAAATAAAGAAATAAACAAATAGGAATTTTTCTTTATAGTTTTCTTATGGTTGACTTTTAATTACAAAAGATTAACAGTGATTTCTTCAAGATATTTTCAGACTTTTGTGGGTTTAAGGTATTTAGTTTCTCTGTAATGTGTATTGGAATATTTCTTTTTCTATTTTTGTATTTCTTTTGTATTGACAGTCTTGTTTGGGGCAGTTTTTTCTGCATTTTCTGTAATCTTACCTGTGCAATAAGATATAAATGCTTAACCAAAAAAAAGTACAGTGACAGCTTAAGTACATGCTTAAGGCCCATTAACACATGTGAATCACTAAAAATCTGATTTACACCCTTCAATGGTGTGAATTTCTCTGGCTCTTTATAAAATTGCCTCCATAATGTCTTTCAGGTTGATGCAGAAAGCTAGCATGGCCTTTAAGTACCGATAATGCCATGTTTAAGTACACTTTAAGCGCTTTTAAATGCAGAAAACAAGACGTAAACACTGACGGAAAAACTAGAGCCCAATAAATGCCCTGTGTATTTAAATGTATTTAAATGAGCTGCACATAATAGTCTGGTATGCAAATCATGGCTATGCCCGATGCAGAGACAGGCATAGAGGATTTCGCAATCAGCCATAGTGCCAATATTTTTACTGCAGGGTCTGAAGTTACTTAAACCTCTAATGTGTGCCCCCAACAGTATTTTGGTGATACCGGGTGCTTTCCCCGATGCCTAGATCATCTTCTCCTCAGATGATCAGGTATCGGGCAAAGCCCTCGATGGCATCAAAATAGTGAAATCAAATCCCTGGTGGCCCAGCGGACCTGATCCCCCCACCCAACAGTATTTTGATGGCATTGGGGACGATTGCGGCATTGGGAAAAGCCCCCAATGCCATCAAAACACTATTGGAGGCCAGTGCCCCAATAGAAAGTGACTAACTGGTGGTCTAGTGACCCCTGTACCTGCCACTCCCCACCCCAAATTAAAATAAATTAACCTGGCAGTCTAGCGGCCCCTGAAACTCCCACTCCCACCCTAAATTAAATTAAAATAAAATAACCTGGTGGTTTAGCAGCCCTTGAATCCCTCACCCCAAATTAAAATAAATTAACCTATCGATATAGTAGTGGCCCTTGAACCCCCCCCACCCCTACTCCAACTGCCTGATGATCTAGTGGCCCCTGTTCCTCCCACCCCAATCCCAAATTAAAATAAATTAACCTGTTGCTCTAGTGGTCCTTGAACCCCCACCCCCCATTAAAATAAATTAACCTGGTGGCCTAGCGGCCCCTGAAACCCCCACTCCCACCCCAAATTAAAATAAAATAAAATAACCTGGTGGTCTAGCGGCCCCTAAATCCATCACCCCCCCACCTGGTACCTTAAAATAAGCGGAAGCGCTGTCTACGCTCTACTGCTCTGAGTCCGCCATTTTGAAAAATGGCAGCACCTGGCCCCACATGGTGTATCCTGGGATGCACCGGGTGGGGTTACCTTATATGGTAGTCTGTCCTCACCCGCTGCATCCCAGGATGCACTGTGCAGGGCCAGGAACTGCCAATCTTGAAGATGGCAGACTCAGAGCAGAAGAGCGTAGGCTGCGCTCCTGCTTATTTTAAGGTACTGGGTGGGGGTGGCGCATTTAGGGGCCGCTAGTCCACCAGGTTATTTTATGTTATTTTAATTTGGGGTGGGAGGTTTCAAGGACCGTTAGACCACCAGGTAATTTTATTTTAATTTGGGGTGGGGTGGATGTTTCAGGGGTTGTTAGACCACCAGGTTAATTTATTTTAATTAGAGGTAAGGGTAGGAGGAACAGGGGCCACTAGACCAACAGGAAGTCACTTTCTGTTAGGGCACTGGCCCCGTTAGTATTTTGATGGCATCGGGGCCTTTTCCCAATGCCACAATTGTCCCTGATGCCATCAAAATACTGTTGGGGGGGGGATCGGGGCTGCTGGGCCACCAGGGATTCTCTTATTTTCTGGGCACCGGCCACCGACAGTATTTTGATGGTATCAGGGACTTTTCCCGATGCCGCAATTATCTCCGAAGCCATCAAAATACAGTTGGGGCTGTTATGCAAATTGTCAACGCGGTGCCTGTTTCTCTGGGAGAGCATGCCAAACTAGGGCCGACCTCTTGCACACATGTGTCTGGCTTGCTCTCCCAGTTTAACACCGTGGTGGCTCATTTGCATGCGCACTGTTACTTCATCATTCATGTGCACCCTATCCTTGCTGCATCGCACGTTTATAGGTGTGTATTGTCGGGCGCATGAAAAGTCAATTCAGAGCGTGTGTAGCGCCGGCTTTCTGCATTGGTCTGTTTGTCTGCTGTGCCCAGTGCCACTAACAAGGTGGTATGCTAGCAGCACTTAAAGGAACCTCATTTGTTTGTGTTGTCCAGGCACAGTTCAGAGGCATCCTATGTTGTTTGGTGAATTTACTGTAAATAGCAGACTTTCAGCAAGTACGAAAAAGATGGAAAGGCAACAGTTACTTTTTAGCCTGCAGATATGTCTATTTGTTTGCGTATAACACCATTACCTTAATATATGAGTCCTGACATGCATCCCTGTTTAAACAGTGATAGCAAAAGAAGAGTATTCTAGTTTAGAAAACATCATTTCGGTTTAGAAAGCATCATGCATGATGGTTGTGCTGTAGAAAGTAACAAGCTGCATGCAGGAGTGTGATTAAGGCAGACCATCCTCTCCTATAGCATGTCTGTTGGGGATACAGAGCAGGTGATGCTGTGATGAAGCCCTCATGTGTGATAGCTGAGGATCCAACTGCTTTGGTCTTAGCTTTGGTAGTCTGTGTGGAAGCCGATTACAAGATTGTGAGAGGATAGCAGCAGTGCTGGGGGTTGAAGATTGGCTTTGTGTGTAGCTTATGTCCTGTGATTGCATCTTCGCAGAGAAGACAGCTGTGAATGAAGGATATAGAACGTGATCATACAGAAAAGAACAAGTGGGGTTTTGAACATCTGGACACATTCTGAGCTTGCGTGACAACAGTTCCTCATACTCTTCAGCTGTGGCATTAGTGGTTTGTTCTCTGAGTGTAATAGACTTCTTGTCCTCCTGTATTTGTGTAATGGGATTTTCCTAAGCGATTCCTATGGAGCTCCAGGGAATAAGTATTTCATACAATATGCAAATAAGGTGGTGCGGCGATTGACTTGTGGGTGGGCAGTTTTATCATCTTTCCCTTATATCACACAGACATTATGGCTGGGAGCATTATCATTGTGGTTTCCTACCTTTTTTTAAATTAGGGAACTGATGTCACTTAAGCAACTTTCCATGTTTGAAATGCTTCTGCATAAGGAAATGAAGCTTCTTATGTATTGCAAAGCTCTGAGCTAGTCGGGCGTAGCGTGCTTTAATGAATGCTTAATTTTACCTTTTCTGCCCCTATTTGTCTTGCTGTGTAGGCTGTGCTCTAACTCTGTATATCAAACTGTTTTTATTCGTAAGCGTTCCTCAATAGCTATTCATCTTTCCAGTCACAAAAAGGGTGAATCCACCCCCATGAAAATAAGATATGAAGACCTCTCTTAATGCATAGCCTTTCTTTCTGGAACCAGATGTTATTTATCTTTTTGACCAACCTCACTCTTGATTTAAAAAAAACAACAAAAAACTACATATACAATGCTGGGAAATCTGAAGGATGATAAAAACTTCTTTTGCCGTTGGTTTAAAAAGTGTCACAGAAGGTATTGCTTAACGTGGTTCTTCTTTTCTTATTTTTGTGCTGTGTTCCCAGAAACAGCTTTAACCATCACCATTCGGTTTTTCAGAGGGAATGTAGCTTTACTGATCATTAATTGGCATCGAGTAAGTCTGACACGCCATAACCAAAAGACACTTTAATGTCATACAATTCCATATTTTTTTCTGCTCTTTTCTCACTTGCAGCGTTGTTCACGGAGACACACATAATGTCCCGATTTACTGTAAGCCCCTTATCGCTGTCCCCACTCAACTTTTCTTTTCTCTTTCTGAATTTTTTTGTTACTACAAATATTACTGAACTTTTGCATAGCGCTACAAAACGTATGCAGAGCTGCAAAGACACATGTAAAAGACAGTCCCTGCACATCAGAACTTACAGTCTAGTTAACACAGTCAACACAGTAGCTGTAGACATAGAATACATCTAGGGAGAACAGAAAGGAAAGACAAAGGAGATCAGGTGAGTCAAGATCTGAAAGTGGCAGTGAAAAGGCGAGTTTTCAGCCTGGATTTGAAAAGGGCCAAAGATGAAGCCTGACATACAGACTCAGGTAGTTTGTTCCAGGCATAAGGAGCAGCAAGCTGAAAGGAGCAAAGTCTAGAGTTAGTAATAGAAAAGAAGGGCACAGATAGAAGTGTTTTGCCAGAAGAGTAGAGTTCTCGAGGAGTCTGTTTTTCAAGAAGAAAGAGGTCCCTGGTCCAATTTCCTACAGACAACAAAAATGTTCTCAGAATGGTGAAAAGTCTACATCAGGCGCTTGTCCAGACGTTTGCCGTCCTGTGGAAAAAGTGAAAAGGAGAAAGGAGAGAGAGCTGCCTATCTGGTGCTCCGGTCTAGGAGAGCCAAGGAACCCAGAGGAGAAATGAAAATGAATCAAGAAGGGAAGAGTCAAGTGCTGGGAGAATCAGGTACAACAAGAGTTCTTGGGAGCGAGGAGATACAAAAGCAGTCTAAAGGGAACCTGAAGTGCAAAGAAAGGAAGATAAGGGGTCCCAAAAGAATATGCCATCAAGGATTGCTAAAACTACCACTTTTTTGCCTGCAGATGTAAACTTTCAAACTGCCACAAACACTATTATAATTTGCAATGGCTTTACTTTGCACCACCCAGTAAAGACTTATTTTGGAACACAAAATATTGTGTACCGAGTCTCATAAGAACACAAGATATGCCATACTGGATCAGTTCAAGGTTTGATAAGCCCAGTATCCTGTTTCCAACAGTGGCCAATTCAGGTCACAAGTACCTGTGAGATTCCAAAAAGGTACATAGATTCCATGCTGCTTGTCCAATAGGAAAGCAGTGGATTTCCCCGGTCCTTTTTAATAATGGTTTATGAACTTTTCCTACAGAAACTTGTCCAAACCTCTTTTAAATCCAGCTACACTAACATCTTTTACCACATTCTCTGGTAACAAATTCCAGAGTTTGATTATGCGTTGAGTGAAAAAATATTTTCTCCAATTAGATTTAAATGTGCTACATTGTAACTTCATTGCATGTCGCCTAGTCTTTCTACTTTTTGAAGGAATAAACAACTGACCTACATTTACTCATTCTACTCCATTCATTTTTTATAGACCTCTATCATATCTCCCCTCAGTTGTGTCTTTTCCAAGTTGAAGAGCCCTAAACTTTTAAGCCTTTCTTCATAGGGGTATCCTTCCATCCCTTTTACCATTTTTGTCACTTTTCTCTGTACCTTTTCTAATTCTGCTGTATCCTTTTTAAGATATGGTGACCAGAATTGCACATAATATTCAAGGTGTGTTCGCACCATGGAGCAATACAGAGGCATTATAATATTCTTCATTTTATTTTTCATTCCTTTCCTTATGATTCCTAGCATTCTATTTACTTTCTTGGCCACCGCTGCACACTGGGCAGAGGATGTCAATGTATTATCCATGATGACAGGGCCGGCCCGTCCATTGAGCGAGAATGTTTTTTGCACAGGGCCCCGCGTTTCAGGGGGCCCCGCGCAAAGAACATTCTGATCTAAAAGTAAATTTTAAAATAAAAAAAAAAAGCTGTCTGCCGCCGCGGCAGAATCGAGTGTCCCGCGGGCTCCCCCCCCCCGCTCGGCAGAGCCTGCCCTCCCTGCATCAGCTCCCTCTTCGCAGTCACACGCACCGGCTTTCAGAGTGCAAAGGGAAACTAGTCCTTTCGCGCTCTGAAAGCCGGTGCGTGTGACTGCGGAGAGGGAGCTGATGCAGGGTGGGCAGGCTCTGCCGAGCCGGGGGGGGGGGGGGCGCCCGCGGGACCCACGATTCTGCTGCGGCGGCAGACAGTTTTTTTTTATTTTAAATTTTCCCGGGGGGGGGGGGGAGGGGTTAGGACGGGAAGTGGGCTGATGGGGGGTTAGGACTGGTAATGGGCTATGGGTGGGGCTAAGACTGGAAATGGGCTGATAGGGTTAGGACTGGAAGTGGACTGATGGGGGGTTAGGACTGGTAATGGGTTGGGGGAGGGCTTAAACTGAAAATTGGGTGATGGGGGTTAGGACTGGAAATGGGCAATGGGGGGGCTAGGACTGGTAATGGGTTGGGGGGAGGAGTGGTTCAGTGGTTGGGACAGGTTACCTCAGGCCAGAGGGCCAGGGGTTCAATTCCCGCATGGGGACAAGTAACCTCAGGCTGGAGGGACTGGGGTCTCTAGTCCCATGGCTACTCCTTGTGGCCTTGGGCAAGCCACTTAACCCTCCATTGCCTCAGGTACACTTAGACTGTGAGCCCTTCGGGGACAAGGGAATTAAAAAGTGCCTGTTAGTAAATACATACATGTAAACCGCTCTGATGCGCAAGTAAAGGACGGTATATCAAGTGCCTAAACCATAACCATAAACCATAACCATTATGCAAATATTTATGAAAAGGAGGTCCCTTATGCAAATGAGACCCCGCACCGAGTCTCCGCACATGGCCCCGCACCCCCCTTGGGCCGCCCCTGCATGATGATGCCTAAATCCTTTTCGTGGGTGGTGGCTCCTAATGTAGAACCTTGCGTCATGTAACATAGTTTGGGTTGTTCTTCCCAAAGTGCATAAATTTGCACTTGTCCACATTAAATTTCATCTGCCATTTGGACGCCCAGTCTCCCAATTTCTCACTTGTTATTCAACAACTTTGAATAATTTTGTGTCATCTACAAATTTGATCACTTCACCTGTTGTTCCCATTTCCAGGTCATTTATGAATATGTTAAAAAGCAGCAGGCCCAGCACATATTCCTGGGGTCCTCCACCATTCACCTTTCTCCATTGAGAAAATTGGCTATTCAGCCCTACTTTCTGTTTTCTATCTTTCAACCAGTTCCTAATCCACAATAGTACAGTGCCTTCTATCCCATGGCTTTTTAATTTCCCCAAGAGTCTCTCATGAGGGACTTTGTCAAAGGCATTCTGAAAATTGAGCTACATTCTATCAACTGGCTCACCCTTATCTACCTGTTTATTAAGCTTTCAAAAAAATATAAGAGATTGGTGGGACAAGACCTTCCTTGGCTAAATTCATGTTGGCTTTCTGTCATTAAACCATGACTATTTACATGTTCAGTTATTTTGTTTTTTTATAATGGTTTCTACCATTTTGCCCTGTACTGATGTCAGGTTCACTGGTCTGTAGTTTCCCAGATCACCCCTGGAACCCTTTTTAAATATTAGTGTTACATTTTATTTATTTAACACTCATTTATATACCGCATCTTCCAGAGTTCAGTTGCGGTGTACAATTAACAACAATTAACAAAGCGCAGTTTGTTTTACATAGAACATCTTAAAATTTTACATAGAACATCTTAAGTTAAACAAGGCAAAGTGTAATAACTAAACAGTATGTTTAAGCTAGAGCAGTGTGAGTAACAATTAACTAACAAAATGTAATGTCTAAACAGCGTAAGACAGTACATAACATATACAACTATATACATGTGAGGGTATTTGGGCAAAAGAGCTTGGGTCGTCGTTTCGTTTAAGCTATATGTGTTGTCCGTTTAGATGGTAGGTTTGTACTTGATGTGGTCGGGTACCTGTTTAGCCTTTATCTAAGTTGAGTGCTAGGTTTTCCATGGTATTATAGTGTTTAGTGAATAGATACGTTTTCAATTTTTTACGGAATTCGATGATCTCTGTTAGTGATCGTAGATCCTCTGGTAGAGAATTCCAAATGGTTGGAGCTATGTGAGAAAAGGCTCTATTATTTGTTAATTTATGTGCTTTTATGAAGTTTTTTGGAATCTTTAGTTTATTTAATTGTCCTTTTCTGTGAGTAGGCTTAGATGGTTCTTTGCATATTAGATTACATAGTGTAGTTGGAGCCATGTCATTTAAGGCTTTGAATGATGTTATTATTGTTTTGTATATTATCCTGCTTTGTATTGGTAAATGGTGATAGATCTGATGTGAATTACAGGCATCAGCAGTAAGTCTGATGTGAGTTACTAGCAACAATAGTATCTCTGGAGTGGGTTACTGGCAACAGTAATAAATCTGAGAGGAGTTACTGACAACAGTAAACCTGAAGTGAGTCACAGACAACAGTATTAAATCTGAAGTAAGTTACTGACAACAGTAATAGGTCAGATGTGAGTTAAAAAGCAATACTGAATTGTTAAGAATGCTAAAGCTGGTTGTTGGTCACAGTAATAAACACTAACACAGTTGGGAAGAACGTGTTATTAGTTACTAGTAGTGCTCTGGTGTCATTTAGGTAATACTTGCAGTTCAGAGTAGGAGTCCAAGTATAAGTGGATTTCTTGTTGTTTCTGTGGTGTTACGCTCTATGGAAGTGCCACCGCCTAAGGGCCACGCCAAAGGGCCCTCTAGCGAGGCCCTCAGGCGTGGGCCCGCAAGGCGCGGGTGCGCCCTGTCGGCGTTGTTTTTAAGGCCTGCTGCCTCGTGCCCCGATTGGGTGATGCTGCCTTTCCAATCTTCAGGTATGACAGATAATTTTAATGCTAGATGACAGATTACTAATAGTAGCTCTACAGTCTAATATTTCAGTTTTTTTTAGCACACTGGGATGTATGCCATCCAGTCTAGGTGATT
This sequence comes from Ichthyophis bannanicus, assembly GCA_033557465.1. Classification (NCBI taxonomy): domain Eukaryota; kingdom Metazoa; phylum Chordata; class Amphibia; order Gymnophiona; family Ichthyophiidae; genus Ichthyophis; species Ichthyophis bannanicus. Next base: position 1,072,589,513 of record CM066033.1, read on the forward strand.
TGCTGCTTTTTAGTTTATCAATTATCTATTTATTTATTTAACATTTCTTATATACTGCCTTTCATGATATCAAGGCAGTTTACATTGAACAAACTGAAATTACATTGAACAGGGCATTATAACTTGGAGATAACTATTTTACAGGGAACATGGGCTATGGAGGGTTAAGTGGCTTGCCCAAGACCACAAGGAGCACCTGTGGGACTAGAAACCCCAGTCCTTCTGGCCCAATGTTGCTGTCCTCTAGTGGGATTTGAACCCCTGACCTTCTGGCCTGAAGTACCTTGCCCCAACCACTAGGCCACTCCTCCACTCCAAAACAATTAACTGTATTACATCTTCTCGATTTATCGAGATTTGTTTCATTTCCAACGGGATGTCCATCCCTGCTATTCTTGCCTCAGAATGACCCTTTCAGTCTCTCTCCTATGGCCTCCACTATCCAAAAACAAAACATAGAGCAAAAAAAAAATCTAAGCACTATATTGAAAGTTTATTTGTTATAATCATGTGAAAAAAGCACATATTTAAGTGCCTTTACTTAATTAAAACATTCTAAATCTTTGTGATTTGTGTGTCTGTCCCCTCTTAAAAATCCTATCATACACCACAGTGATTCACTTGATAAACTACAATATCAGCAACGAAAGAGGCTGATACCGTGAAGAAAAACCTTTTTCGTTGCTGATATTGTGAAGAAAAACCTCTATACAAAGAAGAGTGGTCGTGGAGGTTATTTTCTCAGATAAGTGCATTAAACCTGTTGTGCTTTTACAGTTATGATTGAGGTGAACTATTGCAGATTATCAAGTGAATCACTGCAGTGTATGATATGATTTTTAAGAGGGGACATACACACAAATCACAAAGGTTTAGAATGCTTTAATTATGTAAGGGCCCTTAAATGTGTGCTTTTTCACATGATTATAACAAAGGTTTTGAAAATGAAAACCTATCACTGATTAAAATGGAAGAAAGGCCACGAGAGGGGAGTGTCTCTTAAGACCTATCTTCCAAGATATAAACTTTCATTATAGTGCTTAGAATTTTTTTGCTCTATTTTTTGTTTTTGTATTTATAGTAACATAGTAACATAGTAAATGATGGCAGATAAAGACCAGCATAGTCCATCCAGTCTGCCCAGCACGACGGCAAGAGTAGGTGCACCTGCCGCTACGCCACCCCTCCCCATGTCCCCGCCCAGGGGTGAACCCACCACTCCATGCAGGACAACCCCACCCGTCGAGAAATCAGATGGCTCAGTTCATTCTGATTCCATCCTGTTGCTGTAAAGAGATCCACTGTGTCTGTCCCATGCCATTTTGAATTCCGTCACCGTGTTTGCCCCCACCACTTCCATCGGGAGGGCATTCCAAGCATCCACCACCCTTTCTGTGACAAAGTATTTCCTGACATTGCCTTTCAATTTACTACCTCGCAGCTTCATGTTGTGCCCTCTAGTTGTACAGCTTCCCCGTCTTTGGAAGAGGTTTGTTTGTTCATTATTTCCCTTTAATTATTTAAAGGTCTGAATCATATCTCCCCTGTCCTTCCTCTCCTCCAAAGTGTACATGTTTAGGTCTTCAAGTCTCTTCTCATAAGGCTTCTGACGCAGGCTCCAAATCATTTTGGTCGCCTTCCTCTGAACAGTTTCCAGTCTTTTTACATCCTTTGCAAGATACGGTCTCCAAAACTGAACACAGTATTTCAAGTGAGGCCTCACCAGTGACTTGTACAGTGGCATAAGTACCTCTTCTTTTCTGCTGGTGATTCCTCTTTGTATGCAGCCCAACATCCTCCTGGCTTTTGCCACCGCCTTGTCACACTGTTTTGCCACCTTGAGATCTTCAGAAATAATCACACCAAGGTCTTTCTCCTGATCCGTGCATACTAACCTCTCGCCCCCTATCACGTACATTTCCCTTGGATTTCTGCTACTCAAGTGCATGACTCTGCACCTCTTTGCATTAAATCTTAATTGCCAAGCATTAGACCATTCTTCCAGCTTTTGTAGATCTTTCCTCATGTTAACCACTCCCTCGGGGGAGTCAACTCTGTTGCAAATTTTCGTGTCATCTGCAAAAAGACATACTTTTCCATTCAGTCCTTCAGCAATATCACTCACAAATACATTGAACAGTGCCGGGCCCAGAACCAGCCCCAGGGGCACCCCACTAATCACCTTCCCTTCATCCGAGTGAGCTCCGTTTACCATCACCCTCTGTCGTCTGTCAGTCAACCAATTTCTGATCCAATTTACCATCTTAGGATCCATTTCCATGATACTGAGTTTATTGATAAGTCTCCTATGAGGAACAGTATCAAAGGCTTTGCTGAAATCCAGGTAGATGACATCCATCTTATGTCCCTGATCTAGCTCCCTGGTCACCCGGTCAAAGAACTCAATCAGATTTGTTTGGCAAGATCGTCCTTCGGTAAAACCAGGTTGCCTCGGGTCTTGCAACCTGTTTGTTTTGAGAAAGTTCACTATTCGCTCTTTCAGGAGCGCCTCCATTACTTTTACCACCACCGGGGTAAGGCTCACGGGCCTGTAGTTTGACACTTCTTCCCTGTCACCACTTTTGTGTAGAGGTATGACATCAGCCATTCTCCAGTCCTGAGGAACCTCTCCTGTTTCCAAGGATCTGTTGAAAACATCCTTTAATAGCCCTGCAAGAACCTCTCTGAGCTCTTTCAGAATCCAGGGATGTATCCTATCCGGTCCCATGGCCTTGTCCACTTTCAGTTTTGCAAGTTGTTCTAACACATTATCTTCTGTTAATGGTGTGGTATCTACTACATTCCCATTTTTATAATATTTGGGAGTCACAGGTGGTCCTTCTCCAGGAGTTTCTTTAGTAAAAACAGAGCAGAAGTATTCGTTTGGCAATTTCGCTTTTTCAATGTCACTTTCCACCAGTCCATTCGCAGCACTTCTGTGTCCTGCAATTCCACCTCTGATCTTCTTCCTTTTCCGAATATACCTGAAGAAGGTTTTGTCGCCACACAACATCATTAGCCATTTTTTCCTCTGCCTTTGATGTTGCTATCCTTATTTCTCTCTTTGTCTCTTTGAGTTTGATCCTGTATTCATTTCTGTGTTCCTCTGTTTGTGAGCTTTTGAATCTTGCGAAAGCTGTGTTTTTTGCCTTTATTTGAGCAGCCACTTTTTTGGAAAACCAAATGGGTTTTCTTCTCCTTTTGTTTTTGTTTACTTTTCTTACATATTTATTTGTTGCCCCTTTTATTGCCACCTTTAGTTTAGCCCATAGCAATTCCACTTCCCTTATCTCCTTCCACCCTGTCAGCTCCTCCTTTAGGTACTCGGCCATTTTATTGAAGTCAGTGTTTTTGAAGTTTAGGACTTTGAGCTTGCTATGATTGGCCTGTACCATGGCTTTTATCTCAAACCACTCCGTGGGATGATCGCTGCTGCTCACAGGGGCACTCACGCAGACATTCGACATGCTATCACCGTTGGTGAGTACTAAATCCAATGTTGAGCTTTCCCTGGTTGGTTCCATCACCATTTGTCTAAGTAACGCATCTTGGAGAGCATCCACAATTTTTTTGCTTCTTTCCAGATTTGCAGAAGGAGTATCCCAAACCACATCAGGTAGATTAAAGTCTCCCAATATGATTGCTTCCCCTTTTGTGGCTATCTTGGCAATATCTATAATCAATTCGTTATCTATCTCTTCAATTTGTGTTGGAGGTCTGTAGACTACAGCAGTATGGATGACAGTGCCATCTCCTCTTTCCAACAGAATCCAGAGTGCTTCTTCTTTTCCCCATGCCCCCTGCATTTCAGTAGCTTTAATATTGCTTTTGACATACAAGGCTACTCCTCCTCCTCTTCCGTTTTCTCTGTCTCTTCTGAATAGATTATAGCCAGGTATGACTATATCCCAATCATACGATTCGTTTAGCCATGTTTCTGTAATGGCCACAATGTCCAAATCCGTTTCCACCATTAGGGCTTCTAGGTACGGAACTTTGTTGGCTACGCTTCGAGCATTTGTGCTCATTGCTTTCCAGCATTTACCTGGCTTGTATGTATTTAGCATTGATTTTGTTCTGCCTACATCTTCCCACTTGTTTTTGATGTGTGGTTTAAAAGTGTGACTGTTTCTGATTTTAATCTGCTTTTGCAGGGGGTGACGTCCAGAGCTTGACCTTCTACATCCGTCACCCCCTTTTTCTAGTTTAAATGTATATCCACATATTGCTTGTATTTTTCACTTAGGATTCTTTTCCCTGAGACAGAGAGATGTACTCCATCAGCACAGTATATTCATAGAGCTTTGTTATTTTGGTTTTTGACTTTCATATGGCCTCCACATTGGAGCTTTGTTATTTTGTTTTTTGACTTTCATATGGCCTCCACATTGGCAGTCTCTCAATGCACCTTTTACCCCTCTATCATCTAATGGTCCAACTGACTCCCTAACAGGTGTTTCCTATGAATATATTTGAAAAAGTTTTTATCATGCACTTTTGCTTCCATGGCAAGCCTCTCTCCAAATTTTCTCTTTGCCTGCCTTATCAATGTCTTACATTTAACTTGCTAGAACTTATGCTTTTCCTGTTTTTGTCATTTTGCTGTTTTTTCCATTTTCTGATAGATTTTCTCTTAGCTATAACAGCCTCTTTGACCTCATCTTTAAGCCATGCTGGTGTCATTTGGCCTTCCTTCTACGTTTTTTAAAGCATGGAATACATCTAGTCTGGGCTTCCAAGATAGTATTTTTAAATAACGCCCAGGCCTGATGGAAACTCTTAACCTTTGGAGATGCTCCTTTTAGTTTTTTCTTAACCATTTTCCTCATTTTATCATAGTCTCCTTTTTGAAAGTTAAATTGCTAGCGCAGTCAATTTCCTTGCTATCTTCCCTCCATATATTAGGTCAAATCTGATCATGTTATGATTGCTATTGCCATGTGGCCCTAAAACAGTTACCTTTTGCACTATGTGCTGTATTCCACTGAAGACTAGTTCTAAAACAGCGTCCCTGCATGTTGGTTCCTCAACCAGCTGCTCCATAAAGTAGTCATTTATTTCATCTAGAAACCTTAACTCCCTAGCATGTCCTGATCTGATATTAACCCAGTCAATACTGGGGTAATTGAAATATCCCATTATTACTGTGTTGTAAACTTTGCTAGCTTCCTTAATTTCTGTTAGTATTTCATCATCTGTCTGTTCATTCTGTCCAGGTGGATGGTAGTATACCCCCACTGCCATTCCCTTCCCCTTTTTACATGGAATTTCTATCCATAGAGATTCTACAGTGTATTTTGTTTCCTGCAAAACCTTTGTCCTGTTTGACTCAATGCCCTCTTTAACATATAGCACAACCCCTCCACCTGTGTTCTACCCTATCATTGGGATATAGTCTGTAGCCTGGTATTACAGTATTCCATTGGTTATCCTCCTGCCACCAGTTCTCTGAAATGCCAGTTATATCTAACCTTTCATTCATTGCTATATACTTGTATTCTAACTCTCCCATCTTATTTTTTAGACTTCTGGAGTTTGTTTTTTTGCTAATATTAACAGTCTGGCTATTTAATGACAGGGGTAATCTGGAATCTTTCAACTCTGCCTGTTTTTTACTTAAAGGCACCTGGGGTTACTTTTACCTCTATTGGAACCTCTCTATCAGGATGCCCTGTCATCCCTGTTTTGCTAGTATCCTTCAAGGATGCATCATTCCAAACTATGCACTCTTGGGTGACTCTTAGCTTTCCCCCATTATCTAGGATTTTTTTTAAATTGTTTATTTATAAATTTCACAAATGCAAGTCAACAAAAAGAAACTTGAGGAAATAAGTGCATTGGATAGAAATTTACAAAAGGAAATTGCGAAAGCACATATCAAGCAATAAACAAAATCATCCCCTTCTCTAGCCTACAATAGAGGGGATACCCAAGAGAAACAAATGACAGCAATACTCTTCAGGAAATAAAGTTTGAGCGTAGTCAGAACCTATTACAACGGCAGCATTTCCTGGACAGGAGAGCCAGGTGGCTGACGAGCATGGAGAAATGACAAATGACTAAAGCTGGGATGGGTAAAGAAAAATCTATGAAACAGACTGAAACTTAACTAAACACTTGCAAGGATACTTAAGAAAAGATAATGCACCTTCCCATCGTCTATGTTTTTATCATTGATAAGCTTTTCATGCCCGTTTATTTACTATTTATTTATTTATATTATATACACATCGGGCCCGAATTTGAGCTAGGCAGTGCTATGCACCGTGTTGATGCATAACTTGCCCACCTCCCGACTAACCCAGATTTTGCATGCTGGGGTCAATATGCGGCCCCAGCTTTGAAAATCCGGCTGTGGTTGCATAGACAGGAAGCTGCATGATTAGCCCCAGCGCCTTAAAGATAGGCAAGGTTTTTCCATGCTTATCTTTAAGGTGTAGAGCGTTAACTGTGTAGCATCGAAATCGGTGCTATATGGGTAGCACCATGGCCCGCCTCTGCTCTGCCCTTGAATGCCCCCAACACACCCGGATGCTATGTGGATAGCATCTGGGCACATTAGGGACATGTCTGAGATTTTTGAAGGGCACTACCTGTGTAGGTGCTCTACGAAAATCCCGGATAAGGCCTTTACACAGGTAACTAGGGAAGTTGCCCGTATAAAGGCCTTCGAAAATCGGGCCCTTTGATTTTTTACCTTATGGTCTGTGTATTATGCATTTTTTTACTCACATTACTTTTTTATTCAAATGTTTTTTGCTTTTTATTTATTTTATTTATTTATTTAGACAGATTTGTATGCCACCTTATCCTTCAATCAAGGTGGTCACGTCACATCACAATTGGAGGGTTACATTTAACATTAGGTTACGTGTAAACATTTGGACAGTACACTTAACAGCAAACATTTAGACAGTACACATTTAGACTGTACACGTAACAGTATTTAGATAGTACAATGAGGGTTAACATTTAACAGGAGAGTATTTAATAGATTGGTATGATAAACTTGTGTGTATGGATAGGATGAGTGCATGTTTAGTTGGCTGAGGAAATAGTGTATGTGTTTGGGTATGGGATGTTGCCTGAATGCTCATATGTTTCTATAAATAAGAATGTTTTGAGGTCTTTGCGGAAGTCTGTAAGGTCATCTAATTCCCTCAGGCTTGTTGGGAGGGAGTTCTATAGTGTGGATGCCAGTAGTGATGGTGCTGTTTTTGAAGTTGTTTGTTTAGTTTTGTGATAGCCTGCAGGTGTGCCGATTATGTTGTTGTTATTGGTTCTTCTTGGTCTATTGCTGATGTCCCTTGTTACAACGTTTTGGAGTATGTCTGCTGAGAGATGGTGAATGATTTTGAAGATGATCATGATTGTTTTATATTTAGCTCTTGCCATCATTGGGAGCCAGTGTAGTTGTTGTAGGACGGGATTGATGTGCTCAGTCCTTGGAGTGTCTGTAATGATGCGTGCTGTGGTGTTTTGTACCATCTGTAGTGGGTGGAGTGTCTGCTGAGGAAGGCCTTGATATAGTGAGTTTCCGTAATCAAGCAGTGGTGTAATGAGTGCTTGGCACACTGTGCGGAAGTGGTCCTGATGGAGCATTGGTTTGATTTGTCTGATTGTCCTCAATCGTTGATAGGCCTTGTTTGCGGTTTTGGTGATGTGGGATTTCAGGTTCAGAGCTCTGTCTAGTGTGATGCCCAGGTACTTAACTTCTTCTTTGACTACTATGTGTTTGTCTAGGATGTTGATGGTTTGTGGAGATATGAAGGTGGAGTTCCTGGTGACGAACATTGCCTCAGTTTTATCATAATTGACGGTTAAGTTGTTGGCTATGAGCCAGTCATTCATGTCTTCGAGGCATTTGGTTATTGTTGTGGTGTTTAGTGCTAGTAGGTTGATTGGAGCGTACACCATAATGTCATCAGCATAAATGTGGTAGTGAAGTTTGTGGTTCTTAATGATGTTGCATATGGGCTGAATGTAGATGTTAAAGAGCATTGATGATAGGGCTGAGCCTTGGGGTATTCCCTGCGTGACGGGGAATTGTATTGATTTCTTTTGATTGCATTTGACTTGTTGCATTCGCCCTTCCAAGTATGACGTAAACCAGTTCAGGGTATTCTTGCATAGTCCTATCTGTTGTAAGCGTTGCAGTAGCTTAGTGTGGGACACTGTGTCGAAGGCTGCCGAGATGTCCATGAACACTAGCAGGAAGCCGTTTTTTGTGTTGTCTATTCCTCTTAAGAGATTGTCGAAGAGGGAGGTGAGTAGTGTTTCTATGCCGTGTTGGGGCTTAAATCCATGCTGATGGATGTCCAGTGGGGCATTTATGTCAATATGGTCTTGAAGTTGCCTTTGCACTGCCTTTTCCATGATTTTAGCAAGGAATGGCAAGCTGGAGATGGGACGGTATGATTTTGGTTCGGAGGGGCTCAGATTGCTACTTTTAAGTATTGGTCATATCATTTTGTGCTTTAGTGGTTGTGGCATGTGTCCTTGTTGGAGAGAATCTTTGACGATTTTTTGAATGTGTTGAGAGAGTTGGCTTTTTGTAGCTTTGAGCCATGACACTGGGCATGGGTCTGATGGTGAGGTTGGTGTATTTAGTCCAGATATAATTTCTTCTATTTGCTGCTTTGTTGGTATGTTGAAGCTCTCCCATGTTTGATGTTTTTTTATCATGTAATCGTTTGTTTGTGGTGTAGTAGAGCATGTTTGGTTGGTGTTTTTTGACATAAGGTAATCTGCATAATTTTGTGGGTCAAGATGGTGGGTACTTTGTTGCGTGTCATCCTTTGTGAGCTTTTGGACAATGCTAAACAGTTCTCTTGGTCTGTTAGTAGATTTCATAATTAGGTTGGTATGGTGTTGCTGTTTACATTCATTTATTAGGTTGTTATATTCCAGTTGTTTGTCTTTGTATTGGGTTAGGAGGTAGTGTGATTTGTTCCATCTCCATTTTCTTTCCAGTCTTCTGAGTGTGCGTTTTGCAACTCTGATTTCATGTGAGTACCATGGGGCGTTGGATCTCTTTCATGTTTGTGGTTCTTTGATGGCTGGGGCAGATGCTGTGTTGGATATTATTGTACTCCATTCTTCTATGTTTAGGTCAGGGTGTCATGCTTCTGTTGAAGTTGTGGAGTGATTTCATTGATGAATGAGTCTCTGTTAAATGTTTTGAACCGTCTAGTTATTCGTTCATCTTCTTTGCGTTGTTTGGGGTTATTCAGGGTTATGGTGAATTCAATCACATGGTGGTCTGACCAAGGGACTGGCGTGATTGTTTGTTTTATGGTCTTGTTTTGTTCCACTAATTGCATTGGCATGAAGACCATGTCCGGAGTTGTACCATGCTGGTGTGTTGGGGCGTTGATTGTCTGGCAGTATTTTAATGACTCCATGGCTTTTAAGAATTTTGCGGTTTCTCTGGTGGGTGCAGATGTTAGGTTGTAGTCTCCTAATGCAATGAGGGGTTTGTGTTTTCTGTTATGTGCACATATCGTTTCAATTACTGTGGATAGGTGTTCAGTTGTGGTTCCAGGTGGTCTGTATGTGAGGGAGATGCTTAGGTATTTGTTGGCTATTGTGAGTGTGTTAGATTCAATAGTGTTAGTGGTGGCGATCGTTTTGAATCTGTATTCTTTTCTGGCCGTTAAGTGCAGCAGTGCGATTGGCAGTCATGGCAGCTAGTGTGCGACAACATCCTGTGGCTAGCTGTCACCGGCTGCCATGCCACTGTCTGCTCTGATCCCATCCTGTCATGCTAAAAGCAGTTCCTGTGCAATTTTTGCTGCGCTGTCTGCTTTTAGCGTATAGTAGCGGTTACCATGGGCCGTTAGCGCATATTAAAGCTCATGGCAACCATTGCTGCACTTTAATAAACATGTCAGAGGAGACAAACAGGGTGATAATCCTGTTTTTATTTATGTAGCAATTTCCTAATACTGAGAGAATTAAGCTAGCTTGCCTCTGCTTCAGATAACTAGCCCTTACGTGTAACTTTATATACAAAAAGAAACCGAAGCACTTTATTAAATCTAGAAACCGAGTAGCTGTTTTTGCAATGTTTTATGAATTATTCCTTAGAATATTACCCGTCCTTAATCGTAATGAAATAATTTACAAAATAAAATGTGTGTGGAACCAAAACCTCCTGCAGACTCCTGATACTGGCTCTCATGGCGTGGCACTGAGGAATTATGACTCCAGCATGGCTAATGAATGACATTACTTCATTAATTTGTTCCTGCTCTCGTGGAGTAATGATTATTTAAACTGGTTGCACTGTTTTCAATACCAAGCACTGCCCTGAGGCTGGAGAAAAGAAGAAAATCAGATTCAGCTTGTCAACCTTGTAGGACTGGAGAGTGGAGAAAGGCTAATGTGAAATGCATTGAAAGCCTGGCTTTATGTGCATTTTCTGCGAGATTTCTTTTCCTATTGTATCAACATTTTGAAAAAGAGATGGGGGTTTAACAAAAACAACTCCCCCCACTGTCAATAGATAGCTGTTTAAAGGGGAGGGGGGCATTATGCATGAATTCTTTTGTTAAGAATGTTTCTGTAAATGATCAGGTTCTATAGGAGACTGGGAATTTGTAACCAGCTTCTCTTTAAAACAACAGACCTTCCTTATTGGCATGGGTGCCAGTTCCATGGGTGCTGTGGACATTTGAATACCCCTACTACTGAGAGGGGGCCACTGTCCTGTGCAGGGTGAGGAATATTAAAGAAATATTTCTTCTACCGCTTGAGTGCGATAGTTTCTGAAGACATCCTATAAGGACAAAACGTACCAGTCAGGTTGGCTTATTGTATGATTTATTTATTAGTATTTAGCTCCTGCCTTTCCAATGGTAGTTCAAGGCAAGTTGCATTCAGGTACATAAGTATTTCCCTGTTCCCAGAGGGCTCCCAATCTATGTTTTTGTATCTGAGGCAATGGAGGGTTAAATAACTTGCCCAAGGTCACAAGGAACACTAGTAGGAATCAGACCCAGATTTCTTTGATATTAGGCTGTTGCTCTAATCACTAGGCTACTCCTATTGTGATCCTAATGGTTCCTGTCTTCTGCTTTAAAGATATGTGCAACATAGTAATCTTTCTGATTTGTTGATAATATGAAATTTTTTATTTTATTTATTTATTTAACAGTTCTTTTATACCGCACTCTTTATCATCAGCACGGTTTACAGTGAACAAAACTACTCACGAACAGCAATAGGCAGGCATGAGTTTACATATAACAGGGAAATTAACCAGGATAAAAAACTTTGGGAAACTTTGTACATTTATGTTATTGCAACTTTATACAGTGATAGTGTTCTATTTACATAATGTGTGACGTGTGACAGGACAATTGCGGCCTCATACTGAGGGATTCAGTTGTGTTGGGGGAGTCGGTGAGGGGTTATGGTATTGAGGGAAGTGTATAAGGCACAGGTGGTGCTTTAAAGCTTTTCGGAATTGCTTGAGGTCCGTGATAGATCTAATTGTGGGTAGAAGGTTGTTCCAGTGTCTGGGGGCGTAGTGTGCGAATGCTCTGTTAGTAGTTGCGGCTGTGCATTTTGTGGATTCTGTGGGTATGGTTAGTGTATTAGCTGCAGCTGATCTCCTAGGTCTAATATTGGAGGTGTGATTGAGGAGTGTTGTGATTGAGGGGGGGCTATTTTGTTAATGGCTTTGAATGTGATGAGCAGTTCTTTATATGTAATCCTGCAGCTTATCGGGAGCCAGTGAAGTTCCCTTAGGATGGGGGTCGTGTGGTCTCTTCTTGATGCTTGTGATAAGGAAGCTTATCATAGCTCAGGTAGGAGCTATAGAAAAGATGATGTGACTCTGAACAAGCCACCTGTCAGTTCTGGTAGAAGCAAGAAAACAGAGTTTTCACATAAAAGACTACCAGTCCCAGAATGCACCAGGTTTCCAGCAGCCATGAGAGGGGCTGAAGTGAGAGAATGTGTGTGCAATCAAGAGAGCTATGAGGTAATCCCTAAGCACTCATCTCAAAGGGCAGGGCCTGATTCAACACAGCTGCGCTGTGTTAGGGAGCAGCACACATTAGAACAGGATAAGAATAGAGCTTATTCTTCAGATAACAGTTACTACAAGCTCCAGCCCAGCTTCAGGGAGAGCTTCAGCAAAAGCTACAGAGGGAGGAAGAGATACAGAGACAGCAACGGCTACAAGCACCAGTATCACCTTGAGAAACAGAAGCCAAGCCAAGCAGATAGAGAGAGAAGGAAACTCTCTGGAAGGAAGAGAAGAAAGGCCATTGGAAGGTCTGGGAGATTCCAAGGCAGTACTCATACTGGGAGGTATTCCAAAAGCCAGCAGAGTCCATTGGACTGGATTCAGCCAGAGGAATGGAGTGGCAGAGATAGGAATCACCAGTGGCTACCTGGAAGAGAGAAGACTGCATGTGGAAGGGACTTTCAGACCAAGGCCAGAAGGTATGTGAGAGAAGATCCAGCGTCCAGGGATCAAGATTGGAAGGCTGGACATCAGAATTGGATTACATATTGGCCAGGCTATACAGAGAGGAATAATGATAGCAGGAGAGGCTCAGGTATGAACACTGATCCAGACCCTATCTATAATAGAGAATGGCAGCAAGGGAATAAGCATTCTCATGATAGTGCCTTAATGAAAGACTCATCTGTGCCAATGTATGATATTGACCCTATGATTGTTGATGCAGGGGGAAATACAGCAGATGAAACTATTTACATGGACTGTTCTTTATCTAAATGCTATTGCTAGTTTTCTATGAGCAAACACATCAGCCATCACAAAGAAACCTAACTTTGTTCTTTATTTCCACTGCAAACAGCTCTTAAAGCAGGATTTGGGCTCACACAGTAGCAGCCAGCCAGCTAAAGGCTTTCAGCTGGTCCATTGATAGTAATTAGGGCTGCACCTGATTGTGTGTGTGAGCAAGGGAGAATCACTGCTGAGATCGGCGTGGAAAATAAGCAGAAGTTAACCTAACCAGCAAAGTTTATTCTTTACTTTGTGCCTTTGTATTTGGTAATTACTTGCTAAGAAAACATTAGCTAATTGCCTGACAAGCTGAAGGTTGTTTTCTGGTTTACTTTGTGACTTTTTGTTATCCATTTTAAACACTGCAAGCAAGTAACCTCATTTATAGTGCTATCAAGCATACATGTGCTGGGTAAATTAAACCCCATCAATAAAAGAAGTATTTTATTGATCTTACCACTTGGTTTCACAACTCAAATTATTGTCATCAGCTGTGTTTGGGAGTGAATGAACTACAATACCCACAATACCTTGCAAGAATCATATGAATATATGCATCGTCAAGATTGTGTAAGTTCTCACCCTAGGCAGCCGTCTGACATGCTCCATATAAGAACCGGGCAGCGGCATTCATGGCTAATTGTAGTGTGTTTATGGTACTTTTTGGGAGGCCGTGGAGTATGATGTTTGCGTAGTCAAAGTGGGGGGTGACTATCGCCTGGAATATTGTACGGAAGTTGTCAGGGTCGAGCATGTTTTTCAGGTGTTGGAGGGTCCTGATCTTGAAATAGATGATTTTTACCGTGCGGTTTATGTGTTCTTTGAAGTCTAGTCGATGATCCAGTGTTATGCCTAGGTATCTTATGGAGGACTTGATTGGCAGTTCTGCGTCCCGTATTTTTAGGGTCGCCGGGGGTGAGAATCCTTTGTTTTTCGTGATGATTAGTGCCTCGGTTTTTTTGAAATTTATTCGCATGTTTTGAGTGAGGAGCCAGTCTGTTATTGCGTTGAAGCACTCTACTAGTACTGTATAATCTGGGAGCGTGACATTGATCGGAGTAAATATCAGCACATCATCTGCGTAGATTAGACAGGATATACCATAGGGGTGGGTGATTTCGCAAATCGGCTGCATATATATATTAAAGAGCAGAGCTGAAAGGGAGGAGCCTTGGGGTACTCCTTGCTTCAGCTGGAAAGGTTCCGAAGTAGTTGATCCGACCCGAACTTGTTGCCATCTCTCTTCTAGGTAAGATTTACACCAAGCCCATGCTAACCCGTGGATTCCCTTCTGATGGAGTCGGGTTAGAAGTTTGTCATGGTCCACTGAATCAAACACTGCGGAAATGTCAAGGAAGATTAGCGCGAAGCCCATTTTGATGTTATCAATCCCACCGATGAGCGTGTTAGTTAGGGAGGTCAGAAGTGTTTCAACTCCGTGAGCTTCCCTGAATCCATGTTGGCTGGGGTCTAATGGTGATGCGATATCAATGTGTTGTTGGATCTGTCTCTGGGTCACCTTTTCAATAATTTTTGATAGTAGTGGGATACTGGAGATCGGCCGGTAGGATTCCTCCTTCGTTGGATCCAGTTGGTTGTTCTTTAGCAGTGGTCTGATGGACGTCTGCTTAAGAGCAGATGGGAATATTCCTGCTGAGAAGGACTGATTTATGATATCTGATATGAAAGGGCTGAATTCTGCACGCATTGCTCTTATTCAGTGTGCTGGGCATGGGTCGTTTGGCGCTGTGGTGGTATTTATGTTGGTGATAATGTCTTCAATGTTTTTTGCGGAAGGAGAAGAGAGCTTGGTGAGTGGGTTCTGGTGCCCAGGAGGCTGGGTAGGTTCTGAATTGGAGGCTGTTGTTGTTTTGATGGCTTTAGATTGGATATAGTTGGCGTATGTTTGGGGATGTATTTGTTCTTGTTGTGGTTGTGATGGTTCCGTGGTTAGAGATTTTACTAGGTTGAATAGGTCTCGTGGCTTGTTTAAAGAACGGTTGAGGAGCTCAGAATGGAAAACTTTTCTCTTGTCCCAGACTGCTTCTCGATGAGTTTTCAGATGGGTTAAGTATGCGGCTTGGTCAACAGTGTTATGGGATTTACGCCATTTTCTCTCAAGTTTCCTCAGGAGTAGAAGGGACTTTCTAAGTTCTGGAGAGAACCACGGGGCTGACAGCCTTTTATCTGCATGGATAACTGATATTGATTGTTTGTCAGTGGATGGCAGTTTTGAGTACAGGTTAAGGGTGTCATTCCAATTTGAAAACATGTTATTTATGTTGGTTGATGGCTGAGCCAGCTTTGGGAGGACATGATTCATAATATCTTCCTTGTCAAATGGTTTGAATCGTGCTGAGTTGGCTGTTGACTGTATATTTTTACGGCTGATGGTCTCTTCTTGTGATGGCATATTGAATGTTATCAGGCTGTGGTCTGACCAGGGGACCAGGGTGATTGAAAGATCAAATTTGCACTTTGTGAGTGTGTCATTGGGTGGAACAAAGATAAGATCGAGAACATTCCCTCGTTAGTGGGTTGGATTATTTACAGTCTGTTTGTAGTTGAGATTGGCCATTGCATCGAGGAAGGTGTTAGATAAGGCAGGTTGGAAGGAAGCAAGATTGAAATCGCCCAGTAGCCAGTTTAGTTTGTTTGGGTTTTCGGGATTACAAGCTAAGTCAATTATGATGGATAGATCTTCAGCTGATGAGCTTGGCGCCCTATAAATAAGGTTGATGGTGTTATATTTATTAGATATGGTGATAGTGTCTAGTTGTTGTGTGCTTCTGATCAGGATCGTTCAGTATTGGAGATCAGTTTTTGCTATAATGAAGGCTCCCCCTCCTCTTTTGTTTGCCCTGTTACATGTGTAGATAGAGTAGTTGGGGGGTGTGAGTTGGTTTAATATGACAGAGTCAGTGTCAGAGAGCCAAGTTTCGGTGACCATTAATATGTCTAGGTTGAAATTGGATAAGAGATCTGTGATGGCTGGCCACTTCTTGCGGGCAGAGCGAGCGTTGATGAGTGCACACCTAAGTTCATGTTGAACATCTGACTCATTGCATTTCGTGTTGGATGTGTGCTCTATAAGCGATGATGATTTTGAAGTCGAGGACACTTTTATGTCTGTCATGAAGATATTGAGCTCTGTTGGTGAGCCACAGCATTCAATAGATAGAGTATTGCAGTATCAAGATACTTATATCCATAAGTTATAGTAACATATTAATTCATATAAAATTTGCAGTAATATCATAGCCAATATACATTTGATTTAATCTTTTTCCTTGCAATTTTTGGAGAGTATGGTTTATTTTCATTGCGAGGTTGAATATTTGATGAGCACATGTTAATTGTACTTCTACTGCAGTGGTACATGGGAAGGTTAGGAAGAGAGATTAAGGCTGATGATCCTGACTGGAGTAGGAGACTGCGCTTTGCTCAAAAATACAACATTTCTGGCAGTACATAAAATTCATTTTGGAAAATTATCCAAAAACTCTAGAAAATGTAAGCCAGCCAGGAGAAAGCACACATAAAATTACAAGGAATAAGGAAGGGAATCCAAAATTATATAAGAATTGAGTATTAGTTATTTTATTCATTTATACAAACTACTACTACTATTACTTATCATTTGTATAGCATTACAAGGTACACGCTGCGCTGTACATGTAATGTAAGAGACAATCCCTGTGATAGAGCTTACACTCTTTTCAAGAAGGTGACAGATAAACACAACAGAGGACTATGTAAAACTAAGAAGAAATGGTTATTACACACAAGGGTGTTAAACAGGAGCATAGGGGGGTCAGGATCTAAAAGAGCTTCGAAGAGGTGGGTTTTTAGCTTGGATGTGAATAGGACCAGAGATGGAGCCTGATGTACTGACTCAGGTAGTCTGTTCCAGGCATACAGTGCAGTCAGATGGAACGAATGTAGTCTGGAGTTGGCAGTCGAAGAGAAGGACAAAAGAACTTTTGAACTACCTATCAATAATTCTAAGCAGTAAACACAAGAAATAATTCAATATAATTATAACAACACAGGTAAAATCAAAGCAAACACTGAAAAGCCAATAAAGAAAATATTTAAAATATATAAAAAGCGTTCTCCTTAACTTAACAGTATAATTACTCAGAAAGAATCAAAAATAGATCCATGTCTTAATTGGGGAAGGTCTGAAAGAACAAAGAGATTTCGGATTTCTTTTGAAACATCATTAGATCTGCCTCTATTCATATATCAATATAACAACATGCCAATTGGGAAATAATATCTTTGATTGTATTTTTCAAATTTTGGATATAGGGACAAAAGAACTGAAAAGTGAGAAGATATTTTGCCGAAACTGTCAAAGTTCTCTACTGTGCACCTTGGATAGGAAGGGGGCTAAACTGAAGGTAAAGCTGCATTTAAATGACACAACATAGGCATGCCCACCTTATTGTAAGCTATGACAATATGCCATGGCTGAAAATACGATATTCCTGTTGAAAATCTATGAAAAATATGTTTTGTTAATCTTAATGAGTAATTTAAATATAATAAATAAGTGAAAAGGAAAGGAAATGAGACGATATAAATGGAAGGGTTTCGGTGCTGCTCTCTGGGGCATGTTTACTAAATTTTGCCTAGTGTACCATGCTGACACAGGAAAAAAATAGTATCGTTCACTTTAATCACTGTGAAGGATCAGAAACAACCCAAGAGGTCTCAGTAAGAAAAGAGCACTGCTGCTAAGGCATACGCCAAATCACAGCAATAGTGCTTTGTCACATCAGCGACCTCGAGGAAAAGCACTTCAAAACAGAGCACTAGTCCACATCATGCTTTCTCATAAAAAAATAGTTGTAAATTAAACAACGCAATATATTCAACGTACTCAACTTTCAAAATAGGACTAGACACGCTGTATCACACTATGATCCCAAAGTACATCCCCGGTACCATCAAGACGTTTCAGAACGATTTCTTCAGGGGACCGCTAAAACACTGCAAAAACAAACAGACAAACCATCACCTTCACATCAACTAAAATATTCTCCGTCACCAATGCCTAAAAATAAAAGATACCAACTGTAAACACTCACCGATCATGCTGTCCACGTTCTCTCACAAAGCGGCTCAACGCAATGCACTTCAGTGACTACTGCAGACTGCCGCACCAAACAAGAACGCCGCGCATGCGGAAAGCTCACAAAGACTCCATTTTTAAAGCCCCTAAAGCAAACAGCGAACAGCCACACTCACCTATCACCAGCTTCTACGTCACTGATTCATCTACAACCCACTAAACAGCCATAACCTAACTCCACCCCGAAAAACTTCAAAATTAGAAAAAGAAGAAAAAGAACACTCACCACATTAACTAACTTATCCATCAGACAAATATCCACCAATAAAAACTGACAGTAGCAGTAACAACACTGCCGATAGTATCAAACCCTCAAAAACTCAAACATTTTAAAAAACTCCCATCTATGAAACCAACTAAAAGCACGCTGACCACTCAGTGCTACTGTTTAAACCCATCGGGGTCAGAGTGTTTAATCGATAGATCAATCTCTGTTCTCTCTTAACCAGTATCTGATCTAAGGCTTTTCCTTGTCCACCACCAGTCACTTGTTCTAAACACAAACATCGTAGCTGCTCAAAGACATGACCCTTTTGTACACAATGTGAAACCATGGGAGCCTCAAGGATCTTACGATTCAAGTGGCTCCGATGCTCCCTCATGCGTGCACGGAAAGGGCGTATAGTCTTACCTATGTAACAAAAACCACATGGACATAATATTGCATACACTACATTAGTCGAATCACAAGTGGTCTGGCACTTCAATCGTACTGTTACACCCCGATGACTAAAAACATCAGCAGTGAGTGTGATATCACAAATATCACATGTTCCACAACTGCTATGTCCTACCATTAGAGGAGCTGATGATCCGCCCGTAAGGGGAGGCAAAATTGCAGGACTCAACAATTCCTTCAAATTACGGTCCCTTTGCCACACGCATCTAACTGTTTTATTCACAAGACCAGGGACTGCAGCCAATATATTACTATGTTTTTTAAGAATCTTTTGAATTCCAACACTCAAAGGGGAATACTTCGTAATCAAATTTATATGAGTCCCCTCAGAATCAGTCTTCCCACGAGTGGATTTCATATCTAACAATGCAGCCCGATGATTAAACAACGCCCTGGAGTAAGCTTGCTTGACTATGGAGCAGGGATAACCTCGCTGTATAAAGCTACTATATAACGATTTTGATTTCTTTTTAAAGTCAGCCATATTGGAGCAGTTACGTCTAAAACGTAAAAACTGAGAAAAGGGGAGCCCTGCCTTCAGTCGTTGAGGATGCATGCTCCCAAATTGAAGGAAAGTGACCTTATCAGTGGGCTTTTTAAAGACAGTTGTCGACCAACCGTTCATAGCCCTCACCACACAAACATCAAGATAATTAAGTGTGTCATGATGATAAGTGTACGTAAATTTTATATTTTCATCACAATTATTCACCTACTCTAAAAAAACTTTCAGAGATTCTACAGTCCCCTTCCATAAAAGAAAAATGTCATCTATATATCTTCTCCACAACAAAATGTGGGAGGAATATGTAGATGAGACCACCCATTTCTGCTCAAAAAACCCCATATAGAAGTTAGCTATAGAAGGGGCGCATGTTGCACCCATGGCAACACTTGAATTTTGTTGGTACAGAACTCCCTGAAATACAAAATAATTGTGATAAATTGCCAATCTAGCCAGCTGATGAGAAAATCACATTTGGTCTCTGACACGTCTCCTCGCTGGCATAATACCTGTTCTACTACCTCCAAAGCTGCCCCCTGCGGTATATTGGTATATAATGAAACGACATCCAACGTAACTAACAGGACATCTGGATGACTGGCCCACATATGAGCTTCCTCAATTACATTCAAAAAATGAGTGGTGTCCTTCAAATAGGACGGGACTGTTACAAGCAAAGGACGCAAAAAAGAATCCACA
Organism: Ichthyophis bannanicus; assembly: GCA_033557465.1. Taxonomy (NCBI): domain Eukaryota; kingdom Metazoa; phylum Chordata; class Amphibia; order Gymnophiona; family Ichthyophiidae; genus Ichthyophis; species Ichthyophis bannanicus. The sequence goes on from CM066033.1 coordinate 1,072,609,302, forward strand.
AACGTGGACAACGGCTCCAAGACACTACCACGGGTAGATACTATCGGCCTACCCGGGGGTTTCGCTAGATCTTTGTGAATTTTGGGGACAAGATACAGTTTAGCCGTACTGGGAGCTTTAACATTCAAAAACTGGAACTCCTGTTTTGTAATAAGATGGCCCTGCAATGCCACTGAAGTGAGTTGATAAATCTCATTCTGTAAATCCTGTAAAGGATCAGACTGCAAACACGAGTAAATTGTAAGATCTTGTAGTTGAGATAACACCTCTGTGACATAATCATCTCTCGCTAGTACGACTACTGCTCCCCCCTTATCAGCTCTTCTTATAACAATATCAGTCCGAGTGCGCAGATCGTGCAAAGGCTTACGCTCTTCCACAGTAAGTGCTGTTCGTTGTAATTTATGGGTCGTTTCAAGGTGATGTACGTCCTGTAGTACTGACTTTTTGAAAACTTCCAATGCTGGATGAAGAGGGCCCGGGGGTGACCACGTGGACTTGAGCGGTAGCCGTATTCTACCCAAACCCTGCTCAAGCGGTTCCTGTTGATTTTGATCAAGCCCTAAAGGGGAAGCTTCTGCAAAATAACTTTTTAAACTCAATTTTCGTATGAGGGCTTCAAAATCTATTCTAAATTGAAAAGAATCAAAACACATACTAGGCACAAATGACAAGCCTTTATTTAATAGAGCCACCTCTGTTTGAGAAAGATCTTTTCCCGAGATGTTCACCACCAAATCTTGACCCGACGACACACTACGGGTAGCGATCATTTTTTCTTTAAGGTAGCACGTTCGCGCTGTTTTAGACGATCGGACTCCTTTTTCTTCCTTTTTATCTCGTCTTTTTTGCCATCTAAAAAATCCTCGCCATCCTTAGAGGACCTAGTAGAATCGGTGGATACAGTGTCATCCGACATGCCTTCAAAATTGACACGCTTAGCAGACCTCTTTAGTTTATGTTTACTGTTCATCCAGGGATAAACGTATCCCACAGTGTAATCCATATGATCACGTTTAAGTTTCTTCAATTTAGTTGCCATGACCTCCTGATGAAAAGTTCCAAGCTGTTTCTTTATATCTTCTATTTTAATGGAAAAAACCCCTTCAGACTCAATAGACTTTAGGCTAGCCTCCATCACATTCACCTCTTCAGTAAGCTTCTCTAAATCTTTTTTTGCCGTATCCACAATTAGGACCATAAGGTCTAGGGAACACTTATTCAAGATCTTGTTCCACTGGTCTACAAATTCAACTTCCATTGTGGGCTTTCTAGGTTCTTTGTATACACATAATCCTCTCGGGATTTGTTGACGATTTATTTATTCTATTAAGGAAAAGTGATGTAATTCCATTCTCACTTTCTTCTGCAACTTAAGTAAAGCATCCCACGTTACATCATGGGAGGATTCCAACTGTGTATCAAGCTGCGCAAAAGGAGTCTTTTCTTTAGTCAGACTCATGATGTGATCATGAGTGAAACTGAATATATCCTTCCATCCATCTGGACCAGCCATTATTGTGCTCACACAAAAAAATTATTGGCCTCTGGTATTTAGAATGATCACAAATGACACAGGAAAAATAGTATCGTTCACTTCAACCACTGTGAAGGATCAGAAACAACCCAAGAGGTCTCAGTAAGAAAAGAGCACTGCTGCTAAGGCATACGCCAAATCACAGCAATAGTGCTTTGTCACTTTAGGGGCTTTAAAAATGGAGTCTTTGTGAGCTTTCCGCATGCGCGGCGTTCTTGTTTGGTGTGGCAGTCTGCAGTAGTCACTGAAGTGCATTGCGTTGAACCGCTTTGTGAGAGAACGTGGGCAGCATGATCGGTGAGTGTTTCTAGTTGGTATCTTTTATTTTTAGACATTGGTGACGGAGAATATTTTAGTTGATGTGAAGGTGATCGTTTGTCTGTTTGTTTTTGCAGTGTTTTAGCGGTCCCCTGAAGAAATTGTTGTGAAACGTCTTGATGTTACCGGGGATGTACGTTGGGATCATAGTGTGATACAGCGTGTCTAGTCCTATTTTGAAAGTTGAGTACATTGAATATATTGCGTTGTTTAATTTACAACTATTTTTTATGAGAAAGCATGATGTGGACTAGTGCTCTGTTCTGAAGTGCTTTTCCTCGAGGTCGCTGATGTGACAAAGCACTATTGCTGTGATTTGGCGTATGCCTTAGCAGCAGTGCTCTTTTCTTACTGAGACCTCTTGGGTTGTTTCTGATCCTTCACAGTGGTTAAAGTGAACGATACTATTTTTTCCTGTGTCATTTGTGATCGTTCTAAATACCAGAGGCCAATAATTTTTTAGTGTACCATGCTGGCATTGTGCTATAAATCCCACACTAACTGGGTTGCACATGAGTGGGCAGAGACAGGATGGGTTAGGGGCACAAAGTGGGAGTTGATGGCACATCATGATTAGCACGGGCCTTATGGGCGCACACTAATAATGACTGTTGCCATTAGCACGGGTGCACTTAATGCCACCTCAGTAGGCATATTCCAGTTATTACAGTGCAATGCAACTTAACATGCTTTCAGCATGGGGGATGGATACTGCAGGCTGATAGTGCCAAAATTGCATGCTACGGGCTTTGCCTTTACCAAACATGCCTAGAGGTGTCGGAAAGGGGTGGGCCACATGGGCCCTGGCCCCACCAAAACTTTGTTGCTGCAATCACCGGCCTTCCCCTCCTTCTGCCTGCAGGGATCTGATTTCCTGCGGTCAGACAGGAGGGGAATGCCGCGATTGTGAACCGACAGGCAGTGGGCTGTGATTGCTGCAAACCCCCCTCCTGTCTGCCCACGGGAAACTGGATCCCCATGGGCAGACAGGAGAGGAAAGCCGGCAATCACAGCCACGCTCAGTGTGACTGGCCGAGGGGCAGAGCTTGGCTCCCCCCAACAAAAACGGCATTCTGCCACCCTGAACATTGGCGGTTAGCTATAAAAAATAGCGAGAATTTTATGAAAATGAATATTTCTTAACATATTATATCAAAAAATGTTTGCTGGACCAGTAAGGTTTGTGTTAGTGGATTCCATTGAAATACTGTTTTGTTTTGTTTTTTTTGCATAATCCTTAGCCCAATAATGAGGTCTTGTTCATGCCAGATTTTTCTGGAGTACAATAAAGGATAAGTTTTCTCCTTTGTGTGGTTTGTTTTTGGAAGTCATATTTAGAAGAAATTCTGTGCTATACATTTTTTCTGTGACCAGCTAGGGCTTCTGATTTTATGTTTTAACTGATAAATGACAATAAAACACCCCAATAAAAATAAAATTAAAATACGTGTTTATTGGATGAACATTAGAAAAACACCACTTCTCCAGGTACGTCCTCAGTCCTCTCCTGGTTTGTCTTGTATCCTTCACTCAGTTTTTGTGTCTGTTCTGCATCAACAGCTCCAAAGTGTCACAAATATACACATTTGATTCCACTGGAACAATAACTAGCAATATATGTGGCATGAAAACCCTGAGAAACAGTGATTTTTGTACCCTCAAAAAACATCTTGTTAACTGGAAAATAAATACCTAAATTTATAAATTTATAAACACTGAGGAACAGAAGTCCTAGATATAGTCAATGGCTGCAACAGATATTTGTGAAGTTTGTAGTTTCAGCGACTGGTATTTAAAGCCCTTTGCTGGCCAGCCATCAGGAAGTTGGTCAGCTCAGAGTGCTTACTGTGATATTCCGTTGCCCTGAAAATCTCCACAGTCTGTCCTGGTGCTATCCAGAACTGCAGGGGTGGGCCCTGGGTAGCCAAAAAACAAGAGAAGGAAGTCTTCCGCAAAAAGGTTTCCGTAGAGGGTAGCGGAGGACAAAGACCACGGCCAAACACAAGAAGAATTTAAAAAAAAACTTTAAGAAGAATTCCAAAAAATCTTTCAAAAAAACTTTATTGCTGACCCAGGTCTGCAATAAAGTTTTTTTGGAATTCTTCTTGTGTTTGGCTGTGGTCTTTGTCCTCCGCTACCCACTAGTGGGCCCTGGGTAGAACAAGAGTGGTGACTTTATCCGGTTAGCGGGATTTTTAGTCACCATCCATCCCGCCAACTTAGGCCACCTGAAAAGCTATCCTAAGTTGGAAGTCGGATAAGTGATGGCTGAAATTGCTGAAAACTGGACAAGATCACCATTTATCTGCTTAGCGCTTCTCAGCCCGGATATTCAAAGGCAGCTGCTATCCGGATTCTGCAGCTGAATAGCCCACTGATATTTAAGCGCCATAGATGACTGCTGTGGTATTTGAATATCGGCTATTTTGAAAATCTACCCTTCAGATTTTAGTGCAGAGACTACCTATGGAAGGGCCAGCAGCACTACTGAGCTTGTTGTTCAATAAACTTATAAGGTATCTCTTAGGAGCAAACCAAAAATTGTTTTCTTCTACGAGATACTGATTGATTTCTTTGAATGGGTGATCAGAGAACTAAATTGAAAGCGTATATTAGATGTGGCCTACTTGGATTTCAGCAAAGCCTTTGATACTATTCCTCATAGGAGGATCATGAATAAACTGAGCAGCCTGAAGTTAGGATCCAAGGTGGTGAAATGAATTAGAAGCCAGTTGAGTGACAGGCATAGTAGCATAGTCACATAGGGGGTCATTCTGACCTGCAAATAGTGGGGATTTATCTCTGGGTTGGATGTACAACCACCGCTATTCACAGGGACCGTATTATGGCGCTAGGGCTTCCCTCACAGCACAGAGCTGCTGTACAGAGAGTGCTGGAAGGGAGCAGGAGGAGGCTGATTGAGGCAGAGAGTGGGTGGAGTGGGGGCAGGCCACAGCACCTGGACGTACAGGGCCTATACTGATCAGGGCCCTGTATGTCCGGCAGTGGGCAGATGGATGTGGGACTTATTCCACCTCGGAGGTGGAATAAGTCTCATCCGAGGTAGCGATCTGGGCAGGCAGCCCCCACAGACCAATAGGGCAGCGGCAGGTGGGCCCTTCCTTCCTGATCCTGGCCCTGGCTGACCTTGCCAAGGTTTGGGCAAAGGGGAAAAATGATCTTGTGCATTGGTGGGCCTTGCGTGCTTCTGCTGTGCGTCCTGGTCCATGGCGATGGGACGTCAGGGTACCTGCACACAAGCAGGAGTACTGAGCAGAGGAGACGGATAGGCACTTGATGTAGACTGGCATGGAATGCTGTTTGCTCCAGCCTGTCCAAATGCTGTGATTCTGCAACCGTGGGCACATATTGCTCCCGTGGTTGCAGAATCAGGTATATCTGGGGGCTGTACATTTTCTGCACATCCGGATAGCATATGACAGCAGATAAAGACCAATATGGTCTGTCTAGCCTGCCCAGTAAGGTGGCAAGAGTAGGAATACCCTCTGCTCCATGCACGTCACCCCCCCTCTATGCCATTGTCTAGGGTGGTACCCTCCGCTCTGTGCAGGTCACCCCCCTCTCTTTGTTGATGTATAAAAGATATTTAAGTTTATTTTGATTTTATGCTCTTGATATAAAGGGATCCATTGTGTCTATCCCATGCCATTTTGAATTCAGCCACTGTATTTGCCCCCAACACCTCCATCAGGAGGGCATTCCAAGCATCCACCACTCTTTCAGTGAAAAAATATTTCCTGATGTTGTTTTTAAGTTTACCTCCTTGCAGCTTCATTTTATGCTCTCTAGTTTTACAGCTTCCCCTTCTTTGAAAAAGGTTTGTTTCTTCATTAATATCCTTTAAGTATTGAAACGTCTATATCTTATCTTTCCTGGTCCTCCTCTCCTCTAGGCTATTCATATTTAGGTTTTCAAGTCTCTTCTCATACGTTTTCTGGCGCAGGCTCCAAATCATTTTGGTCGCCTTCCTTTTAACCGTTTCAAGTCTTTTTATATCCTTTGTTTAATATGGTCTCCAAAAATGAACACAATACTCTAAATGAGACCTCACCAATGACTTGTATAGGGGCATTAGTGCCTCCTCCTTTCTGCTGGTTATTCCTCTCTGTATGCAACCCAGCATCCTTCTGGCTTTGGCTAACGCCTAGTTACATTGTTTTGCCACCTTGAGATCCTCAGACACTATCATTCCGAGGTCCTTCTGATCTGTGCACACTAACTTCTATCGCATACAAGTCCTTTGGATTTCTGCATCCCAAGTGAATGATTCTGTACTTTGTTGCATTAAATCTTAACTGCCAAGCATTAGACTATTCTTCCACTATTTTGATCCTTTTCCTTATGTGGTCCACTCCCTCAGAAAAGTCCACTCTGTTGCAAATTTTCGTGTCATCTGCAAAAAGACAGACTTTTCCCTTCAATCCTTCAGCAATATCACTCACAAATACATTGAACAGTATCGGTCCCAGGACTAAACCCTGCGGCACTTCTGAGCGAGTTCTGTTTACAACCATCTTCTGTTATCTGTTAGTCTACCAATTCCTGATCCAGTTCACCACCTTGGGACTCATCCCCAGACTGCTTAATTAATTGATAAGCCTCCTATGAGGAGCAGTATCAAAGGCTTTGCTGAAATCTAGGTAGATCACATTCATCACATGCTTTTGATCTAATTCTCTGGTCACCCAGTCAAAGAGCTCAATCATAGTTGTTATGCATGAATGTCCTTTGGTAAAACCATGTTGCCTCAGGATCATGCAACCCACTGTTCTTTCCATTGCTTTTCCACCACCGAGGTAAGGATTACTGGCCTATAATTTGTCACCTTTTCCCTATTACCACTTTTGTGAAGAGGTACCATATCAGCCCTTCTCCAGTCCTGCGGAACCTCTCCCGTCTCCAAGGATCTATTAAAAACATCCTTTAAAGACCCTGTCAGAACCTCTCTTTCAGTATCCTTGGATATGTCCCATCTGATCCTATGACCTTGTCCACTTTCAGTTTTGCAAACTGTTCAAAAACATCATCTTTTGTGAATGGTGTGGTATCTATTCCATTCCCATTTCTATATTTGTCAATCATATGTGGTCCTTTTCCAGGATTTTTTTTTAGTGAATACAGAACAGATGTTTTTGTTTAGCATTTTCACTTTTTTGATGCCACTTTCCACAAATCTATCTTCGGCACCTTTGAGTCCTGCAATTCCACTTCTCCCAAATATACGTGAAAAAAGCTTGGTCTCCACGCTTCACATCTTTAGCCATTTTTTCTTCTGCCTTTGCTTTTGCTAAGCTTATATCTTTGTCTCTTTTAGCTTTATCCTGTTTTCTTTTCTGTGTTCCTTTTTATGTGATCTTCTGAATTTTGTGGAAGCTATATTTTTGCCTTTATTTGTGCAGTCACTTTTTTGGAGAACCATATAGGTTTCCTTTTCCTCTTGTTTTTATTTACTTTCCTTACATATATATCTGTTGACCCTTTTATTGCCTCTTTTAGTTTAGCACCACTGCAATTCCACTTCCCTTATCTCCTCCCACCCTGCCAATTCCTCCTTCAGGTACTTTCCCATTTTACTTGTCAGTGTTTTTGAAGTCTAGGACTTTGAGTTTGCTGTGATTGGACTGTGCCTTGGCTTTTACCTCAAACAACACCGTGTGATGATAACTGCTGCTCACATGGGCACCCACCCAGACATTCAACACGCTATCTCTATTGGTGTGTACTAGATCTGGCATTGAACTTTCCCCGATTTGTCCCATCACCATTTGTCTGAGCAATGTTTCTTGGAAGGCGTCCATAAACTTTCTAGATTTGCAGAAGGAATACTCCAATCAATGTTTGGTAGATTAAAGTCACTCAATACGATCACGTCTCCCTTCATTGCTACCTTTGCAATATTAATGATCAAGTCTCTATCCATTTCTTCCATTTGAGTCGGAGGTCGGTAGACTACACCAGTATGGATGATAGTGCCATCTCCTCTTTGCAACACAATCAAGAGGACGTGCTTCTTTTTTTCCCCACATCCTCTGCATTTCAGTAGTTTTAATATTGCTTTTGACATATAGGGCTCCTCCTCCTCTTTTTCTGCCTTCTCTATCTCTTCTAAATAAATTATAGCCAGCTATGGCTATATCCCATTCATGAGACTTGTTAAACCATGTTTCTGTAATGGCCACAATGTCCAAATCCATTTTCACTATTAGGGCTTCCAGGTCTGGAGCTTTGTTGGCTAGACTTTGAGTATTTGTGCTCATTGCTTTCCATTATTGGTCGGCAATAGAGGGTGTGGTAAATTCAGTTCACTTGGAGAAAAGAAAAGTGAGTAGTGGAGTGTTTCCAAGAATTGCCAAAGAGAGGCCATCCCAGAGGGAATAGAGGACATGAGAAACGATCTACAAAAGAATGAGCTAATCCTTAGCAGTTACGATTTGATGCGGAGAACTGCAGAGTGATGCACTTGGGATGCAGAAATCCAAAGGAGTTGTATGCTATAGGAGATGAGAAAATGATGTGCACAAACCTCCCTTACCTGATCACAAAGGAGCTGCAATCCTGGAAGTTCATGACGACAGAGAATCAAGCTACATACACTTAAAGGGACAATGTTTAAATTCTCTGCACTGGGACAACGTCCATGCCTACTTTTACCCATGGGCTTTGCATTAGTTCTCAAAGAGAAAGCACATTTGTATTTTCACTTTACAGCTTGCCATGGACACACAAATACATGGTTTTGGTGCAGGTCTTTCTATTCCACTGATGCATCTTGTGAACTTTGGGAGCTCACTTTACCCTCCATTACCTTGGGTACCAACCTTTGTCAATTATATGAGGACTGATTTGGAAAGGTGAGTAATTAAAGCCAAAAATTCAAATTCAAATCCAAATCCAACCACCCTTCCTGTAAATGCATGTTGAAGTCTGCATGTTGTAGAATACCAGATGAACTTATAGCAAGCAAGCCAATTGGAGACTAGGCAATTCCTATGCACAGAAGAAAACTACAAATGGAGAATATCAGAGTGAGATTGGGAATTTATACTATAAATCTGACTAAAAGACTACATTGTAATTTATTTTTATTTGCACTGTATTATAATTGCAAACAAGAGCTTGGATTATGAGTTTGCAAAAAGCAGTGTGTGCCTTTGTGTCAATGCTGACTCCAGGTGACCCAGCAGCTCCTGGGCTTTCTTGGCAGTGTGACCAGAAGTAGATTGCCAGGCCTTTCTTCCAAGGCAGTGGAGGGTTAAGTGACTTGCCCAAGGCCACAAGGAGAGTCAGTGGGATTTAAACCCTGGTTTCTTGGTTACCAAGCCAGTGCTTTAACCACTAGGTTACCCCTCCGCTCCAGATGTGGAGTTTAGGTTTAAGTAAAATTCTTGATTACAACTGGACTTAGAAAGAATTACTGTGCATCAGTTTATATGGATCTTGGATACTTTGAGAGCTTCAGGTCAGCGGACAGATTTATTACTGGGGGACTATGAAGTTTATGCATAAAAATTTACCTTAATATTAAAATGGAGCCCTGCAGTACTTCTGTTCAATGTGAAAAATATTCCAGAGATGTTCCATGAAACATAACAGATATGCAGAGTAAATGCCATAGCAGTCCAAGTCTCTATGGAAATCTTGCAGATATATGTCAATACATCATTGAACGCTGAATGAGAACCAGTACGTTTTGCCAATTGTTTATGGCTTCAGATATATGGAGGAGGAAAAGAAGATATGAAAAATATACAAAGTAATGGAGATTGTTTACGCAATCATTAAAACTAACTGGGATCAGCCCTGTGGTAGCTCATACGTAGGAAAAGGTGGAAATCTGAGAGGCACAGTGATCTTATGTGGTGTAGGATTCATCAAAAGAATTGCCATAGATGCTGTGCATGTGATGATGATATTATTTGTGAGTTGATGACTGTTGGAGAATATCAACTACTGCATATGAACAAGACAAAGATCTAGCTGGTTGTTTGCAGAGAGTAAAGGCGTCCAGAGAATTCCTTGCAAATGGAGCAAACACATAAAAGTATCAATGCTATATTCTACTAGTTGTCAGCATATCTATTGGGGTAAATTGTGATGGATTGAGTTAGATTACTGATCATGGCTTTGTTTGAGAATTACAAGGAGGGGCTTTAAAATGCCCAGTATAGAAGAGATTGGATACAAGAGTATGCTATATATTACAAGGGTTGTAAAAATGTGTGCATATGTAACAGACCCTTGGCCATTTTTTGTTCTGGTGGTATCCAAGGCTGCAGGTTGTGAAAGGGGAGACCATACTCCTTACCGTCTTGGTCCTGAGGAGCAGGCAGAGACTTCCTTTAGGAATCTGTGTGGGTGGAATGTTTTATGCCAGTTCACACCGACTCCCTCATCAAATGAGGTCATGTTTTTATATATACAGGTTTTGGCTGTATATATAAAATTAAACAGCCTCATATTCAGCTGCTGTGGTTAACATTTTTTTTTTAAATGATGACTGTATTCAGCACCGCAATCCAGGTAGAGCGTGGTGCCGAATTTCTGGATAGAGTGGCAATTGCCAGCTTTATCCAGAGAGAGGCGATATTCAGTGACATTATCCAGATAACTCAGGACAGCTGATTTGCTGGCCTAAATGTGATCCTCCGCCGTCAACACTATCCCATTCTGCTGCTGCCCAGATGGGTGGTTTGCTGCTTTAGATACAAATGACAGAGCTCCAGAAGACTTATGGAATGACATCAAGAAGATTGTGTTGGAAGAAAGCGAAAAGTCTCTACAAAAGGTGAAAAAGCAAAAACGGCCAAAGTGGATGACGGGAGAAACTAAAATCAGATGAGAAAGAAAGACAATTGCAGAACTCAACAGAGATTTCCAACGTGCAGCAAGACAGAACAAGGAAAAGTACTACAATGACCCATGCAAGGAAATATAAGCAGAAACTATTAGAGGAAGAACAAGATCGGCTTTCCTAAAGCTACGAGAGTTAAAGAAAAAATTCCAGCCTCGAATTGGAATGTTTCAAGATGCTCAAGGTTCTATGTTGAATGATGCTGAGAAGATCAAGAAAAGGTGGAAAGAATATACAGAGTTTTTATATGATAACGATCAAGTGGACCAACAGCCATTTTAACCTGTACCTTATGATCGGGAACCATTGGTGATGAAAGAAGAAGTTGAAGCAGCATTGAAAGCCTTATCAAAGAATAAAGCACCAGGCATTGATGGCATTCCCATTGAAGTATTACAGCAATCTGATGCAGCTGTTACCATACTTGCAAGGCACTGCCAAGAAATTTGGAAGACAACATCATGGCCAACTGACTGGAAAAGATCTGTGTTTATACCAATACTAAAGAAAGGTGATCCAACTGACTATGGAAATTATCGCACAATCGCTCTGATCCCACATGCCAGAAAGATTCTACTGAAGATTATTCAAAAGAGACTACAGCCATACCTGGAACGAGAACTACCTGAAGGGCAAGCAGGGTTCAGGAAAGGGCGAGGAATGAGAGACATCATCGCAGAAGTGAGATGGATCCTTGAAAAGACTAAAGAATACCAAAAGGATATCTATTTGTGCTTTATTGACTATAGCAAGGCTTTTGACTGTACAAACTCTGGGCCACATTAAGAAGCATGGGTATACCAGAACACCTGATTGTTCTCTTGCACAATCTGTACATTGATCAAGAAGCAACAGTTTGAATGGAACAAGGAGAAACAGAAGGGTTTAAAATAAGCATAGGTGTAAGACAAGGCTGCATACTTTCCCCCTACCTGTTTAATTTATATGCAGAACAAATCATCAGAGAAGCAGGATTGTATGAAGACAACAGAAGTGTGAATATTGGTGGAAGACTCATCAACAACCTTTGCTATGCTGATGATACCACATTACTGGCTGAAAGTGAAGATGATTTGAAACATTTGCTTCTCACGATCAATGAACATAGTCTCACCTTAATGTAAAGAAGACAAAGATCATGACAACTGGCAAAATCAACAGGTTCATCATTGAAGGAGAAGAAATTGAAATCAACTATCAATAAAGAAGCATCAAGCAGTCAAGAAATCCGATGACGCATTGCTCTTGGCAGAATGACTATGAAAGACCTAGACAAGATTCTCAAGAGCAGAGATGCCTCTCTCCATACAAAGATTCGACTTGTTCAAGCTATGGTATTTTCAATAACATCATATGGATGTGAAAGCTGGACAGTGAAAAAGATAGACAGGAAGAAAATTGTTGCCTTTGAATTATGGTGGTGGTGGCGAATACTGTGTATACCATGGACTGCCCAAAGAACAAACCAGTCAGTGCTAGAGGAGATCAAACCTAAGCTTTCTTTAGAAGCTCAGATGACAAGACTTCGACTTTCATACTTTGGACACATCATGCGAAGAGAGAGATCATTAGAGAAGACATCATACTTGGTAAGATAGAAGGTCAACGCAAAAGAGGAAGGCCAGCAATGAGATGGATCAATACAATAACAGCAGCTACAGGTACCAGTCTGTTAACATTGAGCCGCCTGACTGAAGACCGAACACAATTTAGGACAAATATCGAGAGGGTTGCCATGAGTCGACACTGACTTGACGGCACTTAACAACAACAACAACCTGCAAATGATTAAGATCTTATATGCGCAACCTACAGCGGCAATTATAGTTAATGGATATCTCTCAGAGGCCTTTGAGCTAGAGAGGGGAATGTGACAGGGCTGCCCCCTTTCACCCTTGCTATTATTGTTACCTCTAGACCCCTTCATTTGGATGCTGGAAAATTGTCATGCTGTGCCTGGGATTCGTATGGGCCACTCAGAATTTAAGATGATGATATTTTGGTCTATATTTTCTGCCCGTAGTCATTGCTGTTCTGTCTGCGAGATGAATTTGATCCGTACGGTCAAATAGCCAGATTTCAGCTTAATAAAGAGAAGTCAGAAGCCTTGGATGTTTCGGGACGACTGAAGGAGCGGTGGGGTCCTGGCTTCCCGCTCCGGTGGACTGAATGGAGTTTCATATATTTAGGAATAGAACTGACAGCTTTACAGGGCAAATTGGGGGAGGGTGATGATTCAGATGCAGATTAGGATGCGAGAGTGGTTGTCCCTCTCTATGTCACTCTTAGGCAGAGTGGCAGTCTAGTGCACGATTCTATTTCTGAAGCTGCTCTATATGTTGCAGACTCTTCCAATTTGCTGTTATGTAGAGATGTCACCTTACATGAAAAAGACATATGTAGATTCCTTTGATGCGGTGGGCTGGCGAGAATCTCGCTATCATGCCTGAGGGTCCCCTGGTTTTGAGGGGGATTGGGAATCTCAGACATTTACCATTACATACAAGCATGCCAGCTCTGCCACTTGTGGAACTGGTTAGGGCAGACTGAGGTGTTCACCTCCCCACGAATCTGGAAGTGGAATTTGTGGGACTCCTATCCTTGATGGCAGTACTACATGTCGAGAGGGGGTCATTGCCAGAGAGATTGCGCTGGAGGTTGCTGGTGGGGCCTAAAGAGGGACTTGGCGATATCTTTGCAGGCACGTCTTGCCGGCCGTTTCAAGTTTCATGTCTATAAGAGAGAACCTGCACTTTACGCCGGGCTCAGAGCACCGGTATTCAAGGTATGGGCGGAGAAAGTGCTGATGTTGATGAACCGCCTGGCATCCAGGGGGGTGGTGTGGATGACATCAAGAGTGTTTCTTGGCACTTTGGGAAAGATACATTGATACCATTACCCTGCTGACCTGTAATGAGCTGCTGACACTGTAGAGAGGCGCTATGAGTCCCAGGTGAAAATGAAGGTGAGCCCGAAGTTGGGAGGGAACCCTGAAAAGAATAGGTAAAGGAGTAGGGGGGAGTATGTAAGACAACATGAGAAAAGGGAGGGGGAGGGGAAGGGGAAGGAGGGATTTGGGAGGGAGGAGAAGAACCTTAGATAGCTGTCATACAGGAACAAACACCTAGACATTGGGGCTGGACGGGGTAGTTGTCCAGGCATCAGTTATCCTTATGGACTCACACCTGTCTGGGGAAGGGTGGAGGGGGGAGGGGGAAAAGTGAGTAAAGGGGAAATACAATGGGGGGAACAAAAAATTAAATAACTGATATAGCTGGGTGGTACTAATGTACGACGTGTATATTGTGGGGGGATCCAGATGATAGAGGAATATCAACTGTACATGCTGTTATTGTGGGAAGGGAAGAAACCATTTGTACAAAGTTTGAGTTGACTTTTGCTAATAAAGATGATTTGAAATAAAATAGTTGTTTATAGGGTGGCCCCCAAAAAATGAGAACATCTCGTAAATTAAAAACTTAAATAGTTTGCTTATTTACCTTTTTTAGCTATATAACGTCTTTATTTGGACAATTTCCAGTCGCCATCTTTTTTTTTTAAATTTGTCAATCGTTTACATCTGTCTTTTTGAATTTTTAAATAACATATGCTATGAGATGTTCTCACTTTTTTTGGGCCACCCTGTATAATTTTATTGAGAATGATGTGTAATTCACTCAGAGATGTGACTAGAGAAGTGGTTTTATTTATTTAGTTCTGGATATTTGCTAAACTGCTTTCCAATTATTGTCAAAAAGGTTTGCAAATAAGAAAATAAAAACAGAAAATAAAACAAGATATAAAAACAGGGGGTAAAAAGAGAAGAAAGGCAATTGAATGGGGAGAATGAGGTGTTACTTCAGGTAGATAGAAAGATTGATTAAGGAAGAAGTTGAAAAACAACTATTTATTTAACAAGTTTTATATACCACCTTTGAGCCAAGGTGGTTTATATAGAACAATAACATACAAACTCACATGAGTTGTGTTACATTAAACATGGGAATGTAAACTTGGAGGTAAATACGGAACAGTATACCCGTTTAATAGTTCTCAAAATGCCTGGGTAAAAAAGAGTTTAAGGCCCAATTTAAACATGTGAAATGGCATTTTACAAGGGATGTATAGGAAGACTCTGGGATGTTAAGAGCACAACATGGAGTGGAGGAGTAGCCTAGTGGTTGGGGCAAGGTACTTCAGGCTGGAAGGTCAGGGGTTCAAATCCCACTAGAGGACAGCAACCTTGGTCTGGAAGGACTGGGGTTTCTAGTCCCACAGGTGCTCCTTGTGGTCTTGGGCAAGCCACTTAACCCTCCATAGCCCATGTTCCCTGTAAAATAGTTATCTCCAAGTTATAATACCCTGTTCAATGTAATTTCAGTTTGTTCAATGTAAACCGCACTGATGCAGAATAGCACAGTATATAAGAGAATGTAAATAAATAAATAAAACACCCAAAAAACTGGGGGGAGTGGCAGCAGTGAAGGGAGGCATGTATAAGTGCCATCTGAAATTGCTCTGTCTCCACCCCAAAAGATGAACATCCCAGTAACTGGTTTTGGTGATGGGCCCTGTGCAGATATCCAGGCCAGGTACTTGCACTGGTGTAGGCCATTTCACAAATGTGGACATTCCCAAATTGCATGTTTGCTGAACTGCTTATTTGGATGTCCCAGCTGGGGTAATTCAGAAAGTGGGTGATTATGTGATGGACTACCACATCCTGGCTTTCCATTTCAGATAATCAAATGTGCAGCAGTGAGCCTGTGATATGTTTGGACTATGAATTTACATGTAGATTTCTTCAGGCAGGAAATATTAACTGCTGCGATCAAAGTGCATTTTGCTCTTCCACCTGGAAGTGTTGCAGCCATGAAACAAACACTTTTTTGCACCTTTTTCATGCTCAGGAGCAAATATAGATATGGACATCTCAGCAACCAGGGCCAGACATACCTCTGCCATTCTGAAATCTCACCACGAGGTGCATCTCCCTTGCTTTGCCCAGGGCATGCCTCCCCCACGCTCCCGTGCTAAATGGATGTTCTTGCGCCGGGGATGTCTATAAACCCGGCTTTCTAAAATGGCTCTGGGGACATCTCTACGATCTGCATGTCTGAACGCCAATTTTCAGATGTCCAACTCATGAATGCAAATGCAATGTGTGCCTTTGAGTCAGTCCTGACTCCTGGCAACCCAGAAGCTCCTGGGTTTTCTTGGCAGTGTCACCGGAAGTAGATTGCCAGGCCTTTCTTCTTCTAAAATACTCCCTTTGTAATTAGATTCAGCATGCAAGTATGGAGGGAGGGTGCTGAATGTAGGTAAATTGGGCTGAGTTGGCTGGGGGAAAATATAAAACTTTTACATGTTGGGAAAGAATAGGACGGGGTGAGGAATGGATGAGGTGAATTGATAAGTAAAGGGAGAAAACAGTATGGAAGGTTTTTTTGAACAATCAGCAACATTTTGAATTTAATCCATTAAGTTATGGTAAGCCAGTGAGGATGTATGTAAAGCGGTATGAAGTTGTCATATTTCCGGGATCCATAGATAAGTTTAATCATAATGTTCTGGACATTTTGGAGGCATTTTAATGATGATATGTGGAGGCCAAGATATAAACATTGCCATAGTCAAGTCTGGATAATATTAATGCAGGAGATGCTTTAGTAAGGACATCTTGGTTAAGGCAAGCCTTCAAAGAGTGAAGTTGGTGAAGGAAAAAGAAACAAGGTTTAACCATAGTGAAATGAAAAAAAGGCTTCAGTAAATACCCTAGAACCCTGAGAGGATCATTTAATGTATGATTTTGGTCTAAAAGCTGGGGCGCTATTGTGGGGTAAAGATCTCATTTGATAATCCACATGACAGTAGATTTGATGATATTAAGCTTTATTTTATGAAAAGTGATTTGAGTGGCTATGACATCAAGACAGTTATTCAAAGAAGAGAGATTTGGTGACAGAAGACTACTAGGGTAGATAAATTAATGTTATCAGTGTAAAAATATGAAGTTATGGCTTGGGTCTGGATGAAAGTGGCCAGGAGACTGAGAAAAAGATTTAAAGGATGAGGTAACAAAATGGCACCATAAGGTACACCACAACTGAGGAAGTAACTTGGTGATGTAGAATGGGAAAGGACAGAGAAACGTCTATTACTGAGGAAAGATAAGAAGCATATGAGAACAGTACCTGTGATGCCAAGATCTGTTAGATGAGTATGGTTTCAGTGCTATGACCTAAACAAAAACCAGAATGTTTAGGATGTAATGTGCTTCAATGTGCTTCATCGGTTGATTAAGGACCACTTTCTTCATGAGTTTAGAAAGAAAAAGGAAGACTGGGAATAGATTTGTAATTGTAGGGAGCTAAAGGACTGAGATTGGAAATTTAAGTATTGAGATAATTGTGGCATGTTTTCAAAGAGCGAAAGAAAGAGAAGAAGCGAGAAGTGAACCAACGGTCCTTCATTAATTACCCCAACATGGCCGCATTTCGGCAGAGCCTTCATTAGGGGGAACCTCAAAGAGAACAATGATACAATAAATTGATAAAATATAAAAACAATCACATGAACTTATGAATTTAAAACATAAATAACAATAAACAACAAATCTAATAAATAATGTGATTAGTCACATAAAACAAATATAAAGTAAAAGACATTTAAAAATATTAGTATTCGAAAGAGGCTAATCCATCAAAGACAATTGTTATTACAGCACTGAACGAGTGCCAAAATTGAGAGTATGGAAGAGGGAAAGATATCCTAAAAACCATTATAGTGAGAAAATTAAATCCAAGACATACATTTGATAGTGCACCAATAAAGAGTAAAGTGACATTAAAGACACTGGGGGGAGGGTGGAGGAGGAGGGAGGCTGAAAAAAAACACAGAGAAACTTACACATGAGCAAGGAAAGAACCATTCGTTGGTAAACTTAATAATGAAGCTATAAGCACTATTCTGTGAAATAAAGAAAATGAAAATGTAACCAACTGCAGGTTTGAAACAATGAGGAACAAAAAAAAGGGGGGGGGGGGGGAGGGTCATAGGAAAGTAAATCCGGTTTTAATGGATAAATGAAAAAGTGATTGTACTATACTGCCATGATGAGTGAATACTAGTAATGAAATTAAGGAAGATACACATTTTTTGAATAAAATGTTTGAAGAAGTCTACCATTGACTGCATGAGAATAATGTTATTCGTAAATGAAGGGCACATTGCTTATAGACACTGCTGACCATAAAACTTAAAGAAAGTTGGCAACAATGGTGGTCTCCTTCAAACATTTTATTCAAAAAATGTGCATCTTCCTTAATTTCATTACCAGTCTTCACTCATCATAGTAGTATGGTAGTATTTTTTCATCTATCCATTAAAACCGGATTAGGTTTCCTACGACCCACCTTTTTTTGCTCTTTTGTTTGCCTTCTTTGTTTTGCTCCTCATTGTTTCAAACCTGCAGTTTGTTACATTTTCATTTTCTTTATTTCACAGAGTAGTGCTTACGAGGTGCGATCAAAAAATATTGAGATTTGTACAATAACACTGACAGTTACTGCACTCAGTCTCCTTCAAAGTAGTCCCCTTCCAATAAAACACACTTCCTCCAGCATTCCAGGACTGCAGGAATCAGTTTTGAAAAGTCTCTTTTGTTATGCTGTGAAGCTGCTGTGTTGAATTTTGCTTAATGGTCTCCAAGTCATTGAATCTCCTTCCTTTCAGTGGTAATTTCAATTTTGGAAACAAGAAAAAGTCACAAGGTGTGAGATCAGGTGAGTATGGAGGCTGAAGGACTTGCTCGATTGGTGTTTGGCCATGAACTGCTGGACAAGATATGATGTGTGAGCTGGGGTTTTATTGCACTATGCCTGTGCAACTCTGACCTCTTACGACAAACTGCATCTCTCAAACAAGTCAGAACTTGGATGTAGTACTCTTTATTGATAACTTGGCCTTTTGGAGCATACTCATGATGAACAATACCCTGGTAATCAAAGAAACTGTGAACATGACCTTGACATTGCTCCTCACCTGACGGGCTTTCTTGGGTCTGGGAGAGTTTTTAGTCTTCCACTGAGAGCACTGAGCCTTAGTTTCCAGGTCATAATCATAAACCCATGATTCATCACCAGAAATAATCTTTCTGATGAAATCAGTCTCATTTTCAATGCATTCCAACAATTCTCTGGCTGCAGACAGTCGATCTTCTTTTTGATCAGAGGACAGGAGTTTGGGCACAAATTTTGCAGACACACGTCTCATCCCCAAATCGACAGTAAGAATGAACTGTGCAGACTCAAAACTGATGTCCATCCTCAGCAAACTCCCCGATAGTCAATCAACAATTTGAGCATATTGCGGCATGCACTGCTTCAACTTTGTCTTCATTTCTGCTCATGGATGGCCTTTCCAAACATTCATCATTGTCAACACTTTGGCGGCCCTCTTGGAAATGTTTGTACTAGTCATAAACTTGAGCATGACTCATACATTCATCGCCATACACTTGCTGTAACTTGTCATAAGTCCTTTTGCACAAATCTCCAAGTTTCTGGCAAACATTAATGCAGTTTTGCTGATCAATTTTTTCACTCATCATAAATCTGACGAACTGCTTTTACACGATACCAAACATCACGTGAATAAAAAAAGTACAGGTGTGCTGCAGCCATGCTACACTCTGCACGTGCAGAGCACATAACTAGGTCACTGCATGCTTAATAGCATCATGGTGCAACATATTGTTATATAGCTACACAACAAGTCTCGATACGTTTTGATCACACCTCATATCCTTATGGTCTATGTGTCAGACCTACTGTATCTAGTATGTCAGGTTGTATTTGTGTAGCGCTAGTTATTTTCTTATTAATTTCATTTTTGTGTGCCTTTGCTGGAAAATTGTAGCATAGTAGATGAAGGAGGAAAAAACATTTAATGCAGGATGCTCAGTTATACCTGTCGAAGTTGCATGTAAGTGAGGCAGATGCAGGGGGCTGGGAAGGCTCTTGCTAGGGCTTGGAGTAGGGGGGAGGGCACACTGGTGATGTTGCTGGGGCATGGAGAAGAGGAGAGGGGAGGCTGTTGCAGTTGCTGAGACTTGGAGAAGAGGGGACACAGATGATGTTGCTGAGGAGAGGGGATGCTGTTGCAGTTGCTGAGACTTGGAGAAGAGGGGACGCAGATGATGTTGCTGAGGAGAGGGGATGCTGATGCTGTTGCTGGACTTGGAGAAGAGGGGACGCAGATGATGTTGCTGAGGAGAG
This sequence comes from Ichthyophis bannanicus, assembly GCA_033557465.1. Classification (NCBI taxonomy): domain Eukaryota; kingdom Metazoa; phylum Chordata; class Amphibia; order Gymnophiona; family Ichthyophiidae; genus Ichthyophis; species Ichthyophis bannanicus. The sequence continues at coordinate 1,072,629,307 of CM066033.1, forward strand.
GGGATGCTGATGCTGTTGCTGAGGCTTGGAGAAGAGGGGACACAGATGATGTTGCTGAGGAGAGGGGATGCTGTTGCAGTTGCTGAGACTTGGAGAAGAGGGGACGCAGATGATGTTGCTGAGGAGAGGGGATGCTGTTGCAGTTGCTGAGGCTTGGAGAAGAGGGGACGCAGATGATGTTGCTGAGGAGAGGGGATGCTGTTGCAGTTGCTGAGGCTTGGAGAAGAGGGGACACAGATGATGTTGCTGAGGAGAGGGGATGCTGTTGCAGTTGCTGAGACTTGGAGAAGAGGGGACGCAGATGATGTTGCTGAGGAGAGGGGATGCTGTTGCAGTTGCTGAGACTTGGAGAAGAGGGGACGCAGATGATGTTGCTGAGGAGAGGGGATGCTGTTGCAGTTGCTGAGACTTGGAGAAGAGGGGACGCAGATGATGTTGCTGAGGAGTTGGGTTGCTGTTGCAGTTGCTGAGGCTTGGAGAAGAGGGGACGCAGATGATGTTGCTGAGGAGAGGGGATGCTGTTGCAGTTGCTGAGGCTTGGAGAAGAGGGGACGCAGATGATGTTGCTGAGGAGAGGTGATGCTGTTGCAGCTGCTGAGACTTGGAGAAGAGGGGACGCAGATGATGTTGCTGAGGAGAGGGGATGCTGTTGCAGTTGCTGAGGCTTGGAGAAGAGGGGACGCAGATGATGTTGCTGAGGAGAGGGGATGCTGTTGCAGTTGCTGAGACTTGGAGAAGAGGGGACGCAGATGATATTGCTGAGGAGAGGGGATGCTGATGCTGTTGCTGGACTTGGAGAAGAGGGGACGCAGATGATGTTGCTGAGGAGAGGGGATGCTGATGCTGTTGCTGAGGCTTGGAGAAGAGGGGACGCAGATGATGTTGCTGAGGAGAGGGGATGCTGATGCTGTTGCTGAGGCTTGGAGAAGAGGGGACGCAGATGATGTTGCTGAGGAGAGGGGATGCTGATGCTGTTGCTGGACTTGGAGAAGAGGGGACGCAGATGATGTTGCTGAGGAGAGGGGATGCTGTTGCAGTTGCTGAGGCTTGGAGAAGAGGGGACGCAGATGATGTTGCTGAGGAGAGGGGATGCTGATGCTGTTGCTGAGGCTTGGAGTAGAGGGGACGCAGATGATGTTGCTGAGGAGAGGGGATGCTGTTGTTGCTGAGGCTTGGAGAAGAGGGGACGCAGATGATGTTGCTGAGGAGAGGGGATGCTGTTGCAGTTGCTGGACTTGGAGAAGAGGGGACGCAGATGATGTTGCTGAGGAGAGGGGATGCTGATGCTGTTGCTGGACTTGGAGAAGAGGGGACGCAGATGATGTTGCTGAGGAGAGGGGATGCTGTTGCAGTTGCTGAGGCTTGGAGAAGAGGGGACGCAGATGATGTTGCTGAGGAGAGGGGATGCTGTTGCAGTTGCTGAGGCTTGGAGAAGAGGGGATGCAGATGATGTTGCTGAGGAGAGGGGATGCTGTTGCAGTTGCTGGACTTGGAGAAGAGGGGACGCAGATGATGTTGCTGAGGAGAGGGGATGCTGTTGCAGTTGCTGAGACTTGGAGAAGAGGGGATGCAGATGATGTTGCTGAGGAGAGGGGATGCTGTTGCAGTTGCTGAGGCTTGGAGAAGAGGGGACGCAGATGATGTTGCTGAGGAGAGGGGATGCTGTTGCAGTTGCTGAGGCTTGGAGAAGAGGGGATGCTGATTCTGTTACTGGGGCTTGGAGAAGGGGGACAATGCTTGGGCTGGGAGAAAGGGCTGGCACTGGAAAATTGTGTTTTGTGTCATTAAATGGAATCCACTTAAAAAACCTCTAAAGTTATTTTCAATGTCACGAATACACTGCTGAGCCCCTGAGTTTTTTGACCATGGGAAAGCACCTAATTGCTTCAAAATGAACCCCTAAATTTAAAAGGATAAACACCTAGAAGTGGATCCTATTTATAAAATACGTGCATAAATCATGACTCCGCCCACACTCCATCTAAACTCTTTCCCTGAATGTTCCTGCTCTACAAGTATGCTCTTACATGCACCTTGTGTATCTTATGGCAAATCATCATTTTACAAGGTTTATAAAATTACCCCCCAATATGTATATTCAGTGCAGCTGTCCGCAGAAGTGGTGATGGTGAATAAATGTATAGAGCGGTAAGCGCTGCTGCTGTTTGGATGGTGGCGATATTCAGTCCACTATGTGTATAGTTATGTAGATGTATTTATAACAGCCATCCTATACAGATAGGGAACTGAATATTGCCGCTCTCCTTATAGTTAAGCAGAGCACCCATGCTTGCCTTCACTCTATCCTGACATTATCTGGATACTGCCAGGGTGGTCTGTAATAGTTTTCAAAGGCACTATGTGGATAGGGCTATTGCAATGGATGGCCAGGACAGTTATTCAGTTAGAGGGTCATTCCAGAAGCCAAATAACGTTTTGTACATGCGGCAGTGACATTTATGTGTCAAAACCATCTATGAAGATATTATCGTATATGGCGCCTGCACACATTTATCTTGCATGCACGGGGATGTCAGAACATGCCTGGGAGGGGCGGAACGGGGGTGTGGTTTGACGCAGATATCTGTATAACATATTCAGGAAAGGCCTGTGTACGTTTTTGGATTTCCCCATAGATGTGTCCGTTATTCCTGCTGGAGACGTGGAATAAGGCCAGTACTTAGAAAATATTCTGCTGTGTTCTACAATTCGTCCCTGCAAGTAAGAGTGTGTGCGTGTGGTTTGAGGGTTACACAGGAGGATCTGGTGTGATGATCTGCAATTCAGGGGGAACATGAATGCCTAGCCAGTACCTCGACCTTAAGGATGACAGCACTGACACCAGGTGCCACTGTGATAGAAACATAGAAACATAGAAATATGACGACAGAAAAAGACCACATGGCCTATCTAGTCTGTCCTTCCATATCAACAACTACAGCAGGCCCCTTTTTACCTTTAGAGATCCTCTGTGTTTGTCCCATGCTTTTTTGAATTCAGTTACTGTCCTCATCTCTACCAACTCCACTGGGAGACTATTCCACGGATCCACTACTCTTTCCGTAAAGAAATATTTCCCATATCACTCCTGAATCTATCTCCCTTCACCCTCATCTCATGTCCCCTCGTAGCAGAACTTGCTTTCAATTGAAAGAGGCTCTCTCCCTGAACATTTATGCCACGGAGGTATTTAAACATCTCAATCATATCACCTCTATCCCGCCTTTCCTCTAAGGTGTACATATTAAGATCCTTCAGTCTGTCCTCATATGCTTTATAATGAAGATCACTAATCATAGAAACATAGAAACATAGAAACATGACGACAGAAAAAGACCACAAGGCCCATCTAGTCTGTCCTTCCATAACAACAACTACTTCATTTTAGTAGCCACCCTCTGCACCAACTCCATCCTGTTCACATCCTTTTGAAGGTGGAGTCTCCAGAATTGCACACTATACTCCAAATGAGGTCGCACCAAAGACTTATACAGAGGCATTATCACCTCCTTTTTTCTGCTAGCCATTCCTCTCCGTATGCACCCAAGCATCCTTTTAGCTTTTGCCATTGCCTTTTCTACCTCTTTAGCTACTTTAAGATCATCAGACACAACCACGCCTAGGTCCCGCTCTTCTTTAGTGGACAAAAGTACTTCACACCCTGTACTATATTGCTCCCTTGGCTTGCTGCAGCCAAAATGCATGACCTTACATTTTTTAACATTAAATCCAAACTGCCAAATTCTAGACCATTCTTCAAGCTTAGCTAGATCCCTCCTCATGTTATCTACACCTTCCTGGGTGTCTACTCTATTGCAGATTTTGGTATCATCCGCAAACAGGCAAACCTTACCCGACAGCCCTTTCGCTATATCACTAACAAAGATGTTAAAAAGAATCGGACCAAGGACAGATCCCTGGGGCACACCACTGGTAACATCCTTCTCCTCAGAGTGAGCTCCATTTACTTGAACTCTTTGTCGCCTCCCACCCAACCAATTTCTAACCCAAGCAGTAACTTTAGGGTCCATCCCTAGGGTGCTCAGTTTGTTTATAAGTGGCCTGTGAGGAACAGTGTCAAAGGCTTTACTGAAATCTAAATACACCACATCTAGGGCTCTCCCTCGGTCCAACTCCCTGGTCACCCAGTCAAAGAAATCAATCAGATTTGTCTGACAAGACCTGCCTCTGGTGAATCCATGCTGCCTCGGATACTGTAATCCGCTGGACTCCAGAAATCTCACTATTTTCTCTTTCAGCAGCGTTTCCAATAATTTACTCACCACCGAAGTTAAACTAACTGGCATGCAGTTTTCAACCACATCCTTACTTCCGCTTTTGTGTAAAGGCACCACATGAGCCTCTCTCCAGTCCTTTGGCACCACTCCTGACTCCAGCGAGGCATTGAAAAGGTCAGTCAGTGGAGCTGCTAGAATGTCCCCATGTTCCCTCAGTATTCTAGGGTGTATCCCATCCGCTCCCATCACTTTGTCTACTTTAAGTTGAGCTAGTTTCTCACGAACACAGTCTTCTGAAAATTGTTCAAGATGTCCCTCGCTTCTGTTCCTATTTATGGGTGTTTTCTGAGGTCCTGCTCCTGGTTCTTCATCTGTGAACACAGAACAAAAATATTTGTTAAGCAATTCCGCTTTAGCCTTTTCAGCTTATACATATTCCTCCCCTGCACCCTTGAGTCTGACAATACCACTTTTGCCCTTCCTCTTCTCACTAATATATCTGAAAAATGTCTTATCCCCCAATTTTATTGCATTGGCTATTTCCTCCTCCTTTTGAATCTTTGTCTTCTTGACTACTTTGCTAGCTTCTCTAAGTTTTTCCAAATACAGATGCCTGTCTTCCTCTCTCTGTGATCTCTTGTATTTCATGAAGGCCTCCCTCTTTTTCTTCACTTTTTCAGCTACTTCTTTCGAAAACCATAGCGGTCTCCTTTTCCTTTTACCTTTATTCACCATTTTAACAAAAAGGTTGGTTGCCCTTAAAATATCCCCTTTCAGTTTTGCCCACTGTTTTTCTACATCCCCTAGCTGTTCCCATCCCACTAATGACTCCCTGAGGTATTGGCCCATCTTCACAAAGTTACTCTTCCTAAAGTCTAAGATACTCACCTTTGAATGGATTCTAAGAGCCCTAGTCCTAATACTGAGCCACACCATCTGGTGATCACTGGATGAAAAATGATCTCCCACTACAACATCAGAAACACTTTCACCTTTGGTAAGCACCAAGTCCAGTATGGCCCCTTCACGTGTGGGGTCTGTTACCAATTGCCTGAATAGTTCTCCCTGTAGAGAATCCAGGATCTCCTTACTTCTAGCTGATACTGCAGCAGGAATGTGCCCATCAACATCTGGCATATTGAAATCTCCTATCAGTAGCACTTCCCCTTTCCTAGCAATGCTGCGTATGTCTTCAATTAACTCTCTGTCCACCTCTTCCTCTTGTGAGGGAGATCTGTATATCAGACCAATGCAAGTAGATTTCTCTCCCTCTTTCTAGGGCAGCCATACAACTGCTGGGTCAGGCACTGGGAGACCTGAAGCTGTTGTGCCAACATTCACTTGATTGTGCCATGCGCCCTACATCGTTACCCAGTCCAGGATCTATGCAAGCTGTGAGAGTGGTGATATATCTGGAGACTGGCTACTTGGCATGCTGGCAAAGGGATCCCACCTCCCATGCCCACACAGGCCTGACCAGGGGAGCACTGCCACACTGCAGACTGTGGGAAGGCAGGTAGGGTTGCCCCACAGATAACAGATGTATACAGACCAACATAAGCCAGGACAGAGAGTGGACATTGTCTGGGACAGGTTTAGCCACATGTAGGGAGCTTCTGTGAGAAATGCCAGTATCCAGATATGTGGGAAACAGATGCCATATCCAGACAGACATAGTCATTAGAAGAGTATAGTTATGTTGCTCAGCAATACAATGCATCCTTTGGGGAATTGCAAAGTTAGTTTAGGTTTTTGTAAGGTTGGTAAGGGTTAGCATCAGGGCTGGTGCTAGGGTTTCTGGTGCTCCCCTGCAGCCTATAGATTGGTGTCCCCCCTCCCTCATTATTATTAATGCTGGCTACACCCCCACACTCCTCCATAAGGAACTTACCCAAAAAAAGTAGCACTGTAAATACTGCAGCAGGCCCTGGAACATCCAAGCACCTATTTGAAAAGCTGAACAATTCAGATTACTACAGTACAGATCCCTACATACAAACTCCATGTTAACAGAACATCTGGCCTTTGTCACCAAGTACATAATAAGTGACTGCAGCCTAAAAATAAAAAATATGTCGATAAAAATTAAACTGCAACCCCAAGAAGCCAGATTCTACATACAATGCAACACCAGAGAAATAGAAAGAAATGTATTTCCCGGTACTGTATAAAATATAAAGGTTGAAAATAAAATTATTTTTTCTACCTTTGTTGTCTGACTATTTTATTCTCTGATCATGCTGAGGTTTCTGTTTTCCTCTGTCTTCTCTTAGTTCTCTTTCTATGGTCTCTAGTCCATCTGCCATTTCTTGTCTCCTCTTTTGTTTTCTTCACTTCGTCCCATCTTGGATATTGATCTTTTCCCTTCAGCTTTCTTCCATTTATTTTTCTCTCTGTCCACTCAGACTTTACTACTGTTTCTTACTATCCAGTCCTCAATACCCCTCCCATTCCCCACCTCTTTTTTCCTGGTCCATTATTCCCCATTCTCATTCACTTTCTCTCCCCCCCCCCATCCAACATATCCCATTTCTCTTTTTTCTCCCTCCCTCTGTCCTCCCCCCTTGGAAAAAATATTGTGCGACACCATTCCCGGCATCTTCTTTTTTTTTGCGAGTCAGTGGTAGAAAGATCTCATAGCACCATCCCCAGCTTTATCTTTATTTCTCCGAGTTAGTACGCAGCAGCCAGTGCTGCCTGTAGCATTGGCACTTCCAGTGAATGGCCCCGTGCACTGGAAGTGAATGCCATGGGCAGCATTGACTGACGTTGCTGGTACAGAGAAAGAAAGATGAAGCTGGGGATGGTGCTGCGTGATGCTGGAGCTGCATGCACAGTGAGTTGTGCCAGCACCTGGGTCCACCATCTGAGTCCCCACTTACTCTCCCCCTACCCAGCCAATCTTAGGTGGAGACTTTACAATTGTGTGGGAGAACAGAAGAAGACAGACTCTAAGTCCCAGTCCCTGCTCTCCCCCATCTCCCTTTCCCCAGTACCACCTCCTACATCCCTTCCTCTCACCCACCCAGCTACTTCTTTCCCCGATATTCATTAACCCTGCCATTCCTCCTTTTTATTGCGGCATTCATTCTTATGGTCCTCCCTCTCAACTGTACCTGCTGTATGACCTTTTTTCTTCCCTCCCACACAAAATATCTGTCCCCTTCTCCATCCTCACTCCCCAACTTCTTTTTTTCTCCCCTCAGCCCCAGCCTCACCCCCTTCCAGTCCTCCCCAAACATCAGTTCCCTTCTCTTTCCAGTCCCTCCCGCCATCTTCTCCCTTCCAGTCCCAACCAATTTCCAGTCCTAGCCCCACCAGTATCAGTCCCTTTTCAGTGTCAGTCCCTCCCAGCATCTTCTCCCTTCCAGTCTTCTCATTCCCCAGCATCAGCCCATTTCAGTCCTAGCTCCCCCTTCAGTCCCAGTCCCTCCCAGAATCATCTCCCTTCCAATCCTAGGCTTGCCATCCCCCAGCATCATCCCATTTCCAGTCCTAGCCCCCCAGTATCAATCTTCCATCAATTCTAGTCCCTCACAGCATCAACTCCCTTCCAATCCCTCCATCCCCCAGCATCAGCCCCTTTCCAGTCCTAGCTCCCCTCCAATATCAGCCCCCTCCAGTTCTAGCCTCTCTCAGCTTAATAGCTGTCCCCCAACATTAGTCCATTTCTCATTCTAGCCCCCAGTCCTCTTACAGTGCCAGCGGCTCCACCCCCACATGGCCCCACACCACGAGGGACTCCGTGCACACTCGACTGGCTTCAGAGGGAGCCAGTGAGGCCCAGCACCCCGGCTCACCTCAACACAGCTGCGGGAGTAAACAGCGACATTTTCCTTTACTGCCTCGGCTGTGAGAAGTCACAGATACAGGTGCCCCTGAATTCCTGGAGGTTAAACAGGGGTACTCCCTGTCTCACGTGCAAGAGACAGGAAGTATCCCTGTTTAACCTCCAGGAATTCAGCAGCGCCCATATCTGTGACTTCTCACAGCCGCGGGAGTAAAAGAAAATGCCAATGTTTACTCCTGCAGCTGTGCAGAAATGAACTGGGCTTTGGGCTTCAGGGCTCACCGGCTCCCTTTGAAACCAGTCAGGTGCACGCGGGGCCCCTTGTGCCCGCACATGCCTAGGGCCAGCCCTGCTTGGGGGGTGGGGGCATTTAGCATGAGTGCCCCTGGAGGACAGCACCTCCCTGTCACACTTACCCCACTTATCGGGTAGCACTGGTCCTGCTTAGCATTTTAAAGAGTGTTTTTAGAGATAACCAATGCAAGAATAACTGAGAAGTTGTTATACTCCATGTACATTTTGATGCAAGGTATGTCATGACAAGTATGTTAATATCTACTTGATCTTATAATATCTTGGAGTGCACTGAGATTACTTTGCAGTGTTCTGGGCATGAAACAGTCTAGTATATATAGTCTAGTTTGCATCACCATTTATGCTTGCATCAGTACAACACTTTTAGTGTGAAGAGCAGCTGAGGAGATGTATGGTTTAACCGAGAAAGGGTTGGAGGCATCCATGGGTATACTGCAGAGACGGGCAGAATCAGAAATGTGCAATTTTCAAGAATACGGTGAGTGCAGGAACATTCAAAATGATTGCAGCGTTTATCTGTGTCCTAAAATATTAGCGAGGACGTGTTTCTCAGCCACATCGCATAGCCTGTGTCTGCACCCGCGCACAGGTCTTGCACTGGATACATGCATGGGCTGGCTATACAGTGGTTTGCATGTGCCATGCTGGACATGGCTACAAGCCATTTCCAGAATTTCGGGTGCATCTATATCCATGGATGCGGATTCAGCATGGAATCATGCCCATGTCTGATTTAAACGTGTCCATGGGGCGGACGTGGATTTTGTGGTATCTGTCTCTTTCAATATCGACCCAAGTGTATATTTTTCACATGGAATTTTTATTAGACTCAGAAGTAATATGTGGAAATATTTCTTTATGGAAAGAGAGGTAGATGCATGAAATTATATCCCAGTGGAGGCAGTAGAGACAGGGAGTGGATCTAAATTCAAGAAAGCATGGGACAAACACAGGAAATCTCTAAAGGAATGGAAGGGCAGACTGGATAGGAAGTATGGTCTTTTTCTACCATCATGTTTCTCTGTTTCCTTTTTTCCCTTACCTATAGGCATTAACTTGCCAAAACATAGCTGTTTCAGAGAACATTTTTTAAATATTTTATAGGAATTTTAAAATGTTTTTATGTTTTCCATGAGTATTTCCTTGTTTTGTATAATTGTGATTTACTACATTTTGTAGTTTTATAATTATGAACCACTTATCCTCACTTTCTTATAAACATTTGTGGTGTGGATTCCTTTGATAATTTTTTTTTGTGAACAAGACAACCCGAATCACAAATAAACAGTTAAGTAAATATAAGAAAGTTCACCTGAATGAGCAATCTAAAGCAGACAACATACAAAGAACTGGGCATATCAAGCAGCTAGTTTTTGAATGATGATAGCAAAGAGGCATGGCTAGGCATAACTGAGGGAGGTGTCTTGTTTCATTTTTTTTTCCTGTAGGAGGTCTTGTATCACCCCCCTGCTAACCAGTTTGCTAGGCATGGTAGGGTAATAAAAACACACCAGACGCTGAAAGACGAAAACACAGTTCACAGATGTTGCAATGTTATGAGATAATTTTAGGGACTGCATGGGGGGTGAAAAAGCTGGAATTGTAAGAGAGGAGGAATACCTATGGAGGTCTTTTCTGTGAGCAATACCATGACTTCATTACCATGTCAATTCTGGGAAAAGGCCCTGATTTAACACAGCAGTTGGCTGGATCCATACGGAGCTCATGAACCTCTGAATGAATAGTGAATGGAAGAACTCCTGGAATCTGCCTTCCGCTTTGTTCCCAGGATGACCAATGTAAGAGACCTGAGAGCAATACAGCACAGATGGTGCAAGGGGGTAGGATTTATTTTACTTTTCATCCTGTCTGGTTGTGCTTTTTCTTAAAGCATGCCACATTCTTCCAAAAACCATGCGCTGGATGCGTTTGCCTCACAGACAAAATAAGAAAACAGCCATCTGCGAAATAATTCTCATCGACCCCCTTTCCCCCCAAAAAACGAAATCTAAATAAAATTTCAAAAGCCATGTCGGTGGCTACCTAAGCTGCTAGTGATGACAAAGAAGAGAAGCCCTTGAGATTGAAGGGAAAAACATTCAGTTAAATGTCCCTGAAAATTTGGAAGGTACATGGGGAAACCCTTGTTGTGGGAATATACAGATGCTCACTTTTACAGAGCTGTGTATGTCCACTAAGGTTACATGCTTTTATAGTCAGAAGCATCATCACAGCAGCCAATACAATAAATCAAAAGGCTCCTTGGCATTATCTGGTTTCCTTTCTGGCTTTAAAAGTTGGAACAGATGTCACACGAGAGGACAAAATGGATTTCGCCCACCGAGCCGCAGCTTTTCTTGCTGTCTTTAATGGGAATCTCCTTGAAATGCTAATGTACACAGTTTGTGTTGCCAGGTTTGCATAGAGATGGTGGGAAACAGCTCTGATCCCAACAAAACCTTTTGTTATTAAGCAAGAAAATCTCTTCTGAAACAGCCCAGTGCTTGGGATGCTGCTGCTGCTCTCAAGGCAGAGATCTCTCCAGCAATCTTCACAGAACGAAAATGCGATCAACAATCAACGCAGCACCATACTGGTACGAGTGTGGCACCTGTAGGAAACTTTTAATGCTCTCCCATTTTTACGTGCACTGTTTGCTTTTCCCCACTGCTAAACGTATACCAGAAAAGAAAGTTTTGTATTTTTGAAGATTTGAAAAAACCCAACTCCAGTGTGCACAAAGAAAAGAGAAAGAAGAAAAAACATATATTGGAATGACCTACTATATTTTTTTTTATTCTCTGTAATTAGGAAAAACATGGTTGTCTGTGGGAAAAAGCTTTGATACATCAGGCTCTTGACTTTCTAGTTAAAAATAGACAGACAAGCAAGGTTATCCTAAAACCTTGTGTTCAACTGACAGTAAAAGGTTATCACGCCTTGGAACTGTGATCTCAGCTTTTTGTTGTGTCTGCTGTTGCCTCAACATACTTTATTGTTATAAACTCAAAGGGCCCGATATTTTTAATGATTAACATGGTTAGTACGTCTGCTAACTGCGTTCATCACGGTGAATGGGTGGGATATTCAGGGGCACTAACCTGTTTAGTGCCCCTGAATATCCGCGGGTGCCCCATAAGAGGCTTTGATGCGCTCCAGGGGCGGAAAGGGGGTGCAACTGGGAATAACCAGTCAGTGGTGATAGTCAGCCACTGCTCAGTTTTCCCTCAGTGGTGAAAGTCAGGCGCAGTAAAGACTAGCCTAATTTTCATTACTGAAGCTATCGGGCTGCGGCTGAATATCACCACTGACTGGTTCACTCCTGGCCATCTGACTGACCTGAAGATTCAGTGCTGGTGGCTGGATATGGCTCCGGCATTGAATATCTGCATCTAGTGTTCAGTGGTGATGGATAGCCATTGTAATCGCGCTAGTTGCCGCCACGTCTATCCGAGGGTTGGAACCACAGGCAATATACAGTGTGTGTGTGTGTGTTTGTGTGTGTGTGTGGGGGGTTATTTTACAAAAACCTTTCTGCATGTGAAGCATGTATTGCACATGGGAAAGGCCTTGCATAAAACTGCGTGGTGGACAAGATGGTGCGTACTTGTCTGTGTACCTTTCTGGAGATATGAGGTCCACCAAAGAGGCACGGTGCCACGTGAACAGAAGAAACCCAGTACTAATTCGTGGTATCAAGGAAGGAGAATTTTATTTCACACAACTTTAGCCCAAACGCCCAACACAGGCCGTGTTTCGAATCCTCTTCGTCAGGGGAATTCAGGCACACTACAGCCATAAATACATGAACAAACAATCAATACATAAAATGTTGTGCATCAAAACATCATAATCAAAACATAAAAAATAATTAATAATAAATAAAAACAGCAAATGAATAAAATCAATAAAATCAAATAAAACTATAATGAAATCATAAAACTCAATCAATAATAATTAATATAAAACATTAATAAAAATTAATTAATTAAAATGTTGGAATGCCCAAGAACAGAAAAATGCCATAAACAAATGTACAATGAAAATCAACAAATGTGACATAAATACAAACTACTGTAAAAATATGTAAACTTGTAAAAGGGTCAAAAAGGGTGTGACTACTAAAAAGTACCCTCGAGTTCTTTAAAAACAATACCTTATCAACAGGTGCAAAACGATTGTGTAAAAACTTGTGCTAAAAGGGAGAAGAAAAAGAGAAGAGCCAGTATCAAAGAACTAGTATCACAACGAAGCAGGAGTGATATAAAACAGTTGCTATTTCCAAAACCAGCAAGAGTGATATTAAAAAATGCTTTTTACATAATGATATCAAACGAAAAAATCTAATAAAAAAACTAATAAAAACAGGGGGAACACTGAACGGGGAGAATTAAAACTCGGTAAAACCATCCCAAATTAGAGAGGTCTTTAAAAACAAATGTACTTACAGATTTGTATTAAAAACTTCAGATTTAAAAATCTTTTAAATAGATCCCCTATCTTTACTAGAAAAAAGTAGTGCTTCAAAACAACAGAATCTAAAAAACAGGTGTATTTTTAAACCATATAAAGTGGTGAATTGATATATTTTTAGCAAAAAATATTTTCAGAAGTACAAGAACCAGAGGAACCCCATATCAATTTAATGCATGATAAAAACTTTACACTTTTAAAGGCCATGAGTGAACGGATTACATACAATCTGGTTATCTACCTAACATTTTGAAAATTTCAGAAAAGGATTATCGTGTAACTATGATACGGCAAATCCACTACCTTTTAATTGAGTCACGATTCAATGTATTGGCTAACATAGACCGTCAAACCCTAAAGTGCATCAGGAGATTAGTATTTTATTTGAAATATTGGTATAGAATATTACCGCAGGGGAAAGAAACACTTCCATTATTGCAATGACTGTTACCTGCAGGTTGCACTGCTCGATCGCAGCCACTAAATGATATCTGACGAAACCTTCACTTGTATATCAGACTTTGCACAGCAAAAGCACAGTGCTAGGCCTTCATACTGCTCCCAGCTCATCCCAGAAGGCCAGCCCAAATAGGTAGGTCTTTATACCCTGAAGTTCTTGTAAGAGGGCTCGGTATGTAGATCCGGAAGAAGGGCTTTCCATAGAGTGGGAGAAACAAAAAAAGGCTGAGCGCCTAGTGCTCTTTGGTTGAGCCTGAGAGATTGGGGGAATGTTCAGATGGTTGCCATAAAGAGATCTTAAGGCTCTAGCTGGGGTGTGAAGAGAAATCACAGATGCGAGATAGGATGGGGTGTCAGTATATAGAGCTTTATGAGTTAATGTAAGAATTTTGTAATGAATATGATAAAAACCTGGAAGCCAATGTTGCTGCAACAGTAGAGTAATGACACGGTCAAATTTGGATGCATGACATAAAATCTGGACTGCGGTATTTTAGAAACTACTTCTGAAGGTGACCATCACTAAACTTGGCCCATGTCCATTTGCAATTTTTTTAAATAAAGCATTTTAGCTTTACTTTGAAAGCAATGCTAGTAGGTTCTATTACAATAGGGCGTCTATAACCATCTTCCACAGGAGCTGATGTTGTCAGAGGATCTGTTGCCTTTTAGGAAGAGACTGAAGGCTCATTATTTTAGGTTGGCTTTTAATATATAGTATATATTATAGAATCAAGTAATTCATACACAGTATTTGTTTAGTCAAAATAATGTTTAGACTGTTTTGCTTAAGGTTTTAAAAGTAACCCCCTTTTCTGTGTGGTCCAGGCAGAAACAGTGGAACTGCTAGGCAGATAAGGGAAGCACATCAGATCCAAGAGCTATTAGCCAGAGTTTCTCTGAGCTCTTGGTCTGTAAATATCAGGGTTCAGACTTGAGTGGAGAAATTACCTCTGTGGCAAAAGAACTTAATATTTAGGTACTCGACATACTCTCATTCACTTTTCTCAGTAACTAGAGTCCAGACCAGAATTCTGTATTCTGAATCAAGGGTTTACTTAAAATTAGGGTCACTGATAAATAACTTCAACTTTTTGAACAACTTACAATCTTATGGAATAACTATAGTACATTAGATTTATAGTTTAGGTAATTTAGGGAGTATAGTTTACTCCTACATCTTTCATAATCTGCACTTTCATTTAAATTGTATTTATTTATTTAATGGTATTTATATACCGCCTTATCATTCAATCAAAGCGGTTTCCACAGCAAACAATCAAGGGGGGGGGGGGGGCAAATGTCTTCATGCAGTGTATAGTGTAGTGTGTAGGTGTTGGCGGGGAAGTGATTATAGTTGGTTTATATACATAGTGCGTTATTATACATCATGAGCTATTATACATTCTTATATACAGTTTTGGGGTGGTGGAGGGGGGGCTGATGATCTGACTTGTATGTTGGCTCAGGGGGTATGTCCATAGTATTCGATGAACAGGGTTGTCTTCAGCTGTTTTCGGAAGTCCTTGATTTCTGTGGTTAGTTTCAGATCATCTGGGAGGGAGTTCCAGATGGATGGAGCAGCCAGGGAGAGTGCTCGTTGTGCGGTGTCTTTGCGAGTCTTGTTGAAGTCTTTTGGGGTGTTTACCCGATTGGCGGTGCTTCTTCTTCTTCGCCTTGTGCTTGTGTCGGGTTGTATGAGTGTGTGTAGGCTTATGGCGTAAGAGTGTTGTTTGATCTTGAATATGTTTATGATAGTCTTGTATTTGATATGTGAGATGACTGGGAGCCAGTGTAGTTCTTTCAGTATGGGTGTGATGTGATCGTGTCTTGTAGTACCGGATATAATGCGGGCAGCTGTGTTTTGGGCCAGTTGTAGTGGTCTGAGGGTCTGCTTTGGTAGCCCGGTGCATATTGGATTGCAGAAGTCTAGAAGAGGGGTTATTAGTGCTTGGCAAATGGTGCAAAAGTGCTCTGGGTCGAGGAGGGGCTTGAGTCTTCTGATGAGTCGCATTCTTTGGTATGTGCTTTTGGTTGTTCTGCCTATGTGTGCTTGGAGGTTAAGTTCTTTGTCCAAGATGACTCCGAGGTACTTTACTTCTGCTTTTATGGGTATGAGTGCATTTTTTATCTTGATGTCGGGTGGGGGGATAAAGTCCGGGTTTCGCGTGATGATCAGTGCCTCCGTCTTGCTGTAGCTAATTGATAGGTTGTTTTCCTGAAGCCAGTTTGCCATTTGTGTGTGGCAGTTTGTTATATTGGAGTAGTCCGGGTTGTTGACTGCGATGGGTGTGTAGATCATGATGTCATATGCGTAGATTGTATAATGTATGTGTTGCTCTTTCATGATGACACATATTGGCTGGATGTATAGGTTGAATAGGAGAGCTGAAAGGGCCGATCCCTGTGGCACTCCTTGTTTGACTTTTATGGGTCGGGATGTGTTGTGTCCTACCTTGACCTGTATTTGTCTGTCGGTTGTATAAATTGTATAGCTACTAGCAAGCTAGTGGAGGAGTAGCCTAGTGGTTGGAGCAACTATCTACTACCCAGAAGGTCAAGGGTTTGATTCCCAGTGGTATACCTTGGGCAAATCACTTTACCCTCCATTGCCTTGGAAGAAAAGGCCTGGCAATCTGTTTCTGATGATACATTGCCAAGAAAACCCAGAAGCAGTTGGGTT
Organism: Ichthyophis bannanicus; assembly: GCA_033557465.1. Lineage (NCBI taxonomy): Eukaryota > Metazoa > Chordata > Amphibia > Gymnophiona > Ichthyophiidae > Ichthyophis > Ichthyophis bannanicus. The sequence continues at coordinate 1,072,645,265 of CM066033.1, forward strand.
GCCAGGAGTCAGCACTGACTAGAAGACAATAAAAAAAAGAGTGAGTTAGTTAGCCCTTTTTGTTGTCCCTTCCTCTGGACTCAAAGCATATGGGCTTAGGGTTGTCATCATGTCAGTTCTCTGATACTGAAAGACTCACTCCCCTTCATCTTGGTACCTTGTTCAGTCATCCCCTTTGGTGGTGTTCTGTGCAGACCCCTGCAGGAACATCCTTCTTCAGGCTGGGCACTCCCCTGCACTTTTGCTGATTATGATGATATGTCCAGATCTTTCTTTAAAGTGAGTAAGGGACTTTGGCTGGGTGCCAAAGGCACTTGCCCCTAAGGGGCAAACACCCACTTAGATGCTCATGGTACGATGGTTTGAGGCCAAGGACAGAAAACTGTCTTTGGGTTAGGTTTTTAAAAATTTAGGGGATGTTTCTTTCTCAGGAGAATCCACCTCCCCTGATCTGGAAGTTACTACACATTTCCACAATTACTAACTACAATTAGTAAGCCACTGGATGATGCCATTGCTCTCAGTGAATCAAATCCATGCGGTCTGTACATGAAAGAGGCTGTAAGGATTTGAATTTTTGTTGACTCGCTTTATGTATGATTTTGTTTTATGGAGTATTTTGTTTGTCGTTTTGTTTTATGCCATGCTTGTTATTTTTATTACAGTATTTCATATATTTAAATTTAAACCACAGAGGGTGTACATAATCCCAGCTATAGAAGTTTTATGAAATAAATAAATTAATAAATTTGTCTCAGGCCTGCTTTTCTTTAGTTGCTACAGCATCTACCCAAGATGTCAAAGAAATGGATTCCTTGAGGAACTGTCTTTTTGGCAGCTCCAAGGGCAATAGGTTGGGATGGTGGAGACCTTTACTTACCTACCATTGGTGGATCCCGTGCAGGAGAAAGACATGCATCAAGGTCCCACTTCTGTGGTCACTTTAAATGGGCACTGGTATCTTGTTTTCTCCTGAATCGCTCCACCATTTACCCAAAAGAGCCAAAGTCCAGTCCAGGTCTTACTTGTATATATAAAAATACATTCTGTACTGGGTAATCCAAAGCAACATAATTTATGTGTTAGCTCCACAGCCATGTAAAAGTCAGAAGGACAAAAATGTAGACAATGAGGCACTTCTTCTCCTCGCCCATCTTGGCACTTTTCCTCATCTCCTTTATTTCAGAACCTTGGGGGAGGGGTGTCACATAAGAACATAAGAAATGCCATACTGGATCAGACTAAGGTCCATCAAGTCCAGTATCCTGTTTCCAATAGTGGCCAGTTCAGGTCACAAGTACTTATCAGGTTCCCAAAAAGGTACACAGATTCCACAATGCTTATCCCAGGGTATACAGTGGATTTTCCTGGTCCTCTTTAATAATGGTTTATGGACTTTTGTTCCAGAAACGTGAATCATTTTTAAATCCAGCAACACTAACAGCTTTTACTACATCCTCCGGTAACAAATTGTAGAGTTTGATTACTCGTTGAGTGAAAAATATTTTCTTTATTAGTCCTAAATGGGCTACATTGTAGGTGCATTGAATTATCCCCTAGTCTTTCTACTTTTTGAAGAAGTAAACAAGCGATCTAAGGGGTATGTTTACTAAACCGCAGTAAAGTCACCAGCAGTAAGGGCAGCGTTAAGGTGCCTGAAACCATATAAGGCAGTGGGCGGGTAGGGGGTGTGCCGATTTTAGGTACTCTTGGGCCATTTAGCACGTGCTAACAGGACCAAGTGCGGTAAGGTAGAAAGCATGCACCTTAAGGCACACTAAGGGGACAAGATGTCCTAAAATGAGACAAGGTGCCCTAAGGAGATACAAGGTGCTCTAAGGGGAGAAAAGGGGCCCTAAGGAGAGACAAGGTGCCCTAAGGAGAGACAAGGCGTCCTAAGCTCAGACAAGGTGCCCTAAGGTGAGACAAGGTGCCCTAAGGGGAGACAAGGCGTCCTAAGCTCAGAGAAGGTGCCCTAAGGAGATACAAGGTGCCCTAAGGAGAGACAAGGTGCCCTAAGGAGAGACAAGACATCCTAAGCTCAGACAAGGTGCCCTAAGGTGAGACAAGGTGCCCTAAGTGGAGACAAGATGCCCTAAGGAGAGACAAGGCACCCTAAGGAGAGACAAGGTGCCCTAAGGGGAGACAAGGCACCCTAAGGAGAGACAAGGTACCCTAAGGGGAGACAAGGCACCCTAAGGAGAGACAAGGTGCCCTAAGGAGAGACAAGGCGTCCTAAGCTCAGACAAGGTGCCCTAAGGAGATACAAGGTGCCCTAAGGAGAGACAAGACATCCTAAGCTCAGACAAGGTGCCCTAAGGTGAGACAAGGTGCCCTAAGGGGAGACAAGATGCCCTAAGGAGAGACAAGGCACTCTAAGGAGAGACAAGGTGCCCTAAGGGGAGACAAGGCACCCTAAGGAGAGACAAGGTGCCCTAAGGAGAGACAAGGCGTCCTAAGCTCAGACAAGGTGCCATAAGGGGAGACAAGGTGCCCTAAGGTGAGACAAGTGCCCCAAAGCGACAAATAAGGCACAGTAAGGTGACAAGGTGCCCTAAGGAGACAAGCATGCACTTTAATGTACCCACAGTCTCTCAGGGTTCACAGCAGAGTGAAAATAAGTCTGGCTGTCGTATAGTCATGGTTGGAATGAGTAGGCTAGAAATATATATGAGAATGAATAGGGACATGGCTAAATGATTTAACACAGACGCTGCACATGTTTGGACAGAGGAACGAGGAGGACTTTAAAAAAACATTTGTTACAAACATCAAGCCAGTGTCTGGTGTGTCCAAAGACGGTGCTCTAACAATTATGCTAAACCCACACAGCAGCTGCCCTCAGAAAAATTACTAATAAAGGGAATGTATGTAGCTGCCTGCAATGTAGAAACAGTTTGATAGATCCTCATCACCCCTGTAGGATGCAGCTGCACGTTCAGTATATATGCGATGGAGGCCCATACCAATTCCCACAGTTAGGGTCCAATCTCCCATACTGTCCACTCTGTGTGTGGGACATACATTTCCTGGGGTCACATTACCAACACTCTCTAATCGGCCATGGCTGAACCAACACACTCTGCCCGTCTGATAGCCTGGATTGAAAAGAGCATGCATGAAATATTCACAATGAATAGGCACAAGAGTGAGTGAGGCTGTATTTGGACCAGCCCAGAACAAAAAGGAAAAAAACAAAAAACAAAACCTGCGGGTATTGAACCAGTGCCTTAACATTATGCTAAACCTGCACAGAATCTGCCATGGGAATAATTACCAATAAAGGGAATGTATGTAGCTGCCTGCAATATTTCAGCAGGTTGTCAGCTCATTCTCACAGGACTGTGATTCACCTGTCTGTTGTGTACATAGCTGTTGTGGCGCAAAGTACCCGATGCCATGACTTGGGTATTAGGCTTAACTCTTGTTAAATGCATTTGTCAGACATTTGCTTCCCTCACACCAACAACCCTGTGCAATTTCCCAAAGCTCACCCGAAACAGAAATGGCCTCAGATGCATCTTTCTGCCCTCTGCATGCTAGGAAAGAGATCATGGGAAATGACATGTGTTGCCAAGTATATACAGATGATGCATGGTGTTTTGCAGTGCATGCAGGTGAGTCCCATGCTGCATTCCAACAAGTGCAATTTACATACAAGGACAAGAACCTTGATGCTAGGCCCTTACAATGATTCAGTGTCGAAACTCAATAAACAATGCAACAGCAATTAATAAACACGTAGGCATCTCCCCATCTCAGCAGTTCATGTGTAGTGCAGATATGGGATGGACCCAAAGTATGTTGGCCTCAGGTCTCATGTCCAGTCATCGATATGTCCAAAGCTCATCTCCAGGACAGATCTGTTGTCGGAGCTGGATTATGTGCATTGTGCTATATGGCCCTCATTCCAGTCCCAGAGTCTGCAGGCTTGATTGTCATGAGCGTGTATGTGGATAGTATATGGGTCATTTTCTGCCAACAACATTGATGATCTATGCCACACACTATTTCACATTTCTGCCTGTTTTTAACCATGCTGATTCATCACATAGTACATACCTTGAAGCAACAGTGGAGGTGTATGGAGAGCCTCAGATGTGGGATGGTGGGTGTGCAAAAAAGGTGCATGTGGGGGCTGTGTGTCGCTCATCAACCTGGATGCCTATTGCTGAATTTGTCATAGCCCATCTATGTCCTGCATAGTCCTGTCAGATGGGGATGTTATTAGACTTACAAAGTGTCAAAAATCACCCTGAATATGGGGTAATATCTGTGGACAGCATGGAGAAAAGAAAGGGAGGGATGCAGGAGCTGACATGCAGCTGAACCTTACCTATAGGATGGCATATGTGCAACTGGCAGCATGGCAGTAACAATGTTGGTTGCTGGACTGGGATCTGAGCTCTATAATGGAGCTGCACGGACATGGAGACGCAACCCCATGCAACTGTTTGCCCACTTGGTGATTTCTTCTATTGGTTACATTTAATTTGGTCACTGATTTTTGGGATCTTGCCTCCATAATATCTGGCATATGATGCAACAGTCTACTGTATGGGTAAAGATAATGTATGTATATTTGCAGTGGCTGTGTGCACCAGGACTGCTGCTGACAGTCCCACATGTGTCACAGGGGCTACGGATCCTGTCCAAGAAATAGGAGGCCCAGGTAAATATGAGCATACGTAATATATGTCATCTATGCCTCAGACACTGTGTTAGTTAGCTGGCATGATTTTCTTTCCAGCAAAGGATGTCTGTGTGAACCACAGATCAGATATCAGTAAGTACAGCTATGTTGATTTATGATGTGGGCAGAAATATGAGCCTCATAGTTACCTCTGAGAAATGATCAGGTTAAAGACAAATGGTGTACCTCCCATCATGGTTGTGAGTCTGTGAACAAACATATTGCTCTCACATCCAAACACTGGCGGTGTGCACATTTGCACACATGTGCTGTATCATGGAGGTTTGAACCATGTATACATATTAGGCAAACCTTGCTGCTCACAGATATGTCTGTTATATATCCACACTGACAATTGATGACATTGGTGATGTTGGGATGGCAGTGCGGTGAGTGAGTTGGAAGGGCATGTGATGATGTGTCTTACACTACCCCTGGAACCCCCATATCACATAAGCGACATGGCTGATGTTTCAATATAGTTGTAGTGACTATGTGTAGGCAATGATAACAAATGATGTTGTATGATGCAGGGATGTGGCACAGGATGCCTATGTCAATGCATGCCCCCTGATGGCTAGATAGCTATGAGAAAGTGTATCCATAGAAGATGTTGCTGCTATATGTCAGTGTGCATGAAAGCAAATGCTGATATGGCTCAAGGAAGATATGTTTGTTGGGCAGGTGCCAGAGTTAGATGTGAAGGGCAAGGATGTTATTTGCTGAAATATATGGAGCCCAAGTTTCATCTGGGTAGTGCAAAGTGTTGTGTCGGTGCATAGCATGACCGCCATCTGTCTAACCTGGATTTGAATGCTGTGATCATATGTGGCTTGATCATTGAGAATCAGGGTTCACACACATACAAACCAGAAGGTGCAGGAGCTAGCCAGGTAGCCCAAAATTAACAGGCTAACTGCTCAGACCCTGTGCCTGAAAGATATTTGAGGGAAATCTGTGCTGAGCTTTAATGCACAGATGGCCATGTGTGCTGCATAAAAAAATGTTGCTACCCACCAACCATGTTTATCTGCCCCTGCCCTTCCATAGAATGCCCCTAACACACCCTGATTCCAACCACAAAGCATATGGGCGTATTTGGGAGGTAACTGGGATCTCAAGAGGGCCAACACATGATTAAGTGCTTTGCCAAAATTAAGAAGCCATTTACTCAGGTAACTAGAGCAGTTACCTGTGTAAATGCCCTCCAAAATCTGGGCCATGATCTACAATGTTGAGGTGAAGATAGTTATGAGAAGCACATGTGTTGGCATAGTAAAAAAAACCTGTCTTTCACAAGTGCACAATCAGCTCAATAAAAGTGATTTGGGATGTCCCAGTTTGCCTCCACTTCCATGAGGCATACAGGTAAAAAAATGTACATGGAATGCACAATCTAAACAATGTGTTAAAATACTGAAAAGCACATCATAAAATGGCTTTAGACATGTGTGTGACACATTGCAATGAGATACACAGGATGAGGCACACATGTGACTGTGTAAGCTGCATTCAAATTCAAAATATCTTTATTTGGAAAGAACAGGTCAACTGGCTGAACATGAAAATTATGGTACAGTAACCTTCTCAAAATGCACATCATCGGATGCCACTGTGTCACAACATATTCATGCACACACATATGCACAATGTAAATCCCCAAATGACCAAGTGATAACTTGTATGCAGAGTATCACTCCTGGAAATGGATAAAGAGAGATGACTCATGTTGTTATGATGCACCTTGTGGGGATGTGCAACAGCTTGTCATGGCCAAACTGACCAGTGCAAGGGTGACAAGGGAATAAAACACCCCATACACAATGTGCCTCTGCTTCTACACACTCATTTTGATGCTGTTTCCTGCCTAAACATTTGTTGTCACTCATAGAGCCATGGTACTGACATGGTAAAACAAGCAAAATGTAAATGACAGGAGTAGCAGACCACAGTTGTCAGTGCCTGTGCTGCTGGACTGTTTGCTGCCACTAGTCTGTCTCCCTGACTGTAATGGTGTGTGAAGCATCACAGTTATCTCCAAGTCTTTTTCTGCAGTCATGGGTATCTGCATAGAGGCATGAGGTTTGCCGATGATGATAGGAGAATCCATAGTAAGGGACTGTGACAACTAGGGTATGCCAAGGAGCCACTCCACCCAAGCAGTAGACTATATCGCCAGGCCAGCGTGCCCCCTCTGGATGCACCGATCCGCCACTTGGATATCAACGTCCAGCACTGGCATGTGCTCCTCAACATAAGCTTCATGACTGTATGCCACCTCTTCTCAGGCATCATCTCCTGTTGTTGCTATCTCATCCAACCTATGGGTGGTGGTGACCGCAGATGCGTTGTTGACCCCTTCCACTATGGGTGGTCCATGCTCTGTGAAAAAGATAATAGAAAAGTAGTATGCCTATCATCACACATCATGAGTTACCATCCAAGTGCCTGCAAGTTTTACATATCAAGTAGGAAACGTTTAACATGAAACCATCACATTGGCATAACACAGCTACCACTGAAGGTGTAGGACATTCAAACTGTTCAGTATAGATTATATTCACATCTGCTCAGGCACATAGACATGTCCATGGCCATGTGTTTCACGTGTGTCATAGTCCTCAACATGTCTGTCAATGCAACAGGACAATGACTTCTCAATGAACTCTGAGTACCAAACAAACTAATTACATACATGATGTTTGATGATGTTAAACAATCATTATCCAATGTGGAGGACATCTGGTGTGTGGTGCATGTGGCAGACAGGGACTGCCTGGAGATGTCAATGTGTGCAACCTATCATTCCTGACCCAACGGTGGTAGTTGGAAAGTGTGAGATGTGTCTGTGTGCATATTCAAACAACATTGCTTATTGTCTAAACTATGTTCCGTCATGTGTCAAATATGAATGATGAAGCTTTCTGATTTGCCATCAGACAAAACAATATAACATGTTCCACAAGGAACACAATGCATGACACGATCACATCAGTCACAGAGAGGCATCTGAAAGTTAGCATTATTACTGCTGTGATATCTAAAGGGCCAATCAGACCTCACACCAGGAACAAATAGTAAACATATGACTGTACAGTGTATCTGTACGATGCTAATCGCACTGCACACACATTGCAATATAAAACATATATGTACTTGGTACCATGCCCCCTGTTTGGTTCAAAGATGAGGCTACTAGGAGCAATGCCATGAGCCTATCCAAGGCCACATTCATGTTGGCTGTTTGAACAATGGAAAGAAAAAGATAAATGCAACGTGTAACACTCCCACTCTTATCACATGTGTACACTCAACATCATAGTTGGGAATGTCAGCAACATTATGGTGTCCAATTACTACATGCTGAAGTCCAGCGGCCTATATAAATGGTATATCATAGACATGGGGTATATGTAAGCATGCAAGATAGGTTTAGAGCAAATTTACTTAGGAATACGAGGGAACATCACCCATGTAAAATGTTGTTCTGTGCTTTCAATTCATGCAAGTCAATTGACACAACAGCATCAGCACATCAGAAATTTATGTTTGTGGAACATATGCAGGTATATGATGTAAATTGCATACCTCTGTACCTCTGTGTATGATGCACCAGTCCCAAATTACTGCCATATTGTCATGTGTATGGAGCTGTACCACAGTCGGCTGCATGTAGATCCTCTTGGGCCAAATAGGTACCTCACCACAACAGTCGGAGTGATAGCCTTCCAAACAGATTCTGTACAGTCACAAACACAGCAGACACACATATGTTAGGTTGCAGACTTGAAACACACATGATAGAATGTACATTTGTACACATATGCATTTCCTCACATACACATTATTTACATGAGAAGAGCTGCTTGATTAGACATTGACAGATTGCTGAGCCCACACGTGTGCTTCCACGGTCACGTACAGGATGGCACACAGGATCATCTTCAAGATCCAGATTAATGTCGACTAGGATATTATACCTGAGAGCAATGTTATGCAGGATGCATCAGGCCAAAATTATCTGTGCCACTGTCATGGGTTGGTATTGTAAAGCCCTACTGGTCTTATCCAGACACCTGAAGCGACTCTTCAACATGCCAAAGGTGCGCTCGATGACAGAGCGGGTGGAGGCATGGGCCTCATTGTACCTCATCTCTGCAGGTGAATGTGGAAAACGTACAGGGGTCAACAACCAGGCCCGACACCCATATCCAGTATCACCTGCAAAAAAAAAAGTAACAGTTCACCAAGTAACATATGTTCACACACAATGTCTAGATGTAATGCCTGTACATCTCTATTGCAGCCTGCCCTTCTCTTTCACACACGCAAATAATGTTGTTATAACATCTAGCAGATACAATATTGCAATGAACACACAGCAGCTTATGATAGCATGTGTCCCTTAGTCACAGGATCTCAGACTAATGAGAGACATACCCGTGATCTCGTGTCAATATGCTACATCAAAAATCCATGCCCATGTCAAACACATTTAAAACCTGCCATATCCAAAATGCAGTGCCACTAGTTATAAAGGACCAAACTCTACCTAGCACAACACATCTCTGCAAATATTAAAGCTACACATCTGTGACAGCACATTGAAAAATAGACTCATTGCACAGACTGTCTGTGGAGGAGGAAAATGGTGCAGAGCAGCAGGACTCTGAAGCACAAAGTACCCAGGGAAGGTGGCTGGAACAGGTACCACAGGTACCTGCTCAGTCTGCAACTGAGATGCCTGAAATCAGGGCTCAGGCTGAAGAACAAGCTGACACATCTGGTGAGGTACAGCCTCATCAACTGCCTGCCAAAAAGCAGCAAGGAAATGCAAAAAGAAGCCTGTGCCAGAGAAGTCAAATAAAAGGGTGATGAGGTTCACACCAGAGAAGAATGATGTACTCCTCATGCAGGTGTTCGAGCACTATGCAAAGATTTTGGAAGGCTGAGCTCCCAGACCCCTGTCAGTACACACAGTGCCCTCTGGGAGGAGATAAGGCAGGTCGTGGCCGAGGTTCGTGGACCATCACAAGACTGTAAAGGTATCCGCAAGCGATTTAATGACATCAAGCGCTTGGTCAGGGCATGTCTTACAGTGGAGCGCTAACACGCAGTGGGCACTGGTGGCGGAGGACACATTCATTCCAACCTCTCAATCCCTGGAGGAACAACTGGCACAGAGCTTGACATGGACTGCCCCCAGAGCTTGACACGCCCCACCCATGTGCAGGTATGTGTTGAAATGCGTCCACGTTTGGACCTGTCATGTTTATGTTTATGATCATGTTTATGTCTATGTTTATGCAATATGTGAATATATTGCCCAGGAAAACAGGAGAAGGAAGCCTTCCGCAAAACCAAGTAACAGGAGAACCAGCGGAGGACAAATACCACGGCCAAACACTTTAATAAAACCAGAGGAACTTTATTGTAGACCCAACTTTACAAGTTTCGGCCCTAGGCCTTCGTCAGGGGTCAGGGGGTACAAAGAGATAAAAGTAGTACCCGTCTTAATGGGTGGAACAAACCAGTCTTCCCAATATTAGTGCTTGCCTCTTGTTAACCACTGAAGTGAAGTTGGGCCTTTAAATGTTCTTATGGCATGGCGTTTTCCCGCCAAAGCAGCAATACTCTCCTGCGTTTCAAGATGCGTTCCAAAGAGGGAGTACATTAATGGAGACTCAGAAACAGCCGATAATCATCCCAATCATGCCATAAGAACATGGGCCGAAACTTGTTAAGTTGGGTCTACAATAAAGTTCCTCTGGTTTTATTAAAGTGTTTGGCCGTGGTATTTGCCCTCCACTGGTTCTCCTGTTCTCTGCCTCTAATATATTGCCCAGGCTGAAGTGCCTCTGAGTGGTGTTCCATCACTACAAGCAGGTACTGCATACATCTGTCTTGGGTGTTAAGGGTGATCTCTGATATCCACCCAATGCAACCATTCCTGATCCCAGACCCCTGATGGTTCCCCTCCCACTCATCTCCTGCTGCTCACCATTGTGTGCACTGGGGCTTGCACATGGCCCCCAAGGTCACATATACGCATACACTCATACAACACTCACACAACTGTCAAGGCAGTTGTGTTGAGACGATGGTGCAAAGATGAGGGTTTTGGATTTGTTAGGAACTGGGGAACATTCTGGGGAAAGGAGGGGCTCTTCTGAAGGGATGGGCTTCACCTTAACCGGGATGGAAGCAGGCTGATGGCATTAACCTTTAAAAAGGAGATAGAGCAGCTTTTAAACTAGATAATAGGGGAAAGCCGACAGTTGCACAAGAGCGCAAGGTTCGGAAGAATGTATCCTTGAAGGATACTACGAAAAGCAGAGAGGTTCCAAAAAAGAATAAAGTTGCCCAAATGCCCTTGAGTATGGAACAGACAGAGCTTAAAGATTCCAAATTACCCATGCCCACCAATAGCCAAATTACTATGAATAAAGTACAGTCTCTAAAATGCTTGTATGCAAATGCTAGAAGTCTAAAAGATAAGATGGGAGAGTTAGAATATATAGCACTAAATGAGAGGTTAGATATGATTGGAATATCAGAGACATGGTGGAAGGAGGACAACCAGTGGGACACTGTGATACCTGGGTACAAACTATATCGTAATGATAGAGCTGATCAAATTGGTGGAGGAGTTGCGCTCTATGTCAGAGAGGGCATTGAGTCACAAAGGATTAAAGTTTTGCAGGAAACAAAATTTGCTGTAGGGGAAGGCGATGGCAGTGGGGGTATACTATTGACTGCCTAGCCAGAATGAAAAAATGGATGATGAAGATGACAAACGTTGCAGCACAGAGTGATTTTAATTACCCTGGTATCGACTGGGTCAGTGTCATGGCAGGACATGCTAGGGAGATAAAGTTCCTAGATGAAATAAATGACTGTTTCTTGGAGCAGCTGGTTCATGAACCGACCAGAGGGGAAGCCATAGTTAAGACAAAAACTAAAAGGAGCAGTTGGTTAAATACATCAAACTTGGTTGTTGTTGAAAAATACTATCTTGGAAGCCCAGACCAGCTGTATTCCACGCTTTAAGAAAAGTGGAAGGAAGTCCAGAAAACTGCCAGCATGGTTTAAAGGTGAGGTCAGAGAAGCAGTTGTTGCTAAAAAAGCATCTTTCAGGAAATGGAAAAAAGAGCCAAATGACGAAAACTGGAAACATCACAAGCACTGGCAAGTTAAATGCAAGGCATTGATAAGGCAGGCAAAGGGAGAATTTGAGAAGAAGCTTGCTGCAGAAGCAATAACGCGTAATAAAGACTTTTCCAAGTACATTCATAGCAAAAAACCTGTGAGAAAGTCAGTTGGTCCATTAGATGATAGAGGGGTTAAAGGGGCACTAAGAGGCGACAAGGCGATAGCGGAGAGACTGAATGAATTCTTTGCTTTGGTCTTTACTGAGGAAGATGTAGGGATGTTACCCATGACTGAAGTGGTATTTAAAGGTGCGGAAGAAATGAAGGACATATCGATACATCGGGAAGATGTATTACAACTATTTGATAAACTGAAGAGTAGCAAATCACCTGGACCGGATGATATACATCCAAGGGTCTTGAAAGACCTGCTATCAGTAATCTGTGAACTATCATTAAAATCATCTGTAATACCTGAAGATTGGAGGACAGCCAACGTAACACCAATTTTTAAAAAGGGTTCCAGGGGTGATCCGGGAAACTACAGACCGGTGCGCCTGATGTCAGTACCAGGAAAAATGGTAGAAACCATTATAAAGAACAAAATTGCTGAACATGTAGATAGTCATGGCTTAATGGGAAACAGTCAACATGGCTTTAGACAAGGAAGATCTTGTCTTACTAATCTGTTATGTTTTTTGAAGGTGTGAATAAACAGGTAGACAAAGGTGAGTTGGTTGATATAGTGCATTTGGACTTTCAGAAAGCTTTTGACAAGGTCCCTCATCAGAGACTTTTGGCAAAATTAAAGAGTCATGGGATAGGAGGCAGTGTACTATTGTGGATCAGGAACTGGTTAAAAGATAGAAAGCAGAGGGTAGGGCTAAATGGCCAATTTTCCCAATGGAGAAAGGTGAATAGTGGTGTACCCCAGGGATCTGTGCTGTGTCCACTGCTTTTTGACATATTCATAAATGACCTGGAAAAGGGAATAACAAGTGAGGTTATCAAATTTGCAGATGACACAAAACTATTTAAAGTTGTTAAAACCCATGAGGATTGTGGAAAATTGCAAAAGGATCTTTATAAATTGGAAGACTGGGCATCAAAATGGCGGATGAAATTTAGCTTGGACAAGTGCAAAGTTATGCACCTAGGGAAGAACAACCCAAACTATGGTTACACGATGCAAGACCTGTGAAACCTTTTCAATAGGTGTTAACACCAGGTGGCAGGTCAAAAGGCCATTTTGAAAGACTCCTTCTGTCTAAGCAAGGACTGTTAATCACCCGGGAAGTTGGTCACAGCTTACCTCAGCAGCACAGGCATAATTAGCTCAACCAGAGCTCTGTGATCCTCAGTCTTGAAGGACTAGAAAAGGGGACTGTTACTTCTGGAGATAGATCTGCAATTGTGAGTATATACTTCTGGGAATTTTCTGAAAGGAATTCTTTGTATTAAAGCTAATTAATCTGTAAGCCCACTATTTTTTGTTAAATCAGTCAGAGCCTAGTAGTAGCAGTTTAAGTTTAAATTTAAAACACAGAAGAGAGCTTTCTGGTTACATTTCATACCCAGCAGAGAGCTTGTAGTTTAAATTTCATAATAAGTTAGAGCCTAGCAGCAGCAAAGAGCTATAATTTAAATCAAATCAGAATATAGCTTACCTCAGCAGCACAAGACAGGGTACTGTGTAGCAGCCCTCTTTTAATAAGTGTTATTTCCTTCCCTCCCTCCCCAATACCCACCCACCCCTAGGATAATCGTAGCTTTATAGGTACTTACACATCTTAAAAGACAGGAGGTGCTCTCAGGTGAAGCTCATTACCCAAATCAGTCATATACTAAGGACCTGAGATTAATTAAACTTCAGGTGAACAAGGTATATTAAACGTATTAGGTACAGTTTTATTAGTATAAATATCCATAGCAACCCTTAGTAAGTAAAGACCATAAAGATCTAACCATAAGCTTAAAACTAAGATGCAGACAGCAGTCCAGCAGTGAGATGGGGGCTTTCCAGTCTTTTGCATTGAGTGTCACATGTATGATTTTCTCCCAGTTGGTGAGAGGTCTTACGTGTGCACTAGGTGCAAGGAGCTCTTTGCTCTCAGGGAACGAGTCCGTTCTCTAGAGGCTAGAGTAGCAGACTTGGAAAACATAAGAAAGACAGAGAGGTGCATAGACTAGACCTACAGGGATATAGTCCTGAAGTCCCACCTACAGTCTGGCAGCATCCCTGTTGCCATGGAGGAGAGAGGTCATGTGACAGGAGAGCATCACCCTGGTGTGGCAGGAAGTGATCCTGTAACTAGGACCTGTCCTCCAGGTGATGTAAAGCCCTCTCACACTGAGGAAGTTTCTCCAGGGCCATGTGCCCATGAGGGAAGGGTTAGGACAGCCGTTATAGTTGGTGATTTGATCATTAGGCATGTAGATAGCTGGGTGGCTGGTGGATGTGAGGATCGCCTGGTAACATGCCTGCCTGGTGCGAAGGTAGCAGACCTCACGCGCCACCTAGATAAGGTCTTAGATAGTGCTGGGGAGGAGTCTGCTGTCTTGATACATGTCGGTACCAGTGACATAGGAAAATGTGGTAGGGAGGTTCTGGAGGGTAAATTTAGGCTTTTAGGTAGGAAGCTGAAATCCAGAACTTCCAGGGTAGCATTCTCTGAAATGCTTCCCGTTCCACGTGCAGGACCCAAAAGGCAGGCAGAGCTCCGGAGTCTCATTGCGTGGATGAGACAATGGTGCAGAGATGAGGGTTTTGGATTTGTTAGGAACTGGGGAACATTCTGGGGAAAGGAGGGGCCCTTCCGAAGGGATGGGCTTCACCTTAACCGGGATGGAACCAGGCTGCTGGCATTAACCTTTAAAAAGGAGATAGAGCAGCTTTTAAACTAGATAACAGGGGAAAGCCGACAGTCGCCCAAGAGTGGATGGTTCAGAAGAATGTATCCTTGAAGGATACTACCAAAAGCAGAGAGGTTCCAAAAATAGTAAAGTAGCCCAAATGCCCTTGAGTATGGATCAGACAGAGCTTAAAGATCCCAAATTACCCATGTCTACCAATAGCCAAATTAATATGAATAAAATAAAGTCTCTAAAATGCTTGTATGCAAATGCTAGAAGTCTAAAAAATAAGATTGGAGAGTTAGAATATATAGCACTAAATGAGAGGTTAGATATGATTGGACTATCAGAGACATGGTGGAAGGAGGACAACCAGTGGGACACTGTGATACCTGGGTACAAACTGTATCGTAATGATAGAGCTGATCAAATTGGTGGAGGAGTTGCGCTCTATGTCAGAGAGGGCATTGAGTCACAAAGGATTAAAGTTTTGCAGGAAACAAAATTTGCTGTAGAATCTCTATGGATTGAAATTCCATGTAAAAAGGGGAAGGCGATGGCAGTGGGGTGTACTATCGACCGCCTGGCCAGAATGAATAAATGGATGATGAAATGCTCAAAGAAATCAAGGAAGCTAACAAAAGTTACAGCACAGTAATAATAATGGGTGATTTCAATTACCCCGGTATCGACTGGGTCAGTGTCACGTCAGGACATGCTAGAGAGATAAAGTTCTTAGATGAAATAAATGACTGCTTCTTGGAGCAGCTTCTTCATGAACCGACCAGAGGGGAAGCCATATTTGACCTAGTCCTTAGTGGAACACCAGATCTGGTGCAAGAGATAAGGGTATTGGGGCCACTTGGCAATAGTGAGATTTGCATGATCGCGTTTGATTTAATTAGTGGAGGAGGGATGGTAAGGAAATCTACAGTACTACCTTTTAACTTTCAAAAGGAAACTATGATAAAATAAGGAAAATAGTTAAGAAAAATCTAAAAGGAGCAGTTGCAAAGGTTGAAGACTTACATCAAGCTTGGGTGTTGTTGAAAAATAAGAAAAGTGGAAGGAAGTCCAAAAAACCGCCATCATGGTTTAAAGGTGAGGTCAGAGAGGCTTTTGTTGCCAAAAAAGTTGGGTTGGGGGGAGCTAGGACAGGAAATGGGCTGATGGAGGGGCTAGGATAGCACTGGACATGGGCTGTTGGGGGGCTAGGATTGGAAATGGGCTGTGGTGGCGGCTTGGATTGAAATGGACTCATGGAGGGGCTAGGACTGGAAATAGGCTCATAAAGTGGCTTGGATTAGAAATGGACTGAGTGGGGAGGGGGGACTAGGACTGGAAATGGGCTGATGGGGAGCTGGGATTGGAAATGGACTGATAGAGGGGCTAGGATAGGACTGGAAATAGGCTCATGGGGGGCTTGGATTGGAAATGGGCTGAGTGGAGGGGAGCTAGGATTGGAAATTGGCTGATGATGGGGCTAGGAAAGGACTAGAAATGGGCTGATGGGGGGCTGGGATTAGAAATGAGCTGATGGAGGGGCTCGGATAGGACTGAAAATGGATAAAGGAAGCTAGGACTGGAAATGGGATAATGGTGGGGCTAGGACTGGAAATGGGCTCATGCGGGGACTAGAAGGGAGCAGATGCTGGGTGGGGCTGGAACTAGAAGGGAGCTGATGTTGGGGGAGGATTAGAATGGGATGGGGCTGGGAGGGAAAAAATATTTTGTGTGGGAGGGAAGAAAAATCTACACTTGGCCGGGTATTGGGAGAGTAAGTGGGGATTGAGGATGGAGGGGTAAAATTTGAGTGGATGAAAAAGAAATGAAGAAAGAGATGGAGGAAAGAGCAAAAGGAGAAAGATTAGTATGTTAAAGCAGATGTAGGGAGAGAATGGAAAAAAACTAGAAGAGAGAAGAAAGGACAAATGGACAGCAGACAATGGAGAGTTAGCAGAAGACACAAAGAAACCAGAAGAAAGTGGCTGGAGCAATTGCAACTGAAAAAAATACAGAAAAGGTAGAAAAATATCTCTTTATTTTGAATTTATTAATTGGAATATGTCAGCTCTGGGAAATGTGCATCATTAACGTCTGCACTTTGTTTAGTACAAGAGGAAATAAATTTATAGTTTTATTTCTACAGTGTTCTTGTACATTCGAAGTTTGGCTTTTGGGGTTCCCAATTTAATTATTGTCTTCCTATTTCTAAATTGTGATTCCTTGTTCTTTGTTTAGTGATGGTCTATGTTCTGCATGTGTAACTGAGTTGTGGTATTCTGTTTACGTAGTTTTCTATTTGACAATTGCCACTTGTTCTCTTTCTCCAGTAGGTCATGTATTGTTATTCTCTGAAATGTATTGGTTTAATATTTGAACATAAGAACATAAGAACATAAGATATGCCATACTGGGTCAGACCAAGGTCCATCAAGCCCAGTATTCTGTTTCCAACAGTGGCCAATCTAGGTCATACGTACCTAGCAGTTTCCCCAAAAGACACAGGTTCCGCAATGCTTGTACTGGGTCAAGCATTGGGTCCCTTCTTAATAATGGTTTATGGACCTTTCCTCCAGGAACTTGTCCAAACCTTTTTTAATGGTGGGGCCAGCCCTGCGGGCATGTATGCTTAAAGTGCCCATGAACATTCACAGCTGCTCGTGAGCAGATGTAAGTGACTGCGCTTCTATTCAATGCACATTCTCTGCTACGTACAATTAGGCACCTACTTGTCTTCATAAAATAGCACCTACATATGCTGATACCCATGGCGTCCTGTTAAAACATTCCCATCCACAAACACTGCTATCCCCAGCATTGGAGGCCAATAAAGATGCAGTAAGAAGGGATAAGCAATCCCTCAATGGCTAGCACCAAGAACTAAAGATGCAGCCTTTTCACTATTTTGGCAAGCAGACCTATGTAATGGTTTTTCCATGTGTAAAGCTGGTTTTACATGGGGACAAGGCCTTTTATAACTTGCACGGCAGTATGCCCAGTGACAAGATGGAACGTGCTCATATGTGCAGCATGTGTAGGTGTGCCCAGGGGCAGAGTTGGGTTGGAGCAGGGGCAGAGATGCAAGTACACATGTAGAAGGCATGCACATATTTACACCCGCCTCAGAGGAGGTATAACGCTGCGTGTTGGCGTTTGCACACCACTGGGGCTGGATCTGGGAGCCTGTTTTATAAAGGCACATAGGGCCCATGTTGGAATTAAAATAGGCACATTTTTGGACAATCACATAGGCGTTATGTTATAAAATCAGATCCCCACACAAATGTGATTTCTATCTCCAAAACACACTCTCAGTCGGAGACACCTGGGCAATGAAAATCATTTCTGGTGTATCCATTTTATTTTCGAAGAATAATCTTGCTGAAGCAGTGTTGTAGACATCGTAAGCTGATTCTTAGGATTTTCCTGAGTGACATAATAAAGCATTGTCATCCAGCTTCATTCTCGGCTTGTATGCTATAAACAAGAGATGCACTTGTTCTTCAGTACGTGCTGTAAACCGGCACTCTGAAATACTTGGCTTAGAATTGCTTCCTTGAAAAAGTTTTGAAATGTGCTTCTCATAGGGTCAAATGGAGAAGTTGGCAAGAGATGGAGACAGAGTTTCTGAGAAAATAAGGGGAAGATGTTCATGCAGATGGCGGTTGAGCATTATTAGTCTTTAGCAGAGAATAGTAATGTGTGATGGCATACCTTGACATTTTCTGTGACAGCATTTCAAACTAGCTTTTTGTGGCATGCCTTAGCTCAAAGATCAAGTATTACCAAGCAAAGGCTTTTTATATTGTTTCTCCTATTCTGGAAATGTAATGAAATAAGTTTATAGAAAATGCTGTAGGTCCCCATTGTGGTAAAGTGTTTTCAAGGTGCTGATGGCTCAATTCACCCAAAATCTTTTTTGGCTTCTAGAGCAGTGGCGTAGCCAAGGGGGGGGGGGGGGGGGGAGGGACGGGGGCCATGGCCTCTCCACATTGGTGTCTGACCCAACCAGTCAGTGGCAGTTGAACACTCACGCGAGAGGAAAACTGCAGGTAGCGTCAATATTTTGCACTGCCTTCTGCCTACCCATGTTAATCCCAGCCCCCACCAAAAAATCAGTCCTGGCTACACCACTACTCTAGAAGGTGAACACTGGAAATATTCAAAGTAGTAACTAATGAAAGCAGCTATTTGGGGAGAAAACAGATTTGTCATGGCCTGAAAAAAGATTTTTATCATGTACAGGAGGAGTTATCATTGCTGTTTCTACTCCAGCCGCAGGCGTGCCCACAAAGCAGATCCATCTCTGGCAGCCTGCTCAGCCTGACGGATGCTGGAGTCTGTGTGTACCGGTATGCAACTGCAACTGCCTTACTTCATATGGGAGCAGTTTGGACAGTTCTAACATTTTTCTAAACTTGCAGAAAAATAGGCACAGTATGGAGAAAAGGTTTGTGAACTTCCTAGGATGCTTTGAATTTTAGTGCAATTTATACACAGACATTGAATCGATAATAATCTAACTCTGATGAGAGAGAGAGAGAGAGAAATAACCTCACTGAATAAACAACTCAGAGAAAAAAAGATGCATTTTCATGATTTATTCAATAATATTGAGCATATTTACAAAACTGCTGTAATGGTTACCGTGGGGTTTAACGTGCAGTTGGTGTGGTAAGAATTCTGTGTTAACTATTTAGCACGCAATGGATAGGAACTAGGTGGCTTCAGGGTGGAAGGCGATGACGGCATATCATGATTAGCATGGGTGATTATTGGTGTGCACTGACTGTGAATATTGCCCTTAGCACGGGCGCACATACCGCCTCATCAAAGAGTGGTGGTAATTACAGCCATGTTAAGTGTACTTGCTGGTTAGTGCGGTGTGGCGTGGCTCCAATGCAGTGCAGTAACTATGGGGGGACATGCAGGTACACCCCCAACAATTAGCAAGGGCCTCTACACACACTGACTTAGTGCACTTTAGTAAACATGCCCCTAAGTGTCAGTGTGAAAAAGTATGCAAACCCTTCATCTAATAGCTGGTGGCACCTTCTTGTGTAGCAATAACTTCAGATAACTATTTCCTATAACAGTTGTCAATCTCTTACATTGTCCTTGAAGAATTCTGGCCCATTCATTCATACAGAAGTGTTTCAACTATGTGAATTTGAGGGCAGGAAGACCCCAAGGCACCAGGAGAGGAGCGCTGCAGCACCAACATGGATAGGGAGACTTCAAGGCACTGGGAGAAGGACAGAGCAGTTTGCTTCTTTTATTTTGCCAGAAAGGACTACAAAAACATTTTTCAGACTTTCCCTATTTCTACAGCATCACTTGGAAAGAGGGATACTTTAAAGGAAGAATACTTCAGAAAGACCGAAAATTGTCTAAGTAAAACTGCTGTAATGTTCAGGATAAGAACAATCTGTCTGAAATTTATTTTATTTTAACTTATATGTGAGAGAAAAATGGTCCAAAACCCCTCTACATTTTTTATTGTTATCAAAATTATTTTTCAAATTGTTTCTATCAAAAATCATTATTATCTTCTTTTTAATAAAATCAATTTCAGACAGTGTGGTATTATACTGAACACTAAGGCAGCTTTACTTAAAGGCCATTTTTTATATTTCCTTATTTGTAAACACTTATTAAATTTTCTCTTCCGAAACTCCCTATGACATGACAGAGCTTCTTAGGGTTTTGGTTATCACAGTATCTACCTTTTAAAAACTTCTGTGGCCCACACCAATGTCTAGAAGCTCATTTACAACATTCATACTGTACTAAATTTACTTTTCCTTATTTTCATATTTTTATACTTTCATTTTCTCTTAAACTCAGGGTCCTATAATGCAACATGGGTTACATGACAAAATTGCTTAATTTGCATTAAAACCATTTTATCTTAAGATATTGCAATACTTAGAGGCATGTTTACTAAAGTGCAGTAAGCGATTTTGCAGCTACTGTGCAGGATATGTGAAAATGCAGTGCAGTGGCTGAAAAACCTGTGCAATAACTGCAAGGGGAATGACCAGCACCAGCCTGCGATCCCTGCATTGGCAGGTAACATGGGGATTCCTGTACTGCCTACCGATGGCAGAGATCATAGGATAAAGGGTGGGAGTAGCGGTACCCTTCTGATCCCCCCTTGCCTCCTCCTGGGTCACCCCCCCCTTCCAAAGTGTGCTGGTGCCTTAGATTTTCTGATCCAGGGCTCAGCAGCCTTGAATGCCCCTCTCTTCAGTGCCCACCTGCCTGGACAGCTCCCAACCCCTGGGGGGGGGGGGTAATGGGGCAACCTCCTAAATGCAATCACTCCTGGCTAGCCAGTCGAGCCCCTGTCCCTCTCCTTAAACACAATCACTCCCAGTTAGTCAGTCGGGCAACCCCCCATATCCCCGCCCCCCTCCCCCAACCCTTACCTAAAATATCCATGGTGGTCCAGGATTCTAGGTAAAATGGCACTGGTCTTGTGGTGCTGCCCCCTAGTGTGAAGATGCCAACATCAGTATCTTCACACTAGGGAACTACTGCGAGATCGGTGCCATTTTACCTAGCAAAGATTGCTTTCAGTGGTTCCCTTCCCTTTGAGGTTTGTGTACTAACAGATTTGCAGTCTGAGTCAAAAGGGTGGCATGATGCCTGGACAGTTGTCCTTCGTGCTCACATCTTGAGCAGTCCTTACCACCACATTTATTACATGGCCAGGGGCGGCCCTAGGGGGGTGCAAGGCCATGTGCGGAGGCTCATTGCAGGGCCTCATTTCCATAAGAAGTCTCATTTGCATAAACATTAGCATAATGTTAACATACCTCTTAATGAGTGTCTGGATAAAGAAAGATTACCAGATTTCTACATTACTATACTCCAGTGCCAACCGCCAGGCACATTAGGAAGTACTATAACACTGACCATTTAGAACCCATAGCAAACCCGCCGTATCATAACAGCACTACCAGGACTCACAAAGCACCAAATCCTACCTATTAAAAAGGCAACACTGCAAATATTAAATCAGTATGTCTCAGAGAATACCAATACATCTCCTACTGGGGAAAGAGAACAAGTGGCACTGTCAAATAGAAACTACAAAAATAGAATAACTCAGCTTGGTTACACATGCAGAACATAGACCATCACCAAATAAAGAAAAAGGAATCACAATTTAGAAATCAGAAGACAATAAATTGGGAACCCCTAAAGCCAAACTTGGAATGTACAACAACACTACAAATTAATTTCCTTTTGTACTAAACAAAAATGCAAAGACGTTAGTGATACACATTTCCCAGAGCTGACATATTCCAGTTAATAAATTCAAAATAAAAAAGTATTTTTCTACCTTTTGTTGTTTGGGCATTTTATTTTTCAATTGTAATTGCTCCAGTCACTTTCTTCTGGTCTCTTCTGTCTTCTGCTATTTCTCCATTGTCTGCTGTCCATTTCTCCTTTCTTCTCTCTTCTAGATTTTTTCTATTCTATCTTCTACATCTGTTTTAACATACTGATCTTTCCCCTTTTGCTTTTTCCCCAAGTTCTTTTTTATTCCTTTATCATCCACTCAACTTTCACCCTTCCATCCTCAATCCCCACTTACTCTGCCAATATCCAGCAACTTGTAGATTTTTCTTCCCTCCCACACAAAATATCTTTTCCCCCTCCATCCTCATTCCCCCAGCCCCATCCCCTTCTAGTCCTCCCCCCGAATCAGCTCCCTTCTAGTTCCAGCCCCACTCAGCATCCGCTCCCTTCTAATTGCATTCTTCCCCCCCCCTGCATCAGCCCATTTCCAGTCCTATTCCACTCCCCATCAGGCCATTTCCAGTTCTAGCCCCCCAATCAGCTCATTTCCAGTCCTATTCCACCCCTCATCAGCCTTTTTCCAGTCCAAGCTCCCCCGTCAGCTCATTTGCAATCCTAGGCCCCCCATCAGCCATTTCCAATACTAGCCCCCCCATAAACCAATTCCAATCCTATTCCAGTGAGCTGATGGGGGGGGGGGCTTGGACTGGAAATTGGGCCGAGTGTGGGGGAGCTTCAGCCCATTTCCAGTCCAAGCTCCCCCACACTCAGTCCATTTCCAGTCTGAGCCCCCCATCAGCTCATTTCCAGTCCTAGCCCCCTCCAATCAACTTATTTCCAGTCCAAGTTGCCCCTATCAGCCATTTCTAAAAGTATCCCCCCCATTGGACATTTCCTATCCTATTCCAGAACCACATCAGTCCATTTCCAATCCTACCCCCCCAAAAGCCCATTTGCTGTTCTAGTCCTCCCCATCAGCTCATTTGCAGTCCTAGCCACCCCCCACAGCCCATTTCCATTCCTAGCCCCCCCTCAGCCCATTTCCAATCCTAGCCTCTCCCCCACTTAGCCCATTTCCAATGTTAGACCCCTCCACTCAGTCCATTTCAAGCCCAAGCCCAAGCCCCCCCTCTGTGAAGAGCCCCACAGCAGGCTTTAGCAGCTCCCAGCAGGCTCAGCACAGCTCGTTACAGCCGTAGAAGTGAAGAGCGTTGTTCCCTTCACTTCGGCAGCTGTATTGTAATGAAGATCGCAGGCGCACTGAGAGCTGGGGCACAGGAAGTGTCCTTTGATCTCTGGCGCTCATTATATCACTATTGGCAGAAGGGTACAGGTGATGGAGGGGGCAGTGGCTGCTAGTCCCAGCAGACAGTGGCTTAGCCATGTGCAGGCTGCCACATCCACAGCAACAGACAGGCCCTGTTGGATGTACAGTCATGGACTACCCAGGGAATGCAGCATATCTGTGGCAACACAGTGGTGCAGTGCACACAGACAGTGTGTGCAAGAACAGAAGGTCACAGGTTCAAAGCCCAGCTGTGTCAATGTCCATTCCAGTCCACATATTTTTCCCCCAACTGTACCGTGACTGTAATGACAAACCTTTATTGCTGCGAACATACACATGGTTATTACGCCTATATATTACCACACCAAGCACAGACACCAGAAACAGCCGCATTACCTAGAGCAGAGTCCCCCAAATGCAGCCCTGGAGTGCCACACGACATTCAGGTTCCATGCTGCCTCTAATGAAGATGCCTGTGCTGCATAGCTATGCACCACCCCCATGGTATGCAGATGTAGGCCATGCATATTTATGTGGGACAGCATGAAAACCCGAACAGTGTTTGGCACACCAGGACCTGAGTTGGGAACCTCTGCTGTAAAGCACCAGCCAACAGGGGCAGACACACCCACACCCACAGGTGCCAGTGGCAAATGCCCCCTGGAGAGGCAGGACATTGGGCCCTGTGTGCATCTCCCAATACTAGCACAGGCATACCCTAGCAATGGCACCCTACACCTGGGTATACGGTACGCACCTATCAAACATTTCCTATGATTACTGGCAGATAGCAAGTCCTACGTCAAGCACAGTTTGCTCATTTAGCTCCATCAGAACAATCATTCTGATGTCTGCGGGGTGTGCTACAGGTCAGGTCACTGACAGTGTTTACCACCCTGGGGAGTGACGGCCAACAGTATTGCGGACCATATCCATGCCTGGACTGTGTCCAGGACTGGTGTGGTGGGCAGGGCTGCTGAACCCCCTCTACAGTAGCAGAATGCTGGCATAGGTGTTGGAGTGTGTGTCTGTCTCTACAGTGTGTGGTGGCTGCAAACACCTTCCACAGGCCACATGTCCAGCACTGTTGCCAGTATTGGCCGGCAACTGTGCATAATGAGGAGCAAGGTACCATGGGTATAGCCCAGACAAGGTGGCATGGGCAGGCTGCATCTGCACAGCGCATAGGGCACCGACTGCGGCATATTAGTGCCCGGCCACCACCTACACAGACAGGGTGACTGCTGTATGTCCTGCAGGGAGCTCAGTCTCACCCTGACTGTGCAGTGACCACAGCATGGCTAGGCATCCCCATAGTGCTATATTGTAGTTCTGTCATGTGATATGTATGTGTTTCCCTATGGGGCCAGTCACTGACTTATCTGCTTGTTGTGTATGCTGCCATCCCAGTCCAGTTCTGGGTGCATGCATTTCCAACAGGAGCATGCATCATGGACCAACTAGCAGACTGTTTGCAGCTGGTATATGTCCTGATGGAGAGCCTTGCAGGGTGCAGTGGCTGCAGGACAATATCAGATAGTGGTGGGGTCCAGCCTAGCATATACAGGCCTAATGTCTGTCTGCTATTGTGCTATGGATATGTAGAGAGCTGCACTAACTGCCCTGAGGGGTGTCTGACCCACAGCAGAACTGGGGGTGATGGTCCCTTCCACTGCCATCAGTGCAGGGAGGGAGAATGTGTTTACCACCAGAATCCCCCTAGGGACTACACCTGACTGAGCCAGACAGATATATCCAAGGTGTTTGTGCAGAAACTACCTATCCCACACATCAACACTGCTGTGGATGTCCAGCATGGCCTATGTCTGCCATGGATGTTGCTGTGGACCTGCTGCTGTACGCATCACTGCACCCTCACGGTGAGCGCAGTACCCGCACAATGTGACGGTGTGTAGCTACGCTGTGCCAGTAAAACACACGCTCAGAAATCCCTACCATGCCTAGGTGCTGTGGGGGTGCACATGTTCAGTTCCCCCACCAGGCCAAGGTGCTGTGGGGGTGCTTTCCCCCCTGGTGTGTATCTGTGAACAGCTGATTTGCATGTCAAGTGCATCATGGGTGTGACTGGGCCAATCAAACCCTGAGAACTACTGTGGATGGACTCTGTGGTGAACTGACATCCCTCTGTAGTCAGCCAGTCATATAGAAGGAGATACAGATACAGACATAACTGCAACACACTGTCAAATGCACCGACTGTGGAGCCAGAGGTTATGGGTATGAAGCCACTGTGCTGATACGTAGCAGGGCTGTCAGATGCATTTCCGCTCGGAGCAGTGTTGTCTGAAAAAAAACATCATCTGAGGTGATATAGAGAATCAAAGCCAATGTTCTATGCCCAAAGGCAAGAGAGGAAATAGTCCAAATGTGAAAGAAAACACATGAAAAGGAGCAAATCCATGCTATACATTCCCAGAAAGTAAACCTCACAACACCTCCACATTGTTCCCAATGTCAACCCTACAGCTAATTAATCTGGGACTCCCTCTGTGGCCCTGTCTCCACACATTCCCCTCAATACATCTAAACAAAAGGTACATCAGAAATGTCAGATACAGCTCTACGTCATGGTCACCTCTAGGCATAGGAAGGTGAATGTATGCAAATGTGAGATGTGTGCAGCAGAAGGGGCTAGGAAACATAAAGCAGACCCTGTAATGAGCAGAGTCCAAACGACTTTACCTAGGAGATGTAGCAGCAGTACTGAAACCTGGGGGTTAAATATAAAGTGCCCACGCAGGTAAGAACACACGTACCCACGCACGCTATTACGCCCGTACCAACGCACGTGGCTACGCCCGTAACAACGGACGTGGCTACGCCTGTAACAACGAACGTGGCAACGCACATCTCATTCTGAAGACATGGCTGCAATGTCTAGAAAGCCTGCATTCACGCAAAGGGAGCTCTACCTGCTCACAGAGCTATTCTGCCTCAGACAGAGGCGCCTATTCCCTGGATCATCCAGAAGGCAGAATCTGGTCAGGGTCAGAAGGGCATGGGAGCGCCTCACTGTTCGGTACAACCGAAGCTCTGACTACCCACGTGAGGTAAGTTCATGGGAACAGGCACCCCAACCCAGGATGTGCAGAGGAACACCATGCAACCAAGTCAACAATCAACTATGCACAAATAGGGACTGCAAGGTGTCTCCGCATCCAGCTGTGAGTGAGGTCTGTCCCACCCCCCCAAAATAGAATCCCCCTGGCCACAGGGGGTGCCTGCAAACATCACGCAGGTGAATTACAGACCACATTCTTATGGTATGTGCCGCTGTTGTAGTCTCAATGATGTGTCCTATCCACAGAGGACTATAGGCCCATCACAAATGCCAAGAGACACACAGGGGTCTGTCACCTGGCCCTGTCTGTGATCATAAGGCCAACACACATCCCAGGAGACAGCAGGCCCCACCTCAGGGGCCATCCCCCGTCCTGGTGCAATGGTATATGTCCCTGTTAGGGGGTAAAAGACATAACTATAGCCCAAGGATGCTGCAGGCCCCAAATGAGGGCCTATCTTCAGTCCCTGTGCTATGGTATCTGACCCTGTTTGTGCATACAGGGTTCAGCTATAGCCCAAGGATGCTGCAGGCTCCAAATGAGGGCCCATCTGCAGGCCTTGTGCTATGGTATCTGTCCCTGTCTGTGAGTAAAAGACATAACTATAGCCCAAGGATGCTGCAGGCTCCAAATGAGGGCCCATCTGCAGGCCTTGTGCTATGGTATCTGTCCCTGTCTGTGAGTAAAAGACATAACTATAACCCAAGGATGCTGCAGGCTCCAAATGAGGGCCCATCTGCAGGCCTTGTGCTATGGTATCTGTCCCTGTCTGTGAGTAGAAGACATAACTATAGCCCAAGGATGCTGCAGGCTCCAAATGAGGGCCCATCTGCAGGCCTTGTACTATGGTATCTGTCCCTGTCTGTGAGTAGAAGACATAAATATAGCCCAAGGATGCTGCAGGCTCCAAATGAGGGCCCATCTGCAGGCCTTGTGCTATGGTATCTGTCCCTGTCTGTGAGTAAAAGACATAACTATAGCCCAAGGATGCTGCAGGCTCCAAATGAGGGCCCATCTGCAGGCCTTGTACTATGGTATCTGTCCCTGTCTGTGAGTAAAAGACATAACTATAGCCCAAGGATGCTGCAGGCTCCAAATGAGGGCCCATCTGCAGGCCTTGTACTATGGTATCTGTCCCTGTCTGTGAGTAAAAGACATAACTATAGCCCAAGGATGCTACAGGCCCCAAATGAGGGCCTATCTTCAGTCCCTGTGCTATGGTATCTGACCCTGTTTGTGAGTAGAAGACATAACTATAGCCCAAGGATGCTGCAGGCTCCAAATGAGGGCCCATCTGCAGGCCTTGTGCTATGGTATCTGTCCCTGTCTGTGAGTAAAAGACATAACTATAGCCCAAGGATGCTGCAGGCCCCAAATGAGGGCCTATCTTCAGTCCCTGTGCTATGGTATCTGACCCTGTTTGTGAGTAGAAGACATAACTATAGCCCAAGGATGCTGCAGGCTCCAAATGAGGGCCCATCTGCAGGCCTTGTGCTATGGTATCTGTCCCTGTATGTGAGCACAGGAAACAGACCATATCCCCAGGATGCAGTAGGCCTCACCTCAGAGCCCTACCTCTCATCCTGGTGGTGTGGTGAATGCCCCAGACAGTCAACACAAGAGGCAATCCAGATCCCCAGGATGCAGTAGGCCTCACCTCAGAGCCCTACTCCTCATCCTGGTGGTGTGGTGAATGCCCCAGACAGTCAACACAAGAGGCAATCCAGATCCCCAGGATGCAGTAGGCCTCACCTCAGAGCCCTACCCCTCATCCTGGTGGTGTGGTGAATGCCCCAGACTGTCAACACAAGAGGCAATCCAGATCCCCAGGATGCAGTAGGCCTCACCTCAGAGCCCTACCCCTCATCCTGGTGGTGTGGTGAATGCCCCAGACAGTCAACACAAGAGGCAATCCAGATCCCCAGGATGCAGTAGGCCTCACCTCAGAGCCCTACCCCTCATCCTGGTGGTGTGGTGAATGCCCCAGACAGTCAACACAAGAGGCAATCCAGATCCCCAGGATGCAGTAGGCCTCTCCTCAGAGCCCTACCCCTCATCCTGGTGGTGTGGGGAATGCCCCAGACAGTCAACACAGGAGGCAATCCAGATCCCCAGGATGCAGTAGGCCTCACCTCAGGGCCCCACCCCTCATCCTGGTGGTCTGGGAAATGCCTCGGTTCGTGACCCATTGGGTCAAACCATATTGCACACTGTTAATTGTATATGTGTAGCGGCAGAGGCCACCAAAGGGTGTCTGACCCCTAATGTCAATATGTGTTTGCACCCCAATAGGTCGAGGATCTCCGCAAAAAGGCACGGGAGCTGAGGGCACGATATCCCCGTTTTGTGCGCCGAGTGCAGAGGGAGCGGCTGGCACAACAGGACGGTGAGTGATGTGACATGGCTCTGTGGCCCAGTGGCTGACATGACCACAGGATGTATGTTACTGCTGTGGCACATGTGTGATCATGGGAATGACACGTCTCCCCCTCTCCCACAGTGGATGCACGCACTGCGGAGGAACAGGTGGTGCAGGATCCAGGGCACGGTGATCCGCAAGGAGCAGAAGACATGGATGTGCTGCCTGACCCTGTGGAAATGGTGGTGGAGCGCCACACACCACCTCATGGGGCCGAACAATCCTCGGACGCAGAGGGGGAGGAGGAGGATGTGGGGGAGGGTGGGGGGCCGGCTGAGGAGGACATGCAGCTGCCCCGTGTGGAGACGGTGGGGGAGGAGGTTGGGGAGGGGGGAGGGCAGAGGTGCTGGGGGGGCAGGGGGAGGAGGGGCAGGTGCAGGTGGCCCGGGCGGGTAGGGGCCCTGCTGTGGTGGGACAGGGGCCTAAAGTGGGTGACCTGCCCAACGTTGCGCTGGTGGGGGATGGGTTGGGTGGGGGGGTTGGGGGGGCATGTGTGGTGGGTGCCCAGCTACACGAGCTGTCACAGGGCTACGGGGGCACAAGCGACCTGCACCATGGTGATGGCGACGCACACCCCCTGGACGTGGGCATGCAACACATAGCCGAGGACATGCGCACCGTGGATGCAGCCACACAGACACGGGGAGACCTGTGTCTGTGTGGCTGCATGTGCGGGCTGTGCGTGGCCGCGGCTGTGCGTGTGCATGCACACGCCCAGAGGCAGAACGCCCTTATCATGGGGCAGGTCCTGGCGACCCTGACCATGGTGGCTGACCGGCTACGCTTGCTGGAGGAGCGCGTAGCTGGGGGCGCACCGGAACAGCCACCATGTGCCAGGGGTCCCCGGGGTGTGTAGCGCGTGGATACGCAGTACACACCCGCCCTGTGACAGCCCATGCCATGGCCTACCACACACATGGAGGGCAGCAGGGCTGTTTGACAGCGACGTTCTCATGTTGTGCATTGAAAACCCCCACCTCCAAGTTGTTCTGTAAATAAAGTTTTACATTGTTACCTGTTAACTGTGTTGTCCAGTTATCCCTCTGTGCTATGGGTCTGTGTTGTCTGAGAGACACATGAGGACACACACATGTGTGACAGTGTGAGATAGAATGGGTGCGTGCAGGGTACTCTACATGTGTCATGCGTGTAGTGATACTACGGCCATTACATGGGCTGGTGGCACACATGTAGCAATGCACAGACATGTAACTGTGCCCAGTGGTCAGCAGTGGTGGCACCTGCACGGCTATGTGCAGCAGCTGTGATGGGTGCAGACCAGGGTGTGGGATGGGATGGACACAGCAGTGTGCTAATGGACACTGGCCATGTAAAACCCATTGCAAACCCGCTGTATCGTGAAAGCAATACAAGGACTCACTAAGCACCATACTCTACCAATCAAAAGGTAGCACAGCAAATATTACACCAACACATCTAACAGAACCACAATACCTGAACCAACATCTGTTCTCCGCATCCTTTCCCCGTGAGCAGGGGGGGGAGGGTTGGAACAACTGCTCATGGGCCATGGAGGGGGAAAGGGCATGACATTATGTGGGCTGTGGGTGATGGGGGGGGGGGGTTGGACTGGAAATGTGCAGTGGGATGATTGGTGGGGGGAAAGGTCTGGCAATGGCTTATTCGTGGCTTCCCGGAAATGACCTGATGGGGCTGTCACCGAATCTGGGCGGTTTGCATTGGCTCTGATTGGAGATGAGTGGTGGTGGTGTTTGACATACAGTGCACCCATGATGGTGCAGAGCCGTTACATGGGCTCATGGGGGGTTAGACAGATATCTTGGTGGGTGGGCGGGTGGAGCAAGGTTATGGCATGTGCCCAGTTTGCTCCCACAAAATGGATATGTGTGGCATCGAAAGGGTCCTCGGAGGAGGACATGAGCTGCTGAGGGCACCAGTACATTGATGGGGTGTCAACAACACCGCTCAGTTACACATGCGGAACATAGACCATCACCAAACATGTACTCACTAATTCTAAACAGGAGGACAGCCATTAAACTGTGAATCACAACAGCCTAACATGGAATGTATGACACTGTAGAAATAGAACCATCCATTAATATGCTCCTGTATTAAACAAAGCGCAGACGTTAATGATGCACATTTACCATAGCTGACCTATTCCAGATAGAAAATGCAATACAAAGGGATATGTGTGCACCTTTTGTGCAATTTCCTCAGCTGCAGTGTTCCTGCCATTTTCCCCTGGTTTCGTCATGTCCTCTGCTAACTCCCCATCGTCTGCTGTCCATGTGTCCTTTCTTCTCTCTTGTAGTTGACTACCATTCTCTCGCTACATCTGCTTTAACATAGCAATCCTTCTCATTATTCTCTTTCCACATTCCTAGTTCATCCACTCAATTCTTACCCCTCCATCCCCAATCCCCAGGTACACACCCAATACCCGGCCAATTGGAGATGTTATCCCTGTCCCACACAAAGTATTTTCCACCTCTCCATTTTCCACCTCCAGCCCCATCCCATTCTGTTCCACCCCCAACATCATCTCCCTCCTAGTTCCAGCCTCACCCAGCATCCATTCCCTTCTAGTCACTGCAGCAGCACATATCCATTCAGAGCCACCATTCACCCCAGTTCCAGTCCTAGCATCCCCAAACACAATACGTATCCTAGCCCCCCCCACCAACCCACTTACTGTCCTAACCCCCCATCAGCCCTCATCCAGTCCTAACCCCATAAACCCATTCCCAGTCAGTCCCCCGTAGCCCTTTGCCAGTCCCAACCACCCCCAGCAGCCCACAGCCCATTACCGTTCCAAAACCCCCCCATCACCCACAGCCCACCTAATGTCATGCCCTTCACCCCCCCATAGACCATGACTGGATGTCCCCCCCCTGCACACAGGGATAGGATGCGGGGTACAGATATTGTTTGCAAATGCTGGGTAGTGTGTGCCTGCTGGTGTGCGCCCAAGAGCATGTGGGGCATCCCATGCTGGCCACAGCAGTGTCGGTGTCCACACCGTCTGGCAGAATAGTTCCCATTGGTCACGCCCCAGGGTCATGCACGTGTGGGCTGTGCGTACCACTGTCCCCCCAAACAACACAGGAGACATGACATGTGCTTCATCCGGTGTGCGCCCAGGAGCAGGTGGAGCATCCCATGCTGCCCACAACAGTGTCGGTGGCTACACCATATGGCAGAATAGTTTGCATCACCCAGGCCCCACGGTCATGCACGGGTGGGCTGTGCGTGATACTGACCCCCACAAGCAACACAGGAGACATGACATGTGCTACAGCCGCATGTTCAGCTTTTTATTTTCCCCTTCCCCTGCCCCTGCCATGCCTTGCGCGGCCCCTCCCACCCTGCGAAGATGGTGGCTCTGCTGCCGGCCTTGCTGCCGTTGCTGCTGCTTCCACTGGTGTTGGTGGAGGTGGTGGTGGTGGAGTCACCCCCATTTGTGCTGCTATGCCTTGCAGGCTCACAGCCATGCTCTCTGCAGCTGCGGCTAACCTCGGAACCTTCATCAGGACCCTGGACATCATCCGCTGGTGTCTGTGTAGTGCATGCCTTTGCCGGCGCTGCTCCCTCAGACACGCATGCAGTAAATGCCATATACCTGTGAAGACAGCAGGTATTGCATTGTCGTCATGGAAAGAAAAGACTATCTATGCAGACGCATTCTGACCAGATCACAGTTGGGGACTCACCCTCTGCATCCCTGTGTGCCTCTGCGGTGTGCGCCTGCATCTGTTGGATCACGTCGGCCACAGCGGACATCGCCACATTCCTGTTTCGGGGTCCTCCCTCTGCAAACACGTCCCCGGTGACGCCACTCGTGTTTGTCCCCCCGCCACAGGCAGGCTGAGTGATGGTGCCACTGTCCTCACGGGGGGTGGTTGGGGGAGCTCCTGCATCCACCTGCAACACCTCCGGCACTGGATCCATGGGGGTGCATGCCCAGGGCTGGCTGTCCCCTTGCGCATCGTCGGCTGCATCTATGGCAGCTATGTCACCTGTGGGACAGAGTATCATATAGGTCAGATGCAGCATGACTGCCTGTCTGCACCCATCCCACTCCCCTAGGAGCACATGTGTGTGGGTGAGCCACATGGGACCTGGTGGGGGCCCTTCCCCCCTCCCCCCTCCCCATTCCCCCCTCCCCCCCTCACCCATTCCCCAATGCCTAGAGGGGCTGTTGAGAGGGGCCGTTGCCCTGCAACCTCCAGTGACCACTTCCCCCTTGCATGCTACCACACCCCCCATGCAGCCCCATTACCGCTATCAGCCCTGCAAACACAGTCCGTGTTCGACACAGGTACATTGTGCTGTCCTGTCGGCCATGTTGACACCTGTGTGGGCGTGCTGCCTCCACCAGCCCTGCACCCTCTCCACTGCAACACATTGACAGCCTCTGCTGGTACTGTGGGACCTTTCACCTTGCCAACGCACCCATCCACTGTGCTATGCCACTCCCTGACCACCATGGACATGCCTCCCCCAATGGGTCATGGCCCAGAGGCTGGTTGCATGCCTGTGCTGCCCCCTGGGTCCTCATATTGCACACTCATGGCACCTGCACCACTGTCCGCCCTTGGCCACCCCCACACATGTGCGCTTGCAGGCTCCCACTGGTACAGATCACTCACACACTTACCAGCACCTGGGTGCGCTGTGTCCAGCTCTGGTGGAAGGCCATGTATGTAAACAGTGCCGAGTTGCTCAGCCAATCGCCGTTCGAGTGCACTCAGGTTTGCGACCTGTGCTGGGCCACCTCCTGTGCTCTGGGCCCCTCTCCTCTCTCTTGTCAGCTCATTTCTGATGTTGCGTTTAATGTTACAGTACCTTTTGCGTAAGCTTTCAACATCTCTGTGTGGCCCATTTGCGTTTGCCACCTCCGCCTGTACCTCGGCCCATGCCTTGGCACGTGTGGCACCAGATGTTGTTGCGCTCTGCAGACCAAATAGTACGTCATATCGCTCAAGGATGGCTGACAGGAGGAGGTCATTCTCCTCCTGGCTGAACCTTACGGCTCGTTTGCGGAATTCCTCTGGGAGGGTGGGCCTGCGACGCTTCTGACCCTGTGCACATGGGGTCTCCTGTATGCCTGATGGGCCTGGCCTCTCATCATCAGCGGGGTGGGTGTCCATTGCTGGAACCTGCTGTGCTCCGGCACTATCCGACATCTGGGTTGTCTGCTCCATTGCGGATGTGTGCTGAGGTGCGTGCCATTTTGTCCTCCACAGCTTTATATAGGTCTCATGTGGGTGTGGCTCTGAGCGCGTTGCATACGCGCGTTCCGTATGCGTGTTCCGCACGCGCTCTCCTCCTGCACACGCATGGACGTGCGTTACGTGTACGCGTGTGTGACCGTGGTTTGCGTCTCTGTGAGATCTTGGCGTCTTCCATATTTGGAAAGGTGTATGCCTCGCAGAACCTTTACAGTATGCTGCGTCACACGGGGACACGGAGTTTGTTATTATCGGAATGGCTTTTGTCTGGAGCAATGCGGAGGTACGCGCGGTCCTCCGCGCGCTACGTTGAGGACTATAGGACCTTGCTGACTACAGGGTGATGCCTGTGCTGGATGTTCCTGGTTGACCAGGTGTGTATTGTTTGTGTGATTTCTGCTCCCGCCCTGTACCCTATTTCCCAGCCACCTGTCCCACATCCTGTGTCTATCATGGCTCAGACTGTGAATGCAGGTGGTGCAGTCATTGCATTGCTAGAGCTAGCTGGGCTGCGCTTTCCGGCAGAGGGAGATGATGGTCCTGGGGCTGAGGCCCTGGGCATGGGTCCTAACCCGATGCAACACAGGCCTGCAGCTGTGGAGGGTCCACATGGCGGGTGTGGTGGAACAACGGCGCCGTAGGCGTCCTGAGGGGCGGCCACACCTGCAATGCCTCTACAGGCCCAGGGCCATGCTACAGAACATCAGGGAGGGATACCACACGTGATGGGCGCAATAGATTGCACACATGTTGCCCTCATCCCGTCACGCGACAGGGAGGTTGTGTACCGCAACCACAAACACTTCCATTCCCTCAATGTGCAGGTTGTCTGTGATGCAGGTATGCGTATCCTGAATGTGGTCCCGCGGTTCCCGGGGTCAGCCCATGACTCCTATATCCTGCAGAACTCAGCACTGTTTGGCCTGTTTGAGGCCGGGCAATATGGGGACTATGTCCTGCTGGGTAGGTATTCCCCATATCCTGTGTGTAACTACCATATGTGTTTCACGGAGGCAGCATTGTCACCTGTGTCCTCTGCATGCATGACATGGTGCTGTTGTGTCCTTGTGCTGCCTATTCTGGAGCTGTGACTACAGCACGCCCTGTCACCTGGACTGTGGTCGCGTACCTCTGTGCGGCACCACACATCCCCCTGCCTACCATGTGCCTGTTCATGCTCATCTGGGTTCCCCGCACCCATGTGGTGTCGGCTCTACCCTGCCTTAGCTGTTCACTTCGCAATCATCCTTGTTCAGGGGCATTCCGGTAATGCATGGCGTGGAGGTTTCACATATGTCTGCCTGTCTGTTGTGCCCATCTCACGCCCAGTGTGCCACGGGATTATGCATGTGCCATCCGGGGAGGGGGGGCATTGGAGAATTCGGGGAACAGGACCATAGACCTGCTGTACAATGCGTATGTGGCCTACTCATCCACCATGTAGGGGGTGGCACGTGTCAGTGGCTATGTGCGAACCTGCTATCACACATGTCTGATGCACGAGTGTTTGCTTTGGCCTGTCTGCGCTGACACTTCCACCTCGCACCCCCAAGGTTGTGGTCCACTGACATATCCCCTGTGTGCCATATATCATGATGTCCCTTCAACTTGGCAAACTGACCATCTTTGTCCCGGCCAGTGTGACTTTGATCTCGCACATGCAGACTCTGGTGTACCCAAATTGTGTGCAATGCTGTGCCGTCAGATGTGTGTGACCATGCTTCCCTGCTGTCCATTTGTGCATTGCTACATCATGGGTTCCATAGGTTCATCTTCTCACGTGTGCCTTACTGCCATTTATGTTTGCAGGTGATGCAGGATATGGGTGTCGTGCCTGGCTGCTGACCCCTGTGCATCTCCCTCGGACAGGTGCAGAGATGCGGTACAATGAGGCCCATGCCTCCAGCCGCTCTGTCATCGAGCGCACCTTTGGCGTTCTCAAAAGTCGCTTCAGGTGTCTGGATAGGACTGGCGGGGCCTTACAGTACGGGCCCTTGACTGTGGCAAAGATCATACTAGCCTGTTGCATCCTCCACAACATTGCTCTCAGGCACAATGTTCCAGTCGATATTAATGAGGATCTTGGGGTTGATCCTGTGTGCCCTCCTGCACCTGGCCATGTTGACACACGTGCTGGGATGGCGGCCAGGCAACATCTGATCGAGGAGCTCTTCTCCTGTAAGTTCTGCTTGTGCTGGTGACGTTTATCTGTGTTGACCATGTGTGGGCAGGTGTATGGATTGTGCAGCAGTACCGTGTCATGTCTCAATATGTCTGATGTTTTTCTGCCTCCCCAGGATGTGCTTCTGCTTTCCGGGCCCCCAGGGATTGGCTGACCATACTGCCCGATGCTGTGCTATGTGTGGGGAGTGTGTGTACATCAATGCAACAGGCAGATGACTCGGGTGAGTTGCAATACAGTGCGGTTTTCATTGCTGTCGCCATTGTCTGACACATATATGTTGCTTTCTCTCCGCTGCTCCTATGGTGCTGCACTGCTCTATGGGCCACTACCCCATAACCCTTAGCTTCCATTTGTCACACATGTGGCCATTACCTGCGCACATCCTGGGGGTGTTGATGGCATTTCTGATGCACATAATGACACGCTGTGTGCGTCCACAGAGACAGGGCATCGTATAGTTTGGGAGCATGAGCATCACTCACTGCCTTTGTGGCATTAGCAGGATGCAGGGCACCCATGCATGTACTGTGATGGGGGTCTCCACATCTCGAATATTTTCAGGGGTCCTGCCATCTGCACCCTCGGGCATGCATACCTTGCAACACAGTGTATGTCTCTGTGTCTGTTTGGCCTGTCTACATGACCGATCATTAGGTGCCTCGCTGACTCTGTGTGTTGCAGGGATGTGTATGGCCACCGCTCCAGTGATGTTCCCTCATCTCTCCTTTCAATTCTGTGTGTGGGCTACTGTAGATTGTGGGCATGTGTTATCTATTCGTTTCTGACGTGTATCACGTTTGATGGTGGTCCAATGTACGTTACCATTTTGGTTCCACACAACACAGCCCACCGTGGACATGCTACACACACAGCTACCCATGCACACATGCTCATTTCCGCAATACATTGGTGTCTGCAGCCTGTATTGGGGCTCTTTGCACTCTTGCGTAACATGGACATTCCCAGTCAGGTCTCAGCTCTGCCTTTCAGGTAGGCCTCAGCTTCTTGACTCTAGGGCATACACCACATGCTGGCGCTGCATTTGGCCTGCTGCTATCATCATGGCATCGGCTGTTTTTGGTGTGCGACACCACTGCTGGACATGGTCTGGACCCCAGTGGTGCCTGTGTGTCATGTGCATTTACATGAACATATTGGGATGGTGTTCTGTTCTTCGGGGACATCTCCTGCAGTTGCCCATGTGCACTGTGCCCAGTGTTGTAGCCATGTCATGTGGTGGTATGTATGC
Organism: Ichthyophis bannanicus; assembly: GCA_033557465.1. Lineage (NCBI taxonomy): Eukaryota > Metazoa > Chordata > Amphibia > Gymnophiona > Ichthyophiidae > Ichthyophis > Ichthyophis bannanicus. Next base: position 1,072,682,719 of record CM066033.1, read on the forward strand.
ATTCTGGGGAGGCCTCATTCTATCTGCCTGTCTCTCTTCAGACCTACAGGGGCCGTGGGTTGGTGTGACATTCCATTTCCTGATGTCAACATATCTTCACACAGGACACAGACAACATACATGACACATCTGCTAACCTGCATCTGGCGATCCCGTCATCCATATGTGTGCGGACACAGCAACCCCTGTGGGACTGTCCCTGGTTGCTGTTGCCACAGGGGTGAGGGCCACTGATATTTTGACACAGGCCTTCTCCTCGGACTCATTGATGGCCTATTTTGAATGTCACTGGGGGGACTGCGCCCCGTTGCTGCCATGGACTGTCTGTGTATCTTGTTTCTTGCAGTACAGGGGGGGGGGTTGAGCTGTGCATGCATATGTTGCCTTGATACATAACTGTCTACATGGCATGTTGCCTTGTCACTCTGCATGCTTTTCCCATGTTGGTTTGGTGGCTGGGGATGGTGACTGGTGTGCATACGGTGAGTGCGGACACTGTGGGGACATGGCATTTTGGAGCCCTTCACATTTCATATTACTGTATGTTAGCGACTGCTGATGGGATGCGGCATAGGGGTTGGGTTTGCAACAGTAGGGGGGGCTCAGGGTGTGTATGCTCCCCAGGCAGCAACGGTTGGGTCGACTCGCACAATGGATTGGGTATGTGCTGGCAATGGGGGCAGCGACACCTGACCCATGTCTTTGTCCAGGTCATGTGGTGCGCCAGGATGCAGGATGCATTGGCTGCTTCGGTCTGGTGACTGCCTTTTGGGGACTACTGTTTGCACTTTTGATGTGTTGTATAATTGTGGTGTTGGTGACCCAGTTTCATTGCCACTCGGTGGTTGCTAGTTTGGGAATACACTGGCATTGATCGTTGGCCATATGCTATGTGCAGCCCCATCACATCTGCGCCCGCCCTCCCTGGTTGAGCTGTGCATGTCAGTGTGGCCTTTTTGCGGCCTGTGTGCCACATTGTCTGGACTCTTCCTAGATTCACTCCTGTGGTGGGGCATGTGACTGGCCTGCCTGTTTACTGGGCCCGCTGCTGCCGGTTGGTCCTGGCGCCATCACTGAACTGGTTGGTCATGCACATGCTCCTCTTACGGTCGCTTGTCCCTCACCACAACCCATCCACATGGCTTTCCATTGGCCTGTACCCTTCCAGTCCTCATTTGTCACTCCCCTGATATATTGCATTTGGTGTACCCTGCATGATATTTCCTGGGTCGTGTGTGGGACGGTTCATATGTGCCTCCCATCCCACCTGTGGACTGTGATGTTGGCTGTGGACCCAGCTCAGAATGTGTAGTGCATCTTGGTTAGTCTTAGGGGTGCCCTCACCTGGCACACAGCTGTGGTTTTGTATGTTGACATGCTGTGGTCCTGTATGCATCCATTTCTGTATGCCTACTGGTGTTACGGTAGTTATTCTTTTCCTGCAGCGCTTTCCATCCTAGTGTTCATGGCTGTTGACTCTCTGTGTTCCCCTGTTTTTATGTCTTTCCTTCACTGATACCTGTGGTCGCTGTAACAGTCATCTCTTGGCTTTTAGTTCCTGTCCGCTCTTATCATCCTCATCACATTTGGGACTCATCCTTTGGTCCATCTATCTGCATCAGTGTGATGTGACATGTCCTGTATGTTGATGTGCACTGTTACCCCGTATCCTACACTGCTACCCTTGTCTGCTTTGCATCTCTGTGTTCTTGGCGGGCCTGTGCCTGTTCTGCGTGGCAGGCCCACTCCTCTGGCCTCCTCCACCTCCACAGGGTGACACATTTTCTCCTCACCTGCCACACACTTTTGTTCTAGTACTCTAGGTTGCCAACAACCTTTGGTGTGTTGCTTTTGCCATCAACATGTTTGTCTGCGCTGCTTCCAGACACATGGGATGTACCCAGGGGTGTGGGTCCAGTGACTCCCTACTGTCCCTCCGTCAATCACCTATCCATTGTCTTTACCGTGGGTTCTGTGTGGTGTTGGTACTACATCTGTCTCTGTTGCACACGGGTCCTGCAGGTCCTGCAGACACCACTTGCAGTCCCTGGGCACACTGACCTTGGTCCACATACCCTTTTTGGGGCACCATGCCACATGGTTCTATGGGCCAGGGTTCCATCTGCACTCTCTTATCCCTGTGTACCTCATATTGCACTTAGCATGGGGCACCCTTCTCGGAACCATAAATGGTCATCTTTCTCATACATCGTCTTTTCCACACTGTTGGGCTACTGTCCTTTCCTGTTCTATTGCAGTGACTCACAAATTCATTTCTCCATTCATGGGATGGCGCTGTGGGGGTGCCTACCCCCTCCTATGTTCATCTCGGAACTGCTGATGTACATGTGCAGTGCACCATGTGTGTTGTTGCTTACACCCATATCCTTAACCCCCAGCTGGCACTTTGGGTGGTGACATGGCGCCCTTTCTTTGCCCAGTCAGGGGGTTGTCGGTTCTGGTGGTACAGCCATCTGCATATTCTTTCTCCACATATTCATAGTATGTTCGTGTTTGCTTTTGCTTTCGTCAGTGGCTTTTGGTTAATGAAACAGGTCTGTGATGTTAATGGGCCTTTTATATTTGGTAATGATCTTGACCTTGGTCTTGATTGTGTTTGCCATATGCCCTTGTTTGCTGAGACCTTGGTTTGTTTCATTGACAGGCATTCTTTGTATGTGCATGGGGCAATTGCTGTTGATCTGGTGTGGTGATTTGTAGCATTTCACAGTTCTGCTCCATGGGCTGGCCACCTCATTATTGGGACTGTGTACTTTTCACTGACTAAATTGGAGACTAGCTATTTCATTACGTGTGGGGGCCACTATGTCATGGATTTCAGCCCACAAATGGATTGTTTGGTGGCCCTTTGGGAGGCATCTTGTGGTTTTACTTTACATTGGTGCTGACAGCAGCACCGCCCTCACAGTGCAGGATCCTCATGGTACCTCATCGGGAACCCTATGGCATGACCTATGGGGCTCTCTGTAACACGCCCCATAGGGTGCACAGACAGACAGTGCATATTTACCTTTACCCTCTGGTGTGACTTGTAGGGTGCCCTATACAGCACCCTCAGGGTATAGCCCTGTGAGTGTGTGTTTACCACCACAGCCTGTTAAACATACATGACAAGCTGCTTCTGCCATCACTATATTGGTGTGAGGGTAATGTCGCTGATGCCTCCACAGATACATTCGCCTGTCAGGTACACATTCACATGATACAGGGCACAGAGCTGGGCCGACCAATGCATGGCGTGGTGGGGTTTCCTGCAGGCACTGTTCCCTCTAAGCTGTGCGCATGTGCGCGCGCACACACCTCACCGAGTGAGCGCACATACTTTACAACAGAGCGCACAAAAATTACGGTTCTGATTCTGATAGAAAACAACACAGACTTTCTTAAAATTGAAAAGCTGTTGTGTATTTATGGTTTTCACAAGTTCTACAATATTTTCTAGTGCAATCAATGTGGTGTACATACCGTATTCTGACGTGTAGTCAAATTTTAAAGTATATAACTCTGAGTGTCGTTATGTGGCGCACAAAAATTTAACCTTCCTTCAAAAGCTGCACAGCTGATATTTTATGCGCGCACACAGCCTACAGAAAATTAGAGGGAACATTGCCTGCAGGGGTACGGTGGCATGACAATTCGGTTCTTACCTGCCTTGTTTCCAGCACGGTTTGAGGTTTGATTTCCTTACTTACATGATTTGTGGAGATATTTGACTTTGTACATATCTCAAACACGGTTCTGGATGCAAATTTTCACTATTTTCTTCTTTTGAGGGCTGAGGCTCTCTTGATTATACGGGCCCTAAATATGGGGGGGGGGGGGATTTTCTTCCACCTCTCAGGTTGTTTATCGGCAACCAAAAATGGGGGTTAACTATGGTTTCAACATAGTGCTGACTGGTTATCCATGTCACTGACTATGGTTTGCAGAGGGTAATGTTGCAGGCAGCTTTTGTCCTTGGGACCATGGGGGATTTGAAATCACAGACCTTGCACCATCTGCCAGTGTCTTAACCATTGTGCTACAGATCAGGCTACCTTAGGGGACACCTTTTCTGTATTCTTATGGGGCGCCCTGTTGGGCTACTGTCTATTGCTACTATGTGACAGTGACACACACACTCATTTCACCGTACCGTCACAGGTGGCTGTGTTGGTACATGACCCTTGTTGTGTTCATCTCAGGACCGCTGATTTGCATGTGCATTGCACCATGGGTATGTTTGCTTTAGGACAGAGCACAGCCATCACAGCGGGCCATTTGGGTGGTGCCCTGCTGCCCTTCAGTTGACAGCCAGGGGGTTGTTGGCAGCTATGGGGCTGCAGCCCGGTGGTTCCTTCTCAGCCTGTGGGGCCAGTGGTCATGGCCTCAGACCCACAGTGGGCTTCTTTTATCGGGCTGACTGCAGCATTATATATTTTTAAGGCACATTGGTACTGCCAGCGAAACCTCCTCAGCATAATGTAACCTTACAGTGCCTCATAGGGCGCCCCATGCGGCACCTTCTCTGGCGCCCTTTATGTTGCCTAATATGGTCTTCTCTAGGGGACATTTTGGTGTGCCTCTGTGGACAGTGCACTTTATAATGTGGCCTGTGTGGTGCATTATGGGGTGCCATCTGGGACACCTTTGGTTGCACCACTGTGCTGCTGTGTTTGCTGGCAACACTACTGGAATTAAAAAGGATACCCTTGCCTCTTCATTTCCTATGTTCTGTACAGGGTGATAGCTGGGCCAGCCTTCTGCATTGTGCACACTGGGGAACCCAGGGGATTCGAACCCATGCTGCCTGTGATAGCGGTGAGTGAGGTAACCATTGTGCTACAGCTCTGTTTCAGAGCTTTGTGTCTGTACGCCTTCTTACGATTAACGCGCAGTAACGCGCCACGGCGCCCTGTAACGCTCGTTAGTTTTTGGAACGCGCGTTAGTGGTAACGATGTACCGCCCATGTCCTTATTTGGGGTTTCTGTCACTACCGCGGCTCCTAACGCGCATTGCACTAACGCAGTTTAGTAAACATACCCCTTTGTGAACTATTTCCACAAGAGGAATTATTTTTTAAATTTATTTTTATGATCTAGGATTGCATTACAGAAGCAAACAGTGATCAAATGGAACAAGCTGTAAAGAACAACTGTTCATACATGAAAATTATCTGAAGAGAACCTCCCCAAAGTCCAATAACAATACTAATCTGCACAATTGCCCCTGCATGCTTCCCAGAGTTTTTTATTACTTACGCTGAATCACACTTTCATACTTTGTCCTCATCTAATATTCCCTCCCTCTTTCCACCCCTTTACCCATTACCCCCTCCATCCCTCTTCTCTTCCTGTATCACTGAATACTGAGCTCGGAACTGGTACCAAAGATGTGTGTAACTTTCCCATTGTGGCTGACTTTCTACCTTAGACCTCTTTTGATCTCTTAAAATGGCCACATCTCCCAAAAGTAACAAGTTATGAATCCATTCTGCTTCCTTGTTGATAAGTTCTCCAGTAATGTCCTTTATCTTACCACACCATTCCGAAAAAGCAGGGGCCTAATATTCAGCTTGGTTCTCACTTGGTTTGCAGCTTGTCATGCTGTGAGGGCTTGCGTGCATCAGTGATGCTGAGAGCTAAACTATCGGTAGTTTAACTACTGGCAGGGTCTCCCAAGATGGACAGGTCTCAGCTGAGGTGCCAGACGAAGACAAACCACCCATCTGGGCAGCAGCAGAATGGGATAGTGTTGACGGCGGAGGATCACATTTCTGTGACAACGGCAACAACACCAAACTTAAACTGCGCGGAAGGAAGGCCCGGCAATCTACTTCTGTATCTTGCCATGAAAACCCAATGGATAGTTACAACAAAACAAATTGTGCTATGGTGCTGGAAGATGAGACTCCCAGGTCGGAAGGCACTCAACTAGCTACTGGGGAAGAGCTGAAGACTTTTCAGAGTAAAGCCAGCATTTATGATGTGGTTGGATCAAAGCCCTCGGGAAGTCTGACTGCTGATGTAGCTGCGCATGAAATGAGAGTCAGAAGCTGTAAAGATGTCTTACACATTGGAACATGGAACGTACGAAGCATGAACCAAGGGAAGTTGGAGGTGGTCAAGAATGAAATGGAATGTGTACAACTTGATCTGTTGGGTGTCAGCGAACTGAAATGGACTGGCATCGGGCACTTTGCATCAGATGATCACATGGTCTACTATGCTGGAAATGAAAGACAAAGAAGAAATGGTGTTGCATTTATAATAAAGAAGAAACTTGCAAGAACTGTAATGAAATACAATGCAGTCAGCGAACGCTTAATCTCTATTCGTCTACGAGGATTGCCTATCAACACAACTATAATTCAAGTATATGCCCCAACAACAGCTGCAGAAGAGAATGAAATTGAAGAGTTCTATGAACAAGTACAAGCTGAAATTGACAGAACATGCAAACAGGATATCCTGATAGTCATGGGTGACTGGAACGCAAAAGTTGGCAACAAAGAAGAAGGCAAAGTAGTTGGAAAATATGGACTTGGCAACAGAAATGAAGCTGGAGAAAGATTGATAGAATTCTGCAAGACCAATGATCTATTCATCTCAAACACCTTCTTCCAGCAACACAAGCGGCGACTGTACACATGGACTTCACCCAATGGATTGTATAAAAATCAAATTGACTACATCTGTGGAAGTCAACGATGGAAAAGCTCTGTAACATCAACAAAGACAAAACCTGGAGCTGACTGTGGTACAGATCATCAACTACTAGTATGCAAACTCAAGCTAAAGTTGAAAAAGAGCAAACCACTCATGAATGCAGCAAAATTTGACCTTGAGAATATACCACTGGAATTTAAAGACTGCCTGCAAAATCGATTTGCTGCTTTAGATACAAATGACAGAGCTCCGGAAGAGTTATGGAATGACATCAAGAAGGTTGTGCTAGAAGAAAGCGAGAAGTCTCTACAAAAGGTGAAAAAGCAAAAACGGCCAAAATGGATGATGGAAGAAACTCTGAAAATTGCCCAGAAACGCAGAGAAGCTAAAGCCAAAGGAGAAAGAAAGACAATCGCAGAACTCAACAGAGATTTCCAACGTGCAGCAAGACAGGACAAGGAAAAGTACTACAATGACACTTGCAAGGAAATAGAAGCAGAAACTATTAGAGGAAGAACAAGATCGGCTTTCCTAAAGCTGCGAGAGTTAAAGAAAAAGTTCCAGCCTTGAATTGGAATGTTACAAGATGCTCAAGGTTCTATGTTGAATGATGCTGAGAAGATCAAGAAAAGGTGGAAGGAATATACAGAGTTTTTATATGATAAAGATCAAGTGGACCAACAGCCGTTTCAACCTATACCTTATGATCAGGAACCATTGGTGATGAAAGAAGAAGTTGAAGCAGCATTGAAAGCCTTATCAAAGAGCAAAGCACCAGGCATTGATAGCATTCCCATAGAAGTATTGCAGCAATCTGATGCAGCTGTTACCGTACTTACAAGGCTCTGCCAAGAAATATGGAAGACAACATCATGGCCAACTGACTGGAAAAGATCTGTGTTTATACCAATACTAAAGAAAGGTGATCCAACTGACTGTGGAAATTATCGCACAATCGCTCTGATCCCACATGCCAGCAAGATTCTACTGAAGATTATTCAAAAGAGACTACAGCCATACCTAGAACAAGAACTACCTGAAGTGCAAGCAGGGTTCAGGAAAGGGCGAGGAACGAGAGACATCATTGCGGATGTGAGATGGATCCTTGAAAAGACTAAAGAATACCAAAAGGATATCTATTTGTGCTTTATCGACTATAGCAAGGCTTTTGACTGTGTAAACCATGAGAAACTCTGGGCCACATTAAGAAGCATGGGTATACCAGAACACCTGATAGTGCTCTTGCGCAATCTGTACATTGATCAAGAAGCAACAGTTCGAACGGAACAAGGAGAAACAGAATGGTTTAAAATAAGCAAAGGTGTAAGACAAGGCTGCATACTTTCCCCCTACCTGTTTAATTTATATGCAGAACAAATCATCAGAGAAGCAGGACTGTATGAAGACAACAGAGGTGTGAAGATTGGTGGAAGACTCATCAACAACCTTCGCTATGCTGATGATACCACATTACTAGCTGAAAGTGAAGATGATCTGAAACATTTGCTTCTCACAATCAAAAAACATAGTCTCAAAATGGGCCTGCACCTTAATGTAAAGAAGACAAAGATCATGACAACTGGCATAATCAACAGGTTCATCGTTGAAGGAGAAGAAATTGAAATCGTGAACAACTTTAACCTACTTGGATCAACTATCAATGAAGAAGCAACAAGCAGTCAAGAAATCAGACGACGCATTGCTCTTGGCAGAATGGCTATGAAAGACCTAGATAAGATTCTCAAGAGCAGAGATGTCTCTCTCCATACAAAGATTCGACTTGTTCAAACCATGGTATTTTCAATAACATCATATGGATGTGAAAGCTGGACAGTGAAAAAGACAGACAGGAAGAAAATTGATGCCTTTGAATTATGGTGCTGGCGGCGAATACTGTGTATACCATGGACTGCCCGAAGAACAAACCAGTCGGTACTAGAGGAGATCAAACCTAAGCTTTCTTTAGAAGCTCAGATGACAAGACTTCGACTTTCATACTTTGGACACATCATGCGAAGAGAGAGATCATTAGAGAAAGACATCATGCTTGGCAAGATAGAAGGTCAACGCAAAAGAGGAAGGCCAGCAATGAGATGGATCGCTACAATAACAGCAGCTACGGGTACCAGTCTGTCAACAATGAGCCGCCTGACTGAAGACCGAACACAATTTAGGATAGCTATCCAGAGGGTCGCCATGAGTCGACTCCGACTCGACGGCACTTAACAACAACAATATTCAGCAGTGGCAGCTAGTTGCTGCTGCTATACCTTAAACCTGATTATTCAATGCCAGGGCTATCTATATCTGCTTGCCGGTTAGCTTCTGCAGAAAAAGTTAAGCCAGTCTTTACTAGGCCTGACTTTTGCCATGTGTTGATAACCGGGGAGCAGCTCAATATCATCAGTGCCTGGGTATTGACCAGTGCCGCCCCTGGTACATCCCAATGCTAACTGGTTAGCTTCGGGGAGTGCAGCAGCGGAACCTGCGGATATTCAGCATAATCAAAATCTGGAATTTGTTACCTGAGGATGTAGCAAAAACTGTTAGTGTAGCTGGGTTTAAAAAAGTTTGGACAAATTCCTTGAGGAAAAGTCCATAAACCATTATTAAAGTGTACTGGAGTAATCCCTTCCTATCCCTGGGTTAAGTAGCATGGAGTCTGTCTACTTTTTGGAAACCTGACAGGTGATCTGGACTGAAAGAAAGAAACAAAAGGGATGAAGGCCAGGAGAAGGTCACAGGTGCTAATATTTATTTGGTAAATCCCCTACGCGTTTCGGCGGGAAGCCTTCATCGGGGCTTACGCATGTGAAGCACTATATGGGAATGAAGGTCTTGAAAAAGACCCTATTCAAGTAATAACTCAAGGCCAATCAACCGTTAAAATCTAACATGCAGCATGTAGTATAAGCCGTTATTCTGGGCTTGATGGACCTTTGGTCTGACCCAGTATAGCATAACTTATGTTCTTATGTTCTTGGGGTAAAGTAAACTAAGAAAGTGGTGACTTGGTGTAGCTTATGCCTTTTTAGTAATAATTCTAGGTGATTTAAATGCAGGTATAGTAGGTATTTCCCTGTTTCTGGAGGGTTTACAATCTAAGTTTGTACCTGAGGCGATGGAGGGTTAAGTGACTTGTCCAAAGTCATATGGAGTATCAGTGGGATTTCAACCTCAGCTTCCCTAGTGCTTAGTCACTAGGTTACTTTTCACATGGCCAAGAATTTCTCCTCTTCCTTTGTGGTAACTTCTTGGTGTGAACATATTCATTAGACCTCATCTGCTGTTGGTAACATTGTGAGAAAAACTCAGTAGGGCCTATGCACTAGACATTAAAATGCACGCTATGGCGAGTTAGTGTGCACTTGGAACAGCAAGGTCTTCTGTAAGGTCCTACCTTCATCATATGTGGGGAAATATGCTTTCCTCCATGCACTACTTAGCATATAGACACAAAAGCCTAAGATATAACATGTTTCAGATCAGGTATAAACGATTTGCTGTACATTCTATTTCGACAGCTCAGCTAACAGAATGCATTGAGAGTCACTGATGGAGAAGATGAGGCTTTTGGGGAAGGAAATGTGAGAAATATAGAGGAGAGCACAGTGAGAGGAAAGAGAGAAAACTAGAGAGAAGAAGTGGCCAGAGAGGAGAAATACAAAGATGTTTGAATAATTTCTAAAGAAATTCCACTTTGACATCAATGACAACTGTATGGGAGTAGACTAGTGTCTAGAACAATGGGTTAAGAACAGGGAAGTCAAGGCCCAAATTCTATTGAGGCTCCTTGTAACCTTGGACAAGTCACCCAGACGCTGTTGTGATGGGCGGTCTATTAAGCACCTCAATAAACATAAACATAATAAACATAAACATCCATTGCATCAGATACAAACTCATTCATGTACTAAAGTGCATTAGGTTTCTGCATGTGAAGTGGCATTTTAGAAAAGTGCAAGTCAAATCTGAGATGTCCAAGGTGGAACATGCAGAAAAACTCCAGGAACGTCTATGTCGCTAGCCAATTTTCTGGACATGGATGTCCACGCTGGCAGCCACTTAGACGTCCCCCTTAGGAAAGCGTGGGGAGGGATCTTCCATTTTATGCAAGCTAGAATAAGGGGACATCCAGTGGCATAGCAAAATGGAAACATCAACCCCCATTACCCATCAGTGTTCATTGTTGTATTGTTAAATAGAGGGGGTATTAGAGTAATTCCTTCTCCAGACCAGCCAGACATTTGCCTGACAAAATGATCACTTTTCAGATGCCTGTTTATACCTGGAGCAGGTATAACCTTAGATGCGACGCCAGATGCCCAGGATCTTTCTAAGATCAGGCGGGGGGAATGCCCTGGCCACTCCAGCAGGCCTCTGGTCAGACTTGGACATCCTCATGCTGGGGATGTCCAGACACTCAGCTTCTAAAATAGCTCTGTAGACATCTCCATGTCTTGGATGTCTCTATGCCTGTTTCCAGATGTCCAAAACATGACTAGGGCTTCCAAAATAACCCCCTTACAGCGCGTTTGGCACTAAAACCTGCGTAAGTGCAAAACCTGTGTAACTGCAGCTGTCGGGGACATGACCAGCATGTTCTGAGCAGTTAATAGAAACATAGAAATATGACGACAGAAAAAGACCACATGGCCTATCTAGTCTGTCCTTCCATAACAACTACAACAGTCCCCTTTTTACCTTTAGAGATCCTCTGTGTTTGTCCCATGCTTTTTTGAATTCAGTTACTGTCCTCATCTCTACCACCTCCACTGGGAGACTATTCCACGGATCCACTACTCTTTCCGTAAAGAAATATTTCCGCATATCACTCCTGAATCTATCTCCCTTCACCCTCATCCCATGTCCCCTCGTAGCAGAACTTGCTTTCAATTGAAAGAGTCTCTCTCCCTGAACATTTATGCCACGGAGGTATTTAAACATCTCAATCATATCACCTCTATCCTGCCTTTCCTCTAAGGTGTACATATTAAGATCCTTCAGTCTGTCCTCATATGCTTTATAATGAAGACCACTAATCATTTTAGTAGCCACCCTCTGCACCGACTCCATCCTGTTCACATACTTTTGAAGGTGCAGTCTCCAGAATTGCACACTATACTCCAAATGAGGTCGCACCAAAGACTTATACAGAGGCATTATCACCTCCTTTTTTCTGCTAGCCATTCCTCTCTGTATGCACCCAAGCATCCTTCTAGCTTTTGCCGTCACCTTTTCTACCTGTTTAGCTACTTTAAGATCATCAGACACAACCATGCCTAGGTCCTGTTCTTCTTTAGTGGAGAAAAGTACTTCACCCCCTATACTATATTGCTCCCTTGGATTGCTGCAGCCCAAATGCATGACCTTACATTTTTTAACATTAAATCCCAGCTGCCAAATTCTAGACCATTCTTCAAGCTTAGCTAGATCACTCCTCATGTTATCTACCCCTTCCTGCGTGTCTATATTGCAGATTTTGGTATCATCTGCAAAGAGGCAAACCTTACCTGACAGCCCTTCCGCTATATCACTAACAAAGATGTTAAAAAGAATCGGACCAAGGACAGATCCCTGGGGCACACCACTGATAACATCCTTCTCCTCAGAGTGAGCTCCATTTACTTGTACTCTTTGTCGCCTCCCACCCAACCAATTTCTAACCCAAGCAGTAACTTTAGGGTCCATCCCTAGGGTGCTCAGTTTGTTTATAAGTCACCTGTGAAGAACAGTGTCAAAGGCTTTACTGAAATCTAAATACACCACATCTAGGGCTCTCCCTCGGTCTAACTCCCTGGTCACCCAGTCAAAGAAATCAATCAGATTTGGATGCGTATCCTGATGCTTGCGCAGTTACTATGGGTACGCTTAACGTCACCTATAGAGGTAGCTTTAGTTGCATCTGTGCTAATTGCAACATTGACAGGATACAATATGTCCCCCCTTATGCTAACTGCAATGTGCTCTCCAGGCCCATTCTCCGCCCCTAACCTGCCCATTCACCACCTCAACACATGATTGGCAGTTAGTGAGCAAATCAGTGTGTGGTAACGCATGCCACTTGCAGTGACAGCTACTGCGGGCCCTTGCACAGTTACCACATGTGAAAACACGTTAACTGCTTAGTGCCCTTTAGTAAAAGGGTTCTTTAGATTGGAAGCTCTGGGAACAGGGAAATACGTATTGTAACTGAATGTAACTGACCTTATCACAGAAAAGGCATGAACTAAACCCAATAAAAACATTGTTCTATGTTGGACAGTATAAGGTACAATAGCATCAATTTTACAAATAGAGGCTCGTCCTGTGGAACACCATGATTGTGCTGCCACACAGCCTGCAAGATAGGCATTGCAGTGGAAGCAAGACTGCAACAGTTGAAGTGCAAGTTCCTCACAGAACTAGAAGGAAAGATCATTTTAGCTTCTTTGAGCCCAAAGTTCATCCTCGCTCTAGTCTTTGCATCTCTGGTCCATTGTCTTTTGAAGTGGCCACTCCTATGTGACATAATTGGAGAATCCTGAGTGAATGTGGCACACAGCGGTATTGCCAGACCTCTAAACTCGTTTTGTTGCCATATGCTGATGGCAATTGCTGTCTTTGTTGTGATTAATCAGTCCAAGACGAGCTCAGGCATTCTGAGGCTTCAGTATACAAAGGTGTCATTGTGTTATCGTTTATGGTGCCAGAACCTTCTGACTCAGGACTGGCAGATTTCCCTCTGTGGTGTCAATGTGCAGAGACTGGCTGAGGTTCCTTCTGATGCCAGTTCTTCTCCTCTTGACAGATTTCAGAGGCATATGCTTTTCTGTTGCCTTTTCATCTCCTTGAAGCCACCTGTAAGCTTGGCACATGTGACTGTCAGTGCTGAGAACATGAAAGGAGGTAAAAGGAAACATAGAAACATGGCGGCAGAAAAAGACTACATGGCCTATCTAGTTTGCCCTTCCACATCAACTACAATAGTCCCCTTTTTACCTTTAGAGATCCTCTGTGTTTGTCCCATGCTCTTTTTAATTCAGATAGAGGCTCATTCTGAAGGTATTCTGAAGGTGATTAGACAACAAAAGGTAGAAAAAATAATTTTATTTTCAATTTAATGATTGGACTTTGCACTATCTTTATATTTTACACTGTATGGGGAACTGCATCTCTTATTTCTCTGGTATTGCATCACATGCAGAGTCTGGCTTCTTGGGGTTTCAGTTTAATTTTTGTCTACATATTTTTATTTTTACTTTAGGTTGTGGTCACTTATTCTGTACTTGGTGAGGGTCTGTGTTCTGAATGTGTGACCGAGGCCAGGTGTTCTGTTAACACAGTTTATATGTAGGGATCTATACTGTAGTAGTTTGACTTGTTCAGCTTTTCAAATAGGTGTATGGATGTTCTAGGGCCCGCTGCAGTATATATAGTGCTGCTTTTTTCTGGGTAGGCCCCTTGTATGGGTTTTGGAAGTTTATGCTGGTATGGTATGGTGGGGAGGAATGGCCGAGTGGTGGGGACAAGTTATCTTGGGTTGGGGGTTTGATTCCTTCTCAAGGACAGCAATCTTGGGCTGGAGGGACTGGGGTCTCTAGTCCTATAGATGCTCCTTGGGTAAGTTATTTAACCCTCTATTGTCTCAGGTACACATGTAGATTGTGAGGCCTTTTGGGACAAGGGAATAATATATCCAGTATCTGCTTGTAGTGTCTGTAAACTGCTCTAATACCTTTCAGCCTGGGTGGTATATCAAAAAATTAAATAAAGTTTTGGCCTTGTAGATCTTTGGTGACATTAGTAAGGCTTTACATTGGTTCCCAATATTTATTTAACCAGTTTTCTATACCACCTTATCCTTCAATCAATGTGGTTTACATTATGCAATTGCTACAAACAGGTGCTGGATATGTTCCCAAAGGGCTCACAATCTATGTGTACCTGAGGCAACACAGGGTTATGTGGCTTGCCCAAGGTGTGCCTATAGGACTACAAACCCCAGTCTGAGATTGCTGTCCCCAGGTGGGAATTGAACCTTCAGCCCTTTGGGCTGAAGTACCATGTCCTAACCATTAGGCCACACCTCCCAATTTACCTGGCACTGGCAAATGTTTATTGCTAGATAACCAGAATCAGATTTTTAAAAAAAAAATATATTGAGTTCTGTAGGTGAATGTCCTACTTCTGCTCTGCACCCATGAGGAAGTGGATGCAGAATATTTATTTATTTAGTTATTTATTTAAGAATTTTTTTATACCACTTTATCCTGTTGTCAAAGCAGTTTACATTGTAACAAAATAGTATAGATTATAACAGGGTGATCATCTTGGAGTATCTGTAACATAAGGGGGTTGAAGTATCATGTTAGTGGGGGGAGATATTATATTCAAAAAGAAAAAGTGAGAATCATAACGAGTTTATAATAAAATGAGTTATAATTTGGTCTTAAACTGTGCTATGGTTCTCACTTTTTCTTTTAGTTCCTTTGTGTGCGAGCATCTTGCATTTCCTTTGCTTTTTACAGAATATATATTTACATTAACACCATGCTGGCTAGTGCGCAGTTTCAGGAGTTATGTTTGGGTAGCCAAGTCCTTCTTGGTGTTTATGTTGGATTGGGAGATGTTGTTTTGGGGTCACAAAGTCCTTCTTGTTTATCAGAGGGTGGGAATTGCTGTATTGGGGTGCTAAGTCACTCTTGTTTTTGTGGAAGTGGAAGATGCTGCATGGGTGCTGTTGAGCCCCTCTTGTTTGGCATATTTAGCAGAATGTTTCCTAGGCTCTGCACTGGTAACATATGAATATAAGAAATGCCATGCTGGGTCAGACTAAGGTCCATCAAGCCCAGTATCCTGTTTCCAACAGCGGCCAAACCAGGTCACAAGTACCTGGCAGGTTCCCAAAAAGGCACATAGGTTCCACAATGCTTGTCCCAGGGCAAGCAGTGATTTCCCAGGTCCTCTTTAATAATAATTTATGGACCTTTCCTCCAGGAACTTGTCCAAACCTTTTTTAAACCCACCTACACTAATAGTCTTTATTACATCCTCTGGTAACTGATTCCAGACTTTGATTACATGGGCCTATAGGCTAATTGCAGGGAGGCAGTTACATCCCCCTGCAGTTACCGCATTTCAACCACATTTCAACTGCTGGTGCAACTAAGGCCATCCACTGAGGTGGCATTAGTTGCACTCACACTTCTTGCGCTGAGCCATTATGTTAGTTTCTGCTGACAATGCAGATGTCTGAATGTGAGAGTTCTTTCTCTTGTGTCACTCTGGAGTAATGTATAATTTTGGAAACAAAATCCTGTAAACCTAAGAGTAATGGGTAAAAGCATTTTTTGACTACATATGTCTGTTTTTAGTTTGTATTGATATATTCCCTACTTGGTGAAGATCTTTCTGTTCTGCATTGTGACTTAGGCGACGTGCTCTGTTAGCACAACATTTCTATGTAGGGATCTGTAGTAATCCGGCTTGTTCAGTTTTCTGAATAGGAATGTGGATGTTCTAGGGCCCACTGCAATGTTTATGGTGCTGCTCTTTTCTGGGTATGCTCCATGTTGTGTGAGTTTGGAAGTTAGTGCTGTTATGTAATAGTAGATTTGCTCTATGGGCTCTGTACTCTGTGTTCTTGGTGTAGTCAACTATAGGGTGTTGGTTGGGGGAGGGGGTATAGGAATACGTATGTTTTGTCTTTGAGATTTACAGTTTTGCATTCTTTATGCTGCCAGACTGAAATTTAAAATATTTTGTCAGTTCAAATTCAAGGAAATTTAAATTTTTAAGGGAATGTCTCAGTTTAATTTTGTTTAGTAGCCTACTAGCTTCACTACTGCTGAGTTCCGGACATTTCCAGCTCTCCAATCCAGCATTTGAATTCGTGGCTACCAGGATTAGTTTATCTCATTTTATATCTTCCCTCTCTCATCTATAATCTTCTCATAGCAAAATAAATCTGATGTGCAGATACTTATAATGGTTGATTTGGGTGGTGGAGGCTATGTAAGTGGCTTTTCATTAACCAAATTTAATGTTTTATTATTATGTTTGTTTTATGTAACATCTGTTTTATTAAATTGCAGGTGTATGTTGGGAAGCCACCTAGGATTTTAGATTGGTGCCATAAACATTCTAAAATAAAGTATACTAACTTTATGCAAATGATTCTGCAATGAATCTCCACACATGGCCCTGCATCACCCTCATGCCAGTCCTGGGGAGAAGTAGGTGGGGGGGGGGGCACTGGGAAGTGGAGGAGTGGCCTAGTGGTTGGGGCAAGGCACCTCAGGCCAGAAGGTCAGGGGTTCAAATCCCACTAGAGGACAGCAACCTTGGGCTGGAGGGACTGGGGATTCTAGTCCCACAGGTGCTCCTTGTGGCCTTGGGCAAACCACCCAACCCTCCATAGCACATGTTCCCTGTAAAATAGTTATCTCCAAGTTATAATGCCCTGTTCAATGTAAACTGCACTGATGCAGAATAGAGTGGTATATAAGAGAATGTAAATAAATAAAGTGGAGGAAAGCAGAAACCTCAGATTGGGACCAGCATGATCAAAGAATAAAAATGGTCAGACAGCAAAGGTAGAAGAAAATTTTATTTTCAATTTAAATGATCAGACTTGGTGCTATCTTTATATTTTATACAGTACAGGGAAATGCATCTCTTTCTATTTCTCTGGTATTGCAGTGTATGCAAAATCTGACTTCTTGGGGTTGCAGTTTAACTTTTATCTACATACATACTGTGGTACCGCAGAGCCTATTCATGGAGAAAAAAGGGTTTTAAATCCTGAAAAAAGATTTTATCATCAGCTGCAATATTATGAGGAGCCCAATAGAGGGAGCAGGAGTGACCTTCCAAGGCCCAGAGAACTGCACCTCAGAGCTGATGAGGTAATGCAACCTAACAGCCAATGGAGAAAAGGGGGAGTTCCCCTGAAGAAAGGCTGGGAACTTGAAAAGGAGGAGCTAGGACAAGTTAGAGAGAGACCAGGGAGAGAGAGACCAAGGGGAGGCATACCAAGGAAGGCCTACCAAAAGGAGGCATACCAAGAAGAGGCTTATCAAGGAAAAGCAGACCACGGAGAGTCACACCACAGAGAGCTTCTGGAAAGGAACCAAGAAGGAGAGCACCATAAGGAGTGTCCAGAGCACCGGAGAGGAAGGAGTTCCTGGCAGGAGGGCATAGTGAATCCGAGGCCACAGAGTTCCAGGAGTCCTTGGTTGAGAGGTACTGGAAAGAAAGGCACAAGGGGAGAAATAAACCCCAGAGTTTGGTGTGAAGAACCGGCAGCAGTAAACGCAAGACACAGTAAGCATTATCTGAGCCAGGATGAAGTCTTTGCTGCAAATGGTAATATTCCTTATTCAAATGGTAAAAGGTGTGAATGTGAGAGAGTGGTGACTCTGCATGAAGGCCAGCTGGAGTGTGAAAAGCCTATTGCTCAAGACAGGCTGAACTACAGCGGGACCAGGCCATGGGACTCAACTAAACAAGGTAAAATACCCTTTTATTCTGATAAGCAAAATAAGTTAAGAAGACAGGAAACACAAGATACTGGAGTATATCCTCCCTATCAAACTGTTGGTGAAACAGGGCACAAGCCCTTGGTAAAAAGACTGTATAACATAAGGCAGCCTGCAAGGGGAAGTAACTGCCATAACAAACACTCACATGGGCGCGGCCCTGACTTGAATGCTGAACATTGGAAGCTAGTAAATGTGTTATATGAGAAACCTCAGTACACTCCTCAAGAGTTTACTGACACTGATTCACAGCTGTCTGATACTCAGCCCATGCAGGTGGAATTCAACGAAGACCCACCTGAAACCCCGATGGACTGTAGCTACTGTCAGGCAGGTAGCCTAAGGTCTGTGCATGAAACATAAAACAGTGAACAGTAACGAATGCCTGTAAAGTTTGTTTATGCCAAGTACTGTGAAGTAACAGTTAAACAAAGCAAGTGTGAATATATTTTCTTTTTGTTGCCTGAAGCAAGGTTTCTTTCAGTTTGTTGACGTAGTCTCCCATAACTTGAACCATTGTGCTTAAAGGGAAATAAAGCCTTATTTTCCCTACATTCTGGCTAGTGTGTTCTCTTGAACTTTGGCCCCCGGTAGGTCCTGGGAACATTACCAAGACCTCTTACAGAAGGACCAAATTCAAAATATATAAAAAACTCTCATGTCCATCTGACCTGCCCATACCAACCTTGGCCTCTGGGGCGGCAGCATGACAATACATCACCAACGAGATTACCGCATCCATATAAATAGTTATGAAAGGACATTAGCAGTTGATAAAAAGCTGTATTTCCCTTCCCCTTTTCACCCCAAGTTACCTGTTTATTCATGTAAAACTGTTTAATGTTTAATGTATAATTCCATCAACTCTGTTTCATGTATTTTTTAGTTCTATGTAAACCGCTTTGATTCACGAAAGGCGGTAATAAATGCAAATAAAATAAAATAAATATGTTTATTTTTAGGTTATGATCATTTATTCTGTACTTGGTGAGAATTTGTGTTCTGAATGTGTGACCAAGGCCAGGTATTCTGTTAACATGGAGTTTGTACTGTAGTAATCTGAATTGTTTAGCTTTTCAAATAGGTGTTGGATGTTCTGGGGCCCATTGCATTTTTACAGTGATGCTTTTCTGGGGTAAGTTTGTTGAGGAGTGGCCTAATGGTAGAGCACTGGTTTAAAAACCAAGCAACCAGGGTTCAATTCCCAATAGCATGCCTTGAGCCATTGCCTCAGAAAAGTTATTGAAGTCCCTGTTTAATGCACATTACAATGTAAACTGCTTTGACTGAAATGATAAAAAGCCTGTTAAATAAATGTGGGCTTTGGAAGTTGGTATGGTAGATTTGCTCTATAGGTCGTCAGTGACTTTCTTGTGGATTTTGTATTAGTTCACAATATGCCTGGTACTGGAGAATGTTTGTTATTGTTAGTGAGATGATCAGAATCAGATTTTTTTTTTTAGATATTGAGTTCTGTGGGTGAAAGTCCTGGTTCTATTCTGCTCCCATTGTTGAGGAAGGAGGTTCTGTGAATACAAAATATATGTTCAAAAAGAAAAAGCAAGAACCATAACACAGTTTATAACAACAAAATAAAAATGAGTTATAATTTGGTGTTATAAACTGTGCTGTGGTTCTCGCTCTTACTTTTAGCTCCTTGGTGTGCAAGCATCTTGCATTTCCTCCACATTATCTAATTGGCTTTTTTGGTTTGGTTCAGTCCCTGATGGGAGTTTTGAGAAAGACCACCCCCCTGCTCCCGGGGAGGGGGGGGGGCAGCTCCATCTCATCCCTTCGCCTCAGGCATAGGGTTGCCAACTGGCCAGTTTTCAGCCAGGCCGGCTGCCGGCAGAGAACCGAAACTGGCCCTTGAAAAGCTGTTTTATTGCTCTGGCCATGAGATCGGGAGAAGGCAGAGCAGAAAAACGGCTTTGCGATTGCGATCGTGATCGCAATTGTGATTGTGGTCACGGTCCTTGCCTCCCCCCTTGCAGCCGCTGCTTCTGCTTTTTACAGAGCAGCAGCCGCCATAAAGTTAATTTAAAAGTAAAGAAACTTGTGAGGGGCCTTCCAGCCCTATGAAACTCCTTCTGCAGTACCCGCTCCTCTGATGTCACTTCCTTTTCAGCCAGGGACCCTGCAGAAGGAGTTTCATAGGAGCGGAGGGCTCCTCACAGGTTTTCTTACTTTTAAATTAACTTTATTGCAGCCACTGCTCAGTAAGAAGCAGGAGCAGCGGCTGCACGGGGGGGGGGGGGAGTTAAGCTGCACAGGGGAGGGGTGGTAAGCTGCACGGCGGGGGTTTAAGCTGCGCTGGGGGGGGTTAAGCTGCACTGAGGAGGGGGTTAAGCTGCACTGGGGAGGGAAGATGAAGCTGCACTGGGGAGGTGAAGCTGTACTGGGGGGGGGGGGGTGGCAGAAGGCTCCACACAGGTTTACATTTATTTTTATCTTCACTTTATCGAAGCTGCTGCCCTGTAAGAAGCAGGAGCAGCAGCTGCAAGGGGAAAGAGGTGGCAGAAGGGAGCTGACTGAGGCGGTAAGGAGGGGGCTCAAAGAGAGCTGAAATCTGGGAATGGTACTGCTAAGTGACTGGGTAATGGGGAGGAGGCTGGAAGAGAGGGGGCACTGGGACTGGAAGGAAGCAGAAACATGGGGATGGCACTGGAAGGGGGATGGACAGAAGGTAGGGTGACTGGAAGGGAGCTGACACGGGGAAGGCACTGGGAGTGGAAGTGAGCAGATACCTGGGATGGTGTTTGGACTACAAGGGACTGGACAATGAGGAAGGAGGGGGACTAGAAGGGAATGGACACTACTGGGAACACAAGGGGATTGGCATTGGAATGTAATGGAAGGGGAGGACTGGAAAGGGGGCTGATGGAGGGTTACTGGAACTGGAAATAGGCTGATGAAAGGAAGTGAAGAAAAGAAAAGACAAGAAATGGCAGATGGACTATAGACCATAGAAAACAAGCTAAGAGAAGATGGAAAAATGGAAGCCTCAGACTGGAAACAGCATGATCAGAGAATAAAATGGTCAGATAACAAAGATAGAAAAAATAATTTTATTGTCAATTTAATAATTGGACTTAAGAACATAAGAACATAAGATATGCCATACTGGGTCAGACCAAGGTCCATCAAGCCCAGTATCCTGTTTCCAACAGTGGGTAATCTAGGTCATACTAGCAGTATCCCCAAGAGACACAGGTTCCACAATGCTTGTATTGGGTCAAGCATTGATATCCTGGGTCCCTTTTTAATAATGCTTTAAGGACCTTTCCTCCAGGAACTTGTCCAAACCTTTTTTAAACCCAGCTACACTAACAGCTCTTACTATATCCTCCGGTAACAAATTCCAGAGTTTGATTACACGTTGAATAAAAATATATTTTCTATTATTTGTCTTAAATAGTTTACCTTGTAGCTTCATTACTTGTCCCCTAGTCTTTCTATATTCTCATAGCGTAAACAATCGATCTACGTTTACCCGTTCCACTCCATTCATTAATTTATAGACCTCTATCATATCTCCCCTCAGCCGTCACTTTTCCAGGTTGAAGAGCCCTAACCTTTTTAGCCTCTCTTCATAGGAGTAGCCTTCCATCCCCTTTACCATTTTGGTGGCTCTCCTCTGTACCTTTTCTAATAATGCTACGTATATCCTTTTTAAGATACGGTGACCAGAATTGCACACAATATTCAAGGTGCGGTCGTAGCATGGAATGATACAGAGGCATTATAATATCCTTTCCATTCCTTTCCTTATGATACCTAGCATTCTATTTGCTTTCTTGGCCGCCGCTGCACACTGGGCGGAGGGTTTTAACGTGTTATCAACGATGACTCCTAAATCTTTTTCCTGGGTGGTGGTTCCCAATGTGGAACCTTGCATTATGTAACCATAGTGTGGGTTGTTCTTTCCTAGGTGCATAATTTTGCACATGTCCACATTAAATTTCATCTGCCATTTGGATGCCCAGGCTTCCAATTTATCCAGATCCTCCTGCAGTTTTCCACAGTCCTCTTGGGTTTTAACAACTTTAAACAGTTTTGTGTCGTCTGCAAATTTGATAACCTCACTAGTTATTCCCTTTTCCAGGTCATTTATGAATATGTCAAAAAGTAGCGGACCCAGTACAGATCTCTGGGGTACTCCACTATTCACCTTTTTCCATTGGGAAAATTGGCCATTTAGCCCTACCCTCTGCTTTCTATCTTTTAGCCAGTTCCCGATCCACAATAGTACACTGCCTCCTATCCCATGACTTTTTAGTTTTGCCAAAAGTCTCTGATGAGGGACCTTGTCAAAGGCTTTCTGAAAGTCCAGATACACTATATCAACTGACTCACCTTTGTCTACCTGTTTATTCACACCTTCAAAAAAACATATCAGATTAGTAAGACAAGATCTTCCTTGTCTAAAGCCATGTTGGCTGTCTCCCATTAGGCCATGACTATCTACATGCTGTGTAATTTTGTTCTTTATGATGGTTTCTACCATTTTCCCTGGTACTGACGTCAGGCTCACCGGTCTGTAATTTCCTGGATCACCCCTGGAGCCCTTTTTAAAAATTGGCGTTACATTGGCGATCCTCCAATCTTCAGGTATTACTGATGATTTTAATGAAAGTTCACAGATTACTAATAGCAGGTCTGCAATCTCATATTTTAGTTCTTTCAACACTCTTGGATGTATACCATCCAGTCCAGGTGATTTGCTACTATTTAGTTTATCAAATAGTTGTAATACATCTTCCCAGTGTAGCGATATTTCTCTCAATTCTTCCGCAGTATCACCTTTAAATACCACTTCAGTCTTGGGTAACATCCCTACATCTTCCTCAGTAAAGATTGAAGCAAAGAAGTCATTCAGTCTCTCCGCTATAGCCTTGTCTCCTCTTACTGCCCCTTTTACCCCTCTATCATCTGATGGTCCAATTGACTCTCTCACAGGCCTTTTGCTACGAATGTACTTGAAAAAGTCATTATTTCGTGTGTTTGCTTCCATAGCAAGTTTCTTCTCAAATTCTCGCTTTGTCTGCCTTATCAATGCTTTGCATTTAACTTGCCAGTGCTTGTGCTGTTTCCAGTTTCGTCGTTTGGCTCTTTTTTCCATTTCCTGAAAGATGCTTGTTTGGCAGCAACAGCCTCTTTGACCTCACCTTTAAACCATGCTGGCAGTTTTTTGGACTTTCTTCCACTTTTCTTAATGCGTGGAATACAGCTGGTCTGGGCTTCCAGGATAGTATTTTTAAAGAACACCCAAGCTTGATATAAGTCTTTAACCTTTGCAACTGCTCCATTTAGTTTTTTCTTAACTATATTTCCCCTTTTTTCATAGTCTCCCTTTCGAAAGTTAAAAGGTAGTACTGTGGATTTCTTTACTATCCCTCCTCCACTAATTAAATCAAACATGATCATGCTATGATCGCTATTGCCAAGTGGCCCCAACACCCTTTTCTCTTGCAGTAGATCTAGTGTTCCACTAAGGACTAGGTCCAGTATGTCTTCCCCTCTGGTCGGTTCATGAACCAGCTGCTCCAACAAGTTGTCATTTATTTCATCTAGAAACTTTATCTCCCTAGCATGTCCTGCCGTGACACTGACCCAGTCGATACTGGGGTAATTGAAATCACCCATTATTATTACTCTGCTGTGACTTTGTACTACCTTTATATTTTACACAGTATGGGGAACTGCATCTCTTATTTATCTGTTACTGCACTGCATGCAGAGTCTGTCTTCTTGGGGTTTCAGTTTAATTTTTGTCTATATATTTCTCTTTTCGTTTTGTGCTCATTTATTGATGAAGACCTGTCTGTATTGTGTGTGTGTGTGTGTGTGTGTACAACCAATGCTGCATGTTCTGTCAGTATAGAATTTCTATTTAAGAATGTGTAGAAATCTTGTTCGTTCGGTTTGCACATTGCCCTCTCTGCAATTTTTTTGGGGACAAGGTGTGGAGCAAGGGTGGGGCAGGGGCAGGGTTGGGGTGGGCATGGGCGGAGCGTGACTAGCCACAGGTGGCGGGTTTTTCTCCTTCAAAAAGTTGGCAACCCTACTCAGGCAGCAGATTGCTTTGAGCTGCCACTGATATTGCAGAAGTTTATGCTTCCACAATTTGGGCTTCAGATTGATTTACAGGAAATAAATTTGGAGGCAAAAGATGGTGAAAACTGTGTAAACAAATGGGCTTGCAGGCTGTTTTGCCAAAAACATTAACTGACCATAAGTCTGCAAAAATAAAAATACATAAAGTACAGTAGAACTACCCTATAATTTCCCCCCAGTCTCTTCCTTTTCCCTGAGACACTAATGAATGTGCTTCTCTAGATTACTCTATGCTGATTGTGCCACAACAACTGTAAGTGACTGAACAGTAGAAGACTGGTGGGGAAAGACCTTTGCATGGGAGCACAGAAAGCTCCAAAAAGCAGAATTATAGCTTAAGGTTGCATGAACCTAGGTGATTAAAAAGGAACAGAAACAGCAGCAAAGGACCACTCCACTTCTCCAATTATTGCGGCTTCCTCATGGTGCTAAATGAATGAATGTAACTATAATTTGCATTTCCTCCACAAAGATCCTAGCATTCAGTACTTTAAAACACATACAATTAGCCATCACTGAGTGGATGCCTTTGGAATGCATTTCAGCACTAATACAAGTTTGTTTTTTTCAATCAGCAAAATTTAATTTTATAGACATTCAATAATCTCTGTTCTTCTTAAATTAAGTTGTACTGCACCCACATAATTAAACCAGTAATGGGCATTCTGAGCGCATAGGAGTATATGGACAGAATTTACCATGATACTAGTGACCTGGCTGTTTTCCTGTCTACCTTGTGGAATATTTACCCAAAGGAAACTAGCATCAAATGTACTGAGCATTTGTTCAGTGATACCATAGCAGAGCTGTATGGGATGCTGTGCAGGAATTTGGAGTCAGCCACTGCCCGAAGTCACGTGCTGCCAGTGACTCTGAAGGTGACCACTGCACTAGGGTTCCTGGCCTCTGGAAGCTTCCAGCAGGTGGTGGGTGCCACCACTGGCATCACCTAGTCTGCCACATTACAATGTATTGATGCCTTCACCACTGCCCTGGTGAGAAGGATGCAAACCTACATCACCTTCCTCACCATGCCTGAGCAAAGACAGGAGATGATACAGGCATTTTATGATATAACTGGCTTTCCATCTGTCATTGGCATCATTGACTGCACACATGTTGCACCAAGGGCACTGGGTCAGGACCAGAAGGCATTCCGAAACCGCCACAATTAGAACTCCATAACTATGCAAGTGGCAGTCAATGCCAACATGCTTATCGCTGACGTATGTGCCTGTTTCCCGGGCTCCTGCCATGATGCCTTCATCCTGTCGCAGTCTGGTCTGGGACAAGCAGCAGCCACAGAAAACCTTGGAGATGCATGGTTGCGTGATTGCTTGGTAAGTGGACACAGCCGTGAGAAAATGTGACAGAAATGTGAGTCATGTAACTATGTGGGGAGTAACCCCAGAATGGGACACAGTAGAGTGGGCACATGATATCTGATATGTCCCAACACAGGTGTATAGTCAGATGGGAGAATTGTGAGGCCAGGATGAGAGGCTGCACATTAGTGATGCAGTAACAGGGGAAACACATATGAACAGTAGCAGGGGATCCCAATAGAAAAAAGCAGGCCAGAGGTGGCAAAGCCTCAGAATGAGCTGAAACAGTGCATCTTGGAGATATGGCAAGAGTCAGAACATCAGTCAAGCAATTTCATGTTGCATAGGGCTCTGCTGGAAATGTCACCAAAATGCACTACCTCATGTGAAAGGCACTGTAAATATGTCCACCACCCACCCCTTCAACCCCAACACATCTGGCACAGTTGCTGTACTGATGTGTGCCTGCCCCCTTTTCCCACAGGTGACCATGGATACCCTCTCCCACCATGGCTACTGACACTTGTGCATCACCCATAGACCCCGAAAGAGAAGCAATACAACCAGGCACACCAGAGGACCAGGGCAGTGGTGGAATGGGCAATTAGGGTCCACTTCAATCTGTCCTGACCTTCCCACCTAGCACTTGGAATGGCAAGGCTGATGCCCTCTCCCAGAAAGAATGGGGGAAGATGTCAGAGCCAGAATCTTCTATTACAATTCTCTGCTTGGAAAACTTTATCCTGGACACTTGAAAGATGGACATTTAGGAACATGTAAGAGTGAGTTTGCTTAATGACATGTTTTTGATCAAGGTGCACAGTGAGAAATGACAAGATCAGGAGAGGAGATGGGTTGGAGCTGGTACAAAGGATTGCTGTACAAAAAGAGCAAGCTTTATGTACGCAAGGGCAAGACATGCCTGGAAGTGCTTTGCAGCTACCATGATGCCTTGCTAGCAGGCCACCCCATCATTTGTAAGACTGGAGAACTGGTGGATCAAGATTTCTGGTGACCAGAATGGAGTCAAGATATAAGGAACTATGTTACATCTTGTGAAATCTGTGCTCGGAATAAGGTTCCACAGGACAGCCCCAAGATTTGTTAATGCCGCTCCCTACACCTTTTAAACCATTAAAATGGATTTTCATGGACCTCATCACAGATTTACCTATGGCACAAGGGAAAACTAGAGTCTTGGTGGTAGTGGATTTATTTTCTCAAAGATGTTCCACTTCATCGCTGGTATTAGTCTCCTGACTACATGGGAAACAGCAGATATGTTGGTATGGGGGTGGTCTGTCTTCACAGTCTGCCTTCCCACACTGTCTTTGACCAAGGATCCTAGTTCACTGCACAGTTCTAGCATAAAGTGATGAAGCTTCTGGATATCAGGTCCATAAGAACATAAGAACATAAGAAATTCCATACTGGGTCAGACTAAGGTTCATCAAGCCCGGTATCCTCTTTCCAACAGTGGCCAATCCAGTTCACAGGTACCTGGCAGGTTCCCAAAAAAGCACACAGGTTCCACAATGCTCATCCTGGAGTAAACAGTGGATTTCCTGAGTCCTCTTTAATAATAATTTATGGACCTTTCCTCCAGGAACTTGTCCAAACCTTTTTTAAATCCAGCTACACTGACAGCTTTTACTACATCTTCTGGTAACGAATTCCAGAGTTTGATTATGCGTTGAGTGAAAAAATATTTTCTCTTATTATTCTTAAATGGATTACACTGTAGCGTCAATGTGTGTCCCCTAGTCTTTCTACTTTTTGATGGCATAAACAATTGATCTACGTTTACCAGTTCCACTCCATTCATTAATTTATAGACCTCTATCGTATCTCCCCTCAGCCGTCTCTTTTCCAAGTTGAAGAGCTCTAACCTTTTAAGCCTTTCCTCATTGGGGTATCCCTCCATCCCTTTTACCATTTTGGTGACTCTTCTCTGAACCTTTTCTAGTTCTGCTATATCCTTTTTAAGATACGGTGACACGAATTGCATACAATATTCAAGATGTAGTCGTACCATGGAATGATACAGATGCATTATAATATCCTTGATTTTATTCTTCATTCCTTTCCTTATGATTCCTAGAATTTATTTGCTTTCTTGGTCGCCGCTGCACACTGGACAGAGGGTTTCAACGAGCTATCCACGATGATGCCTAAATCTTTTTCCTGGGTAGTGGTTCCCAATGTGGAACTTTGCATCGTGTAACCATACTTTGGGTTGTTCTTTCCTAGGTGGATAACCTTTGCACTTGTCCACATTTAATTTCATCTGTCATTTGAACGTCCAGTCCTCCATTTATCAAGGTCCTTTTGCAATTTTTCACAATCCTCTTGTGTTTTAACAACTTTGAATAATTTAGTGTCAGCTGCAAATCTGATCATCTCACTCATTCCTATTTCCAGGTCATTTATGAATATGTTAGAAAGCACTGGGTCCAGTACAGATCCCTCGGGTACTCCACTATTCACCTTTCTCCATTGTAAAAATTGGTCATTTAGCCATGTCCTCTACTTTTAACCAATTCCTGATCTACAATAGTACACTGCCTCCTCTCCCATGACTTTTTTATTTTTCCAAGAGACTCTCATGAGGGACATTGTCAAAGGCTTTCTGAAAATCAGATACACTATATCAACCAGCTTACCTTTATCTATCTGCTTAATCACACCTTCAAAAAAATAAAACAGATTAGCAAGACAAGACGTTCCTTGGCTAAATCCATGTTGGCTTTCTCCCATTAAACTATGATTATCATTTTGCCCGGTACCGATGTTAGGCTCACTGTTCTGTGGTTTCCTGGATCACCCCTGGAACCTTTTTTAAAAATTGACATTAAATTGGCCATTTTCCAATCTTCAGGTACTACAGATGATTTTAATGATAGTTCACAGATTACTAATAGTAGGTTTGCAATGTCATCTTTTAGTTCTTTTAACACCTCAATATGTATACCATCCAGTCCAGGAAATTTACTACTCTTCAGTTTATCAAATACTTGTACTACATCTTCCTGGTTTATCAATATTTCTTTCAATTCTTCCAATATATCACTTTTAAATACTATTTCAGGCATGGGTAACTTCCCTACATCTTCTTGAGTAAAGACCAAAGCAAAGGATTCAATCTCTCCACTATGGCCTTGTTCCTCCCTTAGTGCCCCTTTTACCTTTCTATGATCCAATGGTTCAACTGACTCACAGGTTTTTTTGCTATGAATATACTTGAAAACGTTTTTATTATGCGTTTTTGCTTCCATGGCAAGCTTTTTTTTCAAATTCTCTCTTTGCCTGCCTTATCAATTTCCCTGCATCTAACTTGTCAGTGCTTATGTTTCCTGTTTTCATCATTTGGCTCCTTTTTCCATTTCCTGAAGGATTCTTTTTCGGCTACAATAGCCTCTCTGACTTCGCCTTTAAACCATGTTTTCAGTTTTTTGGCCTTCCTTCCACTTTTTTTTTATTTTTTTTAAATTTCAATAATCTTTATTATATAAATAAAGTAGGCATTACAATCAAGTCCACGTCAAGAGGAAAGCTACCCAGACTACAAAAGCAATTCAAATAGAAATACAAACACAAACAACAATATAATTTCAAATGACCACATAAAAAACAAGCAAAAACAATACCATTAAAGAAAAGGATCCCTTTCTTACCAATCTTAGCCCTATTATACTAGGAAAGGAAGGAGAAATTATTCAACCATTTTCCTTACTTATCAAGAAAGCCTCTAATTGCCCAACATCGAGAAAAACATATTTAACACGCTCGTATAACAAAATACATTCGCAAGGATATTTTTGAAAGAAGGAAGCCCCAACAGCCAAAGTACGATTTTTCAAAGCCAAAAAAGCTTTCCTTCAATTTTGAGTAATTCTACAGACATCCGGAAAAATTTGAATAGGATTACAACAAAAAGCTTGATCCTTTTTCAAAAAATACATTCACATTATTAAATTTTTGTCCGCAAGTGACAAGAAAGAAACAATTAATGTAGCACGATGCGGAATCACATCCATAGAAGATTCCAAAAAATCAGAAACATTCAAGGACTCGGCTGGAGTGGGATTCCCTCTTTCTTTAGTTTCTGGAGAGGAGGTCGCCCCAGAAGAGATCAAAGAAACGTAATAAACCGAAGAAAACTTAATAGACTCTACATCTTCAATTAACAAAACCTCCTTAAAATATTTCTGCAACAATATCATAGGAGCAAGATAATGAGTACAGGGAAAATTTAAAAAAACCCCCGCAAATTTTAGAACAAATAGCATTTTCTAAAGATTCTAACTGATGGTGTATAACAACACTATCCCTAATAGAAGATGTAACTGCTGCCTCCAATACAGAAACTTGACCTTCCACTTTATTTAACGATTTATTATGTTTATTAAGCAACACTTCGTGATCAGAAAGTTTCTGTACAACTTCCTTGGAGAACTGCGATACTTGGGAGAGAGAAGTGCGGAGTGAAAGCTCCATACGCGCGACTAACTCCCACACATCGAGTAATGAGACCTCCACAGGGGCAGTCATATCAGAGACAACTGAGGAAAACTCCAATGGAGATGGTAGCTTAACTTTCTGATCCCCGACGTCTGTAACAAAGAAGAGGGTTCTTGAACATCAAGAGGGCCTACCCCAGGTATCTCTTCCCTGGGGAGGGAAACCTCAGCAACCACTTCCTGTCCTGGTAGGGCAACACCCAGCATATTAAGAGATAAGTCTGATACAGTACTCACAGATTCAGCCAATAAATCTTTCTCCAATTGTTCAACTCTGGCGGTCAGCAGATGATGATCCATTGGGCCAACAGTCTTTGCAGACTTAGCAAAAAGAGCTGGAAACACCTTTTTCCTCTTCTTCCCATGAGAACCTACAGACACCTCCTCTGGCTCCGAAGGGGCTCCAAAGGGGCATGGCATGCCCCTTTGGTCATGCCCCTTCAGGCACGCACCAATGGGTATGCGCCCGCGGGTTGAGTTCTGCGACGGGCCGAGGCTGTTATCCCGGCCTTGGGGGGGTAGGGGGTGGGGACACCAAACTCCTCCTCCTCCTTTCGCCGCACCGAGATCCAGTCAAAGGAAACAGGTAACAAACCCAATGCTGCTGCGACGGGCCGAGGCTGTTATACCGGCCCGGGGGGGGGGGGGGGGGGGGGGGACGACGACACCAAACTCCTCCTCCTCCTTTCGCTGCACCGAGATCCCTTCAAAGGAAACAGGTAACAAACCACCCTTCCACTTTTCTTAAAGCATGGAATGCATCTGTCTGGACTTCCAAGATAGTGTTTTTAAATAACATAAGAACATAAGATATGCCATATTGGGTCAGACCAAGGTCTATCAAGCCCAGTATCCTGTTTCCAACAGTGGCCAATCTAGGTCATAAGTACCTAGTGGTTATCCCAAAAGACACAGGCTCCACAACGCTTGTACTTGCCCATGTTCCCTGTAAAATAGTTATCTCCAAGTTATAATGCCCTGTTCAATGTAATTTCAGTTTGTTCAATGTAAACCGCACTGATGCAGAATAGCGCGGTATATAAGAGAATGTAAAATAAATAAAAATAAATAAATAAATATCCGTGGTCCACTTTAATGGTTTATGGACCTTTCCTCCAGGAACTTGTCCAAACTTTTTTTAAACCCGGCTACACTAACAGCTTTTACTACATCCTCTGGTAGCAAATTCCAGAGTTTGATTAATTTATTTATTTACATTCTCTTATATACCACGCTATTCCGCATCAGTGCGGTTTACATAGAACATCAAAACTTACACATTTCTGTAGCTGTGTTTACAGTGAACCGGTACATGAACTTGGGTCAAACCTGGGTAACTATTTACATATTGGGTAACTATTTACATCTTGACAAACTAATATAGAGGATTCATGGTACTGTGTCGGCTAGCTAGTTGCTGGGGCTGTGGTGGTACATTCTTCTGGGTAATACAAGAGGAAGAGGTGATGTTTTAACGCTTTCCTAAACTGGGCTAAGTCAGGGATTGCCCGGATGCTAGGTGCGAAGGTGTTCCAGCATTTTGGTGCACAGAATTTGAAATCTCTGTTTACTGTTGCCTGGGTGGACTGGGTTATCTCTTTCAGGATTATTAGTGTGTTGACCGCTGCTGCTCTTCTGGATCTGGTAGGGGGGTTGCTCTTTATGAGCTCTGTTAAGGATGAGGAGGAGAGCCCATTGATGGCTTTGAAAGTCAGCAGTAAGGTTTTGAATGTGAGCCTGCCTTGAATGGGGAGCCAGTGAATCTGTTTCAGGATGGGCATTATGTGGTCCCTCCTGGATGTCCCTGAAGAACTCTTGCTGCTGAGTTCATCGCGAGCTGTAGCGGGTGCAGAGTGGACTGAGGGAGACCCTGAAGTATGGCATTTGCATAGTCAAAATGCGGTATGATCAGTGCTTGATAGATTGTCCAGAAGTCATCCGGTTCAAGCAGGAAGCATAGATGCCAGAGAGATCGGATCTTATGGTATACTGCTCTTGCTATATTGCTTATGTGCATCTTCATGTCTAGTCGCTGGTCTAAGGTGACTCCGAGGTATCTGATAGAGGGTTTGGTTAGAAGTTCAGATTCCTTGACCTTCAGGTATGGTGGTGTGATGAAGTTTGGATTTCTTGTGATGAATAGGACCTCTGTTTTCTTATGTTGAATTCAAAGATTTTGGTTTTGGAGCCAGATGGATACGGCATTGAAACAGTCTGTCATTGGGGAGAGGTCTGGGTTGTCTGTTGAGAATGGCATATAAAGGAGGACATCATCAGCGTATATTAAGCAGTTCACCTTGAAAGACCGTATGATGTCACATATTGGCTGCATGTATATCTTGAACATCAGAGCAGAGAGGGAAGATCCTTGTGGGACACCTTGATTCTGGTGGAATGGTTGTGATGTTGAGCTCCCTGATCGTACATGCTGCCATCTATCCGAAAGATACGACTTACACCATTCAAGTGCTGTGTCACATATTCCCTTCTCCTGGAGACGTCGCAGGAGGAGCTTGTGGCTTACTGAATCGAAAGCGGCTGCTATGTCCATGAACATGAGAATGCACCCTTGACGGATGTTGTCAATTCCAGCCATTATGTTGTTAAAGAGCGTGGTGAGGAGTGTTTCAACACCATGTGCCTCTCTAAAACCGTGTTGGCAGGGATCGAGGGGAGCGGATGCTTCGATGTGTTCTTGAATTTGTCTTTGGACATCTTTTTCAATAATTTTGGCCAGAAGTGGTATGCTTGATATCGGTCGGTATGAGTCTGCCCTCTTTGGGTCGAGCTTGCTGTTTTTTAGAAGCGGTCTGATGGAGGTGCGTTTAAGGGATTGGGGAATGTGCCTGTTGTGAAGGAACGGTCCATGAGCCTGGCTATAAAAGGGCTGAGGTCTGCTTGTAACTCCTTTATCCAGAAAGCAGGACAAGGGTCGGTTTGTGCGGTGGTTGTGTTGATCACAGCAATGGTATCTTCAATATGTTTCTTGGATGGCATGGAGAATATGGCCAGGGGTGATAAATATCTTGGCTCGAGTACGATGGTAGGTTCCAGGGACTTATTTGTCTTGCAAAGCTTTGATTGTAAGTAATCTGCAAATTCTTGGGGGTGTATCTCACTTTGTTGCTCAGGTGCTGGTTCTTTTGTTAGGTTCTTAACAAGTGCGAACAGGTCGTGGGGTTTGTTCAAAGACCGCTTTAGTGCGTCCGTGTGGAATCTTTTCTTGCTCTCTGTAACTGCTTGGCGGTGCTTCTCCAGTTGAAAGTTATATGCCTGCCGGTCATCAGTAGAGTGTGATCGCCGCCAACATCTTTCCAGCTTCCTCAGGAGGGTGAGTGATGATCTGAGCTCGGTGGAGTACCAAGGTGCGGTGGCCTATTTCCCTAGCGGTTTATTTGAAGGTAGGCGTAGAGTGATTGAGCTGAGGCTTTTATTCCAGTTGAGAACCATCACCTCAGGATCGTGTGTTGTCGAGGCGAGGAGTGTGCGGGTTTGGTTTAAGACCGTGTTCTTGTCAAAAGCCTGAAACCTACGTGGAGCTGTGTTGGCGGTGCTGCCGACCCTATTGGCGTGCTTTTGAGATTTGTCGGGTAGGGGTATTTGGAATGTGATCAGCTTGTGGTCGGACCAGGGGACTGCGGTAGTGGACACCATAGGGGTGTTGGTTGCGTTGAAGGTAGTCTGTGGGGCAAAAACCAGGTCCAGTAGGCCTCCTTTATCGTGGGTGGATTCATTGACCAGTTGCCTGTATCCTAGTTCTTCCAGAGCATCGAGGAAAGCCGAGGCCTGGGCGTCTTGCAAGGAGGGCAGATTGAAGTCTCCTAGGACCCAGTTTGGTGCATTAGGAGCAGGAGGCGAGGTCGATTATTGTTGAGAGGGTATCTGTGTCTGTTGACGGGGCCCTATATAACAGGTTGATCGAGCAGAGCTTGTTGGTTATGGTGAGTGTGTCGAGATAAGCTGTACTGATTGCACTGCTCATGTGGAACTGGAGGTCCATTTTGGTGATGGCAAGTACTCCCCCCCCTCGTTTGCAGTTTCTATGGCATGAGTGTACTGCAAAATTGGTAGGTAGCAGCTGGTTAAGGAGAATGTTGTCGTCACTGGAAAGCCATGTCTTGGTAATTAAGAGTATTTTCAAGGACATGGAGTGAAATCATGTCTGCGATGACTGGCCATTTTTTGCGTATTGATCGTGCGTTTATGAGGGCACATCTTAGGTTGTGGGGGTGGGTGTATGTTTCTTTCTTTGCTTTCTCTTTATGTTGTAGTGCTATATGTAATAAGCGGGGGTGGCGTGAGTGGGAGGCCTCTTCTAGTATGTGGTGGGGAGCGTTTGACCACCTCCTCCTATGGTTATGAAGGATAGGTATTTGGCTCTGGTTTGGGGATAATGTTGTGACATTAACTAGCCATCCAGAGAGTAGATATAGGGCCATTATGGATATGCTTGAAAGGGCCATGTGAGTATCTGCCCTGATTTCATGTGGTCAGTGCCTTGGCTGCGATGGCCTGAGTGTGGGCCAGGGGGTTGGGCAGTACAGGTTGTGAGTGGCTGGGCAGGACGTGAGCTACAGAGCTAGGATTAGTTGCTTGTGCTATTGGGCACCAGGTCCTAGACAAATGCTAGTCATGAATATCGCTCATCGGGCTTGTAACATGTAGATACAGGTACAATGTATGCGGTACAGTGGTAGAACAGCTTTGCAGATAGGTGTAGCAGGAAACAGACTAAAGATCAGTAGAGCTTAGTATATTGCACTTCATGCTATCTGGAATTGGTATAGAATATCCTGAGAGCTATTGAGTCACTACTATATGAAAACCCTAGGTTTTGATCTGTACAGTTGAGGAGAGTTAATTTTACTTGCGGTCTGTACCTTTGCTGTTTGTAAGGCATTCAGCAGTTTTTGCACAGAGGATTCACCACTGCATTCTTCAGATTGGCCTGATCATCTGGCATGTTCTGCAGTCAAGGCAGATCCTCCTTTTTGGTGTTGTCTGCTCCAGAGAGATGGCGGCAGTCGGTGTTAGTAGAGAGCAAGCTCAATCCTGGGGGAGCTCAAGCTTTAGATGGCAGCAGTCGGTGTTGGTGGAGAGCAAGCTCAACCCTGGGGGAGCTCAAACTTTGGATGGCGGCAGTCGGTGTTAGTGGAGAGCAAGCTCAACCCTGGGGGAGCTCAAGCTTTAGAGTCGCATCGGGTTCTGGATGTTCCAGCAGGTTTCTTAGGGTGCAGTGGCTCACACGCCGCGTGCCACCGCCTAAGGGCCACGCCAAAGGGCCCTCTGGCGAGGCCCTCAGGCGCGGGCCTGCCAGGCGCAGGTGTGCCTTCTGGCGCTCCTTATATCCTGCAGGGGCTGCCCCAATTGGGCAGCAGGAGCAGGAGCAGGGTGTTTGTAGTCCGCCCTCAGTCATCGATGGCTCTCTCCCTCCTGGGAGAGCTGCTGGGCCGAAGAGGCTGTTCGCTGGTGCTGGCGCTCCTTATATCCTTCAGGGGCTGCACCGATTGGGCAACAGGAGCAGGAGCAAGGGCTGCCCCGATTGGGCAGCAGGGGCAGGAGCAGGGCGTTTGAAGTCCGCCCTCGGTCGTCGATGGCTCTCTCCCTCCTGGGAGAGCTGCTGGGCTGAAGAGGCTGTTCGCTGGTGCTGGTGCTCCTTATATCCTGCAGGGGCTGCCCCAATTGGGCAGCAGGAGCAGGAGCAAGGGCTGCCCCGATTGGGCAGCAGGAGCAGGAGCAGGGCGTTTGAAGTCCGCCCTCGGTCGTCGATGGCTCTCTCCCTACTGGGAGAGCTGCTGGGCCAAAGAGCCCAAGAGATTACACGAGTGAAAAAATATTTTCTATTATTAGTCCTAAATAGGTTACAGTGTAGCTTCATTGCATGTCCCCTAGTCTTTCTATATTTTGTTGGTGTAAACAATCGATCTACGTTTACCCATTCAATAATTTATAGACCTGTATCATATCTCCCCTCAGCCGTCTCTTTTCCAGGTTAAAGAGCCCTAACCTTTTTAGCCTTTCTTCATAGGGGTATCCTTCCATCCCCTTTACCATTTTGGTGGCTCTTCTCTGTAACTTTTCTAATAATGCTATATCCTTTAGAATCAATTAGAATCGATTAGAATTGCACACAATGCTTGATGTAAATATTTAACCTTTTCAGCTGCTCCTTTTATTTTTTTCTTAACTATTTTCGTCATTTTATCATAGTCTCCCTTTTGAAATTTAAAAGGCAGTACTGTGGATTTCCTTGCCATCCTTCTTCCATTTATTAAATCAGACATGATCATGCTATGATCGCTATTGCCAAGTGTGTTCCACTAAGGATTAAGTACAGAATATCTTCCCTTCTTGTCGGTTCCTGAACCAGTAGCTCCAAGAAGCAGTCATTTATTTCATCTAGAAACTTTATCTCCATAGCATGTTCTGCAGTGACATGTTCATTTGTGTTCAGCCTACCACCTGCAATCCAACAGGCAAATGGTAAGCACGAATCAGACCTTGGAATAGTATCTATAATGTTTCTATATCTACCACCCGAACAACTGGACCCAGGTACTTCCAATGGCAGAATTTATGAATAACAACTCAGCACATTCATCAATCAAGTTATTGCCTTTCTTTGAACAATGGTATGCATCTTCATTTTTACTCTGGTGAGATCCAAGATTCAAGAGTTCCAATAGCTGCAGACTGGGTCAAGGCTATGATTGAGCAACATGCACAAGTATGGCTGGAATTGGAAAGGGCAAAAGAAACCCAAGAGGTTTTCAGACAGGTGACACCACGAGAATCCTCGGTTCATTGTTGAAACAAGATTGAGGTTTCTACCTGACATTTGAAAAGTCAACCACCCTCTGTTAAGCTTGACCAAAGATTCATGGGCCTATTTGTTATCCAGAAACAAGGGAATCCTGTAGTGTACCAAGTGCAGCTTCTGGAAAGTCTATGGATTTGTCCTATATTTTACATACAGAATCCATTTGCTCATTGGCAACCCCTATCTTCCTGCTAGTGACTATGAGAGGTCAGCTAAAATTAATTGTATAAAGGATTCTGTATTCCAAGTACCTCTGGGACTGTTCCTATTATCTGGTAGACTGGAAGGGTTATGGTTTGGAGGAGTGTGGTTGGTATTCTGCAAAGAAACAATTATGATAATAACTTACTGACCGGATTATATTATGAGCCCCTGGAACAGTCAGGTACTAAAGCTTCAGAGAGAGCCAGCATGAAGGGGGGTGGGGGAGGGATATATTCTGCAAGGTTTGCCAGTATTCAAACCCATGACTCTGTAGACCAGAAGTTGGTGACTGGCAGCTGAAGACACTGGGTCTGGTTCTTGACAGCATTAAGTCTGGGGAACATGACCATGGTACAGCAGAAGTGGAGTCCTGACCCTCCTGAGGAGACCACTGGGCCAACCAAAAATGTGTCTTTGGAGCCACCATATTTAAGAAAGGCCAGACAGACACATCCTTGCTGGTACAACAGCTCTTGGTGGGCCTGATCTGCTTTAACTGCTACCCAGCAACTCACTGCCACTAGGAAGAGAGTTCTGCCACTCTTGCTATGCTTCATTCCTGCTCTATGCCTGCTTCATGCCCAGGTCCAGCTGCATCCTCCCCTGCCATACTGCATGCCCAAGTTAAGCCTTCATAAAATGCCTCTACCTAGATACTTGCAAGAACATGCGTAAATTACAGTATTTTATAACCTACATGTGTGCCTGTGCGCGCTGCCCATGATCTGCCCACTCTTTACTCATGTGCATGCCCACTGGCAGAGTATGCCCAATCAAGCAACCTGCGTACTTTTATGTTGCTTAGTATTCTGTAAAAGGACATTAAAGTGTATGCGGCCACATAAACATGCTATTGACTAAAATAAGCCACAATTAGGTACGTATTTGGTGCCTAAATGTATTCACCCCCTTCTAAAATTATCCTTTAAGATGCTTAAAAATAAGACATTTTTGTGATTGATCTATATTTTTTCAGTGAAGATTTGTGAGTGAGTGGAGTTTTGAAGCCTGTTAGCCAGTGAAGGCCTTAGGGCTATGCCTCCCCCCCCCCCCCCCAAGACTCTTATTCTTTTTACAGTAACACTGTTCATGTACCCACTACCCAGATCCCCATTGCTTATCTATCTGTCTACAACTGTCAATGTGCTAAGATGTATTTGGTACATGCAATCTATTCATTTACCTATGTGTATGTATAGAGTAGTGGAGGAGTAACCTAATAGCTTGTTAACCAAGAGGACAGAGTTTGATTCCCATTAGCATTCCTCGAGGCCTTGGGTTAGTCATTTAACCCTCCATTTCCACAGAAGAAAGTCCTGAAAATCTACTTCGAGTCACACTGCCAAGAAAACCCAGGAGCTGCTGGCTTACCAGGAGTGAGCTTTGACTCAAAGGCACACCTTGCATTTCTGCATGTATATATACATATACAGAAATAAATATATATATCTGTAGATATCAATATTTACACCACGCATATATATATATTGAAAAGAAAATGTGAAAATACAGTTAAATAAACAAGCTCTAGCCTTTTGGAGAGCAGAGACATACTGTAGTGTTGAGCTGTCATTTGTTCAGTTGTTATCTGCTCAATAGGAATGTGCACTTTGGACATGACAACACACAATTACATTATGCAGGTGGGAATAGTTGATACCTTTTAATTGTATTCACCTTTGACAAGGTATGAAGCACACATAACAGTGCCATGTCATTGACATGACTCATAGGTTTGGGCAGAATAGAAATAGAATGTCTTTCAGTTCTGTGGCTGGCTCAAAATTGTCTCCCATGGGTGGTGACAGATTCAGTGGTAACACAAGGGTTTCTGCTGCCCTAGGCAGACCTTCCGTACCGCCACCCCCCTCCACCAAAGACTGTGCCTCTGTCCAGCCAGCTATGTCGTCCCACACTTGTGCTGAAGCGGCAGCAGCTGAACTGCTGCTTCAGCGTTGCGTTGGGCCTTAAAGTGCCCGCATGCATTTGTGTTCATGGCCTGCCACTCCGGCCTCCCAAATGCAACTTTCTTGGATGGCGGGCAGGAGCTGTGGCCTGGAAATGTGCACATGAGTGTGAGCATTTAAAAGCCCACCATGGCATGAAGTAGCAGTTCAACTGCTGCTTCCTGGGAGGTTAGGGTAGTGATGCCACCTACCAGGGTCTGATACCTTAGGCGACTGCCTAGTTCACCTAGTGGACGGGCTGGCCCTGGACAGATTGCTCCCATGTGCTGGGCATTTGGTACTCTCAAGTATTTTTGATGGCAGCACAGCTACTGTACCATTCTTGCTGGTGGGGGGAGGTGCAAAGCAATTGCACTTAGGATTACACAGCATCAGCAGGCCCTTGGGACCTGCCTATGCTGTGCAATTCTAAGCTTTCGCGATCACTTTGCATCTCCCCACACCAGCAGGAATGCCATCGTAAGACTAAATGCTGCTTAGCGGAAATATTGCTTATCACTGTTCTTATTGGGGAACTCCTGATTCTGTCTTCCTGGGCCGCAATTTGGGGTGGACCACTGACGACCGTTGGTGCAGTGTGGGGGTTCCCCGCCATTTTCTGCACACATTAGTAACATTTTTACATGGCGGTCGCACAGTCCTAATGTGTGTTCTGCCCAAATGACATTCGTTCCTTCCCTAGCGTCTGTAACACGCGTTGTTCAAAAAAGTGCATAAGAACATAAGAACATAAGATATGCCATACTGGGTCAGACCAAGGTCCATCAAGCCCAGTATCCTGTTTCCAACAGTGGCCAATCTAGGACATACGTACCTATCAGTTTCCCCAAAAGACACAGATTCTGCAATGCTTGTACTGGGTCAAGCATTGATATCCTGGGTCCCTTCTTAATAATGGTTTATGGACCTTTCCTCCAGGAACTTGTCCAAACCTTTTTTAAACCCAGCTACACTAACAGCCTTTACTACATCCTCAGGTAACAAATTCCAGAGTTTGATTACACGTTGAGTGAAAAAGTATTT
The DNA here is from genome assembly GCA_033557465.1 of Ichthyophis bannanicus. Classification (NCBI taxonomy): domain Eukaryota; kingdom Metazoa; phylum Chordata; class Amphibia; order Gymnophiona; family Ichthyophiidae; genus Ichthyophis; species Ichthyophis bannanicus. The sequence goes on from CM066033.1 coordinate 1,072,722,886, forward strand.
TCTTTTATTAGTCTTAAATAGTTTACCCTGTAGCTTCATTGCATGTCCCCTAGTCTTTCTATATTCTGATAACGTAAATAATCGATCTATGTTTACCCGTTCCACTTCGTTCATTAATTTATAGACTTCTATCATATCTCCCCTCAGCCTTCTCTTTTCCAGGTTAAAGAGCCCTAACCTTTTTAGCCTTTCTTCATAGGAGTATCCTTCCATCCCCTTTACCATTTTGGTGGCTCTTCTCTGAACCTTTTCTAATAACGCTATATCCTTTTTAAGATACGGCGACCAGAATTGCACACAATATTCAAGGTGCGGTCTCACCATGGAACAGTATAGACGCATTATAACATCTTTTGTTTTATTTTCCAATCCTTTCTTTATGATACTTAGCATTCTATTTGCTCTCTTGGCTGCAGCTGCACACTGGGCCGAGGGTTTTAACATGTTATCCACAATGACGCCTAAATCTTTTTCCTCGGTGGTGGTTCCTAATGTGGAACCTTGCATTGTGTAACCATAGTTTGGGTTGTTCTTCCCTAGGTGCATAACTTTGCACTTGTCCACATTAAATTTCATCTGCCATTTTGATGCCCAGTCTTCCAATTTATCATGATCCTCTTGCAATTTTCCACAATCCTCTTGGGTTTTAACAACTTTAAATAGTTTTGTGTCATCTGCAAATTTGACAACCTCACTCGTTATTCTACTTTCCAGGTCATTTATGAATATGTCAAAAAGCAGCGGACCCAGCACAGATCCCTGGGGTACACCACTATTCACCTTTCTCCATTGGGAAAATTGGCCATTTAGCCCAACCCTCTGCTTTCTATCTTTTAACCAGTTCCTGATCCACAGTAGTACACTACCTCCTATCCCATGACTCTTTAGTTTTGCCAAACGTCTCTGATGAGAGACCTTGTCAAAGTCTTTCTGAAAGTCCAGATACACTATATCAACCGACTCACCTTTGTCCACACTTTCAAAAAAACATAACAGATTAGTAAGACAAGATCTTCCTTGTCTAAAGCCATGTTGGCTGTCTCCCATTAGGTCATGACTATCTACATGCTGAGTAATTTTATTCTTTATGATGGTTTCTACCATTTTTCCTGGTACTGACGTGAGGCTCACCAGTCTGTAGTTTCCCGGATCACCCCTGGAACCCTTTTTAAAAGTTGGTGTTACATTGGCGATCCTCCAATCTTCAGGTATTAGAGATGATTTTAATGATAGTTCACAGATAATAGCAGGTCTGCAATCTCATATTTCAGTTCTTTCAACACCCTTGGATGTATACCATCCAGCCCAGGTGATTTGCTACTCTTCAGTTTATCTAATAGTTGTAATACATCTTCCCGATGTATCGATATTTCCTTCAATTCTTCCCCACCTTTAAATACCACTTCAGTCATGGGTAACATCCCTATATCTACCTCAGTAAAGACTGAAGCAAAGAATTCATTCAGTCTCTCCGCTATCGCCTTGTCGCCTCTTAGTGCCCCTTTAACTTCTCTATCATCTAATGGTCTAACTGACTCTCTCACAGGTTTTTTGTTACAAATGTACTTGAAAAAATCTTTATTTTGCGTTATTGCTTCCGCAGCAAGCTTCTTCTCAAATTCTCCCTTTGCCTTCTTTATCAATGCCTTGCATTTGACCTGCCAGTGCTTGTGCTGTTTCCAGGTTTCGTCGTTTGGCTCTTTTTTCCATTTCCTGAAAGATGCTTTTTTGGCAACAACAGCCTCTCTGACCTCACCTTTAAACCATGCTGGCAGTTTTTTGCACTTCCTTCCACTTTTCTTAAAGCGTGGAATACAGCTGGTCTGGGCTTCCAAGATAGTATTTTTCAACAACACCCAAGCTTGATGTAAGTCTTTAATGTTTGGAATTGCTCCTTTTAGTTTTTTCTTAACTATTTTCCTCATTTTATTATAGTCTCCCTTTCGAAAGTTAAAAGGTAGTACTGTGGATTTCCTTACTATCCCTCCTCCACTAATTAAATCAAAGGCGATCATGCTATGATCACTATTGCCAAGGGGCCCCAACACCCTTATCTCTTGCACTAGATCTGGTGTTCCACTAAGGACTAGGTCTAATATGGCTTCCCCTCTGGTCGGTTCCTGAACCAGCTGCTCCAAGAAGCAGTCATTTATGTCATCTAGGAACTTTATCTCCCTAGCATGTTCTGCCGTGACACTGACCCAGTCGATACTGGGGTAATTGAAATCACCCATTATTATTGCCGAGCTGTAACATTTGTTAGCTTCCTTGATTTCTTTGAGCATTTCATCATTCATTTGTTCATTCTGGCTAGGCGGTCGATAGTACACCCCCACTGCCACTGCCATAGCCTTCCCCTTTTTATTTATTTATTTATTTTTCTTATATACCGCACTCTTAAAAATCAACGCGGTTTACATAAAACGGTGTTGTGCCATAAGAGCACTTACAATGAACAGGGAGGAATAACTTGGATTAAACTGGTGGTAACTATATACAACAATTTACATCTATTTACATTCTGTAGTATGCACAGTATTGGTAAGGGTTTACATGTTCATGGATGGTGGTATGTTGGGTGGTGCCATGTTGGGGGACTGTGAATAGTGTAGAAGAAAGAGGTGGTGCTTAAGCGCTCTTCTGAATTGAGCTAGGTCTTTGATGGCTCTAATGGGAGCAGGGAGTGCATTCCAGCAGCTAGGGGCATAAAACTTAAATGCTCTATTCCTGGTTGTTTTGGTACATTTTGTGATTTCGCTGGGAATCGATAGTGTGTTGGCAGTGCATGTTCTTCTTTCTCTGTTTGCTGGTATGGGGTGGATGAGGTCCAGTAGAGCTGAGGGGGCCATCTTGTTAATAATTTTGAAAGTGATGATGGTTACTTTATATGATAGTCGACAGTAAATTGGTAACCAATGTAGATTTTTGAGGACCGGGGTGATGTGGTCTGCTCTGGATGCTCCGCTCAGGAATCTTGCGGCCGTATTCATGGCTAATTGTAATGGGCTAAGGATGTTTTTGGGAAGGCCCTGTAGGATTACATTAGCGTAATCAAAGTGGGGGATCACCAGGGCTTGGAAGACTGTTCTGAACTCTTCTGGGTGTAGTAAAGTTCGAAGAAGTCATAGTGTTCGTATCTTATGGTATATTGTTTGATTATGTTGTTGATGTGTGTTTTGAAATTGAGCTGTTGGTCAATAGTCACAACTAGATAGCGGATGTAGGGTTGGCTTGTAAGTTCTGCATCTCTTGTCCTTATGGTTGTTGGAGGTATGAAGGACTGGTTCCTTGTCACAAATAGAACTTCTGTTTTCTTAAAGTTGATTTTGAGACTTTGGGAGAGGAGCCAGTCTGTTATGGCATTGAAGCAGTTTAACAATTGAGTGAAATCTGGGGTTTCGATTGTGAATGGAGTAAAGAGTAATACGTCGTCTGCATATAGTAGACAAGAGATGTTAAATGATCAAATTATCTCACATTTCGGTTGCATGTAAATATTGAAAAGGAGTGCCGAGAGGGAAGAGCCATGGGGTACTCCATAGTGTTGTTTGAATGGCATGGAGGTTGTAGATCCTTTTCTTATCTGCTGCCATCTGTCGGTTAAGTAAGATTTGCACCAGTGCCGTGCTAAGTCGCTTATCCCTTTATTGTGCAGCCGAATCAGGAGTTGTTCATGGTTTACAGAGTCAAATGCTGTGGCGATGTCAAGGAAAATTAGTGTGTATCCTTGTTTGATGGAGTCGATCCCATTAATGAGTGTATTGATGAGTGTGGTGAGGAGTGTCTCGACACCGTGAGAGTCTCTAAAACCATGTTGGTTTGTGTCAAGGGGGGCATTCATGTTGATATGATCCTGTAACTGTTGTTGTACCACCTTCTCGATTATCTTTGCTAGTAATGGGATGCTAGATATAGGTCGGTATGATTCGACCTTCAGGGCATCAAGTTTGGAGTTCTTTAAGAGGGGCCTGATGGATGTCTGCTTAAGGCTTGTTGGGAACTGCCCAGAGGAGAAAGAGAGGTCGATGATTTTTGCTATTATGGGACTGATTTCATGGCGTAGTGCCTTTATCCAGAGCACTGGACAAGGGTCATTAGGGGCCGTGGTGGCGTTGATGCTTGCAATGATGCTTTCAATGCTTTTTTGTGATGATTTCGAGAAGGTGGTGAGCTGCTTGGGTGGATTCATGGTAGGGCGGGATAGGGTGGCTTTACTGATGTTGCTGGTTTTGGCTATCAGGTGGTCAGCATAATCTTGAGGTAGTATCAACGTTGGTTGTGAGGCTGATGGTTCCTTCGTTAGGGACTTAACTATGTTGAACAAGTCATGAGGCTTGTTCAATGATCGATTCAGCAGATCAGTATGGTATTCTTTAATTTTAGATGATATAAGAGTTCGATGGGCTTGAAAGTGGGAGTTGTAGAGTGTCAGGTCTGCTCAGGTGCGTCTCCATTTTCTTTCCAATTTCCTGAGGGCACGTAGGGAGGTTTTTAATTCAGCAGTATACCAGGGTGCAGATCTCTTTTTATCTGGTTGCTTCTCTGTGACTTGTGTTTTTGTTCGGGTAGGTACGGCTGCAAATGTACTCAAGTTGTTAGTCCATGAGGCCAGTACCTCTTTGAGAATTGGTGAAGTTGTGTTGATATTGGGAAGGACATTTTTGATGATCTCCTCACCATCAAAGGGTCTGAAGCATCTAGGGTAAGCTATTGTATTCTTAGATGGTTCAGGGGTGTTTTCTTTCTGTTGACATAATGGTATTTGGAAGCTGATTAGGTTATGATCAGACCATGGTACAGGTGAGATGGTTATGTTGAACTTGTGGTCGGGCTTTACCTCCTGTCGGGGGCTGAAGATGAGGTCTAACGTGTTACCTTTTTGGTGTGTAGGGGCGTCAACTATCTGTTCATAGTGTAAGTTACTGAGTGCTTCTAGTAGGGCTTTGGAATGGATATCGTGTAGAGCTGGGAGATTGAAATCACCCAGTAGCCAGTTAGGTTTACGTGCGTTTTGGGGGTTAGCTGCTAGTTCCATTATAGTTGCGAGATCATCAGTAGATGGGGATGGAGACCTATATATTAGGTTGTGTTGTATTTGTTTGCAATGGAGATGGTATCGAGGTGGGTTGAGCTGTTGGCATAGATTGTCTGATAGTGTAGGTCGGTTTTAGCTAGAATGAATGCACCACCGCCTCTGCGGTCAGTTCTATGACATGCGTGGAATGTAAAGTTAGGGGGGGTGAGAAGGTTGATGAGGATTGAGTCAGAGCTGTTGAGCCAAGATTCAGTCACCAGTAGCATATCCAGATTGAGGTGTGATATAATGGCAGGGATGACTGGCCATTTTTTGCGGACAGATCGTGCATTTATGAGGGCACATCTAAGGATGTGTGGATCTTGGTGTTGCTTGGTATTGGTGCGGTGTATAATTGGTATGTGAATTAGGTGGGGGTGTGAGTTATGGGGGTACTCTGGAGGTGGATGGTGTGAGTTGCTGTGATCTCTTCTTCCGTGTCTTCTTAGGATCAAGATAGGATTGTGGCTGGATGACTCAGCGAGGGAGCTCGTTAATGTATAACTGAGTAGGTAAAGTATACCTATGAGTAGGCTGGGAAGGGTCATTTTTGCTGTGTGAAACAGTAGAAGTTATTGTGTGGATGCCTGGTCGTGTGGGGTGTGGCAGATAAAGAGACAATGTATTATTATCTTAAATACAGCAGCTAACAGTATGCGATTCTTCTGTAAATTACTAGCAGTGCATATATACAATGTTATTGTAAGTTGTTAGCAGTGCAGCTTATGCTGAGTGTTAATGCAGTCAATAAAGTAACAATGTATTATTATCTTACATGCAGCAGCTAACTGTATACAATGTTTCTATAAATTGCTAGCGGTACATATATGCAAGGCTATTACAAGATGTTAGCAGTGTTGGTTATGCAGAGTGGTAATGCAGCAATGTCGCAGCTGGCAATATACAGCTTTTCAATAAGTTACTGGTGGTGCATATGCCCAATATTATTATTATAAGTTGTTAGCGGTGCAGATTATGCAACGTGGTAGGATGTAATATTAACCAGTGCTAGCAGTCTCTGTACCGCTTGAAGTATTAATGACTTTCTAATGTCAATTGAAAGATAGAGACCTAATAAATGAATAGGCAGTCTTAGATCCGATTGGTAGTTTGTACTCACGGAGTCGGTAGGCCAGTGCGTTCAAGGCAGTGTTTTACATGGAATTTCAATCCATAGAGATTCTACATCAAATTTTGTTTCCTGCAAAACTTTAATCCTTTCTGGCTCAATGCCCTCTCTAACATAGAGCGCAACCCCTCCACCAATTTGATCAGCTCTGTCATTACGATATAGTTTGTACCCAGGTATCACAGTGTCTCACTGGTTGTCCTCCTTCCACCATGTCTCTGATATTCCAATCATATCTAACCTCTCATTTAGTGCTATATATTCTAACTCTCCCATCTTATTTTTTAGACTTCTAGCATTTGCATACAAACATTTTAGAGACTGGCTACTTTACTCTTTTTTGGAACCTCTCTGCTTTTGGTAGTATCCTTCAAGGATACATTCTTCCGAACCATCCGCTCTTGGGCGACTGTCGGTTTTCCCCTATTATCTAGTTCAAAGTCCTTGTCTTCGGGGATCCGGGAATGCTCCAAGTTCATTTCCCGAGCGGCCTACGATGGCTTCGAGGCCTCGGCCTGGGTTGCGGCTGCCGGCATCGCGGCTCGACGCCAGGCATGGCTGCAGTCATCGGACCTTGAGCCATGGGTTCAAAACAAGTTGGTCGATGTCCCTTGCCAAGGTGAAAACCTTTTTGGCAAGCCCATGGCCGAGAAGGCTGCTGAGCTCAAGACCGAGCACCTCACCTTCTTGCCTATCTCCTTTTTAAAGGTTAATGCCAGCAGCCTGGTTCCATCCCGGTTAAGACGAAGCCCATCCCTTTGGAAGAGCCCCTCCTTTCCCCAGAATGTACCCCAGTTCCTAACAAATCCAAACCCCTCATCTCTGCGCCATTGTCTCATCCACACATTGAGACTCCGGAGCACTGCCTGCCTTTTGGGTCCTGCATGTGGAATGGGAAGCATTTCGGAGAACGCTACCCTGGAAGTTCTGGATTTCAACTTCCTACCTAAAAGCCTAAATTTAGCCTCCAGAACCTCCCTACCACATTTTCCTATGTCATTGGTACCGACATGTACCAAGACAGCAGACTCCTCCCCAGCACTATCTAAGACCTTATCTAGGTGGCGCGTGAGGTCTGCTACCTTCGCACCAGGCAGGCATGTTACCAGGCGATCCTCACGCCCACCAGCCACCCAGCTATCTACATGCCTAATGATCGAATCACCAACTATAACGGCTGTCCTAACCGTTCCCTCATGGGCACATGGCCCTGGAGAAATTTCCTCGGTGTGAGAGGGTTTTACATCACCTGGAGGATAGGTCCTAGTTACAGGATCACTTCCTGCCACACCAGGGTGATGCTCTCCTGTCACGTGACCTCTCTCCTCCATGGCAACAGGGATGCAGCTCATGCATACCGCAGAAAATATACACTGCAGCAAAAGCACAGTTAACATGTGTACTTGGGCCAACTCAGCCTTATACTTGCCTTAACTCTCTGTTTTTTTCTAGGAAATGTTGTTTGACCTGTGGCAAGCGAGGTGCCTCATCTCTGGATTCTGGACTCTGCTCTTCTTGCATGGCAGCTTCTGAGTCATCCTGGAGGGCCTGTTTCCCCTCTCCCAGTCAGGGGATGCAGGTAGTCCAACCTTACCTACCTCAGGGCAGGAGGCGCTGGCTGTGGGTAAGGATATCCATCCGGCTGGAGGATCCAGAGACCATGCTGTGATCTGCTCATTTCTAGGGGGTCTGTGGCGGCTGTGCCCCCTGGTGCTGAGGAGAACTTCCAGACTCTGGATTGTCCTCGCTGGAATTTTTTCTTTTTTGCGGCAGGCCTAGTCCTTCTGGTGTGGAAATTCAGACCCTGTGGCCTCTGGATGCCCCCGGGCACAATCTCATGTGGGGCAGGTTGAGAGTGGAAGCCCTATTTGATTGCCTTTGACTAAGCATTCCCGGTGTGGAGCACCCCTTGAAGATGGGGAACAGCTGGGAGCTGTGAGAGATTTTGACTATGACTTGAACTCAGATGACTCAGCGCTGGGTCTGACGTTGATGTAGAAGTACTCTTGCCTTCAGAAGATTGCGAAGAGGCTGGCATGATCTGCCAAGTCTGGAAGGAGTAGCTGGTGGCGTTGGTTGCCAGGGTTTCATCCGCCTTGAACTTGATGGATACTTCCAGCACAGAGCAGGAGCCAAAGGTACACCTGCTACTTTAAGGGGTGCGAAAGTCCACTACTATCTTTTCATTTCTGGATGTGATCAAGAATATGATCCAGTCGGAGTGGGATTTCCCCCTACTCCCTGACTAAAGGGTTAAGGGTGTGTAAGAAGATCTCCGCTCTCTAAGTGGAGGAGTGCATTGAGTGGTTTGGCATTCCCAAGGTGGATGAACAGGTCATGGCGGTTACCAGACAGACCACCATTCCTATGGAAGGTGAATTGGCCTTAAAGGAGTTTCTGGACTCTACGGTGGATTCATGGTTGAGGAGCCAGTCTGATCATGATGGTGGCTATTCTGCAGCTGGCTGTATATACTAGCCTGACATCTCAAGCCCTGCTCCAGTGGATTCAATCTCTTCCGCTGGATGATACTACCACTCTTTTGGAGTCGGCTACGGCCTGCCTTCTTGATGCCATGTATGACCTAATACATTTGGTGGCCAGGGATGGTGCCTTGACAACGGTGTCACGTTGTTGGATTTGGCTCTGACATTGGGCAGCGGACGCATCTTCCAAGCCCGATTGGCCTAACTGTTTTTTAAGGGGAAGCTTCTGTTTGGTTCCTGAGGTGGCCAAGCTACCATCTCTGTTGGCATTTCTGCAGGATGGCCTGGAGAAGGGCTTTTACCTTAGCTCCCTGAATGTTCAGGTAGCAGCTATGGCCTGTTTCCAAGGTTCAGTGGCTGATACATTGCTAGTCTTGCACCTGAACATCTCATGCTAACTCCAGGGGGTTCAGCTTCTGTGTCCTCCCCTCTAGTTTGTGATACCTTCCTAGGATCTGTATCTGCTGCTCATGGCCCTGATGATGATGCTTTTTGTGACTTTGAAGCACACTACTTTAAGGATTTGATGCTCAAAATGGTCTTCATGGTCGAGATTTGTTCCACAAGGCGGATTTCCAAGCTGCAGGCTCTGTCTTGCTGAGATCCTTATCTGTCTTTTTCAAGGAGGCCATTTTCCTTTGGCCTGTGCCTTCCTTCTTGCCTAAGGTGCTTTCTCCCTTTTGCATGAACCAGGTGGTATGCCTTCCCTTTTTCTCTAAGGAGTAGTGTCAGGAGAAGGATAAGAATCTTCACTTTGTAGTTGTCTGGAGGGTGCTTCTCTGGTACTTAGAGGTTACAAATTCCTTTTGTAAGTTTGACCATCTTTTGGTGCTGTTTACTGGCCCACGCAAGGATGATGCAGCAGCTAAGTTGACTTTGGGGCGCTGGATTAAAGAGGCCTTGCCTTGGCATATCTGTTACAGAACCGGGTAGTTCCTGAGGGTTTGTGCGCCCATTCTACCCAAGCGAAGGCATCCTCATGGGCTGAGTGGAACTCGGTAGCCCCTGCAGACATTTGTCAGGCAGCAATGTGACCATCACATTCCAATTTTGTCAAGCATTACCACTTCGATGTCCATGTGAGGATGGAGATGGCCTTTGGTTCAAGGATTTTGCGAGCTGCTGTGTTTTCTTCTCACCCAATGGAGTTATAGCTTAAGTATATCCTACTTGTCTGGACTGGTCTAGCAGGACGATATGGAAGGTGACATTTTATTTACCAGTTAATGCCCTCTAAGTCCTGCTAGACCTGTCCAGGGCCTGCCTCTGGAACTGTATTGCTCTGTTCTTCTGCTGCGATACCCTTGGGTCCGCTCTAACATTTATACTTGGCTCTGCAGATTCATCGCCTTCTGTCTGCCTTTTATGTTATGCTTTCCTGTACATAATTCTCTACAGTTGATCGCTCATTGTTGCCCATGGTTGAGGTTGTATGAGGCTTGCCATGTTTCTACCATATGCTTTGGGACGAATACTGAAGGGACCTTTGGTGACTGAGGTGAATACTGTAGAGGCATGGGAGTGATATCATTGAAACCTGGGCTTCTCTTTGGTTCTTTTTCTCTACCAATCTGCTGGTAGGGGAACACTGCCCACTTGTCTGGCCTGGTCTAGCAGGACTTGTGGAAAGGACATTAACTTTTAAGTAAAATGTCACTTTTTAGACATTAACTGGTAAGTAAAATGTTACGTTTTTTGCTCAGTTTGTTCCAACTAGAGGAAGGGATTGTCAGTTTCCAGTAGCTAGTCAAGAAATATATTACATTAATCCAATTTCAAGGTATCAATTTATATATGTTTAATAGGCGCAGTAAAAAACCAAAGCTAACAGAGCTTCTCATATTGGTCTCTTCAGAAGGAAACTGTGACTGACGGCTAGCACATTTTACACTCTCACTGCTTATTCTGTATACAAATGGAAACCTACATCGTCAGCTTCTGCAAATCTGTCACCTTTCCTAAGAACAAACTATAAAAAGGCCGCACCCTAGAAGCTTTCAGGGACTGGTGTATGCAGGAAAATAGCATAAGGAGGAATTTATGTACATAATAAGGGGAAGCAGTCCTTGACTTCTAGCTTTGTAAATGATAATAGCTCATTAACCTTAAATATCTCTATTTGATTACATTATATAAGGTGAAAATACAGGAATAATCTTTGCATATATACCGTAAATGTAATAATAACAATAATAATTTTCCCAACAATTATACATTTAATTTGCAATTATTTTTATATCAAGTGGATAGTCACACAAACATGTTAATCCCATTAACTCTTAGACAGAAAAGGAAAAGCAAAAACATCCAGGGCAGAGAAATAATAATGGAGCAATGGTGATTAAAAAAGTGCCATGGGAGGCCAGAGGAGCACTGTAGGGGTATGCCCAGGTCTGCAGGGGGCGCTGCACTGCTCCAGGAGGACAGGGACCAAAGAGTTCCTAATGACTATGCCAGAGCTGTTTATGCTGTTTCTAATGTAATATATAAAGACATAGTGTGATAGGAAGTCCCAGCGTAAAGGTAGAATTCCTTTCCAGATTATCATGCTGAACAATTTCTGTCCATGCTCTTTTAAACAGGGCCTCCTTAAGGATTTAAGATGACAATTTCAGGCAAGTAAATATAGGAGTGATGACAATATATTTCTTTCGTTGGCTTGACTGACTTAATTGCTCGCCTGCTGGCCATCTGCATTACACTCCCTTGGCAGAGCAGTTCAGGACATATTAACAGGTAACGCTTTCACAGACTGAGTTAAAGATGAGAGGGCCAATGCTCCGCTGCTCATTTGTAAAAATTGTTTAATAAATACCTTCCAAAATGCATCTATGCCTGTACACTAAGAAAGTGCACACGTGATAACTATTATTTTTTCTAGTAAATTTATTTTTTCAATGACTGGCACTAATGCTTGCATAATGATCCTCATCTATCCATCCTCTCCTTTCTTTTTTAAGTTTGCAAATGTTTTTAATTAAGTAGTTTTCTACTTTATGGTTTAGTGGAAAAGGAAGTAGAATTAAATGGAACCGGATTCATATTATATGTGAAATTGACTTTCTGCACAGGGGCTATAGCTGGGAAAAAGAAATATTACAGCCACCATTTGGCACAAGGGCCTATAACAACTTATATATAAAACTGGATCATATTTATAGCCCAGACGCTCAACCCTGATCATTTGTCAAACTCACAAATTCTGATTATTGCCTAATACTAATTAAAGTATACTTGGTTTATTTGCCAGACCCAACATTCAATGATCAACAATGATCATACATGTATCATGATCATACATATATCATACATGCATCAAACATACAGGACTTAATTCAATAACCAGAGCGCCCAGGCTAATAGGAAAGCGCCTAGTTTATGAAGATGTGTGAAATGTCCAGACCGGGACATGGAAAACTCCCACTGTATTTTACAAAGACTCTGCCATATTCAGAGCTTCCAATACATGTACAGTAAGGACAAGAAGCACTACATGCTGACGTCTCTCTATATCCAGAAAGAGCAGTGATTTTAGAAGCCTTATTTGTGATTTAGATGCAAATGCGACCATTTAATATGCATAAATTACATCCAAGTGTAAATGACCATTTTAGAAAACACTTCTTTTACACATCAATGCCCATAGCATATCCAAAGTAGATGGGGGGGGGGGGGGACATGTTGGGAGCATGGATTGGGCGGGACAAAACTTTACATGTGTATTCCGCACTTTATATAGCGAATGCATCTGCAAGAAAAGAATTGTCAGTGTCTGGATTTACATGAATAGGCATGTAAAAAGTGCTCCTTCTGACCCTCCCTTAACAGGAGGGATTAGGAGGGATAGCCCCTCTAAATTGTAATGAAACAGAGATAGGGTCATCTGGAGTTAAGTAGCAGCATCTGCACACTGAGGTTTGCAAAATGGCTTACATACACATGCAAGTGTCGAAATTTACATGCGCACCTTGTGAAATGCCAGGGCTGGAGTTAGACATGTAGGAGCCTGGGGCAGAAACTGGTGGCGGGCCCCAAAGCTTGAGGAAGACTTGGGGCCAGGGCTGGCCCATCCACTAGGTAAATTAGGTTGTCACCTAGGGTGGCAGACCCTGATGGGTGGCACCACTAACTCAACCCCCCCGGGAAGCGGCAGCAGAACTGTTGCTTCAGCGCTGTGGCGAGCTTTAAAATGCCCACACATGTGCGCGCAGCTCTGGTCAGCTGCTCCTGCCAGCCCATGAGTGTGAATGCGCATGGGCTCCTTAAGGCCCGAAGCAGCGCTGAAGCGGCAGTTCAACTGCCGCTGTTTCAAGCAAGGTGGGGGTGGCATGGTGGGCTGGATGGAGGCACAGTCTTTTGGGGGGCACGGTGACATGGAGGGTCTGCCTAGGGTGGTAGAAACCCTCATGCTGCCACTGCTTGGGGCCCCCTGTGGCATGGAGGCCCAGGGCCATTAGCCTGTTTCTTACCTCTTATTGCCGGCCCTGACTTACCCATGCAAGCTGCTGATTTTTCTCCGTCGATTTTTCCAATGTGTATATTTCTGAAATGGCTCTTTCTGCTGCACATGATATCAATCCCCGTGTGTCCCTGGATTTCCTTTTGTGCATTTTAGAAATGGCTCCCCCCTTTAGCAGAGCTGTTTCCAAAATACTGTCATAATGGTGTATATCCCAACCTCGATGTCTCAATTCCAGCCACCACGGGAAAAAAAAGTGTCCCACTTTTCTTCAAATGTGCATGGGAGCAGCTTTTTTAAAATCACTGCTCCTGACAGTATTCATATCTCTCAGCACCACTGTAAAATGCGGAACACGTGTTGCTGTTTTAGGCCCATTCCCTCTCCCTGCCCTCACTGTGCCTCCCTGCACTCTCGGAGTGGTGTCCATCCTCACATGTAACGAGCGGCTTTCTGAAATCGCTGTTTGCACGTGTAGATGCCCCAGATGTGTACACTGCTATTTAAATGTCAGGATGCTTCTATAATAACCCCCAGAGTCATCTACGTGTCTATAAAATAGTTGCAGAAATTCAGCAGAAATCTCACCTACATTGACGGCACAGACCTTACACCTGCTTGAGAGAAGGCGCGAATGTTAGTGCATACTTTGTGTGCATTCATGTGTATTTTATAAAATATGTCTGTAAACTGCAACTCCAGCCATGCGCCATGCAAAGTCGTCCCCCAGCATGCCTACTATACAAGTACACGCTGGCTTGCATCACACGTACTTTTAGGCATGTCATTATTTTAAGAAGTCTTTTATGCATGAAAGGTTTATGAAATTAAGCTCAAAATGTGATCCTCTTCCATTCTACAAGTCCTAGTCACCTTCCCATACCAAGCTCACAAAACCTGGTCAACATGATTATTCCAAGCACAACGGTCCTAAACACTTTCTCCTATCAGATGCACAAATCTTCATTAGTTTCACACATTCTAACACTCAGTACTTAAGCATCTTCCCACACCGCCCATTCCAAACACAAAACTTCTGATCACCTTCCCACCACCAAAACACAAAAAACCCAATCATCCCACATCCAGCACTCAATGTCTGATCATATTCTCCCACCAAATGCACAAACCTTGATCACTTTGTTATCTTACCCTTAAATATACAAGTCTGATCATCTCTCATCCAACACACTAAATCTGATCAGCATTCCAACTAAAACAAACAAAACCCCTCTATGTAAAATATTCTTAAATGTTTATTTATTACCTTTTTGTACGAACCTGTTTGATCACCTTTAAAGTGTCACAGCTCTTACAAAATCACTGGTTTTTGTACCTGATATGTTAACAGATCATTGTTCTGCATAAAATGTAACCTCTCACCTTTTGTTTTAAATATTTAACAAGAGAGAACGATGCTTCCTTATGGTTTAGGAGAAGCATTTTAAATCCTGTAGCTCGGCATAGGTATTCATAACTTTTTATTAATTTATTTAAGACTTACAATATTAATAATCTTGGAGGATCATAAATATACATAATTTAAAACAAAAAGGATAATACAAAATAAAATCACAAAAACTAAATCTAAAAAGATATATTAAAAATCAAACGATAAAAAATTTAAAATAAAGTATATAAAACAACAAAAAATTATCCTACCATCTTAAATTATAACATTGAAACAGTCACAAAAGCTGCTACTCTATTTCGCATGTTAATAATGCTTGCTGGAACAGATCAGCTTTTACCAATTTCCTGAACAGGTAAGTAAGAATTGAGCGTATGCAAATCAGTGAGCAGAGCATTCCATAATACCAAACTGGCTCTAAAAAATACACGACCCTGTATATCAGCCAGTTATTACAATCTACTAGTGGCAGATCTCTTTGGTCTGCTTTTAAAGAAAAGGGACTGTCCAGGTTTTTAGAGAACCAAAGACAGATTTGAAGCTTATGCTACATATTTAATAAAATATTTTGATGTTTTCTTTTATTCATTTGTTTTAAAGTTTAGCCCTCTTTTCATTAAACAAGAAAAAGAACCTTTGATTATCTGGGAACAAGCAGGAAGCCAGTCCTCACATATAGGTGATGTCAGCACTGATGGAGCCCGTGCAGTAACCTCTCCTCAGCTTTCAAAGAAAGCCTTTGGAAGATCCACCACGCATTCATGGTCACTTTTCCACCCAAGGTCATCATCTTGTCTCAGCCTCCTTTTTTCCATGGATCCCATCGGAGCCCTGGAAAAAGTTGATTTTTTTTTCCTTCCTTCTCTTTTTTCTTCTTCAGTACACGTACCAATGTTTTCTTGCCTCCCAGGACTGCTGTTGCTTTGGAAACTGCATTTTTCTTGGGTTCTTTTTACCCTTGGGTTTTTTTCTCTTGGTGTGTGGGAATCCTCATGCCCTCTCTGGTTGGGACTCTTGAGTTTGACCTTGCGGGTGCTGTCTTCCCTACTATGTCCTCGGCCAGTGGTTTTAAGCAATGCTACTGCTGTGGGCACACCATGTTCTGCACAGATCTGCATGACTGCTGCCTACAGTGCCTCATTGCTGACCATGATGACTCCTACTGCAGGCTCTGTCAGCAAATGACAAGCAAGGGACAGAAAAACCATGAGAAGCAGCGAGAGACTATGTTCGGTAAGACCTCCCTTTTGGCTCCGGCGTCATTTGCAGAACCAGTGCCCTCAGGGGCCGCCAGGATGGCCTCAACCTCACATTATGGCCGTGTCCTTTCTGAGCCCTGAGGCCATGGGCCATCTTCCCAAGAGCCAGACGTTGGTGGTGGTGGCATCGTCAGGCGATGATGCTGGAACCATGGGTAAGACCCACAGTCACTAGCATCGGAATCTCTGATGTGATGCCAAGGGAAATGACTGGAAGTGGCCCTCCAAACTTCCCCAGTGGGAGAAGATGCCTTCGGTGTCAGGAGATCGACCCCTGTCTCCTGAACCCATCATCATGGAGGATACCCCCTTGATGGTGCTGGCATTGGACCTGAGGTCCTCGATGCCTAAGCCGGTGACTGTGGAGCCATCTGGTCTTGAGGTCAGGATGGTGGCCCTGAGTGCAGCCTCATTACCTTCTTGGTCCAGCATCAGGAGGCTGATGCCTAGTTCTTCTGGGTCATTGGCCCTGACCACCATTTCTGGAGGTTGTGGAGCTGGTCCTTAAGTGCCATCAGTCTCAGAACGATTTCCAGCACTGGTCTTGGTCTGTTCAGGATGAAGGACTTCCCCTGCCAGTGTCTCATAGCTCCCCAGTGGCTCCAGCAGCTGTGGTTTCTCCTCAGCCTGTCTAAGGCAACTCCAATCCCCCTGGGGTGTGCCCCAAACCTGCTGTTGCAGAAGGACGGCTCTCTCCTGCATTCCAACCTGGGGTCCCTGGCCCTGATGACCTGGCTGCTGAAAGGGTAATCTTGGCCCAGTTCGACTTGACCAGGGAGGTGGAAGAGGTCCTGCTGGCGTCCTGTAAGGATTCCATTCAATTGGCATATGCCTTCAAGTGGCATAGATTCTATTTGGTGTGTGGAGAGGGGTGCCAAACCTTTCTCCTGTTTTGTTTAGCTGGTGCTGCAGTACTTGCTGCACCTGTCCAATGCTGAAGTCTAACTCCATCAGTGTACACCTCAGTGCGATGTCGGCGCACCATCACCTCATCGATGAAAAGCCCCTCTCCATCCAGCCTCTTGTTGCTCACTTCCTGAGGGGTTTTCTGCTCTCTCGACCACCCACCTGCTCACCAGCAGTGGCATGGGATCTCAAAGTGATCCTCTTGAAGGTTATCGCTCCACCCTTTGAGCTGCTGATTTCCTGCCACCTCAAGTATCTGTCCTGAAAGATTGTCTTCCTTGTGGCACTCACATCTGCCTGCAGAGTCAGTGAGCTCCAGGCTCTGGTGGCTCATGCTCCCTATGCCAGGTTCCACAGGAATAGGGTGGTGCTCCGGACACACCCTAAGTTCCTCCCTAAGGTGATTTCTCCATTCCATCTCAACCAGAAGGTGGTGCTTCCCAATTTTTTCAAGTTAACAGGGCTGAGGCTGCTCTCCACACTCTGGCTGTAAGCAGGCCTTGGCCTACTCTCTGGAGCAAACCAAGCCTATGGTCCTAATTGCCTGGGTATAGCGGACTCCAAGCGTATTCTGTCCACCTGGGTGGCAGTCTGCATCGCTTTCACTTACGGGCAGGCCGGTCTGTCGCTGGAGTGCCATGTCACGGCTCACAGCATCCAGGCCATGGCAGTATCTGTGGCAAACCTCCCCTCAGTTCCTTGCTGGAGATCTGCCAGGCCGCCACCTGTTCCTCAGTCCACACCTTCGCAGCGCATTACTGCCTAGAGGAGGAGTACTGGTGGGACAGCGCCTTTAGCCAGGCGGTACTCTGTCATCTGTTTAGGGTTTAAGGTAACTCCTGCCCTTCAGCCCTTCTGTGTGTCCAGGCTACCGAAGAGCTAGTTTCCCTTGTCAATGCTGTGTTCGCTTCTGAAGTTTTGTGACCAAACTGTACTCTTTGCTGTTCCTCACGGTTCTCTTTTTTGGTCGCTCATGGTTTAAAGGCATTTTTGGTAACCTGTAGTTGAGGAGTCCCATATCTGAGGACTGGCTTCCCAGAGAAAGCGTACTTACTCTCCTGTTCTCTGGGAATATCAGGAATCAGTCCTCACAACTCTCCCTCCTCCGCGTGGAGTTGCTTTCCTTTTTGCCATCTTGAGCTATGTCATCATACTGAGGCAAGAAGGTATTCTTGGGTGGGAAGGTGATCACACATGTGTGGTGGATCTCCCAAAGGCTTTCTTTGAAAGCTGGGGAGAGGTTATGATGTGGGCTCCATCGGTGCTATCACCCATATGTGAGGGCTGATTCCTGCTGTTCCCAGAGAACCTCTGCTACAGGTGAGTAACTATGCTGAACTGACTTGTTATTTGACATTGGGGTACTGGGGGGTGCCACTTCTTAGTCTTCCTATTTAGGTGGATCTATCATGGTGTTTTACTCAAAGAAACATACATTGTCAGTTGGAATAAAACTGGAATATAGTTATTACATAAAGGACAGGATGCCTATTCAGTAACTGAAACATGTTTACATTTATTTAGAAAGCCGAATGTTCCATAATTGTTCAATATGTCTCATTGAAGGACTGGGCTGGTGTAAGGGTACTTGATGCCCTAAGTGAACATTTAACCTTACACGATTCCCCCTCCCTGAGATTTTGATAATTTAACTCAGCAGTCATGATCATTCCATACCACCCCTCACACAGCAATTTTATAATAATGCATAATTGGACATCACACTTTTAAATATTAAACTATGCTTTGTATGTATGTGTGTGCCAACTCTCCCTGCAGGTAAAAGAATGTGCTGATTGCTCTTTGATTTTGTGTGGCTGACAGCTTCTATTGTTTTGCTTTGACTTTTGGACTGGCCTGGTAGATGGGTATAATGTGCAAGTGTTTGTGTGTGTGGGGCCATCTGTATGAGTGTGATTGGGGTGTGAGTGTTGGTAGTGTGTGTGTGTGTGTATGTGAGTGTGTGTATCATGAGTGTGTGTGCCCAGGGTGTGTGAGGTGTGGGTATGAGTATTGGCAGTGTGTGTTGGGGGTGGTGTGTATGTGTATGTATGCGAATGTGTGCATCATGAGTGTATGTGTAGGGAGCCCTGTGTGACCTGGATTGACATAAGAAATGCCATGCTGGGTCAGACCAAGTCCATCATGCCCAGTATCCTCTTTCCAACAGTGACCAATCCAGGTCACAAGTACCTGGCAGGTTTCCAAAAAGGCACACAGGCTCCAAAATGCTTGTCCGGGGGTAAGCAGTGGATTTCCCGGGTCCTCTTTAATAATGTTATATGGACCTTTACTTCAGGAACTTATCCAACCCTTTTTTAAACCCAGCTACACTAAAAGCTTTTACTACATCCTCCAGTAATGAATTCCAGAGTTTCATTACGTGTTGAGTAAAAAAATATTTTCTCTTATTAGTCTTACATGGGTTACCATGTAGCTTCATTATGTGTCCTCTAGTCTTTCTACTTTTAGATGGCATAAACAACCAATCTACGTTTACCCGTTCCACTTCATTCATTAATTTAAGACATCTATCATATTCCCCTCAGCCGTCTCTTTTCCAAGTTGAAGAGCCCCAGCCTTTTAAGCCTCTCCTCATAGGGGTATCTTTCCATCCCCTTTAGTATTTTTGTAGCTCTTCTCTGTACCTTTTCTAATTCTGCTATATCCTTTTTAAGATATGGTGAGCAAAATTGCACACAATATTCAAGATATGGTTGTACCATGGAACAAGACTGAGGCATTATAATACGCTTGGTTTTATTCTCCATTCCTTTCCTTATGATTCCTAGCATTCTATTTGCTTGATTGGCTGCCGCTGCACACTAGGAGGAGGGTTTCAATATATTATCCATTATGACACCTAAATCTCTTTCCTGGATGGTGGTTTCTAAAATGGTAACTTGCATTGTGTAACCATAGTTTGGGCTGTTCTTTCCTAGGTGCATAACTTTGCACTTGTCCACATTAAATTTCATCTGCCATTTGGACATCCAATTTATCAAGGTCCTCTTGCAATTTTTCACAATCCTCTTGCATTCTAATAGCTTTGAATAATTAATTGTGCCATCTGAAAATTTGATCACCTCACTCATTATTGGTATTTCCAGGACATTTATATATAGGTTAAAAAGCAGCAGGCCCAGCAAAGATCCCTGGGGTACTCCACTATTCACCTTTATCCATTGAGAAAATTGGCTATTTAGCCCTACTCTCTGCTTTCTATCTTTTAACCAGTTCCTGATCCACAATAGTACACTCTCTCCAATCCCATGACTTTTTAATTTTTCCAAGAGTCTCTCATGAGGGACCTTGTCAAAGGCTTTCTGAAAACCCAGATACACTATATCAATCGGCTCACCTTTGTCTTCTTGTTTATTCACATCTTCAAAAAAAGATAACAGATTAGTAAGACAAGATTTTCCTTGGCTAAATCCATGTTGGCTTTCTCTCATTAAACCATGACTATCCACATGTTCAGTAATTTTATTCTTTATAATGGTTCCTACCATTTTTTCCAGTACTGACGTTAAGCTCACTGGTCTATAGTTTCCTGGTTCACCTCTAGAATCTTTTTAAAAAATTGGCATTATACTGACCATTCAACAATCTTTCAGTACTACAGATGATTTTAATGATAGTTCACAGATTACTAATAGTAGGTCTACAGTCTCATATTTCAGTTCTCTTAACTCCCTCAGATGTATACCATCCAATCCAGGTGATTTGCTACTCTTCAGTTTATCAAATAGTTGTAATACATCTTCCCGGTTTATCGATATTTCTTTTAATTCTTCTGATATATCACCTTTATATTCCATTTCAGGCATGGGCAACTTCCCTACTATATTCTTTAGTAAGGACCAAAGCAAAGGATTCATTCAGTCTCTCCACTTTGGCCTTCACTTAGCGCCCCTTTTACCACTCTGTCATCAAATGATCCAACCGACTCTCTCACAGGATGCTGGGTTTGATGGGATTGGAAACAGGAAACAGGGTTTTATGGACCTTGGTCTGATCCAGTATGGCATATCTTATGTTCTTATGTGTTGGGTGACTCTATGTGTGTACATGGATGTTCATGTGTGTATGTGTTCATGCATATGTCAGTGAGCTTTGCGTATGCATGTGTCTGTATGTGTGTGTGCATTTGTGTGTGGATTTGTTGAGGGCTATATGTGTGCACATGTATCGGGGGCTCTGTGCATCTGTTGGGGGCAATTTCTCCAGATTAGTTTTGTAAATTCAGTGACAGTTATAAACCTTACTCCTAAGCCAGAGTATGTGGAATATGATCTGTCTCTCAAATTTACTGCTAATGCTCACCAATGGGGGCTGTGTGTGTGTGTGTGTGTGTGCATGTGTTTAGGGGTATGAATGTATGCAAAGCCTTTGATACTGTTCCTGATAGGAGGCTTATCAATAAACTCAGCAGCTTGGGGATGGGTCCCAAGATGGTGAATTGGATCAGAAATTGGTTGACTGACAGACAACAGCGTGTGACAGTAAACGGAACCCACTCGGATGAAAGGAAGATGATTAGCGGTGTGCCTCAGGGTTCAGTCTTGGGACCGGTACTGTTCAATATATTCATACGTGATATTGCCGAAGGGCTGAATGGAAACGTCTGTCTTTTTGCAGATGACACCAAAATTTGCAACAGAGTGGACTCCCCTCAGGGAGTGGAGAACATGAGGAAAGATCTACAAAAGCTGGAAGAATGGTCTAATGCTTGTCAGTTAAGATTTAATGTGAAGAAGTGCACTATCATGCACTTGGGAAGCAGAAATCCAAGGGAATTGTATGTGATAGGGGGTGAGAGATTGATGTGCATGGACCAGGATAAAGACCTTGGTGTGATTGCTTCTGATGATCTCAAGGTGGCGAAACAGTGTGACAAGGCGGTGGCAAAAGCCAGAAGGATGCTGGTTTCCATACAGAGAGGCATTACCAGCAGAAAGGAAGAGGTACTAATGCCACTGTACAAGTCGCTGGTGAGGCCTCACTTGGAATATTGTGTTCAGTTTTGGGGACTATCTCACAAAGGATATAAAAAGGCTGGAAGCGGTTCAGAGGAAGGTGACCAAAATGATTTGGAGTCTGCATCATAATGAAAAGAGACTTGAAGACCTAAATATGTACACTTGGGAGGAGAGGAGGGGCAGAGGAGATGTGATTCAGACCTTTAAATACTTAAATAGTATTAATGGACAAACAAACCTCTTCCAAAGATGGGGAAGCTGTAATACTAGAGGGCATAGCATGAAGCTGCAAGGGGGTAAACGAAAGGCAATGTCAGGAAATACTTTCTCACTGAAAGGGTGGTGGATGCTTGGAATGCCCTCCCGATGGAAGTCGTGGGGGCAAACACAGTGACAGAATTCAAAATGGCATGGGGCAGACATAGTGGATCCCTTTATAGCAACAGGATAAAATCAAAATAAGCATAACTACTATCTCTTATATCTGTACAAATAGGGGTGACCTACACGGAGCGGTGGGTACACCCCTAAACAAAGGCATGGGAAGAAGTGACCTGCATGGATCGGCAAGTGCACCTACTCTTACTGCCTTGCTGGTCAGACTAGATGGACCATACTGGTCTTTATCTGCCATCATATACTATGTTA
Source organism: Ichthyophis bannanicus (assembly GCA_033557465.1). Taxonomy (NCBI): domain Eukaryota; kingdom Metazoa; phylum Chordata; class Amphibia; order Gymnophiona; family Ichthyophiidae; genus Ichthyophis; species Ichthyophis bannanicus. The sequence continues at coordinate 1,072,745,240 of CM066033.1, forward strand.
CTATGTATGCATGTGTGCATGCTCGTGTGCTGGGGGCTGTATGTGCACATGTCTCAGGAGGTGTGTATGTATGTGTGTGTGAGCACACACGTCTTTTGGGGCTTCTGTGTGTGCATGCATGCATGTGTGTGTGAGTTGGGGGCTGTGTGCACTTGTGCATGTCAGGGTCTGCAGCTGCATGTGTGTGTTGTGGGACTCTGTGTATGTGCACTCTCCCCTATCTTCCTGTATCCACTCCTTGTCCCTTCCATTCTCTTTCACTATTATCCCATCCTACTATACCACTACCCTTCACTCTCTCTCTTCCCTCCTTTCCCTGCTACTCAGCCTTGCACCCTCTCCATTCCTGCCATTGGCCTTTCTCTCCCTTTCTCCCTTCTCTTCTCCCTTAATGCACTTACTGCCTCTTCTCCTTTTCTCCTCTAAACTTATCCTTTCCCTTATTTTAACATTTTTTATTTAACAGTTTTTTTATACTGCTTTATCATTTCAGTCACAGCAGTTTACATTTTAACTTAAGCTTGGTAATGTACATTAAACAGGGACATTGATAATTTATGTCCTGCCCCTTTCTTTCCTCCTAACCTGACTTCTTCCCTTGGGTTCCACCCTTTACCCTCCATTCCCATAGTTTCCGCCTCTTTACCCACCCCTTCCTTCATTGTGCTGCTCCTCTCACTTCATTGGCAGGACCCAACCCTGTCCTACCATACATCTCCAACGGCGGGAAGAACTAAGGAGGATGCTGGAGAGCGAGGAGGTAAGCCCCTCCCTCACTCCTCTCCACCACCAATCCGGCGCCCTCCTCTCTCCAGCAGTGGGACATTTAAAATTTAAAAACTGCTCTGCTGAACCCTGTGAGATCTCCGATGGTGGGAAGAACTGAGGAGGATGCCAGAGAGCGAGGCGGTAAGCATCTCCCTTGCTCCTCTCCACCACCAATCCTGTGTCCTCCTCTCGTCAGTAGCGGGATACTTTAAATTTAAAAACTGCTCTATTGAGCCCTGTGAAATTTCCGACTGTGGAAAGAACTGACGAGAACACCGGAGAGCAAGGAGGTAAGCCCCTCCCTCGCCCCTCTCCACCACCAATCCAACATCCCCTCTTGCCGGCAATGGGACGCTTAAATTTAAAAACTGTTCTGTTGAGCCCTGTGAGATCTCCAGTGGCGGGAATAACTGAGGAAGACACCAGAGAATGAGGAGGTAAGCCCCTCCCTCTCTCCTCTCCACCACCAATCTGGTGCCCCCCCCTCTTGCTGGCAGTGGGACACTTTAAATTTTAAACCTGCTCTGCTGAGCCATTTGAGATCTCCAGTGGTGGGACGATCTGAGGAGGATTCCAGAGAGTGAGGAGGTAAGCCTCTCCCTTGCTCCTCTCCACCACCAATCTGGCGCCCCACTCTCACCGGCAGCGGGATTTAACTTCCTCATCATACAGGGCATGCCCGCTCCTGGTGGGCCTCACTAATGGGCCCTTTGGCATGGCCCTTAGGCGGGGACTGGAGCAGCGCCACCACTCCTACTTAAAGCCAACTCAGCCAAACTGGCCATGATCATCAACCAGCCCATAAAACCAGCTCAAACAGAAGGACAATTGTCATGCTCCAACTATACACCCTCCTTTACTCTCTACTTACCCTACTCATCCTCACCACCACCATAAGCTCTCTCCTACATCTCTCCCCAACCCCCCATTGCTCCTTCCTCCCCCAACTACAACCTATAGAATCTCCCTCTCCACCCCATCCCCAAGATATGCATCTACCTCCCTCCGTGCACACGCAACACACAGTTCTTCATCACCATTCCATTAAGCAAGAACCCACTTACCCACACAAACAAACCATTCAAGACAACTCAAATGTGTACTGATTATCAAATGCTCTGCAAAGAACAAAGTCACCACCATACAAGATCTCATCATGCAAAACCTGGATGTCCTATGCATCACTGAATCCTGGCCCTCTGAAATAGACAGTCCTCCTGAATCAAATTAGACCCCCTCCAACTACAGTCTTTTCCACTGCCCACGCACCTACCAAAAAGAAGGGGGCGTCCTCATTCTTGCAAAAACAATTCCGAACTTCTACAAATTAGCCGCGGAAAACACCCCAACCTTGGACACACTCACCGTTTCCAATAAACAACTGACCATCTGCCTAGCCTAAAGCTCCCCATCTGCCCCAACCAATGACCTCTCCAACCTACTCCATACCACCATTGAAAAACAAGGACTTCATCCTACTGAGAGACCTCAATCTCCAATCAGTTCATATGAAACAAGCAACAGCCTTCATGGAAGCCATGGCAGCAATGGTCTTCTCATAAATCATAAACTTTCCTACTCACAACAAAGGCAACATCCTCAACCTCATCTTCATAAGCAACAACCTCATCCATATTGACCCATCCCCACCAATCCAGATCCTCCCCATACCTTGGTACAACCACAGCCTAATAAGCTTTCATCTTCCCATCAGTGCATCTCAAAAACAAATCCCATCTCCTAAACAACACACGAGATGCTTCAAGCAATTTGACAGAGAATCCTTTCTTTCCCACATCTCTCCAATTATCCACCGACATACTGGACCTGGATACAACCATGACCTCCTGAAAACAAACCTCAGCAAAATGGCCTCAACCTCGACCCACCTACAGTCCCCAGTACATAAACAGACACCTTGGGTACACCCCAGACCTTCAAAAACTCAAATCACAACTCCAAAGACAAGAACACAAATGGAGGAAATCTTACCTACCCTTAGACCAATACTGTTACATGGCCCTACTAAGGGAATATAACCATGCTACAAATCATTCCAAGCAAAGCTACCACACTAAGCTAATTCAAAGAGCACTCAACTGACTAAGAGAGCTATTCACCCTTGTAAAAGAGCTCATGAAACCCTCTTGCAATGACACCTCCAATGGCTCCATCACCCCACAACAGCTGGCTGACTATTACTCCATTCATCATCCCCAACCCACATCCCAAACAAGTCTACCACCCGAAATGATCCCCCCCCCAGTTCACTCATGGACCATCTTTGACTACATCACAAGTGAAAACATAGAAAGCACCATGTCATCTCTGAACACTACAACATCCCCCTTGGATCCTTGCCCGGTGAGCAGGATCAAAGCCACTAAGTCTGAACTCTCCCCATTCCTCACCAAACTCACACAAAACTCCCTACAGCATGGAGAAATCCCAACCTGATTAAAAACATCCTCAATCCACCCTTTACTAAAAGAAACCCCACCTAGACCCCACTGCCCCCTCACCCTGCAGACCCATAGCTAACCTACCATTCATAGCCAAAGTAATCGAGAAGACCATCCAATGTCAACTGCAAGAATACCTCTTCACCCATGCCCTACTTGACCTGCAACAACATGGATTCTGGCCCCAGAATGGAGTGGAAACTCTCTTAACCTCCCTCATGAACAACCTCATAAAAGGAATTCAAAACACTAACCAAGGTTTCATACTCATATTCCTCAATATCTCAGAAGCCTTCAACACCATTAACCATAACATCCTTCTACAATGCTTACAGGCAATAGGAATCCAAGGTGCATACTGAAATGGTTACAAGTCTACCTGCACAGTAGGATCCAATGGATAAGGATTGGATCGATGTCATTAACACCCTACCCCCAGACTTAAGGTGTCCCCCAAGGATCTACCCTCTGAGCATTTACATGCAAACACTATGCTCAATCATGCAATCACACAACACAAACTATCATATCTGTGCTGATGACATCATGCTATATGTACCATTCAACCTAAACAAACCTTCATACAAAGAGCTACAACATTGCTTCACAGATGTCTCTCAATAGCTGACCACAAACCACCTATCCATAAACCTCAAGAAAACCAAATCCTTATTCATCTCGAATTACGAATCATTCACCTACCCACATCCATCACCTCAACCACACAGAAATCCAAGTCTGACCTGAAGTAAAATACCTGGGAATCATCCTAGACCATCACCTCACTCTGAAGACACAGATAATGAACACAGCAAGATCAATTAACTTCAAAATCCAAACTCTCCAGCCCCTCCACCCTCTCCTCGCTCCATCAGACTTCTGCTCCACCTTACAGGCTCTCATCTTGCCACACATCGACTACTGTAACTCCATCTACCATGGATTACCACAATCAACACTCCTCCCTCTGCAAACAGCCCTCCACATGGCAGCTCGGATCATTCAAGTGCCTCCAGATATGATCACATCACCCCTGTCCTCAAACACTTGCACTGGCTGCCATTACAGAGCAGAATACAATACAAAATCCTCTTGATGATATTCAAAACGTTCAACCACTAATCATTCCCCTACCTTCAAACCCTCATTGGACTACCCAGGACAAACCAACCACAAAGATACTCCACAAGGAACACCCTAGCCACCCCCCAAGCAATAACAGGAAGCACTCAGCAAAGATGTGCCAGATCCTTTGAGCTCTATGCTCTCACATCCTGGAACTCCCTCCCTGACCCAATAAGAAACACCAAAGACCCTCTCATGTTCCGCAAACTCCTCAAAACACAACTGTTCACCCTGCACTTCGGCCCCACCTCCACTTAACTCCCCCTCCCCCCAAACCAACCCCACCCACAACAAAGAACTTTGGGGGTCATTCTGAGCAGCATTTAGTGGGGATGTACGTCCAATTAGGATGCACATCCTCGCTAAATGCATTGGACTGATGCTGGATCCAGAGTTCCCTGCACATAAAGGGGAGATGTACGGGGAGCTCTGGATGGGGGCGGGAGGGGAAGGGCTGGAGGAGGAAACATAGAAAAATGACGACAGAAAAAGACCACATGGCCTATCTAGTCTATCCTTCCATATCAACAAGTACAACAGTCTCCTTTTTCCTTTAGAGATCCTCTGTGTTTGTCCCATGCTTTTTTGAATTCAGATACTGTCCTCATCTCTACCACCTCCACTGGGAAACTATTCCATGGATCCACCACTCTTTCCATAAAGAAATATTTCCGCATATCTCTCCTGAATCTATCCCCTTTCACCCTCATCCCATGTCCCCTCATAGCAGAACTTGCTTTCAATCGAAAGAGGCTCTCTCCCTGTACATTTATGCCACTGAGGTATTTAAACATCTCGATCATATCACCTCTATCCCGCTTTTCCTCTAAGGTGTACATATTAAGATCCTTAAGTCTGTCCTCATATGCTTTATAATGAAGAACACTAACCATTTTAGTACCACCCTCTGCACCGACTCCATCCTGTTTATATCCTTTTGAAGGTGCAGTCTCCAGAATTGCACACTATACTCCAAATGAGGTTGCACCAAAGACTTATACAGGAGGAGTGAGGGCATGGCAGAGGCGGGGTGCTCAACCCGGATGTACAGGGCTGATTCCGTCACGGCTCTCAGAGGTGGAATAAGTACCCCCCCCCCCCAACATCGGTGCCCAGCCTGATCAGAACCCAAGACACAGGTGATCAGGACAGGGGGTTCCCTGCAGCCCGAACCAAGTCTTGGAAGGCCCGATTGGGGGTTGGGCAGCAGGGAACAAGAAATTTGTTGCGGTGAGGGCAATTGGGGCTCTGGCATGGATGTATAGCCCCAACGTGATCAGAATCGGTTGCAAATCTGGCCCGTTCATATTCTGGACGTTCGGACGGGCCGGACATGCACCGAGCGGAATTGGCCTCATTATAAATAGCTACTGTTCTTTGTAAACTTTGTTTAACCCATTCAAAGTTCTATGTACACCACTTTGACCTCTGTGAAAAGCGGTATAAACTTTAGCCAAATAAATAAATAAATCTCCCTGCCATGCCGAAGCCACTTCCTTCCCTCCTGCCACCCTTCTCCAGTCCAAGTCACTAGGAATACTCTATGACCCATTTTGCTCCCCTACAACTGTTTTACTGTGATTATTACTAATTCTCATTGTTTAAACTCCCAATGTAACCCACATATTCCGTGTAAAACTGTTTTAAGAATCCAAGTTTGATCTCCCTGTTCTATGTAAACTTGCAATTGAGTTTAATATAAACCACTTTGAATTTATGATAAGATGGTATAAAAACCCTATTAAATAAATAACTAAATAATGTTTATTTTTACACCATAGTAAATGACTAAAATGTACATATTAAGGGTGCCATAGTACTTCGTTCTCAAGCTAGTATACTCAAAGATAACAAAGAAGTGGGTGGTGGTGTGGGTACTATCCACTGTGAAGATTAAATAATCTCTTTCTGCTTTTCTTTTTTTGCCTTTCAAAACTTCCAGCGTCAGGTATCACCAAGCAAGATGCTGCGACTCCAACACCTAAGATGGGCTCACAGACCCTACGGACATTCAGCTACTGCAAAACAGATTGGGTTAGTAAAAATATGTGTGCATGTTCTCACAGAACCTGAGAAAATCACACATTCACTTTGTTTTTTTAAAAAAATCTGTTTATGCCACTCCGATAATCACTCCATAACTGGTGGGATAGCAGACCAGATGTCTCTAAGTGGCATAATACAAGTTCCTACCTCTAATCTTAAAAAAAACCTACCTTTTGAACTTGTCATCTGTAAAATTTGTCCCAAGGGTTTGATGCTTAAAATCTACAAATGAAATGCTAATCTAATTTAATGCTCTTGCGAAAGCTCTAATGAGATAGTTTTTTGATAGAGAGAAGAATCACGTTCTGAAAAACAAATATTTTTTGGCACTTAACCCTTTACCCCTGAAAGGAACTGGGCATTCCCACCAGGCAGTATTTGCAATTGTTAAAGGCATGTTTTCTTCAGCTTCTATCACAGAACATGTGTGCCTCTGTGAATGTGTATACCACAGGAAAAAAATCTATTTGCCTTGGTTTCCTTATCAGAACACCAGTTCCAAAAGTCCTTTGTGACAGGAATTTAAAAACAGGTGTTTTAAAAAACTCGTCCCCCCCCCCACTGTACATAAAAAGGAAGCCCACCTGAAAACATTTCTTATACCCCCCCCCCCCCAAAAAAAAAACCAAACCCAGTGGTGTGGTTTGCATTAGTAAGTTTGTAAATATTCTCCAGAGCAGGGTTACATTTTCCATCTTATTATCTGGCTTCAAGAGGCAGAAAGATGTGGGGCCACATCTTGCATTGCTAGCTTAAAGTCACTGGAAATTTATATGTAATATCCTAAAAGTCTGGTTCTCATTGTAGGCGATATCCCTCTAGAATTTGTCCATTAACAATATTTCTGATTTACGATGAGAAGCTCTTTTAAGAGGGTAATACATCTTCTGGGATCTGAGACATTGCAGTGGGTATTAAATGTACATCGTGTTCTGGAATTATTTTCTGTTTTTATCATTACCCGTAAAACCATTCTCCTTACCATCCAGTTTCTATCAGGGAGCCATCTTTGCATGGTCACTGCTGTGCCTGTGTAAATGGAATTTGGCTACTTTTTGGGATATGTCAGGGATTTGTGACCTGGACTGGTCACTGCTGGAAGCAGGATACTGGGCTTAATGGACGTTTGGTCTGACCCAGTATGGCAGTTCCTAAGCTCTTATGACAAGTGCCCCAGGTCCTGTAAAAGGCTTAGGTGGGTATGTCTTGCCATGAAAGGCCTCAGCTGAATATTGTACTGTTTTTTTCTTGAATGCCAGCATCACAGTGTGTGTATGAGTGTGTCTGGTTGCATGTAGTACTCATGTGACAGCATGCTACTTTGCTTGTGTCATACATACAGTATGTGGAGTGCAGTAGTGGCCTAGTGGTTGGGGCAAGGTACTTCAGGCCAGAAGGTTGGGGGCTCAAATCCCACTAGAGGACAGCAACCTTGGGCCAGAAGGACTGGGGTTTCTAGTCCCACAGGTGCTCCTTGTGGTCTTGGGCAAGCCACTTAACCCTCCATAGCCCATTTTCCCTGTAAAAATAGTTATCTCCAAGTTATAATGCCCTGTTCAATGTAATTTCAGTTTGTTCAATGCAAACTGCACTGATGCAGAATAGCACAGTATATAAGAGAATGTAAATAAATGTGTCCAGCGTAGCTGCTCCATGCTTATGCTGATAGTCAGAGATACAAGGTAGAGGTAGTTCTGTTATAATATGATTGCCATGTGTTACTATTTGGGGAGTGAGGGTCATTCAGCTATTTGGAGCCTTGCTTCTTGTGTTTGAGCAGTTGCTTTTGCTAGCTTTTCTTGCAGTCTTTAACACAATCTGATATCATTGATTACACTATCCGGGCTTTCAATAATACTCTAATTACAGTTGTCTCTCTGTTAATGTCCCTGTTGCTATTTCCTGTCTGACCTTTTCTTTTCATTTGTTCTTTTTTTCCCTTTCTTTGTAGATGCTAAAAGGTTTGACTCTTATATATTGCTTCTGTTGCAGTCATGCAATGGCGTGCTCTTTATGTGGAGGGGAATTTTAGAAGGGACGTCCAAGTGCAATCTGGGATGTCTAAGCCAGAGCGTCGGAAAATAAGTAGGCATGTTCAGGTGCAGACTTGATTTCACAGACAGGAATGTGCCCAATATGGGGGTCTGCAGGGGTGTCTACACAGATATTCCCAGAAGCGTGTTTGCAAACCCGGAATCTAACATAGGCTAATAGTTAGAGGAGGGGCAAAGGAACAGGGTGGCCAGGGCTTAAGTCCCACTGCTGCTATTGTTGATATTGGGCCCCAGTGGAACTGCCATACCCTGATGTGTAGGATTGATTGTGGGAACAAAAGGATTGTTTGTTATCCAAATGGCCTGTGATTTCTCTGGATCCAAATTGAGGTGCTGTGTAGAAAGCCAAGTGGCAACTGAGTCTAGACAACTATTGATAAAAGACAGGTCAGGGGACGCTGGAGTGGGAGAAAATTGTAATAGAAGTATATCATCAATGTAACAGAAACAAGTGACCCCATGATCTTGTATAAGACTTAGAAAAGATAAAATAAAAATACTAAGAGATAGAGGGAGGATCAATCCCTGCGGAACTCCGTATGCAAAAATTCCTTTATAAAATTACCTCATATATGCTTTATCTGTTTATCATGTGATCTTTCATCTGTAATGCCCCATGTCCAATAACCTTGCTGGGCATTCCTGGGTCCAGGACTAGCCTGGTAGCAGTGCCCCTTAGGGCTCTTCAGTGGCCCCTGAATACTTAGTGCCTGGTGCCTCCACCTGGGGATGAAGGGTGTTAGGAGATGGGATTTCCTAACCCAATAGGAAATGTAACTGTGAGCAGAGGTGGCTGGCAAGTTTACAAGTTTTATTTAATTATATGACTGTATGTTCATAAAGTACCAAGAACCCCCTGCCTGTGTGTAACCTCCTGCCTGTGTGTAACCCTCTGTCTGTGTGCAACCCTCTGTCTGTGTGTAACCCCCTGCCTGTGTGTAACCCCCTGCCTGTGTGTAACCCGCTGCCTGTGTATAGTCCTTGTAGCTCTTCCACTTGCTGCTTAGCAGACAGTGGTCATAACCATCCAAGCACACTGCTATGTCCCAGTCTCTACTCTTGGGAAAATTCAGTGTTTTTTTTTTTAACGGGACAAGAATACATTGGGAGGCCTATGACCCATTCCACTCATTCCTCTTCCCTTCTCAAAATAGCTGAGTCCAAGCTAAATAAGTAGTGATGCCCCCTCCTGATTACCTTCACCCCCTTTCGCTACTCTCCTTACTAACCTTTTCTCCCATCCTTCTCCCCCATCTCTACCCTCTCATTCCCCCTTCTCCTTCTTTGTCCTCCCATAGTTTTCACTACTTTTATTATTCTTTGCCCATTTAGAAGCCTTACCATTGTAAATCGCTTTATGAATCGCTGAACAGTGGTACAGCAAAGATGCAGAAAAAAATAAATAAATGTGTGTTCTAAACCAGGCATCTCAATTCCAGTCCTGGAGGGCCGCAAACCAGTCAGGTTTTCAGGATGTCTCTAATGAATATGCACGAGGTATACTTGCATGCACTGCCCCCGTTGTATTTAAATTTATCTCATGCATATTCATTAGGGACATTCTGAAAATCTGACTGGTTTGCAGCCCTCCAGGACTGGAATTGGAGACCCCTGTTCTAAACCAAAGAGTTGACATAAAGAACTTTAGGGACACTGATAGGAAAAATACCAATGGAAGAGACAACAAAAACAGAACTATATTACAAGCAGTTAACTCCTTTACACTTCTCTCAAAGTATGTTACATTACAACAATTCATTCTTAGTACTCCTTCCCTGGTACTGGGATTTTCCTCCAAGCTTCTCCTTGCAATTACTCTGCGAGGAAACCCTCTTCCTGCTCTAGTAATTGTTCTCAGTGTGCCTTCAGATGATAGCTGTGAAGGTGTAGGTCCCTGATACGGCTCCATGTTCATTCCTGGCTCTGGTGTCACTGGTTTCTGATGGATCCTTGTGGTTCCTTTCATCCTTGAAGTAGATGGCTCCCCAAAGTAGCTAGTTCTCTTCCTTCTTCCCTTCCACTGGCTGCACTGCTCTCTTCTTGAACTACTGCGGGTGCTGGCAGATTTTGCACAGTCACGGAGGAATGGTGGTGTAGGCTTCAACCTAAAACACTTTCCAACCCTGCTGCTCTCTTCTTCTGCAACTTTGGCCTTGTGGCTCCCTCCAGACGAAATGAGGACTTGGGAATGGCCGCAGCCTTCTGCCCCTCTGGGGAAGACTCCTCTACTTTCTCCATGGTACAGTTCTGGCTGCCAAAGACACCTACCCCTAAGTATTGATGCCTTTATTCCCTCCTCATGACTGTCTGCTAAAGAAAAGGTACGGCCTTTGGGAGTGGTTTATATACAAGCTGGATTTTCCCTCCCAGAGGAGTCTCCTCCTATCATGAAGTAAGTGGGACAGAAATAATCTCCCCTGTTCTGGAGTATTATCAGTTTATCTCCATGTTACATTGTAGTAATTTAGTAGGGTCACAGGAGCTCTCTGTTGCTCAAAGCAGTGACATCCAAGGGGTCTCTACCCTTCTAAACAGTTGGAGTGTTAATTCCCATGTATCATAACTTTTCAAGTAAAATAATCTTCTACGTATTTGTACAAGATTTCACATAGACATTTGCATAATTTGGGATACTAATCCCCATCTGGTATTACCATTTAGATACGGAAAAACCTCTTGTTTTTCCTTTGTTCCATAACAGTTATCTTCCCACTTTTTCCTTATTATGCTTATGTGAAGACGTAGTGCACGTGCACCAGTAGATAGCATGAGTCACAGAGAAGGTAGGTCTCTCATATCTGAGCCAGCTATCACCTCTGTTCTACTGTTGGGTCCCAAAGCTTTTGCCTATGTCCTTAGGTCCTTCCCTCTTGGAGGAATGATGATCCACTGTATCTCAGCTACTGGGTTCCATTCTGCCTGGGGCTGTTACTTTACTGTCTCTCAGTCACTGGGGTCCACTATTCCTGTGGGGGAGGGGCTGATTCTTCACTATTCATACCTCTTAGTTGCTGGGGTGCACCACGTCACCATCTCTGTGCCACTAGATCCTGTTCCTAGGCCTAGACTCTGCTGGTACACTGAAGTCCCAATTTATTTATTTATTTATTTATTTTATTTTATTAACAATTCTTATATACCGCACTATTAGACATCAGCGCGGTTTACATTGAACAGAAAACATCCGACAGTTTACATATGTCTGGTCATTACATTTAACAGGAAGAATAACTTGGCGAAATAGGGAAACTAAATACAATGCAGGGTTATCTGATAAAGGATATCCTGGTTAACTATATACAATAGTGGTACAATAGTATATGGAACAACTAGTTATTTACATTGTGAAGTTGGTCTGTTGCGGGAGTCTATCTGGTTTGACCACTTCTGCTATTCACCAATGTGCCTTCCTCACTGAGAGGGGCTTCCATTGCCAGCAACTATGGTTGTGAAGTAGCCTAGTGGTTAAAGCAGTGTAATGTGAACCAGGGAATGTAGGATTCAAATTCCACTGCTATTTCTTGTGAGCTTAGGCATGTCACCGTAAGGTTTCTGGGGATAAGGAAATAGCTATGTGAGTTAATACTGAAAAGACATGTACTAAACCCAACAAAAAGCAAATGGCCAATTTGCTCACTGCTTTTATCTTTAGTAATTCCTGCTCTCAGTGATGCATTTCAACTTTTCTCAACTTGGAGTAACCTCTCTTTCTTCAGCCACAATGCCAAGAGACAGGCAGGAAGCTGCAGAGGGAAAGTCCTCCTACCATAGGCTTTTCTTTTCTGCCGAAACCAGCAAGCCAGACTTTCAACCATGCACCTATCATTTGGGGTGGGAGTCTACCTGCCTAGTGGTGAATGCTTTGTCTTATTTACCACAAACTATATTTCCTTCTGTTCCAGCCTAAAGGTTATGTTACTGCTTAGATGTGTAATAAGATGGATTTTTTAAATTGATCATTAAGAGTCACAAATTAGCCTTTCTCACTCTTATGTCTGTCCCTCTAATCTGAAACTTCCTACATGCTCATGCCACATGTCTGTAGGAATCTGCAAGTCTTCCCTTTTGTTTGAAGTTAATTTCAGCTAAAGAATGCTCTCTAACTCCCCAAACCTGAGGGGGATGGGTGGAGGGAGGTTTCATATCTTTATCTCAGAGCATGGTTCACATCATAATCTGCCAAATAGTTGGGTAATTTCTAATTAACTTTAATTTTATCTGAATTTTAATACTAGTAAAATGACTGCTATAAATTCTTTGCCCTTACTCAACTGCTTGTTATCCCAGTGCAAAATTATTAATGTGAGCATCCCTTCTACTGTGAATTTTTTTAAACACTGCACTGAAATCATTTTTAGTAGACGTCTAAAAGTCTCTTGGTTTAGTATGGATAATTCTTCTATTTTGGCCCAGCTTTTTACCTTAGTCACATAGGGCCCAATATTCAAAGGATTTATGCTCCTAACTTTGAGAGCTATGCTCCTAAATTGGTCTCTTTAAAACTTTACTAGGGCTGAGTGTCTTAAATTTTGCTTAAAATTTCACCAAACTCCTAAATTTAGAGCATAAAAAGTGGGTGGCAATGAGGGCGGATTTAGGGCGAAGAAAAAAGTTAGGAGCTTAGCAATGATTTATAGCACTAGACACCTAAAGTAGGCTCATAAATATAAGCAAATGAATGGCAGACCTAAATTTAGGAGCATAAATTTTAAGATCTTAAATTACAATGATGTGCAAAAGTCTTGCATAGGCTGCATGATCAAGCTATTGTCAGCTTTATTTTGACAATCTTTCCAAATTCTGTGGCAGAATCCTGGCTTACTATATATTTTTATGTTGCAAATTTAATTCGGCAGTCATTTATGCATATAAAATTACTTGTCTGTGAACTTTTGTATGACTGTCATGAGGAAATGATGTCCCAGTATGATCAACTGGATTCTGTGTCAAAGCGGGATTGAAATGAACCAATAGAATACTGTGCTTCCTCAGCCAATAGGAAATCATATTTGTTAGCCAATCAGTGCATGGTATTTTGGTGGCACACAGGGTTTGAATTTAATGTGGATCAACTGGTATGTATCGCATCCTGGCATGGTGAAGAGATCACATTTTTTATCAATGGAGGACAGGGTCCAGGTGGTGGTTTTACATGAAGAGGGATCATCCAGTCTGCAGATTGCAGCAAAGGCCGGCTGTAATCAGAGCATGATTGTCCACATTCTGCAGAAGCATAAGGAGATAGGAAATAAGCAGGACCAACATAGTAGTGGTCAGCCTAGAAAGTCAACCAAGAGGGACAACAGGATCTTGATAAGGACATTGCTTGGCAACCACAAGCTAACCTCCCCTGAGCTTCTGCAGGAATGGAAGGAGAAGTGTTCCATTGCAGTTTGCACTTCCATTGTGAGGGGACGATGCTTGGAGCATGGCATGAGGGGCTGTAAGGCACGGAGGAAACCGCTGCTAATGGTGGAACAGAGGAAGAGATACATTGAGTGGGCATTCAAGTACTCAAATTGGAGCAAGGCTGACTGGGAGAAAGTTCTGTTCAGTGACAAAAGCGTGTCCTGCATTCTGGGTGACCAGAGCAAAACCTATGCGAGAAGTATCCTCATGAAGAGTACAAACTAGAGTGCTTGAATATCCCAATGAAGCATCCAACCAAGGTCATGATCTGAGGATGCATGGCAGCCAGTGGTGTTGGAAGACTCCATATCACTGACAGGATGGTGAATGCAGTGAAATACATAGGAATTCTGCAGAAGTGCATGCTACCATCAGCTGAGCAACTGTTTCCTGGCAGATATTTCTTCCAGAATGACAATGCACCTTGCCACCAAGTGAAAACTGTCACCAACTAGAAGAAAATAAACGGAGTTCAGACCATCAACTGGCCAGCTCAGTCATCCGATCTCAACCTGATTGAGAATCTTTGGTACATGGTTATCAGTTGAGATCGCCAAGAAGTAGCCGTGGACCAAGCAAGAGCTGATTGAGTCACTGATTGCAGCCTGGAATCGCATCATAACGTGAGAACACCTCATCAAACTGGTCCACTCCATGCCAGACAGATGTCGTCTGGTGAGAAAGTTGTATATGCATATACTCATGACCAGATGTCCAAAATTTTGAAGAATATACCTGATTTAGGTCCTACTGATGCTATCACAGTAGGAGAAAAATGGACACAGTTACTTGATTTGTATAAAAAACAAACCAGAATGCAAGAAATGTTAAATAAAAATAAATAAATTACATTGTTCTTCTTTGACACAATACATATGTACGGGTATTTCCCCCAAAGGATTGTGAGTATTAAAGAACCAAAATTGTATAATGATGATGAATCATTTCTAACAAAATGGAATGGTATTTTGATGAAATGAACCTTAGATCTTATGATGTTGTTCGTTGAATCCCTTTCAACTACTGAGGCGGAAGTGTCGGTAGCTATTGATACATTAGAATCTGAATTGAAAGAAGGTCTTGATGAAGAGGTGTTTGTAAATAAAACAAAGGAATTGAAGGATCATGTTAATAAATATAAGGAATCCATTTGAGTCTCTAAGTTGAAAATGTTTTGATGTGATCAAGCTAATTATGATTCCAAATCCATTTTGCCGTGGATGAATAAAAATGATCATACTTCATGGAAAGAATATCAAGATTATACCTCCAATGACAATGACTGTAGTGGGGAGGAATTTCAGAGAGAGAGTATGGAGATGATTTTTTTAGATCAGCACAAATGGGAGGGCAGAGGGTGAGGGAGAGGCCGGTTCAGGGGTCATGAGCTGAGACAGGCCGATTTTGGCAACAGCTGGCGAAATCCCATCACCCGAGGCCATGCAAAAGATCAGCAATTATAAATCTCTCTTCTGCTGTGTTCTCCCCAGAGCAGGAGGTGATATTATATTTAGGGTTATCATTTGTACCCACAGTGAAACATCAGATTTTTGATTTGAGAGTGGCTCGATATGGCTTATTTTGGAAACTGGTGATTAAACTTTATGTGTCACTCTATTCCAATGGACTTTTCATTAGTGAGTTTGCCATCAAAATGGTTTCCGGTTGGTGTTCAAGACCCTTTAACAACAGCTTACTAGTGGTTGGTCTTACAGGAGGGTGAGTTCTGAACACACTGCTAAGACACTTATCCACTTGTCCACTCTTTAATCACCTCCCGTCTTGACTATTGCAACTTAATCCTTACTGGTTTCTCCCTGAATCATCTCTCTCCCCTTCAATCTGTTCAATACTCTGCTGCACAGCTAATCGTCCAACAGCCTCATAATGCTCATATTACTCCTCTTCTCAAGTCACTTTATTGGCTCCCTATACGTTTCTGCATCCAGTTCAAACTTCTCCTGCTGATCTATAAGTGCATTCACTCTGCAGCTCCTCACTACCTTTCCTTTCTTATCTCTCCCTACACCATTCCTTGGGAACTCAACTCTTCTGGAAAATTGCTTCTATCTGTGCCCTTCTCTTCTATTGCTAACTCCAGACTTTGTTCCTTTCACCTTGCTGCTCCTTATGCCTAGAACAAACTACTTGTACGTCAGGCGCATTCTCTGATCCTTTTCAAATCAAGGCTGAAAACTCACCTCTTCGCTGCTGCTTTCAGATCTTGACTCACCTGATCTCCTTTGTGTTTCCTTTGTGTTTGCCTCTTTTGTGTCTCTTTACCATTCCTCCTAGATATATCCCTATCTACACCTACTGTTTTGTCTGTCTTGAATAGATTGTAAGCTCTGATGAGCAGGGACTGTCTCTTTTTTTATTTTTATTAAGTTTTATTTATTTTAAAGAAACATACAAATTATAAACCATACATTGCAAAGAGGGCGGGAAAACTCCCAACCTCCACATTACAGGAATATCCAAAGAAATCACATGTATTAGCCCACATCCAGGAGAAGTACCATATCTAACGAGAAAACAAATCTGCCATCCCTAATCAGACCTGGTAACACCCCAACGAAGAGAAAGGAAACAAATGAAAAGCACAGTGATCAATCAAGCTAACAGGTCCTAACCTTTTCCCTCTAAAAAATCCACAAGTTGCGTGACCTCAAAAAAATGTAACGAGTACCTTGATAAATGATGTGGCACCGACAAGGAAATTTCAAATAGAACAGGGCGCCCAGGGCTAAAACACGAGGGCGAATTTCCAAAAAGGCCCTCCGCCTTCGCTGTGTAGCCCTTGAGACGTCAGGAAAAATCTGAATAGTGGAGCCACAAAACTTCTCAAGTTTTTTTTTGAAGTATGCGCGGAAAATTCTCTGTCTATCTAACTCTGAAGCTAACGTGACAAGTAATGTGGCCCTGGTGGAAATCTCATGTCTGTGCAGTGTTGCGTATGTCTTGTAGTGCTATACAAATGCTCAGTAGTAGTAGTAGTAGTAGAAGTAATAGAGTTGATTGAAAAGAAATTCTTACTCATTGGGTAGAACATGACATATGCTCAACATCAGGAGTTACAGAAATTATCAGCTTTTGACAACATTGTTATTCTGGAGACCGCACCTTCGAAAGGATATAAACAGGCTGGAGTCCATACAGAGGGTGGCTACTAAAATGGTTAGTGATCTTCATTATAAAGCAAATGAGGACAGACTTAAGGATCTTAATATGTACACCTTAGAGGAAAGGCGGGATAGAGGTGATATGATTGAGACGTTTAAATTCCTCCGTGGCATAAATGCACAGGGGGAGAGCCTCTTTCAATTGAAAGCAAGCTCTGCTACGAGGGGACATGGGATGAGGGTGAAAGGAGATAGATTCAGGAGTGATATGCAGAAATATTTCTTTACGGAAAGAGTGGTGGATCCGTGGAATAGTCTTCCAGTGGAGGTGGTAGAGATGAGGACAGTATCTTAAGTAAAAGAAGCATGGGACAAACACAGAGTATCTCTAAAGGAAAAAATGGGAATATAGTAGTGGTTGATATGGAAGGACAGACTAGATAGGCCATGTCGTCTTTTTCTGTCTTCATGTTTATGTGTTTCTATGTTTCTATAGAGCAGATAAGGGAGGGGTGGTGTTGTACAATCTAAAGTGCAGTATGATAGGAAGATTGACCATCAGTTGGGCGATTTTAAATATTATCGTCCTTTGCAAGTTGATCCCACTTACAATCTTCTTTTTACAGTGATTGGTGGTAAAGAGTGGTTTTGTACAGGGATAACTAACATCAAAAGAGAAAAATTTCTTGTTAATAAAACTCCCTTGATTCCTATCCTTTCGAAAGGGAGACTATGATAAAATGAGGAAAATAGTTAAGAAAAAACTAAAAGGAGCAGTTGCAAAGGTTAAAGACTTACATCAAGCTTGGGTGTTGTTGAAAAATACTATCTTGGAAGCCCAGACCAGCTGTATTCCATGCTTTAAGAAAAGTGGAAGGAAGTCCAAAAAACTGCCAGCATGGTTTAAAGGTGAGGTCAGAGAGGTGGTTGCTGCCAAAAAAGCATCTTTCAGGAAATGGAAAAAAGAGCCAAACGACGAAAGTTTGAAACAGCACAAGCACTGGCAAGTCAAATGCAAGGCATTGATAAGGCAGGCAAAGGGAGAATTTGAGAAGAAGCTTGCTGCGGAAGCAAAAACGCGAAATAAAGACTTTCTCAAGTACATTCGTAGCAAAAAACCTGTGAGAGATTCAGTTGTTCCATTAGATGATAGAGGGGTTAAAGGGGCACTAAGAGCGACAAGATGATAGCGGAGAGACTGAATGAATTCTTTGCTTTGGTCTTTACTGAGGAAGATGTAGGGATGTTACCCATGACTGAAGTGGTATTTAAAGGTGTGGAAGAATTGAAGGAAATATCGATACATCGGGAAGATGTATTACAACTATTAGATAAACTGAAGAGTAGCAAATCACCTAGCCTGGATGATATACATCCAAGGGTGTTGAAAGAACTGAAATATGAGATTGCAGACCTGCTCTTAGTAATCTGTGAACTATCATTAAAATCATCTCTAATACCTGAAGATTGGAGGATCGCCAATGTAACACCAATTTTTAAAAAGTGTTCCAGGGGTGATCCGAGAAACTACAGACCGGTGAGCCTGACATCAGTACCAGGAAAAAAGGGTAGAAACCATCATAAAGAATAAAATTACTCAGCATGTAGATAGTCATGGCCTAATGGGAGACAGCCAACATGGCTTTAGACAAGGAAGATCTTGTCTTACTAATCTGTTATGTTTTTTTGAAGGTGTGAATAAACAGGTAGACAAAGGTGAGTCGGTTGATATAGTGTATCTGGACTTTCAGAAAGCCTTTGACAAGGTCCCTCATCAGAGACTTTTGGCAAAAGTAAAGAGTCATGGGATAGGAGGCAGAGTACTACTGTGGATCAGGAACTGGTTAAAAGATAAAAAGCAGAGGGTAGCGCTAAATGGCCAATTTTCCCAATCGAGAAAGGTGAATAGTGGTGTACCCCAGGGATCTGTGCTGGGTCTGCTGATTTTTGACATATTCATAAATGACCTGGAAAGTGGAATAACCAGTGAGGTTATCAAATTTGCAGATGACACAAAACTATTTAAAGTTATTAAAACCCAAGAGGATTGTGGAAAATTGCAAGAGGATCTTGATTGATTGGAAGACTGGGCATCAAAATGGCAGATGAAATTTAATGTGGACAAGTGCAAAGTTATGCACCTAGGGAAGAACAACCCAAACTATGGTTACACGATGCAAGGTTACACATTAGGAACCACCACCAAGGAAAAAGATTTAGGCATCATTGTGAATAACATGTTAAAACCCTCGGCCCAGTGTGCAGCAGCGGCCAAGAGAGCAAATAGAATGCTAGGTATCATAAGAAAACGAATGGAAAATAAAACAAAAGATATTATAATGCCTCTATATCGTTAAATGGTGAGACCGCACCTTGAATATTGTGTGCAATTCTGGTCGCCATATCTTAAAAAGGATATAGCGTTATTAGAAAAGGTTCAGAGAAAAGCCACCGAAATGGTAAAGGGGATGGAAGGATACTCCTATGAAGAAAGGCTAAAAAGGTTAGGGCTCTTTAACCTGGAAAAGAGACGGCTGAGGGGAGATATGATAGAAGTCTTTAAATTAATGAACGGAGTGGAACGGGTAAACGTAGATCGATTGTTTACATTATCAGAATATAGAAAGACTAGGGGACATGCAATGAAGCTACAGGGTAAACTATTTAAGACTACCGTATTTTCTGGTGTATAAGACGACTTTCTAACCCATGAAAATATGCTCAAAAGTCGGGGGTCGTCTTATACGCCGGTATACGGCAGAATACAGCAACTTTCTGACCTGGACTGGGGAAGCTGACTGACGCTGCATCCCGGGCTCCTCCCCTCTCCCTGCCAGCTGATTGATTGGCTGCTGTGCTTCAGGGCCTCCGTCTCCAATGTGACTACTATGGGTGCAGAGGCTGCCGGGTTTTCGGGCTGCCGTGCTCATGTGGTCGAGGTTCAGCATGGGGATCTTTATAGATGTGGTGGCTGCTTCAGGATAGTTTTTAATTTGTGGGTTGTTAGTTTTTCTTTTAGTGTACTGTTAACAAGAGCGGTGGCAGTTGGGGGATAGGGGAACGCTGGTGCCGGTTGTGCTGAGGATTGTGGCAAAGTGGTGTTTGCCCTGGGGGGGTGGACTTCTCTGCCAGGGCAACGCAACCTGTCAGAGTGCTACTGCGGTCTTCTGGGTCTCTTGGACATGATCTGGAGTCTGTATTTCAGCGGGGCAGCCACCATTTTCTTTTGGCAGGATTCTGGAGCACCCGAGGTAAGAACTGGAAGAGGGGTAGTCTTATATGGCGAGTATAGGCCAAACCCTATATTTTAACAGGAAAAGTAGGGGGTCGTCTTATACGCCCAGTCGTCTTATATGCCGGAAAATACGGTAATAAAAGAAAATTATTTTTTCACTCAACGTGTAATCAAACTCTGGAATTTGTTACCGGAGGATGTAGTAAAGGCTGTTAGTGTAGCTGGGTTTAAAAAAGGTTTGGACAAGCTCCTGGAGGAAAGGTCCATAAACCATTATTAAGAAGAGACCCAGGATATCAATGCTTGACCCAGTACAAGCATTGTGGAACCTGTGTCTTTTGGGGGAAACTGCTAGGTACGTATGACCTAGATTGGCCACTGTTGGAAACAGGATACTGGGCTTGATGGACCTTGGTCTGACCCAGTATGGCATATCTTATGTTCTTATGTTCAGTACCAAAAATTCACAAAAATCAAAATTCTCCCCCGGGGCGCCCTATAGTGTCTGGTAATGGTTCAATTTGAAACCTTTGTCTGTTTTTGTTGACCGAATTTTAAATCTGTTGGTGAGCCAAGCAAAATCTTATGTCAAAGATACAACTCAGATGCTGAACGTTTTGTTCTCGTTTGAAGGGATGGCACAAGACGATTGGTTGGTAACATTTGTTATTAAGCCCCTATTTACAAATATAGACCAAATTGAGGCTCTTGATGTACTCGCATCTTTAGAATGGGGGGAATGTTTACCTCCTTGGATATTTAAAACCTTTGTTCTCCAACTATTGCGCTTGATCCTCACTGTAAAGTATTTTTGTTTTAATAATCGCTTTTACCACAAAGATTATGGCATTGCGATGTGAGTTTATTTATTTATTTATTTATTTATTTAACATTTCTTATATACCGCGCTATTTGTCATCAGCGCGGTTTACATCAAAACAATAGAACACTTGACCAGATACATTGGCCGTCGTTTACATAAAACGGGGAGTTAACATGGAGGAGAACTTGGGGAACTATTTACATTCAAGTTTATAGCAAACTTAGGAAACTATGTTATAGTAGGAGTTATAGTAGCGCCCACAGTTGCTACTTTGTATGTAGCTGATTTTGAGGAGCAACATCTATATGGGTCTCCCTGGATGTCTTCTATCAAGATTTGGAAATGTTTCTTGGATTATATCTTCTGTATTTGGTAGGGATCATTTTCTTCTTTACAGGATTTTGTGGTATGGTTAATGCTTGAAAAGATAATTTGCAATTTGAATGTTCTAGCCATCAGTATTGTATTCCATTTTTGGATATTATGGTTGTAAAGGCAGATAGAGGGTTACGTACAACCCTGCTTCAGAAGTCAGTAGAATGGAATAACCTGTTACATTTTTCCAGTCGTCATCCTTTGAAGTTAAAACAGGGTCTCCCAGTAAGTCGATTTCTTTGGCTTCGACAAATTTGTGACACAAAGGAAGAATATCAGCTATAGGCTCATAAATACATAAGTACTCTTCTCTTCTACCACCAGCTGCAGACTCTGTTCGTTCCACTTTGTGGCACTGTATGCATGGAATAGACTAACTGAGTCAGGCTCCATTCCTGGACCTATTCAAATACAGACTAAAAACTCATCTCTGAGACTGTTTTTGGATCCTGACCCTCTTATTCTCCTGTTTAACACTCATGTTCTTTTAATTCTGTGGTTCCAAAACCTGTCCTGGGAGAGGGGGGACCAGCCAGTCAGATTTTCAGGAAATCCACAGAAGGAGGGATTGAAACTGACAGGAAGGAGAGAGTAGAAGTCCAACACCTCCACCATGGCCAGTGGGACGAGGCATGTGGGAGAATTGATATCCACCATGACAGAGAGCAGTGACTGAAGCTGAGTCTTCAGGGAGGAGTCAGGTCTCAGTTAGAGTAAGGAGATGGAGAGCATTATAGATAAAGAGATCATGAGTAAAGGCAAGTTTATTTGAGATGGTGTGTGCATTCCACAAGGCACGTGAGAAAGGGAGAGAGGAGGGGAAGAGGAGATGGACATGAATAAGATTTGAGCTGTTGCGTAAGGATCTATTTTGGGAGTATGACAGAAATCTAGGGTGGCCAGGGTTGGGGTTGATATCTCTGGAAGAGAGAAGGAGTAGAAGAGTGTGGGGCAGAGAGGAGACAGCACGGTGGTAACGAGGGTGAGGTTGTTTCAGAGAGAGAGGACATGGCTGAAAGAGCGGGATAATGTGATGAAGCTCAAGAGCTGATGATAGAGTGGATGACTAGATGGTGAGGGAAGCGAGGATGGTAAAGGGGAGATAATGGGGAGGGGCTTAAAGGTGTTGGTAGGAGTGGAGACAATTAGGGAGTATGAGCAATAGGAAGAGAAAGTGATGAGGAGCCACAAAGAGAGAGATCGAGAGGAGCACAGAAGTCAGAAGGAAGTAAAAGAGTAGGTGGTAGAGATTGCAGGGATTAAAGGTACACTTGTGAGGGATTATGGCAATGAGCACAGGACAGTTATAAGAGACTATAAGCCACGGGGCGGGTGGGTTGTGGGGAGGGAGGGTGGGATAATAGAAACATAGAAACATAGAAATATGACGACAGAAAAAGACCACATGGCCTATCTAGTCTGTCCTTCCATAACAACTACAACAGTCCCCATTTTACCTTTAGAGATCCTCTGTGTTTGTCCCATGCTTTTTTGAATTCAGTTACTGTCCTCATCTCTACCACCTCCACTGGGAGACTATTCCATGGATCCACTACTCTTTCCGTAAAGAAATATTTCCGCATATCACTCCTGAATCTATCTACCTTCACCCTCATCCCATGTCCCCTCATAGCAGAACTTGCTTTCAATTGAAAGAGGCACTCTCCCTGAACATTTATGCCATGGAGGTATTTAAACATCTCAATCATATCTCCTCTATCCCGCCTTTCCTCTAAGGTGTACATATTGTCAGGCAGTGGCCAGTCCGCCGCCTAGGGGCAGCGGGTCTGTCCGCCTGATGACCCTTTCGATGAAGGAGTAGTTGTGGACACGAATGGGTCAGGTACAAGATAGGATTTTATTTCCCCTCCCGGGGTTGGATTTTCAAATATATAACACAACATGCTTAGGACAATAAATCCATACACTCTGGCATGTGATAAAGGAAAATAAAAGACAGCTTCTTCTTGCTTCTTACTCAAATTATATCCACAGGAAACAATATTCTCAGCATACAGTTCCTTTGCAAATGAACAGCAAATCTTGTGATCTTTACAGCTAGCCTTAAGCAATGCACAAACGCTGGCTTAACACAAAGAAGTAATCTTGTCTGAAATGGTTAGCGTACAATCCATTGGATCACCAAATGAATCTTCACTAGCAGAATCAATTATCATAGGCTCCTGCTGACTTTCAGCTGGACAAACGTTTTCTTTATTGCACAGCGTTTGTAAACCTCCTTCTAATGTATCTTCACGGGGCTTATCCAGCCAGCCCTCTCTACGGTAAGAATTACTGTTACCATATATATCAGAGTGTGAGAGAGGAGAGACCCACCTTCCAGGATTTTCAGCATATAGCTTTTTATAAGAACTTTTCCCTTTAAAGTATTTGCTTGTCCTACCTTCAGGTTTTGGCTGAGGATAATGGAACTGCTCTACCCTGTTAGCAAAGGGTTTTGCCCTTGGAAGCTTTCTCTGAGGTTTAGGTTTTCAAACTATTCTTCTTCTGACATGCAGATATCTTCTACACAATACCTCTCCCTCTCAGGGGCTTGTAAATGCTCCCACGCTAGCTCTCCTGTTAAATCCTTCTGGTGGCCTTCCCAGCACGGCACCCGCCTTGGACTTTTCCCACGAGGCTTCTGAGCATTAACTCTCAAGGTATTTCTGCTGCCAGTAAATTTCCTTAAGTCTGGTTCAGAATCACTTCCAGGGTCACAATTCTCAGATACATACGGTTCCACTCTCTCAGGCTTCCATTCACTCTGCAAAGCACGTTGCCTCTGAGCTACAAACTGCGTCACAGCAAACTGACTCTCACAGCTGTTTCTCGCTCTCTCTCTGGGTCTGTCGCTGGATCTCTCTCTGAGTTGCTTCCTGTTTCTTCCTTTTTCCCTTTCTACCTCTACTGAGTGTTTCTTATAGTGCTGATTAGCACTTCCCCCACTCAGGTGAAAACTATTTGCTTCAGGAGCTAAGGATTGCTTGCTAGTTGGGCGGGGTTGCAGACCTCGTGGCTGGGTCTGTTTACGTTGCTCCTGACAACTATTGATCATGTGGTTTGCCTGCCTGTCAGATTCTGACCTAGTTCTCACAGAATCCTGTGTTTTCAAGGCCAAGGATGGATCTTCACCATTACAATATTAAGATCCTTCAGTCTGTCCTCATATGCTTTATAATGAAGACCACTAATCATTTTAGTAGCCACCCTCTGCACCGACTCCATCCTGTTCACATCCTTTTGAAGGTGCGGTCTCCAGAATTGCACACTATACTCCAAATGAGGTCGCACCAAAGACTTATACAGAGGCATTATCACCTCCTTTTTTCTGCTAGCCATTCCTCTCAGTATGCACCCAAGCATCCTTCTAGCTTTTGCCGTCGCCTTTTCTACCTGTTTAGCTACTTTAAGATCATCAGACACAACCACGTCTAGGTCCCGCTCTTCTTTAGTGGACAAAAATACTTCACTCCCTATACTATATTGCTCCCTTGGATTGCTGCAGCCCAAATGCATGACCTTACATTTTTTAACATTAAATCCCAGCTGCCAAATTCTAGACCATTCTTCAAGCTTAGCTAGATCCCTCCTCATGTTATCTACCCCTTCCTGGGTGTCTACTCTATTGCAGATTTTGGTATCATCCGCAAAGAGGCAAACCTTACCTGAAAGCCCTTCCGCTATATCGCTAACAAAGATCTTAAAAAGAATCGGACCAAGGACAGATCCCTGGGGCACACCACTGGTAACATCCTTCTCCTCAGAGTGAGCACCATTTACTTGTACTCTTTGTCGCCTCCCACCCAACCAATTTCTAACCCAAGCAGTAACATTAGGGTCCATCCCTAGGGTGCTCAGTTTGTTTCTAAGTCGCCTTTGAGGAACAGTGTCAAAGGCTTTACTGAAATCTAAATACACCACATCTAGGGCTCTCCCTCGGTCCAACTCCCTGGTCACCCAGTCAAAGAAATCAATCAGATTTGTCTGACAAGACCTGTCTCTGGTGAATCCATGCTGCCTTGGATCCTGTAATCCGCTGGACTTCAGAAACCTCACTATTTTCTCTTTCAGCAGCGTTTCCAATAATTTACTCACCACCGAAATTAAACTAACCGGCCTGTAGTTTTCAACCACATCCTTACTTCCGCTTTTGTGTAAAGGCACCACATGAGCTTTTCTCCAATCCTTTGGTACCACTCCCGACTCCAACGAGGCATTGAAATGGTCAGTCAGTGGAGCTGCTAGAACGTCCCCAAGTTGTCTCAGTATTCTAGGGTGTATCCCATCCGGTCCCATCGCTTTGTCTACTTTAAGTTGAGATAGTTTCTCACGAATACAGTCTTTTGAAAATTGTTCAAGATATCCTTTGCTTCTGTTCCTATTTGTGGGTATTTTCTGAGGTCCTGCTCCTGGTTCTTCATCTGTGAACACAGAACAAAACTATTTGTCAAGCAATTCCGCTTTATCCTTATTAGCTTCTACATATTCCTCCCCTGCACCCTTGAGTCTGACAATACCACTCTTGCCCTCCCTCTTCTCACTAATATATCTGAAAAATGTCTTATCCCCCCCATTTTATTGCATTGGCTATTTCCTCCTCCTTTTGAATCTTTGCCTTCTTGACTACTTTGCTAGCTTCTCTAAGTTTTTCCAAATACAGATGCCTGTTTTCCTCTCTATGTGATCTCTTGTATTTCATGAAGGCCTCCCTCTTTTTCTTCACTTTTTCAGCTACTTCTTTCGAAAACCATAGCGGTCTCCATTTCCTTTTACCTTTATTTACCATTTTAACAAAAAGGTTGGTTGCCCTTAAAATATCCCCTCTCAGTTTTTCCCACTGTTTTTCTACATCCCTCAGCTGTTCCCATCCAACTAACGACTCCCTGAGGTATTGGCCCATCTTCGCAAAGTTAGTCTTCCTAAAGTTTAAGATCTTCACCTTTGAATGGATTCTAACAGCCCTAGTACTAATACTGAACCACACCATCTGGTGATCACTGGATGCAAAATGATCTCCTACTACAACATCAGAAACACTTTCACCATTGGTCGGAGGGAGTGGTGGTCTAGTGGTTAGGACAATGTACTTCAGGCCAGAGGGCCGGGGGTTCAAGTCCCACCTGGGGACAGCAATCTCAGGCTGGAGGGACTGGGATTTCTAGTCCTTTAGGCACTCCTTGTGGTCTTGGGCAAGCCACTTAACTCTCCATTGCCCATGTTCCCTGTAAGTATTAGCGTATGTGTCTCATATCCCCTCATGTTAAATGTATCCCCCAATTGACCGCTTTGACCCGGTGAAAAGCGGGATATAAATACAGCTAAATAAATAAATAAATAAAGTAAGCACCAAGTCCAGTATGGCCCCTTCATGTGTGGGGTCTGTTACCAATTGCCTGAATAGTTCTCCCTGTAGAGAATCCAGGATCTCCTTACTTCTAGATGATACTGCAGCAGGAATGTGCCAATCAACATCAGGCATATTGAAATCTCCTATCAGTAGCACTTCCCCTTTCCTAGCAATGCTGCGCATGTCTTCAATTAACTCTCTGTCCACCTCTTCCTCTTGTGAGGGAGGTCTGTATATCACACCAATGTAAATAGATTTCTCTTTCCTTCTTTCTAGTTTAACCCACAATGCCTCCCCTCTCCCTTTTAAGCTCTGTAATTCGAAAGCTTTAATAGTAGTTTTTACATATAGTGCCACTCCTCCTCCCCTACTTCCTACCCTGTCCTTTCTGAATAAAGTATAGCCAGGTATAGTTACATCCCAATCATGGTTTTCTGTGAACCATGTTTCTGTAGCTGCCACTAAATCCAAGTCAGCCACTCCCACCAAAGCTTCAACATCAGGGATCTTATTTCCCATGCTACGGGCATTTATACACACTGCTTTCCATATGTTACCAATTTCCATAAATTTATTTAATGTATCACCTACCTGGGGGCTTTCTTCACTCATCCCCAACTAATCTAGTTTAAAGCCCTCTTCAGTAGATTAGCCAGTCTACTACTGAAGACGCGTTGACCTTTCTTGGACAGATGGATGCCATCTCTGCTCTGCAACCCTTGGAACAGCATCCCATGGTCTAGGAAACCAAAACACTCTCGATGACACCATCCACGCAGCCATGCATTCATCTCCAGGATGCGAGCCTCTCTGCCTTGGCCTTTACCCTCAACAGGGAGGATTGAAGAGAACACCACCTGTGCACCTAACTGCTTCACCCTCTGTCCCAGAGCCATGAAGTCACTTTTGATACGTTCTGAGGTATACCTGGCAGTATCATTTGTTCCAACATGGATTAGCAACATTGGGTAATAGTCAGTGGGCTTGATGAGTCTCGGCAAACTCTCCGTAACATCTTGGATTTTGGCACCAGGAAGACAGCATACCTCTCTGGACATCAAGTCTGGTCGGCAGATGGACGCCTCAGTACCCCTCAGAAGAGAGTCTCCAACCACCACTACCCTTTGTTTCCTTGTGGTCACTGATTCTGCAACTTTGAGGTACTTGAGCTCTGGTTCTTCCCTTTTCAGGGATGCTTTCACCTCCTCCACTTCCAGGGCTATGCGGCATAATGGTTCTTCAATTCAAGGGCTGGAGAAGTTGGATTGGTGATTTTGCAGGCCCTGGTGACTTGTGTCCAACCATCGACATTCTGTTGGCACCCATCTTCTCCTCTGCTGGAGAGCTTGGTTGCTGAAAGAAGCATCTCATCAATGTACTTCTCACTGTCTTGAATGCTCCTCAGCCTCGCCACCTCCTCTCTGAGTTCCTCCACTTGTTTCCTCAGAGCTTCAGCATGCAGGCACCCTGCAGATGGAACCAGTCCTTCAACTGCCTGGACCGCGGCAGAAGCTGTAATGGGGGCAACAGCTTTAGCGATACGATTTTTCCCAGCCATTGTTCTGTTCGTGGAGCTTAGGTATCTGTTAAAGCAAAAGAGAGAGATCTACCAAGTACCAGCCGTTTTCGCAGCTGTCCTTTCAGAGAAAAAGCAGTTAAATCTCCTTAATTATATTCAAAATGTGCTGGTCCAATTCTCTGTGCTTTGTCAAATGGGGAGGTGCCCTATAAAGGAAGACTACTCGCTAGGGGTGGGTGGGGAAGGAACTAACACCTGATTAGGTGTTAGCAGTTCTGAAAGCTGAGGAGGTTACTGGAGTTCAACCACCTACTGTGCTCAAGGAAAGTCCCACTAAAGCACCAAAAGAAAGTAACCTTGCTTTAAAAATGTACAAAAAACCCTTTTAAGAGCTCCCAGTCAGAGAGCTAACAATTTAATATAAATAAAACAAACCCTTAAATCCTTACTGTTGGTTGATCTGGAGAGCTCCTGTAGGAAAGCCTGAACAGGACAGGGCACTGGAGCCTTTTATGCAGGCCCTCAGCTGCTCTCAGGTAATCAGGCCCACTTACTCCTGATTAGGTGTTAGCAGTTCCCAAAGCTGAGGAGGTTACTGGAGTTCAACCACCTACTGTGCTCAAGGAAAGTCCCACTAAAGCACCAAAAGAAAGTAACCTTGCTTTAAAAATGTACAAAAAACCCTTTTAAGAGCTCCCAGTCAGAGAGCTAACAATTTAATATAATAAAACAAACCCTTAAATCCTTACTGTTGGTTGACCTGGAGAGCTCCTGAGAGGGAGAGAGAGAGACTGCTGAAGACAGAGCTGAACAAGAGGGGCAGGGGAGTGCTGAATGCAAGCAAGTGAAAGCAACCAGAGTCCACAGAATGTTCCCTGGTAAAAAACTGAGGAATGAAAATACCAACTAGAGAGGAGTAGGGAGAAAAAAAAGCACAGCAAAATGTGCAGTCAGATAGAACTAGCCAGCAAACAGAGACAATAACGTGGCGAAAAGGAAGCCACAGCACTACAGATTGCTGGACACACACTGACAAAACAGAAATATAGATAAAATAATAAATAAATGAACAATAAGCTAGATACTGAACAGGCACAGGAAAATACCTGAACAGAGCACACAAAGTTAGCTGAAGCTTGCAACGAGGGTGTTCACAGGACTAGGAACCACCATCTAACCAATGTCTTGTGAAGTTACCTTGGAGAACGTCTTGCCAAATGTCTTTTGTGGTATATACTATTATTTGTCCTTGTGGCAAACTTATATTGGATGTACTAAATTACCTCTAGTGAAGCGGCTATGTGAGCATTAGTTCCGTTTGAATACGAAGAATACATCATCACCAATCGTGGACCATTGTTCAGGACACAATCATTCATTTTCAGATTTGACATGGCATATTTTGGATTATGTACCTGATAATTGGTGAGGTGAAGACCGGGAATCAAAGTTAAATTATCACGAGCAATTTTGGAGTTTTACATTGAACACTATTAGCCCTAGAGACTTAAATCAACAGATTGACTGGAATACTCTGTTTTAAAGAATTTGGTGAATGAGTATGAGTCATCAGTGTGTGGACCAATCATTTTTAATGTAGGCGGAGTTTAGTGAGACCTTAAGAAAGAAAGCCGCAGCCATCTTTTAAAACAGCCAGGAAGCTCATGAAAGAATGACAGCGAGAATAATGACGGTGCCTTGCTGGATCAGATAAGTTACTGATATAAGGAAATGTTTAGCCCTGATGCAGAATAGCGTGTTACCCTTTCGAAACATGATGGTCATAGTTGGCAACAATGGTTATTTACTAAAAAATGTTTTTATGATTTAAAAAAAGCTACAGAATATTTTTGCTTTGGTTGGGCACTAAATCACTTTGCTAAAAAGAGAAAAAAGGACTTAAATGCTAGAAGTAGCTTGTTAATGGCAACTTTGAATAAAAAAGTCCAACATATTTTGCTATTTTTTCAGATGAACATTTACATCGTGCAGGGTTAGTGACTGTCACTAGTCTGGAGAGAAAGAACAAGGGCTGGCCCATCAAGTACTAACGGCCACCAACTACAAAAAACAATCCTTCTCAGGGCTACCTAATGAAATTAAGAAGAAAACATGGACACTGCCAACATACACGGAACAGAAAAGAACAGCCTTTTGGGCACACACTGCATCTTTGTACACAGGTTCATAACCAAACAAACATTGGTATTAAACAATCATAAAAGAATGCTCAAGTCATGGCAAATTTGTCAGATTTATACAAAAGACAAAAGGGAAAAAGATAGCATGCAGAAGGGATTGTAAATTGTAACACATTTTGTTCCTATGATCCAAACAACTAAAAACTGCCAATTCGGCACTACCTATGCAAGACTTTTTCACACCACTGTAGGATGAATATTCAGCTGACAACTTAGGTTCCCAAGTATGACTTAAAATAGGACCCTAATTTTGGGGCCTAAATTTAAGAGCTTAGGGGCCCGATTTTCAATTAGACAGGCTATGTGCTGTGGCGGCGCATAACCTGCCCGCTGAACCTCTTAACCTGGATTTTCACTTTAGCTGCAGCGGAAGTGAAAATCCAGATTTGTCTGGATGCGCCGGCAGCTACCAAGGCTAAATGGGTAGCAGCGATTTTTGATGCTACCAGTGTAGCCATTGCTCCTTAAAGATAGGGGAGGAAAAACCTTGCCTATTTTTAAAGCACAGAGGGCTAAGCAGGTAGCATCGAAAATCGCTGCTACCTGTTTAGACCTTTCCTTCACCCCTCTCTGTCCCAGAATGCCTCTAACACGACCCGATGCCAACCACTTAGCATCTGGGCGCATTATGGGCTTATCTGGGATTTTCAAAAGGCACTACCCGTGTAGGTGTCTTTCAAAAATCCCGGATAAGGCATTTACATGGATAACTAGGGCCCTAGAGTTTTTTGAGTATCGGGTCCCTACTTCCTTTTCAAAGACCCTGTTTCAGTTATTATTGATAAAGTACCATCAATATCCAAAACATTGATGCTTACCTGTAACAGTTCCTTTCTGTAGACGAGAAGGATTGATCAGGTACACAAGTGGATGATGTCATTGCACATTGTTTGATGAAACAGCTTTCCTAATGTTCTGAGCATGCATGCACAGTGGTTTCTTCAGCTCCTGCATTAGTTCCATGGCTCAAGAATTAATGCAACTGTCAGGGAAGTGGGAGGGACTATATGCTTGATCAGCCCTGCCATCTATGGAAAATACATGTTAGGCACACAAGTGGGTGATTCCCAAGCTCAGGGCTGCTCAATTGTTTATGCATTGTCCTTTGTTCAGGAGCAGCCTGCACATCAAAAAGGGACAATAGCAGCAAGCTCATATAGACAGATTGGCTGGCACAACTCATTCTTATGCACTGTCTCTTATCGACTGAACCAAGCAGTAGTGTGAGATAAAGGTATGAAGTGAGGACCAGGTTGCTGACTTCAGAAGAGCCAGCGTAGCTACTGTGGCTTTGATCAGCTGAGATTTTAGTATACAGTAGTGTGGAGCTGGCCCCAGAGTTGGTTCAAGGTGTTGGCACCCTAGGTAAATCTTAACCTGTGCACCTCCATGGCTGTTGGAATCTATTGTTTAGCTTTGAATGCCCTGTTCTTTGTCACGACCCCAAAAGCTTCTGCCCTTGGCGACTGCCTAGTTTGCTTAATGGTGAGACCCCCATGTGGCAGTGAATGCATGCACCTGGGGGGCCATGACACTGCCATGGGCCATGTATCTATGGGCTGATTGAGGATGTGACTGAGGCCTATCAGCTCTGAAAAGCAGCATAATGCTACTATCTCTGAACGTGGGCCTCCAGTGTTGGAGCTTGCTGTTTGGTGTCCCCTGCCTTGCCCCCTTGCACTGAGGTTGCTCAACTGTTTATGCATGGGGGGCTTTTTTGAATCTCTCAAGTCTGGTTAGTCTTGACTACTAAGGTGCTGATTCTGTGGGCTGTGTGAGATTCACCACCTCCATGTGGTATACTTCCAGAGTCCCTCCCAGAAAGGGGGCATGGGGGGTCCTCTTTGGGTGGATGGCTGTCACACCCTCCCCCTTTAGTAGCTACGAGACCACAGGGATGGGTGTACTATATGATGGGTAATGGAGAGTGCTGCTAGACACTACAGCCCCCACGTGCAGGCTGCTCTGAGCAAGTGTACTGATTGTGTTTCATGTCCAGACCCTCCTGGCCCTTGCACTCCCCTTCCCTCAACATTGGGGAATTCACTCCACAATGACTAAGATGCTGTCCAAACCATGATCAGAGGAGGGGAATGAGCTGTGGAACACATTCTCCTCCACCAAAGGCCTTGTACTGTGTTCTCTGCAACCTAGGTCAACAGCCACCCTTGTTGCCTCAGAATGAGGTGGTCCATATCCCTGTCCCCCATAATGGACACTGTGGCCATCCTGCCTGATCCCATACATGGCTTCCTGCATCTTCAGATGTCATATTCACACCCTATCACCTATGGTTTGAGATGTAGCACATATCTCCAGATCAAGGGCTTGCGATAGATGTGATCTACTTAGATTTCAGCAAAGCCTTTGACACTGTTCCTCATGCAAAATGAGCAGCCTGGGGATGGGCAGCCTGGGGATGGGTCCTAGGTGGCGAACTGAATCAGAAATTGGTTGACTGAAGATGACAGAAGGCGGTGGTAAACAGAACTCATGCAGAAGAAAGGAAGATGAGTAGTGGTATGTCCCAGGGATGGATCTTGGGACCGGTACGCTTCAATGTATTTCTGAGTGAAATTGCTGAAGGATTGAAAGTAAACATAGGCCTTTTTGCAGATGACACAACAATTTGCAAGAGTGGACTCCTCTGAGGGAGTGGACAACATTAGAAAAGATCTACAAAAACTAGAAGAATGTTCTAATGTTTGGCAGTTAAGATTTAATGCAAAGAAGTGCAGAGTCATGCACTTGGGATGCAGAAATCCAAAGAAATGGTATGTGATAGGGGGTGAGAGGTTGGTGTGCACGGACCAGGAGAAGGACCTCTGAGTGATAGTGTCTGAGGATCTCAAGGTGGTGAAACAATGTGACAAGGCAGTAGCCAAAGCCAGAAGGATACTGAGTTCCATACAGAGAGGAATAACCAGCAGAAAGGAGGAGTTATTAATGCCCCTGTACAAGTTGTTGATGAGCCTCACTTGGAGTAATGTGTTCAGTTTTGGAGACCATATCTCACAAAGGATGTAAAAAATCTTGAAAGGGTTCAGAGGAAGGTGACCAAAGTGATTTGGAGCCTGTGCCAGAAGATGTATGAGAAAAGACTTGAAAACCTAATATGCATACCCTAGAGGAGAGGAGGGAAATGGGAGATATGATACAGACATTCAAATACCTAAAGAGTATTAATGAAGAAACAAACCTTTTTCAAAGAAGGGGAAGCTGTAAAACTAGAAGGCATAAAATGAAGCCGCAAGTAAGTAAATTTAAAAGCAACATCAGGAAATACTTTTTCACTGAAAGGGTGGTGGATACTTGGAATACCCTCCCAATGGAGGTAGTGGGGGCAAATACAGAGACGGAATTCAAAGTGGCATGGGACAGACACAGTGGATCCCTTTATAGCAAGAGGATAATATCAAAATAAACTTAATTATCTTTTAAACTTCAACAAATAGAGGGGGGTGGCCTGCATGGAGTGACGTGTACAACACTAAACAAAGGCAAAGAGTGGGATGGCTGGCATGGAGCGGCAGGTACAGCCCTAAATAATGGCATAGAGAGGGTTGACTTGCACAGAGCGGCGGGTACACTTACTCTAGCCACCTTTCTGGGCAGACTAGATGGACCATACTGGTCTTTATCTGCCGTCATACACTATGGGGTCTATTCTGAAACACAAATAGTGGGTCTGAATGTCCGATCCGGATGTCCAGAGCAGCTAAACGTCTGGTCTGTGTCTGGGAAACAGAGTTCCCCGCACGTAGATCTGAGCTGTGCAGGGAGCTCTGTTTGTGGGTGGGAGGGGCGGGCCGCAGATGGAGCAAGAGCAAGCTGTGGGCAGTGCCTTGACCCTGGATGTACAGGGCCAATTCCAAGGTCAGCCTTGTACATCCAGAGTTGGCCATTTGTACAGGGGACCCCTGGGTAGAGGAAGACACCGGATCTGGGGCCCACCAAAGAGGTGAGGGGGTGCAGGGGGCCTCACAGCCCATCCCTGGCCATGGCGGCCTGATCGGGGGTTGGGCTGCGGGGAAAATAACTTTTCCATTGCTGCTGGGGATTGCAGCTCCTGCATGGAGCCTCAGTAGCATGGCAACAGGATTTCATGCCACCGCCGTTCCATGCAAGAGCCAGACTGGGTTAGCCAAGGAGTTGCTTGGATGTCCAGGCGGCCAGAATCAGGGCACAACCTGCATATCCAGGCCGGTAGACCCGATTCTGATCCTTCAGGCACATCTAGCCCCGCGGGATCAGAATTGGGTGCACTGGAGCACGTCCCAATTCTGACCATCGGATTGGCGGGAGACGCACACAATAGAATTGGTCTTCACGTTACTATGCATGTGTTTGCTTTCTGATTTGCATGCCCTTCCCTCTTGTACTTAGCCTATATGCTCTGAGTTGTGCTGGCTGTTCAGCCCACTCCCAATCATCACTCTGTTCTGGACTGGCCAGTTGGTATGAGTACAAGGGACACAGTTCTTACTGTCCAAAGTGAATCGAAGGCCCATAGATGCTCCAATATTGTGCTTGTAGCATTCTACTTTCTGATGCACATGGAGACTGCATGCAGTGTGCGCGTGTGCTGAGCCATATGTGTGCACTGTGTGAATGCACTGGGCCGTGCGTCTGCTATTACCACTCTATTGCTGCATCTAGAATGGTGGTAGTAGCATACTGCAGCCATGCCCCTCTGCTGCTGGATTCTGGCATGGTAATAATGCATAAATTCTGCACATTAATCCTTTCCTTCCTACTGTACCTTAGTAAACATGGCCCTAAATGAATTTTTTGTTTTAGTCTTTACTGAGGAAGATGTGAGGAAGCTAGGCATGCTAGAAAAGGTGTTTAATGGTGATGAGTCCGAAAAGAAGAATCAAATCTCAATGAACTTGGCAGATGTAGTAGAGCAAATTGATAAATTAAGGAACAACAAATCACCTGGACCAGATGGTATATACACATGAGCGCTGAGAGAACTCAAAGGTAAAATTGTGAGCTACTATTAGTAAATTAATTCTATATCTTTAATTCAAGCAAATACTTGTCTGTTTTTGTATTAAAACTCTAACAGGTATAATTGTAGTCCTGCAATTCTCCTCTGACTCTCTACCTCAGTCGTCTCCTACTCCAGTCCCTGGAGGGCCGCAAACCACTCAGGTTTTCAGGATGTCTCCAGTGAATATGCACGAATATATTTGCATGCACTGCCCCCATTATATTCAAATTTATCTCATGCATATTCATTAGGGATATCCTGAAAATCGGACTGGTTTGCTGCCCTCCAGGACTGGAATTGGAGATCTCTACCCTACCTGCTCTTTCTTGGGCCTTATGTTCCAGGTTCATTGAAAAGTCTGGGTATGGAGGGAGAGGTAGGTCTTGGGGACCCTTAATAAGGAAATGTCATTTTGACAGAACTACTGCAGATTTTGGCAGAGAAGACTACCAACAGAGTGACATTAGTAGTTTCTTTTTACTTGTCTCCGATAGAAAAGCAATTAAAGAATTTTTTTCAAGTTCAAGGATATTATGTTTCCTGGATATAGAATGAATATGTTTCCTGTTGTCTCTTCAACCACTCAGTTGATAAGGAGGGAATTTATTGCTTCAACCTCAGGCGGAAACTTTGGGGATGAATTTCTTTCTTAAGTTTTTTAGGAAGTGTGTGGTTACATCTCAGAGGAGGACTTCTATTTTTTATGAACTCTCCCATTGAAAGCATTTTCTTCAGGCTAGATCAGGTGGGGATAATGCCATAGATCAAATAAGCTTGACTACTTTGGTGTCACCTGACTGCATTGGATGTTAGCTATAATGGTATCTATGGATATTTGGTTGTTTTTTTTCTCTTTTGAGATTTCCTTCTTGTATTTGATGTGTATTGTTTGTAAGGGACTTTTGCTATTTATTAACTTTCCTGTTTATTGCTTGGGTATTTTTTATTTTTCAAAAATTTTTGGATGCTCTTTGAAAAACATAATAAAGATTACATTTTAAAATATGGCTTTAAGGTCCAAGTGGTTGATATGGAGAAGTTTTTGGACTTTGACCATGTACCATGGGTAAGGTGGAAGTCTAAGTGAGCTCACCACCAGTGTTGGAAGCATCTGTTGTTAGGGTAGACTGATAGTGCAGTGGAGCAAAAGGGATATCTATGGTCAGATTGGGTATGGATGCCCACCACTGCAGCATATCTCATGGTGAGCTGAAGGATGAAGAATAGTGGAAAGAGGCTGGGCATGCTATGTCCATTGGAAGTTGAGATCCCACTTGGAACCACATGCATGGCAGTAGACACATGACCCAGCATTTGAAAACTCTAGTTGTGAACATTGTGGAAGTCGGAATGTTACAGACATGTAAGATCAGGGATTACAACCTGCCCAATGGCAGAAAGATTATTGCTTGTACTATGTGCAGAATCACACCTATAAAGAAAATCCTGGTCACAATGCAGGGCACAATGTGTATTTGTAGAAATTGATAATGAAATCGAGACTCTGTAAGAGGCACAGTTTTTCATCCCTGAGGACAATAGCTAGGTTTTCTGAGGCTACTGCCAGATAGGGAAACAGTAGGTGACTTTGCTTGTATGGATGTGTGGCTACCACCATAAGGTATTTTGTGACATCTCTGGGGGATGATGAGAGGCTGAAAATAAGGATTTGTACTGAAGCAGAAACCAAAGGTATTTTCTACAAAGGGGATAGATCTATATGTGTATAAGCATCTTTGAGATCCAGTTTATACAACCAGTCTCCCTTTTTCAAGACTGGGAGGATGGAAGAAAGAGTGTTCATCTTGAATTTATTCCTGCAGAAAAAAATGGTTGAAATTCCTGAAGTCCAGGATGGTGTATAAACCTCCTGTCCTTTGGGGAATCAGGAAACACCTGGAGCAGAAGCTATGATTTCTTTCCCATGGCAGGTAATTTGCTCTCACTGGCAAAAGAAGAAGTAAATCTACCCTCATCAGTAGGGTAGGATGTATGTTTTGAAGAGATTCATGACTACATCAGTGAGCAACAGTCAAAAAGAAGATTGTTGCTTTAGTTGAGCAGCAGTAGTCAGGTTTGGCCATTCTCTGACTTGCTGTCAGGTTTTAAGGAATGCACTGAGGCTGAACAACTCCAGCACCCAGCAGGCCCCATGGATGCTGGTAAGTTCCGACTCCTCAGAGACCTCATCACTGGCTAATGTCCGTGCAACCTCTCAAGCTGCATGCACACCACAGCCACAAAGGACTGAAACCCTATATTGCCTTACGGAGGCAATACAAACCCAGATGCACACCATCCACTCTGGCTGAACATCTCCAGCACCCAGCAGGCCCCACAAATGCCGGTATGCTCTGTCTCCTCGTCCGTGCGACCTCTCAAGCTGCGTGCACACCACAGCCACAAAGGACTGAAATCTGGACACACACTATCCACTCCGAACATCTCCAGCATCCAGCAGGCCCCATGGATGCCGGTAAGCTCCACCTATTTGTAGGCCTCATCACTAGCCAACATCTGTACGACCTCTCAAGCCACATGCACACCACAGCCACAAAGTACAGAAACCCAGACATACACCATCCACTCCAGCTGAACATCTCCATCACCCAGCAGGCACCACGGATGCAGGTAAGCTCTGCCTCCTCGGAGGCCTCATCACCAGCCTCCTCACTATATATATATAGACACCCCCCCAGGTGGGCCCTCACCAAAGGGCCAGGCCAAAGTTGGCATGACCCTTTGGTGGGGACCGTGATGGACACCCAGACAGAAAAAGAGCATACCCCCCCACCACCCATATGGCTATTCAATGAAGCAAGAACTCCTCCTCATCCGGAAAGCCAGTCATATCCATGGACCAGCCATCATGCCACATCTCCACACCAGGCACACAAGAACCTCCAAATGAAGAATACCCCATCATGTGCAAACACAGACATACCAGGACTATGCTCCCTCTGTACGCAACCCTCTACACTCTGCTCACACTCCTGATACTAGCCTCTACTTCTAACCACTGTGCACAATCATCAAATCACACAACATCCACTACCACATCTATGTGGACATCATGCTCTGTGCACCATTCAATACGAAACAACCCATCTACATAAAACTTCAACAGTGCTTCACCGAAGTCTCCCAATAGCTCACAGCAAGCCACCTATCCATCAACTACAAGAAGACGGAAACAGTATTCATCACCAAGGACAGCATATCCTCACCTCCACCTTCCATTACACTAAATGACACCCAATGAAAGTCCATTTTGTAGTGAAATACCTAGACATTACCCTAGGCCAACTTTCACCTTTAAACCACAAGTGAATAACACCTCCAGAGCAATCTACCACAAGATCCGAACCCTACAACGCTTGCGCCCAATCCTGGACCCATCCAATTTCCAATCAGCACTGCAGCTCCATCTACCACAGTCCACACTGCTACCTCTACACACAGCTTTACATACTACAGCATGCATCTTACAAGGAACATCAAAACATGATCACATCACACCCATCCTGAGGCAGCTACATTGGCTTCGCTTAAACAGCTGAATCAAATACAAGATCCTCCTACTGACTCACAAGACCATCCATGGCCACTTCTCCTCCCATCTGCAAACCTTATTCCAGACCTTTCAATCCAGCAGAGCCAGAAGACAATCCACCAAGAACACGCTACTCTTCCCCCACGCAAAAACAATGAGCAACCAGCATGCATGCACAAGATCCTGTGAACTCTACACACCAACAATCTGGAACACACTCCCTGACAAAGTCTGAAATACTACAGAACTCCACACCTTCCAAAAACTCCTAAAGACCCACTTATTCATTGAACACTTTGACGCCAGCACATAACCTCTCCCCCTACAAATCCTGCCTCTCAACCTGCCCCCTCCACACTACTCCCCATATACAGTACAATGCTATGTCACCCCTAACCCCACCACCACTGATGAATGTAAATAAGTTAATGTTGTAAGCAACCAATTATGAACACCCTCCAAATGTATATAAATTAAAAACTACATGTACATAAGTTAATGTTCCATACAACTGGTGTATGTAAACTAAAATCATATGTATATAAGTTAATGTTCTATATAGCCAATGTACCCCCTCGTTATATATACACCACTTTGACCCAGCGAAAAGCAGTATTTAAGAACA
The DNA here is from genome assembly GCA_033557465.1 of Ichthyophis bannanicus. NCBI lineage: Eukaryota > Metazoa > Chordata > Amphibia > Gymnophiona > Ichthyophiidae > Ichthyophis > Ichthyophis bannanicus. Next base: position 1,072,784,906 of record CM066033.1, read on the forward strand.
GCTAAATAAATAAATAAATAAGGAAGACAGGATTCTGCACATGTTGAGGTTGTCTCTGGAATGGCCATAAGGCTCTTCTATGGTAGTAGTAACCAGTAATGTTGAGATGAATTTGTAGATCTGGAGGAAGAGATAGTCATTAGCCTTACAGAAGAGGGATATGTAAAGTGGAGCAGTGGTTCTTAATGATATCCATGGTGCCCTTTACTTTTTTCCAAATAAGGAGCCTGAAGTGGATGAACTATCTGCCAGCCTGGAAGCACCTAACCAAGCCAGACACTTGGTGGCAATGACTGAAGCTGAAATTCTGGAGGAAGTATCAAATACCTTAATGCTGTAGGTCTAAGATGGATTTCACACTCATCAGACTCTGCTAAGATAGTTGTCAGCAGAGTCTGTGCCTGTGGTGACAGGCTAAATGAGAAAGCATACTCCTTTTGAAAGACGGTATAAGTACACTGCACCATGTAAAGCTGATGAGCTGCACTGAGGGCAAATAGCATCACCTCCCTTCTTGTCTAAATGGTCCAAGAGATGTGGATCTTTACCAGGAGGAATATTGGAGAACTCTGTGCAATTTTAGATTTTTTCATGGCTATCTTAACTATTGCAGAGGAGTGTGAGAGCTGGATATTATTGAAATCAGATTCTGGCTGGATCTTTCGCATCCATTTTCTTGGAAACAGGTTGTACTATAAGTGGAGTCTACCACATAAAACATTGTTGGTCTTGCAGAAGGCCATGAATGGCACTTTAATAGTGGCTTTTGGGGCCTCTATAAACTTTGAGAGTCCAAAAGCATCTGTTCATGGTTCATGTTGATGTGGGAAGGAGACCTCTCCCTTAACACACACTGAACAAATCTTAGGTAAATGATTCCCTTGTAAGAAGACTCATTTCTTGCCATTGATGGGGATGGTTCAGACAGAATTCCCATAGAATATATTTTTTGCCTTCAGTGATGACTTAGGAGAGATGAAATCTGGATTTAAGAATTTCTCCATCCCCGTTTCTGAGCTGTCTGAATCCAGGGAGGAAGAGAGCAATGAGTGTGTAATTACAGGCTCTGAATCTGAGATAGAGTAGAAAAACTGTGAAATCTTGAGAAGAGCGAATGTCTTTCTGCACAAGAGATATGCCAGTGGATTGAGAGGGCGTTGTACTAAGTTTTGGAGACTGGCCATTGGGCAAGTCCTTGCAATACCTCTTAATGAACTTCTTGAACATCTTTGGCAGGAATGAGTGAGTTTGTTCTGGATGGGATAGTGAAAAAGAAGAATCATAGGCACTGTCACCAGAACTATAATTGATGATTTTGGAGGCTGGGTGACTAGGCACTGGAGAACAGGTGAACTAAAAGAGCTCTTTCCTGGAACTTCGCTATCCATGCAGAACAGATCTTGCGCTGAGTTTGTCTGCTGGAGTCAATGGGTTCTGTTTGTGCTGTAAGGATTGTCAGGGTCTCCATTCAAGATCTTCTGTGCTGCTGTGTATCCATTTCTCATGCACATTAAAGATTATGTCTTCCCCTTGAGCATTCAGAAGGTAGTTGCACTGTGAGCCTGGAAACCTCCAAGGAGCCACATGCCATTTGAGTGGGATCTAGTGGTCATTCTTTGTTGCTGGATTTTGAAAATCATTGCTCTAGGTCTAGGAGATAGATGGCAGTTCCATCGAAGAGCCTTAGCTTGAAAGTGTAGAATGAGCTGACTACTGTGCAGAGGAGGCCCTCTTTTCTTCTTTTGGTACCTAAAAAAAAAGCCTCTTCGGAGCTTCATAGTGGATGCGGAGATGGCTAAGGCAATTGTTTAGGGCTTATGGAGACATGTCAGTATGATGCTTGCGTTCAGTTTGATTGTAGTGTGAGCACAAGCAGATTATGTGTGAAAATTCTAAATATTTCTGTCCCATTGTGAGCAGGGGCAGAATCCTGATGTAAATGATGTGGTGAACAAAATACAAATAAACTATTTTTATTTGTTTAAAAACAAAGAAATGAAATGAAAACAATAACAAAAAACATCAATGGAAGACACAGAGGTATAAGCTTCTCATAAAGCAATCAGGAGAGCCTTGTTTTCCTATCCATTCAATTGAGAAGCTGAGACCGCTACATGGGAAGGGCTGCGCATGTTCAGAACTTTGCACCAAGTTCTAAACTTTGAGAGAGCTATTACATTCCAGCAATGTGTGATGACGTCACCCACCTGTGTGCCTGGCTTAGTCCGGCTTGTCAACAGAAAATTGCTGAGCAAATGTAAACAGTATAGAAAGAAAAAAACATCACAGAAAATAAAGCGAGGTTACTTACTTGTAACTGGGGTTCTCCGTGGACAGCAGGATAAGTCAGCCACACTTGGTGACATCATCTGACGGTGCCAATATGGAAGTACTCTCCATAGCTCAGAAGGGCTGTCGCCAACTGGCTCCACCCCCAGGCCTGCCCCTAGCTAGCCAGTTCATCACTAACTAAGCCCTTGCCGCTAGGAGGCGGGAACCGGTCCTGAGGCCGACCCCTTCTCAGGGGAGGAGGGCGGGTATGTGTGGCTGACTTATCCTGCTGTCCACGGAGAACCCCAGTTACAGGTAAGTAACCTCACTTTCTCCTAGGACAAGCAGGATGAGTCAGCCACACTTGGTGCCTCCCAAGCTGTAAGTGCTTTGGTGGAAGGGAAGGCTGGGGCACAGATCAACTTCAGGGAGATACTATCCCAGGGCAGGATGTCATATCGGTGTACCATGACATGTCCCCGCCGAGCAACACTTGGAGGCAGTGCCAGAATGTGAAAAGTGCACGCGTGTAGTAGAAAACATGAAGTGAAGATGGGCGTGCGCCCATGTGAAGCAGAGTGCAACAATAATGTGGGAGCTACCCATGTGATGCAGAGTGCAACAAAAACGTGGAAGCTGACACAGTGGTGATTGTGGAAGTAGTTAGTCTCAGGCGCACATGTGCAGCCGCAGAGAAGGAGTCATGTGTAGTCGCAGAGAAGGAGTCCCATCAAGCAGTGGTCGTGAGGTAGACAATGCGAGCAAGGAAACGTGAGGTAGTCACTGTGAGCGAGGATAGCGACCGCAGGGTTGGCTGTGCTACAAGAGTTGTGAAACGGAAGCCTTAATGCAGCCACCACAGTGAGGTGGTCACTGCAAGCAAGGGTGGGAGCAGCATCAATAACAAATGTGCTTGTAAGAGTGGTGCAAATGAGTATTAATACCGCAATGGCCATGAGTCAGTACGATGGACTGGCTGGGAGCATTCAGGCAGGAGGTAGTAGTCCAGAAGTTCAGACTGAGGGTGTGTTTGTCCATGGGTGGATTTGTCCATGTTGCGAGGTCCAGGTCTTGCAGACATGGGCGATGGAACCCTTTGGCGTGGCTTGGGCCTTGTGTTCACCCTCCACATGGCTTGAGCATGGAAGACGGCGGCCAGGTTTTATTGGGGGCAGGTGAGATGAAGAGTCTGGTCCCTTGTTGTGCACTGTCCCATGTATGTCCTGGGCATGTGGCGGCCGGGTATAGGGGTTACATGAGATGAAGAGTCTGGCCCCTAGTTGCTGCTGGACTGCTCTGTGGAAGTGATGGGCATGTAGCTGCGCTGGGTGATATCCGAAATGAAGCCTCTGCTCCTCCAGGGAGGGAGCCCATAGTCCGAGGGCAGAAAGTGCGCCACCAGCACTAGCAGTTTGTATCAGAAAGATTTTCCTGGAGGTCTACCTCAGTTTTGCCTACAGTGGCTCGGCAGCGGGACTGCCATCAGGGTAGTCCTCGAAGGGCTAGTTGGGGACAGGGTAATGTGGCAGCTAGGCTGGTGCGAACAGTCAGCTGAGGCTGCAATCACAAGGGTAAGGGGATAATGATCTGGCTGCTGAAACTCGCGCCAGGTGCTGTAAGACACGCATGTAGCCTGGTGCCGTGGTGGGTCAGGTTTGAATTACCATCTGTTGACAGGGTTAGGCTATTGAGTAGCGCATTGTCCTCCGGCAATGTCCCAGTGAGAGAGCACCTCGTCTTGGGCTTTGCCTGGATGGGGTGGAGGAGACTTCTTGCAGGGAGTGGGAACCTATCCCCTTTGTGTGCTGGTTTGAGACTATGGCCACTCTGTTGGCTGTCTGGCCAGGCCCTCGAGTGCAGAGCCGCGAGATAGTGGTACTTAGCATGTGAGAAACGGTACATGGAAGAGTACAAACACCGCTCACCAACAGCAATACCAGACCACTGAGCCAACTGGGCAAGAGTTCGAATTCCTAACATGATGTGCCACCAGATCTTGCACCGGTGACCTGTGCTCATGAGCCCCTGCCCTTTGTGAGTGAGGCATAGTGATGCCATGGGCTGATCCTAAGGGGGGGGGGTCCCGGGATTGGTGATCCCCAGAGTGGACTTGAACCTGCCACCCTGTATACGTGCACCTAGTGGCCTTAAGAGGGTTTTTTTTTTTGCGCCAAGGATTCTCTCTGCAGGATTATCAGGTGATAGTCTGTTGTCCCTGTGGCCCCTGTTCCTGGAGGGGTGAGAGCAGCAAGAATGCGCGTCTCGGTTAGGCCATTGGCATGGCAGCTGTGAAGTTTTGTCAGAGATGCAGGCTTACACAGTGGGCCATGGTATAGGGCTCTTCAGGGCTGATGATGATGGTGGCTCCCCAAGTTGTGGGGGGGGGGGGAGGAGTGTCTTGGATGCTGTCCCTCTGGTTAGTAGTCAATGAATGGGGTATAGTGGGAGCCACAGCTGATTAAAGTTTCCTACCAGCGGTTGGCAGGGCCCATCAGAAGTATTTTCCAGGATCCTAGGGGGTGTCCACAGGGAGCCAGGTTTCAAGAGGGGTGCGGGACTGGGCCAGTACCTATTTGTGACCTTGCTGGTAGAGGCAGGTGGCTTGAGGGAGAGGGTCGTGTACCGTTCCCTGATCTTCGTGGGTACCATGGTTTTCGTTGCAGGTGTGTCCCACGCCAAGATTTCTTTTTATAATAAGACTGGCACAGCAGTGATGGTCAGCAGGGTGCTGAAGATGGGGCATCTATCAGAAGGTGACCGTATTGAGGGGGCCTTGACATAGCCCATGTTCGGGCCATCCTGTGTATGTATACCTTTAGTGAAATGACACTGTAGGTAATAGGACAATGGACAGGTTGGACTGTGGCCTCACAAGTCATGCCGTTGCCCCATACTCACCTTCCGTGAGTCCCTGGAGCAGGATCAAGTCGACCGGATTTGAAGTTAGCCAAGCCGCCGGGGTTCTTTAGGGGTAAGCTGGATGGCCCATGTTCTTGTTACCGCAGGGACATGGTTAAGAGACATGGTTCATTGGCTGGACATGAACCCACAACCTTCATTTCAGTATATAGCAACTGTACAGGGAAAGGTGACCTGCCCATGATCAAAGGAGAACCAGATCTCCTGGGTGCTAGGATGGTGTACAGATCTCCTGGGTGTGGGATCAGGATGATGTTGGACTGAGGTGGTTGTATCAGAGGGGCGATGGAGTGGTTTCAGTGGGCAAAGCTCCTGCGCCCTGCTGCCTCCTGCTAGTACAGGTGTGGCATGTACCGTATTACCTACCGGTCTTAGCGCAGGACCCTGGAAAAACCTATTGCTAGAGGGGACTGTGATTTGCTCATAGTCACAGGGCATAGGGTGATATGATCAATCACTGGAGGGACAAGTGACATGTTCATGGTCTACCGCTCCAGCTGGATGATGCCTCAAACCAGCAGGCCTTGATTTTGTACTGCTGGAGGCCGGTGCTGGCCGAAGGACCCAGAAGGTGCTGGCCGAAGAACCATGGTCTGGCCTGTACCTTGATCTGGACCAAAAGGCTTTTTTTTTTATCCTAGGTGTAGAGGGGTTCTAGTGCACTGAAGTGGAACGAACAGTGTGACTCAAGCCCTGGACCTTGCCTGTGGAGGCCTTGCACCAACTAACTGGCTAGACTCCCACCCACGCAGGAGGGAGGCCACACAAACCAGAGATTTCTGGATTAGAAGGCAGGAGCCGTGCCTGATGAGCTATTATGACGAGCCATTACTCAGGTTCAGAGTTGTGGTGTAGGGCTTCCCTTAGCAGACTCAGAAGTCGGGTTGGTGACCGGCCTTCAGACAGTACCGGCTGCAAATTGAGTCCTTGGTAGGAGTTGTAGGAGTATGCTCACCCTGAAACAGGCGTTTGATGCTGTGGGTCGCGTTTGATAGCGCTGTGGCACCTAGAGCCCCTGGGGCTCCATGCCAATGGGGTCAAGTGCTCCAGCACAAGATGCTGTTTCTGGCACAGATTCTCTTTTGGCCCAAAAGTTATGTGGGTCTAATTGTGGGGGAGCGCAATTTGGCTGCCTTGACGCCATTCAATTGCAGTGAGGAGAGGCCTCTGCTGCCATGGAGCCGAGCCTTGTTGCCCTGGAGCTGAGCCTTTACGCCCTGAGCCTATTGCAGCGAAGAGAGGCCTCTGCTGTCATAGCAGACACACTTCAGCTCCCGGAGAATCCGTACTGCGCCACCGGGATGGAGGCTCTCAGCGTCGGGGTTTTTGGTGCCGAAGATGGAGCCGGGGGGGGGGGGGGGAGGGTTACGAAATTCGAACATGTCCTGTAGTAGAGCAACAGCCGAAGGAGGCACAGGGCAGATTTGGATGCCGACCTCGCTTCCCTCCCAACTCCATGTGCAACTCAGGATCGGCGCCATGAAGAGGCATCACGGCGCCGAGGCTCGAAGTGATGAGTGCCTGTTCTCTTCAGCATTTCTGCCTCTGTGTCTGCCAGAAGAGCTCTCCCGCTGCTCCGGTGTCGGCACGGAGAGCGGGAGCACGATCGGTTTTGCTGTCGGTGCCATGGGGCGGAGAGAAGGTCTGTCGGAGCTGAAGGGCAGCCGGAACCAATCACATCAGGAGGGGTGGAGCTTGCGGCTGCCGGACGAATAGCAGGCAAGGGAGGAGCCAGAGTGCTGCTGGAAGCAAGATGGCTGCCTCCTGCCGAGTCCCCATGTGTGCCGGTATACGGGTGTGCTCTGATAGACGGAGAGAGTTGGGGAGGCCTGCAGGGGACAGAGGCTGGCTTCGGCGTGTCCCGGGGTGCCTCGGATCACTTCGTAGCAGTCTTGGAGGCCGATTTGGAGTGCTTACCGGCGTCGCTTCCCTGATGAGTGAGCTGATCGCGGGATCCCTCCCGGCTCGAGTGACTGAGGCACTGGAGGAGCTCACATTGCTCAGTGAGGGTCCCTGTCTGCAGCTAGAGGCCGTACGGGCATAGCCGGTCAGGTTTTCAGCACCAGGTGGGGGTAGGGGCCTGGATCCGCACATCCTATGCCTGGCCTGCTCCTCATCATGCAGGTCTCATCCCATACGCGGTTAACTCTTCATGGCTTCTTGATCAGGTATGTAGGAACATCAGTCCTCCGGGAGGTCCTTAGTAGTGCCGGGCATATGGTCGAATGCAGAGGGACGCTGAGCACATGGCCCATAGGTAGATATGCTCCTAGCCTAGCCCTTTGTTCAGAGAAGTTGCCGAGTGGCACAGGAATCTGAAAGAAAGACATCAGACACAGAATTAGATACATTTTAAATTCATATAAGCAAAGTAGATTTTGTTTGGAGAGTAGAAAAATCCATCTTATGGCAAGGCGGAAGAACTGAAAACTGGCTAGCTAGGGGCGGGCCTGGGGGTGGAGCCAGTTGTCTCATGCTCAGAAGGGCGAAAGCCCTTCTGAACTATGGAGAGTACTTCCGTCTCGGCGCCGTCGGATGATGTCACCAAGTGTGGCGGACTCATCCTGCGTGTCCTAGGAGAAAGAAAGTTTACAGCTTGACAAAAAAGAAGGAGCCGAAAGTGATACAGAAAGATGCATCTTACAATGAAAGAAACTAAACGCAGAGGAGAGAATGCAGAGAAAAGTAGATATTCAAAAACCATATGAGTAGGTAAATAAATGGATAATTGTTGCTCGTTTAGGAAATATGCAACTGAACATACAGACTAGAATTTCAGCTGAATTGTTGCTTATATCTGGCCCATCAAAATTTCACTGGTTAGATGTAGCAAAGTCTCCACAAAGATCCCTCTGTAAGAACAGTGAGGAAGTTTCTGGAGTCCTGCTCCAAGATATAGTAAGTGTTGCAGTAATGAAACAGAGGATCTGTCCTGTGTTTATTAAAATTTAGTCAGAGTTCCTTAACTAAGTTTTGAAGGGAATTACTTAAGACCCTAGATATTGGGACTGGGGGGCTTAAATCTTGCCCATTGCTGGAGGGACCCAAGAGGAGGCTGCTGGGACAGCAAAGAGACCTGGCTCTCTGGAAGGTCAGCTAGGCCAGAGAGAATATGAGGATAGTTCCCTAGGCTGGCTAGGCCTAATCAAAAGAGAATAACTGATGAGGTGTCTCCAAAAGAAGTGTCTAGGGAGATAGGAGCTAGTGAAAGTTTTGGTATACCTCAGGAGATGAGTAGGATTAACTCACTGCAACCCATCTTAACTCCTGGGAAGTTCTTTCTGTGTTTGATGGACTGAAGTCCGATGCTCCTAGCACCCAGTGAAGGAGTATTTTGAGGAGGGTTTTAAGAGATTTTATATGTGTGTCTTTGGGAAGAGGAATTTGTCTCTACTGTGTGTCTTCCAAAAGAAGATATTTTTGAAAAGCATTTTGAGGTTTTCCCACTTGGAAGCATGAATACTAAAGTACTTGTCTAAAGTGGTAGTGAAATATTGTTTGTTTTTGAAGAGGTTTCTGTGAGAACGTCTTGCATGGGACTGTGTAAATTTTAAAAATTAGCCAGCACAGTTTGACACCTTCCCTCCCTCTCTCCCTCCAGTCTTTTTATTTCAAAAACTTATTTATTTATTTATTTATTTGAACAGTTTTTCTATACTGCCCCTTCCAATGATCAGGGGTGGTTTACATCAAACAACAAGCAGTTACAGTGAACATATTTGAACTATAGTACAGTTAACTATATATATAGCAGTTAACCACATATAAAATATTATAGGGGTAGCTGAATATCTAACTATATACATGGTAGCCTGACAGATAATTGGAGTTAGTGGGGTAGTGACGGATGCTGGCGGGAGGATATATTAGTTGAGGGGGAATATTGAGTTGTGTGTGAGTAAGTACTGTGGGCCATGAGGGGTGGTAGTGTTCGGCGAATAGAAACTTTTTAAATTCCTTACGGAATGTCTGGAAGTCCTTGGATGATCATATGTTGTCAGGGAGGGAGTTCCACAGGGTAGGTGCTTTGTACCTGAAGGCTCTATTACTGGCAGGTTTTTTAGTCTTTCGTATAGTGGAAGGGATTGATAGGATATTTTGTGTACTCTTTCTTTTAATTCTTGACTTGTTTTGAGCATTTATTTTGGTTGAGAAATAGGAGGGGGAGATACTGTTGAGTAGTTTGAATGTTGTAACTATCAATTTGTATTTTACCCTACTTGCTATAGGGAGCCAGTGGAGATTATAGAGTATCGGGGTGATGTGATCTGATAGACTGGCTTTAGAAATAATCCTTGCAGTTATGTTTTGTGCTAGTTGAAGTGTATGCAGGTTCTTTTTTGGTAGACCATGTAACAGGCTGTTACAGTAGTCGAGGTGTGGTATGATTAATGCTTGTACTAGTGTTCTAAAGTCATTCGATTCTAGGAGCGATCCGAGGTGTTAAATTGTTTTTAGTTTGTAAAATATGGTTTTAGCAGTGTGTTTTATATGAGCTGACATGTTTAGAGCTCTATCAGTTATAATGCCTAAATATTTTATCTCATGTTTAACTGGCAGAGTAGTGTTGTGGAGGTTGAAAGTTGGAGGGGGGGGGGGGGGGTGAAGTTCTGATTTTTTGTAGTGAATAGTATTTCTGTTTTCTTGAAATTTATATGCAAATTACATTTAGCCATGATTCTGCATTAGATAGGCAGATAGTTACATATTGGCAGACAGTTACATATAGGCAGATAGTTACATATTGTGAGCGATTTGAGATGTATGAATTAAACCATTTTAATGCTGTACCCGCTATACCTATTTGAGCAAGTCTAGAAAGGAGGATGTTGTGATTGATGTTGTCAAATGCAGCGGTGATGTCTAGAAAGACCATTATGAAGGCTTGGTTTGGATTATGCAATCCACAGATGAGAGTGGTAGATACTACCAAGAGCAGAGTTTCTATGCCATGGTATGGGTGGAAACCGTATTGGTGTTCGTCAAGTGGAGCATTGAGATCAATGAAGTCCTGTAGTTGAATTTGTACCACATTTTCAATTAACTTTGCTAAAAATGGAATGCTTGCTATTTGTCTATATGATGTAGGGGGATCTTTGTTAATAGATCTGTTTTTAAGAACAGGGCGAATGATGGATAGCTTGAGTGGATCAGGCATTGTGCCTTGGTGGAGTGATTGATTGACAATGTTGAGTACAATTTGAATCCTGAGGCAGCCCTACCATTCTATCCTTCCTTCAAGGCTCCTTAAGTTAGAAAACTTGTTCCACCCTGGAGCAGCCCGACCCTTCCCACCCTCCCTTCTCATCCTTCTCCTTCCTGATGCTGCTTTTGCCAAAAAGAATTCAGTAGAATCTTTGTCTTTACACCTTCGTTCCCAAGCTATTTTTGCCCTACCAACTCAAAACAAGTCCTGCCCCCTTCTCATGTCGGTAAAAATAAAAAGCTTGTAGGGATAACCTAGGATCTCCTGACTCCCTACTCCAAATTAAGGAGAGAATGATGGCTGGGAAACACCTCACCCTATTCTTTTTGGCATAGCAGAGGGAGGAGTGGCCTAGTGAGGGAGAGTGGCCTAGTGGTTGGGGCAAGTTACGTCAGGCCAGAAGGTTGGGGGTTGAAATCCCACTAGAGGACAGCAACCTTGGGCCGGAAGGACTGGGATTTCTAGTCCCACAGGTACTCCTTGTGGTCTTGGGCAAGCCACTTAACCCTCCATTGCCCAGGTTCCCTGTAAAATAGTTATCTCCAAGTTATAATGCCCTGTTCAATGTAAACTGCCTTGATATCATGAAAGGCGGTATATAAGAAATGTTAAAATGTTAAATAAATCCTTATTTCCGAAGAAGAACCACAGAAGGTGTTTTAGAACTGCTGCCTTGATCATGAGTAGATCAGCTACACTACAGGCCTAGGACATTCCTAGTGAGTAAGCACATTTTGCCGAACATTAACTGGAGAGGCAGTGTTCTAGATGTGAAAAGATGGAGTGCACATTAGGGCATGTTTTAACGATCATCAATGAAGTTAACGTGTTAAGTGCCCACAGCCCTTGTATATCTATGTGTGCAGTGGCACTTAAAGTGCATTCATTTCACTAAGAGACACCAACCTTTCGTAAATATGCCCCATTGTTTTTATGGATGAGACTGAGAGGAAGGCATTTATGTCAAGGCAATTGGGAGGAACTCGTAAGAAGAAATTCATTGTACACATCATTTTTTGAGTTTTCCCAGTAGTTCATATATGTTGTGGACTTACATACAAGGCAGGTGCAATAATATTAGTGTCCTAGGTTAGCCATCAGCCTCCTGCCTCCTCAATTACCTTTAGGCCCCGCCACAAGATTTTAATAATAATTAATCATTAAACTCAACAATAATAATTAAGCTCAACAATCATGATTATTCCACTGTAACGCATCCCAGAATATCAGTCTCTCAGACCACTTCAGATGGTTGAAAACACGGTGGCTTGAATAATAGCCGGATCATCAAAGCAAGAACACATCACCCCCATACTAAAAGACCTCCACTGGCTCCCAATCAGCTCCCGCATCAAATACAAAACAATACTAAACATATTCAGAATCAAACACAGAAACTCCGCTCTCAGCCTCCAACCCCTCATACTACCAGACGTCAGCACAAGACCTAGGAGAAGGACCACAGCAGACACATTCAACACACCAAAAAACTACACAAAAGCATGCAAATCTACCACACGAAAAGCTCTATCAATGGCAGCACCAATAATATGGAACGCACTCCCAGATGATCTACGATCAACAGAAGATCCAAAGGACTTTCGAAAACAACTAAAGACATTGCTCTTCACAGAGCACTACGGACCGAGCATATAACAAAATCACTAGACCCGGCTAATGCCTTACCCGCAGCCTACTGTATTTATCTGAAAAAGTACTTGTATATAGCTGTATAAAGCTCATATTGTAAATAGCTCACCTTAATCATTCCACCCACGCTCATACACACTCACTGTAAAGTATAAGAATACAGGAGAACACAACCACAAACTCTATTGATTGTTTGCTGTGTACACCGCCTTGATTGAAGGATAAGGTGGGATAGAAATACCCTTTAAATAAATAAATAAAAAATCCTGTAAAAACACATCATTTAAATATCAGACAGTCAAAAACTGAGGCTGATGGTTTCATGAGTTTGTGTGGCAGTCAGTATTTATTTGGCTTTGACTACAGTTGCTTTGTGACCCCCAGAAGGTGATCGCCTAGGCAATCAGGTAGTTTGCCTTATGGTTAATCTGGCCCTGCTTATATGCATATTTTTTTGCTGATTGAAAGATCTACTTATGTGCTTGTGGCTTACTTGTGCATGCAACCCGTATCTTCTTGTGTGTAAATCCCAAGTAGGTTTTGCTAATTTACTGCATTATGAATTTGTTCAGTATTTGGGACGGGCAATTATGTTGTGAAAAAAGGGAAACTTTCGTACAGATTCTTTCCCTTCTTGTCTTTGCTTCAAACATTCTCACTGAAGGGTTTTTACTTTTAATTTATGGAATGTCATGTTGGAAAAAAAACACTTCAGTGTAAATGGGATACTGTGTTTGTGCCTGAGATCTAATGGAATTACAGTGAAGACGTGGTGCATCGCTGTATTCCATTTTAGAAGCCAGTCTGACATTTCATTGCTTCCAAACTTCCAACTTTAGACTGAAAATGCCTACCATTTATGGTCATGTCAACTGAAAGTGTTTAGATAAATGTGAGAAACTGTTTAAAAACTCTTCATCCTTGTGGCAGCAACTATTTTAATTCTTTAAACGAATGGTTTCATTAGCATTCATTCAGGGTAATAAAGATTCTGCAAAACTTACAGTTTGGGATGGTTCAATATTTTGATGGCAGAACTACCTGTTACCATGCAGAAGACCTGGGTTCAATTCCACGCTCTGGGATGCTGGGGAAGTTGACATTCACAGCCCATAGATAAGGAATGAACAGGATCTAGAGGGACTTTTAGTTCATGCTTTTTGGCATAGCAGAGCTGCTGCAGTGCATGGACTAGGGCTAGGATAAAGGAGGAAGGGGGCAGTGCCAATGCAAGGGTACTGGGCACACTAGGCAAACTTTCAGTCTTGTACTTGCTCTGCCCTCCTTCTCAAGTTGCCTTTAACCCCAACTCAATCATAACAGCTGCTGTGGCTTTCTACCATTCTTTCTTCTCCTCTCTAAGGCTAGCAGTGCTTATGAACATACTCAAATTGCATGGTCGTAGGGCTGGCATTTCCTGGTGCATGAGGTTGGCCCTGTGACCATCTGTTTGAATACGCAAGTGGTGCCAGCCTTAAGAAGGTGGAGGAAGATAGGCTGTGGCACAGGCTTCCACTGCCCCACCCAACTGACTCAGTTCTTTCTTTCGCTGGTGGGGCCTAGGATCCCTAGGGGTGTTGCTCTTCCCAACAGGCTCTGCTTGCTGTTTGGTTGCTCCTCCAAATTATGGTCTCCTATGTGACTCTTAGCTCATCTAGTGGTAGGGCCGGCCCTGGAAGGGAGTCAAACTGAGGAAAATCTTGGGTAACTGTGAAAGAAAGTTTGAGGCGCTATAACCCCAGATGGGTCAAGTTCTCATAAAATTAGAAATCTAAGTAGAAACAAGAGGGGGCTGCAATGCCTCCCCCCCCCCTCCAATATACCGGGCCTGATATTCAGAGGGATTAACATGGTTAGCAGGCCTGTTGATCCCTCCGAGATATTCAGCGGCACTAACACAGTTAGTACCACTGAAGATCTCCGGATGCCACCGCTGCATGCCCTGATGTTAACTGGTTAGCATCGGGACGCTCCAGAGGCAGTACCCAGCCATAATTGGGCAGTGGCAATATTGAACTTCTGCCCAGTTACGGCAAAGTGGCAAAAGTAAGGCGCAGCAAAGGCTGGCCTAACTTTCACTGCAAACGCTAACTGAATATTGCCATTACCCGGTTGGGTTCCAGCCAATTGGGGCAACCTGGATATTCAATGCCAGGAACGGATATGACCTCGGCATTGAATAAGTTTCAGTGGCGGCTTATTCTTGGCTTTTCTTACGGCTCTTCCAACCCCTTCACCGTTGTAGTATTGCCTGCCTCTCAAAAGCACTGCAAACATTTAATGTTTTATAAAGTACAATAGTATCTGTAAGACTTCAAAAACGTCTAACTCCAAAATCTTCACTCCATCTCATTCCAGTTGATTGCTTCAGCAGAATCACTCCTGGATCCAAACAACTGTGCGCCGGTTGAAATCGTCACTGCATGTTGGTCTGAGTAACCGAGCATTGCGCCTGATGAAGTCTGAGTAACCGAGCATTGCAGTGTTGACTTTTCCCATGGGTAATGGATGCAGTGAAAAACAAACCACCCCAAACCACAAAAAATTCCCAGTAAACAACAAACAAAAGATATGAACCTCTCCAAAATTAGTAATGAAATAGTAATAATAATTATAATAAATGTTTTTTTTCAAAATACTATTAAATATCAAATGCTTCAAATAATCTCCCGATCCTTATAAAAGTGGTTTAAAATAAACACCTTTTCCATTTCCAAATCTAGGTGACCTGTTATAAAATTACCCCCTTTGCGTGTGAGCAATTTTAATTTAAAATTCACTCCCCTTGATGACTACCACAAGACCTGTTTTGTTTATACTTCACTGTGGTTGATTCTTACAGAGGCCCAACAAATTGTCTGAGTTAAAAATCTGTTAAGCTGTATAATGCCCCCTCATGCTAAACCTATGGGGCATGTTTACTAATGCTTCCAGGAGAGTGCAGGATTATCGTGCGGTTTTTACGCCATTCTAAAAAGTTGCCTGGGGCTCTGCACTACCCTGTTAGTATGCGCTGGGGCAGGAATTGGGCAAGAGGAGGTTTTCCCAACATAGCATAGCACAGCACAGCTAGCTTGGGTTTTAGTGGCCCACACTAACTGTGCCTGATGCTGATAGAACAGGTGCAACTAACGCCACCTCAAAACTACGCAAGAAAACTGACCTACCTGCTTTGTGTTTATTTTGGATTTAGTCCATAAAGTTAGCCATCTAAAGATCATTTAAACAAAGAAAACAACTTTTTTTGTCGGACTACTTATTCAAGATCATGTAGTAATCAATTCCCATATGATCTATTACTCACAGTCCATTTACTAATTTCAATACCTCTTAGTGAATATAATACATTATTATAAAATTGAGGAAAATAGGGGACATTTTAAACCCCCTTCCTCCTCTGGATCACGTGATGCAGAGAGCTGGGAAGGAGCGGTGTGTTTTGGCTCCAGGGATCCTCGTCCTATCCTGCCCGCCTGATTGCAATAAATTTGACTTACCCACAGCCTCCACCATGTGACCACCCCTGGAATGGAGTCCCTTGCATCTTAACCTCAAAAGGGGCCTGCAGGATTGATGGCAGCTAAGATATTGTGGTGGGAGAAGGGCCGCGCCGCTGACACCAAAATGACTAGTGGAGCACCTTCTAGCCCACTTTCCTAGGTGTCCACCATAGTAGAAGTGTCTTTGGTGGTGGTATGGGCCCTAGACAGTCAGTTTACAGGAATTACAAGTCAGCTTGCACAAGTGGTAGAATCCGTGGCGGACTTCAGCAATCGGGTGGCAATGGTCAAACAACGCATATCGGCCCTGGATGATGGCAGGCAGGACTCTCCATGGAAGCTCCGGCAACTGGAGGACATCATCTACAGGCATGAAACTAAATTGGACAACCTTAAGGATCAAGTTCATCATAAAATCCTGTGCATTGTTAGAATGGCCGAGTCAGTCACAGAGTAGGAGCTCCGGGGTTTCCTAGAGACATGGCTGCTCCTGAGTCTCTACTTGGACGGATAGGTGGGAAAAGTGGTTATAGAGTGGGGACACTACTTGGGATCCTGCAGTGAGGGCAATCAGCATCTGCAGGTGATTCTGGCCTGCTTCCCTAACTTTCAGAAAAAGGAAGAAATTCAGATGACGGCGAGAAACCAGTGGGTTCTTGATCATGATGACTGGAGAGTGTTAATCTTTCAGGACTACTTGACAGCAGTATCCTTAAAACGGAAGGCTTTTGCAGATGCTTGTGGCCTGCTGATTCACAAGGGGGTGCGATTTTCTTTGGTGTAACCTGCCAAACTCCGCTTTACACATCAGGGCCAGTAGCACCTCTTTACCAGCCTTGAAGAGGACCTCACTTACTGCAAGGAACATTTTGCTATATCTGAGTCCTCCCCATATATTTCTGTGGACTTGGCTGAGGCCCCCGAGGGAGCTCTTGTGGGCCTCAGCTGGTGCTTCGCTGGAGGACTATGGACTTTAGACAAGGAAAATCTTGTCTTACTAATCTGTTATGTTTTTTTGAAGGTGTGAATAAACAGGTAGACAAAGGTGAGTCAGTTGATATAGTGTATCTGGACTTTCAGAAAGCCTTTGACAAGGTCCCTCATCAGAGACTTTTGGCAAAACTAAAGAGTCATGGGATAGGAGGCAGTGTACTATTGTGGATCAGGAACTGGTTAAAAGATAGAAAGCAGAGGGTAGGGCTAAATGGCTAATTTTCCCAATCGAGAAAGGTGAACCCTTAGTGTACCCCAGGGATCTGTGCTGGGTCCGCTGCTTTTTGACATATTCATAAATGATCTGGAAAAGGAAATAACGAGTGAGGTTATCAAATTTGCAGATGACACAAAACTATTTAAAGTTGTTAAAACCCATGAGGAAAATTGCAAGAGGTTCTTGATAGATTGGAAGACTGGGCATCAAAATGGCAGATGAAATTTAATGTGGACAAGTGCAAAGTTATGCATCTAGGGAAGAACAACCCAAACTATGGCTACACAATGCAAGGTTCCACATTAGGAACCACCACCCAGGAAAAATATTTAGGCGTCATTGTGAATAACATGTTAAAACCCTCCGCCCAGTGTGCAGCAGCAGCCAAGAGAGGAAATAGAATGCTAGGTATCATAAGGAAAGGAATGGAAAATAAAACAAAGAATATTATAATGCCTCTGTATCGGTCCATGGTGCGACCACACCTTGAATATTGTGTGCAATTCTGGTCACCGTATCTTAAAAAGGATATAGCATTATTAGAAAATGTTCAGAGAAGAGCCACCAAAATGGTAAAGGGGATGGAAGGATGCCCATATGAAGAAAGGCTAAAAAGGTTAGGGCTCTTTAACCTGGAAAAGAGACGGCTGAGGGGAGATATGATAGAAGTCTATAAATTAATGAACGGAGTGAAACGGGTAAACGTAGATCAATTGTTTACCTTATCAAAATATAGAAAGACTAGGGGACATGCAATGAAGCTACAGGGTAAACTATTTAAGACTAATAAGAGAAAATATTTTTTCACTCAACGTGTAATCAAACTCTGGAATTTGTTATCGGAGGATGTAGTAAAGGCTGTTAGTGTAGCTGGGTTTAAAAAAGGGTTGGACAAGTTCCTGGAAGAAAGGTCCATAAACCATTATTAAAAAGGGACACAGGATATAAATGCTTGACCCAATACAACCACTGTGGAACCTGTGTCTTTTGGGGAAACTGCTAGGTATATATGACCTAGATTTGCCACTGTTGGAAACAGGATACTGGGCTTGATGGACCTTGGTCTGACCCAATATGGCATATCTTATGTTCTTATGACTTTTGTTTTTCCTTTTATCAGGCCAGATGCTTGTTGGCATATGACCTTTTGGAGTTCACCAATGGGTGAGGTTGGAGCTGAGGAGTTGGCTATGGCTGCTCGATCTGTGTATGGGCCAGTGTGCTGGACTTGCCCCAGTTATATGCCCCGTCTTGTGCATGGTGATGGGAAACGGTCCTCCCTGGGTGTTGAACTGGTACATGGGAGGATGGATGCTGGTGTAGAGGCTGCTGCATGACTAGGGGGAAGCTGGCTGACCCTATGACCACTTGCCCTGCAACACTATCTGCTCCACCTATGTGGCCCCGTATATTTCTATGGACTGCGTTGAAGTTTTGAGATGTTTTTCGGTCTATAGGTTGTTTGTTTTGTGCAATTGGCGCATGAACCCTCTCCACTGCTTCGGGATGGTGGGAGGTCTAGGGGAAGTGGGGCATAGTTATGTGAAAGGGCATATGTGGGATTGGGGTTTGATGGGGAGCGGAGAGGGAGATGCATGTGTAGTGTGCAAGTGTGATGAGTGAGTGGTACAATCAGAGCAGCAAGTTGTGTGGGCAGGGTCCAGACATGCTTGGACTGAGTGTGTGAGGTTGGGGCCACCGGTGGAGGTGGGGGTTTGTGGTAGGGACTCCTGCCGAGTGTGTGGGAGTAGGGAGGGAGGGAGGTGTGCATAGATGTTGGTCTGGGTGCCTGGTTGGGAGGGGGCAGAATATGTGAGTGTTTGGAGGGTTCTGGACCAGGGGGAGATGGAATGGGTTTGCAGGCGATTTGTATGGGTGGTACATTTGGGGGGACAGGGGCCACTATGCATCAGAGGTCTCCAGAAGGGCTCTTTCGGGAGCTGTAAATGGCTGTAGGACTAGAGTGGAGGGGGTTCCAGGATGGAAGGGAGGAGGGTCGGGATCGTGGTGGGGGATGCTGGACTTACTGATCGGTTTCAGATGAGCACGGGTCTTACTGACTGACTTTATGTGGAGTTTGGTTGCTTGGAGGGGGATTCTAGGCTGGGTGGGCCCCCTAGATGGGGAATGATGTGATTGTGGCATTTAGCACCTGAGCATTTACTTGATCCTGGCTGAGATTCCTTTCCTGGAATGTTTGCGGGCTAGGTAGCCCGATTAAATACTGGAAAGTACTATGGGCCATACAGCAGCACCACAGCGATATTATAATGTTACAGGAAACACATCAGTCTAGGGGGGAATTGAACAAGCTGTGAGGGGGCTCGATAGGCAGTGTTTTTGAAGCCCCTGAGCAGGGAAAGAAGGAGGGCTGCCCTCTTGATACAAGAGGGGATCAGTTTCCAGCCCACCCAGGAGATTGTTGACCCCGGCGGTAGATATGTATTAGTTGGTGGGAGCCTACAGGGGAGGGATCTGGTATTAGAGATTGTGTAAGGTATGCACCCAATGTTGCGGACCCTGGGTTCTTTGCGGGGTTGGCAATGGCTGTTGAAAGGTTTCCAGAGTCTCCTATTATTTTGGGGGGAAATTGGAATGTGGTATTGGATCCTAGTCTGGATACATGTGGGGGTTTTGAGCAGGGAGGGGGCCCACATCAAGACAGCTACAACGCTTTGTTCGGTATGTCAATTGATAGATGCCTGGCAGGTGCTTCATCTACAGGAACAGGATTACACCCATCTGTCTAGGGCGCATGGTACCAGAGTGAGATTGGACTGTCTCTGGCTGTCCGAAGCTCTGTTTGGGGAGGTTGAGGATGCGATGATCACTCTGTATGAGATCTCAGATCATTCACTGATCTGGACGGACCTGACTTGCGGGAGCTGCCTCGCCTCTGAGCTGTCTCTGGCCGTTCCCACTGGACCTCTACTATGAGGAAGGTTTCCAGAAATATCTTCGGGATTGGTGGGTGGACTATCTGTTTCTCAATGGTGGACATGTGGATATACCAGAGCTCTTTTGGGAGGCCTCTAAGGCAGTATTAAGAGGCAATATTATTGCTTATGTAGTTAAGTGGCGACAGGACATGAACATGAGGGTTCTTCAACTTGAGCGGCAGGTTTGTAGGGAGCGGAGGCTGCTGTCTCATCAGCCTAGTTAATAGCTACGCAGGTGGCCCTGAACACTCTGTTGCATCAATGTGCTAAAAGGTCATTGGTATATTATCATTGTCGCTTGTATCAACAAGGGGATAAAACTGGGAAGACTCTTTCTCGCTGCCTCTGTAAGAGTCCAGGCTCCTGGTATGTGCCAACTCTTAGGGATCGGGGAGGGACTCTGTGGGGAACAACATGGGAAATTGGGGATATTTAGGTGGATTACTATTGAATGCTGTACACAGGGGAGATGGTTTCCACATCATGAGTAGCACAGTACTTGGATAGAGCTCAGCTGCCACATCTCCCCATGGACAGGATGAAGCATTTAGGGGCTCCGATCACTGCACAGGAGGTCCAGCGGGTGATTCGGGGGGGGGCAATGATTTGTTGGACACCGAGACCCGATGGTTACCGAGTGGAGTACTATAAATTGATACTTGATCTGCTAGTTCCCCCATTGGCAAAGGTTTTTAATGCATGACTGTCTAGTCGCTCACCATCTTATGATGTCAATGTTGCCCATATTATGGTTCTCCTGAAGCTGGGAAAGGATCTGTACGTGGCAGAGTCCTATCACCCTATCACATTAATCAATTTTGATATGAAAGCATTTGCCAAGATTTTGGCTGATAAATTGGCCCCATAGCTCCCTGACTTAGTTCACCCCTGCCAAGCAGGGTTTATACAGGGACAATATCCTATGTGCAACTTGCAGAAAATCCTTGCATCTTTGGAATGGGTACACCATCAACGGACCCCCCCCCCCCCCCTTCTTGCTCATCAGCTTTGATGCTGAGAAAGCATTTGATAAAGTAGGCTGGAGTTATCCATTTGAGGCTCTGGAGGCATATGAGCTCAGAGAAGAGTTCCTGAGGGGGGAGGGGGGGTGCGGACCCTATATCAATCAACATGGGCATCTATAGTGGTTAACAATGACCTGACATGTTATTTTAGATTAGAGCAGGGGACATGACAGGGCTGCTCCCTGTCACCTCTGTTGTTTGTCTTGTCCCTGGACCTCTTTTTATGTGTAATCCATATGCGCCCTGATATTCAGGAGATGGAGATTGGTGGCTGTACTTTCAAGGCCTTGGCATTTGCAGTTGACTTTCTGGTCCATCTGACTGTGCCGGAGGCCTCCCTGCCTCTCCTTCTGTTGGAGATTGATAGCTTTGGGGCTCTTGCGGGTTTGTGATTGAACAAGACAAAGTCTGAGGCTTTAGATGTGTTGGGAATCCTATACACTGGCTGGCATAGGACCTTCCTGTTGCGATGGGTGGATAGTCACTTTAAATATTTGGATATTTGGCTGCCTGGTGATTCATGGCGGCTATACCAGCTGATTTGTTGGGTAATGGACCAATTGCATGACAGGGGTATCGCTATCTCTCTCCCTTTTGGGTTGGGTGGGAGCCTGTAAGATGATGGTGTTTCCTAAGTTCTTCTGTTTCCTACAGCTGCTGTCCTTGACACTGTTACATTGGGATGTTTTTGCTGTTGAGTGGTTGGCCCAGGTTTTTATGTGGAAGGGGAAGAAGCTTCATCTGCAACTATTTTTATTTATTACATTCTCTTATATACCACGCTATTCTGCATCAGTGCGGTTTATATTGAACAAACTGAAATTACATTGAACGGGGCATAACAACTTGGAGATAACTATTTTACAGGGAACATGGGCTATGGAGGGTTAAGTGGCTTGCCCAAGACCACAAGGAGCACCTGTGGGACTAGAAACTCCAGTCCTTCCGGCCCAAGGTTGCTGTCCTCTAGTGGGATTTGAACCTCCGACCTTCTGGCCTGAAGTACCTTGCCCCAACCACTAGGCCACTCCTCCAACTAGGGCAACTGCAGGGCTCCTGGCAGAAGGGGGGCATTGGGTTGCCTGACTTTGATACCTATAACCATACATGTATTCCGCGGCACCTATGGGATTGGCTCAATTGGGCATCAGGGTTCACCTTGCGAGAAATTGAATTCACACTGGTGGCTCCCTATTCTCTTCCTTCAGTTTTGCATGCTGCTCGCAAGCTATTGCCCATGCATGTAAAGGATAGTATCTTGGTCAGAGGGGTGTGTGAGACTGGGAGATTTCTTTGTAGGCTTTGGGGGATCCCGCCTGGCGTGATGGGATACCTACCATTACAAGGTAATGTGGTTTTTGCTCGCAGCTTGGACCCGCAACCATTTCGAGCATGGGGCTCAATGGCGTTAATCCATGTGAAACAGATGTTGGATGCGGATGGCTGGTTGTTGGCATTCCCAGAGCTTTGTACTAACTTTGGTCTCCCTGAGGGACATCATTTTGCTTATTTGCAGCTGCATCACTATGTGGGGTCCCTGGGGGGGGGGGGGGCAGGTGGGTTTAGAGTCCAGGGCCCTGGATGTGATTGAGGGTTTCTTTGTATTTGAGGAGTGGGAGTTAATCTCGGTTGTCCATTATTGCCAGGCTTTAGGACATCTAACAGGGGAACTTGATTTCTTGCATCTCGTGCATTGCTGGGAGACTGAGCTGGGGATTGCACTGGAGGGGTTTGTGTGGATGCCCCCAGTAGCCCATATACCCCATCTGATTCAGGGGGCTTGGTTCTGTGAGATGCAGTTTAAGATTCTGGAGAGGGCTTTTTTCTCTTCCTATCGAGCCTGTATAGCAGGATTTACGGACAGTGGGAGGTGCCCCTGGAGTGCTGAGGATATCGTTCACTTGGGCCACATGTTTTGGGGCTGTCCTAAGTTATGGGTCTTTTGGGTAAAGGTCCAATGGTTTCTTGGGGCTGGGGCTGCCTCTTGCTCTTTCCCTGGAGTTTGCTATTTTGGATGCTGGAGGACCTTTGGGTTTAAAGAAGGTGAGAGCTTGGGCACTAGTGTGCAAGGGATATATTGTGGTTATGCAATGCATTCTCTGCCACTGACGGGATGTTGAGGGACCGGAGATTTGGGAATGGCATAATGGTGTGGGAGGGAATGGCCTCTAAGGGAGGAGGCAAGCAACGGGAAGCCTTTCTTACCCTGTGGGAACCATATATCTCTCTCGCCTCTCTCCGCGGGCACATAATGATGTGCTAACATTATAATTCTGATGGGGAGGGGGATGTTAGTTTGAGGCCCAAGGGCCTGCTCTGTGACCGGTAGTCCGGGGGGGGGGGGCGAGGGGTGGGTGGGGGACAGGGGTTTGGCCTCCAGGCGGTGAAGAGCTAACCTGCCCGGTTGACCAGTATGTGTGGATTTGAGGAGCAGGAGTTAATTTCTGTTGCCCGTTATTGACAGGCTTTGGGAGATCTTGTGCATTGCTGGGAGACTGAGCTGAGTATCTTGCTGGAGGGGTTTGCGTGGGTGCCCACAGTAGCCCATATACCCCATCTGATTCAGGGGGCTTGGTTCTGAGAGATGCAGTTTAAGATTCTGGAGAGAGCTTTCTTCTCTCCCTGCTGAGCGTATTCATGAATATTTGCTCTGGTCCTTGACCAGGGATGGGGTGAGGGTAAATTAAAACACCAAAAAGGAAAAAGGAAAAGCACAGTTCTGTCAAGAGGAGTACTTTGTCCCAGGGGCAGCTGGATGTTCTTGCTGCCTTACTGGTTGTTTGTTGTTTTGGGGGTGGTACTCTATGGCATGGTGGTAGTTCTGTCCTTTTTGGGGGTGGGGACCCCTGTCTTACGTATAATGTACTCTTTTGACTGTATTCTGGTTCTAGTTGCTTATACCATTGCTTTTGTATGTCCTGTTGTTTTGTGGGTTAATAAAAAATATTTCAACAAATACGGTTGACAGGGAGGGAGGGGGTGAAAATGTAAAAATGTAAAAGATGGTCTTTTTGTGCTGTTTATAAACTCCTGGTGATGCATAAGATTGCCCACATGCTGCGAGTATTGTTGTTGATTTTGTCAATAAAAAAGATTTGAACTAAACCCCCTTCACCGACATAGCACTACGTTTTGGGTGGTTCAAAAATACTTAATTGAAAATACCGCCCTCTTTCAGGGGCACATCAAGTTATCCAGTCACCGTAAATTCTCTTTGGCTGATCCAGTAGCGTCCCAGAACAAACTCTTTATATGTAGTCCATTGTTCCCTTAAAGAGTATCGTTTCTGCATTCTCTTAGCGGCTTTTCAATTGACTGTAAGGAAAGGCAGATCCGGTTCCTGATCAAAAACTACCAGTCAGAATGCAAGGTGTCCCAAGAATATATATCCCACCAGGTGTTGAAAAAAAGCAGTCCATATAATGATAGGTTATAATTAGATCAAAGAAAGCCATTTCACATCAACTGTCCTCCAACACAACTTCCTGTTGGATGGGGGTCAAAAGTGGCAGGCCATGTGTACCAAAGCACATGGTCTGCTGTGGGCACCAATGCAGTGGCACAAAGCCACCACTTTTAAACTGCCACTGCCAGCCAACCTAGATGACAGAATTGGTGGTGGGGGGTGGGGGGGGGGAGGGGTGGTGGCTTGGCACGGGAGGGATAGCTTGGTACGAAGGGAGGAGGTAGCATGACTGAGGCTCCTGCCTGTGGTGACAGAAACCCTTGGGCCGCCCTGCCTGGGGGACAATTGTACCTAGTTTGTAAATCCAATATTGTTCAGGGAAATTCAATAACTGCTTGCGATTGCCTCCGTGCCAGTTAAAAGGGATGTGGCCAATAGCTCTCAACTTCAATGAAGTAAAGGTATGACAGGCTTCCATACAATCAGCAACAATTGGGGTTGTCAGATGAGATTTCTACTCACCTAAACAAACTTTCAACGGGTGAATCCTCCGGCTCAGGTACATCTTAAGACAGGAGCAAGCACTATATGTGTATGTAGATAGACATGTAGTGAAGTATCGTGCTTGGTAGACAGTGTTCGACGGGATCTTGCCAAGTATCGCCCCGCCAGGATTGATCACAATAATTGCAAGAATTACATGCAAAATGACTAGTCATAGCTGTATCATTGCTGTAATTTATTTATTTATTTTTATTTATTTAACATCTTTTTAATACCATCTTTCTACAAGTCAAGATGGTTTACAGAAAACTTAATGCGATAACATTATAACTTGAATGGTAAGGTGTCCATTACAAGGAACATTCAGTACAAAAAGTATTCAACATCAGCAATTTAAAGCTAACTATTTACATTGTGGTAGTAAGTTGCATATGAAGCTGGAAGCATTTTCCTTTGTTCTGTTTGGTCCATAGTGTTGTAGGAACAGCAGAGTCTTTAAGTTTTTGCAGAATTCAGTGGTGAGTTGAATGGATTTTATTTGAGGTTGTAGAAAGTTCCAGATGGTGGGAGAGTATAGAGAAAAAATTCTGCTATTGGCTCTTTAGCTGCTTGAAGGTTTGCCTGTGGGTATTTCCAGCATGTTTACTGTAGTTCTTCTCCTGGATCTGACGGAACAGTTACTTGCTAATAAGAGAGTGAAGTTGTCTGCTGATTGGCAAATTAAAATTTTGTGAATGTTGAGTAGGATTTGTATTTGATCCTGCTTATAATGGGTAGCCAATGGAGCTATATAAGGAGAGGGGTGATGTGAGGTTGTTGGAATTTTGCCATTATGATTCTTGTTACGGTGCTCTGTGATAGTTGCAGGGGGTAATTACGTTCTCTTTGGGACACTGTGGTAGATAGAATTGCAGTAATCAAATAGTAGGGTGATTACTGCCTGACAAACTGTGCAGAAGTTTACGTAGATTCTAGAGTGCAGATCTTGAAATAAACAGACTTGGTTATGTAGCTTATTTGTAGCTGAAAGTTGAGTTCTTGGTCTAGTGTGATATCAAAGTAGTTGATTTGGGTTTTGACAGTGATTGGGTTATTCTTTATCATGATTGTGGTTGGTGGGTTGACTTTCTTGTTTCTTGTAATGTGAAGTATGTCAAATTTGTTGTAGTTAATTGTGAGGTTGTGTTCTTTGAGCCAGAGATTGATTGCAGTGAAAAAGTTTGAGATTTTGGTGTAGTCTGGCGAAATGATAGAGAAGGGGGGTAAATATCATTATATTGTCCGCGTATAATAGGTAATTGACCCCAAGGTTCCCGATGATGTCACAGAGTGGCTGTATGTTTATGTTAAACAGGATGGAGGAGAGTGCGGATCCTTGTGGTACTCCGTGGTTGAGGGAGAATTGTATGGAGGTTAGGGTGCCAATTTTGATCTACTGTATGCGGTTTGATAAGTAGAAGTGAAGCTATATTAATGGATTTCCTTGGATCCCAATATTGTAGTCTGTTTAATAAGAATTGATGGGAGACAGAGTTGAAACAGATGATATTTTATTTATTTATTTATTTGATTTCTCTTATATACCGCGCTATTCAAATCAGTGCGGTTTACATATAACAGAACATATACAGTGGAGGAGTGGCCTAGTGGTTGGGGCAAGGTACTTCAGGCCGGAAGGTCGGGGGTTCAAATCCCACTAGAGGACAGCAACCTTGGGCTGGAAGGACTGGGGTTTCGAGTCCCACAGGTGCTCCTTGTGGTCTTGGGCAAGCCACTTAACCCTCCATAGCCCATGTTCCCTGTAAATTGTTATCTCCAAGTTATAATGCCCTGTTCAATGTAATTTCAGTTTGTTCAATGTAAACCACACTGATGCGGTATATAAGAGAATGTAAATAAATAAATACAATGCAGGCAGGCTGTATTGTATTTACAATGAACAGGGACTATAACTTGGACATAATTGGGATAACTATCTACAAATTATTTACACTAGTAACAATCTGAGTATAATAATATTTACATGGAGTGGCTCCGGTGAGGTTAGCTGCAGGACAGTGTGCTGGGTGAGTTGTTGGAGAGGTCCTGGAGCTTGGGTCGGCTGATTGCGAGCTGTCTTCTGAGTAGTACTGTAAGAATAGGTGGTGCTTCAGCGCCTTCCTAAATTGGGCTAGGTCGGTGATTGCTCGGATGGCTGTAGGGAGGGCATTCCAACATCTGGGTGCATAAAGCATGAACGCCCTATTGGATGTTGCGTGGGTGCATTTCGTGGGGATACATCTAGGAAAATGAGTATAAATCCTTGTGTTATGATTTCAGAGCCCTTGATCATGGTGTTGAGTAGGGAAGTCAAGAGGGTTTCTGCACTATGGTAAGGACGGAAACCATGCTGGTGAATGTCTAGAGGGGAGTGCTTGTCCAAGTGGTCTTGAAGCTGCTCTTGAACAACTTTTTCAATGATTTTATTATGAATGGGAGTGTCAGGCAGGCAGGGTCGAGATTTGGTATCTTTAGGATAGGACGGATGGAGGATTGCTTGAGTACAAGGGGGAGAGTTTCTTGTAATAATGAGCTGTTGATCATCTTGCATATGTAGGATATGAGATGGGCATAGTCTACCTTATATGGCAGTCTGATCTCACCTGATGCATCCCAGGATGCACTGCCTGGGGCCGTCCGCCACCATTTTTCAAAATGGCAGACTCACAGCGGGAGTGCGTAGGCAGCGCTCCCACTTATTTTAATGTACCGGGCGGGGGGGGGGTGGATTTAGGGGTCATCAGGTTATTTTATTTTATTTTAATTTGGAGTGGTAGGTGGGGGTTTCAGGGACTGCTAGATCATCAGGTTATTTTACTGGGGAGTGGGGGGTACACGGGCCACTAGACCACCAGGTAGTCATTTTCAATTGGGGCACTGGCCCCTGACAGCATTTTGATGGCATTGGGTGTTTTTCCCGATGCCACAATCATCCCTGATGCCATCAAAATATTGTTGGGGCTGATATGCAAATTAGCCATGCGGTGCCTGTTTCTCTGGGAGAGCAAGCCAAACTAGAGCTGACTTCTTATGCGTATGTGTTTGGCTTGCTCTCCCAGTTTAATGCTGCTCATTTGCATGCGCATGGTTACCGCATCATTCATTTGCATACCCTATCCTTGCTGCATCGTGCGTTAAAAATGTGCATTGTCGGGCACATAAAAATTCAATTCAGCGCTCGTCTAGCGCTGGCTTTCTGCATTGGCCTGTACATGTGGCTACACCTGTCCCATACAATGTCCACAGTCCAATGTCAGTCTGTATACATCTGCTATCTGTGGGACAACCCTGCCTGCTTTCCCACAGTCTGCATTGTTGCAATGCTCCCCTGTTCAGGCCTATGTGGGCATGGAAGGGGGGATCCCTATGCCATCATATGAAGTAGCCAGCCTCCAGATGTATCATCACTCTCACAGCTTGCATAGATCCTGGACTGGGTAAGGATGTAGGCTTCATGGCACAATCTGGGGAATGATGGCACATCAGTCATGTCTCCCAGTGCCTGGCACAGCTGATATATGGCTGCCCTATCACACTGGCACCTGGTGACACTGTGGTCGTCTGTAAGGTTTAAGTACTGGCCAGGCATTCATATCCTCTCTGAACTGCAGATCAGCATACCAGATCCTCCTATGCAACCCACAGACCACACACAAACACACTCTTAATTGCAGTCACAAAAGACTTAATTCTGCCAAAAAAACCCTCAGAATCTATAAATGTCCCCTAGATTAGCTCTTTTAGCACAAACAGCAAATTTCAGCATAGCCAGAATAAACACTATTGCTGTTCTTAATATTTCTTTAAGGGTAAATATTGACACTTAAGTTTACAAGATGCCCTCACCTCTGATTTCTATTCTTTATAACTGAATCTTTTGGTGTTTTTCCAGACCGCAGTCACACAGGTTTAAGACATATTTGTCACAATCTTTATACAATTTGGGACGAATTGTAGAATACAGCAGAATATTTTCCAAGTATTGGCTTTATTCCACATCTACTTAACATTACTACTTAACATTTATAAAGCGCTACCTCATACGCAGCGCTGTACAGACATATAAGAGTGACAGTCCCTGCTCATCAGAGCTTATAATCTAATCACACAACAAAACACACAATAAATCACACAACAACAAAACACACAGAGCAACAGTCTAGTTAGGGCAAAATCAGGTTGGCTGTCTCTCATTACTACTACTAGTACTACTGCGCAATTATAATTAAATAAATAAGAGACAGACAGTCCCTGCTCGACAGAGCTTACAGTCTAGTCAGGACAGTAATAGAGACAGTCCCTGCTCATCAGAGCTTACAATCTAGTTAATACAACACAGGGAGATTATGATCTGGTTAGGATAAACAGAGAGGTGAAGGTAGGAGTGGGTAGGGGGAGAGGAGATACGGTGGGTTACTGGGTTACATTACAGCAGCATATACTACACAGACAGTATAAATAATTGAAATCCAAGCAGGTTGGGCATCGTGGGTTCATTACATCACAGCGAGGGTTACATTACAGGCAGGCTGGGTAACATGGGTACATTGGATTACATTAGATTGGAGAATGCTTACATGGTAAAGTTCTAGTGGTTCCGGTGCCTCTGGTTTGGTCTGCTCTTCGGTGGAGTTGCTGGAGTGGGGTGGAGGAGCAGAATGCGACTGTTTACAGTGGCGCGACTAAGGGCCACACCAAAGGGCCCTTTGGCGTGGGCCCACCAGACGCGGGCGTGCCTTGGAGCACTTTAAATTCAAAGTCCTGTGCCAGGTGTTTCTTCGGCCTGATTGGCCATGCGGTGGGGAGCAGTAAGGAGCATACCTGCCTGCCCCCTTCCCTGTCGCCGATCGGGCCGGTGGCTGGTCTCCCGCGCCTTGGAGCGTTTTAAATTCAAAGTCCTGTGCCGGGTGTTTCTTCAGCCTGATTGGCCATGCAGTGGGGAGCAGGGAGGAGCATACCTGCATCTCCAGCAGGAATAACGGGCACGGCTGTGGGGAGGTAAAAAAATGTACATGGGTCTTTCCTGAATATGCTATATATGTCTCCGTGCAAACTACGCCCCTGTTCCACCCCTCCTGGGTGGAACATTGTGAAATCCCCGTGCAAGCGCTGTGGATGTGCACGGACCCGATGTATCAGAATATGGTCATAGACGTTTTTGCGAGATACATGTCTCTCATGCATGTGCAAACGGCCTATTTTGGGTTTTGGAATAACACCCATAGGGCCTGATATTCGAAGGGCAGTTAAATGGTTTACGGCCCTGTAAACCATGTAACTGCTGCTGAGAGGGATATTCAATGGCACTAACATGGTTGGTGCCGCTGAATATCCCCGATTATGGCCCTTACACACCCTGATGCTAACCGCTTACCATTGGGGCATATTGGGGGCCCTCCGGGGAGGAGCGGAGGTGCAGATGATCGATAACTGGGCAGCAGCGATATTGCATACTGTCCGGTTAATGATCTACACCTAAAAGATAGGCAAGGATAAACCTTGCCTATCTTTTAGGTGCAGGAGCTAACTGGGCAGCATGCAATACCGCTACTGCTCAGTTAGCTACTGTAGCTTCGGACATGTGTGGCAATCCTTGGGAGAGATTGTTAGTCAAAGTGAATAGTTTGGGGGGAGTGGCATTTTATTAATTTATGCCCCATCAGATAGTAATGTTAAGGAATAGATGGATTTTTTAAATTAAAAATTATGTTGGATGTTGTTTTGCAAAATTTATTATGGATGGTGACTTTGATATTGATGTGGATGAGTTGGCCTAGCAATGGGTTGTAGCTGTGGAGGATTTTAATTTGAAGCAGATTATGAATGAACTACCAACAATGCTGGACACACATTGGATTTAGTATTTGGATATCACTTTTGATGGAGGTGGGATTATTGGAAGGGTTTGATATACAAGAAGTCTTATGGCCTGATGAAAGGGTAGTGAGGTTTGGGTTTTTAGCTAAAGTAGTGATAGAGAGGGAGAGATCTCATGAATTTGTGAAGATGAGATAAACTGTTAAGGTAGATGAGTTTCTAATAGCAATTAGGGGACAATTGACTTGGTTAGATGAAGGATCGGTCGATAAGTTGGTAGTAGAATGGGATCAGGTTATAACGGCCACTTTTGATAGTTGGCCTCATGGTATTATAAAAAGGAAAAATTGAGGAAGGGGAAGTTTTTGGCCAAGATTATGGAGTGGATTTTGACAAGGTCCCTCGAGACTTTTGGCAAAACTAAAAAGTCATGGGATAGGAGGCAGTGTATTATTGTGGACCAGGAACTGGTTAAAAGATAGAAAGCAGAGGGTAGGGCTAAATGGTCAATTTTCCCAATGGAGAAAGGTGAATAGTGGAGTGCCCCATGAATCTGTGCTGGGTCCGCTGCTTTTTAACATATTCAGAAATGCCCTTGAAATGGGAATAATGAGTTAAATTATCAAATTTGCAGATAACACTAAACTATTTAAAGTTGTTAAAACCCATGAGGATTGTGGAAAATTGCAAGAGGATCTTGATAAATTAGAAGACTGGGCATCCAAATGGCAGATGAAATTTAATGTGGACCAGAGCAAAGTTATGCACCTAGGAAAGAACAACCCAAACTATGGTTACATGATGCAAGGTTCAACATTAGGAACCACCACCCAGGAAAAAGATTTAGGCGTCATTGTGGATAACATGTTAAAACCCTCTGCCCAGTGTGCAGCGGCAGCCAAGAGAGCAAATAGCATGCTAGGTATCATAAGGAAAGGAATGGAAAATAAAACAAAGGATATTATAATGCCTCTGAATTGTTCTATGGTGCTACCGCACCTTGAATATTGTGTGCAATTCTGGTCGCCGTATCTTAAAAAGAATATAGCATTATTAGAAAAGGTGCAGAGAAGAGCCACCAAAATGGTAAAGGGGATGGAAGGATACCTCTATGAAGAGAGGCTAAAAAGGTTAGGGCTCTTCAACCTGGAAAAGAGACGGCTGAGGGGAGATATGATAGAGGTCTATAAATTAATGAATGGAGTGGAACGGGTAAACGTAGATTGATTGTTTACGACATCAGTATATAGAAAGACTAGGGGACATGCAATGAAGCTACAGGGTAACCTATTTAAGACTAATAAGAGAAAATATTTTTTCACTCAACATGTAATCAAATTCTGGAACTTGTTACCGGAATATGTAGTAAAAGCTGTTAGTGTAGCTGGGTTTAAAAAAGGTTTGGACAAGTTCCTGGAGGAAGGGTCCATAAACCATTATTAAAAGGGACCCAGGATATCACTGCTTGACCCAATACAAGCACTGTGGAACCTGTGTCTTTTGGGGAAACTGCTAGGTACTTATGACCTACATTGGCCACTGTTGGAAACAGAATACTGGGCTTGATGGACCTTGGTCTGACCCAGTATGGCATATTTTATGTAGTATAGGAGAGAATTGAGATGCCTGAAGTGTTATTGGTATAGACAAAGTAGCAGGCTATTAAGAAAACTTGGTGGAAAGCAATCAGTATTTTTTATTGATTAGGTGGATTAAGAGGAAGATTATTGCTGAGTGATTGAAAATGGAAACTGCTCTAAAGAATTGTTTAAGGTAGTAAAAAACTTTGCAGAGGAAGTAAAAGAGGAAAGATATCAGTTCCCAAAAGGTTTGGATGCTGAATTCTTTATGAAGTTTTGGATGAATGAGATAAATGATTTGAAAAGAGAGTTATTAGATAAGTTAGATATTGAGACAGTACTGAAATGGGATGGCGAGCTTATTATTGAAGCACTGTTTTTGTTAAATGAATTTGAGAGTGTGTCTATAGATGTATAACAGATTTTAGATAAGTTAAATATGAGTTTGTCCTATTGATCCCTGGCCTGGTTATTATTAAAACAAGTGCCCCCAGATCCAGTTGTTGGTACTAGCTATCGCCCAGTCTCTAGTATTCCATTTGTGGAAAAGATTATAGAAAAGTTAACGGTGAGTAAATTACAAGTTTCTTTGGAAGCTACGAGGGGTAGGCAGCTCAGTCTCAAGCTGGATTTATGCAGGGATATAGCAGAGACACTTTTATTGGCATTTTCGAATGAGATTTTGAGCTCATTAGATTGAGGGCAGGTGCGATGCCTTGTTTTGTTATATATACTCAATTCTTTTGATTTAGTCCATCACAGGCTGTTATTTGTTTGGTGTGAACAAATTGGCATTACAGGAATGCTTTTAGTGTGGATTTGATCCTTTTTGTTGGAAAGATATTATGTATTGGATGCAAGAGCAACTTTGGCTTTGCCTTTTGCAGTTGAATGTCGAGTGCCCCAGGGCTCACATTATCATATTTGTTATTTAGTATATTTTAAGGCCTTTGGGGTATTCTCATCCACTCTTTAGGTATGAGAGGTTACTGGTACATAGACGTAGGACCACTTTAACCACTTATGGGCAACATTTTGTGATTGCGCCCTCTTATATTTTTTACAGCTTGAAACCCTATTTTCCCCATTAAATGCTGAATCATCTACCAAGGTCCAATCCTGTATACAATGTTTTGCTTTATCAGATTAGGTAAGTTGACAAGGGGCCAGAGCAAATATACTGTGGAGAATGGTATGCTTTTGTAGTACACCTACAGTATAGGGGAGTGAAGTCTGGGATCCATACAGGATAGGACAGAACTTCATTATAAATCCTGCAAGCAAAGTTCTGCAAGCAAGCCCTCAATTCACAGAAACTCCCCAATAGTGGGTACAGAGCATAACTAGGACGGTTCTCCTTACCACTTACCGTGCACACAAAAAAATGTCTAATTCTGATATCATCTTGGTGATAATGATAAAAGCTGTATCAATAATGTCGGTTTGTTATGCGTTAGGGGCGTATTTAAATTTTATGGGTATGAGTTTATGGTTATCTCTTTTGTTTTTCACCAGCTAGAACCACTGGTTGTGAAAAAGCCGCTTTGCGGCCAAACCATTGGACGTGTTCACCTGGCTGGTGTAAACCGTCATTTGTAGCCTGATTTAATGACTGCAGGAGTCACTGCCAGCAAATTAAGTTGAGGATGCTATGAGTAATATAGTTTATGTTTACAAAGAAAGGAGCACTTTACTCTTGGGCAAGTTTGATGTGTTGTCAATTGGGGGCGATGATGACAGTTTGTGAGCGTCATGCAGTAGTTTGCTGCTGTCAGTCCTTGGAGTGAGCCCCATTTGTTGAATGGAAGAATTCCACATTTTATGAAGACATATTGAGTGGGTTTCAATCAGCTGTTGTTCTCTCTATAGACGTTTTGACCCATTTTTTGGCGTTTTGTTTTACTAGTCTTAAAAGATATAATCTCTTTATCCTCATGATTGAATTGAACATGCTTATCATAGGGAACAGAATTTTCAATGGTCCCAACTTTTAAAACAGTCCGCTAGAAAACAATCCGATAGATTGATCTGTTCTCTCACTTTTTCCAGTCTGTCAAGAGATATTCAGAAAATCCTAAGAGTGTGACATTCTCTCCACCGTTCCCTCACTGAATCGCATCATGTGGTTTACGTGATCGTCTGGCCCTGTAAGCTCCTCTGCGTAGGGAAGACTAACTGTGCTATATGCACTCAGATTATTGAACACTGTAGCTATCTTCAGAGGAAGGTTGAGGACAGTCCACCCATTGCCCACTGGAATTCGGCACAAAATGTCATTTCGTACCTTAAGTTTTTGGTGATCAGAGTGGTGAGACCACATTGGAGAGGTGGCAATATCAACAAGGTTCTTTTACAGTTAGAACAAAAAGGTATTTTTAATTTGGATACCTTGACTCCTTCTGGTCTCAGTGTAGATCAGGATTTTAATGTTTTTTAGTGTTTTATGCTTTTAATACTTTAAACTTGTTGGTCTGTTGGATCCCTGGTGTGCTCCTGAATCCTTTCAGTCGAACTAACCGGAGCACCCACCTTCCCTCTTCCCTCTTCCCCTCCCCTTCCACTCCCATTTTCTTTCCCCTCCCCTCCCTCCTTCCGTGCCCTCTTCCCCCCACCCCTACACCCCCCTTCCCACTCAACTCGCTGTATGATGTTTTATTTTAAGGTTACTTATGGATCTAGTTATTTTAATATTCTTTCATTTTTTATTTATGTCATCTACAGATGTTATCCACATTCCACACTGTTGTTTTTAAGCCCGTATTCAAGGCATCAGAATCTGTTCTTACTTTTGGATTCTTGTATTGTATCCCCCTCAGTTTTACACATTTTTCTGTCTAGCGACTTTTTGTTGGTTCTTATCCTTTTAGCCTCCTTTTATCTTTGTTAATTTGTGTCCGTCCTGGGGTGTGTGCGAGTTTTAATATGTCTTTTCCATTTTCCATTCTTGATTGGCACATTGCTGGCAGCCCTGATCTGTTTTTATACTTTCTATACTTTTTATTGGTTTAAGGTGACCCGTGCTTTGGCTATAGCCAGGTTTTGACTTTTGGGTCTCTTTATCTCTTAGGGGCATGTTTACTAAACATTCCTAACGTGCGGGGCCGCGGTAGTGTGCGTGTGCCATATAAGGAGTGGGCGGTTCAGGCAGAAAGAAGAAAAAACCCCTACTGTACGTGTGCGCGTCGTGCTAATTTGCGGGGCCCACATTAGCGCGTGGGAAGGCTAAGTGGGGCGCTGCTGAGCACATATCAGAACAGAGCTGTAGCACAACGGTGAACACACTAACCAATGGTGCAGGGGCCACAGGTTCAATCCCCCATTGTGCGCAACAAAAAGGCCAGCTGAGGCAACACCTTGAATGTGTAAAAGTGGTTCAGGAGGCAAAGTACTTTTGGACGGCATAAGGCGGCACACTGTTCGTTTTGTACGGCATAAGGCGGCGCACTGTACTATCTGGGCGGCACAAGGCGGCGCACTGTTCTTTTTGGGCGGCACAAGGCGGCGCACTGTTCTTTTGGGCGGCACAAGGCGGCGCACTGTTCATTTTGGGCGGCACAAGGCGGCGCACTAATTGTGGGCAGCAGGAGGTGGCGCGCTGATGGGCATAAGGCGGCGCGCTGATGCCAAAGCAAAGGAACACAGCCACAGCACAATGGTTAAGACACTGACCAATGGTGCAGAGACCAGGGGTTCGATCCCTCACAATGCCCAGTGAAAAAGGCTAGCTGAGGCAGTATGTTATATGTTGTGGAGTGCTGTAGGAGGCTTTCTAATGTTATTTTGTGATAACTACTAGCAAACGCACTCTCACAGCATATTAATATAAGGCGGCCCATAAGGCACATGTTACAGTGCACCGTCCGCCAAGGCACCCTAGAATGTCCCCTATAGGGCAGCATGTATGTTGCGACACAGGATAATGTATAGTGCACCCTATATGGCTGGCAACCATAACGTGCCCTATAGGGCGCCCCATAAAGCACCCTCAGAGGCACCTTATGGGTACAGTACGCTGAGGGTGGTATTGCTGGCAGCAACATATGTACAGTAAATTAAAATAAATCTGTGGACACCCCTATCACATAACCCCACTGTGGGTTTGAACCCATGACATCTGGCTGCACAGGCAGTGATGTAACCATTGGGCTACAGCTCTAAGCAGCCCCTGGCTGGCTGCAGATAGCCTGTACGTCACCTCACTGACAGTCTGCTGTTGTGAACCACCCGTACCCATGATGCACTGCACATGCAAATCAGCTGTCCACGATTGAACACAGGATGGGAAATGCACCCCTAAAGTTCCCCGGCCTGGTAGGGGGAAGTGTCCGTGTGCACCCACACAGCACCTCGGCCTGGTAGGGTGTCCTGAGTGGGTGGACAAACGGCAAAGAGTAGCTAAACACCATCACATTGTGCGGTTACTGTGCTCACCCTGAGTGTGAGATGTTGCGCCCAGGACCAGGTCCACAACACCAGGCATGGCCGAATGCAGCCATGTCAGAGCTCCAAAGCAGCAATAACCTGTGGAATAGGTAGGTGCTGCATAAACATTTTGGAGATCTCTGTCTGGCTCAGTTAGTGGGGACCCCCAGGTGGACAAAACAGGGCTTCCCCCTCAACAGATCCCCCACCCCAATGGCAGTAGAGTGGACCATCAACCCCAGTCTTGCTAGGGAACAGACACCCTACAGCACAGTCCAAGCAGCTCCACACACATCCATAACACAATATCAGACAGACATTAGGCCTGGATATTCAAAGATGCACCCCACCACTATCTGCTATTCACCTGCAGCAAGCCATCAGCCACTGCACCCTGCAAGGCACTCCATCACAACACATATCAGCTGTGAACAGTCTGCTGGCTGATCCTGATGGACATGCATGCACCCACAACTGGGGTGGCAGCACACACAGACAGATAAGTCCATGAAAAGACCCCCCACAGGACACCCATACATATCACATGGGAGAATCACAATATAGCACTATGGGGGTGCCTAGCCATGCTGCCGTCACTGCACACTCAGGGTGAGAGTGATCCCCCAGCAGCACATACAGAGGTCACCCTGTCTGTGTAGGTGGTGGCCGGGCACTACCATGCCCCTGCCAGTGCCCTATGCCCTGTGCAGCTGCATCCTGGTCAGTCCACTCTGTCTGTCCCTTGGTCCCTTGCTACTCATTATGCACATTGGCAGGCCAATACTGGAAACAGTGTTGGCAGTGTGGGCTGTGGAAGGGGCATGCAGCCAACACCCACTGTATAGACAGACACACAATTCCACACCTATGCCATCATGGTGCTACTATTGAGGAGGTAATTAGCCTTGCCCACCAAACCGGTGCTGGGCACGGCAAGGCATGGATATGCTACGCAGTACTGCTGGGGGTCACTCCCCAGGGTGGTAAACACCGTCAGAGGCAAGGGCTGGCAAACACCAGCCAGATTGTTCGGATGGGGTCAACTAGCAGTATGTGCGTAACGTATGGATATCTATCTGCCAGTACTCCTAGCAAGCGTCTCAGAGCTGTGTACCGTATACCTCAGGTGTAGGGTTCCATTGCTAGGGTTTGCTAGGGTATGCAGGTGCTAGTATTGGGAGATGCACACAGGGTCCAATGTTCTGCCTCTCCAGGAGACATTGGCCAATGGGGCCTGTGGGTGTGGGTGTGGGTGTGTCTGCCCCTGTTGGCTGCTGCTTTACGGCAGAGATTCCCAACTCCAGTCCAGGTGTGCATCACACTGATCGGGTTTACCTGCTGTTCCTCATGAATATGCATGAGCTACATCTACATGCCATGGGGGTGGTGCATAGATATACAGCACAGGCATTTGTATGAGTGGCAGCATGGACCCTGACTGGTGTGTGGCCCACCAGGACTGCATTTGGGAGATTCTGCTCTAGGTACTGCCCCTGTACATGGTGTCTGTGCTCAGTGGGGTAAAAGATAGACGTAGTACCATTGCATATATCCTCACCACGAACGATTTGTCCTTACTATCACTGTGCAGCTGTGGGAAAAATATGTGGGAAGGATTGGCGGTAGCCCCAGCTGGGCTTTGAACCTGTGACATTCTGTTCTTGTATGCACTGTCTGTGTGCACTGCACCACCTTGTAGCCACAGATTGGCTGGATTCCCTGGAATGTCCATGCCTGTGGATCCGGCAGGGCCTGTGTGTTGCAGTGGACTGTGCCAGCCTGCACATGGCTTGGCCTCTGTCCTCTGTGGCTAGCTGCCACTGCCCCCTGCACCACATGTACTCGTGCGCCAACATGCTGGCATGAGCTTCTCTCAGAAAAAGCAGATGACCTGATTGCAATGTGGCAGTACGGGACTGCATTTGGGGGACTTGGCTGTAGGTATGCCCATTGTTGTGGTGTGTGTGCGGTGTTGGGTAACATATGGGTGTTTCCCCCATGCTTATGTTCCCTGCTCTATCTTTGTTTAGTGGTGGGTAAAATATATGGATGGGGCTGGCAAGTGCCCCAGCTGGGATTTGAACCGCTGGCCTTCTAGTCCTAGAGGTCATGGCTATGTCCTCTGCACCACACCATGGCCACAGAGACAGTGCAGCCCCTGGAGGTAGTAAACCTGGCAGGATGGAGTCACAAACCCTGCTGTATGCATTTTTACTGTGGGCTCCTTCACCCTGTGTGGTGACAAACGTGCAAATAAAACCCGGGAATGACCACGGAACAAAGGGGGAAAACATATACCCAAGCTGGGCAACAGTGATATTAATGGGCAACCCTAGATAACACTCCCAGGACAGCTCCAGAAAAAGGGAAATGTTTTTTGGACGGGTCTCCGCCAATGTTCCCTCTAATTTTCTGTAGGCTGTGTGCGCATAAAAAATCAGCTGTGCAGCTTTTGAAGGAAGGTTACATTTTTGTGCGGCACATAACGACACTCGGAGTTCTATACTTTAAAATTTGACTGCACGTCAGAATACAGTATGTACACCACATTGATTGCACTAGATAATATTGTAGAACTTGTGAAAACCGTAAATACACAACAACTTTTAAATTTTAAGATGTCTGTGTTGTTTTCTATCAGAATCAGAACCGTAATTTTTGTGCGCTCTGTTATAAAGTATGTGCGCTCACTCAGCGAGGTGTGTGCGCGCGCACACGCGCACAGCTTAGAGGGAACAGTGGTCTCCGCTCCGTACACCTTTCCATAAATCATTTTCATTTTTTGGAGCTTTCCTGGGTGTGTTATCTAGTTTTGCCCATCACTATACCTGTTCCCCAACTGAATTACTATTTTTCATATTTTTGTGGTGGTCATTTTCTATTTATAATTGCACTTTTGTGCTGTGCACATGTATCACACTGCTCACGTTTTGCAGGTTTCCCCGGTTTTGCTGTACATTGCTGACGGAAATGGTTTCTCTTCCCTTTAAATGCATTCTAACGCGAGTGATTCACTCGCGCTATTTTTTTTTTGGAAATTCAGCCCCGATAATGTGCGGGGCGCCTCTCCCCTCCCCTTCCCCGCCCATTAACCCCTTCTCTCTGCCCCTCCGGGGCCTTCCTCCGCCCTCTGTTAGCCTTTCCACGCCTCTATCGGACATTTGCGGGCACGTACTTGTGCGGCACCCGTTACTGTGACACGCAAGTGTGCGGGGCTTCATCGCACGTTTGCGGGGCGTTTAAGTGCTCTTAAGTACCGCTTTTAGTGCGCTATTTTGCGGCGCGCTAATTAGCGGTTTTTAGTAAACATGCCCCTTAGTCCAATTTAAGATCTCTTGGCACCAAATGTGAACGCTTTATAGAGCGTCTCAGCTTGGCCAGCTGCATTTGACTTGTCCTACTATAGTGATATGCGCCTGCTGGGCTTTTTGTAAGGTAAGGTTATGAGGGGCACCTTCTCACTTTTGTTAAGCAATCCGTGCATTACATCTAATACCCAGCTTTAACATGTGCTAGACTCAGCTAGTATACCGGCACTGACCAATTTTCTTTGCAGTTGCCGGTACAGGATTCATATATAATACCATGCATTTTGTTCCCCAGTGGCGGATGAAGCAATGTTCTTACTGCTATATAATTAATTTCACTGCAACAGTGTGGGCTGCGCTTCTCTTGCCACCATCTGAAGTGGTTTCTACTTTGTCTGTGGCACTTTATTTGACCATTTTTCTGTACCGCTTTGTCCTTCACTCAAAGCGGTTTACATTGCAACTGAAGATACATAGAACATTTAAACCAGTAAAGGAATGCTTACACAGGGGAGGTAACAATATTAACTATGTACAGTGTCATGAGTGTATGACGTTGGTCCGTGGCTGAAGGTCCACACCTGGTGGCTTGGATCTTGTTGTTCAGGTGGTTAAGTGATGTGGCCCAGATGATTTGTGTAGAGAAGAGTTTTCAGTTAGTTTCTGAAATAATTTTAGGTTGGTTTATGTTTTCACTTGCAACTGTTTTTATAGTTTCTATAGTCTTAGAACCCTCACATAGGCATAATTTTAGCCATTGGGATCCTTGTAATCCACAGCTGTTATCTTACAAAGCCTTTATTGCATCCCGTAAGTCCTCTAGAGGCTCCACTGGTCGTTTCCTCCCCCCCACCTCCTTTTCCACCCTCTCCCCTTTCCTCACTTTCCCCACTGAGGTGTATTTACGTTTCTTTACATATTTGTGTTCTCTATTAAGTCTAGTGTTATACATACATCTCTGTAAGCAACTCACTACTCTGTTATGTTCTTCACTGCCTGGTTTTGCTCTCTGACTTTTAACTTATTCCTCCTGTACGGTTGGTTTTGCTAGATATCATGCCCGATCCCTTACATGGGCCCCTGCATCTCCAGATGCATATTTGTATGGCCGCCTTCTTGCACTTAACTTCTATGCTCTGAGCTGTGCCGGCTGTTCAGCCCACTCCCGGTCATCACTTTATTCTGGACTGGCCAGTTACTACCTTCCTGTATGGCTGCTAGGGGCACAGTTCTTACTTCCCACAATGAATCCGAAACCCACAGACGCTCCAATATCATGCTTGTAGCTTTCTATTTGCCGGCGTGCATTGAGAGACTACCACCACTGTGTGCATGTGCTAGGGCCTTGATGTGGTGTGATGAGTGTGGCGGTAGTAGCATACTGCCGCCATACCCCTTGTGTCTACCGCTGCGGCTGGGTTCTGGCATGGTAGTAATGCATGAATTCGGCACTCCCTACCGCACTTTAATAAACATACTGCGCAGTCCCGATCAGAGAGCACCACCTGTGCAATATTCCTAAGCCCAGCTGGTCCCGATGACTCGATACACCTGAATATTTAGCTTAGCACTAAATGTGATGCAAACTCATATAGCAAAAGATAAACATCATGTAGCGATATTTTGCAACCTTCCTGTGTCTGAGAGATGGTGTATTTTGTTCCTCTTTTTCTAGGGTCTGTTTTCTTTCATTGCTTAAATGCTTATATAATATTTAATTGTCGTTTCATGTATTTCTTTTTCTCTTTAAACCTCTTTCTTTGCCTTCCCTGGTTTTGCTCTTCTATCATGCTTCTTATCCCCCTCCCCGTTGGCTCTGTATCTGGTTAAATTATTCCCTGTTGTTAGGCTTA
Organism: Ichthyophis bannanicus; assembly: GCA_033557465.1. NCBI lineage: Eukaryota > Metazoa > Chordata > Amphibia > Gymnophiona > Ichthyophiidae > Ichthyophis > Ichthyophis bannanicus. The sequence goes on from CM066033.1 coordinate 1,072,826,555, forward strand.
GAATTGGAGGCCACCGATTGCTATTGGGTTTTAACAACACCCTGTGTTGCTCTTGAAAGGTTAATTTTCTGCACTTCAGAGGTAAAAATACATCTTTCAGTTCAAGTGAAAATCCTTCTGCTCTTCCAATTTTCTTAGTTAAACAGCAGGGTTCAGGGCCCGAATTGAAGCCTGAGCAATTATTTTTCAAAATCTTTATTTCCAAAAGGGACACATACAGTAGCAGTTTAGATAAGAAGACAGAAACACGTGTACGGTATGGTAACAAATATAAACGGAGGTGGTTTCAAGTAGAAAAATGGTGTCAAAGCTAGTGTATTGCCCTGGAAATATCATAAAATATATTTAACAGTACTTTCCCAATGCTGGTGGTATGGCCATAGTAAGACCAGAATTTGCTCCATATTGAATTTTACTAAAAGCAGAGTGACTATTTGAAGAGTTCTGTGCAGGGCTCTTGCCCAATTTATTTTATAAAGTCATTCCTGAGGGTATGTGGCCAAACACACACATAAATGACCTATTATGAAATACCGACTGGTGTAAAAATATGCATATTTTGAAACAAGGTATGTACTTTGCTGGTAGAGCTGGGGGTGTGGGCAGAGTCTTCAAATATGCACAATAGATTATAAAATGCATTAATCTATATGTGTGCCTGCAGAAAGTAGGCACAAATGCTGACTTCTGCTCACACCCACATGTAAGGTGTGTTCTCTGCACACATTGGCTAATATTTTATGAAGAGAAGTATGTGTTTCCTTGTCTTTATAAAACAGCGCCTACTTTATTTATTTGTTAGTGCTTAGCTCACCCATTTCCAGGAATAGATCAAAGTGACGCAGTTGCCTAACAATGGCATGCAACTGGAGGCTATATATTCTGTAGCTGCACTCGGGGTTGGTGCAAGGATATTAGGCTGGACCAGCCACTTCCGCCCCCATGCAAACAGGAAATGGAATCGGAGGGGTGCAGAAGCAGGAACAGCACCACTGTGCTGGAAGTGAGGGTAAGTGCTGTAGTGCCAAATTAAAAGCACTGCGCCACTGCACATCCCGGAGAGGGGCGACGGTGGCAGCAATGGGCTGCCCTCTGATCACTGATACTCTGGGCGACCGTCTAGTTTGCCTGTTGTAATGCCAGCCCTGGCTCCATTATATAAATCAGAGAATAAAAAATCGGATGAGCTGGTTGGGAGAGTGGACCCAAGGAAGGAAGGCCGAGGAAGACTTTCTATCAATGAAGTATGAAGAATGGGCCTGATATTCAAAAGAACTTAGGAGCCCTTTTAGTAATGTGTGCTAAGCCACATCCAGTTCAACTTTCTCCTACTTACCTACAAGTGCATTCATTCTGCAGCGCCTCACTACCTTTCCTCTCTTATCTCACTCTACATTCCTCCTTGGAAACTCCACACCTATGGCAGATCCCTCTTATCTGTGCCCTTCTCTGCCACTATCAACTGCAGACTTTGTCCATTCCGCCTTGCCGCTCCATATGCCTGGAACAAACTACCTGAGTCGGTGCGTTGGGCTCCTTCTCTGGCCCTATTCAAATCCCGGCTAAAAGCCCACCTCTTTGAGGCTGCTTTTAGACCTTGATTGCCCTCACTCTCTTTTTCACTACTTACTGTATGTGTATCTTACCATAATCTAGCCGCCAGTTTTGCAATGTTTTTTTCACCTTGATTAGATTGTAAGCTCCGAAGAACAGGGACATCTTTATGTACAGCGCTGTGTACACTTTGTAACGCTATTCAAATGATTAGCAGTAGTAGTAGTAGTAGTAAGTCATTAATGTGCACTTTCACGTGCGGTGACTGCCCAAGGAACCACAGTAACGGTTACCATGGCTTCATGACGGTAACCATGCACTGATTTGCGTGATAGCTGCTACTCACATGTTAAGATGCCGAATGGGCAGGGCAGGGGTGGAGAGTGGACATATTGAGCACATTGCAGTTAGTGAGGGGAAAATCTCATGTGCTGCCAATGTTGCGATTAGTGTGGGCTCCCCCAATGCCACCTAACTAGATAGTGCAAAGTGTACCCAAGGTGTTAGTGGCATGTGTTAGGGTACTCATCTGCACGTTTACTGTTCGGAAAATGCTGACCACATCCCCGACACTTAAAATGGAGACTTTGTACTTAATGCCAGTTCATTTTTGCACTAAATCTGCGTTAGGTGAAAAAAACGAATGCACTTTAGTAAAAGGGCCCCTTATTTATTTAACTGCTGCTAAAGGTTAAGGGCCTGATGGCATTTACATGGCTAACAACCCATGTTAACCGTGTAAATACCTTAATCGGGGATTTTCACGGTTAACTACATGGTTAGTGCCTTTGAAAATTCCCAATTAAGTTCCCTAGGCGCCCCGATGCATCGGGGCGTGTTGGGGGCATTCCGGGGCGGAGTGGAGGCGGGGAATACGCTAATCAGGTAGCAGTGATTTTGGAGGCTGCCCGGTTAGCGCTCTGTACTTTAAAGTTAAGCGAGGAAACCCCTCACCTATCTTTAAGGCACCAGGGCTAACCGAGCAGCATTCAAAATTGCTGCTGCCCGGTTAGGCTCGGCAGCTTTCCGGCTGTGCAACAATCCCTGGATATTCACTTCTGTCACTGTGGAAGTGAAAATCCAGGGTTAAGGGGTCAGCAGGCAGGCTATGCGGCTATGGCTCTTAGCCCTGCCCTATGCAATATTGGGCCCCACGTCCTTTATCCGTGGATTTAGTGTCTAATATTAATTAATGTTTTCCTTTTGGGTTTTGGATTGATTGCTTTGCACTCCTCTCTGCCCACCCCCTTGATCTGGGCTAATTCCACCTTTTTTCTGCTTATTATAACTTTTAAAACAATTTTAACTTTTAAAATCTTGATGTCAGTTATGTATTTAATAGCATGCCAGCACACCCCTTTTCATCTGTTCTTGAGTTATTCTTGAGTTATTGAGTTATTCTTTTTCACTCTTGTTTTTGATTTCCTGTGTGATTCTACATTGTGATTGACAGGCTCCCTCCACTTCTCAAACCTCCTTCTATCGCTCCTTTAGTTATACAATTCCTTCTGGTTTTTCAGGTTTATTAGTGCATGTTCTGTATTGCCTACATAGTTCTCATACACTTTGGCACCTTCAGCGCGCATTTATTGGTTGCTGAGTACTATGCATTTATTCTCTAGTGCTTTGCTTTAGATGTAATTCCTGGCGAGAGTATCTTCCTCTGTAGGTGAGTTTACATGTACGACACTGTACTTCGATATAGCTTGTCCTATTTACATTCTTGCTCTTATTAATTAATTATTTACTTTTTATCTGTATTCAATTTTTAATGTTAATTGTGTCTAATATTAATTAATGTTTTTCTTCTGGGATTGGATTGATTGTTGATTGCATGTATTTGCCATTTTAGAGTACTGTTTATAGACAATCCTTATGTTACATGTTGTATATCCATATACCACCCTTTCCTAGTTTTATGTCTTCCCTTTTATATTGTATTATGTTTGGCTGTATTTATGATTTATAATTTATTTTATTGTTTTTATTTTGTTTTATGAGGTCTCTAGCCCCTGAAGAAGGCAATGGCCGAAACACATGTACGTTTCTGACCTCTCAGAATACTCAATAAAGCCTTTTGCCCTCTCCATGGTATGCCATGAGTCTTGCTTTCTTTGCTGAATATTCAGCTGCTATCCATATAGCTAAGAAGTTTCATTAATGCCTCTAAAAAAGCTCTCCTAAATTAAACCACTTAGCTGCATGTATAGCATCTGAATATCACTATTGTACGCATGCAATGGACTGTCCGAAAGAAAACTAGTCAGTACTAGAGGAGATCAAACCAAAACTTTCTTTAGAAGCCCCTGATGACAAGACTTCGACTTCCATACTTTGGACACATCATGCGAAGAGAGAGATCATTAGAGAAAGACGTCATGCTTGGCAAGGTTGAAGGTCAATACAAAAGAGGAAAGCCAGTAATTAGATGGATCGATACAATAACAGCAGCTATGGATACCACTACAATCTCTCTGCCTGAAAGCTCTTGAAGGGGTTTTGGTTTTCATTTGTAAAAGCAAATTCTTTTATTTCTATACTGCAAAGGGGGAATTTTTGAGGTATTGGGCAAAGCTCTGACAGTTAGAGCTCATTGTTTTTTGTTCCAGCTTGCTAGCTCTTTGAAACCACTGACCTCATCAAGTGTTAGGTCCCTCCCTACCTACCCCAGCTCTCACTCACCCCATGTGAGCATTCTTGCTTTATAGGGCAGCTCCCCAATTAGCTGCACACAGGGACTTAGAACAGCCCTGTTAGAGCACACTTAAAAGAGGTTAACTTGCTTTTTTCTTTTAAAGCTGAGGAGGTCTCTTTTACGTCAACAGGTACTGAAGCACCTCCAACTGAATAATGGCTGGGAAAAATTGTATTGCCAAAGTTGTTGCCCATTACAGCTTCTGCCTCTGTCCAGACAGAAATCCCAATGCCGGTTGAAGCTCCGGTTCCATGTGCTGGATGCTATTCCTCCACTCCACCTTCATGGTAGGGTCAGTAGAACTTTCCAATATAGTAGAAATAGTCCAGAGTTGTCAAGATGGTCAGGTGACACTAGCCAAGGTGTCAAGATGGCCAAGTGACACTAACCAAGGTCCTTAGCATACTGCAGAAAAATTGAAATCGATGGTAGAGTAAGACCTACAAAGTCCACCTAGAATGTACATTTTCACTATTTTGTGTAATGTTGTTGAAACTGCTTGATTTCCATCCCTGAAGATGGGTTAGCCCAACAAGAAAGTTCACCTATAACATTGATTCAAAGGGTCTCTAAGATGGGCTAAAATAATCTTGGTAACATGCGTTATTTGCTGGTTTTAATGGCAGCATTGCAGTGGGCTCTAAAGGCTAATGTACAAAAGTAATGAGATGGAGAATGAGAGAACATTACCATGGCTACATTAAAGATGGTATGGCCATAGTAACCCTACTAACTCTCTTCTGTGACAACCAAACTAATAAACATTCATTCCTCTCTCTGGCAATGGAAAAAGCAGAGGATTTGTGGAGAAGGTATGAAAATGGAATCAGTTTGTTGTTGTTGTTAAGTGCCATCGAGTTGGTGTTGACTCTTGGCGACCCTCTGGATAATTGACCTAAACGTTGTTCGGTCTTCAGCCAAGTGGCTCATTGTTGATAGAGTGCTATCCATAGCTGTGGTTATTGTATTGATCCATCTCATTGCTGGCCTTCCTCTTTTACGGTGATCTTCTAACTTGCCAAGCATTATGTCTTTTTCCAATGATCTCTTTCTTTGCATGATGTGCTTAAAGTATGAAAGTCAAAGTCTTGCCATCTAAGCTTCTAAGGAAAGCTTAGGTTTGATCTCCTCTAGTGCTGACTGGTTTGTTATTCAGGCAGTCCATGGTATACACAGTATTCGTCAGCAGCACCATAATTCAAAGGCATCAGTTTTCTTCCTGTCTTTCTTTTTCACTGTCCAACTTTCGCATCCATATGATGTTATTGAAAATACCTGGCCTGGACAAGTCGAATCTTTGTATGGAGAGAGACATCTCTGCTCTTGAGAATCTTGTCTAAGTCCTTCATAGCCATTCTACCAAAAGCAATACGTCATTGGCTTTCTTGATTGCTAAATTTATGAATTTACAAATGATCTAGCTTTCCAATTTTTGTTTGTGTTTTTAACTCTAATGTGTCCCAACTTGATTTCTGTCTCAAAAAAGCATGTTTATAAGTCAGGGGGTGAGAATCAGTCCTGACATGGCTGAGATTTGATCTAAGCAAGCATGATTTGATTTGCCAAATTTCAAAACAAACCAGAAAATATGTTTGCTAAATTCAAGGTCAATTTAAAATTATTATTATTAACCAGATTTGTTATACTGTTTTTCTATCAGTCAAAACGGTGTACAATTAACAAGGTGCAAAAGTGTGGTTAACAGGGGGTGTAGGCCAGTTACATTAGAATGTTAGTGAGATAGATTCATCAATTAGTGGTGGTAAATGATAGGGGTTGGGCGCCTATGGCGGTGGGTGACATGTGCTTTATGGGGGTTTTCTAGCTGTAGGTCTGTGAACTGAGTTGAGCCAAAATGTTCCTGAAAAAGGTGTGTTTTCAGGTTCTTTCTGAAGGTCTGGTGAGGTTGTACACTGCATAGGGTGGGAGGTACTGAGTTCCAGAGGGAGGGGGTGTATAGCATGAAGGCTCTTTGGTGAGCATGTTGGGTGCTCTTGTAGATCAGTGATGGCAGGCTTAGTTGGTTCTGGGTGCTTTGTCTGCATGATCGGTTGGATGTGGAGTTGCTGATAAGGGTCTGGAGGTGAACGGAGGTGAAGTTCTGGTGAGCTTTGTGGATGAAGGTGAGCACTTTGTGCTTGATTCGTGAGGCAATTGGCAGCCAGTTCAGGGATTTCAATATGGCTGTGATGTGGGTGTGTTTGGAGGCTCTGAAGATGGTGCATGCGGCAGTGTTTTGAGCAAGTTGGAGTGGGTGGAGAGTGGATTTGGGGAGCCCTTGGTATATCATATTGCAGTAATCGAGAATGGGAATGATGGAGGCTTGGCAAACCAAGTGTAAGTGTTCTGGGGACAGGAGGGGGCATAAGTTGCATAGGGTTCTGATTTTGAAATAAATAGATTTGGTGATATTCTGGATGTGGGCCTTGAAATCTAGTTGCTGATCCAGGGTGATGCCAAGGTATATGACCTTTGTCTTGACTTGGAGGTCTGTGCCAGTAAATCTGATGTTTGAAGGGGGTGTGAAGGAGGGGTCCTTTGTTACATGCAGGATCTCCGTCTTGCTGAAGTTGACTTCCAGGTTATGGAGCTGGAGCCAGCTAACTATTAGGAAGGTTCCATTTTTGACCTGGCTTGTTGAGTTGGAACAAAGATTACTTTGAGGTTATAGTTGCTTCTTGACTAATTAAGACTCCTACCAAAAGTCATAAGCTAGATGGAAGAATTGTTTAAATTACCAGGAATATTTCTGCTCAGCCCCATACCTGTGCTGATGTCCCAGCATGATGATATTATGTGTCTGGAGAGATCCTTTAATAGTAATCTTATAGCAGCAGACATCCTTATCTCCAGGAACAAGCAGGAATGAGTCTTCACATATGGGTACGTCGGTACCGACGGAGTCTGCGCGGGAACGCTTCCCAGCGTCCAATCAAGAGCTTTTGGAAGCATCCCAGCACGCCTGCGTGCTGCCTTCCCGCCTTTCCCAACTGCCTCTCCTCAGTTTTCGTTTTTCCGCGGAGCCGGCAGGACGTCCTCCTGTCACTGCAGAAAATTCTTGTTTTTATTTTTTAGTTTTCTTGTGGTCGCGGCTGTCTTCCCGACGCCACTGGTACCGCTGGTGTTTTCTTTTCTTTTCTTGAAAAATTTTCCTTTTCCACGGGATATTTTTTCTTCATAGTGTCCCACGGTCTCTTAGGCCTTTTAGGCCTCTTCTTTTTTCCTTCATGGAACCGCCAGACACTTTCTCCATGAAATGTTCAGACTGTGGCGGTACAACTTTATTTTTAGACCCTCGAAGTCGGTGTCTAACCTGCTTGGGTCCTGACAACAATTTGGTAAGAAGAGGTTTTCAACATCGAGGCTCCCTCGATACAAGGTTGCCCTCCAACTTCGGGGCACCGTCCCCTTCTTCGTCCACACAGGATCAGGTAACCCAGAAACAGTCTGTTAAGACTAGCCAGTCCTCGAGTGGTAGGTCTCATGCGCAGCATGTAGACGGCTCCGGCCTTGCCCTCGAGGGCCCACTGGCTTCAAAACCACGGCGGGAGTCTTCGGTCTCCAAAGCCTATAAGGGATTTCAGGTTGTTCCTGGGGTTCACCCCCCACAGAACATACCTAAGCCGTGTACGGTGGTGGCATCCGCTTCGAGCGGTACCGATACCCTGGCATCGGCACTGGTGTTGGATGAAACACTCCTCACCAGGGATCGTCATCTGGCGTCCTCGGTACCTTCGGGACTGGTGGATACCCTCCAGATTGACTTTCCATTATCGGTACCAACACCGATACTCCAACCGACGTCGGTACCCTCCAGATGTGCATCGATAGCCTCGGTTCCTTCGATGCCGAGTCTGGAATCGATCTCCAGTCTGGAGGACTGGGTACCGACTAGCCTTGGTTCCGGCTCTCGACGGTACCGAAGGCTGGGTTCCGATGATTCGGATCCGCAACTCTCGGTTCCCCCGACGCCGATTGAGTTGCCACTGGTTGCCCTTCCTTCACTAGTATCAGACACGGTACCGAAGTTGGTACCGATGTCCTCATTACCTTCACGGTCGGTGCCTTCCATGCTTCGCTTATCAGGCTCTTTGCCCTCGATGCTGAGTTTGGAATCGATCTCTAGTCTAGAAGACTCGGTTCCAATAGATTTTGGTACCGACAACGATCGATACCGGTGCTTCGGTACCGAGGATAGCGGCCGGAGGTTTTCGGTTACCTCGGTACCGATTGAACTGTCACCGATGACTGCTCCGATGTCTTTGTCAGGTTCGACTCCGACATCGGTACCGGTATCAGCATCGGTACCGGTACCCAAAGTAGCATCGTCGCCAATTCCTGCCATGCTTTTTTCAACAGGATCACTCCATTCTATACCAAGCTTGGAGTCGATACCTGGCATGGATGATGTGGTAAGGATGGGCACTGCTCCTGACAGCCAGTACCAGCAACCATCTTTTAAGCATTCCACACTACACTCTGCAGGATCTTCTATTCCTACCTATTTGGATAACTCTGTGGATGCTCAGGCTAGTTCTTTAGATCTACCTTGTCCAGGGGAGATTCCTGTTTGGGATCCCTCTTTTCAGAGTTTCCTCCTGGATATAGCAAGATCTCTTGCCATTCCTATTCCAGGACATGATCCTGCACAGGACTCTGTTTCTGCCAAAGCAAAGGACAACATAATGCTTCCTTTGCATCATTCCTTGCAGGATCTCCTTCTAGGAATGTGGGAAACACCTTTAAGGGTACCCCCACCTCCCAGGGCAACTGATCTTTTATATCAGGTGCCCCCCTCTCCAGGGTTTCAAAAGACTCAACTTCCTCATCATTCCATAGTAGTGGAATCAGCAATGAGGTGGGTAAAGAGTAAGAAAAAGCACTCTTCTTATCTGCCAGGTCGTGAGTCTAAGACACTAGATGCCTTTGGACGTCAAACCTTCCAGACATCTATGCTTTCTGTATATTAGGTTTGAATGAGTTTAAAGAGTGTAAATATGTAATATACAGTTTACAGCACGAGTGGAAAGTGACAGTATTCAATTTTTGGACATTACGATCGAGTGTACCTCAGGGGTTTTTTCAACTTCCCTATATCGAAAGCCGGTTCAGCGTAATACATTGCTGCACTTTGATAGTTACCATCCCCCGGCTTTGAAGAGGGGTTTACCCTATGGACAATTTCTACGTCTTCGAAGAAACTGTACCTCGATGATACAGTTTAAGCTTCATGCCAAAGAATTATGCTCTTGCCTGCTCTCTAGGGGATATCCCTCAAAAGTCATTCATAGGGCTTATAAAAGGGCCAGATTTACTCAGAGAGATTGGCTACTGGAACCTAAGACCTCCTCTCCTCCGATGGATAAAATCACGGGTATTTTTCCTTTCATGCGAGGTACCTCCTCGGTTGTCAACTTAATTCACAAGTTTTGGCCTGTTCTAGCCATTCACTCCTGTTTCCGCAAACCGCTTCAAATTGCTTACTCCCGCAAACCTAATTTATGTGACATATTGATGAAGACCACTGCATCGCAAGACAGACCACCTTTGCGACATGAGAACGCAGGACATCTCCCTTGTGGAGTATGCTCTTTTTGTTTTAATACCATATCTGGTTTGACATGGCTGGACAGCCGTACAAATAAAAGTTACTACACCCTATGGCATACGAACTGTAATACCGATCATGTAGTTTACTTAATTATATGCCCTTGTCAACTGTCGTATGTGGGAAGGACTTCAAGATCCTGCAAGCTGCGTTTGGGTGAACATGCATCTCGTCTGCACACACAACAGCTTACTGCACCTTTAGTGCAACATTGCCTGGATAATTCACACACATTTGAAGATCTTTGCTGGCGGATCTTGGACCATGTACCCCTAAACCCGAGGGGAGGGGACAGAGTCCAATCCTTGCAGAATTTAGAGCAAAAATGGATTTTCCGGTTACATTCTGTTCAGCCTGATGGATTGAACCAGCAATTAGATTGGCACACTATTTTTTAACCATTCAGTTGGAGAGCGGTTACCTGATTGGTGGTCTCTTCTTTCTGTTCTGATTGGTTTCCTCTATACACCACATCTATACACCACACCTGAAGAACGCGCTCGCTTTAATGATAGCGCCATGGTTATAAAAACCAGTTGTTTTAGCATTTCTTAAGGCTTATGCTTTTGCTAACAGCGGTTTGACCTGAAGCAGGGGGTTTATGGAAACACCCCCGAAACGTGACACGTCGGAGAATAATCAGACCTGCTGTATATAGCCTATGCTGTTAAAGCTAAGTACCAGCCATTTTTTGAAAGAGCTGTTTTAAAAGTTATAATATGATTAAAAAGGACGGGCCACTGTGGTAGAAGGTGTTTTCCCTTTCTATTTAGTTGGCCATTCCAACAAAAAGATTTAAGATATTTTCTGGTTTCTTTCACTGAGTTTTGGGGTTATTAGGTTTAATTTGTACTCAGGGTGAAGGTGTTTTGGTTATTACAATCTTGCTTTGAGGCAGCTTATCAGACATGTCCAGAGTTTCCTACTCCTGTTCTGTCTCTTCTTTCTGTTTTTGAACAGTAAGATTCTTTCTGCTGTCTTACTAGCAGCTGCCTATGCAGGAGCCTTAATGTTTGGACCACTGGTTCTTGTCCACAAACAAACAGATTGTCCTCCACTAACATTCTGTCTAGTCTTAGTAGTGGCTCCAAGTCAGTGCTTCATCTCTCTTGGAGATCATCTCACTACAAGCTTTCTAGATTGTCTTCTATTCTGCCCTCTCCATCTCCCTGGGTTTGGCAGCATAGTTGGCAGAGATACTGGCTCTTTAGCAGCCAGTTCTATCTCCTCATTCTCCTGCATCATGCTCTCTGCAATCTACAGAGCAGCTTTCCACTATGGGCCCTTGCTAGAGAGCATGGGTTTTTTTTTCTCCAACAGCTATCCTAGCTGGTTAGAAAAGCCTTTTCAGTCATGTCTCCCATGACTAGAAGGTTCTCCCTTCTTTTACTATCTCCTTTTTTGATATAAAGGACATAGGCCTTCTCTTATGTGAAAGCTCAAGGAGTTGCCAGTTCCCTGCTTTGGTCCATAGTATTCCCAATCGGGGATATGCTCGTCCTCATGGTAAGAACGCATGATACCTTTGCCCTTCAGCAGGTCAACATGGTATCTCATTTCTAGGCGTCTTCTGTCTACTTACCATGCTAGAGTCCTGGAAGACTCGGGACTTGCTGGCTGCACATGGATATAATCCTCTGTTTTTCACGTAACAGTCCTGGTTATTTTTCACTAACTAGCATTCTTGCAGATCATGACCAGGAGGAACAGATTCTCTATATGTCTTCTCAAGTAGGTTCCACCTCCTTGTTATTAGATGAATCTTTCCTCCCCACATATCCTATGTGATCACTGTGCTGTAGGCATATCTCTGTCTGTTTAATTGCAGACACCCATATGTAAGCCTACATATCCATATTTATTTTTTGTGTGTATTTTATGCCCTGCCATATCTCACTATAGATATATTCTTATATGTCTATCTATCTATATATCTATATCTATATATATATATGTATCTATTGAGATATTTTATTATAGATAGATATGTATCCACATACTTATCTATCTCACTGTCTATCCTCATATAGCTATATGATTCTGACAGAGGGGTTTTACCCATACCTATGCTACCTAGCAGGTTTGGGATTCTACACACACAACCACTCCTGTGGTACTCAACAATTTTTATACCATAACCTAATGTTTTAGGTACTTCTGAAGCTCTCCATGCCCAATATCTCTCCTAGCTTACCCCAGTTAGGAGAGACATTGTGGATCTTCAGTTAATCACAGGCTTTAACGCCTCAGGCATTTGTCCTCTCTTTTTGGGATACAAGGAGTTCCCACCTTTCTCCCCACAAGGACTGTGCCTGTTTGTCCAAATCGATTAGCCTTTCTCTTTTTGCTCCTAAGAGTGTCTCACTCTGCCTCCAAAAGAGCTAGGTTTTTTGTCATAAAGCCTTCCGCTGAAGGCCCACTGTTTTTGGACTACCCCAGTTTTCCTACTGGGGTTACCTGTTACCTTTCAGGATTCTGACCTCCATTGGTTTTCCTACAGGATTATCACCTCCACTTACAGTGAGGTCCTCTTCAAGGTTCCTCTACTAGGTTTCCCAGTAGATCCATGAACCTCCATACTTCTCTGAAATCCTGTCAGGGGAGGTCCATATTGCAATATCCTTTGCAATATTATTGATGACCATCATCATCCACACATGGACTCCTTCTCTGCAGTCCTATGCTAGGTTTGCTGTTCCACAGCATCCTTCTTTCTTCAACTCCTACCCTCCATCCTGAGGATGCCTGGTGTTCTGGGAGATAGCATGTTCCAGCCTATGACATGCTGGGACTCCAGGCATCTCTGCTTGGGAGTCCCCATATGTGAAGACTCATTCCTGCTTGTTCCTGGAGATAGCACAGTTACTTACCTGTAACAGGTGATCTCTGGGAACAGCAGGAATAAGTCTTCACAACCCTCCCACCTCCCCAGGAGTTGTATCTCTATCTATCTTTCCTTTCCTCTCTCTCTCTCTTTGTCTCAGCTTTAAAACTTAACTGAGGAGAGGTAGTTGGGAAAGGCGGGAAGGCAGCATGCAGGCATGCTGGGATGCTTCCAAATGCTCTTGATTGGACGCTGGGAAGCGTTCCCATGCAGACTCCGTCGGTACCAACGTACCCATATGTGAAGACTTATTCCTGCTGTTCCCAGAGATCACCTGTTACAGGTAAGTAACTGTGCTTTCCTTCCCATGGGTCAGCCTGAAAGTGCTCTTCTCCTGCTCCAGGTTTGACCTCCTACCTTCTCGCTCCCTAAAGGTGGATACCTGTCCTTCAACGTGCTTCTCCTTCCCTTCTTCCTTTTCTTGAATTTCCTGGAATTTAGTACATCTCTGCTAATGATCCAGCATGGCACGCTAAGCTATTAATGTAGAGATGGGCAAACTATGGCTTGTGTGCAGCATTTGACTCACAAGCGATTTTCATCCAGCATGCAGTGGTGAGATAGTTCTCAGGCATTGGTGGTGAGAGCATGTCATTTATAGCAAAAGTGACATCCATGGCCCAGATATAATATTGCTATTTTGCACCTCTTAGAGCTTTGCTCCTCTGCATGGAATTCTGGGAAGATCCTCCCCATTGCTCCTCTGCTTGAAATCTGAGGAAGATCCTCCAGCTTGAATCTCTAGTGGGAACCTTCCACTCACTACCCTGAAACTGCAGGAGAGCCCCAGCTCCAATGCATGGTTTTCAAATGAAGGCCCTTATTGGTCTGCCTCACCTTGACCAAATCCCCAATGTGGCTCTTATGGCCAAAGGTTTGCACATCGTTGCGTTAGTGCATAGCATGCTATTTTTTAATGCATGCTAAAGGTACTTAGGGGTATGTTTACTAAACTGCGGTAATGTCAGGTTCCGCGGTAAAGGTAGAGATGCCCATATAAAGGTGTGGGCGTTGCATCGTTACAGCAAGCTGTAGCAGCTAACGCGCGTTACAAGGCGCCTTGTAAGGCACCTTGCAAGGCACCTTGGAAGGTGCCTTATAAGGCGCCTTGTAAGGTGCCATGTAAGGTGCCTAGTAAAGTGCCCTGTAAGGTGCCTCATAAGGCGCCCTATAGGGCCTCCTAGGCTAAGCGCCATATTAGGCACCCTTGGACAAGGCACCGCAGAAGGCACCCTGGGCTATGGAACCATAGGTTAAGGTGGCCTAACAAGGTTATGGTGTCCTAGGTTAGTGTGCCCTAGGGACTGCAAGGGGCCTCAGGATGACATGCATGACCTGTGCGGAACAGAGACAGATGTAGCCCTAACACTAGATAGAGCACTCAGGAAAGGCAATGAACAGGTGAGTGAAGGAGGGAGAGGTGGGAGCCGCTGGACCTGCCATATCTGCGGGCATCCCATGTGCCTGCCAGTACTGATGACAAACATGGTGGGGCAGCACAGGGTGTTGGCAATGTAAAGTACTGGAAAAACAGTTGGTGGCAGACGATGAGAATACATGTCCCCCAGTGGAGGCGGAGGTGATAGGATAGTTACAATGATGGGTGGACAGAGGAGTGGTGGTGCCATGCAGATCAGGCACAGACGAGGCAAGCATGAAGAGGTGCAATGCAGGAAAGGGTAGCAGTGCATGACATGGGGTGGCAGCCTGCACTGGCAGACAGGACTCTACACAGCTGACAGACGCAGATAGACGGACCGAGGGAATGTTGGCAATTGTGGTGAGGGTATTATGGGCTGGAAGCACAGATCTGCAAAAATATGACCTCTACAGGCATGCACACTATTTGAGAAGAACAGGCATGAGAGGAGGGAACAATGAGGAACTGAACCCATGAACACTGCCAAGAATGGCATTGTATTAACCAGTAGGCTGGGTACAGAAGGACTGCAGGTCACCGCACAAACTGTCTGCTCTGAGTGCCAGGATAGGGTAACCCCACCAGTACCCATGATGCAATGCACATGCTGAATAGCAGTCTACAGCTGATCACCAAATGGGGTCTGCACCTCTCCGGTACCTCAGCTTGGAAAGACGAACTGACAGTGCGTGATACTGGCACAGAGTAGCTACAGACCATGCCATTGTGCAGGTTCTGTGTTCATCCTGATAGGATGGGTGCCCAGCACTAGGTCTGCAGTACATGTGGTGCTAGAGATAGGTCCTGCTGTACATCCCCATCACTATTAGTGTGTGACAAGTTTTCCTTGCAGTGCAGCCAAAGGTAATTTGGTGTCCATCTGTATCCTGCAGTCACATGTGGCCCTGTGGGACCAGACACCAGCCAGATTGGTGTGTACCCCGTGTTAGGGTCTGGCTGACATGGGCAGCTGTTATCAGGGCAGAGGAGTTCCTAGAATTGCATGAGGTGTGCGTAGCAGTGCCTTTATAGGTCACAGTGGTATACACTACATACCCCAAAGGGCCCACATCACCCTTTTTGTAGGTAAAGAACAGGTGCTCCCGCCCCGGGGAAGCAACCTCCATCCTGTTTGTATGAGACAGCCCACCAGGGTTGGTGGGCCAGAGCCATACCTATGACTGGGGCAGTGGCAGACCAGCAGCAATGCTGGGATTAGGTCTGGAAAACCCCAACTGCCTCCCACCACTGTCTGCCAGTCACTAGCAGACAGCACAGTCAGACTGTACCTTATAGGTGTTCTGACCATTCACAGTCTAACTGCAGACAGTCCACCAGCCAGTCCATAGTGCATGCTCACAGAGAAACTGTGTGCAGCAAACAGGCATCTCAATAATTGGGACCCCAGCACTGGGGAACACAAATATATCACTAGCAGCAGATAGTGTAGAGTGCTATGTGGGAACCTAGACCTGTCATGGTCACTGCTCGGTCAGAGTGAGTGCCCTCCCAGCATGCCATGCTGTGGCCACCCTGTCCATGCAGGTGGTGGTCAGGCACTACAGTGTCCCAGCCATTGCCCCACACCCTGTGAAGATGCATCCTGGCCAATCTGCCCTGTCCGGGCCATACCCAAAATACCTTGCTCCTCATTATGCACCTATTCAGGCTAACGCTGGTAACAGTGGGACATTTTGGGCCCAGTGAAGGGTAGGCAGCCACAGAACAATGGATAGACATACACAC
Organism: Ichthyophis bannanicus; assembly: GCA_033557465.1. Classification (NCBI taxonomy): domain Eukaryota; kingdom Metazoa; phylum Chordata; class Amphibia; order Gymnophiona; family Ichthyophiidae; genus Ichthyophis; species Ichthyophis bannanicus. Next base: position 1,072,842,462 of record CM066033.1, read on the forward strand.
ACGCTCACTCCTATTGCAGCATTGTACAAAGATAGGGGTGGTTGGCAACCCTGCCCACCACACTGGTCCTGATCACAGTGCTGACATTGCTAAACTGTGCAGAGGGTAGTAGTAGTGGTCTGGTGATAACTTCAGCTCAATGCTGGGGCCAACAGCCTGACTCTCCATGCATCTTTGGATTGTGAAGCCTGTGTGGGTGGGTGTTTGTACCCCTGTTTGCCGCTGCTTTGGGCTTTGCACATATTGCTGTTTTATCTGCATTGTAGGGTAAAACATAGGGACATGCTCTTCAGGAACCACAGCTGGGGCTTGAACCTGTGACCCTCTGCTTCTGGACACACTGGCTGGGTGTACTGCACCACACTGTTGCCACAGATGCACAATAGTCCCTGGGGCTACCTGTACTTTTCCTCAGCCAGACTTTGTATGTTGCACTGCACACCACGTACTGATGCAGGGCATGGCCTAGGTCCACTGCAGGGAGGTGGCACTGCCCCCTCCAGCATGGGCACACCCCCCCTCCCTGCCAAGCTGACATGGCCATTTGGTGTCAGTGCTGGTAGTGTGCAGTCCCAGGCCATCCATTGTGTAGGTAGGCGCCCGCCTAGGGAGCGGATCCCGGGGTGGGGGGGCATACATGGACATCCTCACATCCCCCCCCATCATTGCCTACCAATATTATGTCCCTTCCACATGGGGGTGGGATGGCTGGGGGAATGTCAGGTCTGTGCCCTAGCGACTATTGGCTAGGGTGAACCAGGTAGATATAGGTGGATTGTGTTTGGCCTTGGTCAGCTGCGGTCTTGCTGATTTTCGGTTTCTATGTTCCTATGTGCCACCTAGGCGCCCGCCTGGTCCACCCTGTGCCCCAGCTGCCCATGCTACATGTCCCGCCTGCGGCCCCCTATGCCCCATTTGCACCATCGTCATAGTGGCCATTCATACTTTGGCACTATGGTGTTGCTGAAAATGGAGCACTACTATCACATTTCTTGGGCTCCCTACCTAGGCTGTACATTGCTGACATTGAAATGGTTTCTCTCTCCTGCAAATGTGCATCTAACGGCAGGTTTTCATTCGCGGTAGGATTCAGCCCTTCAGTTCAGCGCATTAGTGTGAAAGGGGCCTCTCCCCGCCCATTCTACGCCCATTGACCCCTTCTCTCTGCCCTCTCTCCTCCTTCTGCGGTGTTTACCACAGCCGGGGGACGTTAACAATCGTTAAGTAACGTTAACGCGTGTTAACGTTACATACCGTGCGTTAATGTTACCTAATAGTATCATAGTACATGACGGCAGATAAAGACCAGCATGGTCTATCTAGTCTGCCCAGCAAAGTGGTAAGAGTAGCTGCATGTGTGCTTTGGTGGATCTGTTTAGTGTGTTACATATGGCTAAGGATCGTTAACCTTACATAACACACAGTATGTAACGCTACCGCAGTTTAGTAAACATACCCCTTAGTGTGTATGATAAGTTTTAATGAATAGACACCCAAGGGTCCTGAATTTCAAAAATACCCACTTTGGTAAAATGAAAATTACCTTAAGAATCTATTGGCGGGGTGGGAAGATGTACATAAAGTGAAAGAACAGTGGGCTTAATTAAAAGGGAAATATGGAAAGTATGTTTATCTTTATTCGAATTTGATATACCGCTCAGACCAAAAAGGTATCAGAGCGGTTTACAATACCACATTTAGTGAAAAAGAAAAGAACGCCAATTATAAGATAGGACAGAGTAGAGTAAGGAAACAGTCAAACAGATGAGAGGAGAGAGACATGGAACAGCACATTACAGCACATTACCCAGATAGATAAGCAGGACATCAAACTAGCCTCCAGACACCGACGCCACGGACCAACGCCTAAGGGCCCGCCAAAGGGCCCTCTTGCGAGGCCCTCAGGCGCGGGCCCGCAAGGCGCGGGCGCGCCCCGGCAACGGCAGATTTTGAGCCGTTGAGCTGGTCTGGTGATTGGCTGCTCAGGAAGGAAGGGGGAGATTGGTATAATTTTCAAAAGAAGTAGCTGAAAAGAAAGGACAAAAAAATAAAAACATATAGGTGCAGCCTGACCCACTTAACTTAAAATGGATGTAGACATTTATGAATGTTGGGGAGAGGGTAAACAACCTCCAGGCTCCATTGGTGAAGGAACACAGACTTGTTTAGCACCATCTGATTGCATAAATAAAACATGTCACACTGGATTAAGGCATTCTTTACCATCAGAAACCACTCATTGCACACCTAAGGGAGTGTGCAGGAATATTCCACTCTTTGTGTTAAAGAATGCAGTTACTTCTTTCATAAGACAAAGTGCCTTTACAGAAGGGGGTCTTGGGAAGTAAAATCCTATGGACTGAATGAGGCAGGGAAAGTTGTCAGGATAGTGAAGGTTTAAGTAGAAGAAAAGATGGCTAAAATGAGGTTCCATCAGGTCTACTGAAGAAACTGTTGAATAGATGTCTGGAAAAGGGCGACACAGAAATACGGATATTCTCCCTCTTCATGAAAATGGAAAGAAGGAGGATGGAAACTACAAGCAGATTAAACTACTACTACTGATCATTTGTATAGCGCTACAAGGCATATGCAGCACTGTACAGAGACATGTAAGAGATGTTCCCTGCTCATTAGAGCCTACAATCTAGTCAAGACAGACAACACAATAGCTGGGGCCATGGTTATGTCTATGGGAATGGTAAGGAAACACAGTTGGAGAACAGGAGACTAAGTGGGTCAGGATTCCAAAAGTAGCCTCAAAGAGATGAGTTTTTTGTCTGGATTTGAAAAGGGCCAGAGATGGAGTTTGACGTACTGACTCAGTTAGTTTGTTCCAGGCATAAGGAGCAGCAAGGTGGAAAGATCAAAGTCTGGAGTTGGCAGTAGAAGAGAAGGGCACAGATAGAAGGGATCTGCCAGAAGAGTGGAGCTCCCGAGAAGGGATGTAGGGAAACATAAGAGACTTTGCTGATGGAAAAATTCATGCATACTGTTCTGAAGGAAAGGATAATGAAGAATCGTGAATCCAGTGGATGATTGCTGTAACCCCTACTGCTAGTTTCGTGGTACTACTGATAGGGGTTGCTAGACTACTGCTAGGGTTACCAGCGCCATTTCAAGAGCTGCTGGAACTGAGACAGGAGTAGAGGGGGACTGCTCCTGCCCCATTCCCACAAAGAACACCATGGAGGTGCTGATTGGGGAGGATGAGGGGGTGCTGATCAGGGGGCTCAGATCAGGGGACTTTCATCTGTGGATCAGGACTTGAGAGAGGAAACCTGTGGCACCAGGCTTGTGTTCCGTGACTCAGCAGATTGCATGGGTATCCCTGCGCTACCTGCCAAGGCAGGGAATGTGGGCCTGTGTGGTAACTATCTTCCCTGGGCGTTAAATGCAGGGCAGATGCATTTAACTTTGTCAGTTAAGGTGTGCACCACGCGGGGCCAAGCACTGCCATTTTTCAAGATGGCGGAACAAGAGTGGGAGCACATGGGCAGTGTTCCTGCTTGTTTCTAAAGGTATTTATTTATTTGGCTGTATTTATATACCGCCTTTCAAATATGTCAAGACGATTTACATAGAACAAATGGGCATGCGGTACATAGAACAATTTACAAGAAACAAACAGTAGATGATAACACAAGGGTACACTAAGCAAACTTGTGAAACAGTTGAACTTAAGGTATGAAAAATACAGTGGCAGTCTACTGTGTCTGAACAACAGTATTGCGTTAAACAATTAGATAACTATATACAGGATGGAATTTAGGTATGATTGGGAATTTGGGTATGTATAGGGGGGAGGGTAAGGGGAAAGACGGAAGGGACAGGGTTGTAAAACATTTAAAATTTGGCATCAGTACAGCATGTTTTACAATGAATATTGGCAGTAGGATGGAGGCTTGCCGAAGTGTTCCATGAATAAGTATGTTTCTATTTTCGTGCGGAAGTCAGACAGGTCATTTATTGTGGGGGTATCATCTGGCAGAGCATTCCAGAGCTTTGGTGCAAAGAGGGAGAAAGCTCTATTAGATGTTGCTTGAGTGCTCATTCTGTTGCTATGTGGGATGACAAGTGTAGATTGAGTGCTTTTTCTTCTGGGTCTATTTTCCTCTGGTTTTTGAATCAAGGATTGCAAATGTACTATAGATGAGAGTTGATGGAGTGCTTATATGGTGATTAGTGCTTTGTATTTAAAGCGGGATTTTATGGGAGTTTTTTTGGTTGAGCGGGGAGTGTGGGTTTGGGGCCACTGGGTCACCAGGGATTACTTTTACTTGGGTGCGTGGGGGGATCAGGGTCACTGGGCCACTAGGGTTTATTTTTACTTGGGCAAAGTGGGGGACTGGGGCCACTGGGCCACCATGGATTTGTTTTCCGTCGGGTGCATTGGCCCCCGACAGTATTTTGATGGCATCAGGGGCTTCTCCTCAGATCAGGCATCGGAGAAAGCCCCTGATGCCATCAAAATACTGTCAGGGCTCCCTATGCAAATTAGCCATGTGATGCCCATTTCTCTGGGAGAGCATGCCAAACTTGCGCCGACTTTTTGTGCGCATGTGTTGGCTTTCTCTCCCAGTTTAATGCTGCCATTTTGCTCATAGTTTAACACATGGCTCATTTGCATGCATACAGTTTAATGTGTGGCTCATTTACATATAAGCCCCTTTCTGCATGCCTGCACTGAAGTCGTGCACTATCGGTACACTGCAAATAGACATAAAAAGTTGATAGAGTGTGACTTCAGCGCCAGCTTTCTGTATCGGCCTGTAAGAGGGTAAATTTATAACAGGGTGCTTAGTCAAAGCCTATATTCACATGCATAAATGAAGTCTATTTTGTAAGGACAAGCAGGTGCCTGCTTGACTTAATAAAATACTAGCGTAAGTGGCAGGGAATGCACCTTGAATTAAGATGTGTTCATTCATACCAGCACTAGAGCTGGTGTAAATAGCCGCGCCAACATATTGCAAGTACATGTGTAAATTAGCTTGTTTGCCCATACAGCCCAGACTCTGCCCAACTCCATCCTTATGCACACCCACAGTGAAAGTACGTACTATGCAATCAAGATTCATACATTTACGTTGGTCGGTAGTTTATTTTATTTATTTATTTTTTAAATGAAGATACTTTTTGGATTTTGCACCATCCAGTGTCCCTACTATTTATTGCCAGAATTCGGATAGAATTAGACTGGTACTTTCAGAATCGTGGGAAGTTCCTCCTGCCATTCATCTTTGGATGGGAGGGGACTCTCTTGAGAAGGGAAATCCCTCTCGATACAAAAACCTCACACCAAAGAGAGGGTCTTTAACCCTTAGCCTTGTACCAATATGATGTAGGTGGGTATTTGCCCTAAAAGTGGGCAAGTGCCTCTGGCACACACAGAGTTACCAAGTTACTCGGTTCCAGGAGTAAGATTTTAAGCCAGTCCTGCATTTCTGATAATTTCATCCTGATACATTATAGGACCTACAGCACTAATTTCAATGGGTAAAATCAGGGACTACAAATACCCGACAGCACCTGCCGTCTAGACTACTGCAACCTCCTCCTTGCTGGTCTCCCTCTGAATCATCTTTCTCCTCTTCAATCTCTTCAAAACCCAGCTGCACGGTTAATCTTCCACCAGCCTCGATTTGCTCATCTAACCCCTCTTCTCAAGTCACTTCATTGGCTCCCTATTTGTTTTCATATCCAGTTCAAACTTCTACTGACCTATAAGTACACTCATTCTGCTGCTCCTCACTACCTCTCTTATCTCTCCCTATACCTCTTCTCTGGAACTCTGCTCTTCTGGCAAATTGCTTCTATCTGTGCTCTTCTCCTCTACTGCCAACTCCAGACTTCGATCCTTCTACTTTGTTGCTCTTATACCTGAAACAAACTACCTGAGTCTGGGCGTCAGACTTCATCTCTAGCCCTTTTCAAATTCAGGCTGAAAACTCACATCTTTGAGGCTGCTTTTGGCTCCTGATCTGCTTAGTCTCTTGATCTCAACTGTGTTTCCTTACTATTCACCTAGACATATCTTTGTCCTCAGCTGTTGTGTTGTCTGTCTTGAACAGATTGTAACCTCTGATGAGCAGGGACCATCTTTTACATGTGTCTGTACCCCTTGTGTTGTTGTTGTTAAGTGCCGTCGAGTCGGAGTCGACTCATAGCGACCCTCTGTATAGCTATCCTAAATTGTGTTCGGTCTTCAGTTAGGCGGCTCATTATTGACAGACTGGTATCCGTAGCTGCTGTTATTGCATCGATCCATCTCATTGCTGGCCTTCCTCTTTTGCATTGACCTTCTATCTTGCCAAGCATGATGTCTTTCTCTAATGTTCTCTCTCTTCGCATGATGTGTCCAAAGTATGAAAGTCGAAGTCTTGTCATCTGAGCTTCTAAAGAAAGCTTAGGTTTGATCTCCTCTAGTACCGACTGGTTTGTTCTTCGGGCAGTCCATGGTATACACAGTATTCGCCGCCAGCACCATAATTCAAAGGCATCAATTTTCTTCCTGTCTTCACTTGGTTTGCAGCTTGTCGTGCTGTGAGGGCTTGTGTGCATCAGTGATACTGAGAGCTAAACTATCGGTAGTTTAACTACTGGCAGTGTCTCCCAAGATGGACAGGTCTCAGCTGAGGTGCCAGACTAAGACAAACCACCCATCTGGGCAGCAGTAGAATGGGATATTGTTGATGGCGGAGGATCACATTTCTGTGACAACGGCAACAACACCAAACTTAAACTGCATGTAGGAAAGGCCCGGCAATCTACTTCTGTATCTTGGCATGAAAACCCAATGGACAATTACAGCAAAACAAATTGTACACCTTGTAGCGCTATACAAATAGTTAGTTGTATTTAACTCATACCTTTTCAGTAGCAGTTCAAGGTGAGTTACATTCAGGTACAGTATTTCCCTGTCGCCAGAGGGCTTACAATCTAAGTTTATACTTGAGGCAATGGAGTATTAAGTGATTTGCCCAAGACCACAAGGAGTGCTGGTGGGATTCAAATCCTGGTCTCTGATCATAGGTCACTGTTCTAACCACTAGGCTACTTAAAACCATAACCAGCCAAAAATCTCACTCCTGAAACTGGGTAACTTTTCAACTATGCATTCATTCAGAGTACATCATCCACGTAAACGAAGGATCTGCACCAACCATCCTTAAACAGCCAAGAAAAATTAAAAAAGACTTGGAGTCACTGCGTATAGGCAGGGGGGAGCTCAGCCTGAAGATGATAGTTCCTGCAGAGATCTTCAATGAACACTACCAGATGAAAGAATGCTCCTCAGTACCTCTCATCTCTTATCTCTCCTCATAACCCCCCTCTTCTAACAAACTCCACTCTTCTAACAAACTGCTTCTATCTATGCCCCGCTCTCCTACTGCTAACTCCAGACTTCGCTCCTTTCACCTTGCTGCACCTTACGCCTGGAACAAACTACCGGTGTCTGTACGCCAGGCACCTTCTCTAACCCTCTTCAAGTCCAGGTTGAAAGCTCACCTCTTTGCTGCTGCTTTTGGATCTTGACTCACCTGATCTCCTTTTCTCTCCCTTGTTCCACCCCTGCCTACACCTTCCGTGTTTTGTGTGTTTTGTCTTGATTAGATAGTAAGCTTTGATGAGCAGGGATTATCTCTTACATGTCTGTGCTGTACAGTACTGCGTACGACTGTTAGCGCTATATAAATGCTGAGTAGTAGTAGTAGTAAATGAGATCAACACCAAGGTATCTAAGTGAGAGGAAGCGAGTCTTTACAGTACACATGTGAAAGACAACAACCCTAATCCAAAATACTTTGATGGGAGAAGAAGGGACGAAAGGAGACGTAATCTAAGGAACTTTAGCAGCAGGTGGATAATCTGAGAGGTGTTGGAACAAAAAGTAAATTTTACACAGATAGCAGTGTAGATTGTGGAAGGAATGGGGTAACTTATAGAAACACAGCAACATGATGGCAGAAAAAGACCATACAGCCTATCTAGTCTGCCCTTCCATAACAACTACTATTGCCCCTTTTTTTTCTTTAGAGATCTTCTATATTTGTCTCATGCTTTCTTAAATTCAGATGCTGTCCTCATCTCTACTTCTTCTACTGGGAGACTATTCTATGCATCTACCACTCTTTCCATAAAGAAATATTTCCACATATTACTCCTGAGTCTATCCCCTTTCACCCTCATCCTATGTTCTCTCAGTGCAAAGCTTTCTTTCAATTGAAAGAGGCTCTCCTCCTATGCATTTATTCCACAGAGGTATTTAAAGGTCTCTATAATTTTCCCTTATCCCACCTTTCCTCTAAAGTATACATATTGAGATCTTTAAGTCTGTTGTCATATGGTTTATAATGAAGACCACTGACCATTTTGGTAGCCACCCTCCGCACTGACTCCATACTGTTTATATCCTTTTGAAGATACTCTAAATGAGGTCTCACCAAAGGCTTATAAAGAGGCACTATCACTTCCTTCTTCCTGCTGGCTATTCCTCTCCTTATACACCCAAACATCCTTCTAGCTTTCACCGTCATCTTTTCTACCTGGTTAGCCACTTTAAGATTATCAGAAACAACCACGCCCAGGTTCTGCTCTGCTTTCATGGACAGAAGTACTTCGCCCCTTATACTGTAGCACACCCTTGGATTTTTCAGCCCAAATGCATGACCCTACCTTTTTAGCATTAAATATCAGCTGCCAAATTCTCGACCATTCTTCAAGCTTAGCTAGATCCCCCCTCATATTATCTACTCCTTTCTGGGTGTCTACTCTGTTGTAGAATTTGGTATCATCCTCAAAGAGGCAAACCTTACCCGACAGCCTTTAAGCAATATCACTAACAAAAATGTTAAAAAGAATCGGAGCAAGAACAGATCCCTGTGGCACACTGTGATAAGGAAGCTTATCATAGTTCAGGAAGGAGCTATAATAGAGGTGAAGTGACTATGAACAAGCAACCTGTCTGTTCTGGTAGAAATAATAAAACAGAATGTTTCCATAAAAGACTACCAGTCCCAGAATGCACCAGGTTTCCAACAGCCATTAGGAGAGCTGAAGTGGGGAAACGTGTGTTCAATCAGGAGGACTATGAGGTAATCCCCAAGCACTCATCTCCAAGGGCAGGGCTTGATTCAGCACAGCTGCGCTGTGCTAGGGTGGAGCATTCATCTAAGCAGGATAAAAGAAAAGCTTATTCTACAGAGAATCATCTTGATCAGAAGCATCTTGATCATCTTGAGAATCATCATCAGCAGAAGCCAGAGCTGACGGACAGAGAGAGAAAGAAACACTTTGGAAGAAAGAAGAGAAAAGCATTTGGGAGGTCTAAAGGAGTCCATAGCAGTACGTATACTGGGAGGCATTCCAGAGGCAAGCATACACCATTGGACTGGGGAAAGCCAGAGGAGTGGGGTTGCAGAGCCAGGAATCCACGGACGGCACCTGTGAGGGAGACAGCTGCACTTGGAAGGGACCCTAAGACCAGTGCCAGAAGGTATGTGAAGAGAGATCCAGTGTCCAGGGATCTTGATTGGAAGGCTGGACATAAGAACTGGACTACATACTGGCCAGGATATTTAGAGAGGAACTCTAACAGCAATGGAAGCTCAGGTATGAACACTGATCTATGCCCTAGCTCTTCACTGGGAAGACAGCAGGGAAACAAGTATTGTCCTGAGAGTGTTCCATTGAGAAATTCCTCTCTGCCAATCCATGATAGTGAACCTATGATAATTGAAGAAGGGGAAGATGTTGTAAATGGGGACTTTGAGTACATGGATTGCTCTCTGTCTAAACTTCTGTGGTAATATGCTGTTACAAAATACAACAACCATCACAAAGAAATATAAACTTGTTCTTTAATCTACTCAGAAAGGCTTCTGAGTAGGATTTGAGCCACGTAATAGAAAGTAAACCAGCCAAGAGGTTTTCAGCTGGTAATTGTTAGCAATTGAGCCTTGCCTAATTGTCTGTGAGCTCTGAAGGGACACTTCTGAGTGTGTGTGAAGATACAAGAGGTTATCCCTGAAAAAGAACAGTTTTTTTTCTACTTTGTGGGTTTTGTTTGTTCTTTGAAGCACTGCTAAGGAGATATTAGCAGGAGCCTACAGAAAAGACCTTTCTGTTCCCATCAAGGTCTTTATGCTTTGATTTGATTGCTTAACAAGTTCAGCTGTTGTTTTTCCTTATTTGTTTTTCTAAGTATAATACTGAAAGCAAGTATTTCTTTTTATGTGCTACCAAGTATATCTGTGTTATGAGAAATAACCCCACAAATAAAATATCTTCTTTGCTTTACATTCGAGCAAGCACAACTAATTTATTGTGAACGGCTGAGTCTGGTATGAATGGACTACATTTCCCACAATCCTTTGCAAGTCATATTAATATTTGCCTTTGCCAAGACTGTAGACATTCTCACCCAGCGCCCCCGTTTACAACACCACTGCTAACATTTTTCTCCTCTGACTATGCTCTATTTACCTGTACCCTTTGTCTCCTCCCCCTCAACAAATTTCTAACCCAGTCAGTCACTTTAGGGTTCATCTTAGGGTGCTCAATTTATTTATATGTTGCCTGTGCGGAACTGTATCAATGGCTTTACTGAGATCTATGTAAACCACATCTAGGGCTCTCCCTCGGTCCAGGTCTCTGGTCATCCAGTCAAAGAAATCAATAAGATTTGTCTGACAAGACCTGCCTCTAGAAAACCTATGCTGCCTCAGATCTTGCAATCCATTGGACTCCAGAAACCTCACTATCCTCAGTTTTAGCAATGTTTCCGTTAATTTACTCACCACAGAAGTCAGACTAACCAGCCTGGATTTCTCAACCTCATTTTTACTACCACTTTTGTGTAAAAGCGGTAGTAAAAATGTTTGGGTGTATAAGGACCACATGAGCCTTTCTTCAGTCCTTTAGGACCACTCTTTACTCTAAAGAGTGGAGCCACTAGAATGTCCCCAAGTTCCTTCAATATTCTCAGATGTATGCTATCTGGCCCCATCACTTTGTCTAGTTTTAGTTTAGCTAGTTCCTCATGAATAGTCGTCTGAAAATCATTCAAGATCCCTTTCACTTCTGCTCCTATTTGTGGGTGTTTTCTGAGGTCTTGCTCATGGCCCCTCATCTGTGAACACAGAACAGAAATATTTGTTAAGCAATTTCACTTTATCCTCATCAGCTTCCACTTATTCCTCCCCTTCCCCCTTGAGTCTGAAAATACCACTTTTGCATTTCTTTCTCTTGCTAATATATCTTAAAAATTTCTTGTCTCCCCATTTTATTGCATTGGTTATCTTTTCTTATTTTATTTTTGCTTCCCTGACTACTTTCCTAGTTTCTCTAAGTTTTTCCAAATATAGATGATTGTCTTCCTCTTTCTGTGATCTCTTGTATTTTTTGAAGACTACCCTCTTTTTCTTCACCTTTTCAGCTACTTCATTTGAGCAAGTAGTCAATTTTTCTCAAAGCAGTAAGTGGATCTGGTTCAGTGAGTATGCATGGCTTCACATCATTGGCATATATAGAATTTTGCGTCCATGAAATGAAACGGTTTAGCTAGGGCTTGAGGTACTGTAGATGTTAAATAAAATAAATGACAGTATGGATCTGTGTTGTACCCCACAACTTAGTTGCCAGGGTGATGATGTGGAGTTGCTGAACAGAATATTAGCTACATTGATGGACAATTTACACAGATAAAAAAACTTTTGAGAGTGGAGAGGATCATCTCCTGCTGAGCCATTGTGATGGACCTGATTTCTGTCTGCACATGTACCTGAAGGCTTCCTTTTGGATTCTCTCAGTTTGGTGATAGCACCTTCATTGCAAGCCTGTGTACTAGCTTTTTTTGTTCATTCTTCTTTGAGTGCTTCTTTAGAGTTTTTAGCTTGTTATTTATTTCTTGAGTGTGTGTTATTATTTATTTGTATCTGTTTTGTAATTTTGGCTAGCTTTCTGCACACTGCTGCTGTTTCTCTTTTTTCTGCAGCACTAAATTTTGTATCTTCCCTTCTCAACTACTGACTTTTATCCCCCCCCCCTTTGCCCACCCACCCTGTGACTTCTTTCTCTTATATAGCCTTCCTGGGGATCATTAACACTATTATTTTTAGGTGCACTGGGACTTTTCTCCTGCTTCCCCATATTATATTTTCTCTGATCTGTAGTAACTCTGCCCCTCCCGCCACTATTCCTAGGCTCTAAATCATTTTTTCTTCTTAATGGTAACTCTCCCTAATCTTTTCCCTTCATTTTAAGAAGTCAGGACTTCTAGTCCTTATTGCCCACTCCTTACCCCCTTCATTTTTCCTGCCATTTTCTCATCTACCTATCATCTGCTTTTGAGCTTCAACATTTTCTTCCTCTCATTCAGCCATCTCCATTCTCTCTGAAGGTACCTCGACCTTGACACTGCTGTGCCTCCTTTTCTCTCCCCCATACTGTCCTGCTCCTTCCTTCTGCCATCTGGGCATATCAATCCCAATTCTGGTTCTCCTAGGCATTCCTCTTACTTTATGCAATTTCAACTGCAACTCCTCTAATCTCATTCATATTCCTCTCCTTCCTCCCTCCTCTCTTCCTTTCTCATGCGCCCTGTGGAATGTCCACTCTGCTTCCTACAAACTTATCTTCATTCATGACCTCTTTGTCTCTAATGCTTTGCATCTTCTTGCTCTAATTGAGTCTTGGCTTCTCCATGAAGACTCTGCTTCAGTTGCTGCACTCTATCATGGAGGCTGCCATTTCTCCCATATATCTCGCCCAGCTTCTCTCTCCCTTCCGGTAGTTTCAGTCCATCCTTCCACCTCAATCTCACTGTTTTTCTTTCTTTGAAGTCCTCTCCTTCTGCTTATTTACTCCACTACCTCTCTGGGTAGCTGTTATTTGTTAACCCTTTGACAAGTCCACCTCATCCTTTCTCACTGATTTTGATTCCTGGCTTTACGTTTTTTCTGGATCCATCTTCCTCTTCCCTCATTCTTGTGGATTTTAATATTCATGTTGATTAACCCTTTGACTCTAATACCCTGAAGCTCCTTGCTTTAACCTATTCATTCAACCTCTAACTATGTTCTACCCAGCGACATACCAGGGGCGGGGCAATGCGTGCAGTCTGCCCCAGGTGCTGGCCAGAAAGGGGGGGAGGGTGCAGTTGCATAAATTCCTGGTCCATATGGTGGTAGCACATGTGGAAAACTTACTTTAACTTGTTTGCTGGCTTGCTGCACTGTCTCCACTCCAGGTTCAACACTGTTACCTCCTGAAGTCTGGTGGTAACAACTGCACCATGAGACTTTGGCCCTTGAGGGAACACCTGGGGCAGAGGCAGTGTGGAAAGCTGGCAAACAAGTTAAAATAAGTTTGCCAAGTGCATGCACAGGGTTGGGCATCACAGGAGGGATGTTGGAGGGGAGGGGGGGAGGAGTGTCTCAAAATGATCCATTCTTGGTGTCAAATAGACTAGGTATTCCACTGGTTCTACCGTTCCAACTCACCAGCATAGCCACTGCCTGTACCTCATCTGTTCTGTCTTGGTTTTCTTTTTTTCTCTCCCACCGCACCTTTAGAGTATGTTCTGGTGGATCCTCCTCCACTTCTATCCCATTTTCAGTTGCTGTACCTCAAGGCCCTGATCTGGGACCTCTTCTTTTCCTTCTCTGTACTCATTCCCCTGGCTCTGATCTCCTCCCATGGGTTTCAGTGCCATCTTTATGCTGACAATTCTCAGATTTACCTCTCTGCACCTGATATTTCTCCAGGAATCCTGGGCCGTATCTCACCATGCTTGTCTATTGTTGCTACCTTGATGTCCCTCCACCATCTGAAATTGAACATGGCCAAGACAGAGCTCCTTATCTTTCTCCCTAAACCCACAACCCCCATTCCTCCTTTCTCTCTTTCTGTGGGTAAAACTATCATTCTCCCGGTGTCCTCAGCTTGTAAGCTTGGGGTCATCTTTGACTCATCTTTCTCTTTCTCTGCACACATATCCAACAGATAGCTAAAACATCGTTATTTCTTTCTCTATAACATTAGTGAAGACCCTTACCTACTCTCTAGCCACCTCCTGTTTAGATTATTGGAATGTGCATCTCGCTGGTCTCCCCTTGAATCATCTCTCTCCCCTTCAATCCATTCAAAATTCAGCCACACGGCTAATCTTCTGCCAGTGTCATTGTATTCATGTAACCTGTCTTCTCAGGTCACTTCACTTGCTTCCTATCCATTTCCACATCCAGTTCACGCTTCTCTTACTGCCCTGCGAGCACACTCATTCTATGGCTCCTCATTTCTTCTCCTCTCTTATCTCTCCCTACATCCATCTTTGGGAACTCCACTCATCAGGCAAATCCCTGTTTTCTATGAGATCATTCGTACCTCCGGAATTGGAGTATGTCTGTAGCTTTCTGTTTCGTTACAAGTCCAGAGACTTCTCAGCCCCCCCTCGTATGCCTTTCTCGTCTACTGTGAATTACAGACTTCTTTTGTTCTACCTCGCTGCACCCTATACTGGGAACAGGCTACTTGAGTTACTACTTCAGGTTCCACCTCTAGTTATATTTAAATCCAGGTTAAAAACCCACCTCTTCAAAGCTGCTTTTGGATCCTGACCCCCCTTATTTTCCTGTTTACCAGCCATGTGTGCTATAAGCATTTCCCTTTAGTTCTACGCTTGTCTCCTGTTTGTTGTTGTTTGTCTGTCTTGGATAGATTGCGAGCTGTACAGTGCTGTATATGCTTTGTAGCGCTACACAAATGATAAATAGTACTAGTAGTAGTGATATCCATGTAAATGTCTTTGCAAAATGCCCTCGGAATAAGTAAAAGATGGACAGACTATTTTTGGACATAATTAGATTACTTTAGGTTGGATGGACTAAATGTTCCTTCAGTTTTAGAGTGTGGGGAATAATATATTTTATGACTAAGGATAACAGAACTTTCTGCTGGCCCTTTTTGCAAGTGTGAAAATGAGAGCATGCTCTAAAAAACCAAACATCCGTCCCCTTCTCTCTCTTTTTTAAATAAAAACAGTTGACTTTGTGAGAATACAGCTTCAAGACCCATATATGTTCCTGTTCCTTTGTGTGCCACTCATCTGCATAGAGCTTTAGTCATGATTAAGAAAAATGCGCAAGTAATTGTGGGGCACAATGCGGGCAGAAGGATCCAGCTTTCCATTTCCTTAAAAGGAGGCAGAGTGCATGCTAAGAGTTTACATGTGTGCAGGTCCTGCTGGTTACCCACCAAGAAGAAACGCCATCTGTCAAGTGTCAAGAGCTGGCCTGCGAACTGCTGTTTGGTCGAATGAAATCAGGACACATTTGAGTTTTAATAGACTACATTTTTCATTGAACGTCCCCTCTTTTGGCTGCTAGGTGCGCTCAGGAAAAGGTTGAACACGATGCAGAAATGTGCTTTTTTTCAAACAAACTTCACACTAGCAACATGGCTGAGTTTCTTCAGGGTTTGCTATGTGTGGCACTGAAATCGCTGTCAGAAACATTATTTTGATCAGAGGGACAGGAACGAGAAGGGATGTTTTTTTTAACCAGGAATGGCCTTTATGTGGATCACGGTATATCCCTTAGCTCACATATTTTACTGACTTTGAAGAAGCAGGTGTTTAGGATTGAGATACAGTCCCCCACCATTCCCAGCAGGGGCAGGAACCTTCTGGGCTGCTTGAACAGGTCAAGCACACATTTGTCTTTATGCTTTCTACAAGATTATGCTGCTCATTTCGTTTTCTTGGTGAGGTAGTGAAAGTGTCTGTAATATTTCCTGTTAGGAGAGAAGCAGCTGTCTTCTGGCTATACCATGCAATATTCAAGGCCCAGAGTTTATTATTTGTTAAGGTGTTTTTGACAGCTCTGCTACACTTAGGCATCCTGTATAAAATTAACCTCTATGTGAGCAGGCCAAAAAGGCACCTACTCCAAGCCTATTCTATAAAGACACAGAGGTGCTATTGGGCCCCTTTCGTTAAAGCCCATTAAGGATTTGCCATTAACGCTCCAATCTCACGCGCATTAAGGCAAAGGCCACACATTAGCTGTTGGGGGCATGTTTAGTATGTCCTCAGCATCTACATCGCAAAGGGTTTTCCTAACTTGCGCTCCACTATGTTGGGTTCACTTAACGACTCCTGTAGAGGAGTTATTAGAGCCACGTTGCCGCTGAGAGCGCAGCCCTTGCCCTGGATCTAGCGGCAATGCACGCTTCATGTTCACTCTCTACCCCCCCCAATCCTGCGATCACCAATGAACATATGTTTTAGCAGTCAAAGGCAGACACTATCACGCGTTCGTGTTCCCGACTGCCTGTAGCTGCGCATTAAAGCCCCCGCTAACCTGCTAATGGGCTCTAGTAAAAGAGGCCCTATGTGTCTTTATAAAATACTAGCATAAATCCTGCTGAAATCACAGCTAACTTGAAGATGCGGACATTGACATCTGCTTGAATTCCTAAATCTAGGTATTAAAAAGTAGGCAGGGCCGTTCTAGGGGGAGCAAGGTATGTTCTCAGCACTGATTTCTCACACTAGGCATCGAACTTAGTGGCTTTTAGGCAGCTATATTCAGTTCAAAATGTAGGACTCTTGCCTCAACTAAAATTTCATCTAACTTTTGGCAGCAATTCCTGCTAGCACTATTTATCACTTTTATAGTACCGCTCGATGCATGCAGCACTGTATAAATACATGTACGAGAGAGTCTTTTTTTCTTTAGAAATTACACTCTAGCGAAGACAAACAAATGGGACAAACAAAAACAGGCATTCAGCTCTTTTTTGAATATCGACTTCTTAGCAGTGTACGTTCAGCTGAAAACTTTGCTAAAGATAACAGGTTAAATACACTCAGCTATCCTTACCACTCTGCAGCTTTTTGAATTCATAGTTGAATTCTACTGTTCAATGTAAATGTATACAGATGTGTATAAGTTTGTTAAACTGCTCCATGTAAACCGCCCTTGATCTCTGGAAGGGGCGGTATAAAAGAAATAGATAAATAAATAAATAAATAAATAAAATAAATCCATTGATGAAGAATGCAAAATGTACAAAGGTTGAGAGAAAAATTCAAGGCTGCTTAAGGATGGCAAATATGTATTTGGCACAGACAAAAAAAGTGATTTGGATCTCTCAGGAGGCAGAGCCAGCATAGATATTCCACAAAAATAGTAACATACAGGGCGATACTAGGCAGATGCTCAGAACCTTCATTTAGGAACCTCTGGAGATTATTTGTTAAGCACATTTGCATGCAGTCGCATGTGGTAAACTGTGTTCACTATGGAGTAAATGCATTATCTTGCAGCAAATGCAATTGATCTATGGAATTTGCAAATAATTTCCAGATATTATTTGCCAGCTCCTAAATCAGGCACAATGTGGATATGGTCATGAGCTGTCTTATATGCAAATACATTCAAAACAGCTAATTGCCATGATTATCAGTAGCACAGCTTATGAGAAAACTTCACAAGCTGTGCCACTAAGGGAAAGTTAAGTACACCTTAAGAGTTGCAGCAAATTTTCTTTCTGGGAGCATCATCGGTGAAGGTGGGATGCTCCCAAGGTGTTGATTTAAAGGGGCCGCAATGCTCTGTAGAAATCTCCCATCATCTTTGTAAGAATTTCCTAGATGGTTTCTGGGTGAACCCTCCCACTCCCTGAACATCTCCCACAGCTCTGCACGCTTGCCTTTTGCTTAAAGAAAAAAAAACCCTGTGGCCCTTAAGCTCCACCCCCATGCTTCAAGTCTTGCTGGTGTAAGTTAAAAAGCATTTCCACCTTCAGAAATAGCTACCCCATCCCTGGACCTTCCCCTGAATCCCATGGGTCTTTGGAGTCAAGAGTGATCTCCATTTGCTAATTCCCCCGCCTCTTCTGTGATGTTATGGGCAATTGTGGAGAGTCAATGCTGGTGTAATGAACTGGTTTGCTAGCACATTATTAGTGTCGATAAGCCATGATTCAGTTACGAACTATATATCAATGTTGTGTTCCCTTTTGTAGTCTGAGATGGTATAAGTTTTGTTGCATGCTGGGCAGCGTTGACCAGGGCACACTTAATGAGCTGTACATGCGGCGTGTGCAAATGTTCAGGTTTGTCAGGAGGTATATGCTTGATTCTGATAAGTTGGTGGGGTCTTCTGTGAGTTTGAGGGAATGTAGAGGGCACAGAGAAAAGATCCCTTTGAATCTGATTGGAATGAGTCCATTTTGGATGGTTGTGATGTTGGAATATCATAGCAGTGTGAGTAGTAGTAGTAGAAGTATTACAGTGGAAATCCATGCCATTTTCATTTGCATGGAGTGTATGTGTAATTTGAGATGGGTGAGTTTTCAGAGTCGAGGTGGGGTTAGTAGGTGGGTACTGGACCAGGACTTGTCTGGGAACTACCTGCTCAATGGCGCAGTCAGCTGGAGTGTGTTTTACATGCTGGCCAGTTATGGTACTGTGTTCATCTTATGCTTCTGGTGGCAATGTGATTTGTGTCACAGTGGCTGATCTGGTGAGGTCGAGAGCATTGACTGTAGGTGGCCTTAGGGGTAGGATTGCCTGAGAAGAAGGTAGAGTTGAGTAGGGTTGTTAGTAAGTGAAGATGCCTTCTTCTGGAGGTGGAGCTTACCAGCTGAAAGGTTGACCTTCCTGCTGCCGGCCTTTAAGTGCACTCCCCGGAGTTGGGTCTGGAGATTGCAGGGTTAGCAGTGCAGAGTGGTTTCCTCCCTTATTGCCTCCTGTAAAGTCTAGTTATGATGGGTGTCCATTAGTGGTTGATGAAGTCTCCCTCTGGAGAGACCTCTCAAGATCTACCTTATCTGAGTTACAGAGACCTCTAGTGACTCTACTAAATATTGTTTTGTGACCTTTGTATGCCAGCAGTGTTTCCAGAATATGGAAGGGCTCTCCTGACTGATGAGGTAGTGGTAGGAGGAGACCACAAAAGGGAAGCATGGATGATTTAAAGACCAGGCCTAAAGGCAGTTTCCTGTCATTAGCTGGCATAGCAGGAGATTGGTTCAAAACATAATGCTGCATTGGCCTCCTGCCACTGCATGCACTTACCACACCCATTCCTTGGTGGGAGCCAAGCCTTCCTTCCTTGATTTACAGCAGTACTCACGTTAAAACCTCATAGGTGGAGGGACATGCATTTCATGGATGCAAATCGGGGAAAGCTACAGCGGGAAGTGTGTGTGTGTGGGGGGGGGGGGGGGCAGCCTGAGGCTAAAGTGGAACCTTGGTGAGCCTCAATATTTTCTGTAAACCCTTTCTTCAGAACACCTAATTCTGGCCAGAAATGCTTTATTGAGAGTGAAGACTAGCGTTGTCAATGGCCTCCCACTTTTACTGGTCCTGATCCGAGAACCCTAAATCCAAGCAAGTTAAGTCTGCAAGGACAGGGACTCTCTGAATTTGTGGCCCCAGGTTGCCAAGTAGCTGCAAATAGACTGGCAGGGGTTACATTAAGTATTAATTTCTGCTGTGGTGTCCAGGCCTTCAGCAGTCTTGAAGATGGTTCCTGGTTCCATGATAGTATAGAGCCTTTCCTCCAGTCACCCCAACTGATAAGAAGATGCACTGCTACCTTCTGTCTTCCTCTGATGTGGCTGTGTCCTGGCTGCCTTCTCCCTGCTGAGTTACCTTCAGTTTTGGTGTCAGTCAAATTTGATCGATGGTCCTGGTTGACATTTGGAAGCTGCTGGCTTGTGCTGCTTCAAAGGTATGCGCACTCTTAAGGGAGCACGTGTACCATTAATGCAGGCTATTGGCAAACATGCTCCCTTAATGTCAAAAAAATGCTGCTTTAAGGTGCAGTAAAGGCACCGGCAACATTACTATTTAGTACTACTATTTAGCACTTATATAGTGCCACGCATGCAGTGCTGTACAGGCATACATACAAAGGACAGTTCCTGCTCGTCAGAGCTTACAATCTAGTTGAGACAATACAGAGGATTAGTCAAATTGGTGCATTAAGGATGCAGGGGGCGGAGAGTGGGCGTGACTGGGGTCTGGAGTGGGTGGTTATAGTGTGTGCTCCTGTGCCATCGATTGCGCAATGGTTTGAAAAGCTCTTTAACGCTGGGAACCCAATTGCCAATTAAAACCTTGCGGAAAAGGTGTTTGTAGAGGGGAGAGAGACCATTTAAGCGTCAGCAATGTGATGCACTGACAAGGTAACCCAAGATAGTGCTAGTAGTGCTCCATTAGCAGCAACAGCATGGTGCTCATATAGGAAAAGGCACCGTGCTGATGGTGCAAATGGGGCACAGAGTGTGGCACAGAGGTCATTCAGTAGGAGGTGCTGGTGGACATGGCGGACTAGGCAGTTACCCGGGTAGCACAGAGGGGCATAAGAACATAAGTTCAGAATATATACCATACTGTGTCAGACCAAGGTCCTTCCAGCCCACTATCCTCTGTCCAGTAGTGGCCAGTCAGGGGCACAGGTACCTAGGTGAGTCCCAAAATGATTCCCATGGTCAAAGAGGCCTGTATTTGGCCAAGCAGCCAATCCTCAGTGTCCCCCAAATAAATGTATAATGACCTTTCCTCCAGGACTGTGACCAAACCCTCCCGAAGCCCAGCTCTACGAGGAGCTGTCACTACATACACTGCCACTGTGTGCCAGTGTTTGCAAATGCATTGAATGACAAACTATATGCCCCAATGAGTCTGAAATGTGTTAAATTGTAGCGGCAGTGCCTGTCCCCTAGTCCCCTCATATTGTGATGGCGTTAACAACCGTGAACCATTCCACGCCATTCAGTACTGTAGAGACCCCTATCATATCTCCCCCAGTCATCTCACCAATAGGTTGAGGAGGTCTAACCTTTGTAAGCTCCTCACATAGGGAAATCCTTCCATCTGCAGCACCATCTGTGATGTCCGTCGTGATCACACAGTAACAGTGGTGGAACACAGACATACTATTCCTATGGAACAGTATTAGGCCCCATTGGGTGGTCCAAGGGACATGGCACCCTTGGCAGAGATGCCAGCATCCCCCCCTAGTGCCAGTGAACCCAGCTGAGGAGGAAAAGGCCGATAGCGCCTGCAGCTGTAACCCTCCAGGTAGCTGGAAAATGCAGGTGCCCGGGGAAATACCACAGCATTGGCTGCCATCCTCTCCCTGATACATATCAGTGGCAGGCAGTGATGGGGCCCCTGCATTGGCAGCTGGTGGGGGGGGGGGGCTTTGTGGCCATCCATGTGTGCCCCTGCCCCCTCCTTCTGGCTCTTGTGCCCAAGGCACCCACCAAACCTGCATGTTTGACAGTGTGTGGGCATATCTGCATGGTGGAGTGTTGGTGGTGGTGTGGGAAGTGGCACCAGTCTGCAGCAGGCAGAAGCCTTGTCCTGGTTGTGTGCACCATGCACTTTGCAGCATGTGCCAAAGGCCAGCTGAAGGGAAGCATAACAGCAACAGGAGCTATTATCCCCATAAGGCAGTACTGTGGTGCAACACACACAGTTGGTGTGTATATTTGTGAAGGGTCAGAGGTTCAGGTCCCTGCTGGGTTTTCTGTATTGCATTTTCCTGACAGTGTAAGTACCGCTCCAGCATGTGCAACCCCCAAAGTGGCAGCTAGCAAGAGTGGAAACACCCCCCAGCAGCACTGACAGACTCCATTATCCACAGCTGGTTGGAGGCTAACAGCACATGGTAACAACGTGTGGTGAGGCCAAAGCACGGTAATAGCACCTGAAAACAGTGCACATGTTAGCAGTCATTGAGCTGACATTGAGACAGGAGTATCAAGCAGGAATGCCAACCACTTCCACTTTTGCACAGTGTGCCAATGAGAGTGTATGCATGTGTGTATGGCTCCCCTTTGTCCTGTGGCTTTCTGCACTGCACTTTGGCTCACATTGTCTGAGTTTTTCCCATCCTGTTTGTAAAATGTGAATAAGGTGAGGCAGAAGATTGTGAGTATTGTCTGAAACAGCAAAGACTGGCCTAGATGTGTCTGCCACAATAGTAGGGTCACTGGCTGAGACGCCATTGTGCCCATCTGCCATGTGCATTGCCTAGGTGGCCACTGTATGTCATGCTGAGATGGCACTCTCACTATGACCAAAAAGTGACCATGGCACAGC
Source organism: Ichthyophis bannanicus (assembly GCA_033557465.1). Lineage (NCBI taxonomy): Eukaryota > Metazoa > Chordata > Amphibia > Gymnophiona > Ichthyophiidae > Ichthyophis > Ichthyophis bannanicus. The sequence goes on from CM066033.1 coordinate 1,072,864,588, forward strand.
TATGTATCCACATAGAGCTATTAATGTCTAGCTCCAGCGATGTGGATGCATTCTCTGTCTGAGGATGCCAATTACTGAGCAAATGGCTGGGTGTCAATGCTGAGTATCCCAAGGCAGAGAGCTCGTGGTCACACTACTCACATGCTGTGCATGCAGACCAACAGTAGTTGGTTTGTGCTTGGCTGACACAGCCCATTTAAGGGCAGTCTTACTGCCCATGCTCTAACCAATTGTTAGTTCTCAATGGCTGGGGCAGCAGTGGTTCATGACTTATTCACTGGGTCCTGGCAGGACAGTATCAATAACCTCATACCAGCTTATACACCCCCATTGCAGTAGCTGGCCATGGCAGCAGTATATTGACACTGGCCACGAACCTGCATTGTTATCAGAGAATTAGTGTCCAACATAAGCAGAACACAGGGTCAAGCTGCTACTATCACCGTATCTCAACTAACTGGGCTTTGTGTGGTAGCCAGGTTAACTGTTCATTTTAAATTAAATCTCTCTCCCCAGAACCTGCTGTGTGTTAAACTTTTTTCCTGTCCTAGCCTGCCTGAGTGAATCCTCCCCCTCCCCCCCCCTGCTGAGGTATTGTGTAGCCTTCTTCCTGTTTCCTCCATGTGTACATAGTCTGTTTTAGTTTGCTTTTCTCTGATCAGAGAAGAGCAGTGCTTTTTCTAGTGCTCTGCTAGAAAAGTGGATATTTGCCTCCTGTGACACCTTGCTGTGAGTTCTAGCTGTTTATTTAATTATTTATTGTTTGTCTAACTGTTTAATTATTTATTGTTTGTCTTAGTGGTGTGCTAGTTCAGCCTTCTCAGCTGCAACTTACCTTGACTCTCTCAACTAACTGGGCTTTGTGTGGTACCCCCTCCCCCCTGCTGAGGGTTCAGGACAGGGTACCTTGTAACTGCCCTCTTCAATAGGACTTATCTCCCTTCCTCCCACCCCAGCACCCACCCACCCCTGGGGTAATTGTAGTTTTATAGGTACTTGCATATCTTAGAGGAAAGGGGCTGCTCTTAGGTGCAGCTCTTTATCCAAATCAGTCATACACGGAGGACCTGAGATTAATTAATTAAGCTTCAGGTACACAAGGTGTATTAGGGGTATTAGATACACTTTTATTAGTATAGGCATCTACACCAATCCTTATTATATACAGAATTTAAAAGACCTAAACAGAAGCTTTAAACTAAGATGCAGACAGAAGTCCAGCAGCGAGATGGGGGTTCTCCGGTCTTTTGCATTGAGTGTCACATGTATGATTTTCTCCCAGTTGGTGAGAGGTCTTACGTCTGCACTAAGTGCAAGGAGCTCTTTGCTCTCAGGGAACGAGTCCGTTCTCTAGAGGCTAGAGTAGCAGACTTGGAAGACATAAGAAAGACAGAGAAGTACATGGACGAGACCTACAGGGATATAGTCCTGAAGTCCCACCTCCAGTCTGGCAGCATCCCTGTTGCCATGGAGGAGAGAGGTCACGTGACAGGAGATCATCACCCTGGTGTGGCAGGAAATGATCCTGTAACTAGGATCTTCCTCCAGGTGATGTAAAACCCTCTCGCACCGAGGAAGTTTCTCCAGGGCCATGTGCCCATGAGGGAAGGGTTAGGACAGCCGTTATAGTTGGTGATTCGATCATTAGGCATGTAGATAGCTGGGTGGCTGGTGGACGTGAGGATCGCCTGGTAACATGCCTGCCTGGTGCGAAGGTAGCAGACCTCACGCACCGCCTAGATAGGATCATAGATAGTGCTGGGGAGGAGTCTGCTGTCTTGGTACATGTTGGTACCAATGACATAGGAAAATGTGGTAGGGAAGTTCTGGAGGCTAAATTTAAGCTTTTAGGTAGGAAGTTGAAATCCAGAACTTCCAGGATAGCATTCTCCGAAATGCTTCCTGTTCCACGTGCAGGACCCAAAAGACAGGCAGAGCTCCGGAGTCTCAATGCATGGATGAGACAATGGTGCAAGGATGAGGGTTTTGGATTTGTTAGGAACTGGGGAACATTCTGGGGAAAGGGGGGGCTCTTCCGAAGGGATGGGCTTCACCTTAATCAGGATGGGACGAGACTGCTGGCATTAACCTTTAAAAAAGAGATAGAGAAGCTTTTAAACTAGAAAATAGGGGAAAGCCGACAGTCACCCAGGAGCGCATGGTTCGGACGAAGGTATCCTTGAAGGATACTACCAAAAGCAGTGAGGTTCCAAAAGGGAGTATATAAGCCCAAATGCCCTTGAGTAAGGAGCAGACAGAGCATAAAGATTCCAAATTACCCATGCCTACCAATAGCCAGATTAATATTAATAAAATACAGTCTCTAAAATGCTTGTATGCCAATGCTAGAAGTCTAAACAATAAGATGGGAGAGTTAGAATATATAGCACTAAATGAGAGGTTAGATATGATTGCACTCTCAGAGACATGGTGGAAGGAGGATAAACAGTGGGACACTGTGATACCTGGATACAAACTATATCGTAATGATAGAGCTGATCAAATTGGTGGAGGGGTTGCACTTTATGTTAGAGAGGGCATTGAGTCAGAAAGGATTAAAGTTTTGCAGGGAACAAAATTTGCTGTAGAATCTCTATGGATTGAAATTCCATTTATGAAGGGGAAGGTGATGGCAGTGGGAGTATACTATCGACCGCCTGGCCAGAATGAACAAATGGATGATGAAATGCTCAAAGAAATCAAGGAAGCTAACAAAAGTCACAACAGAGTAGTAATAATGGGTGATTTCAATTACCCCGGTATCGACTGGGTCAGTGTCACAGCAGGACAAGCTAAAGAGATAAAGTTTCTAGATGAAATAAATTACTGCTTCTTGGAGCAGCTGGTTCATGAACCGACCAGAGGGGAAGCCATACTGGACCAAGTCCTTAGTGGAATACCAGATCTGGTGCAAGAAATAAGGGTGTTGGGACCACTTGGCAATAGTGATCATAGTATGATCATGTTTGATTTAATTAGTGGAGGACAGATAGTAAAGGAATCCACAGTACTACCTTTTAACTTTTGAAAGGGAGACTATGATAGAATGAGGAATATAGTTAGGAAAAAACTAAAAGGAGCGGTTCCAAAGGTTAAAGACTTACAGCAAGCTTGGGTGTTATTTAAAAATACTATCCTCGAAGCCCAGACCAGCTGTATTCCACGCATTAAGAAAAGTGGAAGAAAGTCCAAAAAACTGCCAGCATGGTTTAAAGGTGAGGTCAGAGAGGCTGTTGCTGCCAAAAAAGCAACCTTCAGGAAATGGAAAAAAGAGCCAAATGATGAAAACTGGAAACAGCAAAGCACTGTCAAGTTAAATGCAAAGCATTGATAAGGCAGGCAAAGCGGGAATTTGAGAAGAAACTTGCTACGGAAGCAAAAACACAAAATAAAGACTTTTTTAAGTACATTCGTAGCAAAAGGCCTGTGAGAGAGTCAATTGGACCATTAGATGATAGAGGGGTAAAAGGGGCAGTAAGAGGAGACAAGGCTATAGCAGAGAGACTAAATGAATTCTTTGCTTCGGTCTTTACTGAGGAAGATGTAGGGATGTTACCCAAGACTGAAGTGGTATTTAAAGGTGATACTGCAGAGGAATTGAGAGAAATATTGCTACACCGGGAAGATATATTACAACTATTTGATAAACTGAATAGTAGCAAATCACCTGGACCGGATGGTATACATCCCAGAGTGTTGAAAGAACTGAAATATGAGATTGCAGACCTGCTATTGGTAATCTGTGAACTTTCATTAAAATCATCTGTAATACCTGAAGATTGGAGGGTCGCCAACGTAACACCAATTTTTAAAAAGGGTTCCAGGGGTGACCCGGGAAATTACAGACCGGTGATCCTGACGTCAGTACCAGGGAAAATGGTAGAAACCATCATAAAGAACAAAATTACACAGCACGTAGATAGTCATGGCCTAATGGGAGACAGCCAACATGGCTTTAGACAAGGAAGATCTTGTCTTACTAATCTGATATATTTTTTTGAAGGTGTGCATAAACAGGTAGACAAAGGTGAGTCAGTTGATATAGTGTATCTGGACTTTCAGAAAGCTTTTGACAAGGTCCCCCATCAGAGACTTTTGGCGAAGCTAAAAAGTCATGGGATAGGAGGCAGTGTACTATTGTGGATCGGGAACTGGTTAAAAGATAGAAAGCAGAGGGTAGGGCTAAATGACCAATATTCCCAATGGAAAAAGGTGAATAGTGGAGTACCCAAGGGATCTGTACTGGGTCCGCTATTTTTTGACATATTCATAAATGAGCTGGAAGAGGGAATAACTAGTGAGGTTATCAAATTTGCAGATGACACAAAACTGTTTAAAGTTGTTAAAACCCAAGTGGATTGTGGAAAACTGCAAGAGGATCTGGATAAATTGGAAGACTGGGCATCCAAATGGCAGATGAAATTTAATGTGGACAAGTGCAAAGTTATGCACCTAGGAAAGAACAACCCACACTATAGTTACACGATGCAAGGCTCCACATTAGAAACCACCACCCAGGAAAAAGATTTAGGAGTCATCGTGGATAACATGTTAAAACCCTCCGCCCAGTGTGCAGCGGCGGCCAAGAAAGCAAATAGAATGCTAGGTATCATAAGGAAAGGGATGGAGAATAAAACAAAGGATATTATAATGCCTCTGTATCGCTCTATGGTACGACCGCACCTTGAATATTGTGTGCAATTCTGGTCACCGTATCTTAAAAAGGACATAGCGTTATTAGAAAAAGTACAGAGTAGAGCAACCAAATTGGTGAAGGGGATGGAAGGCTACTCCTATGAAGAGAGGCTAAAAAGGTTAGGGCTCTTTAACCTGGAAAAGAGACGGCTGAGGGGAGATATGATAGAGGTCTATAAATTAATGAATGGAGTGGAACGGATAAACGTGGATCAATTGTTTACGCTATCAGAATATAGGAAGACTAGGGGACATGTAATGAAGCTACAGGGTAAACTATTTAAGACAAATAAGAGAAAATATTTTTTCACTCAACGTGTAATCAATCTCTGGAATCTGTTACCGGAGGATGTAGTAAGGGCTGTTAGTATAGCTGGGTTTAAAAAAGGTTTGGACAAGTTCCTGGAGGAAAGGTCCATAAACCACTATTAAAAAGGGACCCAGGATATCAATGCTTGACCCAGTACAAGCATTGTGGAACCTGTGTCTTTTGGGGATATTGCTAGGTACGTATGACCTAGATTGGCCACTGTTGGAAACAGGATACTGGGCTTGATGGACCTCGGTCTGACCCAGTATGGCATGTGTTATGTTCTTATGTTCTATCACTATTACCTACAGCATGCAGAAAACAAGAAGAAAAAGCACAACACACTAGCAGTGATATAGACCTGCAGCATGGCCAGCAGAGACCATCTCTAACAGTGCAGGTTCAGTGGATCAGGTGCTGAGCACCCCTCCTCACCCTCAGGGTGACAGCTGAAACCGCTCTGTAGCACGGCTTGCTGTTGTTAGGTGCACGTAGCCCATGCAGCCAGTGCATCTTAATGAGCTGATATGCTGGATCAGTGCATTCTTCAGCTGCAGATCGCTGTTTTGCATGTGCAGTGCCTCATGGGTAGTGGAGGGCCAAACCTATACTGGCACAGACAGCAAACGGTTTGATCAGAGATCAGCAGGCTCTACTGTGTAGAGCTGTGTGGTGGTGTAGTCTACTGGTTGGTACAATGTCTTCATGGTCAAAGGTCCAGATTTTGATTCCCACTTGTTCATTTTGTGCCTGTTGCGCTTGCCCATCTTGCACAGTCCTGGCTCTGCGGTGACCTGCAGACAATCATTCTTCTACATTTCTATGTGTTATGGCCAAACGTTGGGTAGCCCAACATGGCATTCCCCATCATGGACATCTATGAACATGGCTTTAGTGGCTCTGCCATGGTACATTGCAGCGGGTCAGTGATGTTTACACAGCAGATGTCTGGGTCAACTGGTATAGATGTGTTTTCTGTTTTGCCGTCATTGTGAGCTCCCAGCTTTACATAAAGAGGATATATCTCATACATTCAGGCACCTAACACTTGTTGCATAGCCATCCCTGTACTGTTCTGTCATATTACGAGGGGGTACCCAAAAAAGCAGGAATTATTTTTTAAAAGCTATTTATTTCAAATTCTTTACAAAACAACCTTATCCCCTTCAAAATACTCTCCATTACAACTGATACATTTGTCCCACCGGTGCTTCCACTGTTCAAAACATTTTTTGTAGTCATCTTTAGAAACGGCTGACAGCTCCTCCCTCCTTTTTTTCTTGACTTCTTCAATGTTGTCAAATCGGTGTCCTTTCATGCCCCCTTTCATGCGTGGAAATAAGAAAAAGTCGCACGGAGCCAGGTCAGGCGAGTAAGGTGCGTGGGGCAGCGGAACCATGCCATTTTTAGCCAAAATCTGTCTAACAGAGATGGCTGTGTGTGCAGGTGCGTTGTTGTGGTGGAAGAACCAGTCTCCTGTCTGCCACAAATCGGGTCTTTTTTGACGAACACTGTTGCGCAATCTTCTTAAAACTTCCAAATAAAAGGTTTGATTGACGGTCTGACCTGGGGGAACAAACTCTGAATGAACTACCCCCTTGGCATCAAAAAAGCAAATCAGCATTGTTTTGATGTTTGATTTGACTTGACGACATTTTTTTGGACGGGGTGACGATGACTGTTGCTTTGTTTCTGGGTCGTAACCATAGCACCATGACTCAACACCTGTAATGACCTTTGACAGAAAATCTGGATCAGTTTCAAGCTGTTGTTTCAAAACACGACATGTTTCAACTCGATGTTCCTTTTGATTGTCAGTCAGAACCCGAGGAACAAACTTGGCAGCAACCCTTTTCATTCCCAAATCTTCCGTTAAAATTTGCTGAACCAAGCTTCAAGATAACCCACTAATCTCTGACAGTTGATCAATTGTCTGTCGACGGTCTGTGAGCACAAGCTCTCTAATTTTTTCAATATTTTCGTCGATTCGGGCAGTTGATGGACGCCCAGAACGAGGTTTGTCATCAATCGACATGTCGCCATTTTTAAACCGAACAAACCACTGGTACACTTGACTTTTTCCCATAGCGTCATCTTGATAAGCTGTTTTCAACATTAAAACAGTTTCAGCAGCATTTTTACCGAGTAGAAAACAAAATTTCACAGCTGCACAAGTTCACTTAAACTTGTCATCATAAAAAAAGAAACAAGAACAAAACAGCGCTAGCAAAAGCAATCACTGCAGATGAACAGAACAAGCCAGGTCGACAACACAGGCGGCCCTGAACTGACAATGAGTTGCACTATACACGCCTAGCGGCAGAAGTGCGTACTACACAAGATCCGCCCACGGCAATGTTATTCCTGGTTTTTTTGGGTACCCCCTCGTACTTGTCCCACATGAGGCAAATGGATTCAACTTGAATCTTTCTGTCATGCCACTTTGTCAGGTGTATTGTCTTGCAGTTGCACAGACTGAAGCACCAGTCCTACCCTCACAAATTGTGTTTCATATACCCCATGGCACTGCTACTTTTGGTTCACACACACCAAATGCTTTTGACCTATCAGCTTACTGGCAGTAAGCTGCCTTGCCATGGCCATTAGGGGTCATTTGCAACAGTTAGCCATATCATGCACCCCTCTCTTGTGAATGCTCCACATGAGCACTCATGGACAATCTTCTCTTTGCTGCCCACATCAGAAACATGCTGCCTCCACCCAGACATCGTCCTGGTCTATGGCATGCCAGACACTGACAGTACATCTGGATACCTGTCCACACCTCACAGATACTATACAGTGTAATGTAGCTTACGGCACGGTGTATGCTTTCAGGAGTATCTACAGTAGGACTGTACGCCTGTCACAGTACCCCCCGCTGCTGCATCCTCTCCACTGACTCTGCTGCTGCCACCACCCACCCATGACACAGCCAACACCCACATTGACCATCATCACTAGGCAGCCACCTATCTTGCCTAGTCAACAGCATAGGCCTGCTGTACGGTCAGACATGCTCATCACACATACTGCCACATTGCCAGGCATCAGGTGAGTCAACTCCATCAACTACCAATTGTACTTGCAACCATACCTTCTCCTATGGCTTCCATGCCCCCCTTTCAGCATTTCAGTGGCTGTCCTGCGTTTCGGTGCATGCCAGACACTTTCCCGCAGCATGTCCCGTTACCGCATGGTAAGAGTCCACTACTACCCCTTAATGTCCTGTTACCGCACTGTAAGTGTCCATTACCACCCCTTAACACAGACTGTGCTGTTACCGCTCAGTAAGTGTCCACTACCACCCCTTAATGCTGGACCACCTCTAACACGCCCAGCACACTTACCGCACGGTAACCCCTTATTGCTGCCGTTAACACATGGAAAGGACTGCTCCCTTACCACTGTTTAGTAAACATACCCCTACAACATTTGTTTTATTTGGGGTGGATTTTTCTTTATGTGTGCCAGATAGTTTTTTCATTTAATTTTGTTTGGTTTCATTTACCCTTTTGAATGCATGTTATTTGTAGATAGCGTGAACTAAGAGGGCAAATGTGTTCCTACCCTTGTCAATTAACCCTGCCTTGATACTTTAAATAAGCCTTCCCTAGCACTGGAGATAGACCTCATTGTCCTGATGCCCCTCTGCTTTACATTCTCTGGCATGACCTGCACTCTATTGCTTGCCATCAGGCCAGACCAACCTTAAGGCATACTAGGCGATTGCCTGGGGTGGCAGCTTCTGGGGCATAGCAAAGAGCAAGGCATTCAAAGCTAAACAATAGATTCTGTCAGCCAGGGGGACATAAGACTTAAGATTAGCCTAAGGCTCCAACATCTTGAACTACGGCCATACCGATGGTTGTATAAGCAGTGCAGTCACACAAGACACAAGTACAAAAGGGGTACTAGTGTCCTCAATGGGCTTCCAGAAAGCCCAACAAGACAGAGTTCTTGCACGTGGTTGGTTGGGGGAGAGGCACTAGGTTTGTGAGTCACACAGGGCGCATTTATGGCCTGTCTTAAACCAACTCTGGGGCCGGCCCTCCTTGCCATAGCAATAATAATGTCTTCTTTCATCCTCAACTGAACCTTGATTCTCAACCACCTTGAGTAGTCATATTCCTAGTACATGCATTCATCCACATTGCCACCTGTTCCTTTCTGTGATCGAGGCCCTCCACTGTCATTTCTCTGTTGCAAATCCTAAAACACAAGCTGGCAAAACGTAAGAAAAATTGAAACTGACAGACACTTCTCACATGCACAACAGAAGGCAAAGACCACACAATAAAACAGGAAACACCAGAGGCCTCAAGAAGAACAAGACATGCACCTTCCTTTCAAACAAATCTTCCATGGCCAGGTCCAGTTGCAGCTCCCTCTGCAAGCAGCACTAGCTAGCTCCTTGTTTTGTATTTTGGGAAAGAGAGGGGTAGCTAGGAGAAAAGCAGCACTGAGCATACTACTACTACTACTGAGCATTCGTATGCAGCGCTGCATAGACGTGTAAGAGACAGTCCCTGCTCATCAGAGCTTACAATCTAGTCAAGATAGACAAGACAGAAGGTGTAGACAGGGATAAAACAAGGGGAAAGGTAAAGAAACAAGGAGGACAGGTGAGTCAAGATCCAAAAGCAGCAGCGAAGAGGTGAGTTTTCAGCCTGGATTTGAAAAGGGTCAGAGAAGGTACCTGGTGTACAGATGCTTTTGATCTGTATTTTTATTTTTAATTTGTTTTATTGTTACATTTTTAATTTTCTTTTATGATTACTTTTATAATTTTGCTACTTTGCTAATTGTAAACTCCTTTGAAAAACTTTAAAAAGTGGACCAGTCAGCACCAATAATTAAACAAATAAATAGATAGATATCATGGCATTCACCTGGTATTACCATTCAGCCATAATTTTCCCATGCAGGATAATCTCTTAGGCAGTAATTTTTATAAATGCATATATACATGAAAATTACACACATATTTCTTTCAGTTTCTCCAAATGGGTTTGTCATGAACCTTGTTCCTAAGCCAGGATATGTAGAGAACAATCTCATTCTCTCAAATTGAATGTTGATGCTTGTCGTAGGAATTGCATCATGATGAAGAGAACCTCCTTCTAGAGTTTTTAAGATGTAACATGTAAAGGCAATTTATCAAGTCTAAGTATTCACATTTAACTTTTGTCAAGCTTTAAAGTTAAGCTTTGATAAGTCTATTTCTAATCATTGCTGAGTTTACCAGTGTTTAAATTTGAAATTGCAATGCAATGTGTGGCTTCAAGTCAGTGCTGACTCCTGGCGACCCAGCATCTCATGGGTTTCCTTGGCAGTGTGATGAAGTAGATTGTCAGGCCTTTCTTCCGAAGCAATGGAGGGATAAGTGACTTGCCCAAGGCCACAAGGAGTGCTAATAGGAACTGAATCCTGGTCTCTTGGTTACCAAGCCAGTGCTCTAACCACTAGGCTACTCCTGAAAAGGAACTGTGAAATTTATGGCAAATACACTTACTTTTGGACAAAATGAATGTTATTATAAGCAGCATATGTTTATGATGAAACGTAAGGCTGAAAAATTAATATTGCCATTGATTTGCCCAAATATGGAAGATTCTCTCTGCTTTAATTTTTGTTAAACCATAAAATTGCTAGCACAGACCCATGGAGAAAGATTATGATGGCTGCATGCCTGCTGGTTAGCCTTCACCACAAAAACTGATCTGTGGGGGATTTTTGCCAGTGTAACCTACTGTATCCAATTCCACAGTTATTACTGTAAACCTATTAATGCCATCTGGGTTTGCATATCCACCGCGCTGTCCAAGCAAAGACGGATTAACTCTATCACATGCTATGCCAGAGGGACAACTTCATAAGGAGTTTGCCTGCGAGGAGCGAAAAGACTCAGACCTTTAATGAGAATACTGTGATTTTATAACAGCATTTGGTGGCCTAGAGATTTTCTGTCAAGTCATTTCAAATTGCATTGGCAGTCTTACAGCGTTCAGCACTCACAGTTTTTTGTAATCTCTGGTAGGCTGATTCTAATTTAAACTCAACCGAATATAATATTAATCTACATATCTATGTGGTGTATGTGTGGGGGTACTGTATAGTATACACGCATACACATATGCTGTAGCTAGGTATACATTTATTTATATAAGGGGACTCTAAAATTGCCCCTTAATAATGATGCGTGTGTCTTCACAGACACAACATTGATAAAAGAGAAGAGGTGCAGTGGTTTTCTTGACATTCCCCACTGTGTGGCGTTGGAGGTTGAATGGATTCAATATAATGAAGGGATCCATAAGTTTCTTTGTCCTGTCCTTCTGGTTCTCTTCCAGGAAGGGGTTCAGGGCTTGCGAGATTCCAGGCAGCGGGTGTTTCTGGAGCTGCCTGAGGACCTCATTGAAGGACGCGGTAAGTATGGATTCCTAACAACGGAGATGGAAGAAGCATCAACTGAAATCAAGTGCCTCTAAAGGGCGCCCCAAACCTTGGAAGGATCTCTGAAGAGTATTCGATAGTGCTCTGGGAGTGAGAAGAAACCCTTGTTGGTATTCCTGACTGACAGACTATAACATTGTGACAACTTTGGATATATTTTTTATGTGAATGTTACTCAAAGAGGGTGTTCATTGTGTCATAATATTACCATTTCAAAAGTTCCTCAGAAAACCTTTTATTTTGGGAAAACTCCAAAGCTGTGGGGCAGTGTAGTGTCTACGGAAGATACTGAGATTTCCAAATTTTAGTATCTTGAAACAAATCTTTCTTCCTCTATTGGAAGAATCTGAGAGCCCACAGCTCCCATCTATGCTATTTTATGAGTCCATTTATGCGTGTATATGGTCACATACATGCAAAAATGACTAAAATACTCACATTTAAAGCAGAGAGCCTCCTTATAAAATTGCCTCCAAAAAAAAAGGCAACTGCAGCAATGGCTACTTCAGGATTTCTGGACTAGTTACCTTTCTAACTATCTCAAAATGGGAACTGTCCTACTGCATTCGCAGTTCTCGATAATTCCCAGGCATGGAACTCGATGCAGTCCATTCCTGAAAAGGAATTCCATAATTCTGCCAAGCCTCTGTTAGCAGTCAAGTCTAGGAGTTATTAGGTTTCTACCTAACACATGCTTTCTGGTTGTGTCTCTCACTTCAGCATTCTAGATAATCTCTCACTCCAGGTCCTCCTCTCAGTGCAACCTCTGGGTATCTCCTAGGGCATGACTTATTCCCTGGACCTATTCACCAGGGGTCTCACCACAGTGAGTTACTGGTACATACCTTTAACTGTGCTTCTCAGTCTTTTTATTTTGTAACTTATTTTTTAGTTTGTTCAGTCCTCCTACACACAAACTAAATTTTGACTGATCCTTGCTGCCCATTTCCTCCCACCATCAGAAGGAGAGCAGCGCTCTTGACCTGTGTGTGCCTGATTCTGCTGCATCAGTCTCACATCTGAACACCTGAGACCAACGGGCCATGCAAGATGACAGGGCTCCATGCATCCAGACATCAGATTGAAGCCGCCAAAAGCAGCACATGGATAAGAAATGCCGCTGTCCCTCTACCAATGAGAGTGAAGAAGGGGGTTAAAACGACCAAGATTCTAGTGATGAATGTAGGACGCTTGTTTTCTGTAGTGCTAGTGGTGAACAATCAGTTCAGTTTGGTGGGGAGGATGCAGAGAAAATTGTAATAATCTTCTCTCAAACCATCCCAAAAGTACATTCCTTTACTACCACACAATATTTTTGGGCATACAAGAGAATTAATTGTGCACCAGTGAAAAATGAAATCAGTTAGCACAATCGAGCTATTCCCAACATGCAAATTCTATGTGGAAGACACATTCAAATCAGAGGTTATGCACTCCGCATAAGTCCCTATTTTAAAGAACTTATGTGTGTGAATGGCCACTTACGTGTGCATTGTAGGTGGACAATCTTCTGTAAGCACATGGATAAATTCCATCATGCTTACTTTCAGTTTGGGTGTGCATAGGGGCGGAGCTAGGGCAGAGTGTAGGTGGGGCCTAAATTTACACACATACTTTATAAAATATTAAAACTTAAGTGCATAACTGCCGTGACTAGTTTGAGGCGAATCTTTATGCTCCTATTTTATAAAGTATGTGTGTACTTCACTGTATAAAATAGGCCCTACACACCTGTATGGCAACGTGTAAACTGCATAGGAGTTTATAAAGTTGCCCTCAAAATGTGTTTTTTCTACCTCTAGGATGGAAGAGTAAGGGGCTGGAGCAGGGAGAGTAGGGGGTCTTCTTTCATCTGCAGTGTCTATTCCAACCAAACTGTTCCCCTTCTATCCCTGAATAACATGTGTGGAGGAGTGAGTTAAGAAGCAGAATGGCTCTTGTTTGCTTGGTCTGTATAGGGCTCATCCTTCCTCCTTCCTAGTCTCTGCATTCAGTTTAGGGGGAGATGGGACTGAACCAGAAAGCAGAAGGCTGTTTCTTAGGTACTGTCCAGTAGGGATGAGGCAAGTACCTCAGGAACCCATGCTTAGCCAAATGTCTGGCTGTCACCACTAAGGCACGCCAAAGACTTTCCTAAGCACCCCCATGTTTGCTGGTTGAGAAACATTGACGGAAAGGCTGCAAAACTAAAAGGAGTCACCATATGGGGAACAAACATTTAGGATAGAAAAGAAAATGGAAGCAAGGAAGCAGAAGAGACCAGTATGGCTCTAAAAGATATGGTTTACATAAGAACATAAGATATGCCATACTGGGTCAGACCAAGGTCCATCAAGCCCAGTATTCTGTTTCCAACAGTGGCCAATCTAGGTCATATGTACCTAGCAGTTTCCCCAAGAGACACAAGTTCCACAATGCTTGTACTGGGTCAAGCATTGATATCTTCGGTCACTTCTTAATAATGGTTTATGGACCTTTCCTCCAGGAACTTGTCCAAACCTTTTTTAAACCCAGCTACACTAACAGCCTTTACTACATCCTCCGTTAACAAATTCCAGAGTTTGATTACACGTTGAGTGAAAAAATATTTTCTTTTATTAGTCTTAAATAGTTTACCCTGTAGCTTCATTGCATGTCCCCTAGTCTTTCTATATTCTGATAAGGTAAACAATCGATCTACGTTTACCCGTTCCACTCCGTTCATTAATTTATAGACTTCTATCATATCTCCCCTCAGCCGTCTCTTTTCCAGGTTAAAGAGCCCTAACCTTTTTAGCCTTTCTTCATAGGAGTATCCTTCCATCCCCTTTACCATTTTGGTGGCTCTTCTCTGTACTTTTTCTAAAATCGCTATATCGTTTTTAAGATACGGCGACCAGAATTGCACACAATATTCAAGGTGTGGTCTCACCATGGAACGATATAGAGGCATTATAATATCTTTTGTTTTATTTTCCATTCCTTTCCTTATCATACCTAGCATTCTATTTGCTCTCTTGGCTGCCGCTGCACACTGGGCCGAGGGTTTTAACATGGTATCCACAATGACGCCTAAATCTTTTTCCTGGGTGGTGGTTCCTAATGTGGAACCTTGCATCGTGTAACCATATTTTGGGTTGTTCTTCCCTAGGTGCATAACCTTGCACTTGTCCACATTAAATTTCATCTGCCATTTTGATGCCCAGTCTTCCAATTTATCAAGATCCTCTTGCAATTTTTCACAATCCTCTTGGGTTTTAACAACTTTAAATAGTTTTGTGTCATCTGCAAATTTGATAACCTCACTCGTTATTCCACTTTCCAGGTCATTTATGAATATGTCAAAAAGCAGCAGACCCAGCACAGATCCCTGGGGTACACCACTATTCACCTTTCTCCATTGGAAAAATTGGCCATTTAGCCCTACCCTCTGCTTTCTATCTTTTAACCAGTTCCTGATCCACAATAGTACATTGCCTCCTATCCCATGACTCTTTAGTTTTGCCAAAAGTCTCTGATGAGGGACCTTGTCAAAGGCTTTCTGAAAGTCCAGATACACAATATCAACCGACTCACCTTTGTCCACCTGTTTATTCACTCCTTCAAAAAAACATAACAGATTAGTAAGACAAGATCTTCCTTGTCTAAAGCCATGTTGGCTGTCTCCCATTAGGTTGTGACTATCTACATGCTGAGTAATTTTATTCTTTATGATGGTTTCTACCATTTTTCCCGGTAGTGACGTCAGGTTCACCGGTCTGTAGTTTCCTGGATTACCCCTGGAACCCTTTTTTAAAATTGGTGTTACATTGGCGATCCTCCAGTCTTCAGGTATTAGAGATGATTTTAATGATAGTTCACAGATTACTGATAGAAGTTCTGCAATCTCATATTTCAGTTCTTTCAACACCCTTGGATGTATACCATCCGGCCCAGGTGATTTGCTACTCTTCAGTTTATCTAATAGTTGTAAGACATCTTCCCGATGTATCGATATTTCCTTCAATTCTTCCGCACCTTTAAATACCACTTCAGTCATGGGTAACATCCCTACATCTTCCTCAGTAAAGACCGAAGCAAAGAATTCATTCAGTCTCTCCGCTATCGCCTTGTCGCCTCTTAGTGCTCCTTTAACCCCTTTATCATCTAATGGACCAACTGACTCTCTCACAGGTTTTTTGCTACGAATGTACTTGAAAAGGTCTTTATTTCGCGTTTTTGCTTCCGCAGCAAGCTTCTTCTCAAATTCTCTCTTTGCCTGCCTTATCAATGCCTTGCATTTGACTTGCCAGTGCTTTTGCTGTTTCCAGGTTTCGTCGTTTGGCTCTTGTTTCCATTTCCTGAAAGATGCTTTTTTGGCAACAGCCTCTCTGACCTCACCTTTAAACCATGCTGGCAGTTTTTTGGACTTCCTTCCACTTTTCTTAAAGCGTGGAATACAGCTGGTCTGGGCTTCCAAGATAGTATTTTTCAACAACACCCTAGCTTGATGTACGTCTTTAACCTTCGCAACTGCTCCTTTTAGTTTTTTCTTAACTGTTTTCCTCATTTAAAAAGTAAGCTCTCAGCATCACTGATGCACGCAAACCCTCACAGCTCGACAAGCTGCAAACCAAGCGAGAGTATACAGGATCACAGAGGAAGAAGGACAGTGAAGTGAACCTGGAAAAGCAAAGAAAGATAGGGAAGGTAATAGGAGAACAGAAAGACAAAACAGGAAAAAAGGAGTAAAACGGTTAAGATATGTTTAGATTTGCATGCAAAAGAAGAGGGACAGGACTGTAAAATAGAGAGGGGAAGAAGAAACGAGAAGAGAGTGGAAGAGGGATCATCAGAAATATTTAACTGTGGTCAGTCGGTACTGGCAGGCTAACAAATCTTACACAAAACAGCAAAACCTTTGTACTGCAGTTTTGCAATTACAATCATATTTCACATACCACGTTTTGAGGCCTGATGCTTTTGGGAGAGAAGCCTTTATGGCAGCATGACTAAGTGCTAGCTAGCTCCAGATGCTCTCTGTATCTGTTTGTTTCCTTGAGATAATTTTCTTCCAAAATGCTGGTAAAGAAGTAGGGGCCATATTATACTTTTCCTTCTGATACTGCTGGATCTGGCCCTGGATAACAGAGGATCGATAAGTTTACTGCATGGTGGGTCTGACACAAAATATGGATCCCACTGTGAATTTGAGGGAGGGATGAATTCACTGGGTGAAGAGATTTCATTGTGTCCTCGTAATCACCTTCCACTATTGCTTATGGCAACCAGTACCCTAAGGGGTATGTCCGCTAAAGGGTGTTGGCTGCTACCATGGAGCTAATGCAGAATTAACACCCTGTGGTAGCAGCTAATCAGCAAAAGAAATCAGATATCGCAGGGAATTTTCTACGATATCTGATTTTCACATGGTGGATGTCCTTAAGGGCAGGATCAGAGCGGATCGGGGTGGAGAGTGGGGGTGGCCATGTTTGGCAGCCACCATGCAAAATAGCCTCCCTCCCCCCACAATACAGTCGGTGCCTCAGTGCTGCAATCTGAGGTGTGATAATATAAAAATCAAAGTGTGAGCCCCACGCAGCACTGATCCTCCCTGGACAGCTCCCGATCCAGGGGGATCGGTGCACCCCTGGATGTGCAGTGTCCCAGCTAGCCAGTCAAGCTAGGCCCCCATCCCTCCCTCTGATGAAGAATTCCAAGGGTGGGGAGCCCTGTTGCCCCTTTCTTCCCCCTCCCTCTCTGTGGTCTAATAGAACTATGGGACAGGAGCAATTCTTTGCACTCCTACCCTGTCTAGCAGCCAAAACAAAATGGCCACCATCACGAGGTGCTGCCCTCGAGCCTCTCACTCGAGGGCAGCACAGCGAGATCGTGGCCTTCTTTGTTATAGAAGATATAAGTATATAAGAAGGGCAGGTACATATTACATGCTGTTAATCTTATTATTAGCATGGGTGCAGCTAACACAACAGCAATAGGTAGAGTTAGGTGCCCCCACAATACTTGTGCAGTGCGTTTAGAGTATGCATTCACGCATTAACTGTTGGGAACGTGCTGGTCACACCCCCAAAAGTTACTATGGAGGCTTTGCACTTAATACACATTAGCTTTTGAGCTAAATGTGCATTAGGTGCTAAAACCTAACACACTTTAGTAAAAGGGTCCCTTTGTGTGAAAAATTATGTGACTCAGTGGTGCAAGTTCTCTTTTTTAATTCATTTATATTGACTGAACCATAACTTTAACAGAAATAACATACAACACCAAAACAAAACAATCATGGCAGGCGATATCCACAAGACTATACTGTAATGTATTTTATTTGTTTTTATTATGTATGTAATATTGTACAACCACTTAAGAATGCTGATAGATGGCTTCTAAAATTTCTTAAATAAATAAATATAGGCAAGCAGATATAGCCTTATACCACACGATTTGCCAGAAACGTATCCACCGGTGCCCAGATTCTAGCAAGCCTGAGTAGAGTCCCTCTCTTCTCAACTTCAAATCTCTTGTATTTCTGCGCAAGGGAGGCAGACTATATTCTTCCATGCATTCACATCTAGTTTTGTGTTATCTTTCAAGTGGGTGAGTATTCATTTGAGTGCTAGCAACAGTTAAGTCAGTTTAAAATGCTCCTTGGGCATTTCCCTTTGAATAGCTAATAATCTCCAGATTACCAGTCCATATGTGATCTCCCCTTGTATATTCAGGATGGCACTATTCTGCCCCCACGCTTCCTTCCAAAATACTTGTAGACGGGCACAGTAAAAATGCATGTGCGAGAGAGTTCCCGACTTTGTCCTACAAGACCAGCATCTAGCATCTTCTCCGCTACCTAACTTAGCAACCTTAACTGAGGTCCATATTGCTTAGTGAGTAAAAAAATGGGACATCTGTGTAACCAAAATAGGCAAGGACCTGTGTTTTGTTTTCTCCAAGAACCTCGACCCGAGGGCCTCTGGGAGGACACCTCAAAAATCTGCCTCCCAGAACTTAGTTATCCCCTTACACTCCTTGCCCCTGGCCTTATTCATAAACTGAGAGATTGCTGACATCACTTTAGGCTGCACCAGGCGCTGCAGAAAAATGTCCTCTAGCCTCCAGCCTTCTAGAAAGAAAGAGTCCAGCTTGGGGACACTTAAACAATAGTGCAATGGAAACCACTGGAAGCACAACTTGCTGGGCAACCCAAAATCCTTTGTGAATTTTTGAAAGATTTTATATTTTGCTTCCATGATTAAGTGTTGCAGGGTCTAGAGCGGTGTAAGTTCTAATTTTAAGCCCCGAAGCTAAATTTTGCTGAGGGCCCCCTCCCCATAGTTAGGGGGCTGGACATTCCTCTCCCCTCCCTCCCCCACCCCTCCTCCAAACGGCTTAAGTTTAGCTGGAGCTGAACACAGCAAACACTGTATTTACGTTTGCTGCACTGCCTCCTGACACCCATCTTCAATTAAAATGGTCAAATTCTGCTCTCCCAGTAGCTGGAACAGTAATAAGTGCATCATCTCCTGCTGCAGGGACCAAGACTTGCGAAAAGAGCCACAAAAGCACGCAACTTCTTATCACGAGAGTTGGCCTCAGCAGCAGGAGATAAGTATAGTGTTAACTGCACTCTGCCTCCATCTCTGCAGTCCAAGGGTCACACTGAGCCCCTTTCTGGACTGGGCTCCCTCCCCACACCCTTCACTTAGTAACTCATGGCTGCTTCTTAAGCGGCAATAATTTCAACTAGTTCCCATAACTGTTGATCAGTCTCTCACATTGCTCAAGAGGAGTCTTGGTGTATGCATTACCTTCAGTATCTGTGGGAGTGAAAGTGTAACCGGTACGAGTTATCAGTCTTAGGGAATAGGCAGAGCAATAACCGGACAAAACAGTGCCCTACGGAAAGATTGCTTTGCTGCTCCCTTTCAGGCTCATGTATTGCAGACCCTCAGAATGATCCAGGGCGGTCACCATGCTTGTGAAAGCTCAACATATAGACCGTGTGTTAGTAATCAGGCCATGTCAAGGCACCTTATTTGGAGATTTCCTCTCCATTGGTGGGCATAGTAACATAGTAAATGACTGCAGATAAAGACCAGCATGGTCCATCTAGTTGGCCCAGTAAAGTGGCTAGAGTTATAGAGTTGCACCTATAGCTTTGTGCAGGTTACTCCCCCTTTATACCTTTGCTTAATGTTGTACTTGCCACTCCAGGCAGGCTACCCTTTCTATTTACGAAGTTATTGTCATTTACTTTGATTCTATCCTCTTGCTTCTCCGTCTTTGAAAAAGGGTTGTTTGTTCATTAATACCCTTTAAGTATTTAAAGATCTGTATCACATCCCCTCTGTCTCTCCTCTCCTCTAGAGTATACATATTTAGGTTTTCAAGTCTTTGATCATATGCCTTCTGGCGCAGGCCCCATATCATCTGGTCACTTTCTTCTGAACCATTTCAAGTATGCAAACTCAAGCTAAAGTTGAAAAAGAGCAAACCACTCATGAATGCAGCAAAATATGACCTTGAGAATATACCACTGGAATTTAAAGACTGCCTGCAAAATCGATTTGCTGCTTTAGATACAAATGACAGAGCTCCAGAAGAGTTATGGAATGACATCAAGAAGGTTGTGTTGGAAGAAAGCAAGAAGTCTCTACAAAAGGTGAAAAAGCAAAAGGTGAAAAAGCAAAACGGCCAAAATGGATGACGGAAGAAACTCTGAAAATTGCCCAGAAACGCAGAGAAGCTAAAGCCAGAGGAGAAAGAAAGACAATAACAGAACTCAACAGAGATTTTCAACGTGCAGCAAGACAGGACAAGGAAAAGTACTAGCCACTTAACCCTCCACTGCCCATGTTCCCTGTAAGTATTAGCGTATGTGTCTCATATCCCCGCGTGTTAAATGTATCCCCCAATTGTGTTGTGACCGCTTTGATTGAAGGATAAGGTGGTATACAAAACTGTCTAAATAAATAAATAAATAAATACTACAACGACGCATGCAAGGAAATAGAAGCAGAAACTATTAGAGGAAGAACAAGATCGGCTTTCCTAAAGCTACGAGAGTTAAAGAAAAAGTTCCAGCCTCGAATTGGAATGTTACAAGATGCTCAAGGTTCTATGTTGAATGATGCTGAGAAGATCAAGAAAAGGTGGAAGGAATATACAGAGTTTTTATATGATAAAGATCAAGTGGACCAACAGCAGTTGCAACTTGTACCTTATGATCGGGAACCATTGGTGATGAAAGAAGAAGTTGAAGCAGCATTGAAAGCCTTATCAAAGAACAAAGCACCAGGCATTGATAATATTCCCATAGAAGTATTACAGCAATCTGATGCAAGTGTTACCGTACTTACAAGGCTCTGCCAAGAAATATGGAAGACAACATCAAGGCCAACTAACTGGAAAAGATCTGTGTCTATACCAATACTAAAGAAAGGTGATCCAACTGACTGTGGAAATTATCGCTCAATTGCTCTGATCCCACATGCCAGCAAGATTCTACTGAAGATTATTCAAAAGAGACTACAACCATACCTGGAACAAGAACTACCTGACGTGCAAGAAGGGTTCAGGAAAGGGCGGGGAACGAGAGAAATCATTGCGGATGTGAGATGGATCCTTGAAAAGACTAAAGAATTCCAAAAGGATATCTATTTGTGCTTTATCGACTATAGCAAGGCTTTTGACTGTGTAAAACATGAGAAACTCTGGGCCACATTAAGAAGCATGGGTATACCAGAACACCTGATCGTACTCTTGCACAATCTGTACATTGATCAAGAAGCAACAGTTCGAACGGAACAAGGAGAAACAGAATGGTTTAAAATAAGCAAAGGTGTAAGACAAGGCTGCATATTTTCCCCCTACCTGTTTAATTTATATGCAGAACAAATCATCAGAGAAACAGGATTGTATGAAGACAACAGAGGTGTGAAGATTGGTGGAAGACTCATCAACAACCTTCGTTATGCTGATGATACCACATTACTGGCTGAAAGTGAAGATGATCTGAAACATTTGCTTCTCACAATCAAAGAACATAGTCTCAAAATGGGCCTGCACCTTAATGTAAAGAAGACAAAGATCATGACAACTGGCATAATCAACAGGTTCATCGTTGAAGGAGAAGAAATTGAAATCGTGAACAACTTTAACCTACTTGGATCAACTATCAATAAAGAAGCAACAAGCAGTCAAGAAATCAGATGACACATTGCTCTTGGAAGAATGGCTATGAAAGACCTAGATAAGATTCTCAAGAGCAGAGATGTCTCTCTACATACAAAGATTCGACTTGTTCAAGCCATGGTATTTTCAATAACATCATATGGATGTGAAAGCTGGACAGTGAAAAAGATAGACAGGAAGAAAATTGATGCCTTTGAATTATGGTGCTGGCGGTGAATACTGTATACCATGGACTGCCCGAAGAACAAACCAGTCGGTACTAGAGGAGATCAAACCTAAGCTTTCTTTAGAAGCTCAGATGACAAGACTTTGACTTTCATACTTTGGACACATCATGCGAAGAGAGAGATCATTAGAGAGAGACATCATGCTTGGCAAGATAGAAGGTCAGCACAAAAGAGGAAGGCCAGCAATGAGATGGATCGATACAATAACAGCAGCTACGGGTACCAGTCTGTCAACAATGAGCCGCCTGACTCAAGACTGAATACAATTTAGGATAGCTATCCAGAGGGTCGCCATGAGTCGACTCTGACTCGACGGCACTTCACAACAACAACAACAACACAGTACAGTCTTCAAAACTGAACACAATACTCCAAGTCGGCCGGCGATTGGCACCTGATAATGCCCATGAGGAGGTGAGCAGCATCAGGGGGTTCCCCTCTGCCCGATCCCGGCCCTGGCAGGCTCCTCTGGGGATCAGGAGGCGATGAGATGCCATGGAACCGGGGTTTCAGCAGGAGCATATAGAGGGATGGACGGGGACACAGTTAGATGGCATGTGCGTCAGAATCGTGGCCCGTCTGGCTCATCCAAGTGCTCGATTCTGTACCTGCAGGAATGTCTAGCTCCTGCGGGTACAGAATTGGGTACAAATCTGGTCCGTCCAGATTTTGGACGTCCGGGAGGGCCGGACATCCCCTGATCGGAATTGACCTCCACGTGTGTCTTTTCTTCTTTGGCTCATGAGGCTGTGTCATGTACTAAGTACTTACAGGTAATAAGACCTGTCTTTTCTGGTCCCAAAGGTCAGGCTTTCTCTATTCTGACTGTGCAGTTGGAGCACTGTGTACGCCTTTTAGCGATATACAAATGATTAGTAGTAGTGTGTTGTACATACATGCTCAAACCATTCCCCAGTCTTCGTTTCTCCTAGATCAGAGGTTCCAAACCTTTTTGTTGTGTGGACCTGATATTAACCTCCAAAGGTTCAGGGACCCCCAGTTCATCTTCACCACCCTTCCCTCACCCCTCTCGTCAGTGTCAAGCTTGTCCCCACTAGTCCTCTATCTCCCTTCCCCTTCTTATCTCCACCAGTTTCTTTCTCTCCAGTCAATTTCCACCAGCCTCAGTCTTTCTCTCTCCCTCCTCCCAGCCAGTTCTCTACACTTTCTCTTTCTTCTCCAAGCCAATCTCCACCAGCCTTTCCATTTTTTCTCTTTCCTGTATCCTGCAGACCCCCAGTAATGGTCTCATAGACCACCAGAGTCCATGGACTACAGATTGGGAGCCATCATCTTAAATATTTACTGAGATCCTAGAAGACATTTCTCCCAGCAATGATCTAAGCTCATCTTTTTTATGTAAA
Organism: Ichthyophis bannanicus; assembly: GCA_033557465.1. NCBI lineage: Eukaryota > Metazoa > Chordata > Amphibia > Gymnophiona > Ichthyophiidae > Ichthyophis > Ichthyophis bannanicus. The sequence continues at coordinate 1,072,887,804 of CM066033.1, forward strand.
CAATTTGAATGTGACTTTGTGGTTCTTGCAAATTAATTATAGGCCTGATACTCAGCGCTGGTGGCTAGGCACTGAACCTTAACCCCAGATATGTTTGCTGCACATGCTCCAATGGTGCAGAAGCTAACCATGCAGTGGCAATATTGAGCCACTGCCTGGTTAGTTCCTATGGATAAAAGATAGGCCAGCTTTTGCAGCATTTATCTTTTATCTGTGGGAACTAACTGAGTAGTGGTGCAATATCACTGCTACTTAGCAACTGTTGCCACCCACAACATGCCCTGGAACAGCCACGACATGCCCCGATGCTGAGCGGTTAGCATTGTGGTGCGTAGTGGAGATGATCAAGGATATGCAGTGGTACTAACCATGTTAGTGCCGTTGAATATCCCGTTCAGCGACATTTACATGGTTTACTATGTAAATTCCTTAGAATATCGGGCCCTATGTCCACCATATGCTGAGTAGCTGAGAATGAGAAGTAACAGTAAAATCAGACAAAGCTCTGACCTTGGCTAAATCATGTGCTAAATGGATTTTTCCTTTTGCATTACTCAGAATGACCAGGGACCTATGAATATCATGATCCTGATGTGGATCACTGTGCACTGAACTCTCCTTCTTGATAGAGAGAGAGAGAGAGAGAGAATATATTGATTCCTTGATGCCCCAGTGGTTACAGTGGAGTCTTACAGGAAATGACAGCCTGAGAGAATAGTTTTGATTGGTCTTATGTGAGCAGTCCTTCTCATATTTATTGTTTTCTACTGTGGCAACGTCTCTGCACCTGGTTGCATTTTCTTTGATGTGCTGACTGCATCTGCCCGGTATTCTGACATAGCACATGCTATTTTTTGTGAAGTGAGGCAGAGGAGGGGCTATTGCACCCAAGTCCAGCTTGGTATAGTCTGCAGGTATACTGCTCAGGTTTGTTGCATGTAAAGGAAACATAGGTTAGGATGGTGTATGATGTATGGTCTGGTCATAAACTTTTCAGAAGATGCGTGTTGTAGTCTGCTGTGGAGGAAGTGGTAGTGTGGCAGGCTATGGCCTAGAGTAGTCTGCTAATATGAAAGGCCTGTAAGTTAGGCCTGGATCCCAACCCCCATTATAGATAGAAAAGAACCAAAAATCTGTGAAAAATGAGAAAATTGTTTTAAACTGCTTAATAAGAAGTTTTACATGAATTCATAAGTCTTTCATTATTCTCTTGTGTGCAAAAGAAAGAAATGTTTCAATACATGCATTCCTGGAGCTAGAGACGACCTTGCAGTAGAGAAGTATCAAACCTAGAAACTGAACCATTGTTAGGACAGTCCTAAGGGAGGGAGCTGGGTGCTAGTCCCAGGAGGGATCTCTGATTGGACAGGTGCAGGGGGCGTTGGAACCAATAGGAAGTTTGCATGTATCAAGCTGGAACCAATAGAAAGTTCTCATGTATCAAACTGAAAAAGAGGTATAAATGAGTATGTCTCTGTAAAAACTTTGCTCAGTTCCTTTTGAAGCTTTGACTAACTGAGCCATGTGCACAATAAATTGGCTTGGATCTTTTGAACTGACTCCTGGTTTTATTTATTGCATACTTATCAGCTGCTACATATTCTTGGTGCATTGGGCCGGAATGTGCAAGCAGGGGATGGTATGCAAGTGAATATACCACGACTTCTCGCCTCAAAGGTTTGGTCCGGTTGGAACCATGTCTGTCCGACCGCAGGGGAATTCTCAGGCGCCGCCGATCCCTTTGTATCGGAGAGGGTTCCGCCTTGCCTCGGCAGGCCACTGGGTCCAGCTGGCCAACACCTCAGAACCCGAGGGGAGTCCAGGATCCAACCCAAGAACTGGTTTGGTATCAGGAACTGGATCCGGTGAGTAGATATTTTCTTGTTTAAAAGTCAGTGCAGCCTGGGGAAAAAGTCTTGCATAAGTATGCGCAAGACTGATTTGGTATAGACTAACTGGGAAAATCTCGCGTGGGTATGCGTGAGACAAGAGAGCTTGATCACCTCTCATAAGGGCGGTCCTAGTAGACCCCGCATGAGTATGCGCGGGGGGAAGCCATCGACCCTTCTTGTTTGGAATAGTCAGTTAGTCAGAAAACCTGGGCACTTGAAAAATGATTTTTGTGATAATATGCTTGCCTGTGTGATTGAGAGGTCTTGAAATACAGACCGAGCGAGAGTGGACTTCTGAGTAGCGCAGTTCCTGGCCAGGCGACTGTGCCCAGGTCGCGAAAAGGAGGACGCGTTTGGTGTTTGTCTGTCCTTACTATGTGTTTTTTTTGTATCTGATTTCTGTTATCTGTTGAAACCGCGAGTTTCCCTTCTGGTATAATGTGAGATTATTCTGTTGAGTAATTTGTGGAACAGTTTACCGATTAAGAAATAGTATTAAGCAGAAAAGAAGACAGAAGGAAACAAACTCAGGAGTCACTTTTTCAGTAAAGAAGCTGTCTCACTCATTCCTGTTTTTTCCTTCCGCACAGCCTGAAACTGGCTAGCGGAGAGAGAAGGGGCGTGTCTGGAGAAAGGAATGTGTAGTATCTTTTAACCCTGTGAAGGCTTAATCTCAACACTCTGCAGCTGGGTTAATTAGTGCTTATTTCAGGAAAATTTTACCTGTTTTATTCAATATGTTCTAATAGTGATGTTCCTTCTGCTATGGTCATGTATTATATATCATTTAATAAGAATGTTTAGTCAGGATTGTGGATCCCGACAGTTTTGGGCTTAGCCTGGAAAGGGTTAAGTTCTTATTAACCCCGTTTGAGTTTCTTAACTGTTCTTGTATGGACCAAGTGAGAAGAATTTCTGTAGGGCTATAGGTATAATGCATTTGTGGGCTTAGCCTTGTTTTGTGTTTTATGTTCAAATCTTCAGTAAGCACTGTAATGGTTTAAATAGGAAATGATAGAAAAATTCAGGAAACTGCTTTTGTTTTACCTTTGACCTTTGAAGTAGAGGTTAAGAACCCTGACAGGACTATGAAGCATCCCGAGCCAGTAGTACCAGATCGCGACTTGAAAGTGATTTAAATCCTGAGTGAATAAGGAGTTCATCGTGCTTGAATTCTAGTTCCTGATATACTGCGGCAAGCACCTCATAGAAGACATACTTATTGTTAATAAAAATAAAAAAGGAAGAAAAAGGGGTGTATATGTATTCCAGATATCCACCCATTTTATGAAAAAGTATCCGGAATGTCTTGTGAATATCTGCTTCCTAAACTGTAAGATTTAAAGTAATTTCTTTTGCAGAGACACTGTTCCGCTTAAATGCTGATTACGGCTGGCAGTTAGTTTCCATGCTAAGTAATTTCATTCCAGTCATACGTAACAGATATGTGGCCGTCATGTTAGGAGCTATAGTTCTTTCTATTGGATTTGTTGTTATAACATGTTGCAAAATAATAGTTTTATATTTTAAGGACTTTATCTAAATTGTTCTTATTTAGAATGAGCACACACATCCATTATGTTTAGTCCATAAGAAAATGCAGCCTGACTACCCGCCCCCTCTGTCTGTTGTCAAATACGTCACCATGGGGGAAGGGGGGGTCAGAGTCCACGCAGATTTTGTTGAAATGTATGACTAGGAATTTTAGCAAGGGCTTTGCTGGAGACTACAGACTTAAAATGTCTACTTATTAGTGACTACAGACATTTTAAGTCACTTATTAGAGACTACAGTCACTAATAAGTGACTTAAAAGAATTTAGAAAAAACCTCAAAACACACCTTTTTCAGTCCCATTATAGGCTGACCTAACCAGTAACCTCTGCTCCAAGATGGTCCCAACACTTTGACAAGGACATCTCCAATTGATCTGTCATATTGTATATATGTATATACGTAGCACACCCCCACCCACGCATCCTAATGTATATGTATATAGGTAAGCAAACCCGCACACAATTAAATGTAAATCAAATGACCCTGCGTTGTGTTGTTTCAAATCAAATCTTTAACCAATCAAAATGTAAATCATACAAATTACTGTACTGTACAGTGCAACCTGATCTGTAAAGTTAACCGCTGCTGATCGTAGGAAGTAGCGGTATACAAGTGTCTACTAAATAAATAAATAAATAAATAAAATGTCTCCGTCCCTATTAGAAATGCTCTGTGAAAGGGGGTGGCCAGTGTTAGCTACTTCATGGCCCCATAGTTTCCCGTGTTCATCAGATTGTACATAAAATGTTCCCTGATCAGTTCCCCTACATAGACTCCTGGTTGAATGTTTGTGAGGAAAAAAAAACAAAAAACCCTGCCCGTTTATTATCTTTATAGGCCAGTTCCCTCAGCTCTGCCACCACCCCGAGCAGAGCCTGGGGCAGGGGGGGACACCTCCCTGCAGATGTACCCCAAGTAGTTCACCAGCCACTTCCGCAGCAGGAGGACGTACACCCCCTCTTGACCGAAAGCCCCGGCACAGTTTAAAGTACTCCGAGTGGGCCACAGTCCACCGATGACACTACAAGCAGGGATTCATTTGCCAGTTCAGGGTCACTCACAGCCAGCGCCCGAGAACATGAAGTGGAACCCAGACAGTCCCGATTGCCGTATACCTTCAGAAGTACAACTACCAGTAAAAGGGAGGGGGGAGCACTTGAAGAACAGGAGGTGGATTTTAGAGTCATGAAAGAATAAACCGAGCACAGTGTTCCAGCAAGAGAGGGAAGCAGCTATAGAGTGAGTGGCAGCTGAAGAGGGCTACAGCATGGATGAAGACTAGGCCAGACCGGGCTCCAAGTTTCCCTGGGTCCCCAGGAGCCTATGGTCAGTCTGAAAATAGGGGACCAATATATGGACTTTATGGGGGATACAGGAGCAGAATACTAAAGCCAGTAGCCCCTTTGTTTTCTCGATGCATCACCATTGTCAGAGCTACTGGGGCTAAGGCCACAAAGCCTTTCCTGCAGAACCGCATGTGTGAACTAGGGGGACAGAAAATAACGCACCAGTTCCTGTATATGCTTGAGTGCCCTATTCCACTTTTGGGCCGAGATCTGCTTGCAAAGCTCCAGGCACAGATATCTTTTGCTGAAGGGGGAGAAATGCAAATGACTGTGAACCTAAAGCCTGCTGGATTGATGGTGCTGACTGTTCCCCGAGAAGAAGAGTAGTGGTTCTATAGTGCATCTCCAATCAAGCCAGCTAGGTCCTGTATACCCACCAACCTTATAGCCCCACCTAAAGTATGGGCAGAAGATAATCCACCTGGCCTAGCAAAGAACATAGCCCCTGTCATTGTCACCCTCAAGCCAGGAGCGGAACCAGTGCATGTGAAGCAGTATCCTCTTCCCCGACCAGCCATTGAAGGAATCCACTGCCATCCAATGAAACTGTTGAAGTACGGACTTCTCAAGGAGTGCCAGTCACCTTGGAACACCCCCCCCTTCTCCCAGTTAAGAAACCTGGGACAGGGGATTACCGCCCAGTACAAGATCTGAGGCGAGTGAATGATGCAGCTGAAACTATACACCTAGTGGTACCAAATCCTTATATTTTCTTGGGACTGATCCCCGCTGAGGCTACTCATTTCACTGTCCTGGACCTGAAAGATGCCTTTTTCTGCATACGCTTAGCCCCCCACCAGTCAACTTTTGTTTGCTTTTGAATGGCAAGACCCCACAACAGGAAGGCGGGGCCAACTCACCTGGACTCGATTACCTCAAGGATTCAAGAATTCACCTACTCTCTCCAGTGCTGTTTTAAATCAAGATCTTTCAAGCTAATATGTGAACCCAGGAGAAAGGGTTCTTCTTCAGTATGTGGACAACTTGCTCATAGCCACCAACTCAGAAAGTGAATGTCTACAAGCCACCAGTGAACTCTTGCACCTTTTTAATGAGGCTGGATACAAAGTCTCAAGAGCCAAGGCGCAATTATGTCAAACAAGTTAAATACCTAGGATTCCAGTTGTCCAGCGGAATTCGACGCCTGGGACCAGAACGCAAAGAAGCTGTATGCAGTATTCCTACTCCAACCACCAGGAGGCAAGTGAGAGCCTTCTTGGGTGCCGCAGAGTACTGTCGTATATGGATCCCCAATTTTGCACTGCTAGCAAAACCATTGTATCAAGCTACCAAAGGAATGGAAAAGTCTCCATTGGAATGGGGACTTGAACAGGATGCAGCCTTTCGATCTTTGAAAACCACTCTGATGTTATCACCAGCTCTGGGTCTACCAGATGTCCAGAAAACCTTTCAGTCTCTATGTTCATGAGTCACAAGGAAATGTTCTAGGAGTGTTGACTCAATCTCTTGGATCTTGGCAACGGCCAGTAGCCTATTTGTCAAAACAATCGGATGTAGTTGCAAAAGGCTGGCCCCCTTGTTTGAGAGCTGTTGCAGCTACAGCCCTCCTAGTGAGCAAAGCTGACAAGCTCACTTTGAGACAGAATCTTCAAGTTACTGTACCACACTCTGTTCTAACCATTATGAAACACAAAGGAAACTTCTGGCTAACAAATTCACGAATGTTGAAGTATCAGAGTATGTTGTGTGAAAACCCCCAGATACAATTGAAGGCCAGTCAAGCTTTGAATCCTGCTACGTTGTTACCAGTTGGTCTTGACCCCCCCCCCGATCATGACTGTTTAGAAACTATGGACACTATATTCTCAAGCCGCCCCGATTTGACTGATGTTCCTTTGGAGAACCCTGAATGGACTTTCTTTGTAGATGGAAGCAGTCTTGTCATCATTAATGGACATTGTTGTGCCAGATATGCAGTGGTGACCCTTGATCTGGTAGTTGAGTCCTCAGCCCTGGCCCCAGGAACTTCAGCACAGAAAGCTGAACTGATAGCTCTTGCTAGAGCACTAACAATAGGAAAAGGGGCTCTGTCTAAATGTGTACCCAGATTCCAAGTATGCCCTTACAACCTTGCATGCACATGGGGCCCTGTACAAAGAATGAGGGTTGATCACCTCAGGAAGCAAGTCCATTAAGTATGGCCCTGAGATATTGACATTATCAGATGCATACTGCCTACAGATTTCAGAATTTAGGAAAAGTAGAATGTATGAGTAGAACTCTGAAATCTCAGTTGTCCAAACTTTGCCAAGAAGTTCACCTGAAGTGGCCCCAGGTTCTTCCTATAGCCCTTCTTAGGATATACTTAGCCCCTGCTAAGTCTTTAGGAGTTTCCCCTTTTGAGATTCTGTATGGGCGACCCCCGCCTATTGTATAGGAAATAAAGGGAGATATAGAACAGATTAGATCTGAAATTACTAGACAAGAACTATTGGTTTTAAGTTCTGTTTTGCAGAGTCTTCATACGTGGGTATAAGACCAGCTGCCCATCCATCTAACAGAACCCCTGCATCCTCTCAAGCCTGGAGTCTTGGTGTGGATCAACGAGTGGAGAAAGACACCGTTGACACCGCATTTGAAGGGACCTTGGGGTATAGGATAATATTGCCACATAGCTAATATCTTTGTAGCTGCCTTCCTTTCTACATTGCTATCAATGGCTGCTGACTTTATTCGACTGTGATGAATCCAGGGTTCGAGTTCTGCAACTTTAACTGCTGTTGGGGTTAACAGCATGCCTGGTTTCATAGAGGTTTCCTATTTTTGCCATGAGAGATAAAGAAAATAAAAGTAACAAAATAGCTCCCACAGACTATAATAAGAGCTAAGCAGCTGTGGCAGGGGACTTTCCAGAGATATCCCAGCTCAAGGCAAGAGCTGATATATTTAGGTCTAAGGGCTCTGCTTGTGCTTAAGTGTGATGAATAATCCTTTGTGGGCTGTTCCTTGGGTAAAGCAGAGCTTGTCTATGGGACACTTCCTCCTGCATGCCCTGAACATATCTTTAATGAATTAAAATATAATATTCCCCTTTAGGACATTTTTAGTTTGTCAAAATCCAAATATATGTCAAAATCATATACGTCTTCAGTAGCATGGCTGAATCAAGCGTATTGTGAGTATTCAAAATATCCTTGCTGGGGAACAAGGGGAAGAGGGGACACATGATATAAATATTCAAATATTTATCAGGGATCCATAAAGGAGTGGAGGAATGGGCCTAGTGGTTGGGGCAAGGTACTTCAGGCTGTAAGGTCAGGGGTTCAAATCCCACTAGAGGACAGCAACCTTGGGCCAGAAGGACTGGGATTTCAAGTCCCACAGGTGCTCCTTGTGGTCTTGGGCAAGCCACTTAACCCTCCATAGCCCTGATGCAGAATAGCATGGTATATAAGAGAATATAAATAAATAAAGGGAGATGGCATTTGTATAGAAAATTAAATTCAAGGAAAAGGGTCATGTTATGAAGATGGAACAAAGGAAGCTCAGAAGAAATATTTTATTTATTATAAAATTTTATACCGCATTTTCCGGATGATCAAATGTGGTTTACAATGAAACAAACTTAGAATAGTACAATGGAAGGTATGTATTCATTTACAAAGAACGAATTTAAACTTTTTACATTAATATTCTTTTAAAAGAAAACAGTCGTAAACGTAAAACTATATTCAAGTTTGATTGTCAAATGTGAAAGGATATTGGTTTGATTAGCTCAGATATGAAGAAGTAGCTCAAATATGAAGAAGTAATGCTTTCCGAAGAGAGGCGAGCTCCTGAAATAGCATATCAGAAGAAGCAGTAGAACTTAAGCATGCTTGGGACAGATACAGAGGACAGTGGAAAAAGCAGGGGTGGAGCTGAAGTAGGGAATGAAAACGTACATGCTTGATTACCTTGAAAGGTAGGTGACTATAGTCAATTTACATGAGGAGTGGTACAATTAACTTTAAACTGAAATCTTTGAGGTCCGTGGCTGATCTCAGATTGTCAGGGAGAGAGTTCCACAGGGTAGGTGCCGCCAGGGACAGTGCTCTTCTTGAAGAGTCCTGTCTTGATTTGGCGAATTCTTTTGGGGTGGTGATGTTGTCCGCGGTTCCCTTTCTTCTAGGTCTGGTGCATAGGTCAGCTTTGATGAGAGGTTGCAGGCTGTCAGTTAAGATGTTTTTTCTTATTTTAAATATGTTTAGGAGAACTTTGTACTGGATATGGGAGCTGATCGGGAGCCAGTGGAGGTGGTACAGGATGGGTGTTAGGAGAAAAAGAGTAGATTCTGGGCATAGGGCAGAGATGGGGAGAAAGGATAGATGCTGGGCATAGGAGGATGGAGGGCAAATGCAGGCATGAGATGGTGATAGGGAAGAAAAGGTAGATGCTGGACATGGGGTAGCAAGCAGATTCTGGGCATGGAGGGGAGATAGGTGAGATGCTTCATGGGGGAGAAAGAGAGAGAGAGGAGTGATGCTGGACATGGGGAGGAAAGAGAGGAGAGATTCTGGATACAGATACAGGGGGAGAGAGAGGAGATATGCTGGGCATGGGGGAGGGGGGAGAGAGGTAAGATGCTGGGCACAGGGGGAGGGGAAGAGAGAGAGAGGAGAAATGGTGGAGATAGGGAGGGTAAGAAAGAGGAGGAAATATTAGACAGGGAGGCTAAGGAGAGGAAGATGTGAAATGCTGGACATGGAGTGTGAGGAGAAGCAGAAGGGAGATGCTGAACACAGGGAGAGGAATAGGAAGAGAAGGGGAATGGTGAAAACAATGGGGTGAAAAAAAGAGGATGAGACACTGGATGGAAGTGAGAGGGGGAAGAGGCACTGCATAGGGGATGAGAGAAGGTGACAGATGCTGGACACGGGACGGAGAAAGGTGAGAGTTAAAGACTGGTGTATAAGAGGATGAGGAAGGAGACAGAGATGGAGAATGAGAGGACTATGTTAAGGGATGAAAAGTGGTAGATGCAGTAACAAGAGGGGGAATTGAGGACTGTGTGGTAAGAAGGAAGAGTAAAATCTGAGTTGATGTTGTTGTTAAATGCTGTCAAATCGGTGTCGACTCATGGCGACCCTCTGGATAGCTGTCCTAAACTCTGATCGGTCTTCAGTCAGGCAGCTCATTGTTGACAGAGTGGCACCCATAGTTGCTGTTATTGTATCGATCCATCTCATTACTGGCCTTCCTTTTTTACGTTGACATTCTTGCTTGCTAAGCATGATGTCTTTCTCTAATGATCTCTCTCTTCGGATGATAGAAACATAGAAATATGACGACAGAAAAAGACCACATGGCCTATCTAGTCTGTCCTACCATATCAACAACTACATCAGTTCCCTTTTTTCCTTTAGAGATCCTCTGTGTTTGTCCCATGCTTTTTTGAATTCAGATACTGTCCTCATCTCTACCACCTCCACTGGGAGACTATTCCATGGATCCACCACTCTTTCCGTAAAGAAATATTTCCGCATATCACTCCTGAATCTATCCCCCTTCACCCTCATCCCATGTCTCCTAGTAGCAGAACTTGCTTCCAATTGAAAGAGGCTCTCCCTCTGTACATTTATGCCATGGAGGTATTTAAACATCTCAATCATATCACCTCTATCCTGCCTTTCCTCTAAGGTGTACATATTAAGAACCTTAAGTCTGTCCTCATATGCTTTATAATAAAGAATACTAACCATTTTAGTAGCCACCCTCTGTACTGACTCCATCCTGTTTATATCCTTTTGAAGGTGCGGTCTCCAGAATTGCACACTATATCCAAATGAGGTCGCACCAAAGACTTATACAGAGGCACTATCACCTCCTTTTTTCTGCTAGCCATTCCTCTCTGTATGCACCCAAGCATCCTTCTAGCTTTTGCTATCACCTTTTCTACCTGTTTAGCTACTTTAAGATCATCAGACACAACCACGCCTATGTCCCACTCTTCTTTAGAGGACAAAAGTACTTCACCCCCTAAACTATATTGCTCCCTTGGATTCCTGTGGCCCAAATGCATGACCTTACATTTTTTAACATTAAATCCCAGCTGCCAAATTCTAGACCTTTCTTCAAGCTTAGCTAGATCCCTCCTCATGTTATCTACACCTTCCTGGGTGTCTACTCTATTGCAGATTTTGGTATCATCCGCAAAAAGACAAACCTTACCCGACAGCCCTTCCGTTATATCACTAACAAAGATGTTAAAAAGAATCGGACCAAGGACAGATCCCTGGGGCACACTACTGGTAACATCCTTCTCCTCAGAGTGAGCTCCATTTATTTATTTATTTAGACAGTTTTGTATACCGCCTTATCCTTCAATCAAAGCGGTCACAACACAATTGGGGGATACATTTAACACGTGGGGATATGAGACACATACACTAATACTTACCTGTACTCTTTGTCGCCTCCCACCCAACCAATTTCTAACCCAAGCAGTAACTTTCGGGTCCATCCCTAGGGTGCTCAGTTTGTTTATAAGTTGCCTGTGAGGAACAGTGTCAAAAGCTTTACTGAAATCTAAATACACCACTTTTAGGGCTCTCCCTCGGTACAACTCCCTGGTCACCTAGTCAAAGAAATCAGTCAGATTTGTCTGACAAGACCTGCCTCTGGTGAATCCATGCTGCCTCAGATCCTGTAATCTGCTGGACTTCAGAAACCTCACTATTTTCTCTTTCAGCAGCGTTTCCAATAATTTACTCACCACCGAAGTTAAACTAACCGGCCTGTAGTTTTCAACCACATCCTTACTTCCGCTTTTGTGCAAAAGAACCACATGAGCCTCTCTCCAGTCCTTTGGCACCAACCCTGACTCCAAGGAGGCATTGAAAAGGTCAGTCAGTGGAGCTGCTAGAACGTCCCCAAGTTCCCTCAGTATTCTAGGGTGTGTCCCATCCGGTCCCATCACTTTGTCTACTTTAAGTTGAGCTAGTTTCTCACTAACACGGTCTTCTGAAAATTGTTCAAGATGTCCCTCGCTTCTGTTCCTGTTTGTGGGTGTTTTCTGAGGTCCTGCTCCTGGTTCTTCATCTGTGAACATAGAACAGAAATATTTGTTAAGCAATTCCGCTTTATCCTCATCAGCTTCTACATATTCTTCCCCTTCACCCTTGAGTCTGACAATACCACTTTTGCCCTTCTTCTCACTAACATATCTGAAAAATGCCTTATCCCCCCTTTTTATTGCATTGGCTATTTCCTCCTCTTTTTGAATCTTTGCTTTCCTGACTACTTTGCTAGCTTCTCTAAGTTTTTCTAAATATAGATGCCTGTCTTCTTCTCTCTGTGATCTCTTGTATTTCATGAAGGCCTCCCTCTTTTTCTTCACCTTTTCAACTACTTCTTTCGAAAGCCATAGTGGTCTCCTTTTCCTTTTAACTTTATTCACCATTTTAACAAAAAGGGTAGTTGCCCTTAAAATATACCCTTTCAGTTTTGCCCACTGTTTTTCTACATCCCCCAGCTGTTCCCATCCCGCTAACGGCTCCCTGAGGTATTGGCCCATCTTGGCAAAGTTAGTCTTCCTAAAGTCTAAGACCCTCACCTTTGAATGGATTCTAACAGCCCTAGTCCTAATTCTGAACCACACCATCTGGTGATCACTGGATGCAAAATGATCTCCCGCTATAACATCGGAAACACTTTCACCATTGGTAAGCACCAAGTCCAGTATGGCCCCTTCACGTGTGCGGTCTGTTACCAATTGCCTGAATAGTTCTCCCTGTAGAGAATCCAGGATCTCTTTACTTCTAAATGATACTGCAACAGGAATGTGCCAATTAACATCTGGCATGTTGAAATCCCCTATCAGTAGCACTTCCCCATTCCTAGCAATGCTGCATATGTATTCAATTAACTCTCTGTCTACCTCTTCCTCTTGTGAGGAAGATCTGTATATCATGCCAATGCAAATAGATTTCTCTTTCCTTCTTTCTAGCTTAACCCACAATGCCTCCTCTCTCCCTTTTAAGCTCTGTAATTCCAAAGCTTTAATAGTATTTTTAACATATAGTGCCACTCCTCCTCCCCTTCTTCCTATCCTGTCCTTTCTGAATAAAGTATAGCCAGGTATAGTTATATCCCAGTCGTGGTTTTCTGTGAACCATGTTTCTATAACTGCCACTAAATCCAAGTCGGCCACTCACACCAAAGCTTCAGCATCAGAGATCTTATTTCCAATGCTATGGGCATTTATACACACTGCTTTCCATATGTTACCCCTGTTACCCATTTCCATAAAGCTATTTAATGTGTCACTTACCTGGGGGCTTTCTTCACCCATCCCCAATGAATCTAGTTTAAAGCCCTCTTCAGTAGATTAGCCAGTCTACTACTGAAGACGTGTCGACTTGTCTTGGACAGATGGATGTGTCCAAAGTATGAAAGTTGAAGTCTTGTCATCTGAGCTTCTAAAGAAAGCTTAGGTTTGATCTCTAGTATTGACTGGTTTGTTCTTTGGACAGTCCATGGTATACACAGTATTCTTTGCCAGCACTATAATTCAAAGGCATCCATTTTTTTCCTGTCTATCTTTTTCACTGTCCAACTTTCGCATCCATATGACATTATTGAAAATACCATGACTTGAACGAGTTGAATCTTTGTATAGCGAGAGACATCTCTGTTCTTAAGAATCTTGTCTAGGTCCTTCATAGCCATTCTGCCAAGAGCAATATATTGTCCGATTTCTTGACTGCTTGTAGTTTCTTTATTGATAGTTGATCCAAGTAGGTTAAAGTTGTCCACTATTTTGCCTGCCCTCTCCTACCCTCATACAGAGCTCCCCACACATCTCTGCTGTACGTGCGGGGAGCTCTTTGGCAGGAATACAACCCGGGCATTTAGAGGAGTATATACATCCGACTAGGATGTATATCCCTGCTAAATGCGGGTCAGAATCTACCCCATGTGATCATCAGATGCAAAATGCCCAATGCCAGTCCATTTCAGTTCACTGAACCTAAAGATTGAATTGTACATGTTCCATTTCATTTTTGATCACCTCCAACTTTCCTCGGTTCATGCTTCGTACATTTAATGTCCCAATATGTAAGACATCTGTGCAACTTCTGACTCTCATTTCATGTGCAGCTACATCAGCAGTCAGATGTCCCCAGGGCTTTGATCCAATCACTTCATAAATGCTGGCTTTACTCTGAAAAGTCTTCAGCTCCTCCCCAGTAACTTGTTGAATGACTTCCGACCTGGGGGTCTCATCTTCCAGCACTTTAGTGGAATTTGTTTTGTGACTATCCATTGGGTTTTCATGGCAAGATACTGAAGTAGATTGCCAGGCCTTTCTTTCTTGCAGTTTAATTTTAGTGCTGTTGCCGTTGTCACAGAACAACACCGTTTCATACTGCTGCTGCCTAGTTGGGTTGTTTGTCTTGGGCTGGCACCTCAGCTGAGACCTGTCCATCTTGGGAGGACCTGCCAGTAGTTAAGCTTACCAATAGCTTAGTCCTCAGTCTCACACAAGCCCTCACAGCACGACAAGCTGCAAACCAAGTGAGTTGATAGAGAAAAATAAATTGAAGAAAGCTGAAAGGAAAAGATAAATGCCAGAGGTGTAAGGACGTAAAAAAGACAGGAGGAGAGAGAAGTGGCAGATGGGCCATAGACCCTAGAAAATGAGTTAAAAGAAGACAGGAGAGCAGAAATAAGAGATTGAGATCAACATGATTAGAGAATAAAATGACCAGTCAACAAAGGTAGACAAATGAATTTTATTTTCAATTTAGTGATTGGAATATGTCAGTCTTTGGAATTTACATGTTCTCTCTTTTATATTTTGCACAGATACATGGGCACATACATCTCTTTCTATTTCCCTGGTGGTGTACTACATGCAGGGGTATAGCCAAGGGTGAGCCTAGTGGGTTGTGGCCCCCTTCATTTTGGCATGAGGCCCACTGAATCATTGGCAACAGAACAGTTGAATGAGAGGATAACTGGAGGCAGTGTCAACATTTGCACTGTTTTGTTCCCACCCATACTAACCATAGGCTCCACCAAAAAATCAGTCTTGGCTATGCCACTGATGCAGAGTCTGACTTCTTGAAGATTCAGCTTAATTTTTGTCTATCTATCTATCTCTCCATCTATTTTCAGTGTGGTAATTTATTCCTTACTTGAGGGGGATCTATTTTCTGAGTGTATGATCAAGGCCAGGTATTCTGTTAGCATGGAGTTTCTATGTTGGGATTGGTAGTAATCTGGTTTGTTCGGTTTTCTGAATATGTTTATGGATGTTCTATGGCCCATTGCAGTATTTACAGTGCTCATCTTTTCTAGACAGGCCCCTTGTGTGAGTTTGTGAAGCTGATGCTGTTATGGTATGGTAGATTTTCTCTATTGGTGTTGAGTAATTTTGGTAAGGTCTTGTATTACTTCATAGTATGCCCAATATTGGGGAGGGTTTATATTGCTGTTACCGAGATGACACTAGAATCAGAAATTACTTTTGGTATGTTCAGTTCTGATTGAATTGTCCTAGTTCTGCTCTGCACCTATTGTTGGGAGAGGAGTTTCTTTGGATGCAGAAAATTATGTTAAAAAAAGGCAAGAACCATAGCACAATTTGAAGAATCAAAATAACATTAGTTATAATAATTTTATTTTGATGTTATAAATTGCGCTGTGGTTCTCACTTTTTCTTTTTGCTCCTTGGTATGTGTTCACCTTATATCTCCTTTGTCTTTTGCAGAATATATATTCATGTTAAATACCATGACAGTGCAGTGTGTAGTGTCAGGAGTCAATATGTTTTATGTTAGATTCCCAGGCTATATAATTAAATTGCTACAATTTTTGCTGATATACACAACATTGCGAAGTTTTAAAAAAATTATATAGGCTGGGGTAATGTTGCTTTCTTTATTCTTGGAGCAACCACCTGACCAGTGTCCTGAGTGAGGGGACCCCTGTTCCCTGACTAGAGCTCTGAGAAGGCTCCTCCATTTTGGCTGCTGAGGGTGGAGGTGGGGGGGGGGGGGAGGGTGCACCAACTGATCTCTTGCCTCAGGCAGCAGATTGTCCTGAGCCGCCCCTGGGTGTGCTTCTCTAAGAGCAGGATGGAAGGTTCATGTCAGGAGCCGCAAAGGGGAGATTTCTGGATGGGATAGAGAGAAGTGAGATGCTTCGGTCTGGTAGCATATTGCTGTACCTTATCATTATGCGTGTTTCTGGGTTGGTGCTCATAGTATTCCTTTCCTTGGTCTGTAGCACTACAGTTGCTGGTATTTAATTATGCCTTGGCTGGGAAGAGAAGGAACTGAAAAATGTCATTTTCTAAATTGGACAGGGTGTTGTTTAAGAAATTGATGTTAGCAAACAGAAATAAAAATACATACAGATAAGTCCAGATAAAATGCATTGATTTCCTGTAGAACCAGTAATGGCATTGTTAAATTTATTACCATGATTTCTCATTTTTATATCTTCTCGTGATGCAATTCAGAAGAAAATGAATCTGTGAAAGCACATTTTAGAAAGGCCATGTAGGTGACATTTGGCACTTCTAAATCAGAACGTCCAGGGCCATACCAAGCCATAATTGCGCCCTCTGCTATCTCCAGTTCTGGGGCACCCCCTACAAGTTGCCTGCCCCGCCCCCCCCTCCCTCCCCGCTTTGCCCTGCTGCCGCCACGTTTTTGTTTTCTCAGAAGTGGCGGCAGCAGCAGTGAGGCAAACCCGTGTTTGTAGGCATGTCGGATCCCTAATTCCCTTCTCTGATGTAAGTCACATCAGAGGAGGGAGGGACCAGGCCAGCCATGCAAACGCTGAGTTGCAAAGACCCGCATTTGAATTGCTGGCCTGGTCCATCCCTCCTCTGATGCGACCTACATCAGAGAAGGGAAGGAGTATGTGACCTAGAAGCGCAGGTCTGCTTCACTGCTGCTGCCGCCGCTGTCTCCAAGAAAACAAAAAAGTGGCAGCAGCAGCAGGACAATGCAAGGGGGGGAGGCGGGTGGGGCAGTAACCGGACATGCGCACCTAATTCTCTTGCGCCCTGTGCGACTGCACTGCTCACACAGGGCTAGGTACGATACCAAGAACATCCACAGTTTAGTGGGAGGAGCAGCAGAGAAAGTGGGCATGTGCAAGTGTCTTTTAAAGTCAGCAACATGGAAGAAATCATTAAAAAAATTGATGAACATATAGGAGTCATGCTTTAATGGGGCAGAGTCAACATGGATTTAGCTAAGAAAAGTCTTGTCTCACAAATCTGCTATTTTTTTTGAAGGTTTGAATAAACAGGTGGATAAAGGTGATCCAGTTGATATAGAGCACGATTCTGGGTGCGGGACGTATGGGCTGTCCGGACATCCCCAATGAAGATGGGGCTATTAGGACCTGATTCTGGTCTGCGGGAACGTTTCAGAATCGGGCCTGAGAACGGCCTGGCATGCCTCTTTTGCCTGCAGGGACATCCTATCCACAGGTGCCGCAGACATTTGTGGCTTCAGACCCCCAAATTCCTGTTGCCCAACCCATGGCTGGTCTCCCACGGCCTGGATCAGGCGGTGGGGAACCCCCACACCTTTCCCCAGTGGTGACTGCCATGCCCCGATTCTCTTAAAAATGCTGTTTATACCACCTCTGAGGTGGTATAAGCAGTATGCCCCAGCAGGCCCGGCAGCATGTGTGGGGAGAGCCGATGGAGGAATAGAGTTTAGGCAGATTGCGGGATGTGCAGCACCACAACCTGCATTCTGGGATGAGGTTGTGGGGCTGCACATAGTCTATCTGAATTTTCAGAAAGCCTTTGTCAAGGACCCTCATGAAAGACTCTTAAGGAAATTAAAAAACCTTAAGATTGTGTAGTATTGTGGCAGTGGCGGTGTAGTACTGTGGATTGGGAACTGGTTAAAAGATAGAAAACAGAGGGTAGGACTAAATGGCCAATTTTCTCAATGGAGAAAGGTGAATAGTGGAGTACCCCAGGGATCTGTGCTAGGTCTGCTGCTTTTTAACAAATTCATAAATGACCTGGAAATGGGAACAATGAGTGAAGTGGATTTGCAGATGGCACAAAATTATTCAAAGTTGTTTAATCACAAGAGGATTGTGAAAAATTGCAAGAAGACCTTGAGAAATTGGGAGACTGGGCATCCAAATGGCAGATGAAATTTAATGTGGAAAGTTATTTATTTATTTTACATTTCTTATATACTGCCTTTCATGATATCAAGGTGGTTTACATTGATCAAACTGAAATTACATTGAACAGGGCATTATAACTTGGAGATAACTATTTTACAGGGAACATGGGCAATGGAGGGTTAAGTGGCTTGCCCAAGACCACAAGGAGCACCTGTGGGACTAGAAACCCCAGTCCTTCTAGCCCAAGGTTGCTGTCCTCTAGTAGGATTTGAACCCCTGACTTTCCAGCCTGAGGTAACTTGCCCCAACCACTAGGCCACTCCTCCCTGCATTAGAGAAGAATGATCCAAACTTTGGTTACATGATGCAAGGTTGCACATTAGATATCACAAACCACAAGAAGGATAATACGTTGAAACCCTCTGATCATTGTGCAGCGGCAGCCAAGAAAGCAAATAGAATGCTAGGAATCCTAAGAAAAGGAATAGAGGATAAAACCATGGATATAAAAAGGCCTCTGTATTGCTCCATGGTGCGATGGCACCTTGAATATTGTGTGCACTTCTGGTCTCCATATCTAAAAATGGATATAGTGGAATTAGAATAGGTACAGAGAACAAGAGACCAAATTGATAAAGGGGACTGTAGGACTCGTCAGCTTGGAAAAGAGATGGCGTAGGGGAGCTATGATAGAGATCTCTTTCAAAAAGTGTAAAGACTAGGGGACACGCAATGAAGTTACAAAGTAGAACATTGAAAACAAATCAGAGAAAACATGTCTTCACTTAACACCTAATTAAGCTCCGGAATTCATTGCCAGAGGACGTGGTAAAAGCTGTTAGCATAGCTGGGTTTAAAAAAGGTTTGAACTAGTTCCTGGAGGAAAAGTCCATAAACCATTATCAAAGTGGACTGGGGTAAATCCACTGCTTATCTCTGGGATAACTAGAATGGAATCTGTCTATCTTTCGGTATCCTGCCAGGTACTTGTGACCTGGATTGGCCTGTCTTGGAAACAGGACTGAGCTTGACGGTCCTTTGGCAAATCTTATCTTCCAAAGTTGAAGCATTCATTTAAAGAAACCGATTGAGCACTTCTTAGATTAGGCTCTGGTCTATAGTCTCTGTTCATTGTAAATACACAACAAACTCAGTATACAGACTGTACTGTCAGAAGAAAACTACTTGACAAGCAGTAATATATCACTTGACAACTTCTTTCTGTGGTGGTATACTAAGGTTAATGCCTGGTTGTTATGTGGTTAGAATAAAGTGTTTTACAAATAGCAAATGACTATTTTAATCTGTTAGGAATGATGATGTGGCTGCTCCAGGCACGCTGCTAGACCACTGGCGTTGGGGCTCATAAATTATTACAGTTAATTTGCAGAACTGCTTGTTCAGTTGGCAGAGAGTTTTAAAGCATTGTCCTGGAAGAGAGCAGAACATCTGGTTATACCCAATGTAGGACTGAAATCCATCACAAGAAAGAAAAAGCGTCCAGCAAATGCAAATCTAAACGAAGGCTTCCAAAAGATCTCATCCAGTCAACTGCATCAAGTGTTTCTCACAACACCTTAAACAAGTTTCTTAAAGACTCTTCACACCAATGCATGTATAAATCACCCTTATGGCTCTAAATGGAATCATTGGCCCATACCAACTATCATACAGTGAGTCAGAGTCAGCAAAAGCTTAGCACAAAAACCCTTGACATGTACCTCTTCTGCTCCAGCAAGAGCTTGCCTCAAGGGGAACCATTGACAGAATACTTCCATGGATCAAAGGCCACCACTGCGATGGCAAACAATATCTGCACATGAATTGTAGTTAAATCTTACTCTGTTTTGCTTATCTGCACTTTCAGAAGGTTGTTTTCTTCACCTTATGCAAATTGTTTTATAGCGTGAGTAGGAATAATGCATAGGTGGGCTTTTGTTGCAAATAATAGAAATTGAATACAATGAACCTGAGGTACTATATATCATTTTTTAAACTTCAGTGCCTTTATTTTTTTGTATTGCATTCTAGATTTATTGAATTTTTGATAAAAACATATAGGATCCAATTGACTACAGAAACATCGACAGGGGATGGCCAAGAAAAATAGCAAAAAGAAGAAACAAACATTCAAAACTCAGTTGAAAAAACATTTAAGCCATCCCTTGCTCCAGTAGACCTCAATAAATTGGATAGGGAAAATACGGTAAAGTAGTAAAAGTGGAATACAATTAAAAGAAAGTGTTTAAATTGTAAAAGTATATAGGCATTAGGCACAATCCTTTTATGAAAAAATGCTCTTTAACTGTTGACCTCTGTGACTACGACTTGAGTAGAAGTTATAGCTATCAACTTCTTAATATCAAAAAAGAATGTAGCTGCTCTGAGACAAAGGAAGGGTATCTAACCCTCAGATATTTAACTACACATTTACATGGTGTTTGAAGAAGAACCCATTGCCAAGATTTCCTAACGAATGGTAAGAAGCAATTTACAACTTTCCTGCATGGCTCAAGCAGAAGTTGAGATATTCAATATTTCAGTCAGATATTTCTTGAAAATACATAAATGCAACATGCCAGTCACTTTGGAAAATTCAGTATCCAGAGATTCAGGTGCCTGGCCTTATGTATGGGAATTTTATCGAATGATGGCATTAATAACTTCTTAGACTCCTTAACATCTCTTTCCAAGGCTTGAATCGTCTCCTGATATTCGTTGCTGAGATTGTCCTGTTTCCGAGCCACTACTCCCACTGCATGAACCAAGGAAATTATATCAGTGGAACATTTAATAACAGAAGCATCGAGTTTCACCAACATAGCCCAAATCAATTGAAGAGTCACCTTTGGAGTACCTAGAGATAACATTCATCCACCTGCATCCAGAACTCCTGGACTACTCACTGCTTCTGGATCCATGGTCCTCACCACCCTTAATCTGGCTGCTCCAGCCTGTGTCTCCAAACTTGCCACTGTCAAGACATCCACAGCAGCTGTTCCCAGCATCCTCTCAGAGAGTGAGTTTCCTGCTTTCTCCCATGGAATGTCAGCATCCAATCCCATCATGCCCTCCAATCTCTCTTCCAACTCCAATTCTCACCACTCAAGCCATGGTATCGAATGGTTCCAAGGGCTGAGAGAAACCTTCCCCCAAAGCCACTGTGGTGCTCCACCATCAAGAGCTACAGAGGGGACTCAACCATGGGGGTTCCAGATCTTCAAAACTAGTCATCTATATAACTGCTGAAGAGGGTTCAGGCTAGGAACTTCAGAGGGTTAAGTAACCTTGCCCTTGAGCTTTGGAGCCATAGCAAAATAGGAAAAAAGTTTAAACCAACAGCACTAGATTGACAACAAGAAGAGTTGTACTGCCATCTTAACTTGAATCCTCCCCCCTCAGTTCATTTCTTAACAACATGAATATGAAATAAAAACAGTTCTCATTTTATCCAACTATATTGAAACTGACAGGGTTTATGCAGAAATGCAGGTGACAAAAGTATATCCATTTTTATGGATTCTTGGGTGTCATGCATAATTACAGTGTCCACCACAGTCTTAACATGGGATTTATTTAGCTGCATTTATATCCTGCTTTTCACCAGGTCAAAGTGGTTGGGGGATACATTTAACATGAGGATATATGAGACACATACACTAATACTTACAGGGAACATGGGCAATGGAGGGTTAAGTGGCTTGCCCAAGACCACAAGGAGCACCTGTGGGACTAGAAACCCCAGTCCTTCCATCCCAAGGTTGCTGTCCTCTAGTGGGATTTGAACCACCAACCTTCCGGCCTGTAGTACCTTGCCCCAACCACTAGGCCACTCTTCCCTCTTGTGCTAAATGTCAGGGGTGGCCCAAGGGGGATGGGGGCCCATGTGTGGAGACTCATTGCGGGGCCTCATTTGCCTAAGGAACCTCATTTGCATAAATATTAGCCTAATGTTAACACGCCTCTTAATGAGTGTCTGGATAAAGAAAGACTACCAGATTTCTACACACAGTAGGAAGTACTACAAACACTGCCCATTTAGAACCCATAGTAAACCCACTGTATCAGAACAACACTACCAGGATTCACAAAGCACCAAACCCTATCTATCACTGCAAATATTAAACCACTACATCTCCGAGAATACCAATACATCTACTGGGGAAAGAGAACAAGTGGCATTGTCAAATAGAAACTACATGAACAGAATACCTCAGCTCGGTTACACATGCAGAACATAGGCTGTCACTAAACAAAGAACAAGGGATCACAATTTAGAAATCGGAAGACAATAATTAAATTGGGAACCCCCTAAAGTCAAACTTGGATTGTAGAACACCACTGGAGAAATAAAACTGTAAATTAATTTCCTCTTGTACTAAACAAAAACATAAAGATGTTAGCGATACACATTTCCCAGAGCTGATGTATGACACCCAGTCTATGATAGGTGGTGATCAAAACAAGGATACTTTATTAAAACCTGAGAGCCCGACACATGCCGTGTTTCGTATTTGTCACTTCATCAGGGGATACAGGTTTGCTGCAAATACAGAAATATTACAACTATAACATTAAAACTATAACACTTCTAACATAAACTTAAAAACATTAAATTAATATAATTAGTAATAAATAATAAATACAATAAAATCAATAAATATTATTACAAGAAACCAATAAGACCATAAATAAATAATTAAAATATCTGCGAACTTGAAGAGGTGTGTAATATCACATATAAAGACAAAACTCATGTATGGAACCATACTATGTGTAAATACTGTACCCATATTTAATTGGACAGGAGCAGGAGTTAAACGAGTGGGACAACTTGTAATAAATACTAAATGAATTATAACCACAAACTGTAAAATCATACTTATATAAATAAAACTAAAAAGAAGAATTTTTAAAAACATTATTATAAAACCATAATGACCAAAAACATGTATAAAACCATGCTATGTGTCACCACTGTGCCTACATATATTTAAAACGGGAGCAGGAGTTGAGTGAGTAGAACAACCAGTAATAAATCAATGATAACCACGACCTGTAAAATCCTAAATATATAAATAAATAGAACTAAAAAAGGGGGGAATTAAAAAAAGGGAGAATTAAAATTTTTTTTTATAAGAATAAAGTCATTATTATAAAACCATAATAACCAAAAATGATAGGGCCAATCGGACATTACTTCAGTCTGTGTAGTAAACATGAATGGGAGCGATTGTGTTACTAATGCTAGATACTAAGCCATTTCAACCCCAATGTAAAATCTCGATATTAGTAATGTATATCACTAAAATCTACATTCAGGGACTGCCATACCCGTATTGTACGGTCTAACGTCTGTCGGTGGAACTTGGACTCTTTCCCAAAGTGAGTCTCTGCTTCCTTCTATAAAAATGTGGATGAACAATGAAACAATAAGATTATTACAAAAACATATCAGACAAATGACAGTGGCTCATTACTGGACGAATCTCGTCCATTTTGAGGACTCGCCTATAAAACAATTCTACTGGTAAAAATAACTCATTTTTGGGGGCAGTATCTTACTACGAATGGTATCATTCCTAACTACCTGCAGGGCTCTCAGGTTTTAATAAAGTATCCTTGTTTTGATCACCACGTATCATAGACTGGGTGTCTTTCATATAACTTGGTGAAGTGCTCCCTCGTTGGACCAGAGCTGATGTATTCCAGATAATAAATTCAAAATAAAAAAGTATTTTGCTACCTTTTGTTGTTTGGGCATTTTATTTTTCAAGTGCAATTGCTCCAGTCAATTTCTTCTGGTTTCTTCTGCTTCTGCTGATTCTCCATTTTTTTCCTTTATCTCTTCTACATCTGCTTTAACATACTGATCTTTCCCCTTTTGCTCTTTCCCCCATTTCTTTCTTTATTCCTTTATCATCCACTCAAATTTCATCCTTCCTCAATCCCCACTTGCTCTGCCATTACCCAGCCACTCGTAGATTTTTCTTCCCTCCCAGACAAAATATCTTTTCCCCCCTCCATCCTCATTCCCCCAACATCAGCTCCCTTCAAGTTCCAGCCCCACCCATCATCCACTTCCTTTTAGTTCCATTCTCCCACCCCCACGCATCAGCCCATTTCCAGTCCTAGTCCCCCCAATCAGCTCATTTCCAGTCCTATTCCAGCCCCCATCAGCCCATTTCCAGTCCAAGTTCCCCTCATCAGCCCATTTGCAATCCTAGCCCCCCATCAGCCATTTCCAAAACTAGCCCCCCCCATCGGACATTTCCAATCCTATTCCAGAACCACATCAGCCCATTTCCAGTCCAAGCTCCCCCACACTGAGTCCATTTCCAATCCTACTCCCCAAAAGCCCCTTTGCAGTCCAAGCCCTCCACTTCAGTTCATTTGCAGTCCTAGCCCCCCCAATCAGCTCATTTCCAGTCCTAGGCCCCCCAGAAACTCAGCCCATTTCCAGTCCTAGCTCCCCCCCCCTACTCAGCCCATTTCCAATCTTAGGCCCTTCCATTCAGCCTTTCCAATCCTAACCCCCCTCCCCACTCAGCCCATTTCCAATCTTAGCCCCCTGCCCCGATTCAGCCCATTTTTAATCTTAGGCCCCCCTAGCCTCTCCCTGAAGAGCCCCGCGGCAGGCTTTTGAGGCCCCGACTCACCTCTACAGCGCCTCGCGGCTCCGGCAGGCTCAGCAGCAGCTCCATACAGCAGCCGAAGTGAAGAACATTGTTTTTCTTCACTTCAGCAGCTGCGCTGTGATGTAGATTGCTGGTGCGCTGGAAGTCAAAGGACATTTTCTATGTCCCAGCACGCCAGCGATCTACATTACAACACAGCTGCCGAAGTGAAGGAAAACAATGCTCTTCACTTTGGCGGCTGCATGGAGCTGCTGCTGAGCCTGCTGGGAGCCGCAAGTTGCTGTATGGAAGTGAGCTGAGAGCCAAACATGTGCAGGAAGTTGTTGGCTCGGGGCCCCCTGAAGCGTGGGCCCTATGCGAACAACATTCTCGCACAATGGACCGGCCGGCCCTGCCAAAGGTTTGCTCCCCTTTGGGGCAGGATCTACACGGTAAATCTCCTACTTACACGAGTCAGGGTAATGGCGGGAGGGGGGGGGGGCAGGGGAAAGAAGGAAGAATGGCATGTGATGAGTTTGGGAACAAGGAGGCATGGAAGGGACACAGAGGATGAGGCAGAGAATGGACATGGAGGGAAAGGAGGAGCAGGAGAAAGGCATGAGGAAAAGGGAAAGGTAAGGACATAGAGGTGAAGTGGAGGAGAACTGCTGCCCTTAGAAGAGAAAAGCTGCTGAGGACAGCAGGAGTATACAGGCAGTCTATACGTATGTATATAGTCAGGGCTATTTTTATTAATAGGCAAAGCTTAATAGGGATCCCATAAGTAAAAGAGACCCTAAGCCAGGGGTACTCAAATCCAGTCCTGGAGGGCCATGAACCAGTCAGGTTTTCGGGATATCCCTAATGAATATGCATGAGATTTATTTGCATGCACTGCCTCCATTGTATTTGACTCTATCCCATGCATATTCATTAGGGATATCCCAAAAACCTTACTGGTTCATGGCCCTCCAGGACTGGATTTGAGTACCCCTGCCCTAAGCACAAGGCCCACTCCTGTTGCTTATAATATAAGCACTGTGCTGAAATTTTAAAATGCTGTGGTACATTCCAGCACTAGGCAGCTCAGCTAACTTGTTCCCTTCCTTGCATTAGCCATTAAAGTGTGCTTTGCTGCTGCAGCCCCAGCGCAGGCACGTGAGGGAGAACTGCTCACCAAAGCAGCATCGGCACACTCTCAGGCAGCTTTCGACTGGCCTTCTGTCAATGTGGGATGACTGAGGAGGAGAGAGCATGTGAGGCTGCAGGCCCGCTGCATGTAGCACTGACACGGTACAGGAAGAGGCAATGAAGATGTTTTTGCTAATTGCCAGTCGTGAGCCCTGGGCCCTGACTATTCTGTTCTCTAATGAAAGTGAAGGAGTGTTTTTCATCTGGGCTTCTTTTGAGTGGCTGCAGCTACATGATAGGCTGTAAAGATGTTCCTTCTACTGTTTAGGGAGTAAACAAAGAGCAGGAACTGGGGAGACAGGTCTCTGGACTGTAGGTGGTGAGTGAGAGCTGGTAAATATGATGGGGGGGGGGGGGGAGAGCAGGGCCATGTAAAAAAGGGTGGGTAGGTGAGCAGGGAATGGAGGACCAAGCAGGAATTTTGAAATGAGAGGGGAGCATGGGATGTATTGGGTGGAAGGAGAGAGGCCTAGGGAATTGAGGGAGCTTGTGAGAGGGAATGAAAATGGCCATGGGGGGGGGGGGGGGGGAAGGGGAAGGCAGGAAATAGGGGAGAAATAGAAGCCAGGCAAAGGGAGAACAAGATTCAGGGACTGGGAGGATGGGATTAGTGGAGACTAGAAGATGAGATAGGGAGGAAAAGATGCTCGGGTAGGAGAGAGCCTGGGACTAAGAGGTGAGGGGTCAAGTAGGAACTGGAGGACTGAGTGTGACAGTCTGGAAAGGGAAAGGATTAGGGCTTGGGGTCTGGATGGGAGAACGCATGTGAGGTGAACAGGAGCTAGGGTAGAGGTTCTCAACCCAGTCCTTGGGACTCTCCTAGCCAATCAGGTTTTCAAGATAACCACAATGACTAAGCATGTATGAAAGATTTGCATACAGTGGAGGTAGTGTATACAAATCTCTCATCATGGTTATCCTGAAACCTGACTGGCTAGGTGTGTCCCAGGGCTAAAACCCCCTGGCTCTCAGCAGTGGTGTAACAAGGGGCAGGGCGATGGGTGAGGCCCGGCCTAGATGCCGACTGGGAGTGGGTGCATCCCTGCTGGGCCTACACTTTGGAGGCAGCATGGCAAACATACCTTCAAGACAGGTGGCTTACCGCGCTGTCTCCAATCTAGACCGGCTTTTCTCTCCTGGCTGAAGTCTTGCGATCGTGCAAGAAGAAGTGGCCTAGATTGGAGACAATGCTGTAAGCCACCCATCTCGCTGTAAGCCACCCATCTCAAAGGTATGTTTGCCGCGCTGCCTCCAAACTGGGGCTGGGAAGAGGGGGGGGGGGGTGCATACCATGCCGTGGAGTGGTATGCTGGCCACAAGGGGGGGGGGTGCTCGCCCTGGGTAGAAAAGGGGCCTAAGGATGAGCAGGAGAGCAGGAATTTGGAAATTAGGTGAAGAAGACAGCTGACAAGAAAAGTAACAAAAAGAGAATGAAACAAGGCATTTGGAAATTTCAAATGTTTAGAAAAGATAAAGTTAGGAAAGGGCATTTTCTTTTTAGTTTAGTGATCATAATATTCCAAACTGGGGAATCTGCATTTCTGAAGTCTGTTGCTCAGTACAAGAGGAAATGTGCTTGAGACTCTAACGCGTTGCACTGCACGTGGAGCCCAGCTTCTTGTGGTTTTGTTTCATTTTTCACATCTCAGATTTGAGGTTCCGTAATCTGTATTTAGGGAGGACCTGCCTTTGTGCTCTGCGAGTGTGATCAAAGTGAGGGATTATGCTTGCATGTGTTTTCTGTGTAAGGAGCTAGTGTAGTTCACTTTGTTCTGTTTTCTAATAAGAGGTGGACTGAAGCTCTAGCAATATGCTTCATAGCCAGAGTCTGCTGTTCAAGTCCTAGCAGTAACTGCTGTTCTGAGTATCTGTTCCGTAGCGGTTTGTAATATTTCACAATATGCCTGCAATGCTACATGGGAGCTTTGAGTAAGCACTGTGTTCTGTCCAGACTTCATTTCCCTATAGGTGTACTACAGAAAAATACCATGCTTCACAGTATATTTACACTGGCTCCTTGTTGCCTTGCTTGATCTGATAAAACAAAACATTTTTAAGAGAGTGTCTCGGAAGATGATTCAGCATTTACTGAGGGGGGCGGGGGGGGGGGGCGGGGAAGTTAAGCTATAAAAAAATAAAAGGAGGCCCATTCACTAAGGGTTAAGGGTAGCTGCCTATGTGCAACATAAAACAAACACCTGGGGAAAATTGGAAAGTTCAGAACTAGACAGAAGAATTAGCCAAGGCAAACTCCTCAAGGCCTAAGCTAGAGCAGGCAACAGAGTAGCCTAGTGGTTAGGACAGCAGCCTAGAGCCAGAAGAGGCCAGAGTTCA
The DNA here is from genome assembly GCA_033557465.1 of Ichthyophis bannanicus. NCBI lineage: Eukaryota > Metazoa > Chordata > Amphibia > Gymnophiona > Ichthyophiidae > Ichthyophis > Ichthyophis bannanicus. The sequence continues at coordinate 1,072,915,856 of CM066033.1, forward strand.
AATCTCACTGGCATTCCTTGTGGCCTTGGGCAAGTCACTTAACCCTCTGTTGCCTCAGGTACAAACTTGGATTGTGAGACTTTTGGGGCCAGGGACATACATACTGTACCTGAATGTAACTCACTTTGATCTTCTTGTGAAAAGGCGTGAGTTTAATACTAACGAAATAGTTAAGTGCTCCATCACTGTTAACATAGCTATGCACCCTCCTGGGGTATTCTTTATTAATGGTTCCCCAAAAGTAAGCATATATAGGACAAGATCTGAGCAAAACAAAAAGGGTTATAACGCAATCGAAATCCCAAAAGACCCTGTTCTGGTCCTTAGATGTGAACTCCTCTCTTCCCCTCTAGCTCTATGCTCTGGATCCCAAGCTGGGCTCTCTGGATTCCTTTTAGTGGACTTTGTAAGATGAACAAAACAACAACAACCAGTAATTAAGTCAGATACTGTCTGTATCAAATATCCTGGACTTCAAGAAGAACTCAATTTCAGTATATATATATCCTAGGAAGAGACGGAAAAACAGGGAAATTATTCTTGTCCCCAAGTGAACAAGGAACACACAAAAGTTCCTCTCAGAAAAAAATCCTCTGCTAGAGTGGTCAGGATACACTTCGTAGAGCAGTCCTTCACACCACTACAATGAGCTTCTCAGGGGGAGAGCTAGGTTGCAACCTCTGGGTCCCACTCACCTTCCTGAAGGAATAAAAAGCTGTACTTGCAGCTTGACTCCTCAGGGACTCTTTCCTAGCGCCCTTGGTGTTCTAACTGCTCTCAGCTGTTCTCTTGTTATCTGTCTGTTAGCTAAACATCTCTACTGGTTAAGCCTAGCTGATTCAGAAACAGCTGCCCTCCTGTCTGGATGACCCAGTCAGTCATCAGAGAGGCCACACCCCGGCATGGGCTGATAAGCCCACCTCGGGCACCTGCAGCTTTCTGCCTCACACAGACTGGCATAAATTCTGTCCAATCAGCTCTGGCAATGTGGAGGGGCCCATGCAGATGGGACCCGTATGGCAGGATGAAAGCAAAGCGATAAACTTACATTGAAATGTTTGCCGTACTGCCTTTTGCATGTCTTCTCTCTTTCTTTTACGTTTTAGGCCTGGCAGCCATCACCACCAATTATGGACTGAAGTCTCGCAATAGCAACCGTAGTTTGCGGTTGTTATCGCAAGACTTCAGCCTAGCAGCCAAATTTCCATCGAGCCTGGGTAGCCCAAGCCACATCTGAAAAACAGCAATTTTCTGCCCATAGAAAAGCAAATCTTTCTTCCAGAAATACATTTTCAAAACAGTAATGGCATCTTTTCAGGGAGCAAAATTAACTGAAAGGGTAGAAGAAATCAAAGGGGAAGAAATCAAATATTGAGTTTCCTTAAGGAATTTCAGCAAGTTTGTTATTGAAGGAGAAACCAAGATATTCAGGCCATTCTTTTGGCTATTCACCTGGCGAGATTTCTAAGTTAGAGAATATATAATAGAAAAAGAAAATTCTTCATAGTTGGAGATGTTGAGGACCTCTTTCAGTAGGATCTCTGGCAATAAAAGGTGTGTGACAGGAAAATTCAAAAACTTAAGATGTATTGCCTTAGAAACATTATCTAACATTTCTAATTTATTATGTATAATCAAACTATCTTTAGTGTCAAGAGCTGTTGTCCCCATTTTTACCACCTGCTGCTCAACTGCGCCCACCTGGGAATCTAACTGTTGAAACCTTTCCACCATTTGTTTAGTAAATTCACATAACTATGTCACAGTCCCTTTCAGCATAGCTTCTGTTCTAGTAACCATTTCCCACACATCTAGTAAAGAAATTTTGTGAGGCAGGGGTTCTGAATCTTGAGCTGAAAGTGGTACGTTTGGAGGCATCACAATAGATGCAAATTTTATTAACTTTCTGTTTAGAACCCAAAAATGAGAAACCAGATTCTTTCTGAGTAGAAACAGAAGAAAAAGATTAGGAGAGCCCAGGTTGAGGAGGGGAAGGTCTATCGGGGTAAGTCAAAGATGCTCCTTCCTGGGAAGAGTTTGTGAAAACACCAGGACCCTGAGTTGAACCCAGCAGGACATGCTATTCCATAGGTCCTTTCAATTTAGGAGTAGAAACAGAGTGCCTAGCTAGCTACCCATTCCATATCCCACTAAACATTAAATCAAAAATACTCACGGTTCGTGAAAAACAAAAGTTCAGGGTTCTGTGACATTCTCGGTACTCCTAGGTGCTCCGCTGGGGCTCCAAAGGGACAGGACTGGTGAGACACAATAGGTGAACTAGGCGGCTGCCTAGAACACCAGTGTTCCATGGGTGCCCATTGCCACTTCTGCTGGCCTGTTCTGGCTCTGCATTGCTGTTCCTTCTCTCTATGACTTGCCGCATCCACCCCTTCCAGCACAGGAAGTCTGCATTGGAGTGGGCAGAAGTGTCAGGTAATAGAGAGGGAAGGAATGGTACTGCAGCGTTGGGGAGTTTGGGTAAGCACTGCATTGCTGTTTTAATGGTACTGCCACAGCTGAAGGTCCTGGAGAGGTGTGGAAATGGCAGCAAGGGGGGAGGGGTTGGAAGCAAGGGGGTAGCAGGATTGAGGCTCACCTAGGGTGCCTCATATCCTTACACTGGTCCTGCAAACGGGCATGCCAAAGGGTTGGGTGAGTCCCCTCCAGCATGTGCCCATGGCCATACACCACGGTATAGCCATGCTTTTAAATGGCCAGGCTGGCATGCTTTGATGATGTCAGCGAGCGCATCTCTCTCTGGCAGTCTCTGGTACAGCAGTCGATCTCCCAGAGTCCAGCAGCACTGACCGTACCCTCTCCTGACCCTGCAAGGCTTCCGGTGTCTCTCTCTCCTGCGCATTCAATTCTTACATGCTCTGTCCGTAAATATAGTTTTGATTTCCAATACTGTTACCTGGCACCTTTCATCAACACTAAAATTGGATATTAACTTAAAAATATCAAAATGCAACCTAAAATATTTAACATTGTAGTTTTATAATATCCGGTATACTTTCCATTACCTTCCCTTCCACAATATTTGACATGGAACAGAGATGCACGTCTTAGTTCCTTTCCCCTGGTAACTAGTAAATAAATACCAAATTTTCAAATTATACTGTGCAGACATCACTGTTACTAGGTTCTAAGTTTACATTTATAAAAGAAAATAAGGGCAAAAGAAACTGAAAAAAAGAAGCAACCAGAAGGCCTTTGATGCCAAAGTGTACTTTAAGACTAATAAAGGGTTTCATTGTATTTTTTATTGCAGTCAGTAATCTGTTTTCATGGTGCTCTCTAAACCCTATTATCAGGCCTGCAGATTCTACCACATGACCAGTCCTTCAGCAGTGAACAAAATCCCAAGTGATACTCTTAAACACTTGGCAGCAAAAGGGCTCTTCTGAGTGAGATTAACTTAATGGACGCGTCCGGGTAACATCTGTATGACTCTTCATCCTGGTAATGCCAAACTCACACTACACAGACACATGATGGAGTATTTCTCTGATAATCACTCAAGAACCAAACTAGCTGAATTCCTTTGGCTGAAAAGCACATTTAAAAATAAAGAAGCACCCCCAAAGCATTTCAAGTAGGAAGGTTTCAGAAACTGCAATGAGAGCATAGGAGAGGGGCACCATATATTTTTTTATTTAAATAAAGTTATTATGTTTCAACAAAACTCATTTGTTTTGTCATTTCCTGCAGCAGATCATTCAAAAGTATACTTCCTGGATGAGTTTTTATTCTTTTCAAGTGTCAAAGATTCTTGAGCTGTCTATTTCAAGGGCCCGCTTGGAACAGTAATGGCTGGAAGGGGAGGGGGTGGAGTAGGAGGATCGTTTATTCTGTCAGTTAATAACCATTTGGAAAGAGCTGAGAGGGAAAAGTCTTCATGCCATGCCCACAACCCATCAACTCGTTGACAAAAAATGCTGAGAAGAGACTGTTCTTGATATTATGCATGTCATCAAATAGATGTTCTGTTTTTCTTACTTTTTTAAAAATTATTACCAGATTTAACATCTTGTCTAGAAATCAGAGGTTAAGAAAACATATAAAAGCATACAACATAGAAAGGAAACCAAAAAGTAAATCATATTACTTTTAGGAATTCTTTCACTAAACATCGTTAACCAGTTAATATGTGTTATACTGGCACGCGCGTGCTACTGTGGAGAGTGGGTAGGTTAGAGATGGAGCATGGGTGTGGAGAGCACATTAATGCGTGAGTGCAGTCAATGTGGCCGTTCGCGAGGGGGAACCTAAAGACACCTCTATGGGTATCATTAAGTGCGTCCGTGTTAAGTGTGCCCGTGTTAAGGTCCTTGGTCATGCATTAACTGCTGGGAACATGCCAATCACGCCCCTGACAGCTAACATGGAGGCTTTGCCCTGAATGTGCATTAAAGGCAAAGTCTTAGCAGGCTTTAGTAAAGGGGCCCTTTAATTCACAAAATTTAGAAAGAGCTAATCAACCATTTTTTCAAGAAATTAAAAATTCAATTATAAAGTGTCAAAGAGCCCCGATCGGCACCAGCAGCAGAGGCAGGAATCCTCCTTCCTCCTGCTTTGTGCCCATTGGGAGCTGCCTGGACCGCCACACAGCTGCTGTGTTCACTTGAAAAACCGGCGTGCACAGAAGATCTCCGCCTGCAACAGAGCCCCGATTGGCACTGGAAGCAGAGGCGGGAATCCTCTTTCCTCCCGCTTTATGCTGCATGGGCCAATCAGGAGCTGCCTGCACAGCCACACAGCTGCTGTCTATGTTTGAAAAACTGGCATGCCTAGGCGCGCCCGCGCCAAAGGGTCTTTTGGCGTGGCCCTTAGGTGGGGACCAATGGCGAGGGACCAACCTGAACTTCTACCACCCATGGACTCTGTCTACCCTACAAGCAAAAAGCCTCTGACTCCAGCTCCAGATAATACTTCCAGACCCATCATCAAACAACCACAAGCCTACATAGCCAAACTACCTGGATCTGTGGAGTACCACTGACACAACCACTGAACTAAGAAGCCTCAAAGAGAATTTCTTCACTCAGTCCTCACTCCTATCCCCTGTGGCTCCACAAGGCAAAGGCACCAAATCCAAATCTGAGACAAATAGAATACCCACACCTACCAGCCACATCACTACAAACCACTGACATCACAAAAATACAACCAAAAGGCATGGCCCTCAAGCACCACCTCCTATTGGCGATGCTCCTAACTTACCTGACAACCCCCCACGGGAATCATGCCACACGCCATGCCCACCAACCTGCATCCACCTTTCTCTTCAGTGCCAGTTGCTACCCTAATGTACCAGCAACACAGACTATTCTCTCACAGAGTACATAACCTAACACAGCTACAACATGCAACCCTTCTTCACACCACCCCCTCAAATCACATCATTGCCTCCCCAGTCAAATTCACCCTAATCAACGCCAGATCAGTCAGAAACACACTACATACCATCAGTGACTATATACAAGCCCATAGGATAGATATCATCGGTATCACAGAAACATGGCTAACGTACACAGACCAAATTATACTAAACCAAATCACGCCACCTAGCTACATAGCCTACAACTACTCTAGAGCCCACAAAAGGGAAGGTGGCGTGATGATACTAGCAAGAAGCCACTTCAGATTCAAGACCACCTTTACCAATGACTCTGCTGAGAACAACACCATCATCATATACAACAAATACCTGAGTCTGTGCCTCACATATGGGCCACTGAATACAAAAAAATAAGGAATTTTCCACCATCCTGGAGACCATCTATGCCAATGGATCACAACACAAACCACTTATCGCCCTCAGTGACTACAACCTCTGCTCTCTAACCAGCAAAGAAGCCAACGCATTCCACAAGGCAATGCTTGCCCTCAAATAAACCCAAATAGTGAACTCCCCACACACCTACATGGAACAAGCACCAATCTGATCTTCATCGCAAATCAACTTATGGTTCAGAATCTGAGATTAGTGCCAACAACCACCCCTATCCCCTGGTCTGATCACTACGCTATTACATTTACGACCCTCATCAGGTCCCCTCACATTCAACAAGAACCATGGCTCCCAACCAGGAAGTTTAAAACCTTTGACAAGGAAACATTACACCAAAGCTCCAACAAGACCACAACAGCCTGGCCGACATAATTGAAAACTGGAACTCAACCATCTCATCGGCCACTGTGATCACAGAAATAAAATGCACCTGTGTTTGCAGAAGACCAAATGGTACTCATCCAATATCAGAAAAGTGAAAAGAGCACTAAGGAAACTCGAAGAGAAATGGAGACGCAATAAAAATCAGGACACTCTTCAGAAGTACAGATCCAAACAACAGGAATACAACAAGCTAATCAATGAATCCAAACAATACTATACAAACATCATCATGAAATCAGCAAACAGGCCCAGAGAGCTCTTCAGTATCATTTGAAAGCTCACCAAAGACTTCACGCAGCAGGATTCTTACCCCATCGACCATCAGCAGTTTGCAAATTTCATAATCAGCAAGCACATCAACCTCCAACAAAGCCAAACACCCAAATCAACTAAAACAACCACCACTACACCCAAAGAAACTTGGGAGGACTTTACAGTTCCCTCATCCACACAAATCAAACAAATCATCACCTCACTCTACAACCTCCTCTTCCGTCCCCTGCTCCGTGGCGTGGATCAAAGCCACAAAGGAGCAACTCAGCAAGAATCTACAACATATGATAAAACTATCATTACAACAGGGTTACATGCCACCCACTCTCAAACAGGCCACCATATGCCCAGTTCTCAAGAAGAGCACACTTGATCCAACAGACCCCAAATCTTATCGACCAATCTCAGCCAGCCATTTATTGCAAAGGTCATCGAAAAAAACATACAAAAACAGCTACAGGATCACATCGACCTGAACGCCCCTCTGAACACACACCAACACAGGTTTAAGCCACAGCACGTTGAAACACTGCTAACATCCTTATTTGACAACCTCATAAAAGGCATAGACAGCATGAAAAATGGCTTTCTGCTCATTTTCATGGACATTTCAGCAACCTTTGATACAATATCCCACTCCACAATGATACAGAGCCTACGCAGCAACACTTTAAGGTGGTTCAAATCGTATCTCAACAACTGATCTCAGCAAGTCAAAAGCGGCAAAAACAAATTTGCAAAATTCCGCGTTCAATATGGTCTACCCCAGGGATCCACGCTGTCCTCCATCCTCTTCAACATCCACATTCAGCCAATATGCAACATCATCAGACACCACAAAATGCTCAACAACTTATATGTGGATGACATCATGGTTTATGCACCCATCAACATATCGGAATCTGACCTCTCCCCATTAACCAAATGCCTAGAGGACATGATCACATGGCTCAACAACTCACTCTCAGTGAATTGGGACAAGACAGAAGTAATGTTCATCACCAAAAGCTCAGTTTTCACTCCCCCCACAAACTATCAACATCCTCGATAAACATGTATCAGTGAAAGAAGAAGTAAAATACCTGGGCATTACACTGGACAGCAACCTTACCCTCCAGTCCCACATCAGCAAAACTGCTAGTAAAGCACACCACAGGCTCAAGCTCATCAGACGGCTCAAACCCATCTGGACAGCAATCATTTCCGATCAGTATGCCAAGCAATAATTCTGCCCATACAAGACTATGCAAACTCAATCTACCTTGGACTACCCAAACAATACCTTCATCCTCTCCAACTGGTGCTAAACACAGCATCCCGAATCATCACAAATACAATAAAAAACAAATACATCACCCCAATTCTCCAACAGCTGCACCGGCTACCCATCTGCTCACAGGCGAGATACAAAACAACTTTAAATATCTGCAAAATCTTCCACAACCTCTCGGCCCCTGCCCTCCAGAGCATACTCACCAAAGATGACAACACAAGACCGAGGTAAAGCAACACAATGAATAAACTCATCACTCCAGCTGGCCATTAACGATCCACCCAATCCACTACCAAAAGGGCACCATCCCTTGCTGTGCCCACACTGTGGAATGTACTCCCTGACCCAATGAGGTCTACAAATGACAGACTACTGGAGAATGACGAAGACACTACTCTTCCACGAACACTATGGACTCACTCAAAGCCTATAGTCTCCTCCCCTTCCCTGCATTACCATACTCGCCTCCTTCCCCCCTGTATTACCATACTATCCTCCCCCCACACCTTTTATGTTATTACCTGACATTGTAAACCACTTTGATTAAAGGAAAAGGTGGTATGTAAAACTCGATAAATAAATAAATAAAGAAAGAAAGAAAAAAAAATGCATAGAATAATATGAGAAACACAGTACTGCATTTTCCCTGGCTGATGGTCCAGGGACTTGAGAACTGGTAGATGTTATTTTATTAGTGAGTAACAGGAAGAACTGAGAAGGCTCACAAAAGACAAATCTGGCACCTTACTAATTATATTTGCAAGGATAATTCAGACAGAGGGAACCCTCTATCTGAAAGGCCGCATATACACTAGGTGCAATGCAATCTAGCCTGCAACAAATTTGTCTAATTGGTACATGTTTACAAATGGCCCATGAGCATCCTGCGTGCACGTTAGGTGCATTCGCTTCGTGCTTGTTCGGATGCAAACTTTGTCGGTTTCTGCTGTGAACACAAAGGGGCGAGTAGTGCCAGTTGGATGCTGTTTGGAGCACTTCCCTGGTTAATAATGTGCTTGCGAATGAAGTGGATCATACTGCGTGCAGCATGTTTCAGTAAATGCACGCTTGATACACGCTCTGTGTCCCAATTAGCTACAGTTCTGTTGTAGGTTGCATTACATGTTCAGATCGCCCTGTGTATACACACCCTAATACCTTGATTCTTTATGAAGGGAAGGCCCTAATTTTTGAATTCTAAAACAAGTCATCCTTGGGGCTTAAAAAAAAGCATAATACCAAAGGCCATGTTTAGTAAGGTGTGGTAAGTGTTTCTACTTACCACACATTAACCAACAAAGTTATCTGCCCTGCATTTACCATGCAGCAGGGCAATAGCATAAATTCTGCCCAAGGAGCTGTGCAATGCAGGGGGGCACAAAGAAGAAGGGGAGCCACTTGCAGCCTCTGCCATATCTTTTAAAATGGACTCTTCCTGCTTTGGGAGCCCTTTCAGAATCTGTTGCTTTGAGGCCCTAAATTTGAACTTCTGTCACTGCAGCAGGGCAAACACTGCATTACCCCATTCCCTGCCTTGGCAATGAGTGGGGGAGTACCTATGCTACTTGCTGAGGGAGAAAACTCGGCTCCAGTACCACAAAAGCAGGCGGCAGCATTCAGGATGTTGGGCCCCCAATCACAACCATCCCATAGCACAAACCCCCTTCATCACAACCTCCTTCCATGCATTGCCCCTCCACTGATCTCACCCCCATCAAAACCCCTCAGCCAACCCCATCACAACCTCCCCAAGTACCCTGTTTCAGTCACCCTTTTTGGAAAGCAAACTTACTGTCAAGGCAAAGTTCCTCCCCAGACCCCCCCCCCCAAACAGACTCCCTCCTTGCCCTAAGCCTGACTCTGCCCCTACCCCACTGGGTCTTACCCAGGGCATTCCTAGTCCCTAGTAGTATCTGGGGCAGGAGCGGCACCCCTCTTTTCCTGCCATGGCTTGTGAGGAATCCAAAATGGCAACCTTCACCCCTTATGGTACTGGGGGGGGGGGGGAATAATGCTTGAGGGGGTTATGCCATGGGGGGGATCTGAACAGTGGGGGGATCTGTGCCAGGAGGGGCGGTGACCAGGGGATGACTGTGCCCTGGTGGGAGGGGACTGGTGCGGCTATTGCAACCTCCCATTTGTGCTGGACAGTGGCAGGGCTACTAGATTGCATATAAAGCCACTGCACTTAATGCCACCTCTTGAGGTGGCATTATGTGAGCCATGCATTCAGCAGTCATGACATCTAGCACATGGCAACATCCCATGCTCTAGCTATCACCAGCTGCCATATTCACTCTCTGCCCTGATCCGAACCCATTGTGCTGAAAGCAATTAGTGTGGGATTTTTACTGCACTGCCGGGTAGGAGCAGTTACCACAGGGCGGCACTACCAGTGCATGCTAAAACACACGTCAACCATATGCAGTAAACATGCTTCTAAGATATATGATTACATATAAAAATTTACCATTATTGTAGAATATGCAACTATTTCTTCTTTGCTATTCACTAAGGGGTATGTTTATTAAACTGCGGTAATGTCATTCACGTTAGGTTCCGCGGTAAAGGTACAGATGCCCATATAAAGGCGTGGGCAGTGCATCGTTACAGCAAGCCATATCAGCTAATGCATGTTACAAACTAAGTGGACTGTTGTAGTTGTTATGGAAGGACAGACTAGATGGGCCTTGTGGTCTTTTTCTGTCATCATGTTTCTATGTTTCTATGTTTCTACAAGGCGCCTCAAAAGGCACCTTACAAGGTGCTTTATAAGATGCCTTGTAGGGCGCCTTGTAAGGTGCCTTATAAGTAAGATGCCTTATAAGGTGTCTTGTAATGTGCCTTGTAATGTGCCTTGTTAGGTGCCCTATAAGGTGCCTTGTTAGGTGCCCTATAAGGTGCCTTATAAGGTGCCTCATAAGGCGGCTTGTAAGGTGCCCTATACAGTAGGGCTCCTTAGGCTAAGCGCCGTACTAGGCACCCCTGGACAAGGCACCTTAGATGGCACCCCGGGTTACAGAACCATAGATTAAGGTGGCCTAACAAGGTTATGGTGCCCTAGGTTAGTGTGGCCTAAGGGTTGCAAGATGCTGCAGGATGACATGCATGACCTGTGAGGAACAGAGACAGATGTAGCCCTAACACTAGATAGAGCACTCAGGAAAGGCAATGAACAATATCTGCGGGCATCCCATGTGGCTGCCAGTACTGATGACAAACATGGTGGGGACAACTGTACCACAGCACAGGGTGTTGGTAATGTAAAGTACTGGAAAGACAGTTGGTGGCAGATGATGGGAATACGTGTCCCCCAGTGGAGGCGGAGGTGGCAGGATAGTTACAATGATGGGTGGTCAGAGGAGTGGTGGTGCCATGCAGATCAGGCACAGGTGAAGCAAGCATGAAGTGGCACAATGCAGGAAAGGGTAGCAGTGCAGGACATGGGGTGACAGCCCGCTGAGGCAGACAGGACTCTACCCAGCTGACAGATGCAGATAGACGGACCGAGGGAATGTTGGCAATTGTGGCGAGGGTATTATGGGCTGGCAGCACAAATCTGCAAAATATGACTGCTACAGGCATGCACACTATTTGAGTAGGACAAGCATGAGAGGAGGGAACAATGAGGAATTGAACCCATGAACGGCATTGTATTAACCAATAGGCTATACCTCCATGGTGTATGTCACAGCAATGGCTGGGTACAAAAGGACTGCAGGTCACCGCACAAACTGTCTGCTCTGAGTGCCAGGATAGGGTAATCCCACCAGTACCCATGATGCAATGCACATGCTGAATAGCTGTCTACTTCAGCTTGGAAAGACGAACTGACAGTGCATGATATTGGCACAGAGTAGCTACAGACCATGCCATTGTGCAAGTTCTGTGTTCTCTCTGAGGGATAGGATGAGTGCCCAGCACTAGGTCCGCAGTACATGTGGTGCTAGAGATAGGTCCTGCTGTACATCCCCATCACTACCAGTGTGTGACAGGTGTTCCTTGCAGTGCAGCTGAAAGTAATTCGGTGTCCATCTTTATCCTGCAGTCACATGTGGCCCTCTGGGACCAGACACCACCCAGATTAGTGTGTACCCTGTGTTAAGGTCTGGCTGACATGGGCACCTGTTATCAGGGCAGAGGGGTTTCCAGACTTTCATGAGGTTTGTGTAGCAGTGCCTTTATAGGTCAAAGTGGTATACACTACATACTCAAAAGGGCTCACATCACCCTTTTTATAGTAAGGGACAGGTGCCCCAGCCCTCAGGAAGCAACCTCCATCCTGCTGGACAGCCTCCAGGGTTGGTGGGCCAGAGCCATACCTGTGGCTGGGGCAGTAGCAGACCAGCAGCAATGAGTGGGTTAGCTCTGGAAAACCCCAACTGCCTCACACCACTGTCTGCCAGTCACCAGCAGACAAAAACATACATCCAAAACCCCAAACAAGGCAGACCAAACAAAAAGAAAAAACAAAAACAAAAACAAAAAACAAAAATAGAACGTGAGACAGGACTCCCCAGTTGGAATGAGCGTCATAGAGGAAAAAAGACCTCAGTAACCCTCCATATATATAATGGAGGAAACGAGTCTAACATAAGGGTGCAATGCCCATTAATAATGAAAAGACTCTTTTTACATCAAAGGTCAAACCAAAAAAACCTCTATGACACAAGAACATCCAACCAACCGGTACAATTTGAGCACAGCACAAAAAAGTCACTCAGCATGTTGAAATAACAGCAGACCAGCACACAAAACTCAAAGGAATCCAGAACTTATCTGAAGTCAGAGCATGAAGAAAAGATGTAAAATGAGCCCTGACATGAGCCCCGACACCAGGTGTTTCACCTCGCGGCTTCCTCAGGGAGCTTCAACGTGTGTGGAACTTCAACTTGAAGAGAGGACGCTGACCTGCAAAATACATGGGCTGTCGGGAAGATTTGCCTCTTTGCAGATGATACCAAAATATGCAATAGTGTAGACACCCAGGAAGGTGTAGATAACTTGAGGAGGGATCTAGCTAAGCTTGAAGAATGGTCTAGAATTTGGCAGCTGAGATTTTATGTTAAAAAATGCAAGGTCATGCATTTGGACTGCAGCAATCCAAGGGAGCAATATAGTATAGAGAAGACGAGCGGGACCTAGACGAGATTGTGTCTGATGATCTTAAAGTAGCTATGCAGGTAGAAAAGGCAACAGCAAAAGCTAGAAGGATGCTTGGGTGCATAGGGAGAGGAATGGCCATCAGAAAAAAGGAGGTGATAGTGCCACTGTATAAGTCTTTGGTGCGACTTCATTTGGAGAATTGTGTGTAATTATGGAGGCCGCACATTCAAAACGATATAAACAGGATGGAGTCAGTACTAAAATGGTTAGTGGTCTTCATTATAAAGCAAATGAGGACAGGCTTAAGGAACTTAATATGTACACCTTAGAGGAAAGACGGGATAGAGGTGATATGATTGAGACGTTTAAATACTTCGATGGCATAAATGCAGATGAGGAGAGCCTCTTTTGATTAAAAGTAAGTTCTGCTACGAGGGGACATGGAATGAGGGTGAAGGGGGATAGATTCAGGAGTGATATGCGTAAATATTTCTTTATGGAAAGAGTGGTGGATCTGTGGAATAGTCTCCCAGTAGAGGTGGTAGGGATGAGGACAGTATCTGACTTCAAAGAAGCATGGGACAAAAACAGAGGATCTCTAAAGGAAAAAAGGGGACTGTTGTAATCAGGACCATACCTAGCCCTGTGCAAGTGGTGCGGCCACACAGGGCGCAAAGGCTTAAGGGGCGCATTTCAGCTGTCTGCCATTGCCTGCTGCCACCACTTTTTCTTCTTTCAGCAGCAGCAGGCAATGGCAGACAGCTGAAATGTACCCCTTAAGCCTTCTCGTGGCATGTTAAGCAGATCTGTCCCATAAGGGACAGAACTGCTTAGTGCGCCTACGACTTGCACATCAGGCGTGCCTCTTCTCTCCCGCTGCGGGGGGGGGGGGGGCGCGATTCACACTTGGTATGGCTCTGGTTGTAGTGTTTGATATGGAAGGACAGACTAGATAGACCATGTGGTCTTTTTCTGTCATCAGGTTTTTATGTTTCACCACGGAGTGGGCCTTAGCAGGCATGTTTTCAATTATTATGGATCACTGATGCTGACTCCGCAATAATAAACCAAATAAACAAACCCGGATACAAAATATACAACTGCCCACGCGCCAATAAAAGGGGAGGAGGAGTTCTAATAGTGGCGAAGTCCAACTTACAACTAACGAGCACCTCCCTGAACTCAACTGTGGACATCGACATACTCAAAGTAGAAAACACAGCATTATCCATCTGTCTAATCTACAGATCCCTTTCGTCACACCATGAAACACTGGCTACAGAGCTAAAAATCATCTCCACCACCCAAATCAAAAAATACCAAATCATCATGGGAGACTTAAATTTAGCATCAATTCCACATATTCAGGCAAACACCTTCCTAGAAGCCATGGTCCAACTTGGGTACCAGCAAATAATAAGTGACGCCACCCATGACAAGGGAAATACTCTAGACATGGTATTCATACCCACCAAACAGCAGCAAAATGAAGAAAAACCCGTAATAAGAATAACCCAAGTACCATGGTCAGACCACCACCAAATTGATCTCAAAATGCAACTGCCCTCCCTACCCAAAAACCCGAAAGCTGGGAGAACAATACACCCTCAAAGGAGATTCAATAAATTCAACAAAGAAGATCTCATAAGCTCCATTGCATCCCACATAGACTTGGAACGCACAGACCTCGATGATCTAATAAACAGGTGGAACTCAGGAATACAAGCTGCATCAAACCCAATATGGAAAGCCCCATCGAACGCAACTAAATCCAGAACAGAACCATGGTACACTGAAACGCTGACAAGATTGAAGAGGGAACTCCGTAAACTGGAGAGAAAATGGAGGCAAACCAAAACCATCGAATACAAAACGGAATACCTGACTCTTCTCTCAAAGTACAAAAATGAGGTCAACTTGGCAAAAAGAACGCATCACACTAACTTACTAAATAAGGCCATCAATAAGCCCAGAGAATTATTCGAACTGGTCAAATCACTAACCAAAGCGTCCCAGGAGGACCACTACAACAACAAAATCAAGGCCCAAACCCTGGCAAATCACTACGCAAGCAAACTTACGGCTACAAAACCCACTCAATGCCTGGATGCAGCCCACCCAGCGCCACAACTCAACATGGTGACCAGCGCAAATCAAGACCAGGGTTGGAGCAATTTTCGCAAAATTGAAGACCAGCAAATTATAAACATAATCACTAACATCAACACCACAACCTCCCCACTGGATCCCTGCCCAGCCGCATAGGTCAAGGCAGCGAAGCAAGAAATTGCCCTACACGTCTCGCATATAGTAAACCTGTCACTCCAACAAGAAATCATGCCTACGCAACTTAAGAAATCCATCATAAGACCTATACTAAAAAACAAAACACTTAACAAGGACGACCCAGCTTCCTACTGCCCAATATCCAGAATATCTTTCATAGCAAAGATCATTGAAAAGGCAGTCCTACAACAACTGCAAGACCACCTGGACGACAATGAAACCCTAGATGATCAGCAATACGGTTTCAGGCAACATCATGGGGTTGAAACCCTACTGCTTGCACTACTAGACAACCTCTTCAAAGGCCTAGAAGACAAAAAGAAAATGTTTATCCTCATATTTATTGACATCTCAGCAGCTTTTGATACAGTACACCATGGAACCCTCATGAACAGAATTAAATCAATAGGAATATCGGGAACCCCCCTAAAATGGTTCTCATCATATATAACAAACAGAATGCAACAGGTACAGTTCAACGATGAAAAAGCAGAGGCATTCCCACAAACCCAAGGCATATCTCAAGGCTCTGCTCTCTCCTCACTCCTTTTCAACGTATATATGCAACCAATTTGCGAAACCTTCCAAAAGCACAAAATCAACTACCACATCTATGCAGACGATATTATGCTGTACACACAACTTGACGCAAATAACCCAAATTACATCCAACTAGAAGAATGCCTAAGCGAGATGCAAACCTGGTTACAACAAAACAACATGGCGATCAACCATAAAAAAACAGAGGTGATGTACATCTCCAGAAAACCAAATTTCAACCCCCCTGCAACGATCACCCTGTGCAACAATACCTACCAAACAAAGAAAGAAATAAAATATCTGGGGGTAACGTTCGATAGCGACCTAAAGATGGAAAAACACCTCCGCATAACAAACAGGGCCATCTTCCACAAACTAAGAGTCATACAACCACTACGGAGTATTATTGAGCCTCATGATTTCAGGTCCGTTGCACAAGCTCTCATCATGCCACATTTCGACTACTGCAATGCCATTTTACAGGGCCTACCAAAGAAAACCCTAAACATACTGCAAATGGCACAGAATGTGGCGGCTAGAATCATTATGAAGAAAGGTTTTGCTGAACACATCACACCTGTGTTGATTGAGCTACACTGGCTCCCCATTACAGCTCGTATAAAATATAAGACACTAATAACCACATTCAAACTCATGCATAACATAGCGCCATCCTTCCTCCCCAACCTAATCAGCACACAACCACCCAACAGAAGCAGAAGAACCACCAACTTAAACACCCTCTGCGTACCGGAAGATATAAGATCTGTCAAAACCGGTACAAGTAACAGAGCATACTCATACACAGCACCGACACTCTGGAACCAACTGCCGCCTGAGCTACGAGCTAGCAAAAACCTGATGGACTTTAGGAAAAAACTCAAGACTCACCTATTTCAGATTCAGTACAACTTGATTTAGTCAACGTGGCCTAAGCTGTACTACCCAGAGAGCCAAAGATATATATATGTAAAAATGTACATATGTAAATAACTCCTCCCTCCTTACGAAAAGAAACCCAATTACCTAATTACTGTGTGTTGTGCTCACCCTACGAATCACCTTGTATATACTACAAATTTTCCTGTCTTGATTTGACAGTTTCCAATATGTAATCTAATCCGCTTCTGATTGCTGGAAGTAGCGGTATACATTGTACGCTAAATAAATAAATAAATAAAATTATATAGCTAGATACCCACAAAATATCTGGATGTAAAAGAGGCATGGCTTTCTAACATAGACAATAAAATCATATGTAATATCTAGATTCCTCATTTTCTTCTCAGAGTCTTTCTTCTACCTTCTGCTCCTACTCTATCATGCCTTTTACAATATTATAGCCTTTATTCTTTTCCTTTATGACTTTTGCTATCGTACTTCTTTTGTGAAATATCTCTCTGGCTTATTTCTATTTTATCAGTTCTCTCTTTGCTTCTGCTATCATTTTTACTCTTCTGCATTTTTTGTCTTGATCTAGCCTGCCTTTCTTTTGGTTGTATTCTGTGTTTATTAGCGTCCAGTTCTGTGACTGGATTTAAGCGATTCAGAAATAAAAGCCTGGATGAAGGCATATAGGAATACGCCGGAACCACTTAATTTGCCTTCTCAGAATTTGAAATGCTTTTTGAATTGAATCTCAAATGAAATGCATTGCAAACTCAAGGGATTAGGACTATCCCATGTTGGTTACTGATGAGTGCTGATCACTGAAGGTTCCAATGGAATGCAGAATAGTAATTAAAGGATGGTTTCCCCACTAAACTTGCAAGCATTTTGCACCAAAATAAACTACTCCAAAACAGGATAGATTTCTCAACCAATTACCATTCATCCATTCCAGTTATAGTGGAAATTGCCCTATACTCCTTTTTTCCATAGCAAAAAAAGCTTTTTTTTTTTGTTGGAATGTGTAGCCCTGTTTCTGTAAGTCAGGGTTCAAGGTCTGCAAAGAGATACATACATCTTTCACATTTCACTTTTCTTCTCTTGACCCCCTGATGGTGCACCACCTGCACATATGGTATGAAAAAAAGATTTTTACTTTACACTTCCGTAGTAGCAGCTTGGATAGAATGAAATGCCAAATTAGGTGCTTGCAACAAGCAAACAACAGCGGACGCAGTCTTGCTGCCTCAACTCAAGACAGAATCACCAGAAGGAAAAAACATGCTTTCCTTATTACCTGGTTTTTGAAATTGAGGAAGTAGACTTTTCCCAGAGGGATGAGCAAAAGATTTCTCTTCAAATAGGAATATTTGTTCTCGCCAGACATTTAATGCATAGTATGATTTCTGTTAGAAAGAGTTCTCCTTGCTGCCATTGAAACACCCTGGGATCAATGTTTCCTTCAAACAACCATATTAGTATTGATTCATCAGGAATACTTTTGCTTCCAATGGGCTGTAAACTCTTTATCCTTCTGAAGAGAAGGCATAAGCGACTAAGATAGTGTCCATGTGATCATCGTACTATACATATATTCAGTGGCATTAGCTATATAGAAAGTGAGGCTGAATATATGAATTAAGTTAAGTGCTGGTAAATATTTACTTCCAAATTCTTTAGTATGTGATAAATAAAAGAAGACAAAACTATTCACTTCAGAGAAAGGATAGTCTGTACAAAAGCTGGGGAAAATGTTTTAGCTTATACCTCCAAAACTAACATCTTCTCTTTCATTTTTGAAGAAGGGCCTGCTGATCCAGGAACGTTCCTAGTTAATCAGGCTGGACTCTTCTTATAAGAACAAGGTCCATCAAGCCCAGTATCCTGTTTCCAACAGTGGCCAATCTAGGTCATACGTACCTAGCAGTTTCCCCAAAAGACACAGGTTCCACAATGCTTGTACTGGGTCAAACATTGATATCCTGGGTCCCTTCTTAATAATGGTTTATGGACCTTTCCTCCAGGAACTTGTCCAAACCTTTTTTAAACCCAGCTACACTAACAGCCTTTACTACATCCTCCAGTAACAAATTCCAGAGTTTGATTACACGTTGAGTGAAAAAATATTTTCTTTTATTAGTCTTAAATAGTTTACCCTTTAGCTTCATTGCATGTCCCCTAGTCTTTCTATATTCTTCATAGGAGTATCCTTGCATCCCCTTTACCATTTTGGTGGGTCTTCTCTGAACCTTTTCTAATATCGCTATATCCTTTTTAAGATACGGTGACCAGAATTGCAAACAATATTCAAGGTGCGGTCTCACCATGGAACGATATAGAGGCATTATAATATCTTTTGTTTTATTTTCCATTCCTTTCCTTATGATACCTAGCATTCTATTTGCTCTCTTGGCCGCCGCTGCACACTGGGCCGAGGGTTTTAACATGATATCCACAATGACTCCTAAATCTTTTTCCTGGGTGGTGGTTCCTAATGTGGAACCTTGCATCGTGTAACCATAGTTTGGGTTGTTCTTCCCTAGGTGCATAACTTTGCACTTGTCCACATTAAATTTCATCTGCCATTTTGATGCCCAGTATTCCAATTTATCAAGATCCTCTTGCAATTTTCCACAATCCTCTTGGGTTTTAACAACTTTAAAAAGTTTTGTGTCATTTGCAAATTTGATAACCTCACTTGTTATTCCACTTTCCAGGTCGTTTATGAATATGTCAAAAAGCAGCGGACCCAGCACAGATCCCTGGGGTACACCACTATTCACCTTTCTCCATTGGGAAAATTGGCCATTTAGCCCTACCCTCTGCTTTCTATCTTTTAACCAGTTCCTGATCCACAGTAGTACACTGCCTCCTATCCCATGACTTGTCAAAGGCTTTCTGAAAGTCCAGATACACTATATCACCTGACTCACCTTTGTCCACCTGTTTATTCATACCTTCAAAAAAACATTACAGATTAGTAAGACAAGATCTTCCTTGTCTAAAGCCATGTTGGCTGTCTCCCATTAGGCCATGACTATCTACATGCTGAGTAATTTTTTTCTTTATGATGGTTTCTACCATTTTTCCCAGTACTGACGTCAGGCTCACCAGTCTGTAGTTTACCGGATCACCCCTGGAACCCTTTTTAAAAATTGGTGTTACAGTGGCGATCCTCCAATCTTCAGGTATTAGAGATGATTTTAATGATAGTTCATAGATTACTAATAGCAGGTCTGCAATCTCATATTTCAGTTCCTTCAACACCCTTGGATGTATACCATCCGGCCCAGGTGATTTGCTACTCTTCATTTTATCTAATAGTTGTAATACATCTTCCCGATGTATCGATATTTCCTTCAATTCTTCCGCACCTTTAAATACGACTTCAGTCATGGGTAACATCCCTACATCTTCCTCAGTAAAGACCGAAGCAAAGAATTCATTCAGCTATTGCCTTGTCACCTCTTAGTGCCCCTTTAACCCCTCTATCATCTAATGGACCAACTGACTCTCTCACAGGTTTTTTGCTACGAATGTACTTGAAAAAGTCTTTATTTCACGTTTTTGCTTCCGCAGCAAGCTTCTTCTCAAATTCTCCCTTTGCCTGCCTTATCAATGCCATGCATTTGACTTGCCAGTGCTTGTGCTGTTATCAGGTTTCGTCGTTTGGTTCTTTTTTTCCATTTCCTGAAAGATGCTTTTTTGGCAACAACAGCCTCTCTGACCTCACCTTTAAACCATGCTGGCAGTTTTTTGGACTTCCTTCCACTTTTCTTAAAGCATGGAATACAGCTGGCCTGGGCTTCCAAGATAGTATTTTTCAACAACACCCAAGCTTGATGTAAGTCTATAACCTTTGCAACTGCTCCTTTTAGCTTTTTCTTAACTATTTTCCTCATTTTATCATAGTCTCCCTTTCGAAAGTTAAAAGGTAGTACTGTGGATTTCCTTACTTTCCCTCCTCCACTAATTAAATCAAAGGCGATCATGCTATGATCACTATTGCCAAGTGGCCCCAACACCCTTATCTCTTGCACTAGATCTGGTGTTCCACTAAGGACTAGGTCTAATATGGCTTCCCCTCTGGTCGGTTCATGAACCAGCTGCTCTAAGAAGCAGTCATTTATTTCATCTAGGAACTTTATCTCCCTAGCATGTCCTGACGTGACACTGACCCAGTCGATACCGGGGTAATTGAAATCACCCATTATTATTACTGCGCTGTAACTTTTGTTAGCTTCTTTGATTTCTTTGAGCATTTCATCATCCATTTGTTCATTCTGGCCAAGCAGTCGATAGTATACCACCACTGCCATCGCCTTCCCCTTTTTATATGGAATTTCAATCCATAAAGATTCTACAACAAATTTTGTTTCCTGCAAAACTTTAATCCTTTCTGACTCAATGCCCTCTCTAACATAGAGCGCAACCCCTCCACCAATTTGATCAGCTCTATCATTACGATATAGTTTGTACCCAGGTATCACAATGTCCCACTGGTTGTCCTCCTTCCACCATGTCTCTGATATTCCAATCATATTTAACCTCTCATTTAGTGCTATATATTCTAACTATCCCATCTTATTTTTTAGACTTCTAGCATTTGCATGCAAGCATTTTAGAGACTTTATTTTATTCATAATAATTTGGCTATTGGTAGACATGGGTAATTTGGGATCTTTAAGCTCTGTCTGATCCATACTCGAGGGCATTTGGGCTACTTTACTCTTTTTTGGAACCTCTCTGCTTTCGGTAGTATCCTTCAAGGATACATTCTTCCGAACCATGCGCTCTTGGGCGACTGTCGGCTTTCCCCTATTATCTAGTTTAAAAGCTGCTCTATTTCCTTTTTAAAGGTTAATGCCAGCAGCCTGGTTCCATCCCGGTTAAGGTGAAGTCCATCCCTTCGGATAAGCCCCTCCTTTCCCCAGAATGTTCCCCAGTTCCTAACAAATCCAAAACCCTCATCCTTGCACCATTGTCTCATCTATGCATTGAGACTCTGGAGCTCTGCCTGCCTTTTGGGTCCTGCGCGTGGAATGGGAAGCATTTCGGGGAACGCTACCTTGGAAGTTCTGGATTTCAACTTCCTACCTAAAAGCCTAAATTTAGCCTCCAGAACCTCCCTACCACATTTTCCTATGTCATTGGTACCGACATGTACCAAGACAGCAGACTCCTCCCCAGCACTATCTAAGACCTTATCTAGGTGGCGCGTGAGATCTGCTACCTTTGAACCAGGCAGGCATGTTACCAGGCGATCCTCATGTCCACCAGCCACCCAGCTATCTACATGCCTAATGATCGAATCACCAACTATAACGGCTGTCCTAACCCTTCCCTCATGGGCACATGGCCCTGGAGAAACTTCCTCGGTGCAAGAGTGTTTTACATCACCTGGAGGACAGGTTCTAGTTACAGGATCACTTCCTGCCACACCAGGTTGATGCTCTCCTGTCACGTGACCTCTCTCCTCCATGGCAACAGGGATGCTGCCAGACTGGAGGTGGGACTTCAGGACTATATCCCTGTTGGTCTCGTCTATGTACCTCTCTGTCTTTCTTATATTTTCCAAGTCTGCTACTCTAGCCTCTAGAGCAGTGTTTTTCAACCTTTTTTGTGCAAAGGCACACTTTTTTCATGAAAAAAATCACGAGGCACACCACCATTAGAAAATGTTAAAAAAATTTACCTCTGTGCCTATATTGACTATATATAAAGTAATTCTCTTGAATAGGAATCAAACACTCACACCAACCCCCCTCCCCTGCTGGTTCACACCAACCCCCCTCCCCTGCTGGTTCACTCACACCACCCCCCCCCTCCACTGCTGGTTCACTCACCCACCCCCCTGTCACTTACTCACCCTCTGCTGGGTCACTCACTCACTTACCTCCCCTCCCCTGCTGGTTCACTCACACCATCGCCCCCCCCTTGCTGGTTCACTCACACCACCCCCCCCTCCACTGCTGGTTCACTCACACTCCCCCCCCCTTGCTGGTTCACTCACACTCCCCCCCCCCTTGCTGGTTCACTCACACACACCCCCCCCCTCTGCCCAAGCCGCTGCTTCTGCTTTGTACAGAGCAGCGGCTGCACTACACTTACATTCAAAAGTAAAGAGAAACTGTGTCAGGAGCTCTCCGGTCATCGCAGAGCCCGAGGAAGTGATGTCATGGGGGCGGGCTCCTAACAGGCTGTCTTTCCTTTTCAAATTAACTTTATTGCAGCTAAAGTTAATTTGAAAAGGAAAGACAGTCTGTGAGGAGCCCGCCCCCATGACATCACTTCCTCGGGCTCTGCATGATCGGAGGGCTCCTGACACAGTTTCTCTTTACTTTTCAATGTAAGTGTAGTGCAGCCGCTGCTCTGTACAAAGCAGAACCAGCGGCTGCACTGCTATAGGGAATCGCGATCGCGTTCGCGGCGCGGACTTCGGCACAGAAGCCGGTTTTTTGCTCTGGCCGCTCCCGATCTTGCGGCCAGAGCAAAAAAACGGCTTTTCAATGGCCGGTTTTACAACTGTGCCGGCAGCCGGCCTGGCCATGGAAAAACCGGCCAGGCCGGCTCAAAACCGTCCGGTTGGCAACCCTAATTTGTGAGCCGAGGCCACATGTTACGGATGAAATTGGAATTTTTCCCACAGCACACCAGACAATATCTCACGGCACACTAGTGTGCCGCGGCACAGTGGTTGAAAAACGCTGCTCTAGAGAATGGACTCGTTCCCTGAGAGCAAAGAGCTCCTTGCACCTAGTGCACATGTAAGAACTCTCACCAACTGGGAGAAAATCATACATGTGACACTCAATGCAAAAGACCCCATCTCGCTGCTGGACTGCTGTCTGCATCTTAGTTTTAAGTTTGTGTTTAGATCTTTAAGTTCTTTATTTACTAAGGGTTGCTATGGATATTTATACTAATAAAACTGTATCTAATACATTTAATATGCCTTGTTCACCTGAAGCTTAATTAATCTCAGGTCCTTAGTGTATGACTGATTTGGGTAATGAGCCTCACCTGAGAGCACCTCCTGTCTTTTAAGATGTGTAAGTACCTATAAAGCTACGATTATCCTAGGGGTGGGTGGGTGTTGGGGAGGGAGGGAGGGAGGGAAATAACATTTATTAAAAGAGGGCTGCTACACAATACCCTGTTTGTGCTGCTGAGGTAAGCTATATTCTGATTTGATTTAAATTATAGCTCTTTGCTGCTGCTAGGCTCTAACTTATTATGAAATTTAAACTACAAGCTCTCTGCTGGGTTCCAAATTTAACCAGAAAGCTCTCTTCTAAAATTTAACCAGAAAGCTCTCTTTAACCAGAAAGTACTTTGCTGATGCTAGGCCCTGAGTGACTATTAAATTTCAACTACAAGCTCTCTGCTGGGTTCCAAATTTAACCAGAAAGCTCTCTTCTGTGTTTTAAATTTAAACTAAAAGTATTTTGCTGATACAAGGCCCTGAGTGACTCTTAAATTTAAACTACAAGCTCTCTGCTGGGTATGAAATGTAACCAGAAAGCTCTCTTCTGTGTTTTAAATTTAAACTTAAACTGCTGCTACTAGGCACTGACTGATTTAACAAAAAATAGTGGGTTCACAGATTAATTAGCTTTAATACAACGAATTCCTTTCAGAAAATTCCCAGAAGTATATACTTACAATTGCAGATCTCTCTCCAGAAGTAACAGTCCCCTTTTCTAGTCCTTCAAGACTCAAAGGAAAAGCCTCAGACAGCCTTATTAAATAACACCACTGTGGGATCAAACCCATGACCTTTGCTTCCACAGTCATTGAAGTAACCAGTGGGCTACATCTCTATAGCAGTTTTTTTTGTCCTGGTCTCACATCTAGTTGCTTCAGTTTATGGAGCCCACAAGACATCTCACAAACTCCCATAATATTCGCATTTCCTTTTTCCTTACTACTATAAGTTCTTTGAACCTTGTAGGGTATCTGGGAAACCAACCCTCCAAAATCTCCTTTTCATCTCTGGTTTCCTGAGTCATCAAGAGTAGTGAAACAAAAGCTACGAAGAGGTCTTGAAAATCAAAATGCTTCTATTCTCAGTTTTTTCAGCCCTGCAGTCCTGGCTGACAGGATCCTGTATTGCATCAACCTTGATTGATGACCTTACTCAGGCAGATTCTCATAACTAGACACTCTTCTCCAAAAATCCTCAGGCTTTTTCTTCTAACATGCAATCTCTTGTCCATAGTTTCACTCCAAAGAGCTTGAAACTGACCTTGAGCTTTGGTTCTTACCTGGATGCAGAAAAAGGAAACGATTCCTTGTTTTTCTTTGTCTTTCAAATGAGTGAGTATTTAGAATCTAGTTCCCATAAGACTATAAACTCCTTTCTTAGGTGTATACCTTCTGCAAGATTGGCAGAAACAAAGCAAAATAGAAAATCCCTCCCTTAGTAAGGGATTTTTATTCTTTCCAACCAATGGAAGTTGGAAAAAATTATACAAAGAGGTCAAGAATGCGTCTGTCTGGGGTCAAAATACTGTACACTGAAAATTTAACAGAACAGTATGAAATTTGGCATATGGGAAAAATTGGTAGACACATCAAGTTAAAAAATGGGCATACAGTACTTGAAAGGGGGTCCCACAGAAAAAAGACCCCCAACTAAACCTGACATCATCTAATCACCATATCTCTTCCTCCAATACTCCTAAATGGAAATACTGTTTATAAATACATGCCCACCTAATACATCACAAGCTACCAGGGACAAGTGGCATTCCTGCAGCACTCAATATTTTTCACTCAACATGTAATCAAACTCTGAAATTCATTCATAGTGTAGATGGGTTTAAAAAAGGTTTGGACAAGTTCCTGGAGGAAAAGTCCATAAACCATTATTAAAGAGGATCCGGGAAATCCACTGCTTGCCTGAGGACAAACATTATGGAATCTGTGTTTTTTTTTTGGGAATCTGTTAGGTACTTGTGACCTGGAAACAGGATACTGAGCTTTATGGACCTTGGTCCGACCCATTATGGCATATCTTATGTTCATTATGTCTTTAGATGCTGAGATGGTTTCTGAAGCTATATTATTGTAACCAGTAATCAGATATGCAAAAGCAGCTTAGAGACACTGTCCTTCACAAAGAATCTTGTGTACACTCAGGGTCCCTGATCAGTGCTGTTCTGCAACTAGGTCCCTGATGAACCCCCTGATTGGTGAGGTGGATTTGTGGGGCTACACAACAGTTTGCTTATTTTTAAGAACATAGGGCCTTGGAGACAGTTTCCACCCGACATGACTATTAATTTGACATCTACACTGCTGAGGCACTCTACGCATTGATTTGGGGGTAGATAGCAAATAAGTCTACAGCCCAATCTAGGGAATAACTGAACTCTGCTTCACTGAACAAATTATTTTCAAAATAGTTGATCAACAGTACATTTCCTTGGGGAAAACTCCAGTAGTGTTTATGGTTCCTTAAATGAGATTTAAGTTTACAGTTTCTTCTTCCATTCACCTACCTGAATTTCCACTCACATCAGTTACACTTGTTTCTTCTATCTGCCACTTGATCTCCTCCTGAAGGACTTTTTTTAGCTTCACATGAGGTCTGCTATGCTGCTTGGCTCCAGCCTCCTACAACTGGGCTTTTCACTGTCCTTGACATTATAATTCATTCCTGGGGAAATGTCTCTGGTCTCTTCCATGGTTACCTTGGATTATTGGGTCCAGGCTGCTCCACAACCTTCCCTCCACTGGGAAGTCCTTATTCAACCTGGTCACTGCTCAGAGGATTCCCTGGTTTTCCTTTGGCCCTAGACTGCTGTGGATTTTATGGGCCTATCCATACAGGACTAGAAGCTTTGTTCTTTTTTTAGAACTTAGACTGTCTTAGGAGACAGAAAAACATGAATAAGAAAGATAATTTCCCTCCAAACATTGAGCCTTAATTCCTCCTCTGGGCACTTCCCAAATGGGGAACCAGTTAGAACAATCCTAGGTGGATATCTCCTAATGCTGCTTCCAGGGCAGTTCTACCCTGGAAAAGCATAAAAAGAGAAAATTTGCCTTCAGATGCAAGGGCTTAATGACACCCAGGTCACACTATAATAGACCTTAGGGCAATTAGTGACTTGGATCAGATAAGGTTGGTTAATTTCATGCAGGGTAGACTTGGATAGTTCTGTTATGGGAAGTTCTGAACATGACAGTATCCCTTCTAAACTTCCTGCAATATTCAGATCCCATACACCTTAGTTCAAATCAGTACCATTTTCACTGATGTTTCCAGACAATAACAGCAACTTCCTATCCTTGCAACCTATCACTAGAAATCTGCATACCCCTCCTATGGGCAGTATGCACAATCAAATGTTTGAGGGGAAATCTAAGGGCACAGAAATAGTCTCTTTTTGAAGGCTAACTAGTTCTGGACCTATTACAAGATTTGAGTTTAAAACAGCAGATCCTTACTCAAACAAAACAGCTTATTTTACACACTTCCCAACAACACAATATCAAAATAGCATACACTTCAAGAAAACTTCTGTCTACTCCCGTAGCAAGTATACACCACATTAGGGGATATACAGAATTTGGTTTGATGGTGGAGGAGGATAATTGATGAACTGTGGTTTTGGGAAGCAGTCTTGGGTTGGAGAATGTTAGGGTGGGAAGAGTTGGTAGGTGATCAGGTGAAAGAATGGGTGGCAGCTATGAAGAGGGCATTAGAGGAGGTAGTGCCTCTGAGATAAGTGATGGTTCGGGAGGGAAAGTTGCAGAATAGGGTATAGTTTTCTCCCACGCTACTGGTGGTGAAGTGGGAGTTACGTCGGCTAGAGCAACATTGTCAGAAATTCGGAAAGGAGGTAGATAGAGAGCCTTGGAGGAGAAGGCAAATGAATACTGGTGGTTGCTCCAGGAGGCTAAGCAGAACAGATGCTCTGCAAGGGTTTTGGCAGCTGGGAATAAGTCTAAGGAGCTATTTTGGATAGCATGGCAGTTGCTGGGTAAGGACCATGGGGGAAGGGTTACGTTGGAGGGAGGCTCGGATGTGGTGGTGGTGGCAGATTACTTTGTTTATTTATTTAACATTTTTTATATACCACATTTCCGAAGGTCAATGAGGGTTACATGCGATAGTCTGGGTGGTATATCAAATGCCTCAATAAAGGTAAAGATAATTCAAAGTTAGAGTTACATTGAACAGGGAGTGTTAAATTGGAAATCTACATTTAACAATGGAAGTGGAAGAGATATAAATTATTTACATTAACTTAAGATATATGGTGTGTGTATTATGGTGTGGTATTTTAGTAGAAAGTTTCTTGCATGTGTAGTGATTTGGTTGGAGGATCATTTGATTGAGTTAAGTGTGGAGTCTTATTGTCGGTTCTGCATATAGATGAGGCGAATTGTGCATGGGTCAGACGTAGGGTGGTCGTGGGAGACATCAATTTATGTTTTGTCCTCAAAATATTCTTTGAAGAGTAATGTTTTTAACTCTTTTCTGAAGTTAGATATGTGCTTTATGATTCTTAGCCTTGTAGGGAGGTTGTTCCATAGTCCAGGTGCATAATATGAAAAGGCCCATGTGCAGGTAGTTTGGTTATATTTTAGTTTGTAGTGTTCTGGGTACATGATCTCCTGATTCTGTTTTCTGGAGTCTTCTTGAGCATGTTCTGTAATGAAACAGTGGACACGTTGTGTAGGATTTTGTAGATAGTCATGAGCACCTTGTATCTGATGCGCCATGGAATGGGGAGCCAGTGAAGCTTTTTTAGGATAGGGGTTATATGCTCCCTTCTGAATGCTCCCTCAAGGATTATGGCTGCAGTGTGCTGGACCATTTGTGGTGGTAATAAGATGTATTTAGGGAAGCCCTGTAAGGTGATGTTGTAGAAGTCTAACTGAGGAGTGATTATCGCTTGAAATACTGTGCAGAAATTGTGGGTTTCAAGTAGGGGTCGTAGGTTTTGTAGCATTTTTATCTTCTGATAAATTGTTTTGGCGGTATTATTGGTATTACAATGTAGTTGTAGCATGAGCCGTTGGTCGATTTTATTCTGAGGTACGTGATTTCAGCTCTCACTTCCAGTTCTGCTTCGTTGACTCTTAGATGCGTGGGTGGGGAAACGTTTTTGTCCCTAGTGATGAAAAGAACTTCTGTTTTCTTGAGGTTTATTTTGAAGTCATGTTGTATAAACCAGTTAGAGATTGCATTAAAAAATCCATTACAGGAGTGTAGTAGGCTTTTGTTGTGGAGAATGGCATGTATATCATGAGATCGTCTGCATAGATATGGTATATGTTGTGTGCATGGATGATACTGCAGACAAGTTGCAGGTAAATGTTAAATAAAAGGGATGATACCGCTGAACCTTGTGGGATGCCTTGGGTTAGTTGAAAAGGGGTTGATTTAATGTTACTTATTTTTACGTGCCATTGGCGTCCAGTGAGACAAGAGCGGAACCATTCTAAAGCAGTTTCCTGAATTCCTATTTCGTGTAAACATCTGAGCAGCAGCTCGTGTGATATTGAGTCAAATTCAGCCTTAATATCAAGGGATTTTAAGATGAATCCTAGTTGTAGGTTCTGAATGCCTTTCCAGAGTTCATCCAGTAGAGATGTGATTAGCTTTCTATGCCATGGTATGGTCGGAAGCCATGCTATTGTGAGTCCAATGGGTTGTTTATGTTGATGTAATCTTGTAGTTGTAAGAGGACTACCTTTTTGATTATTTTGGCGATGGGTCTGGTGATGAGTCTGCAGGAGGACGAGTTGCTTGTGTCTAATCTGGGACTCTTTAGAATGGGTCTGATTGAGCTGCTTTTGATGTAGGCGGGTATGTGAGCTTTCTTGAAGGAGTAGTGTATTATCCTTTTTAAGAATGGAGCTATCTCAGAATGGGTTATCTTTAACCAGCTTACTGGACATGGATCCATTGGAGAAGTTGTTATCTTAAGTCCCTTATGATGGTTTCTAGGTTTTCCAAGGAGGGTAGTAAGAGCTTCATGAGAGAGGTACTGGATACTTGGGAAGTTTGTGGTAAGGCTGTTATCGGGTGAGACTCTTCAGCAATTGGTCGGAAGTAGTTTGGCAGGCTTTGTAGATTAGGGGCGTTGTGCATTTTGTTATCATTGTTATGCCTTATTAAGGAGTTTACAATGTTGAATAACTCTCTGGACTTATTTAGGGAGCTCATGATCAGATTAGTGAAGTACTTCTTGTGTTCATTGACTCTGTGCTGATAGGTATTGAGGTTGAGTAGGTAGGTATGTTTATCATAGTACTTTTGGGATTGCTGCCACTTGCATTTCAATTTTCTGAGTTCCTTTTTCAATTGTTTTAGCTCAGAGCTGATGATGGAAAAGCTCTATAACATCAGCAAAGACAAAACCTGGAGCTGACTGTGGTACAGATCATCAACCGCTAGTTTGCAAACTCAAGTTAAAGTTGAAACAGAACAAGCCACTCAAGAATGTAGCAAAATATGACCTTGAGAAAATACCACTGGAATTTAAAGGCTGCCTGCAAAATTGATTTGCTGTTTTAGATACAAATGACAGAGCTCCAGAAGATTTATGGGATGACATCATGAAAGTTGTGAAGTTATGTTGGAAGAAAGCGAGAAGTCTCTACAAAAGGTAAAAAAGCAAAAGCAGTCAAAATGGATGACTGAAGAAACTCTGAAAATTGCCCAGAAATGCAGAGAAGCTAAAGCCAGAGGAGAAAGAGAGGCAATTGCAGAACTCAGAGATTTCCAACTTGCAGCAAGACAAGACAAGGAGACATACAACAATGGCGCATGCAAGGAAATAGAAGCAAAACTATTCGAGGAAGATCAAGATTGGCTTTCCTAAAGCTACGAGAGTTAAGGAATAAATTCCAGCTTCAAATTGGGATGTTACAAGATGCTCAAGGATCTATGTTGAATGATACTGAGAAGATCAAGAAAAGATGGAAAAAATATACAGAGCTTTTATATGATAATAATCAAGTGGACCAACAGCTGGTTCAAGCTGTTCCTTATGATCTGGAACCATTGATGAAAGAAGAAGTTGAAGCAGCATTGAAAGTCTTATCAAAGAACAAAGCACCAGGCATTGATGGCATTCCCATAGAAGTATTACAGCAATCTGATGAAGCCGTTAACATACTTACAAGGCTCTACCAAGAAATTTGGAAGACAATATCATGGCCAGCTGACTGGAAAAGATCTGTTTTTATACCAATACTAAAGAAAGGTAACTCAACTGACTGTGGAAAGTATCGCACAATCGCTCTGATCCCACATGTCAGCAAGATTCTACTGAAGTTTAGTCAACAGAGACTACAACCATATCTGGAACGAGAATTACCTGAAGTGCAAGCAGGGTTCAGGAAAGGGCGAGGAACGAGAGACATCATTGCGGATTTGAGATGGATCCTTGAAAAGACTAAAGAATACCAAAAGGATATCTATTTGTGCTTTATTGACTACAACAATGCTTTTGGCTGTGTAAACCATGAGAAATTCTGGGCCACATTAAGAAGCATGGGTATACCAGAACACCTGATTGTTCTCTTGCACAACCTTTACATTGATCAAGAAGCAACAGTTCAAATGGAACATGGAGAAACAGAATGGTTTAAAATCAGCAAAGGTGTTCGACAAGACTGCATACTTTCCCCCTACCTGTTTTAGATATATGCAGAACAAATCATCAGAGAAGCAGGATTCTATGAAGACAACAGACATGTGAAGATTGGTGGAAGACTCATCAACAACCTCTGCTATGCTGATGATACCACATTACCTGTTGAAAGTGAAGACGATTTGAAACACTTGCTTCTCAAGATCAAGGAACATAGCCTTAAAATGGGCTTGCACGTTAGTTATGAAGAGAAAGATCATGACAACTGTCAAAATCAATAAGATCATCGTTGATGGTGAAGAAATTGAAATGGTGGACAACTTTAACCTACTTGGATCAACTATCAATAAAGAAGCAACAAGCAGTCAAGAAATCCGACGACACATTGTTCTTGGCAGAATGGCTATGAAGGACCTAGACAAGATTCTCAAGAGCAGAGAACTATCAAGTTCTGGGGATAAGGCAGCCAGAAATGATGGTTTGTCAAAGTGTTTGAAGTGGTGTCCAATGTTTGCGTTGTCATTGTTATGGTGATTTGTGATGTGGCTTGGAAGTTGGAAAGCAATCAAGTGATGGTCAGACTATGGTACTTGAGTGACTTGTGTCTTGGTGTGTGTAGTGAGGTTGAGGAATTGTTTAGGGGCAAAGATTAGATCTAGAATGCTTCCTCCCTTGTGAGTAGGGGTGTTGATAATTTGTGTATAGTCTAGATATTCCATGGCTTCCGAGAAGGCTATCGATTGCCTAGTGGGGTAGTGTGTTAAGGTTGAAATTGCCTATCATGATGAATTGTTTATTTCGAGCTGAGTCAGAACAAGCTACAGTATTTCTAGTATGCCAGAGAGGGCCACTTCACCTGATTTTGGTGATCTGTTGGGAAGGCATAATGCTAGGAGCTTGTTTTGGATAAGGAGCAGGTCAAGGCTGTCTGAGCTAATTGTAGTTGTGGTGGAGAAGTTGAACTTGCACTTTGCGATTGATAAGAATGCCTCCTCCCTATTTCCATTTCTATTGCAGTTGAATAGGTCATACCCTGGTACTTTGAGAGAATTGATGAGGACGTTGTCTTCCTTGGTGAGCCATGTTTCAGTTAGACACGTGGAGCCCAGTTCTGAGTTGTGTGTCCCCTGGCCATCTGGACTTCCAGACATCCAGACGGCCCGGGGATGCACCTGATTCTGTTCCCGCACGGGCTAGATGGTCCTGCAGGAGCAGAATCACGGCATAGCATAAATGTATCCCCCAATTGTGTTGTGACCGCTTTGATTGAAGGATAAGGCGGTATACAAAACTGTCTAAATAAATAAAATAAAAATAGTGGCTGGACATCTAGGACATGCCCTGATTCAGGCACCCTGGATGTCCAGCCACATTCCCGGCCATCTTAGCCTGGCTCCTGCATCAAGCCGCAGTGCCATGGCATCATGTTGCCATGGCACCGCGTGTCCATGCAGGAGCCGTGTTCCTCGTGGCAACAGCAGACTCTGCATTCCCTGCAGCCCGACCTCCTATTGGGCCTTTCCTGGCCCGAGTTGGGCAGTGGGGCACCCCCTGCACCCCCTCACCTGTTCTCTGCACCCTGGCCCTGGCAGCCCCTGATGTCCAGGGGGCTTCCCCCTCCTGCCCACAAACAGAACTCCCTGCACAGCTCAGATCTACATACAGGGAGCTATGTTTCCCAGATGCAGGCCAGGCATTTAGCGGGTCTGGACATTCGGATCGGACGTCCAGACCCGCTATTTGCGGCTCAGAATAAACTCCATTATATCTAGGCTATAGTCACTGATGTAATCTGTTATGATCGGGATTTTATTTCTTATCCACCTGGTGTTGATTATTATGCCATTTAGGTCTTGTAGGGTGAAAGCATAGGTATTGTGATGGTTTGTTTGGGGACTTTGATGCGTTTTCATGTGTTTGAGGAAGTTGTATGTTTTATTCCTGGTCTTTTGAGGTGTGGCTCTTGGTTCCTGGTTTCGTGGTGTTTGCATGATAGGAATATGATTGGTGTTTAGTGTGAGTGCTTCAGATAGAATGACTGTGGTTATTAAGCAGGTAATTGTCAATAGAGAAATGATTGTGGTTTGCATTGTGTCTGTCGTGTCCAATGGTTTGGGAGAACATTGATTGGTGTAGGGAGGGGTCAGCAAGCAATGAAATGCTTCCTACCTTGGAGTACAATGGTTGGGGTTGTAGTTGAATTCTGAGCAGGGAGTAGCTGGCAGTTGTTGGCAGGTGTGACTCTGTGTGAGTTTTGCTGTTGGATGTCGATGTTGCAATGGTTGGTTACATCTGAACCATTCCTAAGGGCCACATCAACTTTGCTGTGGCCCTTAGATGCAGGCATGCCTGTAAGGTTGTTGGCTCTTTTATCTGGTCTGGAGCATTGTGCTGTATGTACACACGATCTGTGGTGTGGAACTTACCACCTTCCCGATGTAGGCCCAGGGATCCTTGTTATTTGAGCTGTGCTGGTGGCCTGGAGAGCGGCTCCTGATGGTGTGCTGAGCTCCACAGTGCGCTCCAGTGTGGCCGGCGAGGTAAGGGGGTTTTACTTGAGTATGCTGTGTCTTTTAGCTGGTCTGGAGCGTTGCTTTGTATGTACACATGATTGGGGGGGTAGAGCTTACCACCTTCCCGATGTGGGCCCAGGGATCCTTGCTGTTTGAGCTGTGCTGGTGGGCTGGAGAGCTGCTTCTGATGGTGTGCTGTGTTCCGGGGTGCGCTCTGGTGTGTCTGGTGAAGGTGAAAGCATTGAGTAGTTCAGGGGTGGGTGGAAGGGATGGGGAGAGAGGGGAGTTGGTAGAGAGGGTTAAGTGGGCTTCTTTTTCGCATGTTATGCAAGAATTGTTGCAGTGTTTGATACAGGGTCTCCATCTTACCTGGATGCAACCTGGGCAACCATTGAAAGAGAGCTCAGATGCTGTCCTGGATTAGATGATGGATCTTGTTAAAGCTTCTTTGGATCAGGGCCATTATCCACAAGACCTGAAGGAGGCAATGATGGTTCCCATTCCTAAAAAAAGGAATGAGTTGTGCTGTGAAAACTTGTGACCCATATCCTCCTTGATGTGTTTTGCAAAGATCCTAGAGAAGGTTGGGTTGATGCAATTGAATGTTTTTTTGGATGAGGAGGGAGGGCTTGTTTGGAGGCAGGCAGACTTTCATAGGGGGTTGGGCATAGAGTCCCTATTAGTGTCAGTTTGAGATTTATTTTGAGTGAAAGATAATAGCAAGGTGTCATTGGTGATTACATTGCACCTTTCTGCAGTCTTTTATCTAGTGGCTTGGGATATCTTGTTAGAGAGGTGTGGGGCCTTGGGGATAGGTAGGGATGTGTTAAGGTGGTTCATTTCATTTTTGTCTGGATGGCAGTTTCAGGTTCACTGGGGAAATCAACTTTTCTCTGTTTGTAGCCTGTTGGTAGGGTGCTGCAGGGGTCAGCATTGTCCCTTATGCTTTTTAACATCTTTATGAATGCAGTGGAAGTGATCAATCCAGAAGTACAGTTTTCAGGGGTTCATCTATGCAGAAGACATCCAGTTAGTGGTGGTGTTTGATGAGGATTAGTTGGCTGTATTGAAGCATGTAAACAATTGTTTGGAGGAGGTTACAAATTGGCTACAAATGAATCGGATGGTTCTGAATGTGGGCAAGTCAGAGTGCTCTTGTGTGGGTCTTGGTGGAAGCCAATTTGTGGGACAGACCCATGATTGATGGGGTTCAGCTAGCTTGGAAGCAGGAGACTTGGGACTTGGGGGTGAACCTGGATTCGGACCTGTCTCTGCAGGTGCAGGTGTTGCATGTGGTGCATGTTGCTTATAGTAAATTGTGGGTGGTGTGGCAGCTGTTTCCATTTTTGGATATGGAGGCCATGTAGCTTCTATTACAGGCTCTTGTGCTTTCTGTTTTGGATTACTGTAATGTTTTATATGTGGGACTTCAGGCTTTAATGTTGTGGAAAATGCATGTGTTACAGAATACCTGCCTGCTTTTGGGGCTTGGCAAAAGAGATTCAGCATCAGAGGCACTCCGTTGGCTTCATTGGTTGCCGATATAAAACTGGTATATTTTTAAGCTGCTGGTATTGACTTTTAAGGTGGTTAGGGGCCCAGCTATCTGCAGCATGCAGCTAATCTGGTATCGACCAGGTAGGGCATTGAGATCTTGTCAAAGGCAACTTCTTGAGATGCCTGATTTCCTGGTTGCAAAGATGGTGAGAACATGTATTTGCAGTGGCTGCGCCTACTTGGTGGAATACACTGCCGTATAGGTTGCCGAGGGAGTCAGTGTTGGCCGCCTTTAGGAATGCTTTGAAAACTTTCCTATTTCCTCCTTGATATTTTAGGTTTGACCCAGCTGAATAGGTTTTCAGTTTGGAGTGGGAGTAAGGGGATGAGGGTTGGTGTTGTTTTTGTATGATTATGACTTTGTTTTATTTGTTATCTGTTCACCACCTTGAATGCGCTGGAATATGGCAAAATATAAATATTTTAAAATAAATAAATAAATAAGGAGACCTGTTTACTATGATGTACTAAGGTTCTGCACGTAACATGTATTAACAATGAAAGCTAAGGAACATCAAATATATACCTCAGAGGTAACTGTTGGGGGCAGTCAAGCATTTTTGGGAAGGCTGCCATGCAGATAGCACAGAACAAAATTTGTTGCCATGCATTAGCCCCATGCGACGCCGGAAGTGATTGAACACATCCATCATCCATGTTTAATGACATCATTGGTAATTAATATATCAGGTTGTGATGTTCCTCAAGAACACATTAAGTTATTAAATAAGGGGTTATCTTTTGTCCCAGGGACACATTATGATCCTTTTGTGTTTCGTATTGATTTGGAGCAGTTGTTACGGAAATTGCAGTTGAAGACTTTTTTTTACACAGGATGGTCGAGGCGATGAAGCAGCCACAGTTATCGAATCATCTGACAGACGAATTAAACTTCCATTAAAATCAACTTGGTGCCCTCCGGGACCCATTCATCCAGCAATTACAATTTTTAAAGATCTTGTGCTTAGGGATCTTTGATTAGTAGAGCAGTGGACAAAACGTAATTTTAACTCCTTAACTCCAGATGAACAAAATATTTTGAAACAGCTACAGCAGAGAGTTGATATAGTCATCCTTTAGAGATCCTCTGTGTTGGTCCCATGCTTTTCTGAATTCAGTTACTATCCTCATCTCTACCACATCCACTGGGAGACTATTCCATGGATCCACTACTCTTTCTGTAAAGAAATATTTCCGCATATCACTCCTGAATCTATCTCCCTTCACCCTCATCCCATGTCCCCTCGTAGCAGAACTTGCTTTCAATTGAAAGAGGCTCTTGTCAGCATACATTTCATGCAGCTATGGACTCTGTTTAATTCAGTCTAAACTCTGACCCCTGGGTGACGTCAGTCTCTAGGACCTGGCTGCAGCCCCTCCTTGCTAAATCAAGATGGGTAGACCTTAAAGGGAGTGGCCAAAGACAATAGCAGACCTCAAGGGGAACTGCTGGAGAGGCACTATAAAGGACAGACACACTTCCTGTCTCTCTCTCTCTCTCCCTCCTTCATCGGACAGGTTTGGACACTACCATGAGGCTCTGATACTCAACTCCCTTCACCCCTCCCCCTCTCTCTCTCTCTACCCACATGTTCTGGCCTACCATGCGGCCCTGACCCACAGGTTCTGGCCTCTATCTCTCTCACACTTCACACATGCACACACACAGATTCAGTGATGCACACTGAAACAGCTCTGTAACAATCACTATATACCTCTGTTCAATACCTATGTATTAAGCCTATTTTTACATAAAAACCTTTCTCCAAGCCACACCTGTTTGCTTGTCTTATTACAATACCCTCCTGCGTCTGTGAAGTGAAATGAACCCAGGACCAAGCGGAGACTAGATAAGAGATTACATATTCGGAAGATTACATATTGGGGGCTCGTCTGGGATTTCACAGCAGACCTCCAGTTGGGTAAGTAATAATTTTGTATAATACATTAAGTAGATTTCAGACAGAGTGAGACAGGAAAATCAATAGCCCTTGTGACCATTTACAATTTTGTTTTGTGGGTTAGACAAGGTGAGACTTTTAGTGTCAAAAGGCTCTGTAAGAATCTAGAATTTTAAGGACATTACACAGAGTGGCTTGCAATTGTCTTATTTTTATGTATAGGCTTGCTACAGATTTTATATAGTATTTGAACTGCTAAGAAAATACAGAGTTACACAGTTAAATATTCCTCATAGAGTACAATATACATCTTTCCTGGTAACATTAATTTACCTCTTGTCTGTTTGACTTTTATTTCTCTCTCCTGTCAGTATATATCTTGGTGTGAGCAGGAATATCTGACTATTCTGTTAATCTCCTGTCCCTTTTTTACTTTTATTTCTCTGTCTCCTGTCAGTAACTTTCTTACTGAGAGCAGGCTTGCAGCTGGCTGCAACTGATACAATTCTGTTAATCTACTCCACCCTGTTAAATAGGTGTGAAATACCTTTTAAGTTAGCATTCCTCCTTCTAAGGTTACACAGTTGAGATAGTCCAACTACAGCCTCTCTGCAGTATCAAATATGGCAGCATTTGATTTTAAAGAACTTACAGAAATTCTAATTTCATATTGTAAGAGAAAAGGAGGTCCATATGAAGGGGAATTCCCTGACTCATGGTATAATATTCAAAAACGAATGTTAAGCCATGATCATGAATTCAAAAAGAAAACAAATAAAAGAAAATGCCTTTTCATCCAAGGCATGGCCAGGGGCCTAATTAGCATGAAAAAAGAAAACTCTGAACTGACTTCTCAGTGTAGCCAATTGATCAAAGAACTGGAGGAGGCACAAAGTTGTATTTCTATTCAGAGAAGTCAAGTGATACAAGCCACATATTCTTTTATAACTGTTAGTGAACAATTAGAAGCACTTAAACTTGAATTGAGGCACGTTAAACATCAAGTGGCCTCTGCAAGAAAGTCAACACCTACCCCTCCCTCAGCACCATATGCCTATGAGCCATGCATACCAGCTAGAGAGAAACAAAAGAACAAAGATACACCCATTCCCTATGCCTATGACACACCTGATCAGCAACAAAAGAATTCTAAAGTATGCATAGTTGAACTTAGGAATGGAAAGAATACAGCTGAATCAGAACAAAATTCTGATAGTTTATCTCAGCCAGAACCCAGCAATCTCTGTCAGGAAAATAATTCTGATGACTTAGACATGACACCCAGTAATGAACTTAAATTAATGTTCCAGGAAAATTTAAAAGATAGAGATATAGAAAAAATAGTTGAGAAAATTGGTACTATGCCTCTTAATGTAAATCAGTGGGTTAAATGGGCGATTGATATTCTGATTCACTGGGGTCTAGGGAAATACAGAAGAAAACAATCAGACTTTGATAGACTTATGCATCTGGCTCTAGGGCCACACTATTACAGGGTTGGCTCTCTCACTCACCCATACCAGTTGGTTAAAAGGGGTACTGAGAAACTATTTCACTGTTCCCCAATGCAAGTATTTAAAATTATTTCACCTTTACCAGATGATACACTGGAACAGTTTGCATATAGAGCCTGGATTTTAAAAGCAGTTCTTAATGAGCAGGAGTCCTGGCCCAAAGCAGAAGATTATGGGGAGAGCATGCATAAGGAATTTTTATTAGAATTGCTATCCCCTGAGATTACAAAACACCTTCTGTTATTTTCTGAAGACCCTGAAGCAACCCCTTTTGATACTCTAATGCTCAGAATTGGGTCTGTTTGGAAGACCCAGCCCACGCAGGTCATTACAGTATCAGAAGCACGCAAGTGGCAAGCCAATGAATCCTCTCAGTACACAAGAAACACCGACAGAGGCCACGCCCCTTGGAGAGCACACGGCAGAGGTACTTTTAGAAACTCCTCAGGTTACATCCCCTTTCAAGAGCTCAAAGCACAGAGAGATGGGCTAGAAAAGGAAAAAACTAAATGGGAACAAGATAAACATATACTGCAGATAGAAATAGATAAATTAAAACAGGATTTACAAGCAGCTCAGGACAAACACAAGGCTAGGACATAGGGATGTCCTGACCTCTTGAGTTCAGATATCAAAATGTCTCAAGCCTTCATAGCCCAGCCTGCCTCCTTTATCTCAGCAGAGGACTCAATTCCAGAGCCTCTGGATGATGAAATGGACACAGGCCCAGGACACAATTTAAGGCTTGTAACACCCTTGATACTGGACTCTTGTGCACGCCCCAATGTTATCAGTAGAGTAGGGGGTCAGGATAAATTAGCTTTGATTGACACAGGGGCTGGAATTAGTTTTACTAACAGAGCTTCTCCCACTGCAGATCAGGAAAATATGGAAATTTATGAAATTCAAGGAATTAATGACACAGCTTCCAAATGTGTGGCTATCCCAGTTAAATGGGGTATCCCTGTGCACAGTGAACAAAATAAGGAAATGTTAGAAACCACTGCCTCCACTATAGTGAACACACCAAAAGAAATAATTGGAACTGATGTTCCCAACCAGTTAACTTTGGTGGGGGATATGGCTAATCTTAAATTGTGGCAGTATTCAGGAACTTCAAGTGCTTCTAAAACTTTAGTGCATGAAGTCATTCCCATGCAGTTAGCAACTCAGTGCACTAAGGCAGCTCAACAGTATGATCTGTGTGTAATTCCCTCAGAAGTGGCTGATATTCCAGTCTGGGCTCAAGACAAGTTAGATTGTGGGAAAATGCACACAGAAATACTGTTGGAAGGTGAGGATCCTCCACCACAGAAGCAATACCCAGTACCTCATCAGGCTATAGAACCAGTGACTAAAATTGTGAAGATACTGGAGGAGAGGGATCTGATTAGACCTATTTCTTCCACATGCAATTCACCAGCCTGGCCGAAACAGTGTGCATGGACTGTGCCTCCACAGGGATTTAAGGATTCACCATCAATATTTCATGATTACATGAAGGAAGCCCTGTCACTAGTGTCTTGCAGAGATGAGACCTAGACCAAAACTCCCCTTTGGAAATGCAC
Organism: Ichthyophis bannanicus; assembly: GCA_033557465.1. NCBI lineage: Eukaryota > Metazoa > Chordata > Amphibia > Gymnophiona > Ichthyophiidae > Ichthyophis > Ichthyophis bannanicus. The sequence goes on from CM066033.1 coordinate 1,072,956,077, forward strand.
AGTGGGAGGGACCATACTTAGTTACTGATACCTTAGGCCCAAGCCTATCCTAATGCACGATAACCAGCAGTACTGGAAACACATCACCCAGTTAAAACCATATGGGTAATATGTGTTTTATCAGTCTTTGTTTTCAGCTACCACCTGAAGACAGCACGGACAGCTGCTTTATGAAGACAGCACGGACAGCTGCTTTCTGAACAGAAATCGCTTGAGGACGGTAACTATTTACTCCTGCTGTATAGTTGACATGTGTTTAATAGTTATGTAAATAAATAGTTAGTTATGTAAATAAGTAGTAAATTTTTTTTGTTATGGTGTTACATAGTATAAGTGGGGAGCATTAGTTTACTCCCTAGTAGAGTGAAACAAGTTTGCTTTTATTATGTCTCGGTTTGCTGTTGTTCTTGTATCTGCTCTCTTCTATTCAAGTCTCATTACAGGAACTATCATCCGAATATGCACGATTGGCTGGGCTAACTCCACAAGTGGGGTATATCGTTATCAAGAAATACCCCCACCTTTCCCGGAAGGAAAGGATCTGGTCATCCTGAGTTTCTGTTCGGTACAGGACAAGCCAGTGTTCTATTCATTAAACATCACTCAAGTACAGTGGGAGCCACCAGTTTCCACTTCTCTGGAAAGGACACAAGAATTGAGGGCACGCCCAGAACGTTACTTTCTAGGTCCTCCTGCTTTGATTTTGTACAATATTTCCTGTTAGGACAGAGGTACCTGGAAAATAACTTATACATGGGTTTTGAGTGATCAACAGCACATCACTGAGACTTCATTCCTTTTGGATGTATCTTGTTTACCTACTACCCCTCATCCCACCCCTCCCACTACTTCTGCTCCTCCTGCACTCTACCTTTCTGATATCCACCCATTTCAGGAAGGACATCCCTTTCAGATTAAATATGATGCACCACACGATGTGTTATATGATGTGGAATACCATTTTCTTACTTGGCATCTATTTCCCAAATTGTTTCTAGTTACTCACAAATATCCAAATTGCTCTCAGTTTGTGGCCAACCACATACAAATGCTCAATACTTGGTTTGATATGCAGTCAGTAACACCCAGAGCTAAGCAATTTTGACACAAGCGTGAATTAATTGATACAATTTTAGGTGGCACAGGGACTGCACTAGGTGCCCTTAATGCTCCGTAATAAAATGGGATCCACTGCTCAGCATGCTGCTGATGGTTTTACCTCACAACATATTATTAATGAAGCTTCCTCTAAACTGTCCAATGTAGTTGTAGATACCTTTGTTCTTATATCTCCCATTATAGAACAGAAAATTGTTACCTTAGCACATGGAGAATATAGATTGGGAAAGAATATTTCCTGGGCTCTTGCCTGTGATCAAGTACAGATCGAGCTTATTACTATACTAAAGGAAATTCTGATCACTGCTAAGTTAGGACACTGGCCACCATCTCTCACTCATATGGCTAGTACCAAAATACCAGAATTTGCTATAGCTCACCTTGATTGGTGGACAGTTAGTGTTCCCATTTGTTCACCACAAGGCTGCTCTATCTGTACTTTGATCCCATGGTCAGGACAACACAGTTATTTATCCTGTTGTTAATATTGGGGTGCAGTTTGATAATATGCTTATGTATCCTGTGGACCATCTCACATGGGTACAGCCACTGGACGACACCTGGACTTCATTCAAGCCGATGGACCCCAGTTTGTGTGAGCAGACTACATTTCAGTTCAAGTGTCAACCTCACCAGTTTAAAGAGGCTGACACCTCCTGCTGGAACAATTCTTCCTCTTGCTCCCTGACTGTTAAGCTCTCATATCCCCTGACTACCTTGGAGCTGGACACTTTTGTTTTCATCTGTTCTTTCCCCAGAATGTTTCTTTTTTGATTGCTCCCAGAATGCATGACATTCGCCTTCCCAAGAACACTTTGTTGTACAGTTCAAACTATTTACTAAACAATACCTGGTGCAGTCATACACCACTGGTCTCCATCACCATTAATGGGACAACTTATTCCACACCGCTGGTTACCAATGACTCTATGGACATTCCAGACTTTATCTCATATGCTGTGCATCCATTACCACTTGGCATGGGAGAAGAGACACTACATAAACTGCTCAACTTTACAGAACTCCATGCCTATATTGATCACCTTAAAACAACATCCACTGAAGTGAATCACACCATCGCCTATGAGAATGGACACATTCAACAAATTGTTGGACACTTGCTACAAGATGCTCATGTGTCTGTGTGGGAATTGTTATTTGGTTACTCACCTACTGCTGATGATAATGTCTTTAATGTTTTTATTCACCCTATTATTATTTTAACTGCTGTACAAATATTGCTATGCATTATTGTAATTTTCTTGTGCTGTAAGATGAAAAAAAATGTACATTTCCTTGCAGCGCATGTCATACAGAACAACAACATTTTAAGGTAGTTACACTGAACCTCTCCAGCATCCACCCCTACATCCAGGCTAACTTGGCCTGCTAATTTGGCTAATTCGGTATTTCCTATTACACTGAATACCAGAGTCAGCTGCAGTCTAGTATTGCTTCCTATCCTCACTCATAGCATCCTGGTACCGTTTGGTTTTAGCCTCCTTAAAAATTCCTGCAGACCTTATGCACTGTTCACTCTCTCTAAGACGGGTATGTAAGTGGCATATTGGGTTCCCCCCCCAGTAGTGGCTGCTCAACCTAAGACACGAGGTTTGGACTCATAAGGAGACTTGTTTATCTCTAGAACACTAGAGACAGTACTAGAGACAGTACTGTGCAGGACAGGGGACCTGCTAGACATAGCAAGGTATTTAATACAGGAGGTATTCGACGAGCTGCCTACTATCAGGTAATGGCAGCTGGGACAGGTACCACAGGTTTGCTTCCACCAATTCCAGGCACAAATAATAAATAAAAATAAAAAAGGTGTGGGAGATGTCAGCATACATTTCATGCAGCTATGGACTCTGTTTAATTCAGTCTAAACTCTGACCCCTGGGTGACGTCAGTCTCTAGGACCTGGCTGCAGCCCCTCCTTGCTAAATCAAGATGGGTAGACCTTAAAGGGAGTGGCCAAAGACAATAGCAGACCTCAAGGGGAACTGCTGGAGAGGCACTATAAAGGACAGACACACTTCCTGTCTCTCTCTCTCTCCCTCCTTCATCGGACAGGTTTGGACACTACCATGAGGCTCTGATACTCAACTCCCTTCACCCCTCCCCCTCTCTCTCTCTCTACCCACATGTTCTGGCCTACCATGCGGCCCTGACCCACAGGTTCTGGCCTCTATCTCTCTCACACTTCACACATGCACACACACAGATTCAGTGATGCACACTGAAACAGCTCTGTAACAATCACTATATACCTCTGTTCAATACCTATGTATTAAGCCTATTTTTACATAAAAACCTTTCTCCAAGCCACACCTGTTTGCTTGTCTTATTACAATACCCTCCTGCGTCTGTGAAGTGAAATGAACCCAGGACCAAGCGGAGACTAGATAAGAGATTACATATTCGGAAGATTACAGCTCTCTCCCTGAACATTTATGCCACGGAGGTATTTAAACATCTCAATCATATCACCTCTATCCCGCCTTTCCTCTAAGGTGTACATATTAAGATCCTTAAGTCTGTCCTCATATGCTTTATAATGAAGCCCATTAATCATTTTAGTAGCAACCCTCTGCACTGACTCCATCCTGTTCACATCCTTTTGAAGGTGCGGTCTCCAGAATTGCACACCATACTCCAAATGAGGTCGCACCAAAGACTTATACAGAGGCATTATCACCTCCTTTTTTCTGCTAGCCATTCCTCTCCGTATGCACCCAAGCATCCTTCTAGCTTTTGCCGTCGCCGACAAGGGAGGAGCCATAGTTATTTTGAACCATAAGGATTATGTTTCCAAAGCCTTACGGCAACTTACAGATGCATCAACTTATGAGGTCTTAACATCCGATCCACAGTCATTCATTCAGTCAAAAATTAAAGGACTAACGAACGTAGCGTTACAAGATAAAATGATTTCTAAAAAAGAATGGACCTATTTGAACAGGCCGAATCCAAGAGTAGCTACCTTTTATACAGTCCCCAAAATTCATAAAGATTTGATCCATCCTCCTGGTAGACCGATTGTCTCCACGAGAGGCTCAGTTCTTGAACTGGTATCTACCTTTGTGGATTCATATCTATGTCCTTTGTTAATTGACATTCCATCTTACATCAAGGACACCACTGACTTTCTTAGATTACTTACCCGAAATAACATTTGGGCTAATGATGAAGATGTATTATTAGTGACACTAGATGTCACTTCTTTATACACTAGCATCCCACAGGAGGCAGCTCTTGATACAGTAGGACACTATTTGAAGCATAGGGGAGATCTTGGAGAGAGCCAACTAGAGTTTATTTTACAGTTGGCACGTTTGGCTATTTTTTTAAACTATTTTGTTTTTGAGGGGGTACTTTACCATTAGGTTTCTGGAGTGGCCATGGGAGCCACCTGTGCCCCTTCTATTGCTAATTTATACATGGCAAGATTTGAGGAACGATGGTTGAACTCTGGTCTTTATGCGACCCACATTAAGGTGTGGTGCCGCTATATAGATGATGTGTTCATGATATGGAATGGTTCTCCCAGGCTGCTTGAAGATTTTTTCAGCTGGTTAGATGGTTGTGACCAGTATATCAAATTTACTCACGTCTATGATAAGATGGAAATCACGTATCTCGATGTAAAAATAACGAGACAACGTGGGGTGTGGACTACCACTATTCATCGTAAACAGACTGATCGCAATACTTTTTTACATTTTACTAGTGCCCATCCGACACGTTTGAAAACTGGTTTACCATTTTCTCAATTTCTGAGATACAGAAGAAATTGTTCCGATACGCATGAATATAAAATAGCTTCTCAAAGTTTGGTTAGGAACTTCACTGAACATGGATACCCAACACAAGTAGTGAAACGAGCATACCAACGAGCTCTTAACAACAATCGGGAGCTGTTGTTACAACAGGAAGTTAACCCGCGAAACCAATTGAATGACACCAATATTAACCTGATTACTAGATATTCCCCCTTAGCAAATCTATCCAAAATATTTTACGTAAACATGTTAATGTGTTGGGGTCTGTTCCTGGGTTGGAACATAAAAAGATCAGATGTGTATGGCAGCGTGGCAAAAATTTGAAAGAACATTTGAGTCCAGCGGTATTGAGAACTCCGTTAGATATACAGTTGACTTCCACAGAGCAATTAGGGCATTATAAGTATAATAACTGTGGTATTTGTTCCATTACTAATGAAGCAAAAGATTTTCAATACCATGGGAAACTATATACTCTGTGGTATCGCACCACATATGATTCTACCCACATAGTCTATTTGATTCGATGTCCATGTGACTTGGTTTACGTGGGAAAGGCTAGTCGGCCTTTTAAAATCCGAATGGGTGAACATAAAAGCCGACTGAAACATAAGATTCTGGAGGCTCCCATCGTACAGCACTGTCTCTTCTATCAGCATAAATTTGAAGATCTAAAATGTTTTTGCATTGATAAAATCACAACAGGTGCGATGGGCAAGACTCTTGATCAATGGTTGATCATTAAGGAACAAAGGTGGATATTCGAGCTGAACTCAGTCGAACCGGGAGGTCTCAATGCCTACATAGATTGGAAAGCCTGTATTTGAAGTCGGGAGGGGAATTTAACATTGTATAGTAAATGTTTCTTTAATCGTGAGTGTCTTTGATTGGGGCGGAAGGGAATATTCATTGATCAGACAACAGCTGCACGGTCCTTGGGACGAATGGGAAGGACCCCCTATGATGTAATCGCTTAGGGATTCCCCCTTCTCTTTTAAAAAATTTTTTTTTGCAATGACGTTCTGTAGCACGACGTCCTCACGTTGAAAGCGGGTTCCCCTTTAGTTTAAAAAGAAGGAGCGGAGTTTATCCCCACAATAGCAGCATTTTTGGGCGTTAGAAGTACAGCTTATGAGACAGACAATGGATGTCTGAAGCGGGCAGCATCTTTACCTATTTTCCACGATAGAGGAGGTTAGTACACCACTTAGATATAGTAACACTTATGTAGAAGGTAGGAGTGCATGTTTCTAACTATTGAAGACATCAATATGCTGCTTTTGTTTTTAGATACAAGCATTTTATGATTTGAAACGAATGGCTGAAGATTGTCAGCAGCTTTGATTATACAGACCCCTGAAGAAACGCTAAGTGAAACGTGAAAGCAGTACTCTAAGTTGGCATTGGGGAATCTTTTTAAGATTTATTGCAGTTGAGAATACCTTTTGACAACACGGAAGCATTCGTTCAAGATAAGCTAAATTTATTTCATCAAAAGTAGTGATTGTTGGAAACTGCTAAGCAAGTTAGAACATTAGGAAGGTCATTGATGCTATGATAACATATGAACTCTCATGCAAAGGCTCATTGTTTACAAGTCTGAGACCTTCTGTAGTCAACAAGTCAGCTTATTAGTATCTTCAACAAACAGCAGTGTAGATTTGAAAATTACAACGACTATCTATGGTTAATTTTTGAGTGTATAGCAATTGACTGACGTATATTAACACTCTATAAAATGACCCACTTTTAAGTGTCTAAAGTTGCATTAGCGGCATAGCAGATAATGTGGAATGCAGTTGGCTATACTTCTTGTTAAGCTAATCACATCATGTTATTTGCCACATTAGCAATTAATATATTAACTGCAAGACACAGTTCCCATCCATGCCCTGCCCATTCTAAGCCTCCAAATAGTGTTTAATTCAATTGAAATAAAATGATATTCCGTATTTTATAGTTCACTGGAAAGTCCAACCTGGGTTCCAAAACATATTAATGATACAATCAACATACAATGAAATACATACAATCCTCTATATTAAAACAGTCCTAGAATCAAACAACTCCCAACAATAATACTGGACATCAGTAAGCTCTACTTCAAAGTCAACCCTGAATATACAGTATTCCTGAAACAGAAGCAATTTAAGGCTACAATAAAAGGGAGTAGCCTTTCCACTGGCAAGGTTTTCCACATTTCAGGTACTGCACCTGCTGGTGTGCACTTTCTGCTTTCACTGTTCAACAAATCTTTACAAAAGTCATGTTACTGAAATAAAAATAGTTATTTCTTATCAATTTTTATATGCTGAACACAAATATGACAGTGAAATTGCAAAGTTGGCTCTAGCTTTTTTGTAATCGACAAGAATTAATGTTTACGTCACGAAATGCATGTCAATAGTAAATATAATAGGCCTTCGGTTAATACCTATAAAAAAACAAGTCATAGACTACTTCTTAGATTTTTTCGCCTGTCTCTTGTACAGCTGTTCGGGAGCTTCTCTGGGGAGTGTCCAGCAGTAGTCAGCCAGCATTGTAGTGGACCATTTTCCCTGGTATCTTTGCTCCATCGTTGCGATAGCCTGGTGAAAACGTTTGCCCTGTTCATCACTAACCATACCACTGTTGTCAGGAAAGAAATCAAGATGGGAATCAAGGAAATGGATCTTTAGAGACATATTGCAGCCAAGTTTCTGATACTGCATCAGCATGTCTTCTACTAGTTCCTTGTAGTTTTCTGCCCTAACATTCCCGAGAAAGTTTGTTGACACTAGGCGAAAAGCATTCCATGCTTATTTCGCATCACCCTGCAGCAAGTTGTTGAACCGGTCATCTTTGAAGAGCTCTCGAATCTGAGGACCCACAAAAACTCCCTCTTTAATCTTTGCTTCGCTGAATCGAGGGAATTTTTCATGCAGGTATTGGAAAGCTGGAGAAGTGCGGTCCATGGCTTTCACGAAGTTTTTCATCAAACCTAGTTTGATGTGAAGGGGCGGTAGCAGGATTTTGTGAGCCTCAACCAGAGCTGGATATTTTTCTCTCCAACTGTTACATTTTGTCTGCGATTCCATTCCTTCCGCAAGTAGTGCCAATCCCTTGCTCGGCTATCCCACTCACATAAGAAACACATGTATTTTATATATCCCTGCTGCAGTCCCATTAAAAGGGCAACTACCTTCAAGTCACCACAGAGGTGCCAGCTGTACTTGTTATAGTTAATGGAAGTCAGTAGATGCTTTAAGTTATCGTATGTCTCTTTCATGTGGACGGCATGCGCTACTGGAATAGATGGAAGATGTTTCCATTGTTCAAAAGCACAGCCTTAAAATGCTGGATATGAATTATGGGACACTGCACCCTGCCTTCACTATTCAAACGTTGCCTGCAACAATACAGATTTCATTTAGGACTTGAGAATTCCAGTAGCTGAAGGGTTAATGATGTGAGAGACGAGAAGACCAGTCTTGGACCTGCTGATGCTGAGAGGATCAATCATGGCTTGCCTGACTTTCCAGGACCAATGGAACCCATACTCCCTGCCAGCGACTCCATGTGGAGTTTGCAGCTGTGCAGAGAGAACGAGATGAAGAGGGGGACACATCAGGATCCGATCTCCTGGTACAGAAGCATGAGAGGTGCCAGTTCCAGAAGGCTCTCAGCATGTTCATACCAGAGAAAGAGAAGGGAAGGGCTTTGAGCTCATGGCTTTATCATTGGTAGCTCAAGGCAAGGTACATTCAGGTACAGTTGGTCTTTTCCTCTGCCCTGGACAGCTTAGTTTGTACCTGGGTCAGTGGAAGGTTAGGTGACTTGTCTAAGATCTCAAGCAGTAGCTGTGGGATGTGAATTCTAGCTTCTCTGGTTCCCAGGTCACTGTTGTGATGATTAGGCGCCTTGTCCACTCCAAAAAGCCTTATGGGGCCAGTAGTGTCCTCGCCTCACACTCCTAACTCTGCAAACAGCCAGAAAGAGACAATGTGCGGAGGTCAAGGTGCTTCAAGGTTTTATTTTATTTCATATGTCACCTATCAACATTGCCTAAGCAGTTTACTAGAGGTTCCAACCTACTTTCCTGCATGATAGGGGATAGAGCTTGCTGATATAAGTTATTTAATGTGATTTTTTAATGTATTGTAAACTGCTTTAGCGATCTTGTGGAAGGGAAAATGGTAAATAAAAGCTTTTAAATAAAATAACTATTCCTAGCCTCTGGCAGCAAAGGATCAGAAAAGACCCATAGAAAGGGTGAGCACTTTGAACAGGGGTCTCTCAACAGAGTGTGCAAGTAACAACATTAAAAAGACTTCTCCTCTCCTTTCCCAAGGATTCACTTGTTTTCTGTACACGTTAGGTGCTGACAGGATTGTGTTTCCTGTCACTGGTCTGACAAAACCTGTGGTGATTTACCTGATCTGCTCACATGTTTGTTCTTGGGTTTTTTTTAACTTTTGACACCTTTTACCAAATTTTTTACTAAGAGGTTGCTGTTATTTTGTGTATTCTCATTTATACGATAAATCTGTTATGCATTTTCCTGTGTTCAGATCTGAACTGCCTAAAGTAGCCCAAGAGTGGGAAGTAGCCTAGTAGATAGAACAACAGCCTAGTACTCAGGAGATTTGGGTTTGATTCCCACTGGCCCTCCTTGTGACTGTGGGCAAATCACTTTACCCTCTATTGCCTTGGAAGACAAGACCTGGCAACCTACTTCTGGTCATATCTTACCAAGAAACCCCAGAGGCGTCAACAATGACTTGAAGGCACTTAAAAAGAAAAAAAGTGGTTCCAAACTGTTGAGTAAAGTTTGATCAATTATTTCCTTATGGTGTCCAATAGCCTATGCACTCAGAACACTTTGGGAAGGATTTTTGTGTATTAGGAATTAAGAAAGCTTTCAAGATATCTTCTGGGATAACTACAAAAGGCATGTGAATCAGGGGTTTGTTAGACATTGATCCCTCTCCTATTCAAATACATGAACTCACACTCTATTCCCCACCTATGTACACAGAGGGATAGGATTCATTTATTTTTTCTGTGGTGATGCCCCTTCTCTTGGCACAACTAGAGGTAGATGCTCTACTTGTGTTACAAGGAACATTATCTTATTCAAGGACTCATTCACGGTAAAATGCAATGTGTGCCTTTGAGTCAAGGCTGACTCCTGGCAACCCAGCAGCTCCTAGATTTTTTGGCAGTGTGACCAGAAGAAGATTGCCAGCCCTGTCTTCTGGGGCAATGAAGAGTTACCGGTAAATGACTTGCCCAAGGCCACAAGGAGTGCTAGTGGGAATCGAACCCTGGTCTCTTGGTTATCAAGCTAAGAGGGTAATAACTTTATAAGATACTAGCATAAGCATGGAAGAAGATGTGTAAAGAGCTGGTGTGAATGTTAGTGCATAGTTTTTGCAAGTACACGCATAGATTAAGGAATTTTATAATCTATGCCCCTACTTCATCATACTGCTCATACTCCACCCAAATTCCGCCCATGTCCACGCCCACAGTGAAAGTGTGTGCCATGCAAATGATGTACATACATATGGTATTTTATGAGGTTGTTTCCTGTGTAAGTGGCCACCTACAAGCATACATAAATAAAATACTGACATTTACGCACGTTGTTAACACCTAAAAAAAGCTTCTCCATATAAAATTAACTCTAAATATGTAAAAGGTGAAAAAAATGGTTGTGCTTTACCTTAGCATTGTCCTTGGTTGCCCTTGGTGGTAGCTGGTGAAGGTCAATGTTGCTGAGCAGTACCGAAGTGCCTTTGCCGAGGGCTAGAGAAGAAGCTATCCATAGCTTCCTAAAAATTGCTCTAGTGCTTTGTTTTTTTCTCTTTGCTTCTCTCCTGCCACAGCCTGAACTGATATTCAGTGCGAGATCCGAGGCAAAGGTTGAAAGACAAAGCTAGTGAAAGCAGTTTTTTTGGTCCCTTCTGTCATAGGGGCCTGGGAGGAACTGCAGGAGGTGTTCCGAGGTGTGTGATGGCAGATGTAAGTCGAGTTGCAGCGTTGCTGACAGCTGCTGCTGAGGGAGTCAGCGGTACCATGAGAGGAAGCAACAGAAAGCAGTCCCTTGCCCCCTGCTGCTGTTTCAGTTGGAGGGGCCCTACATAAAAGGAGAGAAAAGACGGTAGGCATTGTATCGTGATGCTGCTTAAGATCTCAGTGGGCGAACCAGCAAAAGCTTCTGTAGCAGGCAGCAGAGGTAAGAAGTGGAAACACTGGGTGAGCTCTTACTGCTACAGCAAGGTTCTTGGAGAGTGGAGGAGGGGGTTAGGTATCATCCCGCAGTGAACCTGAAAGTACCAGCACTCTGAAGAACCAGTGACCTTCCATAGTAAGGTCTGAGTGGAAACTGAGGCATTGCTGTTTGGGCCTAAGGAAATAGTAGCTGAGTAAATGTTTCTCCACTTACACTGCAGGCGTGTCATGGTAGAAGGCTTGTGTTCTGCTGAGGTTATTGGCGGGAATTCTTGTGCTACAGAGAGGTGTGAGTTTCTGAGCTTGCCAGGCAATGCTAGAAAGGGCAGCAATGAGAACGAGCGCAGTCAGTGTTTGGGGTGAGTGAGAAATGGAGGCAAGCTGGAGAGCTCCTGCTCCTGGAGAGAATGCGTGAAAGTTTTATGTGAGACTATGTAGTAAACATCACTCAAACTGTGTTTTATCATTTTGTGCATGGATAATTCAGTAGAATGTAGAAAGACAAACAACACTGATGTGTCTGTGTGGATTTGAAATTTACTGAAGAAAGCTGCCTCTGTTAAGAAACACAATCAAAACCCCCCAAAAAACCCAACAGAACAGAACAACCACTCCGCCGAATTTTTGGGTGACAGCTCCTGCACTAGTAGTTTTGTTGTATACCTGCTACAGTGCCCCTGCGATTTACTTTACATTGGCCACACCAGTCGCCCGGTGAAGGTTCGTTTGATTGAACATGCATCCCGGATCCGGACTTCCACACTTTCTGCTCCCTTGGTGGAGCACTGTATCTCTTTGGGCCATACGTTCCTGGACTTCAAATGGAGAGTAATCGATATGGTTCCAGATGACCCGAGGGGAGGCAATCGACTACAGCGTTTGCAATGGCTTGAACAGAGGTGTATTTTTCACTTAGGAACAGTAATCCCTGGGGGGTTTAAATTTGGAATTGGAATGGGGGAGCTTGTGAGACTATTTCTTTATTGACAGGGTTTTCCTGTCATTAAATTCTCCCCTTTGGATGACGTCACGTTAGGCAGCCAATCACAGTACATGCAGGCACTGTGAAATACGAGCCATGGGACTCGGCGTTTTTTGGTACCAGATCCTTTTTTCTTTTTCTTAAACGAGTCGCACTTGAAACAGGGTCCGTTGGCCCAAACACGTGTGTCTGCGGTAGGCGGTAGCAGTGGATTCTGGACTTTGAAGCTAAGTTTTTAGCTATTTTTAAACTAGTTTTTTTTTTCACATCATCACACTGATTGATTGATTAAAAGGGGTCGTGCTCACATTGGGAGTTTAAGCATATTTATTCTCCCCTGTCGGCGAGACCCGACAAAAAAGAACTAAAATGATAAAATAATATATATTGCCTACATCACAGACGATTCTGTTAAGAAACAAGCATGCTTTCTAGAAATGTCAGTCTTTAGAGAAAATTAAAAAAAAATTGCATAAACTTCTGAAAGGTAAAATAATGAAAAAACAAGAAAGCTGTATAATAAGGGTCCCTTTTACTTGCCCTGTAAGTGATTAACGCATGTTTTAGCAGGCAGTAACAGCCCATGGTAATTATTACTACATGGGCAAGACAGCTACCGGCTGCTAAAATACACACTAAGGGGTCTATTCTGTTCAGCGAATAGCGGGTCTGGACATCCGATCCAGATGTCCAGACCCGTTATTCGCTTGACCAGCGTCGGGGAAATAGAGCTCCTAGCATGTAGAGCTGAACTGTGCGGGGAGCTCTGTGGACAGGCTGAAGGCAGGGAGATAGTGGGCTGTGGGCGGTGCAAAGACCCTGGGTGTATAGGGCTGATTCTGAGGTCGGCCCTGTATGTCCAGGGTCAGCCATTTGCATGGGGGACGATGGATGGCCAGGGCCCGGAAAGGCAGGTGAGGGGGTGCAGGGGATTCTCCACAGCCTGACCCTGGCCACAGCAGGGCCAATTCGGGGTTGGGCTGCAGGGAAAGCAGTTTGTGGAGTTCTGCCGGGGATTGCGGCTCCTGAATGGACGTCCAGGTGCCCTGTTCCTGATTCTGAACCCGTGAGCACGTCTAGCTCCCACGGGATCAGAATCGAGTGCAACCGATGCACGTCCCGATTCTGGGCGCCTGGAAGGCGGGGGACATTCAGAGCAGAATGGGCCGCTAATTGCCCATTGCACAAAGGTGTAGAGGAATGAGCAGGACTTGGGTGGAGGGTGGGAGTGGAGAACACATTGCAGTTAGCGCGGGGGTACAGATCACATGCTCTAAATGTGGCAATTCGTGCAGGTGCACCTAGCGATACCTCTATGGGTGCCGTTAGATGCACTGTCGTTATTTGTGCCACATGTTAGGGTATGTGTCCATGCTGTAACTACTGGGAACATGCCACCCATAAGAGTGACAGTCACAACAGAGGCTTTGCAGACAATGAACTTTAGGTTTCATGCTAAATGCACGTTAAGTGCAAAACCCCAATGGGCTTTAGTAAAAGGGCCTCAGAGAGTGGATTCATGCTCTTGTTGAATATACTTGAGTCAATATTTAAACATCATGATCATCTTTTAAAAAAAAATGTTGGCTGCAGTGGTTAAATATAATGAGGGGGGTGGGGGGTATTCAAAGCCATTTAGGCAGTTTGCAGACCAGCAAACCGCCTAAATGTCAATCAGTTAGTGCTGCTGAATATCCACGGTTTTGTTCCCTAAGCGCCCCTATTTTAGCCAGCTAGCATCAGAGCATTCCGGGGGTTTCCCTGGATGCCACCCAGAATGAGTGGCACCCAGGGAAAACCGTCCAGCGGCTGAATATTGCTGCTAGCTGCTTAGCTAATGTGCTGGCCGGCCAACCCAGATATTCAATGCCAGAAGTTGTTGCCACCTCAGTACCAAAATGTGCAGCATGCAGCAGGCCATAAATATCTGGCAGACTCTGGCTGGCCTGTAGAGGAGATTTCCCCTGGATTGGCACTGAAAGCAGCTCTCGATCAGGCAGCTGAGGGCTGAGGGAAAAGGCTGCGTGACCAGGCGGTAGAAGCCATGTACAAGTTGGAGAACCCAAATCAGGCCACATGCAGGCATGTTCAGGCATGGCTAATGCCTGACACTGGAGCTAATTGTTGGAAGCACAGCAGAGGATGTCTGCGGTCTTTTTCACTTTTGCTGCAAATAAGGAGTCTCCTGTGCAAGACACGTCTACCATATAAACTTGAAGTATTCAATCATAGAAGACAACTGCCAGAAATGGCCAAAGTAGAAATTCTGAACGAAATGTCAACTAAATCATACACAGCATGTATAAGATATGTCCAACACTAATTAGCTTCTGCTGGGATGACTGCTAGCTGAGTTTGAGCTTGTGGTAAGAGGCTGGATGAAAATACTTGTACTTTCTGAAAAATGTTCCAATGTGACCAGATATAATGGCTTCAGGCACAACAATTTACATATATCACAGGCAATTTTATGATGATCATATCTGCATTATCAGTGCTGGCACTGGAGGGAGGGGGTAATGCCTTGGGAATCACTCTGCAAACGGTGTCATCAGTCCACTCCCGGGGAGGGAGTGGACTGATGACACCGTTTGCAGAGTGGGGGGGGGGGGGGGCGGGGGGGCCATCAACTCTGATGCTGACTATGCATGGAACCAAAATGGAAAACAGAGAGCCGCCTCCCCATTTTCTGATTGCCTCATATGAAGCCAAAGGAAACCCATTGCAGTAACTGCTTCAGTTTCCTCTCTCCCTTCATTGCTGGCTAGTAGTGTAATGGGGAGGGGTAAACAGCATTCCTGCACCTTCAGGACAATCTTCAAAAGTACTTATGTACTCACCAATGACACCGATAGCATAAAATTAGATATCCATGAAACCTTGGGAGTTTTAATCTCAAAATAGTCAAAGTTTTGCACTCTAAAGAGGGAAGTGATTTGGGACAGTCTAGTATAGTCTAAATATTGATATGTTCAGCAGTGAAATTCAGCTGTTGCACATGCAGCTTAACTGTCTGAGTAGTAATGGGTAAATAGCCGGTCTAATTTTAAACAGATAAGTTCCTGTAAAGAACCACATAAAGTTATGTGCCATTTACTTGGGTAAATCATGTGTTTTCAATGACTTATGCAGGTCAATAAACCCTAAAGCCCATATTTTAGGTGGTCACTATTCTGTTAAGTATGCAGGTCAGGCTGATTGCTCGTGCTTTCTAGTGAAATATTTTTTATTATAATCACCAAATATAAAGATCAGTTACATTTAATGGAAAATCAGAAAAAAACCCGAGAGGAAAACAATACATCAATTAGCAGGAAATAAACATGATAAAGTCCACATCAAGGGAGCAAGACTAGATAATCAAAAAGAAAACAGTGTCTAGAAATCAAAGCCAAACAATGAACCATAATTTGAAGGGAAGTGATAATCCATCTACATTACCCCCATCAATGCCCCGTCTATCCGTCAAAAATTTCTCCAGATGTGCTACATCCACAAAAGTATAGGAAGTGCCGTTATAAGTAACGACGCGCTTGCAAGGAAATCTTAAGAAAAACGTGGCACCCAACGCAAGCACACGAGGCTTCAAAGATAAAAATTGCCTCTGCTGCATTTGGGTGGCACGCGACACATCGGGGAAAATATTGACAACCTGCCCACAAAATTTAACAGCTTTAACCCTAAAGTATGCTTTAAGTATACACTGCTTGGTCGCCACAGAAGAAAAGGAGACCAACAGAGTAGACCGTAAGGAAATAATTTCTAGGGAATCTTCAATAAAGGCGGTGAGGTTAGAGATAGATGGAGTTATCTCATCTAATTCACCATCTACAATATGAACCTTTTTCAAGGATGAAGGGATATAGTAAATCTGAGAAACTTCAACAACATCAGAGATAGCTAATATTTCTTTAAGATACTTATCCAATAGAACCTTAGCAGAAAGCAAAGGAGACTGAGGAAAATTTAAAAACCTTAAATTACACATCCTCATAGAATTTTCCAGCGATTCCAATTTTGAATGTAAGAAAAGGGAATCCTTAATACCGGCTACACTAGCCGAGTGAATAGGAACCACCTGGGATTCTATTTTAGAAATAGCCAAATCTGTAGAGGACACTCTTTCATCCAACTGCTGCAAAGCCATTGCAGCATCTTGGGTAAAAGTGCATAGGGAATTAAATTTAGAAGATACTTTTGAATCTATACATTTTAGTGCACACCATACATCCTTTAAGGTTACATCCGCTTCCGACGCTAACTCCGGAAGCTCAACACAAGCCTCCGTGGTTAAATGTTGAACTGGAGTCGGCAAACACACCTTAACTTTCAGCCCCTTATCCACCGATGAAAAAGATAATGCAGGGGCAGATAAACCCAAGACAGGGCAGAGAGGAGGAGATCTCCCGTCGGGGCTCAAAGAAACCCCATCGGGAGAGGACTGAGCCAAAGGGGAGGGAAGAGGAACTAGGTGTTTATCTATGGGGCCGACCAGTTTAGACCCACCAGCATCGGGCCCAGAGGTTTTATTCCCCGCTTTAGCCTTCCTCTTCCCCATTACTAAAGAACTGTAATACTTACAATACAAACGGGAATAGATTACCCAGACAAGCGAAAGAATACACCAGTCCCTACATGCTGCGTCTTAGGGCAGACTCCCGCTCGCAAAGCGCCAAAGTGGCGTCGAAGGGGCGTCTAAGGGGCAGAGACCTGCCCCTTTAGACATGCCCCTTCAGGACACGCTCCGCGGTACACGCTCTGCGGTCGCTAAACAATAAGAAAATTTAAAGGAGACAAAAAGGACCCCGCAAGGGGAAGACTGTCCGGGGCGTGCCTGCCCGATCTCCAAACAGCAGCGTCGCCTCCACCGGGTCAGTCCAGTATTCTCGGGACGCCGTCTCCACGTCCCAGCTCCCCTCACTCCACTCTCGATCTCACTCCAAAGAGGGGGATGTTCCAGGGGGCTTTTTAAAGCTCCCTACAAGGCCCCGCAAGGGGAAGACTGTCCCGGGCGTGCCTGCCCGATCTCCAAACAGCAGCGTCGCCTCCACCAGGTCAGTCCAGTAGTCTCGGGACGCCGTCTCCACGTCCCAGCTCCCCTCACTCCACTCTCGATCTCACTCCAAAGAGGGGGATGTTCCAGCGGGCTTTTTAAAGCTCCCTACAAGGCCCCACAAGGGGAAGACTGTCCCGGGCGTGCCTGCCCGATCTCCAAACAGCAGCGTCGCCTCCACCAGGTCAGTCCAGTAGTCTCGGGACTCCGTCTCCACGTCCCAGCTCCCCTCACTCCACTTTCGATCTCACTCCAAAGAGGGGGATGTTCCAGCGGGCTTTTTAAAGCTCCCTACAAGGCCCCACAAGGGGAAGACTGTCCCGGGCGTGCCTGCCCGATCTCCAAACAGCAGCGTCGCCTCTACCAGGTCAGTCCAATAGTCTCGGGATGCTGTCTCCATGTCCCAGCTCCCCTCACTCCACTCTCGATCTCACTCCAAAGAGGGGGATGTTCCAGCGGGCTTTTTAAAGCTCCCTACAAAGCCCCGCAAGGGGAAGACTGTCCCGGGCATGCCTGCCCGATCTCCAAACAGCAGCGTCGCCTCCACCAGGTCAGTCCAGTAGTCTCGGGACGCCATCTCCACGTCCCAGCTCCCCTCCCTCCACTCTTGATCTCACTCCCTCGTGCTTTCTCTGTGGGCACACACAGTGGGTGGAGCATGAGTGGAGCACAAATTTACATGCATAAATTATAAAATATTATAACTTACAATTGCTCTTGAAAAATCTAGGCGTGGACATTTACACCAGCCATGGGGCTGGCTTAAGTGCTTGTGCCTAGATTTTTGGTGTGTTTTTGAACACTTAAACCCCGATTTTATAAAGTAAAGTACATACGTGCTTACTTTGTAAAGTAGGCACTAGAGATTCAAGTCACTGGCCTCAGCAATGGAAGACTGCTTGAAGTTCCTGTCTCAAGCAGCTTACGATGGCTTCAAGTTGTCAGCCAGGGTGGCCTCTGCCAGCACTGAGGCCCGACGCCAGACATGGCTGCAATCGTCTGACCTGAAACAATGGGTTTAGGACAAACTTATTGATGTCCTCTGCATTGGAGAGAACCTCTTTGGGAAACTCATGGCAGACAAAGCTGCAGAGATCGAGACTGAGTTTCTAACTCTCAAAAAAGACCTTGGTGCAGCCCCACAAGAAGGCCCCAGTAAAGAAGCCCTTCTTCCCAAGGAAAAAGGGCGGCTTTGGCAACACCTTACAGTTCCATGCCTTCTCGGCTCCACAGCACAGCCAACAGGACAAGGGGCAGGGGAATGACCCCCGTAAGCAAAAGACCCCCAAGTCCCAGGCTCTGGTCCTGGCTCAGCATGGGGGAAGCTTTTGACTCCCTGGCTGTGACCTCCTCTCCCCCATGAGGTCTCCTATAGCCCACAGGGAGATGGCTATCCCTGTTTGCCCAAAGTTGGTTCACCATCACCACCGACACCTGGGTCCTACAAGTGGTCAAGGAGGGCTACCTCCTCCACCTACAGCAGACCCCATCCTCATACTTTCTAGGAGAGCCCATAAGATCTCTCCTCTAGCAGATCCTTCTCCTCACCAAGCTCGTAGGTCTCCTTGAGGACAAGGCTATGGAGCCAGTGCCGAAACAGCTCTGGGGCAACGGCTTCTACTCCAGGTATTTCCTCATCCCCAAGAGAACAGGGGGGCCTCAGGCCCATCCTGGATCTGTGGGATCTGAACAAGTTCTTGATAAAGAAAAAGTTCAAAATGCTCTCCTTTGGAACATTGATGCCATTCCTCCAGCCGGGAGATTGGATATGTTCCTTAAACCTAAAGGATACCTACACACACACATCCTGGTCCATCCCAGCCACAGAAAATACCTCCAGTTTGTGGTGGGAGGAGAGCACTACCAATACAGGGTGCTGCCCTTTGGGCTGGTGTCATCGCCAAGGGTCTTCACCAAGTGCCTTGCAGTGGTCACAGCCCACCTATTTCTCCAAGGGGCTTTCGTCTTTCCCTACCTGGACAATTATCTCATAAGGGGAGGCACAGCGGCAGAGGCGCAATGCACCACAGGGCACACCATCAATGCCCTGCAGCATCTGTGGTTCATCATCAACTACCTCAAGTCCCACCTCTCTCCGGCTCAATGCCTGGAGTTTATAGGGGCTCAGCTAGACACCCTCCAGGCCAAGACCTTCCTCCCTCAGGAGGGGTCAGAACACCTCAGAGGGCTAGCCACAGAGGTACAGCGACACTGGTCGCTACTCACCCAGCTTCTCCTCCAGCTGCTGGGCCACATGTCCTTCATGTTTCACTTGACCCCATACTTCCGACTGCACATGAGGGCTGCCGAGTGGTGTCTCCACTTTCAGTGGACACAAGCCACAGGCAGGATCCCAGACAGAGTGAGAGTGTCCCGCCAGCTGGTGGACTCCCTCGGATGGTGGCAGATCCCTCATCAGCTTCAGGCCAGGATGCCCTTCAAGGCACCCACCCCCCAGAGGGTCTTCACCACGGACACCTCCTTACTGGGCTGGGGAGTGTATTGTGAGGGACTTCAGATGCAAGGCAGCTGGTCCCAGACGGAGTCCCAGATGCAAATAAATCTGCTGGAGCTCTGGGTGATATTTCTGGCTTTCCGAGCCTTCTGCCACCAGCTGCAGCACCATAAGAACATAAGAACATAAGATATGCCATACTGGGTCAGACCAAGGTCCATCAAGCCCAGTATCTTGTTTCCAACAGTGGCCAATCTAGGTCATACGTACCTAGCAGTTTCCCCAAAAGACACAGGTTCCACAATGCTTGTATTGGGTCAAGCACTGATATCCTGGGTCCCTTCTTAATAATGGTTTATGGACCTTTCCTCCAGGAACTTGTCCAAAACCTTTTTTAAACCCAGCTACACTAACAGCCTTTACTACATCCTCCGGTAACAAATTCCAGAGTTTGATTACACGTTGAGTGAAAAAATATTTTCTTTTATTAGTCTTAAGTAGTTTACCCTGTAGCTTCATTGCATGTCCCCTAGTCTTTCTATATTCTGATAACGTAAACAATCGATCTACGTTTACCCGTTCCACTCTGTTCATTAATTTATAGACTTCTATCATATCTCCCCTCAGCCGTCTCTTTTCCAGGTTAAAGAGCCCTAACCTTTTTAGCCTTTCTTCATAGGAGTATCCTTCCATCCCCTTTACCATTTTGGTGGCTCTTCTCTGAACCTTTTCTAATATCGCTATATCCTTTTTAAGATACGGCAACCAGAATTGCACACAATATTCAAGGTGCGGTCTCACCATGGAACGATATAGAGGCATTATAATATCTTTTGTTTTATTTTCCATTCCTTTCCTTATGATACCTAGCATTCTATTTGCTCTCTTGGCTGCCGCTGCACACTGGGCCAAGGGTTTTAACATGGTATCCACAAAGACGCCTAAATCTTTTTCCTGGGTGGTGGTTCCTAATGTGGAACCTTGCATCGTGTAACCATAGTTTGGGTTGTTCTTCCCTAGGTGCATAACTTTGCACTTGTCCACATTAAATTTCATTTGCCATTTTGATGCCCAGTCTTCCAATTTATCAAGATCCTCTTGCAATTTTCCACAATCCTCTTGGGTTTTAACAACTTTAAAAAGTTTTGTGTCATTTGCAAATTTGATAACCTCACTCGTTATTCCACTTTCCAGGTCGTTTATGAATATGTCAAAAAGCAGCGGACCCAGCACAGATCCCTGGGGTACACTATTATTCACCTTTCTCCATTGGGAAAATTGGCCATTTATCCCTACCCTCTGCTTTCTATCTTTTAACCAGTTCCTGATCCACAGTAGTACACTGCCTCCTATCCCATGACTCTTTAGTTTTGCCAAAAGTCTCTGATGAGGGACCTTGTCAAAGGCTTTCTGAAAGTCCAGATACACTATATAAACCGACTCACCTTTGTCCACCTGTTTATTCACACCTTCAAAAAACCATAACATATTAGTAAGACAAGATCTTCCTTGTCTAAAGCCATGTTGGCTGTCTCCCATTAGGCCATGACTATCTACATGCTGAGTAATTTTATTCTTTATGATGGTTTCTACCATTTTTCCCGGTACTGACGTCAGGCACACTGGTCTGTAGTTTCCCGGTTCACCCCTGGAAACCTTTTTAAAAATTGGTGTTACATTGGCGAACCTCCAATCTTCAGGTGTTAGAGATGATTTTAATGATAGTTCACAGATTACTAATAGCAGGTCTGCAATCTCATATTTCAGTTCCTTCAACACCCTTGGATTTATATCATCCAGCCCAGGCGATTCGCTACTCTTCAGTTTATCTAATAGTTGTAATACATCTTCCCGATGTATTGATATTTCCTTCAATTCTTCTGCACCTTTAAATACCACTTCAGTCATGGGTAACATCCCTACATCTTCCTCAGTAAAGACCGAAGCAAAGAATTCATTTAGTCTCTCCGCTATCACCTTGTCGCCTCTTAGTGCCCCTTTAACCCCTCTATCATCTAATGGACCAACTGACTCTCTCACAGGTTTTTTGCTACAAATGTACTTGAAAAAGTCTTTATTTCACGTTTTTGCTTCCGCAGCAAGCTTCTTCTCAAATTCTCCCTTTGCCTGCCTTATCAATGCCTTGCATTTGACTTGCCAGAGCTTGTGCTGTTTCCAGGTTTCGTCGTTTGGCTCTTTTTTCCATTTCCTGAAAGATGCTTTTTTGGCAACAACAGCCTCTCTGACCTCACCTTTAAACCATGCTGGCAGTTTTTTGGACTTCCTTCCACTTTTCTTAAAGCGTGGAATACAGCTGGCCTGGGCTTCCAAGATAGTATTTTTCAACAACACCCAAGCTTGATGTAAGTCTTTAACCTTTGCAACTGCTCCTTTTAGCTTTTTCTTAACTATTTTCCTCATTTTATCATAGTCTCCCTTTTGAAAGTTAAAAGGTAGTACTGTGGATTTCCTTACTATCCCTCCTCCACTAATTAAATCAAAGGTGATCATGCTATGATCAATATTGCCAAGTGGCCCCAACACCCTTATCTCTTGCACTAGATCTGGTGTTCCACTAAGGACTAGGTCTAATATGGCTTCCCCTCTGGTCGGTTCATGAACCAGCTGCTCCAAGAAGCAGTCATTTATTTCATCTAGGAACTTTATCTCCCTAGCATGTCCTGACGTGACACTGACCCAGTCGATACCGGGGTAATTGAAATCACCCATTATTATTACTGCGCTGTAACTTTTGTTAGCTTCGTTGATTTCTTTGAGCATTTCATCATCCATTTGTTCATTCTGGCCAGGCAGTCGATAGTACATCCCCACTGCCATTGCCTTCTCCTTTTTACATGGAATTTCAATCCATAGAGATTCTACAGCAAATTTTGTTTCCTGCAAAACTTTAATCCTTTCTGGCTCAATGCCCTCTCTAACATAGAGCGCAACCCCTCCACCAATTTGATCAGCTCTGTCATTACGATATAGTTTGTACCCAGGTATCACAGTGTCCCACTGGTTGTCCTCCTTCCACCATGTCTCTGATATTCCAATCATATCTAACCTCTCATTTAGTGTTATATATTCTAACTCTCCCATCTTATTTTTTAGACTTCTAGCATTTGCATACAAGCATTTTAGAGACTTAATTTTGTTCATATTAATTTGGCTATTGGTAGACATGGTTAATTTGCGATCTTTAAGCTCTGTCTGATCCATACTCGAGGGCAGTGCAGTAGCCCTCTGTTCCTATGCAACACGCAGAGGAAGGGTCCTAAAAGTGTTATACCTCTCAAGCCCTGATGGACAAGCTGAGCAGAGTCTTCCAGCCATACGAGTAGTTCCTGGATCCTGAAGTGGCCTCTCGGCTGTTTCAACTCTGGGGTGTACCCTGGTAGACCTGTTTGCCAGCCCAGACAACACGCAGTTGCCCCGCTTCTGCTCCCGCCAGCCACACCCGTCCCGGGTGGCAGCACTTCTGTGTTGAAGCTACTGGAGTACCGGTTCCCTGTTGGACACTTGGGTCTTGCAAGAGTCTCTCAGTAGGGACTCAACAGTTGCTGCTCATGGCTCACCCTTTGCAGGTTGCCATGGCATTTTTACAGGTTCTCGGTAGCCTTTAGCTGGGGAGTTCCATATGCTAGGACCAACTTCCTGCTTATTCCTGGAGAAAGCGTAGTTACTCACCTGTAACAGGTGTTCTCCAGGAACAGAATGAATAATTACTCACAACCCTCACTCCTCCCCTTGGAGTTGCTTCTTTACTGTATTTTAATTTTTTGCTGTCTTAGCTATGTCATTAGACTGTGGCACCCTTGGGCGAGAAGGGGACCATGCATGCGTGGTGCATCTCCCAAAGGCTTTGTTTGAAAGCTGGGGAGATGCTTCTGCACGGGCTCTGTCGGCACTGATGTCACCCATATGCGAGGACTGATTCCTGCTGTCCCTGGAGAACACCTGTTACAGGTGAGTAGCTATGCTTTCTGTGAACCAACCATCTGGCTATGGAGACAAGAACTTTAACAGCCATGGAATTTTTTTAGAGTGATGGGAAGAGGCAGGTTAAGAACCCAAAAGCAGTGTCAAAAAGGTTAGAGTTTAGGCAGAATTTCAGTGTGGCCAAAGAGGGAAAGTCATTCCAAGCATTTGAAACAAGGTGGAAGGCATGCAGGATTTGATGATGGAAAAGAAGGACTTGTACAGATAGTAGCACCTTACCTTAGGAGCAAGGCTCAGAGAAGAAGGACGAGCATAGGGTGAGAAAGCTGTAGAGCAAAGGCAATAGTATATAAGTACAAGAAAAGTGAACTGGATGTGGAAGTGGATAGTCACTGCACTGACTTGAGAAGAGGAGTTATATGGCTCGCATGCAGTGAAGAAGGTGAAAGGTGAGCCATGCAGTTGATTTTTGAACACACTTAAGTGGTGAGAATGGTTCAATGGAAGACCCATGAGGAGCAAATTGCAATGGTCTAAGTAGGAGGTGACAAAGGAATAGACGAGGGCTCTTGTCTTCTGCTTTGAAATATTTTATATATATATCCGTCAATGGATCTTTAGGAGTATCACTCTACATATCAGAAAAACTTTCTTCCTGCTTATCCATGCCATCCACTTAAATGTTTCTTCTTGATACCACAGCAATGGCAGCCTCTGAGGGAGGCAGACTCTGGGTTTGTAACTTACTCCAGGATTCTGACCTAGCATCTGTATACATGCAATCAGGGCCGGCCTAAGAGTTGGTTCAAGTTTTTTGTCACCCTAGGCAAACCTTAAACCTTATGGTTCTACTGGCTATCAAGGTCTATTATTTAGCTTTGACGGCCCTGCTTTTTGCTTCTGAGAAGAAACTTGAAGACCTAAATATGTATACTCTGGAGGAGAGGAGGGACAGGGGAGATAAAATCCAGACCTTTAAATACTTAAAGAGTATTAATAAACAAACCTCTTCCAAAGACGGGGAAGCTGTAAAACTAGAGGGCATAACATGAAGCTGCAAGGGGGTAAACTGAAAGACAATGTCAGGAAATACTGTTTCACTGAAAGGGTGGTGGATGCTTGGAATACCCTCGTGATGGAAGCGGTGGGGGCAAAGACAGTGACGGAATTCAAAATGGCATGGGATAGACACAGTGGATCCCTTTATAGCTACAGGATAAAATCAAACTAAACTCATATCTGAACAAATAGGGGTGACCTACACAGAGCGGTGGGTTCACCCCTAAACAAAGGTATGGGGAGGGGTGACCTGCACAGAGCGACAGGTGCACCTACTCTTGCCGCCTTGCTGGGCAGACTAGATGGACCGTGCTGGTCTTTATCTGCCGTCATATACTATGTTACTATGTTACTCTGCTGCCTTCCATTAGCTGCTGCTCTAGGCAACTGCCTAGTATGGTTGGGCCGGCCCTGCATGCAAATTTATACCATGCACATAGCCAACTGCTTTACTTGTAGCAGAAGAGGACGAATGTAGTCCTGAAGGCCATGTACTGGAATTTTCTCCTTCTGCACCATCATCAAGTTCTTCCCTCCTTCACATTTGTCGTGGCAGAGAGGAACCACAGTGTACATTAGCCTTCGACATTTCTCCGTAGTAACTACAGCTCCAGATGAACTTAAAAAAAAGCTAAATAAAATGCAGATTTCCTCTTTCCATCTGTGGTGACGATGACCATGATTTGCTTTGCCACAAGCTGCAGTGAGCCATAAATTGTGATGTGACAAGTGGATGCTGTACTTGCACATTTCAATTCCCAGCTGGGCAATGAGCTCATAGTACCAGAATTAAAGGGAGCCTGTGTACTGAGCAAGGAAGTGCTATTGCACAGGCTTCCGAATCCAAAGAGGAAGGGGGATATTCAGGATCACAGACATGGATTTTGTATTCTGTACTGTGCTTTGTGCATGCTGTCAGGGCTGTATACAACCAAAATAGTGATAATACGAAGAATGATAATAACAATTGGCTATTGACCTCAGACCAGCTGCATGACTGTTGCCCAGTCCTGGTTTTTAACTCCCCTCTCAAGGTATTTTATGCATTGATCGGAAGAAAGGAAGACTTCTGGTCTTAGATCGCGTCCTAGACTGTCCAATACAGAAAGTGAAAGTCAGGCTGACCCAATATCACAGAGTAACCAAAGGTAATTTTTCAGCCAGCTAGTTTGCGATAGCTTGCTTGTTTCTTCACCGCTTAGGTATAGAGATGCTAAAATAGCTCTTCACTCCAGCAAGACACCCTGGACTATCATAAGTTATTTTTCTACAAACTTTGACATTTTATTATGAAGTTAAGTTGATTACAAGATGAACCTCTCTAGCAAACTAGCTAGTAATGAATCAACTATTTTCTATCTTACTTGGAGTGGTAAATGTTTGGAAAATAATCCAGAATTTAATGTGTCTTGTTACAAAAAATAGTTTTACATTGTGACCAAGAGTTTTTTCAGTAGTAGCTCAGGGTGAGTTACATTCAGGTACAGTAGGTGTTTTCCTATCCAAGGAGGGCTTATAAGCTGTAAGCTAAGTTCATACCTGAGGCAATGGAGAGTTAATTGACTTGCCTAAGATCCCAAGGAGCAGCAGTGCGATTTGAAGGCTGCCCCAATCAGCGGGCTACTCTTCTACTCCAGTGACAAGGTAGTTAGACATATCCATTATGCAAGCCTTTGGTTGTATCTAGACTTGAAGGGGGAAAGGGAAGGGATTTTGGATTTAGCTCATGCCTTTTTCAATAATAGCGCAAAGTGAGTAAATCCAGGTACATCCAAGTATAGTAGGTATTTCCTTATCCCCAGAGGGCTTACAATCTAAGTTTTCTCTGTTCAGAAGTGGTTAAAATGGGGTTGTAACATACGTATCCTTAAAGATTCCTATTTCCAGTGCAGATGGAAATTTTTCATTAAATAAAAAGAAACAGAAGAATCCCTAATATAAAAAAAAATTAGAAGATGCCTTCCTTATAGACGGCAAATGACTGGGATATTAGACGGTTTCTTAACATGCATAGGGTAACAGTGCAGACATCTCTCTAATTACACAGTGAGCTTGTTTCCGGATTCTGAAGAACAAGACATAGCAGGAATCAGAAAAAGGGCTTTTGTATAATGGGCTTTTCACTTTGTTACAGCTTGAGACAGGGTGTACATAACATCTCCTACGCAAAAGGAACAGTAAGAAAAGAAACCGAACCAGAAGCAATAACACATAATACAAAGAAGAGACAATAAGAGAAAACATTTCCCCTTTTACTGGAACGCGTCTAAAGCAGAACGTATCACCTGGTGGCCTTACTATAGATTGCTGGCTTTAGGTTATGTTGGTTGTATATCTCAACATCCCTTAAGCTAATTTCTTTTTTGTCTCCCTTCTTTTTGTTAATGTTTTATTTTAAGATATGTCCAAATGTGAATGTGTGTAGGAGAGAGGGCAGAGAGAGAAGGACAGAGAGGAAATTAGCCTTTTAAAAATGTGCACATTGGATCCTTCAGCCATGATAGTATTGCGACTACATATTTACAACACCTCTGCATGCATGATCTGTTCTGATTGCTCAAATATGACAGCATAAGATCTGCCATACTGGATCCGCCCAAGGGTCTATCAAGCCCAGTATTCTGTTTCTAACAGTAGCCAACCCAGGTCACACATATCTGTCAGGTTCCCAGAAGGTAGACAGATTCAATGCTGCTTGTCCCAGGGGTAAGCAGTGAAATTTCTGGTCCTCTTTAGTAATGGTTGATAGACTTTTCCTCCAAGAACTTGTCCAAATTCTTTTAAACCCAGCTACACATTTTGATTGACTATTAGATTTTTTTGGAATTTTTGAAAGCAGGATTTTTTTGAATTTTTGAACACAGGAATTTAAACACACATGCACATTTGATCTTCTGGAAAATGCAATATAAAAATTTCTAAAAAAATACAATAAAAAATAAATATATATTTTGGAATAACAATTGATGTTTGAAGAATAAATTGTAGATACCCTTTTGATGGGTAAATGTTATTATTATTTTGGATTTGGTTCATAATTGTCCAGTAGTAACTCAAAGTGAGCTACATCTATGCATAGTATGTCTTTCTTTGGCTCTGGAGAGCTCATAATCTAAGTTGATAGTTGGGCAATAGAGAGTTAAATGACTTGCTCAAGACCACAAGGAGCTTCAGTGGAATGTGAAAGCTGGCTGGGCTGGTTCTTAGCATACTACACTAGCCACTAGGCTAGAATGTTATGCCATATGGGCTTTACATTTGTGACAATAAAAAATAACTAGAGAATTCCTACTGTACTTGAATGCAACTTGCTTTGAACTAGTACTCGAAAGGCATGAGCTGAATGCAAATAAATTAAATAACTAAAAGAAGAAAAATATATGTTATGACATTTTTCTAGGGTATATAGAGTAGGGAGTGGCCCGGTAAAGAGTTTGAATCCCACTGGCACTCCTTGTGGCCTTGAGCAAGTTACTTAACCCTCCATTGCCCGAGAGACAAATTTATGGGCCGATGCAGAAATCCTGTGCAAGAGCCCCACACTTAAGCTCTAGCGCAGGGTTTCCTAATGGAAGTTTAATGCTGATCTTCATGCAAAGCAGGCCAGACACATGTGCACAGGGATCTGCGTTAAATCTGGCACCTCTGCGCATGCTGCTTTGCTTAACATAAAACAAAAGTCATCTGAGGAGAGATTTGACACCTCACCTCAGTTGACCAGACCCTCCAGGTGTGGTTCCCTCCTACAATCCTACCCCCTCCCCTGAACCAAAGAAATGCCCTAGTGGCTCAGTGATCCCCTCTCCCCCCCCCAATCAAGGAAATGCCCTGGTGGCCTAGTGTCCTCCAGCCCCCACCAAACTCTCCTGATAAATTTTACCCCCTCCACAGTACCACAAAGGTTGGTGGGGCTAGGTGGGAGTGATGCACACATGCTTCCACCCCTGAACTGCCATCTTTAAAAATTGTGGCACCTAGCCCCCATGTGGTGCATTCTGGGATGCTCCAGCAGGGATCAGACTTCCATATAAGACAAAAATTCCTTATATGGCAGAATGATCTCCTGGGATGCATGAGGTAGGGTCAGCTTCCCCAGAGTGCACCGTGGGGTGGATCACTCAGCCATATAAGGCAATTTTTGCCCTATATGGGAGACCCAGCCCCCTCTTATGCATCCTAGGATGCACTGCATGGAGTCCGACACCACCATCCATTTTTCTAGATGGAAGCGGCGAGGCGAGAGCATGTGGATATCAATCCTACTTTTGACTTTTAAGGTAATGGGGAACAGAACTTACAACAAAGGTTCGTGAGAGTGGGGGCTAGGGGCTAGGAGACCACTGGGAATTGTCTTGGATCAGGGATGGAACCACTAGGCCTTCAGGGTATTTCCTATTTGGTGTGGGGGTAGGGGCTACTAGACCTTCAGGGCATTTCCTTGGTTCAGGGATGATCAGGAGGGAGCTGGTGGGGGGGGGGGGGGGAGTCTGGCCATCTGAGGTAAAGTGTGAAACTTCATCTCAGATGATCTTTTGGCTCTTGCTGCATCTTTACGCTAGGTAAATTTGGAACAGGATTACCATTATGAAAACAAAATACTTTAATCTTTGAAAAACAGGGAGGCCTTCATGAAATACAAGAGATCACAGAGAGAAGAAGACAGGCATCTATATTTGGAAAAATTAGAGAAGCTAGCAAAGTAGTCAGGAAAGCAAAGATTCAAAAAGAGGAGGAAATAGCCAATGCAATAAAATGGGGGGATAAGACATTTTTCAGATATGTTAGTGAGAAGAGGAAGAGCAAAAGTGGTATTGTCAGACTCAAGGGTGGAGGGGAGGAATATGTAGAAGCTGATGAGGATTTGCTTAACAAATATTTCTGTTCTGTGTTCACAGATGAAGAACCAGGAGGAGGACCTCAGAAAACACCCATAAACAGGAACAGAAGTGAGGGACATCTTGAACAGTTTTCAGATGACTGTGTTCGTGAGAAACTAGCTCAACTTAAAGTAGACAAAGTGATGGGACCAGATGGGATACACCCTAGAATACTGAGGGAACTTGGGGACGTTCTAGCAGCTCCACTGCCTGACCTTTTCAATGCCTCGTTGGAGTCGGGAGTGGTGCCAAAGGACTGGAGAGAGGCTCATGTGGTGCTTTTACACAAAAGCGGAAGTAAGGATGTGGTTGAAAACTACAGGCTGGTTAGTTTAACTTCAGTGGTGAGTAACTTATTGGAAACGCTGCTGAAAGAGAAAATAGTGAGGTTTCTGGAGTCCAGCGGATTACAGGATCTTAGGCAGCATGGATTCACCAGAGGCAGGTCTTGTCAGACAAATCTGATTGATTTCTTTGACTGGTGACCAGGGAGTTGGACGGAGGGAGAGCTCTAGATGTGGTGTATTTAGATTTCAGTAAAGCCTTTGACACTGTTCCTCACAGGTGACTTATAAACATACTGAGCACTCCAGGGATGGACCCTAAAGTTACTGCTTGGGTTAGAAATTGGTTGGGTGGGAGGCGACAAACAGTACAGGTAAATGGAGCTCACTCTGAGGAGAATGATGTTACCAGTGGTGTGCCCCAGGGATCTGTCCTTGGTCGGATTCTTTTTAAGATCTTTGTTAGTGATATAGCGGAAGGGCTGTCGGGTAAGGTTTGCCCCTTTGCGGATGATAGCAAAATCTGCAATAGAGTAGACACCCAGGAAGATGTAGATAACATGAGGAGGGATCTAGCCAAGCTTGAAGAATGGTCTAGAATTTGGCAGCTGGGATTTAATGTTAAAAAATGCAAGGTCATGCATTTGGGCTGTAGCAATCGAAGGGAGCAATATAGTATAGGGGGTGAAGTACTTTTGTCCACTAAAGTAGAGCGGGACCGAGGCGTGGTTGTTTCTGATGATCTTAAAGTAGCTATACAGGTAGAAAAGGTGACAGCAAAAGCTGGAAGGATGCTTGGGTGCATACAGAGAGGAATGGCTAGCAGAAAAAAGGAGGTGATAATGCCTCTGTATAAGTCTTTGGTTCGACCTCATTTGGAGTATAGTGTGCAATTCTGGAGGCCGCACCTTCAAAAGGATGTGAACAGGATGGAGTCGGTGCAGAGGGTGGCTACTAAAATGGTTAGTGGTCTTCATTATAAAGCATATGAGGACAGACTTGAGGATCTTAATATGTACACCTTAGAAGAAAGGTGGGATAGAGGTGATATGATTGAGATGTTTAAATACCTCCGTGACATAAATGTACAGGGGGAGAGCCTCTTTTAATTGAAAGCAGGTTCTGCTATGAGGGGACATAGGATGAGGGGGGAGGGGGATAGATTCAGGAGTGATATGCGGAAATGTTTCTTTATGGAAAGAGTAGTGGATCCGTGGAATAGTCTTCCAGTGGAGGTAGTAGAGATGAGGACAGTATCTGAATTCTAAAAAGCATGGGACAAACACAGAGGATCTCTAAAGGAAAAAAGTGGACTGTTGTAGTTGTTGATATGGAAGGACAGACTAGATAGGCCATGTGGTCTTTTTCTGTCGTCATATTTCTATGTTTCTAAAATAAAAGTGAAAAACTGTGCTAAGTTTCAGTGCAGTTTTTTTACAATGGATACAATTAACAATTCATTTTGCATTCAGTTAACATGCCCACTGTGATATGCTTTAGTGCAATAGTTTTACTGGTGATATTCCCACACTAGCTTGCTTTCTGCTTTGGCCCCTTAGACCGTAAGCCCTCCTGGGGCAGGAAAACACCTACTGTATTTGAAAGTAGCTTGCCTTGAACTTCTACTGGAAGGGCGTGAGCCCAATATTTATAAGCACAAATAAAGTTGTGTGCAAATGTTTTAGTACTCTGGTAAAAATATACATTTCATTGAATCCTTAAGCGAATAGAAGGTGATATAACCTCTGCATGATAGAAAATTAAATGTGACATCGTTCTGCACATTTTAATGCATGTTTGCAATGCTTTACATATTCAAAACAAGAAAACCAGTGAATATGTCAAAAACAAAAGTTTGTACACTCTTTTAGTCAGCATATTGTAACACATCCTTTGACAGAAATATCTTCCAAAATGTTTTTGTAGTGAGCTAACAGTCTTTCTATTCTTGCTTTGTGAATTCCCGCCACCCCCCCCTCTTCCTTGCTGAACTCTTCTAAGATCTCCTGCATGTTTGAGATCCCCTTGTACTGTTTCAGTAATATCCAAGTTGGGAGACTTTAAAGGCCTTTCCAAAACCTTCCATTTTCTACCCTGTAAATCAGAAGTTCACGATTCTTTTGGTTGGGTTGGCTCCTTATTAACTTCCACAAGGTTCAGGAAATCCCAGTTTATACCCACCATTCTTCCTAGTCCTCTTTCCCTCCCCTCAGCACGAAGGTTGCCCCCACTAACCCTCTTTATCTCTCTTCCCTTCCTCTCTCCACCAGTTTCTCTCTCCCTCCCCCACCAGCCAGTCTCCGTCAGTCTTTCTCTCTCTACCTCCAGCCAGCCCCTACCAGTCTCCCAGTCTCATTCTCTCTCTTCCTCTTCCAGCAGTCTTCACCAGTCTTTGTCTCTCTCTCTCTCTCTCTCTCCCTTCCCCCTCTAGTCTCTCTCTCTCCAACAATACCTCACAGTCTCCCTCTCTTTCTCTCCCAAGTCTCTTTTCTTCCCCCATTAGCCTGTCTTTCTCCCCCCCCCTGCCATTTCCCAGCAGTCTATCTCTCTATTCCTCAGCTAGTCCCTATCATTAGTATCTCTCCCTTTCCTCACCTATTGATGTTATACTGCCGTACCAGGCCCTGCAAGCTGATGCTGGCCCATGCACTCCTGCTTCCAGAATCAATAGTTGCCTCTGATCATATATCCCCCCCCCCCCCCCCCCAATGCTGCCATTGCTTCTGTTTCCAGTCTGTGCAGACACCTCTGATCCCACCCTCATGGCCACTATGGCTTCCAGCCTGCACAGCCACCTCCAGTCCCATTTCCAGAGCTGCTGCTTCTTTCAGCCCTTACGGATACTGACGCTGTAGCCGTCATATCCATAACCACTGCCGATCCTGCCTCTGATTATAGCAGCATCAAAAGTCTTTTTCCTTTTTTTTCTATCCTGAAGACCCCTGTAATGGTCTCATAGATCCCCAGGAGTCTGCAGATTACAGGTTGGGAACCACTGCTATAAAGACTCCATGGCTGATTG
The DNA here is from genome assembly GCA_033557465.1 of Ichthyophis bannanicus. NCBI lineage: Eukaryota > Metazoa > Chordata > Amphibia > Gymnophiona > Ichthyophiidae > Ichthyophis > Ichthyophis bannanicus. Next base: position 1,072,988,868 of record CM066033.1, read on the forward strand.
CACGTTTAGGATGTTCTTTTGCTGAAATATCAAGCCTCTTTCAGCTTTAATTTCTTCATTGACTGTGGGACATTAGCTTCCAGAATATGTTTGTATTTAGTTAAATCCATTTCACCTGCATATTTCCCCTGTCACTGGCTGCCACAGAATCCCAAAACATAATAGATTCACCCCCATGCTTAATCTTTGGTGAAGTGTTCTATTCTTCAAATGCCACACTCTTTTTTTTTCTCCAAATGTACCTCGTGTGGTTGTGGCCAAATAATTCAGTCTTGTACATATGTTTGTGCAGCGCTATGCAAGTGTTCAGTAGTAGTAGTAGTTGTTGGGATTTGCCTTTTTTTATTTCAAAGTAAAAAAAGAAGCATAAAGAAGATAAGGGACTTTTATATTTCCAAACTTTTTTTCAAACTTAATTAAAATGGCAAAAATTAAGAGTATTGTAAGAGAGAGTTATTATCAGAGAAAAAGTGAGCCGATGATTGACAAGGGAAGTAACAGGGGATGCACTATGTACTAGAGTTAAGTCTCTTGAGTAGTGATCCCTGACTCCATTCTGATGGTTCTTTTACTCTTTAACAATTTTTTGGGTATTATCCTTTTGAAGGGGAGGTTTTTTGTTTTTTGGAATACTTTAGTTTTACCTTCTATCTTTACAGGGCTGTGGTTCGGTTAAAGTGGATATGAAATTTAGGGGCTTTCAGATCATTGTTATGTACACTGTACAGTGCCTGTGGATAACTACTTCAGTGTCAGCTAAACTTTCCAGTTTTGCAATTATCTGTGGGTTTTGTTTTACAGATCTGACCAGTTTTCAGGCAGTTCTATTAGGGATTTTTTTTGGCCTTTCAGGTTTTGCCTCAGCTTGTAAACTGTATGCTACTTCCATTTTTTAACAATGTTTTTGAGAGTTAAAATTGAATATGCATGAGATACATTTGAATACAATGGAGGCAGTGCATGCAAATACATCTCATGCATATTTATTAGGGACAGCCTGAAAACCTGAATGGCATTTGGCCCTCCAGGACTGGGGTTGGGAACCTCTGGTTAGACGTTAGAGGATGCCTTGATTGTTGAAAATAGACAGAACAGTCACAAGCTCAGAGATTAGAAGGGCCAGAATATTTGTTTAATTGTGGAATTGTCTTCACTTGATTAATTGAAAGCCTAATGAGTCACTAAACTTTTTTTGGGGGGGGGGGGGCATATTAAAAATATTTTAGCCAGTTAGCAGACCTGCTAGCTGGCAAAAATGTGGTCACTGTAATTTTCAATAGCACTAACTGGTTAGTGCCGCTGAATATTCCCACAGACCATCGAAAAAGCACCCAGTTAAAACCAAGGTGGTCTGTAAGCAGAATGGGGGGTAGTGACAACCTCTATCCAGTTAGCATGACATTCAGCTGTTAACTGGACAGTGTGAGGAGTTAAAGTTAGGACGGGTGGATGGCTGTCCTAATTTTCTTTTTATTTATAGAATTTCAGTTAATTACAAACAAAAAAAAAATGACAAAGACAATCCAGAAATAAAATCCACAGATGATTGCAAAACGCAGTATTAGAAAAAGCCCACATTATAGGAACCACTTACTTCAAGATAGAAGAAAACAGATATAAATACCCAAATTGCAAGAGGACCATGAAAAATTGGGAAACTAGGGGGTATGTTTACTAAACCGTCTTAACATAGCAGCGGTGATGTTATCGTGCGATACGTAATGTTATCGCATTTTAATGGCACTTTACCATGCGAGAACGTCATGTATCGCGTGATAATGTCTGCAGCAGCGTTAAGGTGCGCAGAGGGTGGAGTAAGGCTTCCCAGAGGGCGGAGTAAGGCTCTCCAGGGTTGGAGAGAAGGGGTCAATGGGCGGGGAGTGGATCCATGCACACTAATGCCGTGAAATGAAGCTCTGAAAATTAGCGCCAATGAAAACCTCGCGCTAGGCACATTTGCAGGACAGGGAAACCATTTCAGTCAGCAATGTACAGCAAAGGCAGGGAGACCTTGAAAAGTGATAGTAGTGATACATGTGCAGCAACCAAAAAGGCACAAACCATAAATAATGACCAGTACCAAAATTGAAATCCAAAACACCGAGCTGGTCAATAGAACAAATAATGACAAGGGGTAATGAACACACCCTATAAAGAGGAAAAAGGATGAGTGCACATTTGGAAGGGTTAATTCACAGTACCCCCACAAAGTGAATGTGCCAACATAGAAATAGTGCTGATGAGGGTTTTCTGTGGTGTGCATGGGGTAGCTTGACTTTGTGGCTTACACATGTGTAGCAACAGCAGAGTGCGCACGTGGGAAAGGGCACTATGGTGATGGTGTAACTGGGGTACAGGGGGCTGCAGGCGGCACATGCGGTGGGCCAGCTGGGGCACAGTGTGGACTAGGCAGATGCCTACCTGGCACATAGGAATGCAGAAAATGAAAAGCAGCAAGACAGCAACTGACTAAGGTCCAATATGGCTATGAGTGTGTGTCCCACAGGATAGCACCCAGCAGGTACCCCCAAGGGCACAGAACATTGGCAGGTGGTGCCGGGGGGATGTGCTGAAGTCCATGTCAGCACCCCTACCCCAGACCCCACACCATAGGCACCCGCCTAGTGGCACACTGGATGGCATGGGACTGCGCACCACCGGCAGAAGGGCATGTCAGCATGGTGGTGGAGCAGGTGCTGGTACCGGAGGAGGCAGTGGCAGCTGCCCACAGCAGAACAAGGCCAAGCCTTGTACAGGTGGGTGGCGTGCAGTGCAACAGATAAGGTCTGTCTGAGGAACAGTCATGGGATTCCCAGGCAACAACCTGCCTGTGTGGTGCAGTACACACAGCCAGTGTGCCCAAAGGCAGAAGGTCACAGGTTCACATCCCAGCTGGGGCCCCTGCAGACCATGCCCCACTATTTTACCCTACAGTGTGCAGACACCATAAACATGTCCACTGCCTCAAGCAGAGGTTCCCAACCCCAGTCCTGAAGGTGCAAACACCATTCAAGTTGTCAGGACGTTCCTAATAAATATCCATGAGATGCATTTACATGCACTGCCCCCATTGTATGCAAATGTATCCATGCATATTCATTAGCGAGATCCAGGAAACCGGAATCGTGTTTGGCCCACCAGGACCGGAGTCTGGACCCTCTGCACCAGAGCTGCGGCCAACATATGCACAAACACCCACACCCACGGGCACCACTATACAAAGCCTCATGGAGAGTCAGGCTGTTGGGCCGTGCGCGGAGCAGCAGCTACCACCACCTGCACCTGTATACCTTAGCAATGCGGTCAGATCCATGGAAACACATTCCATATATGCATCAAAAGCTTGCTATGATTAATGTGAGATCACAAAACCTAACTTAAAACAATTTTGTAAAATAGATTCATCATACCAACCTTTCTAATATCTGTGGAGTGTGCTGCATATGTGTTTACAACACTGTCTACCACCCTGGAGAGTGACCCTAATAGTATTGCGTACCTTCACACTGCCTGCACAGTGCCCAGGACTGGTGTGGCGGCCAGGGCTGGCAGCCACCTCTACCGTTGCACAATGCAGAAATAGGTGTTGGAGTGTATATATGTCTATCCAGTGTTTTGCGGATGCCTACACCTTACTGAGCCCACAATGCTTGCACAGTTTCCAGCGTTAGCCTGCCATTGTGCATAATGAGGGCCAAGGTACTGTGGGTAAGGGCCGGACAGGGCGGTCTGGGCAGGATGCATGTGTACAGGGCATAGGGCAATAGCTGGGATATTGTAGTGCGCATCCACCACCTGCAAGGACACAGTGGCCACAGCATGTCATGCTGGGAGGTCAGTCCCACTCTGACTGAGTAGTGACCACGGCATGTCCAGGTTCCCACATAATGCTAAACACAATTTCTGTAAGTGATATTTCTGGGTTCCCCTTTCTGGGGCCCAATCACTGACGAACCTACTTGGTGTGTGTGCTGGATCCCACGCCTCGGTGCAGTGTTCCTTTTGGAACATGCACTATGTATGTGCTAGCAGACTGTCTGCAGTTAGCATGTGTATGGTTGCAACACCTTGCTGGATGCAGCAGGTGCATACTGACTGCTCTCTGCTGGTGCATGTCAGGATGTAGGGGGGGGGGGCAGCTGAGCTGACCAGGTACACTGCCAGTGGTCCAGTTCCATGTGCAGATCTGCATCAGCTCTCTGTTGGCCGGGGATTGCTGGTCCCACAGTCTGTCATCATGTACCTCAACTGGCCCTATTACAAACAGTGATAGTGTGTCTCTGTTGTTCGCAGATCATGTTCCCTACCCTGACCCACAGAAGGCGGGCTTGCTATGTATATCTTCGTCATGTGAGTCCAGACACACCCCTGATCCAAAAACAGGTGTCTATGGCAACCTCACTGAATATACATTATGTTGCAAGCATCATGGTCCACACAGGCTACACATTACTGGCAAATAGAAATGGACATAGAAAACATCCAAGGCTGTCTGCAAAGAATACCCCACACACTGGCAGTGATGGTGAACTGCAGCAAAACCTACCACAAGCAACCCGGGTACTGTGGACCTGATGCTGTCCACATGACTTTACCCTCAGGGTGAGCACAGAACACACACAATGGCATGGTCAGTAGGCACACTGTGCCAGTAACATGCACGGTCAGTCCCCCTACCCAGGTGACGTACTGCAGAGGTACAAACCCCATCTGGTGAGCAGATGTAGACTGCTGTTCTGCATGTGAATTGCATCATGGGTACTCTTGGTGCTAACCCATCCTGGTAGCTACACCAGTCTGGTTCAGTAGCTAGCCATAGTTTAGCTGCAACCAATAGTGATGTAGGACAGTGGTTAATATAATGACCCTAGTGGGAGAGGTCATGGGTTCAATACCCCAGTGGGCCTGTATATTGATATATCTGGATGGATATGATATACCGTATTATCATTACATCAGAGCCTTTTACCACATAAAAATTTTTTTAAAAGTGTGGCCAGTCGCATGCAGTGGGTATGTTGGAAGAGTGGTGTGGGCTGCAGGTTGCTAGATTAGCACAAAGTGCGTCTGTCAGTAAAACTGTTTGAGGCTACGGCCGTTTATACCTGTAACAGTCTGACATAGATCTGAAATCAGTGTGCACACCCCAAAGCACCCTCAGCTCAGTTGCCCAAACTAAGGTACCCTGTAAAGTGCCCTAGCTGTGTCCTTACACTATCCCGGTAAGTAGAGCAGAAAATGTGTGCAGATGACCTGGTGTAGCTGTGTAACCAGCCCTTGCAATGTTAAAAGGCATAGTACACTGGTTAATACAATGCTTTCACAGCCAGTGGTGATGGGTTCAAGACCCCAGTGTGCCAACATCAAGATAAATGCCTAAGACGTATATCATGGTAAGAAGAGTCAGACACATCTCTGCAATGTGTGTCTGCAGCATAAACCTTTTCGCCGTGTACCCCAAGGTGCCTCACAGCATGGCGTGGCAGGAAGTGCAACATAAGGCGCCCTATGAAGTGGCCTGGACAAAGGGAAGAAAGCCTGCAGTGCCGCGTATCTTGGCGGCGCCACCTTTTGCCATGTACCGGCTGTGGCACAGGCACTTATCTAGCGCACCGTAGTGATGCGCGGCAGCGTGCTTTGATGCGTGGCGGCATGCGTTGATGTGTGGCAGCACGCATGCGCGCATATGCAACGTGCATGCATGCATCAGCAAGGCATCGGAGAAAATGGCGACGCAGTCAAGGAAGCCTGCCTTCACCCGTCGGGAGCTGCGACATCTTACAGGACTAATCTGCGCTAGGCAGCACAAATTATTCCCCAGCTCCTCCAAACGCCAGGACCTCTGCCGTGTTAGGAGGGCATGGGCGCATGTCACAAGGCGGTACAATCGTCTTGTCGACTACCCACGTGAGGTAAGTGTATGGGGACAGGTCACACAATGCAAGTTATGCAACACATTATCCAGCAATGAACACACATCATACATGTACAACATAGTATAGACACCAGTCTTTGGGCCATCCAGTGCTGAATGTAGCTGCGTATGCTGCTGTGTGTAAGTATGCCCTATCCCCAGGAGGCTAAGGACCTGATCACAGAGGTCCAGTTGTCAGCCTGGTGTTATGGTACCTGCTGCTGTTGATGTGTTAAAATCCACCCTAAAACCAGGAGCACTTAGATCTGCCTAAAGAGGTCTGGTAAACAGCATATTGACATGGTAGGTTCTGCAGTTGCAGGTTCACAGATCTGCTCTACCCCCAGGAGTCCTGAGATCTGATGACACAGGTGTGTAATAAATCCAGATATTGTGGTAGTTTATGGAGGGTCAGGTCACACATCTGCCCTACCCCCAGGAGGCCCAGACCTGATTACACAGGTCTGTAATAAATCCTGTTTTTATGGTAGTGTATGCAGTTGCAGGTTCACACATCTGCCCACCCACAGGAGTCCTGTGTCCTCATCAAAGTGGTCTGTGATCCATCCTGGTGGTATGATCATTTATGCATTTGCAGGTTAAAACACCTGCCCTACCCCCAGGGGGCCTGAGATCTGATCAAAGTGGTCTGTCAGTCACCCTTTTGTTATAGTATGTGCTGCTGTCGATATGTTCTAATCCACCCTACCCTCAGGAGTCCTGAGACCCGATCAAAGTGATCTGTCAGTCACCCTGGTGTTATGGTATATGTTGCTGTTGATGTGTTCTAATCCACCCTACCCCCAGGAGCCCTGAGACCTGATCAAAATGGTCTGTTATCCATCCTGGTGGTATGGTCAGTTAAGCATTTGCAGGTTAAAACATCTTCCCTACCCCCAGGGGGCCTGAGACTTGATCAAAGTGGTCTGTCAGTCACCCTGGTGTTATGGTATGTGCTGCTGTTGATGTGTTCTGATCCACCCTACCCCCAGGAGTCCTGAGACCTGATCAGTGATCTGTCAGTCACCCTGGTGTTATGGTATATGTTGCTGTTGATGTGTTCTAATCCACCCTACCCCCAGGAGTCCTGAGACCTCATCAAAGTGATCTGTCAGTCACCCTAGTGTTATGGTCTTTGTTGCTGTTGACGTGTTCTAATCCACCCTACCCCCAGGAGTCCTGAGACCTCATCAAAGTGATCTGTCAGTCACCCTGGTGTTATGGTCTTTGTTGCTATTGATGTGTTCTAATCCACCCTACCCCCAGGAGTCCTAAGACCTCATCAAAGTGGTCTGTAATCCATCCTGGTGGTATGGTCATTTATGCATTTGCAGGTTAAAACATCTGCCCTACCCCCAGGGGGCCTGACACCTGATCAAAGTGGTCTGTCAGTCACCCTGGTGTTATGGTATGTGCTGCTGTTGATGTGTTCTAATCTACCCTACCCCCAGGAGACCTAAGACCTGATTACAAAGGTCTGTATGAAATCCAGATATTGTGGTAGGTTATGCAGGGTCAGGTTACACATCTGCCCTATTCCCAGGAGGCCCAGACCTGATTACACAGGTCTATTACGGATCCTGATGGTATGGTAGGTGCAGCTATGATTGTATTCCAATCCACCCCACCCCCAGGAGCCCTGAGACCTGATTACAAAGGTCTGTAATAAATCCAGATATTATGGTAGTGTATGCAGTTTCAGGTCACACATCTGCTCTCTCCCCAGGAGGCCCGTACCTGATCGCAGAGGACCATCATAGATGCTGGTGTTAGGGTACCTGCACCTGTTGGCGTTTCACAGCTCTGCCCTAACTCCAGGAGGGCCCAGACCAGATCACAGATGTTACTAGCTCAGCTAGGTGTGGTGGGCCATGCTCCTGTTGCAGTCGCCCACAACTGCCCTATTCACAGGAGGCCTTAGTCGTGACCACAGAGGTATAGTAGAAAGCCTAGTGTTATGGTAGTGGTGCCTGGCAATGTGTGCAGGGACACCCACCTCAAGCTCTATCTCAGAACACATCATCCATGTGTTGTAAGGATAGTATGGTGCCATGGTGGGTGTGTCGGATGATGTGTGTAGGTCAGGCAAACACACAGGTGTGTGTCGGACCACACAGGGAGTTAGGGAACACCTCCCCTGGACACCAGCATGGCCAAACCACACGTGGCATGGTGTTGCCATGTCATGCAAGGAGAGTGTAGGAACAGGGTATGGAGGGTCCAGGGGGTTACGCACAGTACACATAGGCGGCACCTCACACATGCCCAGACCCACAGCCACACATGCAGGGTGCGCTGGCAACAGGTAGTAGAGGACACACTGGGCAGAGCAGCAGAAGCAGCATGCTGCTGCTCACAGAGATGTATGATATGCGGTGGGCATCCACCAGAGATTTCTGGCCCCTAATGCTTCCACCCATTGGTTTCCCCCCCCCCCCCCCCAGGTAGAGGATCTGCAGAAAAAGGGTCGGGAGTTGCGGCTGCACTGCCCGGAGGTCCTTGTCCGCCTCCAAAGGAAGGCGCTGGAGCAAAGTGGCGGTGAGTGTTGTGGCCTCTGCAGCGCAGTACAGTATGTCACAGTGGCCTAACAGCCTGTGGGAGGCCAAACTATGTACATGTGGTATGTGACTCACATGATGGTGTGCTAATGACTATCTTCCCCCACAGAGGATGCTGCTGCTGGTGAGGGCCCATCTACATTGTGGCCCCCCAGAACATGCCCCACAGCGCCAGTCCAGCCAGAGGAGGAGGAGGAGGTGGCAGAGGGAGAAGAGGAAGAGGACAACATGGAGGGGGCGGAGGGTGGGGTGGGGTGGGAGGGAGGGGAGGGGAAGGGGAGTGTGAGTTGTATGCAGCAGGGGGGTGAGGAAGGTGAGGGGAGGGGGAGGTGGAGGAGGCAGTGGAGGAGGAGGAGAGCGGGGAGGGGGCGAGAGAGAGGGTGGGTGGGAGGGGTCAGGGGGAGGAGGAGGGTGTAGAGGGGGGAGGGTGGCTCTGTGGGTGGGAGAGGACACAGGACAGCACAGGGCACTGTGAGTCCCTGCCAGCTGCCACATGTGTGCGCTGTTGGTGGCCGCCTGGGAGTAGCATCCCCACCCATTGCCACAAACAGGACCCATGCTCATGCCACCACAGAAACACCGGGCACCTGGCGTGGATGTGGTGGCAGGTGTGTGCAGGACCTGTATGTGGCAGTGGGTGGTGTGCCGCAATGCCAGCGGACCCAGGACCGCACCATTCGGTGGCTGGCAGGTGCCATTCAGTGGTTGGCTGCTGAGATGCACATGCAGCGTGCAGCTGCTATGGGAGGTGCATCTCGACAGCCATCCCCTGATGGGCATCCCTGGAGCATTTAAGGGGCACAGGAGTGCCCACACACATGCCCTGTGCTGTCCTGTCAACCGGGACAGAACATGGGGTGTTCTGTAAATATTAAGCAATGTAAGTTTGTAAATAAACAAGTTTGTATGTACGGCGCAATGGTCACGTGTCTCCCTTACAGACAGACTGTGGACGTGAGCATGGGACATATGTGTAGATCCCTATGTGTATGCATGGTAGACATAGATAACATACATGGACCGTCTCCACACGCAGGTGTGGGGGCTGCCCATGTGCATAGGCATCTGTGTCCCCTGGTGCCCCTGTGATGTGCTGATGTGTAGTGTGTCCTGACAGCTATGGTCACATGCATGCTGCCTGTGATTTGTAGGCTGCATATCTGATGCACCATGCTCGTGGGGCAATAGGGGAAAAGGCTAGCAGCAGGTATGTGGCAGGAAGGGTAAGAGGGACTGCTGTACCCAGGAGCTGCACAGGGGGATAGCTGGTGAGGGCGAGACAGGTCGATGCAGGTCCCGAGGATGAGCGGTGGGGAACTTCAAGCGCTGGGGAAGAGTGACCAGCTGACTGTAGCGAGATACCTTTGTCTGCCTGTGCCGCATGCAAGCCTATGTGGGTAGACAGCCATGTAGGCCCTGATGTGGGCAGGGAGAATGGTCACACATGTGTGTATAATAATGATGAGCATATGGGGTGGGAGAGGGTGACAGATCCCTACAACAGACATGTACCACCGTGAACATCTTGCTGGGCAACGGGTGATGTTGGGTATACCCCCACGCATAGGTAGAAGGGTGACCACCTGGCACAGTCCATGGCACACAGGGCATGGTATAACCTATGTGCGTTGATTGGTGGCAGTGCAGACACCACACCCCTGAGGGATATGGGTAGGCACATGTGGGCAGGATGACAACATGGGATACAGGGTGCTCAGGGGATCACAATGCCACACATTGGAAACAAACACATGGGTGATGTCTTTATTTACAATGTTCACATCCTCCGTGGCCGGCCACGGCAACCACGGCCCAACCCACCCCTCTGTCCTGGGACTGCTGGTGCCGTCTCTGGCGCCGATGCTGGCTGCTGTGTACGGGCAGCCATGGCCTCCTGGGCATCCGTAATACGAAGTAGCGCCCCTGCCATTGTGTCCGCTGTGGCCCACAGCTGGTGGATCTCCTGGTGAATGGCCAACAGAGCCTGACGAGTGCCTGTGGGTGGGAAACAAGGTGATATGTGAGACACCTGTTACAAACCCCACTGTGACACATGCACATGTCAGGCATATCCCACCAACCAGTCTGCAGAAAAAGCATGCACGCGGCGACTAGCAATGCATGACCATGTGTACATCTGTGTGTCCCATGAGCCATTCTCATGCCAGGAAAGGGTCCTGATGAGGGGTCATGTGAATCACAGATCTCACACATGGTATAGTGTCGCAGTTCAATGTGTCAATGCATGATCTGCACACTGGTCGAATGAGATAAGCCAGATGACGTGGGGAGTCATGGCACACACATACATAGATCTGGGGGGCCCTGTTTTCAATAATGCTGGCACACAGTACAGATTACGGTGACAAGCTATGCTAGGTACCAATACCCATGGTGAGGGGTCAGTCAAGTAAGCTGTCTAGGTGACCTGGGATAGGTGTTTACCACTGTGCGCTTCCTTGGGGTATATGGCCATGAACAGTGTGCGCATGTCTGAGCTCCTCAACATGCTGACACTTGACAAGCCATACTACAATAGGGGGGAACGCACATGGCACAGACCCACCCCCCCACAACATAATATATGATCTGCTATGTTGACAACATATTGTGGTGCACATGCAATCTCATTGTGGATGTTACATCAACCCCCTTATCCACCTTTAGCATCATGCCTTGCTGAAGCACTGTGGGCCCGCAGCTCCGCCAGGATCATAGTCATGCTGGTGGGAGGGGTGGCTGATGTCCCTGGTGCCTGCACGGTGTGGTGACTCCCCTCCATCTCCAGACCCTCTACAGCCTGTGAATTGCTGCTAGTGGCCCCCACTGTAGCGTTGATATCCGGTGGCATGTCCTCTGCCTCAGGCAGCACATTGTTTCCTGTTGTACCCTCGCCATTGCTGGCAGTGTCCCCGTACATTGCGGCCTCTGGCCCCTCAGCATCCTGAGGTCCTGCCACATTTTCCTCCTCATGTGCCTCCATGGTCTGGTAGTCACCTGGGGGGTGGAAAAGGGTACACAGCACAGATGAGTTTGCGCAGCACACCTATGTACACCTGTGTAGTACATCCCCGCCAAAATCAATGTGTTGTCTGCCTGTGCCTGATGTTGGTGCACCTACAATGGGGACAGCACATGTGCCTACAGTGTGCTGTGCCTGGCAGGGGGTGGGGGGGAGCAGCCTCATTCCCTGGTGTAGCTGTGCCACATGGGATGCGGTATATGGGAGATGGTGTGCTGAGTGCTGCGCCCCCTATCTGCGGTATCAGATATGGACTGGCCGCCTGACCTTGGATGTGGCCTCAGCAATACATGTGGCCTTGGTGCATGTGGGAGCCCTGAGTGGGATTGTGTGCCATCAATGTGTGTGTGAGCGATGTGCTTCCATTGCCCTGAGTGGTATGCACGTTAGGTGTTGCAGGATGTGTCTATGTCAGCCAGACGTGTGTGGGGGCCCTCCACTTTGTGAGACACTGTGCAGTGTGGGTGGACAGCTATTCCATACTCCATGGGTGTGGTGGGGTGTCTAGGGGGATGGGTGGAGCACTGCTGGGCATGGGGTTGCACCGTGTGTGTGGGTATGGGAATGTGTGTGTGGCACTGCGGGACATGTATAAGGGCTGATCCCAGGTGGTGTGGGGTTTGTGCTATGTGCAGTTGGTATGGGTGTGGCAATGTGCACACCAATGTCTGGTGAGGGTGGGTGGGGGATCCCCACTGTATGTGGGCCCTGACAGAGTGTTAAGTGTGTGACATGTGTGTAATGTGTTTGCTGGCATTTGTTTGCATCTACGTCATCATCCGTGTGTGTTAGGCCCTTCCCTGTCAGAGGTCTGGGATATGTCCCTGGATAGGTAAGAGCATACAGACATCATATGTGTTTTGGTGGTGTGTGTGGGTACCCCCAGGCCAATGTGTTCTGGGCTAGTTGTATGTCCCTCGTGTATGTCTCCCCCTGCCACAATGTGCTGGGTGACTGGCTGCAGGGGTATGATGAATGGTTGTGACCTATATGCCAGGTACTATGTTAGCAAGTGGACCTCAGGGGGACAGAGAAATCAGGCTGATAATAATGGACACACCCCAAAAGGAGTAGGCACAAATAAACAAATCAATATACACCCTCATAAGCCTCCTCATAAGTGAGGAGGGAACGCTAGACCAATCTGGGTAGGATAACTCCAGTAGTGGAGGAAACAGACCTCAGTTAGTCTCCCAAACACAAATCCTTAGGAGGAGGGGTACTTCGAAGGGCGGAAAAGCCCTGTAATAGCATGAACTCTGCATACATCAGTGGCCAAAATCACCTATATGAAAAGGCCAGAGGGTCCAGCAGCACAGCAACACATCACAGCACTAGAGAGCACCAATGTAATAGTAATACAAGGAGGTTATCTGAATAGTGGCAAATGATATTCCAATGGGGCTCTTTACTGTTACATTGCTACATTGCTACTCATGTATGCTGTGATCCTCTTTGATTACAGTGGGCTGTCATTATCCACTCCTCAGATAGGTCTCTTAGATCACTATTACATTGCTGATCTGTAGTGCTGTGAATTGTTGCCGTGCAGCTTAACCCTCTGGGCTTTGCATGGAGGTTTTCTGGACCATTGATGTATGCAGTGTTCAATCAGATATGGGCCTTGTCTGCTATGCCCCATGCTTCTCCACAGCTTTGCTGTCCTTGACTACGTTCAGGACTGTGTCTATCATGCACATAGGCCCAGGTACCTGTCACACACACCCTGTACCTACACTGCCATGTGCTGCTGTGTCATCACCCCACAGTTGCCTGTGGTAGGGCACGCATGCTCTCAGGACATGGTCCCCCACCAATCCCCTCCATGTGCCGCATGTGCTTGGGCGTGCCCTGTACGTGTGCAGCATATCTACTACTACTACTACTAAGCATTTATAAGGTACTACCAAGCGCGCGCAGTGCTGTAAAAGTGAAAACACACAAAGACAGTCCCTGCTCAATGGAGCTTACAATCTAAAAAGACAAAGCAATAAAAGGTGTAGAGAAAAGTTAGGAACAAGAACAAAGAGACAAGAGCAGGAGAGACAGGACAAAGGAAAGAGGTAGGAACAAGTGTGAGAGGAAGACAGAAAGGTAATATAACAGAGGGGAAGGAAGGAGAACAGCAAACTCATGAGCCAAAGGCAGAGGCGAAAGATGAGACTTTAACTTGGTTTTGAAGAGGGGCAAAGAAGATGCCTGACTTATAGACAAAGGACGTTTATTCCAAGGGTAAGGAGCAGTAGGGTGAGAGGTGCCGACCTACCCGCCTGTGGATGGGCGGTGTCCAGCGCTTCTGACAGTCCACACAGGTAGATGGGGCCCAGATGGTCTGCGAGCTCCTGCTACAGGGGTGTGAGGGTTGGGGCGAAGGGGGCACCCCCACCGGTGCCCATGGCATGTTGCCTCTCCGCCACCATGTTGCCTCTCCACCACCATGTGTGCTCGGACACCACGCTTAATGTCATGGAATCTCTTTCTCAGGCTGTCCAGGTCCCTGGTTGGTCCCCCTGCCTGGGCTACAGCCTCCTGCACCTCCTCCCACACGTGTATATGTGTGGCCACAGTGGTGCTGTTGCTCAGCCGGCCATAGAGCACCTCATACTGCTCCAACACACTGGCCAGCAGGATGTGATTTTCTTGCTGACTGAATCTTACAGCCCTCCTCCGTTCCTCAGCTGGCACCGGTATACGCCTCCGTTTGTCACTGGGTGGCCCCTGGGTGAGCTGCGACACACCCGATGGACCTGCAGCCACCACCACAGGCTCAACACTCCCTGCCGGCTCTGGGTCCTGCTGAACAGGTGCCCCCCCTCCTCCCCTCCTCCCCTCCTCCCCTCCTGCCATGACCTGTCGCTCCATCTCCCTGCCCTCTATGCCCTCTCCCTCCCTGTCAAACATCCCTGCCCCTCGGCTCCTCTGCTCCACCTTCCGCCTGCTCCTCGCCTCCCCTCCTCTCCCTGCCGCCTGCTCCTCAACTCCGCTCCTGTCTCTCTCTCCTGTTCCTCACCTCCCCATCTCTCTCTCTTGCCTGCTTTGCAACACACCTCTCCACACCAAACCTGCCTCTGACACTCTCCACCACTACTCACCAACCCAGCCACTCTCCACACCAAACCTGCTTCTGACACTCTCTTTGCTTCACCAACAACCAACAGCGCACGCCTTCTCTCCTTCGCCTACACAAACCCCACAACGTGTATCAGGTGTGCATGCGTGTTTATGGTTTTTTTTACGCTGCGTGCATTGCACATGTGCAGTGGCGAGAGTGCACTGCGCATGCGCCGCAGAGATGCGGAAGGTGTGTGTGTGAGACACCATGTTGCACATGTGGTGTGCGTGACCGTGAGACATGCGCATGTGCTGCATGCCATTATGCGCATGCGCCAAGCCTCACGCTCATGCACAGTGCATGCGTAACATGGTGTCCTGCACACGCACCTTCCGCATCTCCTCAGTGCATGCGCAACGCATGCAGCTGATGCGCTCGCACCACTGCGCATGCGCAATGCACGCAGCATAAAAAACCCCATATATACACATGCACACCTGGTACATGTTGAGGGGTTTGTGTAGGCGAGGGAGAGAAGGCGTGTGCTGTTTGTTGTTGGTGAAGCAAGGAGAGTGTCAGAAGCAGGTTTGATGTGGACAGTGGCTGGGTTGGTGAGTGGTGATGGGGTTGTATGGCTGGGTTGGTGTGTGGTGGTGAGGTGACTGGAAGGGTTGAGTGAGTTAGAGGAGTTGAGGGGGGTGGAGTTTATGGCAGGCTTTGTGGTTGCTGCATGTGCAGTGGGAGGTGAGCAGGGGCTGCGGTTGCCTGACGGGGGAGATGGTGTCCATGGGGCTGAGGCACAGGGCATGGGTTTAGTCCTGCTGCAACACAGACCTGCAGCTGTAGGGGCAGGCCAGGCAGGGGCTGTGCCGGCAACGCGCAGGAGGCGTGCAGAGTTGCTATCTTAAGACCAGAACGCCCACTACCTTATATGGCATTCCTCACAGTAACGCTGAATCTAGCGCCAGTAACATTAAGACGGTTTAGTAAACATACCCCTAGGCATCCAAATGGCAGATGAAATTTAATGTGGACAAGTACAAAGTTATGCACTTAGGGAAGAACAACCCAAACTATGGTTACATGATGCAAGATTCCATATTAGGAATCACCACTCAGGAAAAGGATCTAGATGTCACCATGCTTAGCATGCTGAAACCCTTTGCACAGTGTGCAGCTATGGCCAAGAAAGCAAATAGAATGCTAGGAATCATAAGGAAAGGAATTGAAAATAATATCAAGGATATCATCATACCTGTGTATCACTCCATGGTGCGACCACACCTTGAATATTGTGAGCAATGCTGATCACCATTTCTTAAAAAAGATATAGCAGAACTGGAAAAGGAACAGAGAAGAGCCACCAAAATAGTAAAGGGGATGGAAGGATACTCCCATGAGGAAAGTCTGTAAAGGTTAGATGACTGAGGTGAGATCTGTAAAGGTCTATAAAATAATGAATGGAGTGGAACAGGTAAACAGATCGGTTGATTACTCCTTCAAAAAGTAGAAAGACTAGGGGACACAAAATGAAGCTACAATGTGGCACATTTAAGGCTAAACAGAGAAAATATTTTTCATTTGGTACATAATCAAAATCTGGAATTCATTACTTGAGGAGTGGCGAAGTGGCTTGAGAACCAAGAGACCAGGGTTTGATTCTCACTAGCACTCCTTGTGGCTTTGGGCATGTCACTTAACTTTCCATTGCCTCAGAAAAATCCAAGTTATCAATGTCTCTGTTTAATGTACATTATCAAGTTTAAGTAACAATGTAAACCACTTTGATTGAAATGATAAAGCAGAATTTAAAAAACCTATTAAGTGTAGTAAAACCTGTAAGTGTAGCCAGGTTCAAAACAGGTTTGGACGAGTCCCTGGAGGAAAAATCCATAAGGCATTATTAAAGAGTACTGGGGAAATCCACTGCTTACCTCTGGGACAAGCAGCATGGAATTTGTATACCTTTAGGAACCCGGCAGGTACTTGAGACCTGGAATGGTCACTGTTGGAAACAGGACACTAGGCTTGATGGACCCTTCGTCTGACCCAGTAAGGCATATCTTATGTATTTTCTTTTGCAAGACAGAAGCTTGATTAATTTTTAACTGAGAAACTAATGTTCCTAGATCTTCAATTTTAGAGGCTTGATTACACAATTTTGCTCCTAAATCCTGTATGCTAGACGTACTGTATTTTTTAAAGATTGAACAAACCCAGCGCAAGCCTCGTGCAATAAATCCATTGCTTCCAACGTCACTTCTGCCGGTTTATCCATGGGCTGCAAAGTTGATAACTTGGACAATTCCCTTCCCAGTCTACCCTCCGTTTGTAGCTCTCTAGCAGTTGTAAATTCCTCCAGTGTAGTGCAGAAGCTGTAGGCGCTGCTGTAGTTTCTTCAGGGCAGTTTCTCCAAATGGGTTAGATTTGCACATACCACAGCTGTTATGAACCTCACTTCTAAGCCAGGGTATGCAGAGTATGATCTCAGTTTCTCAAATTTACTGCTAATGTTTGGCATAGTACTTGCATTGTGCCAAAGAGAGCCTCCCTCTGGAGTTCATTAGCTGTAATATGTACAATTGTGGTCAACATTATTGGCAACCTTGCATTTTAGGTATGTTGTGTACAATATCTTGAGAAATAATTGGAAATATTCCAACTGTATGTTATCATAATATGTTAATAGAATGTTCAAAGGTATACAACAAAAAAATGATGTCTGTACAACTTAGACATAGTAATTTCTGAGAAAAAAACAACAAAATATGACCTGGACAGAATTAATGACACCCTTCACTAATATTTGGTTGCACAACCTTTGGCAGCGATGACAGCCTCCAAACATTTCTTATAGCTATCTACAAGTTTTGTACATCTATTTGTGGGTAGTTTCTCCCACTCTTCAAATGAACTGTGATTTGTTAAAGCTCATGAATGTTTCAAGAATTCCTCTTACCAATGACAGATTTTGGTTCTTTCCAAAGGTTCTCGAATGGATTGAGATCAGGACTCATTGTTAGCTGGTTTAAATCAGTCTATTTGTTTCTTTTTAACCATTCTTTTCTACTTTTGAATGTATGTTTTGGGCCATTGTCGTGCTGGAGGACCCATGACCTTTAACCCAGACCTAGCTTTCTGACACTAGGTAGCACATTTTGCTCCAAAATACCTTGGTAGTCCTCTGACTTCATAATTCCTTTACTAGGTTCCAGGTCTCCAGTTCCTGAGGCAGCAAAACAGCCCCACAACATTATGGAACCTCCACCATATTTAACTGTAGGAAGGGTGTTTTTTTCCCTTATAAGCTTAATTTCTTTGTCTGTTAATGTATCACTGGTCTGCATTGCCAAAGAGGTCTTATCTGTCCACAGAGCATTCTCCCAGAAGGATATGGTTTCTCAAGGTGGGTTTGAACAAAGATCAGGTGTGTCTTTTTATGTCTGTCTTTGAGCAGTGGGTCCTCCTTGGTCTTTGCCCATGAAGTCCTTCTTTATTTAGTGCATGGCATATGGTGCGGGTTGAAACCACCTCTCTAGATTGCTCCAGGTCAGTCTTAACCCCTAAATGTTGTATGTGGTGTTTTTTCCAACAGTTCACACTAACCTTTGATGACTTCTTGGATTAAGTTTCCTCTTCCCACTATGTCCTGGGAGGTTCTTGACATTTCCATGAGCAGAAAACTTCTTAATAACATTGCAAACTGTAGATACAGGAATCCGAAGCAGACAACCTTATACCCTTTTGAAGTTTGATGTTTGGTGATAATGGCTTTTCTGATGGTCTCAGGCAGCTCTCTTGTCTTCACCATTGTGAAAATGGAACAGTCTCTCATCCTTTGGTTTCAATTCACCTCTCCTTAATCATTTCATGTGTCTGTTCTTGATCGACAAAGGTTCCTGGAGTAACACTTTGTATTTCCCACTGTATTTGTGCTTTTTCCTCATCTGCTGATCTAAATATTTGAAGAATTTTTTCTTTTGTTTTGCAAATTCTTTTACCTCTTTCCCTGTATATGCTTGTGGATCCTCACTCATTCCTTCTAATCGTCAGAACACCTGTCCAAGTTTGATGATGGAGACAGATTCTGGACATTTGCTTTCATATTTCAGCACCTTTTACGTATTTGGATCCTATAAAGCTGTTAGGTAGGCCTAGAGGCCAATGATAGTAGCCCTGTATGTGTAATCAATCTCTTTGAGGCCTAGCTCCCCCTTCAGCTCTAGGGATGTACAGTACTGTCCTACACTGATCCTTGTAAATTACTTCATGGGCATGGAGGAGTTTCCTTGTTTGCACATCCAGTTTTTCAAGATCTTTAAGAAGCCAATCTACAATCCCAAAGCTGTATGAGAGTACAGGAGTTGCTAGCTGATTGATGGCTTGCATCTTATTCCATAATGTTAAAGCACTTTTCAATAGTATTCTTTACTGATCTTTTCTCTCAGTAATTTTTGCTTTAGTGTCATTCCTTCCTCTACTCTGTTATGTTATTTATATATGCCTTCATGTTCAAGTTCCTTGATATCACAGCCCTCAGCCAGGGAGATGTTTTCCTTTTTGCTCAATTTTCCTCTAAAAAAGGTTGCCTTAGCACATTTGTCAATGCCAGAAGTCATCCTGATGTCATCAGAAAAGCTTTTTACCATACGGTGTTGCTCTGCTAATTGTTGATCGCTGGAACTGTAGAGCTTCAGGTCATATACAAATACTAAATGGGATATTACCTCTGGGTTGCTACCTCCTTGAAGTGTTGTTAAGTGCTTTCAAGTCGGTGTCAACTCATGGCGACCCTCTGGATAGTTGTCCTAAATTGTGTTTGGTCTTTTGTCAAGCGGCTCATTGTTGACAGGCTGGCACCCGTAACTGCTGTTATTGTATCAATCCATTTCATTGCTGGCCTTCCTCTTTTGAGTTGGCCTTCTATCTTCCAAGCATGAAGTCTTTCTATAATGATTTCTCTCTTCGTATGATGTGTCCAAAGTATGAAAGTCGAAGTGTTGTCATCTGAGCTTCTTAAGAAAGTTTAGGTTTGATCTCATCTAGTACTGACTGGCTTGTTCTTCGGTCAGTCCAAGATATACACAATATTTGTTGCCAGAACCATAATTCAAAGGCATCAGTTTTCTTTCTTTCTATCTTCGTTTTCACTGTCCAACTTTCACATCCATATGACAGTATTGAAAATGCCATGACTTGAACAAGTCAAATTTTTGTATGGAGAGACATCTCTGTTCTTGAGAATCTTGCCTAGGTCCTTCATAGCCATTTTGCCAAGAGCAATATGTCATCGGATTTCTTGACTGCTTGTTGCTTCTTTATTGATAGTTGATCCAAGTAGATTAAAGTTGTCCACTGTTTCAATTTCTTCTCCATCAATGATGAATTTATTGATTTTGCCAATTGTCATGATCTTTATCTTCTTTACATTAAGGTGCAGGCCCATTTTAAGACTATGTTCCTTGATCTTGAGAAGCAAATGTTTCAGATCGTCTTAACTTTCAGCCAGCAATGTGGTATCAACAGCATAGTGAAGGTTATTGATGAGTCTTCCACCAATCTTCACACTTCTGTTTTTGTAACAATCCTGCTTCTCTGATTATTTGTTCTGTATATAAATTAAACAGGTAGGGGGAAAGTATGCAGCTTTGTTGTACACCTTTGCTGATTTTAAAACATTCTGTTTTTCCTTGTTCCATTGAAACTGTTGCTTCTTGATCAATGTAAAGGTTGTACAAGAGAACGGTCAGGTATTCAGGCATACCCATGCTTCTTAATGTGGCCAAGAGTTTCTCATGGTTTTCACAGTCAAAAGCTTTGCTGTAGTGAATAAATCCCAAAAGCCAAACTTGGAATGACAACAACACTGGAGAAATAAAACTATAAATTAATTTCCTCTTGTACTAAACAAAACACAAAGACATGAGTGATGCACATTTCCCAGAGCTGATATTTCAGTTAATAAATTCAAAATAAAAAAGTATTTTTCTACCTTCTTTTGTTTGGGTATTTTATTTTTCAGTCGCTTTCTTCTGGTTTCTTCGTGTCTTCTGCTAACTCTCCATTGTCTGCTGTCCATTTGTCTTTTCTTCTCACTTCTAGTTTCTTTCCATTCTCTCTCTACATCTGCTCTTTCCTCCATTTCTTTCTTTATTCCTTTTTCATCCACTCAAATTTCACTCTTCCATCCTCAGTCCCTACTTACTCTCTCAATACCAGGCCAATCGTAGATTTTTCTTTCTTCCCACACAAAATATATTTTCCCCTCTCCATCCTCACTCCCCAGTCTCATCCCCTTCTAGTCCTCCCACAACATCAGCTTCCTTCTAGTCCCATTCTCTCATCCCCCCGCATCAGCCCATTTCCTGTCCTAGCCACCACCATCAGCCAATTTCCAATCCTAGCCCACCCATCAACCATTTCCAGTCCTATCCTAAGCCCCCATCAGTCCATTTCAAGTCCAAGCCCCCCCATCAGCCCATTTGCAGGCCAAGCCCCCCAATCAGTCCATTTCCATTCCTAGCCCCCCACCAGCCCATTTCCAGTCCAAGCCCCCCCAATCAGCCCATTTCCAGTTCAAGCCCCTCATCAGCCCGTTTCCAGTCCATGCCCCCATCAGTCAATTTCTAATTCTAGCACCCCATCAGCCATTTCCATTCTTACCCCAGCCCCCCATTAGCCATTTCCAGTCCAAGCCCCCCAATCAGTCCATTTCCAGTCCTAGCCACCCCTGAAGAGCTCCAGGCTTATCTGACCATCTTCAGAGGGAGCCAGAGAGGACCAAAGCCCCAGCTCACCTCTGGCCAGTCGCCAGAGTGAAGAGTGGCATGTTCCTTCACTCTGGCAGCTGTATTGTCATGAAGCCCACTGGCTCTGGAAGTTAGAGGGCATTTCTTGTTTCCCTGCACGCAGCGCACTTCACGAGAACACAGCTGCCAGAGTGAAGGAACACATCGCTCGTCACTCTGGCAGCTGTGCCAAGGTAAGCCGGGGCCTCGGGCCTCCCCAGCTCCCTCTGAAGCCGTCCCTGCAAACCGACCATGTGCAGAATGAAGTTTGCGTGGGGCCCTTTGAAGCGCAGGGCCCTGTGTGAACAATATTCCAGCACAATGGATGGGCTGGCCCTGGGTAGACAAGGTATTGGTTTGTGATTTTTGGGAATGTTACTTGGGTCCATCTTTGGAAGGAGAATTGTGTCTTCCTGTTATAAGCCATTGTGATATTAAATTTGGCTACTTGATCAATTGTTTTTTGCAGTTTGTCAGGTCTTGGTGGAATAATGTTAACTGTTTAAGCCAAAAGTTGGTCACTCCATCTGGGCCAGGGTTCTTCCAGTTTGGGTCTCATTTTAACCTGCTTTCCAGCTCTTTTGTTGTTACTACAGGCCATTCCATAGGTTTGATGTCTGATTTTTCTAAATGTTCCTGTATGTAGGGTAACCACTCTGCTTCTTGATTGTGCTCTATGGGGTCCTTGTATAGGCCTCTTCAGAAGATTCCTGTTCTGGTTTTGGTTAGTGGCGCTCTTTCCCATTTCTCTGTAGAATTGTTTTGGGGTCTCTCTAAATAGAACAGATAAATTTCAGGTCTTCTTTCTTAATACAGCATGCTTCAACTTGATGTCTTGGGTCTTCCTCAATATCTTTGATGATCTTAATCCTTTTAGAGAGCCATCTATCAGGGTACCTCTGCATGCAATGATTGTATTGTTCTTTCGCTTTTGCTGTACGTTTTCCAAGGAGCCCTTCACTTTAGTTGGTAGTATTCTTGCAGTAATAATTTTAGCTGCACAATATTGTATTTGATTTATTTTGGTGATGTCAATAAATGGACCCTTTATACAGGATATGGCCTTGTTCATCTTAATTATCATACTTTCAACCTTAGGAAATTTAACTTAGGAAATCTTTTCCTTGCCTGTAACCCAGCATATATATCTTTTTCCATGTGGACTAGGAATTCGATCTTAAATTCCTCCATGTCTGGGTCTTTCTCCTCCCTTTCCTTTTCCTCTTCAGTTGATTTTTTTTTGTCTGTCTTTTCTCATCTCACTCTCCTGCAGCTCTAGATGTCTAAGCTCTATCTCCCTCTAAACTGCTCTTTCTATTTCTGTGTATTTATTTCTTCTGGTACTCTCACCTATGTCTCCTCCTCCTCCCTGAATTTATTTTTCTACGGAAGCCTTTAGTTGATTCAAGATTTTATTATTTCTATACTTCTTTACTTTGATCTGTGAAATTAAAGATCTTAAGTTTGCATCCATTGCTTTTTGCAGTTTTTCTTGTGGCAGTTTTCCTCTTTCTTCCAGTTTTTAGCAGTTTCTCTTTGATTCTCTCTTGATTTACATATAGGGTAGCATAAAAGTAGCAGTACATTATCTACTCTTTATCTGTAAAAGTCCACTTAACCGTAGTTGAACATCTTAACATTTTCACTAATTTCTGTGGTTTATCTCCTGCCACCATAGGTCCATTAACATGCCACCATGGCTTTTATCCATGGCAGGAATATTATCTACTACTATGTTTATGTTTATGTTTATTTCACTTGATAAACCGCCCTTCTGGGGAAGCAGAGCGGTTCACAAAATACAAATAGTTAAAGAAAGTACTAGGTTAGAGGGAAGGAAAAGGAAGTTACAATCTTTGAGAGGAAAGCGGGAGAAAGAAGGGATACGACACGAGACTTAGAGATTAGAATCACACAAAAGGGGAGGGAAGGTCAAAGGCCAGGGAGAAGAGGTGGGTTATTACTACTACTAGTAATAAACTACAGCAAGACCGAGGCACTAATCATCACCCGAAACACCGACTTCATCTCCCCACCCAACATCAAGATCAAGAACACAAGCATACCCATAAAAACAGAAGTCAAATACCTCGGAGCAACACTGGACAAGGAACTGAATCTACAAGCCCACATAAACAAAACCACCAAGAATGCATACTACAGGATGAGCCTTATCCGACGTCTCAAACCCCTCCTCGCCCCGGAACACTTCCGCACTGTCTGCCAGGCCCTAATAACCCCACTCCTAGACTTCTGCAACCCGATTTATCTTGGCCTCCCAAAACAAACCATCAGACCGCTGCAAATGGCACAGAACACGGCAGCACGCATAATAGCTGGCACTTCGAGACAGAACCACATCACACCTATCCTGAAAGACCTACACTGGCTTCGAATCACCTCACGCATCAAATATAAGACAATCATAAACATATTCAAAATTATACAACAATCATCGGCCATTAGCTTACAGGCACGCATACAACCTGACAACAGGACACGACCGAGGAGAAGAGGCACCTCTAACTGCATCAGCACACCAAAGGAGATCACCAAGGTCCGAAAGGACACTTCAGAACGAGCCCTTTCCCTGGCTGCACCAACAATTTGGAACAAGCTACCAGACGAACTTCGACTAACTACAGACATCAAAGACTTCCGGAAGCAACTAAAGACAACCCTCTTCATCGAACACTATGGGGACATCACCTGATAGCCACACCATTCAGATATAGACACTACTTGTACTATAGCGCACAATGTAAATAGCTCTTTATGAATCGAATACACCCTGACACACACGCACACACCTTCTGGAACACTGCATGACCCCCCCCCCCTAAAAACACCATTGTGATTGTTTGCTGTGAAAACCGCCGTGATTCAATGAAAAGGCGGGATAGAAATCCTTTAAAATAAATAAATAAATAAAAATACTATTACAATTGAGCATTTGTATAGCACTACAAGACGTATGCAGCGCTGCACAGACACATGGAAAAGATGGTCCCTGCTCATCAAAGATTAAAATCTAGGCACGACACATAGCCATAGACATGGAATACATCTAGGGGGAATGGTAAGAAAACACATAAGAACATAAGATCATAAGATATGCCATACTGGGTCAGACCAAGGCACATCAAGCCCAGAATCCTGTTTCCAACAGTAGCCAATCTAGGCCACAAGTATCTAGCAGTTTCCTCAAAAGACACGGGTTCCACAATGCTTGTATTGGAGCAAGCAGTGAATTTCCCGGGTCTGCTTTAATAATGGTTTATGGACCTTTCCTCCAGGAACTTGTCCAAACCTTTCTTAAACCCAGCTTCACTAACAGCTTTTATTACATCCTCCGGTAACAAAATCAAAAGTTTGATTACACGTTGAGTGAAAAAATATTTTCTCTTATTAGTCTTAAATAGCTTACACTCGCAAAGGAGATCAGGTGAGTCAAGATCTGAAAGTGGCGGCAAAGAGGTAAGTTTTCAGCCTGGATTTGAAAAGGGTCAAAGAAGGCACCTGACGTACAGACTCAGGTAGTTTGTTCCAGGCATAAGGAGCAGCAAGGTGAAAGGAGCGAAGTCTGAAGTTGGCAATAGAAGAGAATGGCACAGCTAGAAGCAATTTGTCAGAACAGCAGAGTTCCTGAGGGGGGGTGTAGGGAGAAATAAGAGAGGAAAGGTAGTGAGGAGCTGCAGAGTCAATGCACTTATAGGTCAATAGGAGAAATTTGAACTGGATGTGGAAATGGATAGGAAACCAATGAGGTGACTTCAGAAGAGGAGTAATATGAAAGTGACGAGGCTGGTGGAATATTAGGCGTGCAGCAGAGTGTTGAACTGATTCAAGGTGAGAGAGATGATTCAGAGGGAGAACAGCAAGGAATAGGTTGCAATAGTCTAGACAGGAGGTGATTAAAGAGTGGATAAGTATCTTAGTAGTGTCTTAGTATTGTCTGCACTACTGCTACCACCATCTTCATCCTAGTCTGGAGGCTATGAGTGGGCACCTTTTTTTCTTGGCGATGTGCGGCTAGTATGTATTTTGCTTTTTCTTTCCAACCATATCTCAGTTGTAGTGTCACCTGGCTGAGATTTAGTATAGATTTTGTACAACAGGGTCACTGCATGAAGGTACTCAGCAAAAGTTGGAAAGGGAACTATATTCTCTCCCACTACTGCTAGTAAATTCTATGCTGTACTTCCCTTTGTTTCCTTCACGAAAAGAAACTGATTTATACTTTCTGCAGCACCCTGTAGCATATCTGCAACTCTGACATGTTGCACAAAAGATTCCATTCCTTGTGGCCCTGGAGGTGGTGCCAGACCTATAGGACTGAGTAAGACCATGCTGTTTGATTCAGGATTCTTCCTAAGTCCTGAATCCATGGATGCATCCAATGGTGAGGGGAGAGCAAAAGCTGTGATGGAGGTTTGATAATGAACAGAGGTACATGGCTTTGGAGAGGCATTTTATGTATTTATTTATTTAATGCTTTTATATACTGTGCTCTTTAAAATCAGTGCGGTTTACAGATAACGTTTTGTGTAGAGTACGAAGAGCCTGCTCTGCACTTACATCGAACGGGTGGAGCAACTTGGATTCAGAACAGGTTAACTAAATACAAGCTATTTACAATCTAGACAGGATGGTATATAGGCTATACCTTATTCAGGCATCCCCTTAGCTTCCTCTTCCTCTTAGGCATAAAATAACATGCCAAGGCAAAGTATCACAGAGAACCATACCACCAGAACTCAATGCATCTTGGCTGCATTTTGAGCTGTTATGTCTGGTATGTAAATACATCTATATGTGACTGACAGAGTCTTTAGCTTCTATTTATAAAATATATACCAGGTCAATCACTTTGATCATCCCATGTGGAACTCTTGAACATGCCAACAATATTCATCATCTGTTTGTTGTCAACAAGGAACAACGTTTTTAGTTACATAGGAAGCCCAACACTGGTACTGGGTGTATGTGGTTTGCATTCAAGGTGATGAGGAAAGACGTCTGTCTAAAGTTATCATAGCAGCAATAACTGAAGTCAACCACTATGCAACATGATGGCTAGCATATGGGCTTTCATTTACGGATACCTGTTTAACCCTTAATTGTGTTTGAGAAGTCAAGTTAGCGGGATTAGAATGATAATTTAATGACTCTGACAGAGATGGACGCTATAAAACTGATGATAATTAGCTATTAGTTTTATCGCTTGAGGAGGATTGGCAAGTTCAGCAGGAGAAACATCTGAGACGGATAACATACATTGTGAGGCCGAAGTCAAAATCCTTTGTGCTCTTACTGTGCTTGAATTGTTGAATAACCTATATCATGAAACAGAAGAGAAGCACTTCATGCGACATGCTAGTAATAGCGAGGTCTGCTGAAAGCAATATAGTTGCTTGTGCCATCACTAGGAAGAGGAGTCCAATGGCGAGCCAATAAGCCTCAGCTGATATCTACATGGCTAAATCTGAATTTTACATGACTGTGAGTCATCTGGGAAAGTACTAAGCAAGCTTATGAAGATGCCTTTCTGTTTCTGATTCTACACAGGCATTGATAGTTGTTCATCCAGCTCCACATTATTCTCATATTTTATGTTCTGTTTTATGAATGGTGGCTGCCAGCACTTTATTTTCAGCAGCAGGCAGAGTCCACTTGTTGGCAAGAAAAAAAGAAGATAATAAAACTTCCCTTTCCCTTATACTACTGCTGCTCTCGTAGCTGCTATAATAAGAGAATATTGTTGAATGGATTCTCTTGATTTTATTGATTTGATTTGTTCGCTATGAATCAGAACAGATTACAATTTAATCTGTAAAAGTATATTACTTAAAACAATCCAAACATAGATCATGAAACATAGAAACATGACAGCAGAAAAAGACCACATGGCCTATCTAGTCTGCCCTTCCATATCAACTACAATAATGCCCTTTTTTCCATTAGAAATCCTCTGTGTTTGTCCCATGCTTCTTTGAATTCAAATACTCTTTGTCTCTACCACCTCCACTGGGGGACTATCCTACGCATATACCACTCTTTCTGTAAAGAAATATTTCCACATATTACTCCTGAATCTATCCCCTTTCACCATCATCCTATGTCCTGTCATAGCAGAGTTTGCCTTCAATTGAAAGAGACTCTCCTGAAAATTTAAATGTCTCTATCATATCTCCCCTATCCCGCCTCTCCTCTAAAGTATACATATTGAGATCTTTAAGTCTGTTCTCATATGCTTCATAATGAAGAACACTAACCCTTTTAGTAGCCACCCTCTGCATCAAATCCACCTTGCTTATATCCTTTGGAAGATGCGGTCTCCAAAATGCACACAATACTCCAAATGAGATCACACCAGAGACTTATGTTGTTGTTGTTAAGTGCCGTCGAGTCGGAGTCGACTCATGGCGACCCTCTGGATAGCTATCCTAAATTGTGTTCGGTCTTCAGTCAGGCGGCTCATTGTTGACAGACTGGTGCCCGTAGCTGCTGTTATTGTATCGATCCATCTCATTGCTGGCCTTCCTCTTTTGCGTTGACCTTCTATCTTGCCAAGCATAATGTCTTTCTCTAATGATCTCTCTCTTCGCATGATTTGTCCAAAGTATGAAAGTCGAAGTCTTGTCATCTGAGCTTCTAAAGAAAGCTTAGGTTTGATCTCCTCTAGTACTGACTGGTTTGTTCTTCGGGCAGTCCATGGTATGCACAGTATTCGCCGCCAGCACCATAATTCAAAGGCATCAATTTTCTTCCTGTCTATCTTTTTTACTGTCCAGCTTTCACATCCATATGATGTTATTGAAAATACCATGGCTTGAACAAGTCGAATCTTTGTATGGAGAGAGACATCTCTGCTCTTGAGAACCTTATCTAGGTCTTTCATAGCCATTCTGCCAAGAGCAATGCGTCGTCTGATTTCTTGACTGCTTGTTGCTTCTTTATTGATAGTTGATCCAAGTAGGTTAAAGTTGTTCACAATTTCAATTTCTTCTCCTTCAATGATGAACCTGTTGGTTATGCCAGTTGTCATGATCTTTGTCTTCTTTACATTAAGGTGCAGGCCCATTTTGAGACTATGTTCTTTGATTGTGAGAAGCAAATGTTTCAGATCATCTTCACTTTCAGCCAGTAATGTGGTATCATCAGCATAGCGAAGGTTGTTGATGAGTCTTCCACCAATCTTCACACCTCTGTTGTCTTCATACAATCCTGCTTCTCTGATGACTTATACAGAGGCATTATCACATTCTTTTTTCTGCTGGCCATTCCTCATCTTATACACCCAAGCATCCTTCTGGCTTTTGCAGTCGCCTTTTCTACCTGTTTAACTACTTTAAGATCATCAGACACAATTCCGCCAAAGTCCCGCTCTTCTTTCATGAACAGAAGTACCTCACCCCCTACACTGTACTGCTCTTTTGGATTTTTGCAGCCCAAATGCATGACCCTGCATTTTTTAGCATTAAATTTCAGCTGCCAACTTCTAGACCTTTCTTCAAGCTTAGCTAGATCCTTCCTCATGTTATCTACTCCTTCTTGGGTATCTACAAGCAAACCTTACCCGACAGCCCTTCTGCAATATCACTAACAGAGATGTTAAAAACAATCGTACCAAGGACAGATCCCTGCAACACACTACTGGCAACCTTCTTCTCCTCAGAGTGAGCTCCATTTACCTGTACCTTTGCCGCCTCCCATTCAACCAATTTCTAACCCAATCAGTAACTTTAAGGTCCATCGCTAGGGTGCTCAGTTTGTTTGTAAGTTGCCTGTGCAGGACAGTGTCAAAGGCTTTACTGAAATCTAAATACACCACATCTAGGGCTCTCCCTTGGTCCAACTCCCTGGTCACCCTGTCAAAGAAATCAATCAGATCTGTCTGACAAGACCTGCCTCTGGTGAATCCATGCTGCCTCAGATCCTGCAATCCTTTGGACTCCAGAAACTTCACTATTCTCCTTTTTAGTAGCCTTTCCAATAATTTACTAACCACAGAGGTTAGACTAACTGGCCTGTAGTTCTCAATGTTATCCTTACATAGTAACATAGTATATGACGGCAGATAAAGACCATCATGGTCCATCTAGTCTGCCCAGCAAGGTGGTAAAAGTAGTTGCACCTGCAGCTCCATGCAGGTCACCCCTCCGCCTGCCTTTGTTTAGGGGTGTACCCACCGCTCCATGCAGGTCACCTCTATTTGTTGAGATAGCAGAGACAGTTAAGTTATTTTGATTTTATCCTCTTGCTATAAAGGGATCCACTATGTCTGTCTCAGGCCATTTTAAATTCTGACACTGTATTTGCCTCCACCACTTCCATTGGGAGGACATTCCAAGCATCCACCACCAGGGGGGGGGGCCCAAGGGGGGCACAGGGCCATGTGCAAAGACTCATTGTGGGGCCTCATTTGCATAAATATTTGCATAATATTAATATGACCTAACGCTTAGTAAATATGTCTCTTAATGAATATCTTGATAAAGAAAGACTACCAGATTTCTACATTACTATACTCCAGCGCCAATTGCCAGCCATATTAGGAAGTACTATAAACACGGCCCATTTAGAACCCATCAAAATAAATCTTGATTTCACTC
Source organism: Ichthyophis bannanicus (assembly GCA_033557465.1). NCBI lineage: Eukaryota > Metazoa > Chordata > Amphibia > Gymnophiona > Ichthyophiidae > Ichthyophis > Ichthyophis bannanicus. The sequence continues at coordinate 1,073,018,817 of CM066033.1, forward strand.
TGTCTATCACTGGAACTGAACACTAACTCCTCATATACCAATTGTGAAACAGTGCTCCTGAAACCATCCGCCAACCTCCAGATTCTAAACCCCAATTTTTTGTCGGATCGCTCACCGTGGCATTTAGAACCCATAGCAAACCTGCTGTTTTATAACAGCACTACCAGGAATCACAAAGCACCAAACCCTACCTATCAAAAGGCATCACTGCAAATATTAAACCAATACATCTCAGAGAATTCCCATACATCTTCTACTGGGGAAAGAGATGGCACTGTCAAATAGAAACTATGGGCCTGATTTTCAACTGGGCAGTGCTATGTACCACATCAGCGCATAGCCCGCCCACTTCCACCTAACCCAGATTTTCAATCCCGGGCTCATATGCGGCCTCGGCATTGAAAATCCGGGTCTCGTCACACAACACGGAAGTCGCAGGAGCTAGCCGGGTAGCACAGATTTTTGATGCTACCCGCTTAGCCCCTGTGCCTAAAAGATAGCTGAGGAAAAACCTTGACTTTTTTTCAGGCACAGAGGGCTAACATCGAAAATCGGTGTTACCTGGTTAGCCCTTTCCTCCACCCCCGCTCCACCTCGGAACACTCTAATGCTAACCACATAGCATCTGGGATTTTTGAAGGGCACTACCCCTGTAGGTGCCTTTCGAAAATTCCAGATATGGCATTTACATGAGTAACTAGGGCAGTTAACAGTGTAAATGCCTTCAAAAATCAGGACCTACATGAACAGAATACCTCAGCTTGGTTACACATGTAGAACATAGACCATTACCGAACACAGAACAAGGGATCACAATTTAGAAATAGGAAGACAATACTTAAACTGGGAATCCCAAAAGCCAAACTTGGAATATACAACAACACTGAAAAATAAAACTATAAATTAATTTCCTCTTGTACTAAACAAAACGCAAATATGTAGCAATGCACATTTCCCAGAGCTGACATATTCCAGGTAATAAATTCAAAATAAAAAAGTATTTTTCTATCTTTTGTTGTTTGAGCATTTTATTTTTCAGTTGCAATTCTTCCAGTCACTTTCTTCTGGTTTCTTTGTGTCTTCTGCTAACTCTCCATTGTCTGCTATCCATTTGTCCTTTCTTCTCTCTCCTAGTTTTTCTATATCTGCTTTTACATACTGTTCTTTCTCTTTTGCCCTTTCCTCTATTTCTTTCTTTATTCCTTTTTCATCCATTCAAATTTCACCCTTTCATCTTCAATCCCTACTTACTCTCCCAATACCCAGTCAATCGTAGATTTTTATTCCCTACTACACAAAATATCTTTTCCCTTCTTCATCCTCCCTCCCCCAGTCCCATCCCCTTCCAGTCCTCCCCCAAAATCAGCTCCCTTCTACTTCCAGACCCATTCTCCATTCCTCTTGCATCAGCCCATTTCCAATCCTAGCCCCCCATCAGCCATTTCCAGTCCTATCCCAGCCCCCCATCAGCCCATTTCCAATTCTAGCCTCCCCATCAGTCCATTTTCAGTCCAAGCTCCCCCCATAATCCTATTTCAAGTCCTAGCACCTCCATCCGCCCATTTCCAGTCCAAGTCCACCATCAGCTCATTTCCAGTCCTATCATAGTTCCCCATCAGTCCATGACCCCCCATCAGTCCATTTCCAGTCCAAGCCACCACATCAACTCATTTCTAGTCCTATCTTAGCCCTCCTCCCCCCCCCCCAAAGAGCCCCGTTCCTCTCTGAGCGGCTTCAGAAGGAGCCAGAGAGACCCAAAGCCCCAGCTCACCTCTGCACAGTGCCAGAGTGAAGAGTGGAGTATTTCTTCATTCTGGTAGCTGTATTCTCATGAAGCACGCTGAGGGCCGGGAAAGGTTAAAGGTCATGTTTCCCAGTCCTCAGCATGCTTCACGAGAATACACTACCGGAGTGAAGAAACACGCTGCTCTTCACTCCGTCAGCTGTGCAGAGGTGAGCCGGGGCCTCAGGCCTCCTTCACTCCCTCTGAAGCTGGCCCTTTAAACAGAACACATGTGCAGAATGAAGTTCGCACAGGGCCCCTCAAGATTTTCAGCTTCCCCATCTCTGAAAAAGGTTTGTTTGTTCATTAATATTCTTTAAGTATTTAAAGGGATGTATCATATCTTATTTTTATTTATTTTATATACCACACTCTTTAGAATCAGTGCGGTTTACAGGCATACTAACAGGTACTTTTTATTCCCTTGTCCCCAAAGGGCTCACAATCTAAGTGTACCTGAGGCAATGGAGGGTTAAGTGGCTTGCTCAAGGCCACAAGGAGTGACCATGGGACTAGAGACCCCAGTCCTTCCGGCCTGAAGTTGCTTGTCCCCATGTGGGAATTGAACCCCCAACCTTCCGGCCTGAGGTAACCTGTCCCAACCACTGAGCCACTCCTCCCTCATATCTCTGCTGTCCCTCCTCTCCTCTAGAGTATACATATTTAGGTCTTCATGTCTCTTCTCTTATATCTTTTGGTGCAGACACCAAATCATTTTGGTCGCCTTCCTCTGAACCATTTCCAGTCTTTTTATGTCCTTTGCAAGATACGGTCTCCAAAACTGAACACAATATTCCAAGTGAGGGCTCACCAGTGACTTGTACAGTGGCATTAGTACCTCCTCCTTTCTGCTGGTAATTCCTCTATGTATGTAACCCAGCATCCTTCTGGCTTTGGCCACCGCCTTGTCACACTGTTTCCTGCCACCTTGAGATCTTCAGAAACAATCACTCCGAGGCCCTTCTCCTGATCCGTGCACACCAACCTCTCACCCTGTATCGCATACAATTTCCTTGGATTTCTGCATCCCAAGTGCATGGCACTGCACTTCTTCACATTAAATCTTAACTGCCAAGCATTATACCATTCTTCCAGCTTTTGTAGATCTTTCCTTGTGTTGTCCACTCCCTCAGAGGAGTCCACTCTGTTGCAAATTTTCATGTCATTTGCAAAAAGACAGACTTTTCCATTCAGTCCTTCAGCAATATCACTCACAAATACATTGAACAGTACCATTCCCAGGACCAATCCTTGGGCATGACACTAATCTCTTTCCTTTCTTCCGAGTGAGTTCCGTTTACCATCACCTTCTGTCGTCTGTCAGTCAACCAATTTCTTATACAGTTCACCATCTTGGGACCCATCTCCAGGCTGTTCAGTTTATTGATCCTATGAGGAACAGTATCAAAGGCTTTCCTGAAATCTATGTAGGTCACATCCATTGCATGCCCTTGTTCTACAGTAGTTCTCTGGCCACCCAGTCAAAGAACTCAATCAGATTTGTCTGACATGATCATCCTTTGGTAAAACCATGTTGCCTCAGATCATGCAACCTATTGCTTTCGAGAAAGTCCACAATTCTCTCTTTCAGGAGTGACTCCATTATTTTTCCCACTACCAAGGTAAGGCTTACTGGCCTATAGTTTGCCACTTCTTCCCTATTACCACTTTTGTGAAAAGGTACTACATCAGCCATTTCCAGTCCTGTGAAACTTCTCCTGTATCCAAGGATCTATTAAAAACATCTTTAAGGGCCTGCCAGAACCTCTCTGAGCTCTTTCAGTATCCTGGGATGTATCCCATCTGATCCCATGGCCTTGTTCACGCTTTTGTGTAAAGGGACCATATGTGCCTTTCTTCAGCCCTCTGGCACCACTTCTGATTCCAAAGAGGCATTGAAAAGGTCAGACAGTGGAGCCACTAGAATGTCCCCAAATTCTCTCAGTATTCTTGGATGTATCCCATCTGAACCCATTGTTTTGTCTACTTTTAGTTTAGCTAGTTACTCACAAACACAGTCTTCTGAAAATCGTTTGAGATCCCCATTGCCTTCTGTTCCTATTTGAGGGTGTTTTCTGGGGTCTTGCTCCTGGCCCTTTATCTGTGAACACAGAACAGAAATATTTGTTAAGCAAATATGCAGTTTCTTCATATTCCTCCCCTTCATCCTTGAATCTGACAATACCACTTTGCCCTTCCTCTTCTCGCTAACATATCTGAAAAATGTCTTATCCCCCATTTTATTGCATTGGCAATTTCTTCTTTTAGCACCTTTGCTTTCATGACTACTTTGCTAGCCTCTCTAAGTTTTTCCAAATATAGATGCCCATCTTCCTCTCTCTGTGATCTCTTGTATTTCATGAAGGCCTCCCTCTTTTTCTTCATCTTTTCAGCTACCTCTTTTGAGAATCATAGCGGCCTCCTCTAATTTTACTTTTATTTACCTTTCTAACAAAAAGGTTGGTTGCCCTCAAAATATCCCCTTTCAGTTTTACCCACTGTTTTTCTACATTCCCCAACTGTTCCCATCCCGCTAACGACTCCTTGAGGTATTGTCCCATCTTGGCAAAGTTAGTTTTCCTAAAGTCCAAGACCCTTGCTTCTGAATGGATTTTATCAACCCTAGTCCTAATACTGAACCACACCATCCGGTGATCACTGGATGCGAGATGATCTCCCACTGTAACATCAGAAACACTTTCCCCATTGGTTCCCTTACCAGTTGCCTAAATAGTTCTCCCTGTAGAGAATCCAGCATATTGAAATCACGTATCAGTAGCACTTCTCCTTTTATGGCAATACTGTGTATGTTATCTATTAAATCTTCGTTCACTTCTACTCTTCAAATTGATTTTGTATTTCCTCTTTCAAGTTTAACCCACAGCCCTGCAATTCTATAGCTTTCATATTATTTTTTACATATAATACCATTCATTCCTGAATAAGGTATAGCCTGGCATAATTACATCCCAGTCATAGTTCTCCGTAAACCATGTCTCCGTAAGCACCACTAAATCCAAGTCAGCCTCTTCCATTAAAGCCTCAACATCTGGGATCTTATTTTCTATGCTACGGGCATTTATACACACTGCTTTCCAGATGTTACCCCTTTCGCCCATTTCTACAGTGACACCATCCAGGCAGCCATGCATTCATCTCCAGGATGCGAGCTTCTCTGCCTTGGCTTTACACTCAGCAGGGAGGATTGACGAGAACACCACCTGCACACCTATCTGCTTCACCCTCTGTCCCAGAGCCATGAAGTCAATTTTGATACACTCAGAAGGATATCTAGCAGTATCATTTGTGCCAACATAGATGAGCAACATTAGATAATAGTCAGTAGTCTTGATGAGTCTCGGCAAACTCTCCATAACATCTCGGATTCTGGCACCTGGCAGACAGAACACCTCTCTGGACATCACGTCTGGTCAGCAGATGGATGCCTCAGTACCCCTCAGAAGAGAGTCCCCAGCCACCACTACCCTTATTTATTTTTATTTATTTATTTAACAGCTTTTATATACCGCACTCTTCATCATCAGCATGGTTTACATTTTAACAAATTGTACTTAAGCATGAACATATGTTAAGTTTACAGATAACAGGGAATGAACATGGATAACTGGGGTTAAATAAATAACAAGAATTCAAACTATTTACAGCAAAATATCATATGTTTATGGTTCTAAAGCTTGGGGATCTAAGAGGGTTTGATATGGGGTGAGAAATGAAGTTAGGGGTTTACTTGGCTAACCATGATCATTGGTTCGTGTTGGGAGGGGATGGCTTGGGGAGTTCATACTCTGAGGGAAGTGTTGTAGGAAGAGGTGTGTTTTTAGAGCTTTTCTAAATTGTGAGAGGTCCTTTTGTGATCTGATGTTGGGTGGCAGCATGTTCCAACATCTAGGGGCGAAGGATGAGAATGCTCTTGTGGTAGTTGTCTGGTTGAGTTTTGCTAGGTATTCTGGGATCATTAGTGTGTTTTCTGTTGCAGAGCGTCGGGGTCTGGAGCTTTGTGAGTGATGCAGGAGGTCAGATAATGAAGATGATGAGATTTGGTGAACTGCCTTGAAGGTAATGAGGAGGGCTTTGTATAAAATCCTATATGATATCGGGAGCCAGTGAAGTTCAGATAGGATGGGAGTGATATGATGACTCCTTGGGGCTCCATGTAGAACTCTGGCAGCTGTATTCATGGCCAATTGTAGTGGATTAAGCGTACTCTTGGGTAGGCCCTGTAACACAATATTTGCGTAGTCGAAGTGTGGGGTGACCAACGCTTGGAAGGTTGTTCGGAAGTCGTGTGGATCAAGCATTGGTCTGAGGTGTCGTAGAATTCTGATCTTGTGATAGATGACTTTAACTGTATTTTTTATATGTTCTTTGAACTCAAGTCACTGGTCGAGTATAACGCCTAGGTAACGTATTGTTGATTTGAGTGGTAAATCGGCATCTCTTGTTCTTAGAGTTGGTGGGGGAAAGAAGTCTTTGTTCCTTGTTACAATCAAAACTTCCATTTTTTTAAAGTTAATTCGGAGGTTTTGTGAGAGCAGCCAGTCTGAGATTGCATTGAAGCAGGTAGTTAGTGTGGTATAGTCGGGTTTCAATACGTTGACTGGTGTGAATAGTAGCACATCATCTGCGTAGATGAGGCAAGATATTCCAAATGACCGGGCGATGTTACAGATGGGCTGCATATAGATATTAAATAGCAGGGCCGAGAGGGAGGAACCCTGTGGTACACCTTGCTTCTGTTGGAAAGGCATAGATGTATTGTCACCCATCCGGACCTGCTGCCAGCGATCTTCCAGGTAAGATTTGCACCACTTCCATGCAATTCCTTGAATCCCTTTTTCATGTAGTCGGTTAAGCAGCTTAACATGGTCAACAGAATCGAAAGCTGCTACAATGTCTAGGAAGATCATTGCAATTCCATTTCTGATGTTGTCTGTTGTAGTAATATGCGTGTTCATTAGAGAAGTTAGAAGGGTTTCAACTCCGTGGGATTCTCTGAAGCCATGCTGATTTGGGTCGAGTGGAGCTTCGGAGTCAAAGTGTTGTTGAATTTGCCTTAGAGTGACTTTTTCTAGTATCTTGGCTAGTAAAGGGATACTTGATATTGGGAGGTAGGAGTCTTCTTTTTTTGGGTCGAGTTTATTGTTTTTCAGTAGTGGATGAATGGAGGTCTGTTTGAGGGCTGTTGGGAATATCCCTGTGCTAAGTGACTGGTCAGCTATGGCTGCTATGTAAGGGCTGAGTTCTGTTCTTAGTGATTTGATCCAGTGGGCTGGACATGGATCATTGGGGGCAGTGGTGGCATTGATGGAGGTTATGAGTTCTTCGATTGCCTTAGGGGTTGGGGATGAGAATTTATTAAGTATGAACTGGACGTTGGAGGTTTGTGTGGGTTCGCTTGTGATTATAGTTGAGATCTTGATCATCTTGGATTGAATATAGTCAGCAGTTGTGGTTGTATGTATTCATGTTGTGGTGGAGAAGGCTCACTGGTTAGGGATTTTACCAGTTGGAAGAGGTCTCTAGGTTTGTTAAGGGGCGACTGAGGAGCCTTGCATGGTATTCTTTCCTCTTATCCCAGGTTAGTTGACGATGGGATTTCAAGTGAGTTAAGTAGTTGGATTGGTCACAATGGTTCAGGGAGTGTCTCCATTTCTTCTCTAATTTCTTTAATTGCTGTAAGGAGGTTCGCAGTTCGGAGGAGAACCATGGCGCGTTCCGTTTCTTGGTGAAAGTGGAGGTAGAAGTGGTTTGGTTAACTGTGACGGTGGGCTGGGCTGATAGTCCAAGGGCACTGTTCCAGTTTGCTACTGTTTCATCAATGTTGTTAGGTATTGTAGAGAGTTTTGGAATGGTTTGAGAGGTAATAGTGTCAATGTTGAATGGTTTAAAACGTGCTGGTTTTGAGAGTGGATAAACATCCGGTGTTTTGCTTGGAAACTCCTCAGCTGGTATGGAGAATGTTATAAGATTATGGTCGGACCAGGGGACGGGGTTGATGAGGGATCAAGTTGATTTGGCGGTTCGCAGGATGATGATGGGGCGAAGATGAGATCAAGAAGATTTCCTTGTTTATGAGTTGGATCTTTTACAATTTGTCTGTAGTGTAAGTCGGTCATGGCGTCAAGGAAGGAGTTTGATACTGATGGCAGAGTGGATGCAAGGTTGAGATCTCCTAGGAGCCAGTTAGGTTTGTTGAGTTCAATGGGGTTGGTAACAAGATCAATTATGATTGAGAGATCATCAGCTGGAGCATTTGGGGCTCTGTAGATGAGGTTTATGGTGTTAGTACTATTGGAGATCGATAGTGTATTTATATGGTCTGTGGTCTTGGTAGAGATGATGCGGTACTTTAGATCGGATCTTGCTATTATGCAAACTCCTCCTCCTTTTCTGTTTTCCCTGTTGCAGGTGTAAATGGAGTAGTTGGGTGGAGTAAGTTGGTTCATTATGACATTGTCAGTGTTTGAGAGCCATGTTTCTGTTATCAGAAGGATGTCTAGGATAAGGTTTGATAATATGTCAGTGATAGCAGGCCACTTGTTTCGGACTGAACGTGCGTTAATGAGAGCACACTTGAGATCCTGTGAGATGATTCTTAGATTAAGTCTTCTGGTGTTTGTTGTATCAAGAGGTACATAGAGAAGGTGGGTGTGTCTATTGTGATATGTATATTGTGAGTATTGCTGTTGGTTTTGGTGGGGTTTCCTATTCTTGTATTGGTGTATAGGGATAGGATTAGAGTTGAACGTTAGGGCAAATGATGTGTGTAGGATACTAGAGAGGGCGGAGAGGAGGAGGAGTTCGCCTGTAAAGTCAGCGAGAAATGCCAGATCACATAACCACTCTTCATCTTCCAACTCTGCTTTGTCATCTCCCCTCTCCTTCAAAAAACTTCTTATTTCATTCAGCAAATCACAAAATCTTTGCAGAAATTTGTGCCTACTTAGACACCTTACATCTGTGTGCAAAATGATTTCCGCTGCTCCTTCATCAAGAGTAAAATTGAAAAGCCGTCTTTGAAGTGATCATCTACGAATTGAATTTACATTTTTGAAAGTGATGTCCATAACAGTCTTTGTATTGAGTCTCTTGCTTGCCAAAACTTGCTGGTGAATGATGCAATGGTAAGAAAGGAAATCTGGGAAGTCGTCATGCTGTCTACAGAGGGCTATGAAACCGTTAACCTCACCTATCATTGCTCTTGCTCCATCAATAGTGATGAAAATAAGTCTATGCAATGGAAGATTACACTTTGTCACAAAAGAAAGAATTGAACATTTCCTGACCGGTAGTTCTCCCTTTTAAAGAAATCATTCCAAGTAGTTCTTCTTTAACACTGAAGTCTTCAAAAACCATCCGGATAAAGACTAGTAACTGGGCTATGTCTCTGTAGATTCATCCAGTTGGAGTGAGAAAGCAACCCAATTTGAAACATCCTGTGACAATTGTTCAGTTCTGTCTCCACACATCTTTTCTATTCGCCGCACAATGGTGTTTCTTGACAATTGTACATCTTGAATAGCAGCTATGATCTCTTTCTTATTTTAAAATCCTTCAAAAAGATTGTCAGCTGCTTCAAGAAAACAATCTTTTTACAAATTCCCCTTCAGTGAAAGGTTTGCATTTCTTTGCGATCAGGTTGCTGACATTGAAGGATGCTATGGTTGCATTGACCGAATGTGACCTTGGCTTCGCCATCAAGTGTTGCTGAGTAGCCAATTTCGATTTAAGTTCTTTGAGCTTCAGTTTACGAATTTCACTTTTGGGTGGAAATCAGCATCAAACGTATTGCTATGCGGAGCCTTATAATGACGTTCCAGATTACCCTTTTTGGGCAAGGATACTGGGGCGTTACAAATTAGACGACGACACTTGTCTTTCACCATGATGAAGAAGTAGTCCATTTCCCATTCATCATGAAAGTGGTAGGTTTTGCTCTTCTTTGGAACACTCATCTTCGTTATACTGGGGTGGCTGGATGTAAGAAGGCCAAATCTACTAAGTTAGTATAAACACTGGCTGAATCTGGTCCAAAACTGTCACTGCCCCAAAGTATTAAAGATCAACAGGAACTGAAGACCTCTGGATGATGTGCAATACAAGGACTGCAGATGCCAAAACCACACATGCAGTTCTAAAAGTAAAAATAAGAATTCATCATACTGGCACCAATAATCAAATACCACCAAACAATCATCAAAAAAACTCAAACACCTGTCCAGCAAACCAGATAAAATCAAATACTGCCAAACAAGTTCAAATACCACACACACGATTTAATCAATTCTGCACACAGTGTAGAATCAACGCAAAGGCAAGCCAAAATAAAATTGCAGTGTAGAATCAAAGCAAAGGCTAGGCAAAATAAAATTGCAGAGGCAAGGAAAAGTCACAGTGGTTTGAACCAATTCAAAGGCAAGGCATAGGCAAGTTAGAAAAAAATTGGAAAAGCCCGCCAAAATCACCAAATTCTCGACACTTTGTTGTGTCTGCCCGAAAATGTTTAATGAAAGCGAACTATAAAGCAACCAATGACCAGCACGCAACACAACTAATACGGTAAGTGTATTCAGGTAAAGCCCGGGCGAATGGATATCGCCTGGTATATAAGAGACTTCTAAGGGGTGTTGGGGCGGGGGCAGGAATGGGTGATTCTGAGAGGCAGGAGACCAGGTATGACGCCGGGCCTGTGGCATCTCATTGCGGGGCACGAGCAGCGGCCCCCTGGGGTACCCACAAACTATTGGCATGAAAACAACAAGCGCCCCCAATACACCCGCAGGCAAGATTCCTGCAGGTAGGGAAAAAACACAGGCAAAGGATCAGCAGCAGCGGCAAGCCCTCGGCAGATGACCTGCCGGCATGAACTCTCTCCTAGCAACGGGGCGAGCTGCTGGAGAGATGGAGCCAAGTGGAGCTGGCGATCTACCTATGACCCCTCCACGATCTACAGGTAGATCGCGATCTACCTGTTGGACATTCCTGATCTACTATATCTGAAATGGGCCGTCACATGATGCTGACAGTGCAATTTTTTTTTCCATCTTTAAATTCGTTTTCTGTTTTGGATTCTTTCATTGGATGAGTCTTTTTTAGAAGCATACTGTACTTTGACTTACTAGTTTTGGAAGCAGCTATCCACACTGATAGGACCTTTTTTCAGTAATAACAAGTTCTGATAATGAATCTGTAACAGATCTTGTCAATAAGATAGATCTAGAGATAATGGGTGGGCTGAGGTCCAAGGTCATGATTACTCATATAGGATAATAGGTTTGGTTTTCTTCCCTTTGGGTTGAATAGTCTAATAGTGGTGTCTGTCAGGATTTAGCTGAATGAAACTGGAGCCTGGGGTGGGATGTGCTAACACTCATCAAGATGTTCCAGCAGGGCTGGATCATAGGACTAGGCTCTAGGGGGAACAGGATTGGATGACAGCAGGGAAATTGATTCTGGCACGAGGAAGACTTTACAGTGCAGAATCCAAATCAGGATTGCAGTGAGGAATCAAAAACATAAAGCACTGCTCGAGTGGTGAAGACTAGGCTCTGGAATGGAGACTGTGGTGACATTTGTAAATTTAATGTCCTTGCTTGTTGTTCCCATTTCCAGATCGTTTATAAATCTGTTAAAAAGCACCAGTCCCAGTACAGGTCTTTGGGTAATCCACTATTGATTTTCTTTCATTGAAAAAATTGGCTATTTAACCCTAATCTCTGCTTTCTATCTGTTAACCAGTTCCTTATCCACAACAGTTCCTTATCCACAACCAGTTCCTTATCCACAACCAGTTCCATACTATGTCATGTACAGTCCTTAAATTCTTATGCAATAGTTGTTACCCACTAGCAGTTAGACCATTGTCAATAGTTAATAGTCCCAGTTTACTGTATTAACACCTTTACCCAATGTATAAAGTTTGATTATGTTTCATGTAAGAAGAACAGGTTTTTGTTCACTGATTCTTAATATTGTTCTATGTAAACCGCACCTGATCTTTCGGAACGTGCGGTATGTAAGTGTTTGTTAAATAAATAAATAAATAAATAAATAAATAAATAAATAACAGGACATTGCCTCCTATCCCATGGCTTTTTAATTTCCTCAGGATTCTTTTATGAAGTACTTTGTAAAAAGTACGTTATATGAAGCAGCTCACTGTTATCTACATCATTATTTGTGCCTTCAAAAAAATAGAGCAGATTGGTGATATAAGGCTTTCCTTGGCTAAATCCATGTTGACTTTGCCCTATTAAACCACATTTATCTATGTGTTCAGTAATTTTGTTCTTTATAATAGTTTCTACTATTTTGGCCAGCACTGGCGTCAGGTTCACTGGTCTGTAGTTTTCTGGATCACTTCTGGAACTTTTAAAGAATTGGCATTTCATTGACCACCCTCTAATCTTCAGATACTGTAGATTATTTTAATGACAACTTGCAAATTATAGTAACATAGTAACATAGCAACATAGTAAATGATGGCAGATAAAGACCAGCATGGTCCATCTAGTCTGCCCAGCAAGACGGCAAGAGTAGGTGCACCTGTCGCTCTGTGCAGGCCACCCCTCCCCATGTCTTTGTTTAGGGGTAAACCCACCACTCCAGGTAGGACACCCCTATTTGTTGAGACGTTATATATTTGTTGAGACGTTATATGGTTCAGAAGTTAGATGGTACTATTTATTTTGTTTTTATCCTATTGCTGTAAAGGGATCCACTGTGTTTGTCCCATGCCTTTTTGAACTACTAATGGAAGTTCTGCAATTTCATTTTTCAGTACCTTGGGATGTCTACCATCCAATCCAGGTAATTTGCAGCTCTTTAATTTGTGAAATTACCCTATTGCATTTTCCAGGTTCATTGAGATTTGTTTCAATTCCTCTGAATCTTCATATTTAAAAATCTTTTCTGGCATGGATATCTCCTTTACATCTTCAGTAACGATAGAAGCAAAGAATTCATGTGAAGTAGAATTTTAGAAGAATCTGGGATGTCCGAAGCAGAATTTTCAAAAATCTATGGGAGTGGCAGCAGTGAAGGGAAGTATGTATAAGTGCCTCCTGAAATCGCTCCAACTCCACCCCAAAAAATGAACATGCCAGCAAATGAACATAAGAACATAAGATATGCCATACTGGGTCAGACCAAGGTCCATCAAGCCCCGTATTCTGTTTTCAACAGTGGCCAATCTAGGTCATACGTACCTAGCAGTTTCCCCAAAAGACACAGGTTCCACAATGCTTGTACTGGGTCAAGCATTGATATCCTGGGTCCCTTCTTAATAATGGTTTATGGACCTTTCCTCCAGGAACTTGTCCAAACCTTTTTTAAACCCAGCTACACTAACAACCTTTACTACATCCTCCGGTTACAAATTCCAGAGTTTGATTACACGTTAAGTGAAAAAATATTTTCTTTTATTAGTTTTAAATAGTTTACCCTGTAGCTTCATTGCATGTCCCCTAGTCTTTCTATATTCTGATAACGTAAACAATCGATCTACGTTTACCCGTTCCACTCCGTTCATTAATTTATAGACTTCTATCATATCTCCCCTCAGCCGTCTCTTTTCCAGGTTAAAGAGTCCTAACCTTTTTAACCTTTCTTCATAGGGGTATCCGTCCATCCCCTTTACCATTTTGGTGGCTCTTCTCTGAACCTTTTCTAAAATCGCTATATCCTTTTTAAGATACAGCGACCAGAATTGCACACAATATTCAAGGTGCGGTCTCACCATGGAACGGTATAGAGGCATTATAATATCTTTTGTTTTTTTTTCCATTCCTTTCCTTATGATACCTAGCATTCTATTTGCTCTCTTGGCTGCCGCTGCACACTGGGCCGAGGGTTTTAACATGTTATCCACAATGACGCCTAAATCTTTTTCCTGGGTGGTGGTTCCTAATGTGGAACCTTGCATTGTGTAACCATAGTTTGGGTTGTTCTTCCCTAGGTGCATAACTTTGCACTTGTCCACATTAAATTTCATCTGCCATTTTGATGCCCAGTCTTCCAATTTATCAAGATCCTCTTGCAATTTTCCACAATCCTCTTGGCTTTTAACAACTTTAAATAGTTTTGTGTCATCTGCAAATTTGATAACCTCACTCGTTATTCCACTTTCCAGGTCATTTATGAATATGTCAAAAAGCAGCGGACCCAGCACAGATCCCTGGGGTATACCACTATTCACCTTTCTCCATTGGGAAAATTGGACATTTAGCCCAACCCTCTGCTTTCTATCTTTTAACCAGTTCTTGATCAACAGTAGTACACTGCCTCCTATCCCATGACTCTTTAGTTTTGCCAAAAGTCTCTGATGAGGGACCTTGTCAAAGGCTTTCTGGTTCTAGAGATGAGTCCCGCGTAGATAGGAAGGCCAAGTACGTGTACGGGTATAGGCCATTTCACAAATGTGGATAACCTTAAATTGCACACCTGCAAAACTGGGCACTTTGCATGTTGTCAGAGGTATTTCAGAAGGCAGGGGTGGTTCTATCATTAGGCCAACTAAAGCGGTGGTGTTTATTTCTGATTTGCTGCTCCCTAGAAACTGCCTAATGATAGAACCGCCAAGCTTACAGAAGGGCTGGCGCTACCCAGTAAGCTGGGTAAGCGCAGTAGGAGGGCACCGGCAGGTGGGGGGGAGGTCGCCGTTGCCGGGTGCCTGCCACCTGCCGCTTCAAAAAAGAAAGCAGCTGCGGGAACATTTCTCTGTTCCTGCGGTTCTGCTAACTTTTAAACTGCTGGGTCACGGAGTTTCTAAAGGCAAGAATAAGCATTTCCTGTTTCTAATGTGGCGTCACATACAGAGTCTGGCTTCTTGGGGTTTCATTTTAATTTTGTCTACATATTTTTATTTTTGCTTTAGGTTGTGGTCACTTATTCTTTACTTGGTGAGGGTCTGTGTTCTGAGTGTGTGATCAAAGTCAGGTGTTCTGTTAACATGGGGTTTGTATGTAGGGATCTGTACTGTAGTAATTTGACATGTACATCTTTTCAAATAGGTGCATGGATGTTTTGGGGGTCCATTGCAGTGTTTATAGTGCTGCTTTTTTCTGGTAGACCCCTTATTGTATGAGTTTTGGAAGTGTATGCTGGTATGGTATGGTAGATTTGGACTTACAGATCTTCAGTGACTTTAGTAAGGTTTTATATTAGTTCCCAGTATGCCTGGTACTGGAGAATGTTTGTTGTTGGCGAGATGACCAGAATCAGATTTTTTTTTTAATATATTGAGTTCTGTGGGTGAATATCCTACCTCTGCTTTGCACCCATTCTTGAGGAGGGGGTTCTGTGAATGCAAAATATATGTTCAAAAAGAAAAAGCAAGCATCATAACACAGTTTATAACAACAAAATACAAATTAATTATAATATGGAGTTATAAACTACTATGGTTCTTGTTCTTTCTTTTAGTTCCTTGGTGTGCAAACATCTTGCATTTGCTGCACATTATCTAATCAGCTTTTTGGTTTGGCTCAGTCCCTGACTGGAGTTTGAGAAAGATCCCCCCTCCCCATGGGGAGGGGGGGGGGTCGCCATCTCATCCCTCTCCTCAGGCAGCAGATTGCTTTGAGCCGCCCCTGTCAGAAAGGGCTGACTATATTATGAGATTTGCAATTTCAGATACTCAGATATGCGGTGGCGGGCCAGTAATGCACCAATACCCACCATGGCATAACATCCACAAGCCTTCAAATAAAAGGCTGTAGAGACTCATCCAAATAAAAACAACCACACAACTATACATAGCAATCCACTGCTGTATGCACCCATAAGTTGTGTGTGCTGGTCAATGCCCACTCAGTGCGGAACAAAATAAACATCATCAGCAACTATTTACACGACCATCAAAGTGACATACTATGTAGGTCATTCTGATCTGCGAATAGCGAGGATATGTCCGGTTTGGACATGCAACCCCCGCTATTCACAGGGACCATAGTCTGATGATAGAGCTCCCCACATGTACAGCGGCTTTATGCGGGGAGCTCTTGACGGGGAGGAGTGCCGGAGGAGGAATGTGGACAGAGTGGGGGTAGTCTGCACATGGTCCTGTTTGTCCAGTGGGGCAAAGATGGATGTCGAATTTATTCCACTGATGAATGGTGGAGATCGGGCCAGAGCCCCCCGTCAAACCATGGCGCAGTGTCAGGTAGGCGCCCTCCATCCGATTCTGGTCTTGGTGTCTCTCACCGAGGCTCAGGCGGCGGAGCTGAAGGCTATTCTGGTTGCTGGGCCTTTCAGTGCACCGGGACTCCAGGAGAAGCATAGGAGGGCTAGCCAGGGAAGTAGATGGATGTTCAGCATGGTAGAATCGGGGCCCTTCCAGACCATTTAAGTGCCCGATTCTGCACCCGTGGGAACATCTAGCTCCCATGGGTGCAGAATCGGGTGCACTTTCTGGTTGCATTTTTTGGACATCCAGATGGCGCGCAAACAAAAGGGAGCAGGCAGAGCCACAGCACTGGTAGACAGAGCTTTTATTTGTAGTCGCAAGGGTCAGCTCTACACATGTTTCAGCAGAAGCCTTCTTCAGAGGAAAGTGACCACTGAAGCAACACTGAATCAATTAGATAGTGCACCACATATAGAGCCCCAAACTCCAAGGCGGATGAAATATATACACTGCTGGAATCAATATGCACATACACCACTCCACATAAACCCCTAATTATACCTGGAGATCTAAATTTAGCATCAACACCCATTAAGGAAACTCATTTCTTAAAGCTATGGAATCACTCAAGTGTAGACAAATCATAAACACAGCAACATACCGATAAGGGACAACCCTCAACCTCATCTTTGTCCCCAACCCAATCCTAGAACACTATGCTATATCTCACCCCACAACAACATCAATACCCTGGTCTGACCACTATATGATAAAATGTGACTTAAACATCAACTCTATTAATCCCATACAAAAACAACCAGAATACAGAAGATTCAAATGGTTCAACCAACAATTCTTACAAGTAGTCCTACCAAGACTAGACCAAAATACAATGGACCTGGATAATATAATCAATAAATGGAATGACATCATCTCAAATGCTGCAGCAACATCACACTAAAACAAGACAACATATACCCTATTTTTAGAAAAGGTTCAGAGAAGAGCCACCAAAATGGTAAAGGGGATGGAAGGATACTCCTATGAGGAAAGGCTAAAAAGGTTAGGGCTCTTTAACCTGGAAAAGAGACGGCTGAGGGGAGATATGATAGAAGTCTATAAATTAATGAACGGAGTGGAACGGGTAAACGTAGATCGATTGTTTACGTTATCAGAATATAGAAAGACTAGGGGACATGCAATGAAGCTACAGGGTAAACTATTTAAGACTAATAAAAGAAAATATTTTTTCACTCAACGTGTAATCAAACTCTGGAATTTGTTACCGGAGGATGTAGTAAAGGCTGTTAGTGTAGCTGGGTTTAAAAAAGGTTTGGACAAGTTCCTGGAGGAAAGGTCCATAAACCATTATTAAGAAGTGACCGAAGATATCAATGCTTGACCCAGTACAAGCATTGTGGAACTTGTGTCTCTTGGGGAAACTGCTAGGTACGTATGACCTAGATTGGCCACTGTTGGAAACAGAATACTGGGCTTGATGGACCTTGGTCTGACCCAGTATGGCATATCTTATGTTCTTATGTCCCTGCACCCTGGTACTCAAATGAAATAAAAGAAACTAAGAAAGCTCTGAGAAAGATTGAAAGAAAATGGAGAAATCAGGAGATCAAGAATACCCTCTAACTATATGGAACAAAACAAAAAGAATACAATGACCTAATCAACAATGTAAAAAAGAATATCACACAAATCTTTTCATGAAATCCATTAATAAATCCAGAGAGCTCTTTCATATAGCACAAACACTCATCAAAGAGCCCGCACAAAGGAAAGAAAGTAAAATGCACCCACAACAAATGGCAAACTATCTGAGAACAAAACACAATAACAAGCACCCTGACAACCAAGTCCAGGTACCAAAATACACAACACGACTCAAGGCAAGTGGAACATGGGACAATTTCCACATACCAACCATGGAACAAATAGAACTCATCACCTCTAAACTGAACACCACCATATCCCTAACAGATCCATGCCCTGTGCCATGGATAAAAATGACTAAAAAGGAATTGAGCCCATACATACATAAGATTACACAGATATCCCTCGCACAAGGATATATGTACACAGATCTGAAGCCTCCATAAGACCAATCCTCAAAAACACCTCACTCGACTTGAAGGACCCTGCTGCATATCGACCAATTTCCAGCCTCCATTCATAGCCAAAATCATAGAGAAAGCAGTCCACCAGCAGTTACAAGAACAAGTGAATCTACCTGCATCATTGGACCAGCACCAACACAGGTTCAATCCCAATCACAGTGTAGAAACCCTGCTGCATTCTTACTTGATAATATTATAAGAGGCATAGATGACATAAAAATGGCTTCATCCTTATCTTCCTAGACATAACTACAGCCTTTGACACTGTCTCTTACCATATACTATATATGCCATATACGCCATATACGCACCATATACGCAACTGAACGCTGGAAGATGCGGGATATAAATGATTGTTAAATAAATAAAATAAATAAATACTACTGCAACATCTAAAAGAAATAGGCCTCAAAAAGTCTACTATCAAATGGTTTCTATCATATTTGCACAACCAACAGATGCAAGTCAAGTATGGACAAAACAAATGCACACCTTTCACAATATATTAGGGCATCCCACAAGGCTCATTTTTCTCCTCATTGCTATTCATCCTATACATTCAGCCTATCTGCAGCATTATAAGAGAACTTAACATCCAGTATTGAATCTATGCAGGCGATATCATGATATTCACCCCATTCAACACAGACAAACCTGATTATTAGTCTATAACCAAATGCTTGAAAGCAATGACTACATGGCTCACTGTAAACAACCTAAAGACAAACTACAAAAAAACAGATGCACTCCACATTAACAGAAACACATCATGTATCCCTCTTTCTACTATAAAACTATCACATGGTAACATAACAGTCAAGACTGACGGCAAATATTTGGGCGCAACACTCGATCAAAACCTCAAACTACATACATAGTAACATAGTATATGACGGCAGATAAAGACCATCATGGTTCATCTAGTCTACCCAGCAAGGTGGCAAGAGTAGGTACACTGCCGCTCCATGCAGGTCATGCCTCCAGATGCCTTTCTTTAGGGGTGTGCCCACCGCTCTGTGCAAGTCACCCCTATTTGTTGAGATAGCAGACAGTTAAGTTTATTTTGATTTTATCCTGTTGCTATAAAGCAGAGGTGTCCAAACCTGTCCTGGAGGGCCACAATCCTGCCAGGTTTTGGGATAGCCCTAATGAATATGCATGAGATATATATGCATTAGAGATATCCTGCCAACTTGACTGGTTTGTGGCCCTCCAGGACTGGATTTGGAGACCCCTGACTTACACCTCTGTCATTTAAGATGGTGAGTGGGCAAGGTACAGATGTCCTAGACATCAAAAGGGTAGCTAGAATGTGTCACATTCATCCTCGATTCTCACCACCACCAAAAAGATGTCTAATGGACAATATTTTGGTGGTGGTGAGAAGTGAGGAGGAATGTGACAAATTCTATCTAACCTTTTTGATGTCTTGGACATCTGCACCTTGCCCACTCACAATCTTAAATGACAGAGGTGTAAGGCAGGGGTCTCCAAATCCAGTCCTGGAGGGCCACAAACCAATCAGGTTGGCAGGCTATCTCTAATGCATATATATCTCATGCATATTCATTAGGGCTATCCCAAAACCTGGCAGGATTGTGGCCCTCCAGGACAGGTTTGGACACCTCTGCTATAAAGGGATCCACTGTGTCTGTCCCATGACATGAATTCTATCACTGTATTTGCCCCCACCACTTCCATTGGGAGGGCATTCCAAGCATCCACCACCCTTTCAGTGAAAAAGTATTTCCTGACATTGCCTTTCACTTTACCCCCTTGCAGCTTCATATTATGCCCTCTAGTTTTGCAACTTCCCCGTCTTTGAAAAAGGTTTGTTTGTTCATTAATACTCTTTAAATATTTAAAGGTCTGTATCATATCTCCCCTGTCCTTCCTCTCCTCTACAGTTGCAAATAAATAAAGTCACCATGAAAATACTATAAAATCTCAAACGACTACTCAACTAAAATGACTTCCGGACTGACCGTCTTCCAAGCCACCATAACACCTATCCTCAGCTATTGCAATCTAATAGATCAAGGCCTCCCAAAGCATACCATGCATTCACTGCAACTGGCCCAAAACACAGCAGCACGCATCATCGCAGGATCAGCAAGACACAATCACATAACACCTCTCCCAAATAAACTACACTGACTCTCAGTACACTCATGCACCAAGTACAAGTTATTACTTACCATTTTAAAATACAACACACCTCAGCAGATACCCTACAAACACTGGTCACAAGAGACTCTCAAATCTGACCCAGATGAACCAACAACAAGAACATGATTGTCACACCTAAGACCCTTACAAAAGCTAATCAAACCACCTGCAAGAGGGCCTTCTCCCTCGCCATGCCTGCACTGTGGAACTCTCTCCTAGAAAACATCAGAGCCACTCAGGACATCAAAAACTTCAGCAGTGAGAATCAGCTGTGCCTACTTAGTTGGGAACTGTGTGTGAGAGAAAACTGCAGCCAATCTGAGCACTTTTCAAATCATTTAGAATCCCTTCAGCAAAGGCTCCAACGATCCTGTGAGCAGTGAGTGAGAATCAGCTGTGCCTACTTAGTTGGGAACTGTGTGTGAGAGAAAACTGCAGCCAATCTGAGCACTTTTCAAATCATTTAAAATCCCTTCAGCAAAGGCTCCAACGATCCTGTGAGCAGTGAGTGAGAATCAGCTGTGCCTACTTAGTTGGGAACTGTGTGTGAGAGAAAACTGCAGCCAATCTGAGCACTTTTCAAATCATTTAGAATCCCTTCAGCAAAGGCTCCAACGATCCTGTGAGCAGTGAGTGAGAATCAGCTGTGCCTACTTAGTTGGGAACTGTGTGTGAGAGAAAACTGCAGCCAATCTGAGCACTTTTCAAATCATTTAGAATCCCTTCAGCAAAGGCTCCAACGATCCTGTGAGCAGTGAGTGAGAATCAGCTGTGCCTACTTAGTTGGGAACTGTGTGTGAGAGAAAACTGCAGCCAATCTGAGCACTTTTCAAATCATTTAGAATCCCTTCAGCAAAGGCTCCAACGATCCTGTGAGCAGTGAGTGAGAATCAGCTGTGCCTACTTAGTTGGGAACTGTGTGTGAGAGAAAACTGCAGCCAATCTGAGCACTTTTCAAATCATTTAGAATCCCTTCAGCAAAGGCTCCAACGATCCTGTGAGCAGTGAGTGAGAATCAGCTGTGCCTACTTAGTTGGGAACTGTGTGTGAGAGAAAACTGCAGCCAATCTGAGCACTTTTCAAATCATTTAGAATCCCTTCAGCAAAGGCTCCAACGATCCTGTGAGCAGTGAGTGAGAATCAGCTGTGCCTACTTAGTTGGGAACTGTGTGTGAGAGAAAACTGCAGCCAATCTGAGCACTTTTCAAATCATTTAGAATCCCTTCAGCAAAGGCTCCAACGATCCTGTGAGCAGTGAGTGAGAATCAGCTGTGCCTACTTAGTTGGGAACTGTGTGTGAGAGAAAACTGCAGCCAATCTGAGCACTTTTCAAATCATTTAAAATCCCTTCAGCAATGGCGCGCCCGTGCCTTGCGGGCCCGCGCCTGAGGGCCTCGCAAGAGGGCCCTTTGGCGTGGCCCTTAGGCGGTGGACCGTGCGAGACCCACTATCTGCTGCTATATGCTCATTCTGTTCAGCGATATGCTGTTTGTAGTTAATGTAAGGTAATGTAATGTAAGTTATGTACTGTGTTCCCTGTTTGTACTCCTAGTGTTTTGTTGTGATGTAATGATAATGCAATGTATGTTTCCCTCACCTTTGTTTAACTTTGTGCTGTATTAACCGCTTTGATTGAAGGAAAAGGCGGGATACAAAACATGTTAAATAAATAAATAAATAAATAAAAATTCACCTATTCACAGAACATTTCAGAACCATTACATAGCACAGTATGATTACAACTCAACCCTCCACCCCCCTACCCCACGGACCTCCACTGCCCACCAATAACCATATGTTAGGTTAACATCCAAGTTTATGCTAAACCCTACCAAGTCAATACCATTATAACTTCTTATGTACTATAATTTACCTCTAAATGTAATAATTCCAATCTGTTATGTAGATAATGTTCTTATGGTTATAACATGAATAGTGAACTGTTATCATGCCACAATGTTTAATGTAAATCGTTACCTGTTGCGTTGTAAAGGAGAAAGTGGTATAGAAAACCAGTTAAATTAATAAATAATATGTTTGGAGTGTATATTTACATGAAGGCTTCTTTGGTTAGGATATATTAACTGTGGCGACGAGAGTGCACTTTGTTCTGCCCCCTGGAAGGGTAGCAGCCACCTTTTTGTATCTTATTAATTGTCCAGACCTGGTATAAGCATGGCACCTCAACAACTAGGGCTAGATGTACTTTGCCATTCTGAAATCGCACCACACTGTGCTTCTCAGTTGCTCTGCCCAGGCCCTGCGCTTGCACCGGGGATTTCTATCTACATAGATTGTACCTCGCACCATTGGGAATTTTGTGCATCAGACATCCTTGTATTCACATTGATGCCCCTGACCCAGGCTTCAGCTGAAACATGTTGGGCTTTTTATGATCTATTAATTTTGGGTTGTATTTTTATGTCTTTATGATTTTATGATTTTAATTGCATATTTGTAAAATGCATTTGTCTTAGAACTCTTATCTGTTTTAGACCACCACTATTTTTATTCCTGAAGACAAAGATGGCCCATTTCCAGAGGAGTGTGAGTTCTGTTCACTGCCACATGGACAGATGGAGCTAGTACAGTATATCAGTAGGGGGGGGGGAGGGGCTGGATCAGGGGTATTTGTAGGGGAGAGATGACCTGTAGCATGTCTGATGAGTGGAATAATATGAGTCATGAGAATTTCAGCAAACCAGTAGTACAGTCTCCTCTCCTCTTTACCTGTGCACATCATCTCAATATGCTCTCCTCTCCATGTAGAGGTAGAGGGGTGGTACAATTTTGTAGGATATTTACTGTCTAAACCATATGCTCACAGGAGTCATCACTACTGTTCCCATGTCTGTGCTCTTGTGATGACCTGTGATGGTGGGGCAGGGGAGGGTTGTAATTATTAAAGGCTATTTGGGATGAGTATTAGTCATGATCATGCAGGCCACTATAACCTTTCTGATCCCAGTCTGGGGGTGTCCCCCAATAATATGCAGCCCACTCTGCTATCCCTGAGTGACTGTATGTTCCTCTCACTGTTTATGGGTGTTGCCTTGCTGCTGCTACCCCAATGTGCCCTGATAAGTGGGTCTCTGCGCTGCCATTGGTGAACTGCTGACGTGCTGCATTCTTTGCCCCACACTTAAGTGCCCCTGGGGGAATTGCTTGTCTCACCAGCTCAGTTGCTAGGGGAAAAGCCCCTTCTAGTTGGAAGGTTTGGGAAAGGAGCATATGAATCAGCAAGTAGCAGCCATCAGGCTCAGCGATTCCCTTGCTAGGATCCATGTGGCAATGTGATCAGTGCAGTTGCTGACATCGTCGGGCTGTGACTTATGCATCAGCAATCTTGGGAGTTGTAACCGGAGGGTAGCTTGATGCTTTTCTCCTTCACTACAGAAAATATGTATGTCCTTTTGGAGTGGAGCAAGAGATTGGATGAACACAGGTGCCTTTATTGGTGGTCCTCTACGCGTTACGGCCGAAGCCTTCCTCAGGGGGATACACTTAAAAAACAAACAATATATGTAAAAATAACAATAAACATAGATAAACACATTAAAATAAAACTAAGGCAAACCAGGCATGCAACATATATTAAAAATCAATACAAATGCCATATTGTGAACATAAAATATAAATAAAATAATTATACTAATAGATTAAACCTTAAACAAGAAATAAAAACAACAATTAAATACATAATATAAGTATATAAATATAAAACAATATAAATAATGATGAATAAATTAAGTGAAATCATAAAATCACCATGGATCAATAAACCACAAACTAAAAAACTAAAAACACAGGGCAGATAGTGGACACTATTTAAAAAACTAATGAAGATAGTGTATGAGAAGTACTCACAAGGCACTGCTGGAGAGAGGGTTCAATTTGGCCTATGAACTGATACCTATTGTAATGCTGACATTAAAAAACAATAGATAAACACAGATATAAAATATAGGAAAAATTATAATGACAATAATAATAATGATAATAAAATGTTAATAATAAATATTATACACGAAAATAAAAAACCTTTGAGGATGAAATGAAGGAAATCTGAAAAAAACTCTCTGAAAAAAATGAACTTATGTCTAAGACATCAAAGTATAGACTATGTTTGATTTAAAAACCATATATTATTTAAAAATGATACCTGTACTTGATCAATCGTGATGAAACAACGCTGTGTATTAAAAACAAACTTTAGTTAATGATGTAGTTACAGACTATAAGATGAATAAAACATACTGATCTTATTGTAGATATTATATTTCTAGAGTGTTCCTGAATCCAGTAGCAGAGATCCTCCTAAACCTTACTTGTGTGAAGAATACGTGCAGAAATATACGTTTAAAATTTAGTGTAAACTAATTATACTAAAATGTTGATCGTCCATGAGATCGGGACAGGATGCCAGTGGACCCGTGATTTCATGGGAATGCAATATTGCAAAAGAAATAATTAGAAGAAGACATTTGAAAAAACGCCAAAACTGCGCGCCAAAAATATTTGCATATTATTTCAACTAGTGAAAAACCAATCCAAGATGTATATTATAATTATAATAAAAATTAAAAATAGAACTCACTAATATATATAATAATAATAATGTGGCTATGCAACGGTCAAGTGCAAACCGGCGTGCACTTGTTGAGGATGCAAGATATAAACAAGCTTTTAGGAACTCGCGTTAGAACCTCCACATCTAACACACTGTATGAGCGAGAAAACAAAACTGGCAAGCAAAATACAAACTTTGCAGTCGAAGTCAAACACAACTTATGTGATCAATCAAATGGGACAACTAATGCGTCACTGCAAAGGCTTACCTCAATCGTAGCGATCCGCACAACAGGAAAAATATGGTCAAGGCTTCTAAGGAAGTGACGAACTAACTTGGGGCTTTAAATACTAAGCGTAAGAAGACGTAGTTACTCCTATGACGTATTTGCATAAGGTTAGAGTGTCACACAAACACTTGTGCCACAAGAACCGTGGAGTGCAACCTACATGTTATATTTTTAACGTGGAATCGTCATGAGGTAGCCACTGCAAAGTACTATATAACTAAAGAAATGTTATATTGTATTGTGTACAAACTTAAAAGGCAAATTGTATCATGCCAAGTTAATAGAAAAATGTTATTAAAAGACTTAAACACTACATAATGTTAAAAAAGGTTGTGCTCAAAAAACTAAAAATGTAGGTGTATAGGATGGCACCTTGAGAGCGTAATAAATCCAGGCATAGGAAACATGTAATTAAACGAATAAAAAATAAAAACAAAAATAAAAATAAAAATAAAAATGGAATAGTAAAAATAGTAACAATAAAAATAATGAATATGAATAATAATAATAATAAAAAGATAGTCATGAACCCATGTGAATTCCATAATGCTGATGAAAAAACCATGTGAAATTGCAAAGGAAATTGCAATAAATTAACAATAAAATGACCAAATTGGTAATAAATAATAGCCATATCATTATATTCTAATAAATATATAAATAAATAAATAAGGTAAAAAAGGTAAAAAAGATGGTATCAAAATAGTAATATCAATTTAAATGAAGGGACAAACCAAGAAACATATACTACATATGAAATATTGTGTGTCTTGATAGAACAAATAAATATTATGAAAAATGTCATAAAAAATGTCATAAAAACACTGACAAGTCTACTTCCTGGTTTAGACCATTGGGTGTCATGCTGTTAAATTCATAAATAAATCTTTGTTCCAATCTCAAAAGTACTTTATCAAAATCTCCTCCCCTCCAACTGGGAACCACTGTTTTGATAACCAAAAATTTCAAGTCTTGAATTGAGTGTTGTTTTTCCAACCAATGTGTTACTAATGGACTATCTTCAACTTTTCTCTGTATACAACTCCTATGTTCTATAATTCGAGTACGAATCTGACGTTTAGTTTTGCCTATATAGATTAAATTACATGGGCACAGGATTAAATAAATAGCCTTATCTGTTTTTGCAGTTAGAAAAATGATTAATATAAAATTTACGTTGTGTAACCGGATGAATATAAACTTGTTTAACTGTGAGTGCATGAATACAAACAGAACAATTACCACAAGGGTAATGTCCTTTGATACGGGGTGATGGTTTATAATATGCCAAAGCCGATGGAACCAATGTATTAGCTAAATTGGAATTACGTTTGTAAGCCACCATGATGTTCTTAGAAGATAAACTAGAGACTCCGGCTAAAAGATACCATTCCTGTCTCAGTATCGCAGAAATCTCTTTTGAATATTGAGAAAAGGTGAGAGAGCAAACAATTTTGTTGTTCTTCTGACGTGGTTTTTTATTTAAAAGGCTTTTACGATCAGTCACGCAAGCCCTAAAAAATGCTTTTTTGATGCATCTTTTTGGATACCCACGTTTTAAGAATCTCTGACGTAAATCTGCTGCATGTTTCTCAAAATCAGGTTCTTTAGTACATAATCTTCTTACCCTTAAAAACTGACTAATAGGAAGATTGTTCTTTAGTGTAGTGTTGTGGTAACTGTCATATCGTAGCAAGGTGTTGCGATCTGTGGGTTTTCGATATAGCTCTGTAATAAAACCATCACTTCCCTTCTTAATATTTAAATCCAAATATGCAATATTGTCCATGCTATAGTTACCCTCAAACTGTAAATTAGGGTCCAAACTGTTGATCCATTGAAAAAATTCTTGCAACAAAATTTCAGAACCATCCCAAATTATTAAAATATCGTCAATATACCTTTTCCATAAAACGACCTGTTTTTTAAAAGGATGGATTTTGAGAAATTTTTCTTCAAAGTCGGTAACATATAGATTGGCCACGTCTGGGGCCATGGGAGAACCCATGGCCACCCCTTTTATTTGTTTATAAAATATACCTTTAAAACAGAAAAAATTTTCAGTCATAGCCAGGGAGGCTAACTGAACAAGGAAACAAGTGGGGGTACGTACTGGTAGTGGCCTACGTATTAGTGTGTTTGCTAATACTTCAATGGATGCTTTCTGAGGAATATTGGTGTAAAGAGAAACTATATCTAAAGTGACCAAAAGTAACTTATCATGGTAACCGACAAAGGTATCTAAAATATTGATAACATGGGTGGAGTCCCGTAGGTAGGACTCTGCTTCTGAAACAAAGGGTCTTAGGAAAAAGTCCATAAATTTAGAGATGGGCTCGAAAAGAGAGCCAATGGCTGAGACAATGGGACGACCAGGAGGATTGTCTAGAGATTTATGGATTTTAGGGATAACATATATTGTGGGTATAATTGGATGCTTCACTGTAAGATAAGATACTTCTTTAGATGTGAGATAACCAGCCTGGCTCCCTATATTTTATATCTGTGTTTATCTATTGTTTTTTAATGTCAGCATTACAATAGGTATCAGTTCATAGGCCAAATTGAACCCTCTCTCCAGCATTGCCTTGTGAGTACGTCTCATACACTATCTTCATTAGTTTTTTAAATAGTGTCCACTATCTGCCCTGTGTTTTTAGTTTTTTAGTTTGTGGTTTATTGATCCATGGTGATTTTATGATTTCACTTAATTTATTCATCATTATTTATATTGTTTTATATTTATATACTTATATTATGTATTTAATTGTTGTTTTTATTTCTTGTTTAAGGTTTTAATCTATTAGTATAATTATTTTATTTATATTTTATGTTCACAATATGGCATTTGTATTGATTTTTAATATATGTTGCATGCATGGTTTGCCTTAGTTTTATTTTAATGTGTTTATCTATGTTTATTGTTATTTTTACATATATTGTTTGTTTTTTTAAGTGTATCCCCCTGAGGAAGGCTTCGGCCGTAACGCGTAGGGGACCACCAATAAAGGCACCTGTGTTCATCCAATCTCTTGCCTCACTGTTTCCTGTTGGATCAGCAAGAGCTCTCTGCTCTCTTTGTGCCTGTCCTTTTGGAGTGACCAGGAATTGCCAGCGTACTCTGCAGGAAGACTGCATGTGGAGGCAGCAAGGTCTGAGATCAGAAGCTGCAAAATCCCTGAGCACGATCGGAAGTGCACAGGCTCTTTGAACAGTTTGAAAATCCATAGCAGCTCCATTGTACCCATGTACAATCCGATCAGACCTTTGAAACATTGTTCTTGTAGTAAGTTTACAAAGAATTCTGCATGCATAAAGGGCTTTTATGCACGTAAAAGTATGTGTGGTGTCAAGAAGGCGCATTCTTTCATGTGATCCACATGTAGGCATGTGCAGGGGCAGAGTTTGGGTAGACTGTGGTTGGAGCTGCAGTTTACAAATGCTGAATGTACACCTGTTCCTCAGACGGCACAAATGGCTGAGTCTTCAGTCTTGTTTCGATTACTGCTGCTTTCGCACCAGTATTTTATAAGGACACATGGGTGCCTCTGCATCTTTATAAAATAAGCACCTACTTGGCCTTCACACATCGGCAGCGGTGATACCATTACCATCCACATATACAAGATTTAAACATCAGATTTGTTGATCCTCCGGAAGCAGAGTCAATGGAAAAATATCCTGCAAGTCAGTTTTCCTGTACAGTTTTGAAACAGTGTATCTTGTACCACAGGTTTTAACTTTGTCTCCTCCGAAAGAGAAAAAGTTCCATATACAAAGCTATGCCAGAAATAACTACCGCAAAAACCCTGCGAAACTCTCCCTCCCACTAATACTTCAATGCAGCCTCTGCAGTGCTTTGTGCAAATTATTGACTGCATGGTCTTTTCAAAGGAAGTGTTTCCCTTCTAGAAGTTTTTTATTTCTGAGCTAGATAAAGCCGGGGTGTCATTTCCTAACATATCCCATAAAAAGAGACTGAAGATTTATTTAGTGTTTTCTTACAATGATTTTTTTTTAAACAATGAATTCTATTAAAGCTAACAGGAAGCACAGATGAGCTCTGATTTGGCAAATGTTCAAAGCTTTTGTCCTTTTCTCACACCACTAGTCAATGGGTCATTGATATCAATGTCCCAGATCTGTGTTTTCGCCACACCTAAAATGAACATTGTCAATAGAGGGTGTTGTGGAAGATTCAGACATAATTCTATCAACTGTAATATCTATTGGAACATGCAAAAACACCAGGTGCATAGCTACCAGTTAGAATTTCCATTTGCTTTACCTGGGGCTTTTTTTTTGTAACAAGCAACAATGCACGTCACTTATAGAAATTAAATGTAGGTGGAAGCCTTTTTGTTCCAAACCACATTGACCCAAGGAATGTATGATAGGTGGTTGTGTGTGAACAGTCATAGATTTTGTGCAACAGAGAATGCTTCTGACCGAAGCATTTCAGTCTGCAGCTGTGAAGTCCAAAAACTCACTCTGACACAGCACTTGACGTTAGTGATGAATAAGATTCCCTTTTCTACAACTTGCTCTTGCAGTAGGAGGAATACATTTGGCAATGTTTTATCCCCTGGTATTTCTGGTTTTGTTCATTATTCATTTGCCTGTTCTGATCCCAGAACTTCACAGTTAGAAACATATCGAGGCACAGGAGTTAGTTTACTAGAAGCTCAATGACTCCTGTGACAAGCTGAATCAGCCCTGATTTCACTCCACTGTGGGGGCAACAGCTCATCCTTTTTGGTGTGGGGCATCAGTTCCATTCCGATTTAAGGTTCCATAGTTAGAGGGCAAAAGTGTGGGCCAAAGGTTGATCGTCCCACACCATTCTAAATTTATTTAGCATTGCTAAATAAATAAATTCAGCTGCCTATGCTGTACTGCATCTATAAACCTGCTTTTCTGGTTGTCTAAGATGGTGCGTCTCAGCCATCTCCTGGAGGCAGACCTGGTAAATCTGGTTTTCAGGATCACCACAATGAATAGATTTGCATATAATGGGTCTCTGTTATATACACATTTATCTCATGCATATTTAGAGTGGATATCCTGAACATCGGACTGGCTAGGTGTGCCTGCTGAGAGGGCTGAGAAACTCTGATTAAGAGATGCAGGACTACAGACAAATGCAATGGAACAAGATCCAATCTGGCTGAGCCTGTCATGGACAATATGGGGCTATCGTTGCAGAGGTTCTCATTAAAATTTAGTTATTTTTTACTGATCCTGTTTCCTCAGATAATTCAGCTTCTGTTTTATTTGTATTTTGACTGGCGATTCGGATCAGTTCAATGATCAGCACTGAAGCTGGAAGGTGTGGAGAATGGCACAAATGTTGTTAAGTGCTATCAAGTCGGTGTTGACCCATAGCGACCCTCTGGGTAGTTGACCTAAACTGTGTTCGTCTTCAGTCAGGTGGCTCATTGTTGAGAGAGTGGCACCCATAGCTGCTGTTATTGTATTGATCCATCTCATTGCTGGCCTTCCTCTTTTGCATTGACCTTCTATCTAGCCAAGCATGTCGTCTTTCTCTACCGATCTCTCTCTTTGCATGATGTGTCCAAAGTACAAAAGTCGAAGTCTTGTCATCCGAGCTTCTAAAGAACCTGGAAGAGAGATGGGGAATAGAAGAAATGGAAAGAAACAAGTCATGAAAAGAGCGGAAATACAGGAGAGAACAAATAGTCAAAAGAAATAAGCATTTCGGGCCCGATACTCAATGCCATGGCAATTACCTGTCACACTTAAAGATCGGATAGGAGCTGCCACTAAATATATGAGCTGAGTGGCACTATCCAGACTAATGCCGCCACTTATCCGGTCAGCATGATAGTCAGCCGGCACTTATCCGGATTGCAACCGAGGCCTGCTTTTCAGACAGGTGCCGGCTGTCATGCTGACTGGATAGAGAGTGGCCCTGACATGCCCTCACTCTGCTCAGTGACAACCCCTGCACTAACCAGATAGTGCCGGCACATTCTGTGGAGATATTCAGCGGCACTTTCTGGATAGTGCCACTGAATATCACGGTGAGCACCCTTAACTGGGCAGTCTCCCAGTGGCCGACCGGCTAAGGGTTCTGAATATCAGCACCTTAGTATAAATGACTCAGAAACCAGACATAAAGAAAACCCTTCAAATATCTCAGCTCTCTGCTTTCTATACAGAATCTCAAATATTTTGATACTTCTCTCATGCCCTGTTTTACAAAATATTACAATTTAAAGAGAAATTAAATTGAGATGGGAAGTCAGCTATCTTAGGGGCATGTTTACTAAAGGTTAACATGCATTAAGTAAAGTTAACGTGCATTATGTGCTACCACTGCCCATTCATTTATGGGACAATGCAGCACTTAAAGTGCTTTAACTTTACTTAAAGCAAATTAACCTTTAGTAAACATTCCCCTTAGTCCCCAGAGCCTCTCAATTCCATAATTCTTTGCAGGCACTATATAAAGATTACTTCTGTCAATACTATAAAGTAATTTTATGTAATGCAATATATTAAAATATTAATTAGATAACAATCCATTATATTATGGGGTCTATTCCAAAGCCTGAATAGCGGGGATGAACACCCTGCCTGGATGTACATCCCTGCTATACATCCCCCTTGCTCTCCTAGTGCAAGGCTCCCTGTACAAGCAGCAGAGTTGTATGTGGAACCTTAGATGGGGGTGGGAGAGGGCGGGCGGAAAGCAGAGCAAGGACGATGCATGGATGGATCATCTTCCCGGAGGTATAAGGCCAATTCTGAAGTCGGCCCTGTATGTTCGGGGTAGGTGGGTTAGACAGGAGACTTATTCCACCTCAGAGGTAGAATAAGTCCCCCTGGACGCGGGGTAGTGGCAGCGGCCAGTGTGGAGAAAACTTGGAGGCTTGCAGTTGGAGCCCCACAGCTGGACTCTGGCCATGGGAGGCCAGATCAGGGGTCTGGCTACAGGGAAAGGACAGTCTAGGTGGCAACCGGCAATTGTGGCTCCTGAATGGAGCCATGGTGCTATGGTGATGGGAATCCAGTCTACAGCTGTAATTCTGAGAGGACGTACCCGGGCTGGACGTCCAGTAGTAAATTGGCCTCTAAATGAATGAGGGCCCTGTTTACTACACTCTTATGAAACAATCTCTTATATGTAGACTTAATTCTGCAACTTCATCTACCAAGGTCTTCCACAGACCACCCTTCCTAGAGAGGAGTGGCCTAGTGGTTGGGGAAAGTTACCTCAAGCTGGAGAGCCAGGGGTTTGAATCCTACTAGAAGACAGCAACATTGGGCTGCAAGGACTGGGGTTTCTAGTCCCACAGGCATTCCTTGGGCAAGCTACTTAACCCTCTGTTGCCCCAGGTACAAAAAGAATTGTGAGCCCTTTGGAGACAAGGGAAAAATATATATACAGTACCTGAATGTACACCACTTTGACTGATAGAAAAGTGGTATATAAGCCTAGTTAAATAAATATCCACAGCTCTGCATACAACAGCATGTATCCTACAAGAAGCATATCATATCCATCATCAAAGAACTCTACCGGCTCCCAATAACAAGCAGGCTAAAATACATGACCATCCTCCTAACCTATAGAACTATCCAGTCATACACCTTCACACCCAACAACCAGACAGATTCAGATGAACATCCACCCAGAATACACTCACAATCCCCCACAAAAAACACAAATATAACCAACAAGCCTTCCAACTGTATGCTCCCTCCATTTGGAACACCTTGCCTGCCATAAAAAGAAACACTTCCAACATCCTCACCTTTAGGAGACAATGAAAAACCCACCTTTTCTCAGAACACTTCGGTCCTACAACATAATCCCTTCCACTGCTCTTCAATGAAAATTACAGAGTTTGATTATGCGTTGATTGAAAAAAATATTTTCTTTTATTAGTCTTAAAAAGATTACATTGTAGCGTCATTGAATGTTCCCTAGTCTTTCTACTTTTTTATGGTGTAAACAATCTATGTTTACCCATTCCACTCCATTCATTAATTTATAGACCTCTATTATATCTTTCCCTAGCTGTCTTTTTTCCAGATTGAAGAGCCCTAATCTTTTAATCCTTTCCTCATAGGAGTATCCTTCCATCCCCTTTACCATTTTGGTAGCTCTTCTCTGTACCTTTTCTAATTCTCTTATATCCTATTTAAGATACGGCGACCAGAATTGCTCACAATATTCAATATTCACATTGGGGTCGCACCATGGAATAATACAGATGCATTATAATATCCTTTGTTTAATTCTCCATTCCTTTTCTTATGATTCTTAGTCTTCTATTTGTTTTCTTGGCTGCCACTATACACTGGGTGGAGGGTTTCAACTTATTATCCATGATGATGCCTAAATCTTTTTTCTGGGAGGTGGTTCCTAATGTGGAACCTTGCAGTGTGTAACCGTAATTTGGGTTGTTCTTTTCTAGGTGCATAACTTTGCACTTGTCCACATTAAATTTCATCTGCTATTTGGACAGCCAGTCTCCCAATTTATTAAGATCCTCTTATAATTTTTCACAATCCTACTGTGTTTTAGCAACTTTGAATAATTTTTTGTCATGTGCAAATTTGATCTCCTCACTTGTTATTCCCATTTCCAGGTCATTTATAAATATGTTAAAAAGCAGCGGGTCCACTGCAGATCCCTGGGGGTACTTCACTATTCACCTTTCTCTGTTGAAAAAATTAGTCATTATAGTTCTACTCTCTGCTTTCTAACTTTTAATCAGTTCCTGATCCACGATAGTACACTGCCTCCTATCTCATGACTTTTTAATTTCGCCAAGAGTCTCTCATGAGGGACCTTGTCAAAAGTTTTCTGAAAATCCAGATACACTATATCAACTGGCTCACCTTTGTCTAGCTGTTTATTCACGCCTTCAAAAAAATATAATAGATTAGTAAGACAAGACTTTCCTTGGCTAAATCCATGTTGGCTTTCTCCCATGAAACCATGACTATCTACATGTTCAGTAATTTTATTTTTTATAATGGTTTCTACCATTTTGCCTTCTACGTATTGATGTCAGACTCACTGGTCTATAGTTTCCTGGATCACCCCTGGAAACCTTTTTAAAAATTAGCACTACATTGGCCATTCTCCAATCTCCAGGTGCTATAGATGATTTTAATGAGATTTCTCAGATTACTAATAGAAGGTCAGCAATCTCATATTTCAGTTCTTTCAACACCCTTGGATGTATTTATTTATTTAACATTTTTTTTATATGCCGTCTTTTTATGATTCAAAATGGTTTACATAGAACATGAGGTAACAGTGTTTTCACAGCTGTTTTACAGAGAGCAACAACAATTTGAATATAATGGTGAAACAATTTCAAAAGAACTTTTTACATATTTACAGTGGAAGGTGTATGGATAGGACGGATGTGAGGGGTGCGGGAAGAGGGGAGGAGAAGATGGAGATTGGATATAGTTAGATGTAGACCATCCAGTCCAGGTGATTTACTGCTCTTCAGTTTATCAAATAGTTGTAATATATCTTCCCGGTTTATTGATATTTCTTTCATTTCTTCTGATATATCATCTTTAAATACCATTTCAGGCATGGGTAACTTGTCTACATATTTTTCAGTAAAGCCCAAAGCAAAGAATTCATTCAATCTCTCTAACATTGTCTTATCCTCCCTTAGCGCCCCTTTTACCCCTCTATCATCCAATGGTCCAACTGACTCTCTCAGAGGGTTTTTGCTAGAAATGTACTTGAAAACGTTTTTATTATGCACTTTTGCTTCCACAGAAAGCTTTTTTTTCAAATTCCCTCTTTGCCTGCCTTATCAATACCTTGTATCTAACTTGCCAGGGCTTATGTTGTTTCCCGTTTTTGTTATTTGATTCCTTTTTGGCTACAACAGCCTTTCCAATCTCACCTCTAAACCATGCTAGCAGTTTTTTGGCATTCCTTCCACTTTTCTTAAAGTTTGGAATACATTTGGCCTGGGCTTCCAAGATAGTATTTTTAAACAACACCCAAGCTTGATGTAAATCTTTAACCTATAGGAGCAGGAGAGCAGGTAAGAGAAACACAGGGGCACATTTACTAAAGAACACACTGGTTATGTGTGTTTGGGTCATGAATCCAGCACAGAGGCCCATGTCAACTTTAGTAGGTATATGCATCTGCCCTCTGCCATTGGCACGTTGCTAATGCATGACACTGTGCAATCTGGTTTGCGTGTGCACTTGACATCACCCAGTGAGGTGGCATTAAGTGCTCTCATACTAACAGCAGCAGTCATGGATAAAGTGCGCTCAAACTGCCTGTGATAACCGCAATGCACCATTAACACCAACATTCCACCTCTAACCCAGTCGGTCCCCATCCAGTCGTGTGCCACCTAGTTAGTGTGTGATTTTTAGCATGGGGCCCCACATTAACTTTTATTACGGCTTGCTTACCACACACTAAACCCCACACTAACAGTTAGAGCGGTTTATCAGACATGCCCC
Source organism: Ichthyophis bannanicus (assembly GCA_033557465.1). Classification (NCBI taxonomy): domain Eukaryota; kingdom Metazoa; phylum Chordata; class Amphibia; order Gymnophiona; family Ichthyophiidae; genus Ichthyophis; species Ichthyophis bannanicus. The sequence continues at coordinate 1,073,054,394 of CM066033.1, forward strand.
ACAGAGAAGCACTATTGCAGGGAGGTATGCAGGATGCAGAGTCATGTGGCTGGGTAAAGAGAGATATCTACTAGAGAAAGGCAGAAGGACCATAAATATGGAGGAGACACAGGCAGGAAAAAATTCACAAAGGGAGGTTCTGGAATTCTTCTAGTGTATTTATATTTTTGAATGGAAAACATCAAACCTATATTTTGTAGAACTGTTGGCCAATATTATTTGCAATGTGATAAGAGTGGAAAAGTGCTGAATAATGGCTGCTGAGCCTACTATAACTCTGAATTCCCTAACTTTTTAATGTTAGAACATGGGTGCTATCAGTATTACTGCTTGTGGTTATATGCTACTGAAACTTTACAGAGCTGAGTTCATTGGGACTACCCCTGTAAGTACTCACTAAGGGGTATGTTTACTAAACTGTCTTAATTTTACCGGTGTTAGGTGCAGTCTTACAGTGACGAATGCCATATAAGGTAGTGGGCGTTCCGGTCTTAAGGTAGCATTTCGGGTTATCGCACGATAACGTCCATTATCGCGCGATAGAGGGAGCCATGGCACGTTAACCGCGCGTTAGCCTTAATTAGGCGCGCTGACCTACAATCACATCAACAGAGGTGTAGCACACTGGTTAATACATTGACTGCTGATACAGTGGTCATGAGTTTGATCCCTCAGTGGGCTCAGTTAAAAGGCTGTCTGAGGCAATCTCTTTTCCTGCTTGTAACAGTCAGACACATCCCAACAATCTGCACTGCCAGCCAAAAAAGCCTCACCCCAGTGCCGCAACCTAATGCACCTTTTAGACCCTCTGCCTCTGAACACACTGGCTGTGTTTACTGCACCACACTGTTGCCACAGAGTCAGATCTTTCTCTGGGGATACCATGACTGTATGTCAGACAGATCATGTCTGTTGCAGTGCACGGCACACACCTAAATGGGGCTTGGCCGTGGCCTGCTGTGGGCAGCTGCCACTGCCCCCTCCACCACCACCACCCCTCTGCCACCATGCTGACATGCACTTATGCTGGTGGTGCTGGTGGTGCGCAGTCCTAGGCCAGCCAGTGTGCTGGTAGGCAGCTGTCTATGATGTGGTTTCTCGGGTGGGGTGCCTACATGGACATGTGCGCTTCCCCGCGGCACAACCTGCCAATGTTATGTGCCCTTGGGGGTACCTGCTGGGTAATATCCCCTGGGACACTGTGGGAAATGCACTCATGCCCATGTTGGACCCTCGTCAGTTGCTGTCTTGCTGCTTCATTGTTTTGGCATTCCTATGTGCCACCTAGGCATCTGCCTAGTTCACACTGTGCCCCAGCTGCACCACAGCATGTGCCACCTGCAGCCCTCTGTATCCCATTTCTAGCATCAGTACAGTTGCCCTTTCCTACGTGCCCACTCTGCTGTTGCGGCACATGTTCATGCCATAACAAACCTGCCCAATATAAACGAGACAAAACCCTGATCACCGCTATTTCAATGTGGGATCATTCACTTTGTAGGGGGACAGAGAATAGACCCTTCCAAACATGATATCTTCTTTTTTATGCATTGTCAGTAGTGTTGCTTTATGTTTATCATTAATATCACTATTGGCCAGCTTGGTTATTGGGATTTCAAATGTGGTTCTGGTCATTTTATCTGTTTATTTGCCTTTTTGGTTCCTGCACATGTATCACTACTATCACGTTTTGGGGTTTCCCTGCCTTTGCTTTACATTGCTGACTGAAATGGTTTCTCTGACCTGCAAATGTGCCTAGCGCGAGGTTTTTACTGGCGCTAATTTTCTGAGCTTCATTTCATGGCATTAGTGTGCAAGGAGTCACTCCACGCCCACTCTCTGCCCATTGACCCCTTCTCTCCGCCCCTGGGGAGCCTTCCTCCACCCTCTGGGGAGCCTTACTCCACCCTCGGCGCACCTTACCGCCGCAGCAGACGTTATCGCGTGATATGTGACGTTATCGCACGATAATGTGCCATTATCGCCCGATAACATCATATATCATGCGATAAAGTCGCAGCTGTGCCGTTAGTGCCGTTTAGTAAACATATCCCTAAGACTACATAAAGGACTATTTGCATGAAAATACAAACTACAGATCAATATTTAAAACAAAATACAGTGGACACTGATGCTGTACATAGATGGGCAAAAAGCTCTTCACATGCTGGATTTCCTCAAATAGGCAATGGAATGGGGGTGGCCACTGGGGCCATGGCCTGACAAATTCCTCCCTCTCCCCACAGTGTTAGGGAGCTTGAGAGGGGCAGGGGTCAAGGTGATTTTGCAGCAGAACCAGAAAAGTGCTCTGCTGTCCCTACCTCAATAGGAACAGTTTTTTGTTGGCTGGTTGCACTAGCAAAAATTTGACAGAAAGTTTACTGCCCAGCTCATTTAAATGGGTAGCAAGAATTCATGGAAAGGAAGCTAGAACACTGCAGATGGGGCTGGTGCTAGCTTTAGGGTAACTAAGCACTTGCCTAGAGCGCTGGGCTTCTGGGAGCACCCATTGTCGCTGGGTCAGTGGAAGCCTGTGTCGGGTGAGGGGAGGGGGAAGAAGCAGCTAATAGCAGGCTGGAACTCTAATGCAGTGCTAGAACCTTAGGTACGCAATATGTCACAGTTCCCCTGCCATTGACACTACTGCTGGCCCCGGAAATGGGTGTCCGTGGCAGCAATAGAGGGCAGCATGATGGAGAACCCAACTAGAGTGCCTCTGATCTTTGCACTGGCCCTGCCTGCAGGTCAGTATCTTGGCCTCCAGGTCAAAGATGGCCACAATGGTCGTCATCTTTGACTAGAGGTGACGCAATAGGGCTTTTTCCAGGACCCTGCAAACATGGGCCCTTAATATGGCCATTAGGAATCACCATTAAAGAAGGGTCATAACTTACCCCCTCTCTGGGGCTGTGAATATTCTTTTACAGCAGCCCCCACTACAGCTGACCAAGGAACAGAAGATCTGACATGCAAATTGACCCAGGGACCTTCCACAGTTCAGTGAATAGCATGTGCCGTATCAGCTACCAGGCTGGCTGTAAGCCCTGATGTAAGGGAAAGAGAGGTTATGATATCCCCTGCCTGCTGCAAGAGGCCTGCGCTATAAGATGCCCATGAAATACCTGGCAAATAGGAACTCTGGTCCTTGCTAATTTTTGCATCACAAGGTATTGCAATTGAGAGAGGCAGGCCCTAATCTGGTACTTTTTGTTGTGATTTTATTTTCTTTTTTTTTAGAGCAACTCTAGATTAATCTTTTTTCCATGAAAACGCTGAGCCAGAAAAAAACATGTTTTTGAATAAATCAAGATCAAATTGGGAAAATAAGATTCTTACCAGACTTGTATTGAAAAATACAAATCTAAGAAGGTGCATGAATGTGTGGGAATCCCACAACCAGGAATGTGATGGGCCCACCAGAGAATACTTTGTGGATATAATTATTTTTGTATGAACTCTCTATTTAGAAGTGTAGGTATTATTTGATCCAACACAGTACGATGGTCCCTAACCTATCTAACAGGAGCCAACTCTTCAAAACAATTAAGAGTGCCAAACCTTGCAAAAATCGCCCCTTCTTGGACACAGTGATGAAGCTTGCTCAGTACTGGGAGTGCTCAAGCAGCCAATGCACCCACAGAGCTGGCGCCTGTGACCATTCTGATACTGCAAGACTTTGGGAAAGCCAGAGAACAGGTTATACCCACATATGATCTAACAGATGAAATGTATTCATAAAACCTGGCAGCAGAACCAACGTGTCAATGAGTAGAATCCTACGCTTCAAATATGTGTATTTTGGCTCTGGATAATGTGTACTTGTTTTTCTGAGTGTCCTTTCACTAGTATGTGCTTCACTTGAAGTCACACCATTTGTGTGATGGGTGAGGTTTGATATCTTACTGACTAAAAGCTTCTTTTGGCTGCTTTACAATCTGTGATTTCAATATAATAATATTTCAAACAATTGAGATTTCTCTTTCCTCAAACAAAGTACAATGGGATGCTCAAGGATATAACAAGATCAAATATTTTCTCATGAACAGAAGGATGTGGAAAATGTTGCCTTTATGAGGAGTTTTTCTCAGTACACATTCTACAGATTTGTGCCGCTTGAAAAACAAATTATTCACTAAATATGAATTTATACTGGACCTGACTATAACTTGCCTTGAGATACTAGATAGGTATGTGAATTTGTTAGCATGCATTCGGTTATTTAGCATCTTAAAAAATTTAGAGGCTTGTTAACTAAAGTGTGCTAAGCATTTAGTGTGGGTTTTACCATACAGTAACCTGGAAGCAAGCTAAATTTTCCTAAACTTATAACCATAATTTAATAGAAATGTGATAGAGATAGAAAGATGGGCAGAACAAGGGTTTTTATTTTGGTATTTTGTGTTTGTCCTCCTCCCTTGGTGTAGTTACCCTAACACACCATAGTGTCTAAGAGCATAAAACAGGTAATAAATAGGCAAGGAAAATTTATATTAAAAACCAGCCAAATAGTAAATTTAGAAAGCTTAGCTTTCTGGAGTCTCTTGAAGCTATGATAGCAGTTACTTGATCAGACCGCTTGCTCAGGCAGCAGAGGCTGATTGAATTAACCACACTCTGTGAGGCAGGCTTATAACAGAACAATGGAAATTTTAAAAGTATAGAATGAATTCTTACTTCTATGTATCAGCCTACATAGACCCTGGAACCTTAAAATGTATACCTTTACTGCAAAGTTAAGTAGGAAACCAGGTCTCTGCAAATCTAAAAGCAAATATTTACTTCAATTCCAAGTAGATAAATATCAAGAATTCAGTGTCCCTGGCCAGTAGACCTTATGGGGATAATTCTGTCCCTCAAATAACAAGGATGGACATCCTGTTGGGACATCCATCTCTACTACCCTCTGTTAGCATATGAAACCACAAATCCACGAAGAATTAATTAATCTATAAATCTACTTACATGTACTTTATTCACAAATACTGTATATAGTTAAATATATAACATGTATGTTAACATGTTCTATTCTATTATGTAAATAGTTTTGAATTACTTTGAGTTATCTTAAATCAATGTTACCTTTCAATGTTCTAAGTTATCTTCTTAATGTTTTATGTAACTGCTAAACTGTGCAGAGTTAATTGTTAAATGTAAACCGCTGCTGATCACTGGAAGGAGCGGTATAAAAATGTGCTCAAATAAATAAATACTATTCACCCCTCTGCCAGCCCCAGAAAAAGCCTCCCTGTACAAACAGCTGATTTGTATGGAGAGGCCTAGACACGGATGGGAGGGGACATTCTGGAAGCGGAGCGAGGGCGGAGCATGAGTGGGCCATAAACCCCGATGTACAGGGCCGATTCAGAGGTTGGTCCTGTAAGTCCGGGGCCTCGGATGTGGCATTTCAGTGGCGGCTGGTGAAGACAGGTGAGGCATGGGTGCAGGAAGTTCCCCGCAGCTGGACCCTGGCCATGGGAGGCTGGATCAAGGGTCCTGCTGCTGGGAAAGGAAGATTTCTGCAATGGCTGGCATTCACATCTCCTGAATGGACACAATGGCTCTGCGGCTCCATTCAGGAGCCTGACTGAGCTAGTTGGGTTGTGCCTGGGCATGCGGCAGTCAAAATTGAGTCCCGGCCTGCATGTAGGCACTAGACCCATTCTGATCCCACAGGGGCTGTGGGATCAGAATTGGGTCTAGCTTTGCATGGCCTGATTTTGCCTGGACGTACATGGGCTGGACGGCCTCAATGGAATAGGCCTCCACATGAACTGAGTGCACACTGAGATTTCTAATTTAAAAAGGCTATGCAAGTAATGTAGGCAAGCTAAGTTGTCCTAAACTCATAACCAAAATTTAGATTGTTTGCCGGTAGACTGTAGATCAAGGTGGCTGTGAATAGATAGAAATGTGATAGAGACAGAAAGATAGGGAGAGCAAGGTTAGGTTTTTTTTTGGTTCTTTTGTGTTTATGTTTGTGAGCTTTTCTTCCTCCCTTGGTGCAGTTACCCTAACCCACCACAGTGCCTAAGTAGTATTATAAGAGAATAAAACAGGTAATAAATAGGCAAGGAAAAATTATATCAAAACCGGCCAAATAGTAAAACAGGAAAGCTTAGCTTGGTTATGAGTTTAGCTTTGTAGTTTTACTATTTGGCCGGTTTTGATATAAACCAGTTCTCTGAGCAGAAAAGAAACCTATAAAAACCAGTTTGCTCAAATAGCTTGAAGGACTGTGTTCTTTTTTATCTACTGAAACGCTGAAGACTGGGGCCAGTGTAATGATATGAGGTGATCTAGACAAGCCTCATTCTTGGCACCCTCTGCTTCCTCCCCTTTCCCTAATTACTGCCGCAGTCATCTATTTTGTGTCAGTAAACATTTTGGAATTGCAACCTTTCATACGAGTGACTGAGAACTGATCCCTTTGGTTCTAGGAGCAGCAGAACCAGCCCAGCTATTAGGCCGAAGTAGATGGTCCTCTGGAGCTGCAGTTTCTGAAGAACAGTAAAGCGCAGCAGCCGTCAAAGCAAAACAACACTAGTTCCTCACAGTCACAGAAACGCAAAAGAGCTGTCAGCACATTCGTTTACCTGCGGGGAGATTGGGACTACACAAACATACAAAGCAGAGTTTAATCGTTAAAAAACTCAGACCCTGATTTCTGCATAGGGAACAGAAGCACTTGTCTCTGGCACCAAGATTGAAAAGGCATCAGTCAGTGCCTCCTGCTGGGAGTGTTAATTATGTAATTGTCTCTCTCCATCCTCTTTCCCAATTATTATTGCAGTTCTGTTTTCTGTCATTGTATAATTTATTTTATTTGTAAATCGACTCAATGGAACTCCGAGAGGCAGTATATTAAATTTTAATAAACCAAAACCTTGCAGCATAGAGGAAAATACAAAGAAGAGCTTGAGTCCTTTCTTATTGACACAAACACATCCCTCTCCCCTCCCCATCTCCACCACCACATTAGTTGAGTCTTGTTTCAGTTTTAAGGTGGCTGTATGTACGCCTTGTAGTACTGTACAAATGATTAGCAGTAGTAGCAGTAGTAGAGTTGTATTTGCTGGCTCCCTTTATGCTTTTCTTTAAAGTTATAGCTGCCACCCCATGCAGCTTACCCTCCCTCTGTTGTCCGGATCAAAGCAAACTTAAATAATCTACTATTTGCCTTCTTGGTCGCTGCTGCACATTGGGCAGAGGGTTTCAATATGTTATCCACGATGACACCTAAATCTTTTTCCATTAGGAACTACCACCCAGGAAAAAGATTAAAGCGTCATCGTGGATAACATGTTGAAACCCTCTGCCCAGTGTGCAGTGGTAACCAAGAAGGCAAATAGAATGCTAGGTATCATAAGGAAAGGAATGGAGAATAAACAAAGGATATTATAATGCCTCTGTATCGTTCCATGGTGTGACTGCACCTTGGATATTGTGGGCAATTCTGGTTGCCGTATCGTAAACAGATATAGCGGAATTAGAAAAGTTACAGAGAAGAGGGGATGGAAGGCTTATAAGGTTAGGGCTCTTCAACCTGGAAAAGAGACGGCTGAGTGGAGATGTGATAGAGGTCTATAAATAAATGAATGGAGTGGACCGGGTAAACATAGATCGATTGTTTATCCATCAAAAAATAGAAAGACTAGGGGACATGCAATGAAGCTATAGTTAATTTATTTAAGATTAAAAAGAAAAAATATTTCTTTACTCAACGTGTAATCAAACTCTGGAATTTGTTACCGGAGGATGTAGTAAAAGCTGTTAGTGTAGCTGGGTTTAAAAAAGGTTTGGACAAGTTCCTGGAGGAAAGGTCCATAAACCATTATTAAAGAGGACCTGAGAAATCCACTGCTTGCCCCAATACATACACTGTGGAATCTGTGTTTCCTTTTAGGAAACTTCCAGTTACTTGTGACCTGGATTGGCCACTGTTGTAAATAGGATACAGGGGGCCTGAAGGACCTTGGTATAACCCAGTATGACTTTTCTTATGTTCTTATGTTATGTTATGTTACAACCTTTACACTGCAAAAAATAGAGGGTGCTAACCTGCACAGAACGTCAGGTACAACCCTAAAGAAAGATATGCCGGGGGAAACCTGCACAGACTCTGCCCCTTCCTCCCCCCTTGCTCAGGAGGGTGCTTCTATATTTTGTGCCTATGGGAGCCAAGAGCTTAAATTCAGCCCTGAAAAAAGTATGCAATCCATTTATGTATTTTTGCAGGATTATTGTAGGAGGCATGACATCTGGATGATCATAACTGTTGAGTTTAATTATCAAAATCTTGGGGGTGGGGGAATAAAAGGGATGTTCCTGCTGCTATATCCTTGTTCTCTCTCTCCTGTATCTCTGTTCTACTCATGATGTGCTTTTTTATCCCCTCCCACCCAAGGTTGAAGATTTGTCTAGGGTCTAGCATTGCACCGGCTCTGGAAAGCAGGTCTTTCTCCCAAATGGAAAAAGCGTACCCAGGACTTCAGCAATGTTTCTCAGGACTCTGCGGCACCTGAAGGTTGTCCATTACTCTACACAGTGAAGACCTCCTTTCTGACTACCTTGCCAGTGCAGTTGGTTATTTCAGGAGTAGTGACTATTTACTATCTACATTTTTACTATCCACATTTCAAAGTTGAACTGAGAAGAAAGACAAGGGATGAAACTGGAAGACAGAGGGCTTAGAGACTGAAAGGAGGGAAAACCGCAAGACAGAGACCACAGAGTCTGTGGAGAATGAAGAATAGGATATAAGGCAGACAAGAAAAGGTGCACCTTTATGAGGAAAAAAAGACAGGCTAATTGAGAGGAGAGAGAAGAAAGGAAGAAGTAAAGAAAGGGAGGAATATAAAGTTAAAAATGTAAACTGAAAGGGTTAAAGGAAGGCAAGATAATTCACAAAGTTAAAAGATAAAATACCCAGACACAGAAAAAAGTGAGCAAACTATTTTATTCTATGTCAGGCAATGTTCAAACTGCCTGCATCAGTGCAAAGATCATGGGTCATTTGCACCAATAGTCAACAAGAAAACCGCATGCATATTTCTGCTTTGATTATTTCCCTACAGAGATTTGTGTCTGCTTTTTTAACAGGTACTTTTTCCCTTGGAAATAACGCACAGTTTTGAAAATGTCATGATGTGTGTTCTTTTCCTCACCTGCCCGAAACGCTCCTTCTGGAATGTCTCCAGGGGGTAAAATTACACATAATCATTTATTTATTTATTTTGGGACATTTGGTACACCACAAATTGGAACCAAGCCAGCAAAGTGGTTTACAATAAAAGAAAAAGAAGCAAGTAAAGAGAGAGCTGAGCAGGAGCGAGGCAGCTTGCTACAGGAAAAACATTTCTCCTTCCAAAGTGATATTCCCAATAATAATAGATGAATAACTTGTTTACCTACACTCTATAAGTAGTTCACTGCAATAGATGCAGACAAAATACAGTGTATGATCATACTGAGTTCAATAAAATCATGGCAACAGAGCAAAAGTGCAATAAGACAGGAACATATGGAACCAAGGACCAGTTAATGTTGAAAAAGGCCATCATGGCCATTGCTAAGAAAAGCAGAAATCTCAGAATAACATGGATTGATTATAAGAAAGCTTTTGACAGTGAACCACACTCTTGGATAAGAAATTGCCTTGACATGTATAAAACAAATCCTGGTTTGATCAATGTAGCAAACCACACTCTTTTTGCGATATAAAGATGGTCAGCACATCATTGCTAACATTAAGATCCAGCGAGGACTATTTCAGGGAGATTCCCTGTCGCCACTTCTGTTTTGTGTGGCACATCAACTCTTTGGGATGCTGATTTAGCCTGAATCCTAAAGAAGGTAACAACTCAGAAGCAACATCCCATCAACTATTTGTAGATTATCTGAAGCTCTACAATTCCAGTGACCAACAATTAGCAGAGCAACTCTGTGTGGTGAAAAGCTTTTCTGATGACATCAGGATGACTTTTCGTCTTGACAAGTATGCTTAGACAATTTGTTTTAGAGGAAAATTGAGCAAAACGGAAATCATCTCCCTGGCCTTGAATAGGAAGGCGTATATAGGAATCTCAGAGTAGAGGAAGGAACAACACACAAGCGTTTGAATTCTTTGCACCATCCCTCTGGAATAACCTGCTGGACACTATAAGAAATATCACTGACCTCAGTTCTTTCCATAAACACCTGAAAATCCTCCTATTCTCTCAACACTATGTTCCCACCACCTACCCTATCCCCCCATGGCCCATAACATAGTTATACTAAACAAGATATAACCATTATGAAGCCTATTCCCAGTTGGACGTCCAGCCCCTTGTGTGGCCAGGCAGAATCAAGGCATACAGCGGTAGACCCAATTTTGTTCCCGTGGGGGCTAGCCCCCTGGGATTAGAACCGGGTCTGCCAGCCTTGACGTGCACGTCCAGCTACTTACCCGGCTAACTTTGACTGTCTCCATAATGGAGCCGCAGTGTCATGGCGTCCCACTGCAGTGCCATTATGGAACCACCAACACTGCCTGCCACTGAGATTGTCCTTTACCCACAGCCAGACCCCTCGATCCAGCTTCCCATGGCTAGGGTTCGGCTGCGGGGAACTTCCTTCTTGCCTCCTGGTACTGTCCCCTCTGGCTGTCATTGCAACACCACATCCAGGGGGACTTATTTCACCTCTGGGGTGGAATAAGTCACCTGTCTAACCAGCATACCCTGAGCATACAGGGCGAACCTCAGAATCAGTCCTGTACATCCAGGGTGACGTCCCGCCCACACACTGCCCTGGCTCCGCCTTCTGCCCATCCCCTCCCGCCCCTGTCTAAGACTCCTTGCACAACTCTGCTGTTCATACAGGGAGCCTTAGGGACAGCAGGGACAAATACCTGGGATGTACATCCAGGCAGGGCATACATCCTTGCTATTCATGCCACATAGACCCCTATGTGTATAGAGTTGTATTATAAGACCTGTGCATAGTTCATTGTTCGTACATAGCTTATTATTATATGTTCTCTGTAACAAATGTTTTGTTCATTGTAAACCACTTTGACTCGGTGAAAAGTGGTATATAAGTCTAGCCAAATAAACAAAATAAATAAATAAGTAGAAATTATTGAGAGAAAAGATCAGTAAATAATATTCTAGAAGATTAAAATCATTATTGAAAAGTGTTTTAACATCTCAGAAGAAGATACAAGCCGGCAATCAGCTGACAATTCCTGTACTCTCATACAGCTTTGGGACTGTGGACTGGCCTCATAAAGATCTTGAAAAACTGGATGTGCCAACAAGAAAACTCCTCCTAATTTGTAAGAATCAGTGTATGCCAAGGCTGTACATTCCTAGAGCTGAAGGACGGTTAGACCTCATACAGATTGATTACACCTACAGAGCTACTATCATAGGCCTCCAGGCCTACCTGACAGCATCATCAGATCCAAATACACAAAAAGTGCTGAAATATGAAAGTAAATGTCCAGAATCTGTCTCCATCATCACACTTGGACAAGCGTTCTGATGATTGGAAGGAATGAGTGAGAATCCACAAGCACACACAGGAAAGGAAGCAACGGAATTTGCAAAACAAGACAAAAAACTTCAAAGATTTAGATCAGCAAGCGAGGAAAAACAAGTGACAAATGCACAGATACAGTGGGAAATACAAAGTGTTACTCCAGGAACCCTTTGTCGATCAAGAACAGAAACATGAATGGTTAAGGGGAGGTGAACTGAAACCAAAGGATGAGAGATTGATAGTTGCAGCCAAGGACAGTGAATTACGGACGAGATGATTTACAGCGAGCATTGAAAAAAACTGGCAAAACAGACATATGTCGATTCTGTAAGAAAGACCTGGAAACATTGTCTCACTTTATAGCTGGCTGTGAAGTTCTGAGGGTGGAAAATTTCTATACAGAAAGTCACCTCAAAGTAGCACGACTCATCCATTGGAAACTCTGTAAACACAAGAACATCACTGTCTTTGAAAAGCACTGGGATCATGACCCTAAGAGAATTACAGAGAATGAAGAGGTTATTCCGATGGATAAGAAACTGGATATGAGGAAACCTGACATAGTGGTAGAAGAGAAAAATACTAGAACGGCATTGATAACAGAGGTGTCAATTCCAAGTGATTATTCTGTGAGTCGCGTGGAGAGGCAGAAGATCCTGAAGGACCAAGAAATACAGTCAGAGACCAAGAAAATGTGGCAGAAAGATACAGAAATATTTCCCATTGCATTGGGAGCAACAGGTTTGATAAGGAAGAATTTCCAAGCACATCTTGGCAAACTACCCATACATGTTACATCTTAAGAACTCCAGAGGGAAGCTCTCTTTGGCATGATGCAAGTACTATGCCGAGCATTAGCAGTAACTTTGAGAGACTGAGATCATATTCCACATACCCTGGCTTAGAAGTGAGGTTCATGACTGTCATGGTATCCGAAAAACGAACCCATTCAGAGAAACTGCCCTGGGGAAAAATAATCAGTGGTAAGACTGGACTAAACGAGACGTGTCAGCTGAACAGGCCAGGGATCAAAAGGATGAGAAAGGGTGAACAGAATGAAAAGCACATTCAAGAGAGGCCCTGGTGACGGTGAGAAAGGAGGACCAATTTTGGAACTATTTCACTCACAGTGAGGATGAGCAATTTTCAGACAGTCCATTTTTGCTGTTTTACCTTCCTATATAAAAGTATTAAACATTTCAAATAATGCTTTTTTTTTTTAGTGACATCAAGTCAATGTTGACTCATAGTGACCCAGCTACCTCTGGGTTTTCTTGGCAATGTATCACCAGCCTTTTCTTCCAAGGCAATGGAGAGTAAAATGACTTGCCCAAAGTCACAAGGAGTGCCAGTGGGAATCAAACCCTTGATCTTCTGGGCACTAGGCTACTCCTCCACTCCTAAACAATGCTACCGTTACAAAAATGTAACACAGAATTGCTGCAGAATTTAACTGTTGCCTCAGAATTTGTTCCTGAGCAGCTGCAGAGCTCTGATGATATGGAATGTTTTGTGCTCATTTGTTTGTGGGAAGTCTTTTTTGATCTGTCATCTTTGGGAAATGTAAATCTCTGCTATCTCTTTATGTTGCCAAGTACAGGAGGAAGTGCAATTCTATTTCTGTTTTTTTCCAGTGTTACACAGTATGTAGAGTCTGGCTTCTTGGAATTTCCATTCCAATTTTTGGATGTTTGTTTCTAATTCTGATCTGTGGTTACAAACTAGGGTTATGGAGGTTGGGTGAACAAAACCTCTAAGTAAGTAAAATTCCTCAGGCAAGTAAAATATGAATGAATAGTATAGAAAAAGGAGAAAAGGGCAATATCTGGAGAACTGCATATACTAAAATCCATAGAATGCAAAATAAAGTTTCAGGACCCGATATTCAATTAGGCAGGCTGTGCGCCACTAAGGTTCATAGCCATTCCTGCCGACCCCTAACCCTGGATATTTAATACCAGGGTCATATGTGGCCCCAGCATTGAATATCCAGGGTTTGCCGCACATGCCGGAAGCTGCATTAGCTAACGGGGCATCGGCGATATTGCATGTGCCCGGTTAGCTTCCGAGTCTTAGAGACAGGCGAGGGTTTTCCTCGCTGATCTTTAAGGCGCAGGTCGCTAACTGGGCAGCATGTAATAGTGTTGCTGCTTGGTCATCACCTCTACTTCTCCCCGGAATGCCCCCAACAGGCCCTGATATTAAGTGGTTAGCATCAGGGCGTATAAGGGAGATAATTGCAGTTCCATGGTTTACAAGGCTATAAACCGTGTAACTGCCCTTCGAATATCGGGCTCTCAGTTATTATTTATTTATTTATTTTATTTATTTAACAGTATTTCTAAACCGCCTTATCATAATAATCAAGGTGGTATCACAGCAAACAATCTGGTAGTGTGAGTGTGTTATACATGCAGTGAGGGTGAAAATTTAGTTGGGTGCGTGTTGTGTTGTGTGCTAGATTAGTTTGAGTTATGTACAATGTGGGCTATATACAGTGGTGCTAAAAACATCTTATATACATACAGTGTTAGGCGGTGATGTGTGCTGATATACAGTTACTTAGTTTATGTGATGTGTCCATAGTGTTCTCTGAACAGCATGGTTTTCAGCTGTTTCCTAAAGTCCTTGAGGTCTGTAGTTGCCCTCAAATCGTCCGGTAGTTTGTTCCATATTGTTGGAGCAGCCATGGAGAGTGCTCGGTCTGTTGTGTCCTTGCGTGTGTGTTTGTATTCACTTGGGGTGCTGACTCGGTTGTGAGTTTGTTTTCTTCTTGGACGTGTACTGGTGTCTGGTTGTATGAGGGTGTGCAGGCTGTTGGCTGATGTGTGCTGTTTTATCTTGTATAGGTTTATGATAGTTTTGTATCTGATGCGTGCACTGATTGGAAGCCAGTGTAAGTCCTTTAAGGTGGGTGTGATGTGCTCCTGTCTTGCAGTTCCGGATATGATTCGTGCTGCGGTGTTTTGTGCTGTAGTGGAAGGGTCTGACTTTGATAAAGTGCAGTGATGGAGACATGGTACAGTACATGGAAAACAATGACTGGGACATAAATCTACCAGGTTATAATCTCTTCAGGAAAGACAGGGCATGGAGAACAGGAGGAGGAGTGGGGCTATATGTAAAAAGTATTAAAGCCACAGAACGGCAGGGATTATGAGGGGAGGAGGATGTACTGTAGGTTGGTCTGGAAAGAAGGAATGGGAAATCTGTTTACGTTGTTGTGATAAAGAAGAAGATGTCCCTTGCAGGCAGAAGAAATAGAAATTTGAAATAGTTGGACCTGGATGTGATTGTTTCTGATGATCTTAAGATGGCAAACAGGTAAAAAAGGCGATGGCAAAAGCCAGAAGGATGCTGGGGTATACAGGGAGAGGAATGGCCAGCAGGAAGAAAGAGGTGCTAGTGTCTCTGTATAAGTCTTTGTGTGCAATTCTGGAGACTGCACCTTCAAAAGGATATAAAGAGGATGGAGTCTGTGCAGAGGGTGGCTACCAAAATGGTCAGTGGGCTCCGTCATAAGGCATATGGGGACAGACTTAAAGACCTCAGCGTGTATACTTTGGAGGAAAAGCAGCATATGATAGAGACGTTTAAATACCTCTGTGGCATAAATGCACAGGAGGAGAATCTCTCAATTGAAAGAAAGTTCTGCAATGAGGGGACATAGGATGGATGTTAAAGGGGATAGACTCAGGTGTAATATGCAGAAATATTTCTTTATGGAAAGAGTGGTAGATGCATGGTCTCCCAGTGAAGGTAGTAGAGACTAGGACAGTATCTGAATTCAAGAAAGCATGGGACAAACACAGAAGATCTCTAATGAAAAAAAAGGGACTATAGTAGTTGATATGGAAGAGCAGACTAGATAGGCCATATGACCTTTGAATGCGCTACCTCCCGAAATCCGTGCTATCAAAAACCTAATCCTATTCAGAAAGGCATTGAAATACCACCTGTTTACAAAACACTACCCAGAAGTCAACCTAGACATTAACAAAACTAGCTCCTCAATACAACCTGAAAAGGGCTAGTTGGTCAACCTTCTCTCTAGTCCTATTAGTGAACCACATCGCAACATCCAAACGAGTTTCATATTACTGTATATAACATTAAGTTAATCTGTACATAGTTCCCCCGGTTGTCCTATTGTTGAAATTCCCTGTTCAATGTAAAACTCAATGTTACTTGTATGCATTGTAGTATGTTCTTGTTCAATGTACACCGCACTGATTGTAATAGCGCGGTATAAAAGAATTGTTAAATAAATAAATAAATTATGTTTCTGTGTTTCTATAAGAACCATTTTCCACATGTATTTATTTAACAAGGTTTATATACTGCTTTCTCTTACAGTCAAAGTTGTTTACATAAAACATTAACTACAAGGGATGCTTTACATAGAACTGGAATATCAAACTGGATGCACAGGGGTGGGTATATAACATAAAACTAGGATTGAGGAAACAGCAACTGGGATTAACAAGGTGGCATAGATTCTATGGTATTATCAACTTAAAAGGGGACTAAGGTTCAAGTTCAGGGGACAAAGTGGGGCTAATCTATTACAATGAGTCTATAGTAGTCAGTGAAGAAGTGTGTCTTGATTTTTTTCTTAGTTTGAACACAGATTCAGCGGCTCTTAAGGTTTCTAGGAGGCCTTTCCAAATTGTGGGTGCAAAAAGGGAAAAGGCTTATTTGCATGATTGTTGGGAGCATTTTCTTTTGAGGGCTAGTATAGCGAGTAGGTTTTGTTGGGTATTTCATCTTGATCTTGTGTTTGGAGCTTGATTTATTAGGGTTTGTAGACTGGGTGCTAAGTGATTCTGTAGTAATTTGAAAATGCCGATGACTGATTTATACATTATTCTCTGTGCTATTGGTAGCCAGTGGAGTCTTCATAGTGTGGGAGTGATGTGATCTTGTTTAGGTGTGCCGGTTATTATCCTGGCAGCTTCAGAAGGGTGCTAAGAGTGCCTAAGAACTGTGCACGAAGAAGACAGTTTTGAAAGAAATGTTCCCAGGTAACTAAGTCCACATGGGACAATATTCAGAAGCATATATCCGGATAGCAGCAACTCTTAACCGGATATGTGCCACTGAATGGGATATTCAGAGGCACCATGGGGGTTATTTTAGAAGCTTTATGTGTGAGTTGGACATCTGAAAACAAGCACATAGATGGGCAAATCATGGAGATGTCCCCAGAGCCATTTTGGAAACTGGGTTTATAGATGTTGCTGGTGCAGGAACATCTAGGTAGAACGGGAGCATGGTGGAGGAGTGCCCTGGGTGGAGAAAGGGAGATGTATGTCGCGGTGTAATTTCAGAATGGCACAAGCATGTCAGGTCCTGGTTGTTGAGGTGTCCATGCCTATACAGTGCCTGTTCCTGACCATGAATAAGATGCAAAAAAGTGCTTGCTTCCTGGCTGCAACACTTCCAGGGGGAAGACAAATTGCACTTACCTCGCCACGGTTAATATATCCTGGCCAAAGAAACCTTCCCGTAATTACATACATATCTTCTGTTGACTTGCACTGAAGTCTCCTCTCTGTTTTTTTTATGTCATCTTCTTAGGTGATTTTAATTTGTATCTATCTTCTCCCTCTCGTCCTCATGATAAGACTTTTGTCTCTCTTGCTGACCTTTCCCTGAAACAGCATGCTCCCTTTCCAAGTCATGTGGCTGGTCATACCCTTGACCTCCTTATCACGTCTTCTTTTCCCTTTCTGCCTTTTTTCTTGTCGTCTTTTTCCCTACCCTGGATGGCTATTTCTGTGTCCAGTTCTTCCTGCAGCTACACTTTACGGCCGACCCCTCCTCCCTGCTGCCCCCCTCTCACTAGGCACCGTTTGTCCCCCATTACCCTGCAGCTTTTACCTACTTTGGATCAGCTTCTCCCCCCAGACTTTGCCTTTCTATCACCTGTCTCCCAGATACTCTCTTGGAATGCCACCCTTACTGCTGCTCTTGATGTTTTGCGTCCCCCCCCCCTGCTCACTCCCTGCTGTTCCCCCTCTTAACCGCCGCCCTTGGTATCATCAGGTCTTTGCTTACTATGGTCACACCTCTGTTGTGCTCAAGGAGCATGGTGGTCATCCCCTTCTCCATCTATGTTAGCCATCTTTCGTCAGCGTCATCGTGAATATCGCCTGGCTATTTCTGCGGCCAAGCAGGACTATTTTTCTTTTTTTTTTTTTTTTTTTTGTTAATATCTCTTTATTCAGAAAAGAAAAATTATAACAAGAAAGTTTACATGAGATGCAAAGTACATAGGATACACTTTACATGAAAACAATATTCATCTCATGACCGCAAGATTATGCAGAATAACAGCCACAATTTAACGAAACATACAAACATAAGTGCGAAAACAGTAGAACAAACTCAAGTCATAACCAGTCCATACCCAAAGTCCCAGCCTACAGCAACAGAGCAAAGCAATGTACAGCTCTAATGCTGGGATCCAACAAATTTATTCAATGCATTCCATTTCTTCCTTAGCTTTCCAACCCAAGGGCATTTAATTGTGTATAATTCTTCATAACTCTGATGGAGGCATAACAAGTTCCACCAGTGCTCGAAGCACACTTGATCCAAGTGTTTCCAATGCATTAAAACAAGTTTCAGTGCCAAGCTGATCATAAGAACCAAAAGCTGACCATCAGGTTTGGATAGTTGGGGAACAATCATCAAAGATTTAAAAGCAATGATTTGATAAGTGAGCGGAGTTTGTATATGCAAGATATGCCCTATACGCTGCCAGACTCTCTCCCAAAAGTCTTTTAGCATCACACAATAGAAGAGCATGTGAGATAAAGTCCCGATAGCTGCTTTGCAAGACCAGCAGCGGTTGCCCTCTTGCGTCGCCCATTTCACTTTTCGTTGCGGTGTGAGATAAGCACGGTGCGCCAGAAAGTATAGGGATTGTGTTAAGGAAGCCGCTTTAGTGACTCGCACTTGAGAATCCCAGAAGGAGCTCCATTGTTCCATTGCAAAACAATCTCCTGTGTCATGTAGCCACTCTGATTGCACCTTGGTGCATTCTTTCCCTCCTTTCGAGCGGAGGAGCGTAAGAAATTTGGAGACCATATGCGTGCCCTCTTGAATCTCGCGCATTGTTTGCAGCAGAGGCCAGCCCGAACGTAGTAATACTGGAGATACGCCAGCTTTGCTCAAACAATGCCGGAGCTGGCACCATTGAAACATACAGGAGACTGGCAATCCAAATTCAGCACACAAAGCTCCGAATGTCTTAAAAGCGTTCCCCAGCAGCAGCTGACCAATCGTCACAATACCGTGGTCTATCCACTTCTTCCATTTAATGGGCTTTCCAGCTATACAAAGTTGAGGGTTCATCCATATCGGCATGTCAACGGAGAAATCTGTCCCACCATCGACGCATTTTGCAAGACTCCTGCAGGCTTCCTGGGTTGCACCCAGTATCGCGTTCTGCTGCACACCCATCGAGTGTGTCATCCCTATCATCATCCAAGTCCGCAAGGGTTTAGCTAAGGCTTGCTCTACACTCTTCCATCTAGGCCCATTATCCTCGTCATCCATAGAAGTCCAATGCGAACCCTGCCGCAACAGAGAGGCTTGATGTAACCACTGAGTATCCGGAAAATGCACTCCTCCCTGAGATGTGGGCAATCGCAGTTTCCAGGCAGCAATACGAGGGATTCTATTCCCCCATAGGAAGGATATAAGCATACCATTGATCTGTTTATAAAAGCAAGGAGGAAACGACATAGGGATCATACTAAGGATATAGCTGATCTTGGGGACCAGCACCATTTTTATGGTTTCTAGTCTTCCCCACCAGGTCAGATGCAGCGGGGTCCACTTATTAATACAACCGCGAACCATAGCTTTAAAGTTGGATATATTGTGGTTGAGAGTCGCTTGCAGAGTGGGACCATATACCACACCCAGGTATTTAAAGGATGATGAAGCCACTTGGAAAGGGTAGTCGTGCAACATCTGTGAGGATACACCTATGTTCAGCGGAATCAGAGTGGTTTTAGAGAGATTCACTTTGTAACCAGAAATTGCCGAGTAGCTCTGTATGACCTGAAGGACCATAGGCAGGGATCCTGGCTGAAGGAAAAGCAGGAGATCATCGGCGTAAGCAGATAATTTACACTGTCCATCCGCAAGTTCCACGCCCACAATATTTTCATGTTGTCGTATTGCGATCGCAAGTACTTCTAATGCCAAATTGAAAAGAAGCGGAGACAGCGGGCATCCTTGTCTAGTGCCCCTTTGAAGTGTGAAAGGGGTCGATATTCCGGAATTGGCTGCTATCCGTGCCGTAGGCTTAGCGTAAAGCACCATTATTCTACGAAGACAAGTCTCTCTTATCCCGAACCATCTCAGAACACGAAAAAGGAAAGACCATTCCAGACGATCAAACGCCTTTTCGGCATCCAGGGATAAACCTACAAGAGGCTCTGACATCTTCGGCGCTGTAAGCAGCACATGAGCCAGCAGTCGTCCGTTATCTGAAGTGGATCTACCCTGTACAAAACCACACTGGTCGGCATGTATCAAAGTACCGAGAAGTGGGTTCAGTCGGTTGGCGAGCACTTTTGCATAGATTTTATAATCAGTATTGAGAAGCGATATGGGTCTGTAGTTTTCTATTTTCTGAGGGTCTCGTCCCGGCTTCGGATGAATCACTATGGTGGCCTCTGCCAACGCGCCTACCTCCGGTTCGGGCACACATAGCTCATTGTAGTAAATCTGCAGCATCGGCAGCAGTACATGCTGATATTTAAGATAAAATTCCAGAGGGAGTCCATCTGGTCCCGACGCTTTACCTCGAGCCATCTGTCCAATGGCTCTGCGTATCTCTGCTGACGATATCTCTTGCTCCAAGTCCTGAGCTTGTTCTGGTTGAAGCTTAGGCCCGGAAATTTCCGATACAAATGCGGAAAAAGCCTCCGCACTACAGCTAACTTCAGTTTGATATAGGGTCTCGTAGAATTCCCTACAACGCCGTAGTATCTGCTCATCTTGAATCAGGAGGTCGCCCTTTGAGTCCTGCAGAGCTGCGATCCTCGATACGTTTTTACGTGCTGTAAGCCAACTGGACAGCAAAGGGCCTGCTCGATTGTTCTCATGATAGTAAGTGCTGCGCTGAGTATATACCGTGGTGCGAGCTTCTTTATACAGCATAGTATTATATCTATATCTCAAGCGTTGAAGATGAATCAGGATCAATGGATCGGCTTTCTTGGCCAAAAGCCTCTCTCCGGCCTTTATTTGTTCCTCCAGCTCTTCACGTTCTTTCTTCCTAGTCTTATACCGGCGTATGGTATAAGATGTGATATGAGCGCGAAGTGTTGCCTTAAAACCTTCCCACCACCCCCATATGGAGGTGTCGGAAGGATCATTACACTGAAAATAAGTTTCAATAGTATTATTCATATGTGCTTCAAAGATCTCATCTTGTAATAGTGATTTGTCGAAAGTCCACCGAGATGGCATATTCTGAGATGTTGTCGGGCGTAGTGTCAGGGAAACTGCAGCATGATCTGAAATAGTGCCCGCATATATGGTAGTCGACACTACTTGCTGGAGTAGGCTTGAGGAAATAAGGAAGTAATCAATTCGAGTTTGAGTGTTATGGGGTATGGAATAAAACGTGTACTCCCGATCTGTTGGGTGAAATAGCCGCCAGGGGTCTACTAGGCGGGAGTCTTCCACAATACCCTGCAGCACTGCATGCAAATTAGGCTTCATAATTGCCTTGTACGGGGTCCTATCCAGTAATGGGTCCAATATCATATTAAAGTCACCACCCAGAATTACATTAGTACAGGCCACTTCAGTTAATGTGATAGCCACATCCTTGTAAAAGTTGGGGTCATCAGATGTTGGTGCATATATATTCATGAGCGTGACCAGCCCCTGATCTAATTGAAGTGTAGCTCTGACCCATCTACCCATAGGGTCCGCTTTCACATCATGCAGCGAGGAGTGAAATTTCCTCCGGACCAAAATCAGTACTCCTCCTTTACGGCCCACCGCTGGAGCTATCGCCGTGATCTGATATGAGGAGGAGGTTACTTTAAGCGACTCCTTCTCTGACAAGTGAGTTTCTTGCAGATATATTATGTCAGCTCGCTTCTGTTGACAATATGTCAGTATCTTTTTGCGTTTGATGGGATCAGTGATGCCCTTTACATTCAACGTGAGTATGTGCAAATCAGATGCCATTACAGATACAAAGCAAAAGGATAATCGAACAAGGAGCTATTGTTGCCCCACCATTCTATAGCTGGGCAGAGCAGAGGCGGAGACTTGAGGTGGACTGGCCATGAAAAACAACTAAACATTATATACATACTTTCCCAGGTGAGATCTGCCACCCATGCCATTATAGTGTTTCTATCTCCTCCCTTCAGCTACCTTGTTTAATTTCAGGTACATAGTCTATGCGAAATAGCAATAATAACTGTTTGTCAGCTTTATACCAACAGTTCCCATACAGTTTAATATATACAACCATGTCCCCTTCCCATATCTATCAGTATCTCCAGTTTTAACATTGCATTGCGGATTATCCGGAATCGGCGACCCAGCGGAGGTCGCGGAAAATCTCGTTAAGCCTCCCTTCATCAGGGTCACTTACTGTCCGATGAAGAGCAGTGGCCAGTTTTCAGCAATGTGTCCGATTAGGATTCCATGCCACTATGCTCTTGCAAGAAGGTGCGTAGTTTGTCCGCATCAACAAAGTTTCTCGTGGTGTTGTGGAGTGTGACCCTCATGGTGCCAGGATAGTATAGGCCATATCTGGCCTGCAGACTCTGTAGCATGGGCCTACACGCGAGCAGTGCCTTCCTGCGGTCCATAGTTTGCTTGCAAAGATCAGGATAAAAAGAAATTTTTTGTCCTTGAATCAGCATGGAAGAGTTCTTTCTAGCAGCCTGCAGAATTTGCAAAACCTGAACGTGCCGTAAGACTTTTATGACCAGCGGGCGAGGGTACCTGACGTTCTCAGCTTGGTGTGTAGGGACTCGGTGCGCTCGCTCTAATTCAAAGGGTCTGGAAAAAGAAAGTTTCAATACCTCCGGTAGGGTTTTTTCTAAATAGGTGATGGTATCGGAGCCTTCAGCTCCTTCAGGGACACCCACGATTCGAATATTATTGCGACGCGCCCTGTTGTTCTGGTCTTCAATAGAGTCTTCCATATGTTTAATGCGTTTAATCAGGGGACCGACTTGATTAAGCAGCACGTCATGTTTCTGTACTTGTGTCTCCAGCGTCGTTACTCTTGAGCCTGTATCGATCATTTTCGCCTTCATTTCAGTCATATCCTCTTGAATCACCGACAAAGAGACTGCATTAGTAGCGAGCATTTCTTTTACAGCCTTCAAATCCAACAGTATTGCACGCAGGCTTTCCGCGGTATTCTCCTTCTCCATCGCGGCCATTTTGTGTGGGGACCCAGTTTCTGATTTAGAGCGCTTTGCTGAGGATCCGGCACTTGACTGAAACTCTAGTCGCGCCGGTTTCAAGGAGGTCATCTCTATCGGTTCGCCGTAGGGAAAATAAATAATTAGCAATTTCGCTATAGAAATATTGTAGGATTCTGCAGTAGCCTCAGGAGCTCGGAATCACGCGTCCATTCGGCGCCGCGGCTAGCTCCGCCCCCCAGGACTATTTTTCTAACCTTCATTCTTTTGCCTCTCATTCCTCTTGCCTACTGTTTTCAGTTTTTGGTACCCTTTCCTCCCTCCCTGCCTTCTCTTCTTCTGCCTCCTCCAGGGCCCCTGACCCTTCTGATCTGGCAGACTTTTTCTCCAGCAAGGTGCTCTCTCTTCATGCCTCCTTTCTTGCCTGTCCCGTCCCACTTTCCCCTGTTCCTTCTTCCTCACCCCCTTTGGATTTCTCTTCTCCTTCCCTCTCTCATTCCCTGGTTCTCCTTTCATCTGACTACAGCCTCCTAACTGGCCTCCACCCTTACCACTTCCCATAAGACTACCTGTCTCCTTGACCCCATTCCATCCAAGTGGCTCCTGGAACCCTCTCTTCCCTCCTCTCCTTCCTATGCTCAATTCAATCCTTCCCCACCCCCTGGAAGCATGCACTGGTGCATCCCCTGCTTAAGAAACCTGCCCTTGACTCCTCTGTTTTCTCTAATTGGGGCCCAGTTTCGAACCTTTGCTTCCTGTCTAAGCTACTGGAGCACTTTGTTTTCTCCCAACTCTCTTCTCACCTGTCCTCTGTCAATGCCCTCCACCCCTGTCAGTCTGGATTTTGTGAAGGTCATAGCACAGAATCTGTCCTTCTCTTCTTGCTCAATGAATGTCACGTCGCCCATGAGCAAGGAGATTTCACTCTTCTTGTCTCCCTTGACCTATCCTCTGCATTTGACCTTGTTGATCACCATACCCTCCTCTCCCATTTGCTGGATTTCAGTGTCTCTGGGGTACCCCTGCATTGGTTTTGCTCCTTGCTTACAGCATGCTCTTTCTCAGTTTTCTCTAATGATTCAATTTCCTCTGCCACTACCCTCTCCTGTGGTGTCCCTCAGGGTTTGGTTCTGTCTCCCCTCCACTTTAACGTTTTTCTGGATACCCTGTGCCTTCTGGTGCAGCAGACAGGCATTTCGGCATATTATTATGTGGTTGACATTCTTCTGCTTTACTGCACAAGTTCCTTGTCACCCGATCTTTCTGCACTATACTCCTGTTTGTGTTTGGTTAGTTCGTGGCTGGCATCTAAATTCCTTCACTTGAACCCTGTCAAGACGTCTGCTATGTGGATTACTTTTGGATCCACACCCCCTTCTCTAGCTCCTTCCCTAGTTTCCTCCCCAATTTCACTAGCTCCCTCTCTTCATTATCTGAGGGTCATCCTGACCTCCACTCTGTCCTTCTCTGATCATATTTCCTCCATTTCTTATCGCTCCTTCTTTTTCCTTAGACAAGTTCGTTCTGTCCATCCATTCCTCTCCTCTTCTACTTTAGACACATTTCTGCCCTCTCTTGTTACTTCCAGGCTCAATTACTGCAATATTGTTTTGGCTGGTCTCCCACTCTACCAATTACATCGACTACGGTTGCTTCGGAACACTGCCATTCGTATTTTTACTCACTCTTCGCGTTTCAATCATGTCTCTCCCCTTCTTGCCCGTCTGCATTGGCTACCGTATACAATATAAACTGCTCATTATGACACATAAGGCCATTCACTTCTCAACATCTCGGTACTTGGCTGACCTCCTTCGTTTTCACCTTCCCCATCGACTTCTCCGCTCTGTCCACACTCACCACCTTGCCCTCCCCTCTGTCACCCAGGCTTGCCTCGAGCGCACTTCTGGTGCCGCCTTTTTCTTTGTAGACCCTGCATTGTGGAACTTCCTCCCCTCCACCCTTCATGCTGAATCCTCATTCCCAAGGTTCAAGGCTGTTTTAAAAACATACCTTTTTCAGCAAGCATTTAATGTGTCTTCTCCCTCGTAATCCTTCCCTCCATCTCTTCTCTTGTTTTATGTTGACTTCTGATTTGATTGTCTCCCCTCTTCCTCTTTCTTTTCTGTACTGTTTCTCTGTCTATTACTTCTCTGTCCTATCAGTTATGGCGTTCCTTTCCTTTTCTATTTTCTGGCAGTCCCTTTTATTGTAAACCGCTTAATGCTCCAACCTAGCGGTATATCAAGATACTCTATAAATAAATAAATAAATAAATAAATACTCCAAACATATTACTGGTCTTCCATTGCACATCTGAGTATCTGAAATGGTAAGGCAGGACATGCTAGTCTCATAACATAGACACCCCCCTTCTGACCTACCTAGGTTGGGGCTTTCATGTACCTGGTTCTGCGGGCGTACACTTCGGGGACATTTACTGTGCATTTCTAAAATGGCCTATACCCATACACAAAAGAAACAGTACAAAAACGTAGGCAGGATAAAAATTCTCACAAATTCTTTATTGGTCCATACATATTAAGGGGAGGCCAGACCCGACACAGGCCGTGTTTCGAAAGAATCTTCTTCAGTGGTTAGGCTCACCTTACGCTTAGGACCATAAAGGAAACCGTCAACGGTGATAAAAGTCTACTTCCTTCACATTTGTAGGACTGTGAACATCTCTTCCCGCAGAGCCCCCTCTTCCATCTGCCAGGCCTGGCGCGGTGAGAAACTGGCAGATGGAGGAGGGGGCTCTGCGGGAAGAGATGTTCACAGTCCTACAAATGTGAAGGAAGTAGACTTTTCTCTTCAGTGATAATCAATCACGGTTGACGGTTTCCTTTATGGTCCTAAGCGTAAGTTGAGCCTAACCCCTGAAGAAGATTCTTTCAAAACACGGCCTGTGTCGGGTCCGGCCTCCCCTTAATATGTATGGACCAATAAAGAATTTGTGAGAATTTTTATCCTGCCTACGTTTTTGTACTGTTTCTGCTCGTCTACGAGGCAGTGTGCTGTTTTTGTCTTGGTGGCTATATCCATACACATACTTGGCCTTGTTATCTGCGTGGCGTCCATCTCCACATCCAGCTACTGGGACATTCATTTTTAGGAGTGGAGACAGGGTAATTTCAGAAGGCACTACTGCCACTTCCCCCAGTTTTTGGACATTCGGCTCTGGATGGTCCCAGATTCTTCCTAGATGTCCCTTCTATAGTGCTGCTTTCTTCAAATAGTGCCGCTGGATATGTTTACAGAATGCCTCTGCACCATCTGGATAGTGTTGGTGTGGTCCATGGGCAGGGCGAGGGCTGAGTAGTGTATTACAGCAATGCTATTTGACTCTGGTGTGTGGATAACCCTGTCTATTAGTTAAGTCTGGTGTGTGGATAACCCTGTCTATTAGTCTACTCGTCAGCTTTATCGCATCCTCCACTCCCTCTCTGCATCCTCCTCGTCCCCCAATGCTCCTCCTCCTGCTTCGTCTTCCCCCAACAACCCCACACCCGATGCTTTGGCCTCACATTTTGTCAGCAAGGTCCTTTCTATTCGGCAGCTCTTCCCCACCTGCCCCCCTCCTCTCTCACCCCCCTCCTCTTTCCCCAGTTTCCTCCTCAACAGCAGTTTCCCCTTGTGTTCCTCCTCTCTCCCACTGCTGGTCTGTTTTCCGGCCCATCACACTTCCCGAACTTTCTACTGCCCTTTCCTCCACCCGGAAGACCACTTGCCCATCCGATCCTATTCCCTCTCAGTGGCTCACCGAGTCCTCACTGGCTCTGCTTCCTTTCGCTCTCTCTATCTTTAACACCAGTCTTTCATCTGGTACCTTCCCCTCCCACTGGAAGCATGCTCTTATACGTCCTCTTTTGAAGAAACCCTCTCTAGATCCTTCTTCTCCCTCTAATTGGCGTCCTATCTCTAATCTCCCTTTCCTCTCTAAGCTTCTCGAAAGGTTGCTTTTCTCTCAGCTATCTTCACACTTAGAGGATTCTTTGGTTCTTCACCCCCGCCAATCTGGTTTTCGTCCTGGGCACAGTACTGAAGCTATTCTCATTTCTTTTCTTAACGAATTGCACGTTGCCCATGATCACGGTTCTATCTCTTTGGCTGTCTCACTTGACCTCTCTGCCGCTTTCGATATCGTTGATCACCATACCCTTCTCCTAAGGCTTCGTTCTATTGGTCTTTCTGGTTCGGTTCTTCGCTGGTTTCACTCATTTCTTTTTGAGCGGTCGTTCTCAGTTCTCTCAGGCTCTAATTCATCTTCTCCTTCACTTATGCCTTGTGGTGTCCCTCAGGGTTCTGTGTTAGCCCCTCTGTTGTTTAACATTTTTCTGGCCCCCTCTTGCTTTACTTATCCAGCAGCACGGTATCTCTGCGTACTATTACGCAGATAATATCATCCTCCTCTACCACACTTGCCCTCTTACCCCTGATATTGGTCCCCTCAACCTCTGTCTTTCGGCTGTTTCTTCTTGGTTTTCTGAGAACTTTCTGCACGTCAATTTGTCTAAGACTTCCGCTATCTGGTTCACTGCTGGTGCCCCCATTCCCACCCTCACCCCTTCTCTATCTGCTGGGCCTATTCCTCTCGTTTCATCTATGCGATATCTTGGTGTCACCTTGGACTCGGCTTTAACTTTTAAAGATCACGTTTCCTCTATTCTTCAGCGTTCCTTCTATACACTGCGGCGACTCCGCGCTGTCCGACCTTTCTCCTCTTTGACCACACTTCTTCTTTCTCTCGTTGTTTCTCGTCTAGACTATTGTAACGCCTCTCTGGCCGGCCTTCCTCTTTCTCAGCTTCGTCGTCTTCAACTAGTCCACCATACCGCTGCCCGTCTTTTGACCAACTCCTCTCGTTCAGCTCATGTCACTCCTCTTCTCATCCATTTACACTGGTTGCCTATTCCTTTCCGTATTCAATATAAGATTCTGATTTTTGTTCATAGGGCTTTGCACACTGGTGTTCCTCTTTACCTCTCTGACTTGGTCCACTTTCACTGTCCCTCCAGAACTCTTCGGTCGATTCACGCTAACCGTCTTTTTCTTCCACCTCCTTCTAGGGCTCATCTTGAATCGACATGCTCTTCCGCTTTCTTTTTCCTCGGCCCCCGCCTTTGGAATTTCCTCCCCTTAGCTTTACGTCTGGAATCATCTTTCTGCACTTTTAAGGCCTCTCTCAAGACTCACCTCTTTTGTACTGCTTTTGACATCCCTTCCCCTCCTGCTCACAGTTGATTGGTCTTCTTCCCCCTTTCTGCATTTTCTGCTTTCTCATTTCTTTTCTTTGCTGTCTCTTTTTGTGAATAATTTTGGCGTTCTTTTCTGTTTCCCCAGTAGTCTCCTGTTTTTATTGTACACCGCTGTATGCTTTTCGGTTTAGGCAGTATAATAAGTTTTTAAATAAAGATAAAGAGAGAAAAAAGGCTGCCTTAAGTTATTCACATAGCTATCTGGACAGTAGTGCTGAATATCACTATTATCTCAATAGCGCTGGCACTGACTACCCTATTTGGATATTTAGAACTGGCCACGATCTGGGTATTGATCTGATAGTGCCTGTTTTCAGGCACTTTACTACCTGGGAAGTTAGGTGCTCCTACAGGCACAAAACCTTATTTACATAAAGAGGAGCATATTACCATGAGGAGAGCAGTGAAAGGTAAGATTTACTTTGTTGGGTAGAGTCAAAGGGCCATTAAGGCCAGCAATGTGTCTCTGATAGCAGCCAATCCAGATCACTAGGAGTCAGAATAGCCTAATGGCTAGAGCACTAGCTTGGGAACTAAACGACCAGTTTCCTGCTTGTAGCCTTGGGCAAGCCATTTAACCCTCCATTGCCTCAGAAAAATCCAAGTCATCAATGCCACTGCTTAATGTACATTACTAAGTTTAAGTTACAATGTAAACTGCTTTGACTGAAATGATAAAGCGGTATAACTAAACATCCAGCATATCCCATAGAGCAGAAATTTATTAAGTCTCAGGAAACTTGGCTGTGCACGATGTTCCCTTTTTTATGCACCAATGTGGTTATGCATTGGAAGTCAAGTAGCAGTGACTTTGAAAGTGTTTTAAAGGTGCACTAAGTATAGTGCATAAGCCATTTATTTTCTATTTGCTGAGAGTCTACCTATGTGTTTTGCATGTGTGATGAAGCTGTGGTGTCCTGCTAGCATGTAGTTTCTGTATGGGGATTGATTATTCTCTGTGCTATTGGTAGCCAGTGGAGTCTTCATAGTGTGGGAGTGATGTGATCTTGTGTGCCGGTTATTATCCTGGCAGCTTCACAAGTGTGCTAAGAGTACCTAACAACTGTGCATGAAGAAGACAGTTTTGAAAGAAATTTTCCCAGGTAACTACGGTAAGTCCACATGAGTCAATATTCAGAAGCATTTATCCAGATAGCAGCAACTCTTAACCAGATATGTGCCACTGAATGGGATATTCAGAAACACCATGGGGGTCATTTTAGAAGCTTTTAGGATCATTCCATCCCGGACTTACAGCCCCTCCGTACATCCAGTTTGAACCTGACATACAGAGAGGGGTTGTGATTCTGATCCCGCAGGCATGTCTAGCCCCGCGGAGCATTTCTAGCCCTGTGGGACCAGAATCATGAACAGCCCTGTACGTGCAGGCCGGGAGTGCGATTCAGCTCAGCCTGCACATACAGGGAAAGCCCGACTAACTCAGTCAGGGCTTTACAATGGAGCCGCGGCGCCATGGTGTCCAGTTGCCATGGCACCGCGGCTCCATTGTAAAGCTGCGATCCCGGCCACCGGCTGAACAAAGGCTTTCCCTGCAGCCCGACCGCTGATCTGGCCTCCTAAGGCCAGGGCGCGCTGCAGAGAATGTCCTTGGGCCCCCTCTGCCCCATCCACGCTCGGGCCTGCTGAAAAAAGATGTCCAGGGAATAACTTCCCCACACAAGTCGCAGGCCCTGGACAGACTGCCCTAACTCCGCCCCCGATCTGCCACTTCGAACCTCCCCATAGAACTGGTGGGGAGGTTAGACGCCGGTGGGGAGGACACGAATAGAGTATAAGACATGGTTAAATAATACATAAATACGTATGAACATTTTCCCCTTTTATGCAGTGTAGGTCTTGCTGGCTGGTGATTGTTGCTCAGGTCATATCCTGGAACCTTTTTAAATTTACTTCCTTTTCCCAATTGACATTGCTAGCCCTCACCCTGAGCCATTTTATTAATCTAAGAAAATTACTACTGGTAGCAGCCATGCAGAAGAAATACTCTAAAGCGCTCCTCTCTCCTGCATTAACTAAAGGAAAGGACAGAAGGCGTGTAGAATGCCCAATCAAGACTATCTAGGGGGTCATAAGGCATTTCTTAGATTCATTTATGTGCAAATAAAGGTCAAACAAGTTAAAGAAGATACCATTTTATTGGACTTACAATATATTGTTGACATGCATTCCAGAGATACACTCTTTTCATCAGGTCTATGAAGAAATAATGCTGTTACACTGAGTTTAAACTCATCTAGGCTCTGGGCTGTCTGTCTATGTCATTGCATATCAAAGCAAGGTGTGGGATACAGTGACAATTTACATCACACAGATCACTGTATCCTACACCTCGCTTTGACACTCCCTACCTTACATTATTACTTCACATTTTCCCCCAGTTTTATTCAAGCCGAATGTGGGCCTACCATTAAATGTAACAAATATATTTGGTACCTTTGTGAGAATGATATAAATATGCTTGTGTGGTGTCCTCTGTTTCAAACATATAATACCTGCCGGAACCAAATTGCCTTCTGCCTTTAGGAATTTGAAAGTGAAATGGAAATGTGTAAATTGTATTTTTTTCATGATAAACAAATCTTGAGGCACTATGTATACCTTTTTAAGATTTAGGTTCCAGAAACACAAAGCAATGCTAAGTATAGTGCATGGCAAATGAAAAATATTTAGAACTGCTTAAATTTTTGTTCCTAGAAGTCCCTTGAAGGTCAGGTTATCAGATGTCCCTGACTTTCAGGGATCGTCCCCGATTTTAGAGCTGTATCCCTGACTCCCACCTGTTTGGCAGCCTTCTGTCCCTGATTCTAAGAATGAGGACAGAGGGGGTACAAAAAAGTATTTTCAATGTAGTGATTTGAATATGTCAATATTTAGAATTTACATCCATTATCTTGATATTTTGCACAGTACGGGAGAAATCCCACCGTTTCTATTTCTCTGTCGATTTATCCCAAGGGTTGCTGAGTTGCCAGGCGATAGCATTGATTCAAAGTCACATTTTGCATTTTTGTAAATAAATAATTAGCTATCCAGATAAAGTTAGTACTGCCTTTTTGCTGTCTTCATTTTATGTGGATAATTACAGTATCTAGATAGTGGACTGAATATCACTGCTATTCAGATAATTTGCTGCTGAACCCTTGCTCAGCCCATGGACCCCTCCCCCCCCAGCAGTATCCCAATAATATTGAGGTGCTCCGTAAGGATATTCAGTGGAACTATCTGCCGGACAGCCCCAGATGTCCAGATAACAGATGTTGCTATCTGGATAAATGTGCCTAAATATCACATTTCAGTATTTTTTTTCTTGCCTGCCAGTCTTTCCTGCTCCTTTGGACTTTAATCTCAATCAGAATTGGGCTAAATCTCCAATAGCCTCCATTCACCACTACCAAGGTGTTTTCTTCTGTTTCATATCCTTCTCCCATCTCAGCTCCGCCGTCAGAGCAAGTCTTCAGCCAAGAGCCACAAGCTGGGGCCCCTTCTGGAACTCAGCTAAGGTGGCAAATATATTTGGACACTGGATACTGGCATTGAACTGAAATTCCCTCCTTTTTAGTGTGGACAGCCTTTGAGTCAACTAATTTGAAGGACTTTTTATTAAGCCTTTCTCAACTGGAGTTTCTGCTGTAAAATTAGTGCACAATAGAACTTCCTTCCAGCGCCTGATCACAAGGAGGATTGATCGTTAACTTGAAGTAACAGAACAAGCACAGATTAGAAAAGGAATTCAGAAGTAATGTGTTAAAGGAAAAATTATTGCTAGCAATTGTTAACATTTACAAGGTGAGCTACAGTGCTAGAAAAATATTTTAAATATTTTGCTACATCATTTTGTTCAAATGGTGCAGAGATTGCATCGTGAACCTAGGAAGGGAAACTTAAAAGTGAAAAGTGATAATATTTGCAGGTTTCCACTTTGTCCAGCATTTTTATGGTGCTTTATAAATCCATAAATCATATATTTATTTATTTAACAGGTTTTTTTTATACTGCTTTCTTATTTCAGTCATAAGAACATAAGCAATACCATACAGGGTCAAACCAAGATCCATCAAGCCCAGTATCCTGTTTCCAACAGTGGCCAAGTCAGATCACAAGTACCTGACAGTTTCACAAAAAGACACAGGTTCCACAATGCTTGAACTGGGGCAAGCAGTGGATTCTCGGGTCTTCTTTAATAATGGTTTATGGACCTTTCCTCCAGGAACCTGTCCAAACCTCTTTTAAACCCAGCTTTTACTATATCCTCCAGTAATGAATTCCAGAGTTTGATTACACATTGAGTGCAAAAATATATTTTTTTATTAGTCTTTAACGGTTTACACTGTAGATTCATTGCATGTCCCCTAGTCTTTCTACTTTTGATGGCATAAACAGTCTATGTTTACACGTTCCACTCCATTCATTAATCTATAGACCTCTATCATATCTCCTCTCAGCTATCTCTTTTTGAGGTTGAAGAGCCGTAACCTTTTAAGCCTCTCCTCATGGGGGTATACTTCTATTCCTTTTACCATTTTGGTGGCTCTTCTCTGAACCTTTTCTAAAGCCCTATTAACTAAAGGCCTTCTCCCATTTTGTGTCTATGGGAAAAATGTTTAGTAAACTGGGCCCTAATTCTGCTATATCCTTTTTAAGATATGGTGACCAGAATTGCACACAATATTCAAGGTGTGGGCGCACCATGGAACAATATGGAGGCATTATAATAACCTTTGTTTTATTCTCCATTCCTTTTCTTATGATTCCTAGCATTCTATTTGCCTTCTTGGCCGCCACTGCACACTGGGCAAAGGGTTTCAATGTGTTATCCATGACAACAACTAAATCTTTTTCCTGGGTGGTGGTTCCTAATGTGGAACCTTGCATCGTGAAAATTTAGCTTGAGTAGTTCTTTCCTAGGTACATAACTTTGCACTTGTCCACATTAAATTCCATCTACCATTTCAATGTCCACTTTTCCGATTTTTTACAATCCTATTGGGTTTTAATAACTTTGAATAATTTTGTGTTATCTGCAAATTTGATTGCCTCATTCGTTATTCCCATTTCCAGGTCATTTACGAATATATTAAAAAGCAGTGGATCCAGCACAGATCCTTGGGTACTCCACTATTCACCTTTCTCCATTGGGAAAATTGGCCATTTAATCCGACTCTCTGCTTTCTATCTTTTAAGCAGTTCCAGATCCACAATAGTACACTGCCTCCTATCCCATGACTTTTTAATTTTGCCAAGAGTCTCTCATGAGGAAGCTTGTCAAAAGCTTTCTGAAAATCCAGGTACGCTATATTGACTGGCTCACCTTTGTCTACCTGTTTATTCACACCTTCAAAAAAACATAACAGATTAGTAAGACAAGACCTTCCTTGCAGGGGCGGCCCAAGGGGGGTGCGGGGCCATGTGCGGAGACTCGGTGCGGGGCCTCATTTGCATAAGGGACATCATTTGCATAAATATTTGCATAATGTTACCTTACACTAACTTTTAGTAAAGATGCCTCTTAATGAGTGTATGGATAAAGAAAGACTAAAAGATTTCTACATTACTATAATCCAGTGCCAACTGCCGGGCACATTAGGAACTACTACAAACAC
Source organism: Ichthyophis bannanicus (assembly GCA_033557465.1). Classification (NCBI taxonomy): domain Eukaryota; kingdom Metazoa; phylum Chordata; class Amphibia; order Gymnophiona; family Ichthyophiidae; genus Ichthyophis; species Ichthyophis bannanicus. The sequence goes on from CM066033.1 coordinate 1,073,088,222, forward strand.
TGCCCATTTAGAACCCATCAACCAACACCATAAGAGATATATCACAAAAGAGAGAAAAAAGAATTTTTTGTCGGAACTACTGCCGTGAAAACTTACGTCCTCCTGAAGCAGAATGTTCCTTTTAATCAGAATTTGAAATAGGGAAAAACAACCCTAATTTATACCCCAAAAATGTTACCAAAAACCCACAGGGTAATATAAAAGGTGAAAGATGAAACCATAAAAACTTCTAGATCACTCCCCACAAGGGTTTCATAAGAGGACCCATATTCCAATTCATCGGGCAGAATAGCCACAGAATATAATGAATAGGACACTTAACTGAAGAAGCAGTCCTCCGTCTCAGTCAAATCTTCTCAAGCAGGGGGGAATGTCCTTGCTAGCATAACCAATGTCCCGCAACTTTCATTATTTGTTGTTGTTGACCCAACGTTGTATTTCGGGCTTGTAAAATTCCTAGCCCTTTCTCAAAACTCCGTTGCTGGTATAAAAAGCAGAGAACGCTCTCATGCATTTAAAGCTCTCACCTGAACAACTGACGAATCCATCAACCAATGGGGAAAAACTACTGAAAATTAAAGGGACAAGCCCTCATAAAATGCTCCACCAATCCAAAGAGGAGTTGAGACCCATAGGTATCAGTATCAATTTCAAATAACATATGCTCCATAAACCTAGTCTATAGATCACCATCCGGAGACCCAGACGACCTAGCGACCATAATAAATCTGGCATCCTTCACCCAGGGTCCAAATAAACCTAATTGGATCGTAGGAGATATCAACCTACCATCAGTACAGGACACTCAAGCAACAGCATTCCTAGATGCCCTAGATAGCCTAGGATACACGCTAATGGTGCAAGAACCTACTCATGAGAAAGGCAATATCCTCGACCTCATACTCGTACCGCAACTAATTTTGGATCAACCACAAAGCATCGTGCTATCAATAACTGCAGTCCCTTGGACCGACCACAAACACATCACCTTTCAGATGCCCACCACTAACTGTTCGCACAAGACAAAAACGGATAACAGCAGGCCCGCTAACTCAGCGACCAGAAGTTTCTACCCATTTAACAGAGAACGCATCCTCACTGAAATGGACACACTCTTTGATGACACCTCACAAAGCCTAGAAGAGTTGATCTCTTCCTGGAACAGAAAACTCAGCTCAATCGCTGTCCGCCCTCCAACGAACAAGAACCCAAAGAAGAGATCTACAGCCCCATGGTTCACAGCCGAATTAAAAGACTCACTAACCATTTTAAGAAGGCTAGAAAAACGATGGAGAAAGTCACGCACCAACAGTGACCAATCAGCTTACATTCAACACCTGGCGGGGCATCGCAAAGCCATCACAGATAAAATCAGACAACACCACACAGACACCCTGAAACGGTCATTGAACAAACCTCATGACCTGTTTAACTTAGTTAAAACGCTTGCCAAAGAACCAACCCCGGAGCACCACAGCATGATCCACCCACAGGACTATGCAATTTACATGCAATCTAAAATGTGCAAGACTAATAAAATATTAATACCGGACCCTCTTGATGAACAAGACTACCCAGTATCACTGACATCCTTCTTCACTCCCTCGAAGAGAACTATCGAAGATACCATTCTAGCTCTAAACACAACCACTGCACACACAGACCCTTGCCCTGCACACTGGATAAAGGACCTGCGATGTGACATATCTCCAATTATAACAAAAATCTTAAACCATTCCTTCACCACTGGCTCTTTCCCAACCACGCTCAAGCAGACCTCTGTAAGACCGCTGTTAAAGGACACCAAACTGGATCCTCAAAAGGTTGAATCTTATAGGCCCATATCTAGCATACCTATGCTAGCAAAAATCATCGAGAAAACAGTGCACAGGCAATTACAGGATCATATAGACACCTCAGCTCCACTGGATCCGGCTCAACATGGTTTCAGAGAGTCACATGGAGTAGAAACGCTACTCACAACTCTCCTCAACAACATAATCTCAGGTGTGGATAACATACGCCAGGGTTTCGCTCTTGTCTTTCTAGACATAGCAGCGGCTTTTGACTCGGTATGCCACGAAATTCTCATCTGCCGGCTAAGGGAAAAAGGCATCTGTGGAATAGCACTCGAATGGTGCAAATCTTACCTGTCCGATAGATGGCAGCATGTCAGAGTCGACGGGGATACATCTGAACCTTTCCAACAAAGTCAAGGTGTACCTCAAGGATCCTCTTTATCTGCATTGATGTTTAATATATACATTCAACCCATCTGCGACATCATCAAATCCTTTAATGTCAGTTACATGATATATGCAGACGACGTGCTACTATATATGCCAATATCATTGGATTGCCTAGACCTTACCCCGCTGACTAACTGCTTTGACACCATATCAGAGTGGCTCCTATCACAAAAACCTGAGAATACAACACAAAAAGACAGAAGTCCTGTTCGTCTCGAGGAACACCAACTTCACCCCTCCTAGTTGTATTAACGTAAAGGATGCCCAACTCCAAGTTAAACCGGCGATACGCTACCTGGGAGTAACGCTGGACCAAAACCTTGACATGAAGAACCACATAGCCAACACAGTCAAGGCAATGTACTTTAAAATCAGATCCCTCAGACACCTACGCATGCTACTTGAACCAGATGATTTCCGTACCATTTATCAAGCCCTTATACTCCCCCATTTCGACTTCTCAAACTCCATACTACAAGGACTCCCCCGGTCCACCCTGAACCCCCCTGCAATTAGCCATGAATAGTGCAGCGAGGGTACTCCTCGGGGCATCCAGGAGAGATCACCTAACACCCCTTCTAAAACAGCTACACTGGCTCCCCATTCAAGCAAGGATCAGTTTCAAAACCTTACTGCTAACATTCAAAGCGGCTAAGGGGCTCACCTCTTCCTCTCTCTCCAACCTCATACAACCACTTGCACCAAACAGGCCACGAAGAACAGCAGAATTAAACACACTAGTTATCCCAAATGACACCACAAGATGCACTAGATCAGTGATGGCTAACCTTTTTGAGCCCGAGTGCCCAAACTGCCGCACAAAACCAAAGAATTTCCTCAAAGTGCCAGCACGTCAATTAAAGCCCCATTTGCATAAGGTGCTTCATTTGCATAAATATTTGCATAATGTTACCATACACTAACTTTTAGTAAACATGCCTCTTAATGAGTATATGGATAAAGAAAGACTAAAAGGTTTCTACATTACTATAATCCAGTACCAACCGCCAGGCACATTAGGAACTACTACAAACGCTGCCCATTTAGAACCCATAGCAAACCCGCCGTATCCTAACAGCACTACCAGGACTCACAAAGCACCATACTCTACCTATCAAAAGGCAACACTGCAAATATTAAACCAATACATCTCAGAGAACAACAATACATGACCTACTGGGGAAAGAACAAGTGGCAATGTCAAATAGGAATTATATAAACAGAATACCTCAGCTCAGTTACACATGCAGAACAGACCATCACCAAACAAGGAATCACAATTTAGAAACAGGAAGACAATAATTAAACTGGGAACCCCAAAAGCCAAACTTGGAATATACAACAACACTGTAGAAATAAAACTATATATTAATTTCCTCTTGTACTAAACAAAGCGCAAAAATTAATGATGCACATTTCCCAGAGCTGACATATTCCAGTTAATAAATTCAAAATAAAGAGATATTTTTCTACCTTTTGTGCATTTTTTTTCAGTTGCAATTGTTCCAGCCACTTTCTTCTGGTTTCTTCGTGTCTTCTGCTAACTCTCCATCTGCTGTCCATTTGTCCTTTCTTCTGTCTTCTTGTTTTTTTTTTCCATTCTCTCTCTACATCTGCTTTAACATACTAATCTTTCTCCTTTGGCTCTTTCCTCATTCCTATTTCATCTACTCAAAATTTACCCCTCCATCCTCAATCCCCACTTACTCTCCCAATACCCGGCCAATTGTAGATTTTTTATCCCTCCCACACAAAATATTTTTCCCCTCTCCATTTTACTCTCCCAGCCCCATCCCATTCTAATCCTCCCCCAACACCAGCTCCCTTCTAGTTCCAGCCTCACCCAGCATCCATTCCCTTCTAGTCCCTGCATCAGCCCATTTCCAGTCCTAGCAGCCCCCCAACCCAATACCAGTCCTATCCCCCCCTCATCAACCCACTTCCAGTCCTAACCCCCCATCACCCCATTTTCAGTTTAAGCCCCCCCCTATAACCCATTACCAGTCCTAACCCCCCACTTCCAGTCAGCCCCCATAGCCCATTGCCAGTCCTAACCCCCCCATCAGCCCACAGTCCATTACCAGTCCTAACCCCATCAGCCCACCTCAAGTCCTAACCCCTCCCCATCAGCCCATTTCTTGTCCCAGCCCCCCCATAGCCCATTATCAGTCCTAAACCCCCCCATAGCCCATTACCAGTCCTAACCCCATCAGACCACCTCCAGTGTTAACCCCCCATCAGCCCATTTCCAGTCCTAACCCCACCCAACAGCCCACCTCAAGTCCTAACCCCTCCCCATCAGCCCATTAGCAGTCCTAACCCCCCCCCAGCCCATTAGCAGTCCTAACCCCCCCCTCCTAGCCCATTAGCAGTCCTAACCCCCCCCCCCCACAGTCCATTACCAGTCCTAACCCCCATCACCCCATTTCCAGACAGCCCCCATCAGCCCACAGCCCATTAGCAGTCCTAACCCCCCCTCCTAGCCCATTAGCAGTCCTAACCCCTTCCCCCTAGCCCATTAGCAGTCCTAACCCACCCAGACCATTATCAGTCATAACCCCCCCCCCCTCCTAGCCCATTAGCAGTCCTAACCCCCCCTCCTAGCCCATTAGCAGTCCTAACCCCCCCCCTAGCCCATTAGCAGTCCTAACCCCCCCAGCCCATTAGCAGTCCTAACCCCCCCCTAGCCCATTAGCAGTCCTAACCCCCCCCCTCACAAGCCCATTAGCAGTCCTAACCCCCCCCCATAGCCCATTACCAGTCCTAACCCCCATCACCCCATTTCCAGACAGCCCCCATCAGCCCACAGCCCATTAGCAGTCCTAACCCCCCCTAGCCCATTAGCAGTCCTAACCCCCCCTCCTAGCCCATTAGCAGTCCTAACCCCCCCCAGCCCATTAGCAGTCCAAACCCCCCCCAGCCCATTAGCAGTCCTAACCCACCCTGCCCATTAGCAGTCCTAACCCCCCATCACCCCATTTCCAGACAGCCCCCATCAGCCCACAGCCCATTAGCAGTCCTAACCCCCCCTAGCCCATTAGCAGTCCTAACCCCCCCCTCCTAGCCCATTAGCAGTCCTAACCCCCCCAAGCCCATTAGCAGTCCAAACCCCCCCCAGCCCATTAGCAGTCCAAACCCCCCCCCCGCCCATTAGCAGTCCTAACCCCCCCCCCCGGCAAATTTAAAAACAGAAAAAGCGGGCTCTGGCTGCTGCCGCGGATGCGGCAGCATGCAGTGTCCCGCGGGGCCCCCTCCGCCCGCTAAGCCCCTCTGCAAGGGCTTTCAGATTCGCGAGGGAGACAGCGTCTCCCTCGCGTCTCTTGTTAAGCCCGCAGGGGCTAATGGGAAATTTCCCATCAGTCCCTCGCGTCTAAAGGGGCTGATGGGAAATTTCCCATTAACCCCTACGGGCTTAACAGAGACGCGAGGGAGACGCTGTCTCCCTCGCGAATCTGAAAGCCCTTGCAGAGGGGCTTAGCGGGCGGAGGGGGCCCCGCGGGACACTGCATGCTGCCGCGTCCGCGGCAGCAGCCAGAGCCCGCTTTTTCTTTTTTTGCGGACCTTCACGCGTGCCAGCTGCAAGGCCTTCGCGTGCCACAGCTGGCACGCGTGCCATAGGTTCGCCATCGCTGCACTAGATCAACAGCCAACAGAGCCTTCCGACTCTGCGCCCCGACTTTATGGAACAACTTACCAGCACAAATCAGAGCAGTACCCAACTTGAGTCAGTTCAGAAAGGCACTAAAACATTTCCTCTTCCTTAAATATCTCAATGACAGCTCCGAACATAACCCCCAGGCGAATAGCTTGAGTGGTCAAACAAACAGACCCTCATAACAGGCCAACTTCTCAATGAAATAACAAGCAGTTCCAAGTACTATTGTACCACCTTTGTATATAGTTAACCATGATATCCCTTATCAGATAACCCTCCATTGTATTTAGTTTCCCCTATTTCGCCAAGTTATACTTCCTGTTAAATGTAACTGACCAGACATATGTAAACTGTCGGATGTTTTCTGTTCAATGTAAACCGCGCTGATGTCTAATAGTGCGGTATATAAGAATTGTTAATAAATAAATAAATAAAATAGGTGAAAAAGAATTCAAGATGAAAATTCAATATTGTTCACGATAAAGGAGCCGAGCCTCCCGATCACCATCACGAGGTCGCTCAGGAGCAGAATCCAGGATTCGCCACCGCAAATCAGTAAAAACGTGCTGAAAGTCCATACAATGTTGAACAATTGGGGCAGATAATACTCTCGTAGTAATCCTGGAACGATGTTCCTGTAGACGTTTCTTCATAGGCCGAATGGTCTTAACAATGTAAATCTTATCACAAGGACACAAGAGGTAGATCACAAAGGAGGACTGACAAGTAGTATAAAACTTGCTATAAAATAACCGATGGTTAGTCGGGTGTATCCAAGTAGGGCCCTCCAATGTCGTTACACAAAAAGCACAATTCTGACAGCCATAATGCCCTTTAAGCTGCGGGGGAGGGGGACTATCCGTAGTATGGATAGTCCCCCTCCCCCGCTTAAATGCTTAAAGGGCATTATGGCTGTCAGAATTGTGACTTTTTGTGATTTCCCATCAGCCCCGGTGGGATTAACAGAGCCGCGAGAGGTCAGAGAAGCTCTCGCGGCTCTGAAAGCCCGCGCTTTGGGAGGGATTCAGGAGCTGATGCTCGAGGGAGGTTCTGCCGGGCAGTCGGGGCCCCGCGGCGTGGACGTTTGATTCTGCTGCTGCCACGGCAGCAGCAGCAGCAGCAGACGTTTTTTTTTTTTTAAATCTACGTGGGCTAATGTAGAATGTTTTTTGTGCGGGGCCCCCTGAAACGCGGGACCCTGTGCAAAAAACATTCTTGCTCAATGGACAGGCCGGCCCTGCTTCCTTGGCTAAAGCCATGTTGGTTTTCTCCCATTAAACCATGACTATCTACACTACATGTTCAATGATTTTGTTCTTTATAATGGTTTCTACCAATTTGCCTGGTACTGACATCAGGCTCACTGGTCTGTGATTTCCTGGATCACCCCTGGAAATCTTTTTAAAAATTGGAATTACATTGGCTATTCACCACTCTTCAGGTATTACCAATGATTTTAACGATAGTTCACAGATTACTAATGGAAGGTCTGCAATCTCAAATTTCAGTTCTTTCAACACCCTCGGATGCATACCATTCGGTCCAGGTGATTTGCTACTCTTTATCAAATAGTTGTAATTCATCTCCACAGTTTAACAATATTTCTTTCAATTCTTCTGATGCATCACCTTGAAATACTATTTCTGTCATGGGTAACTTCCCTATACAGTCTTCAGAAAAGACCAAAGCAAATAATTCATTCAGTCTCTCCACTATGGCCTTGTCCCCTCTTACTGTCCCTTTTACTCCTCTATCATCTAATGGTCCAAATGACTCTCACAGGTGTTTTGATATGAATGTACTTGAAAAAGTCTTTATTATGCGTTTTTGCTTCCACAGCAAGCTTTTTTTCAAATTCTCTCTTTGCCTGCCTTATCAATGCCTTGCATCTAACTGTTGTTTCCAGTTTTCATCATTTGGCTCCTTTTTCCATTTCCTGTAAGATGCTTTTTTTTGCTACAACAGCCTCTCTGACCTTACCTTTAAACTGTGCTGACAGTTTTTTGGATTTCCTTCCACTTTTCTTAAAGCATGGAATACAGCTGGTTTGGGCTTCCAAGACAGTATTTTTAAACAACAGCCAAGCTTGATGTTAATCTTTAGCCATTACAGCTACTCCTTTTAGTTTTTTCTCAAGTATTTTCCTCATTTTATCATAGTGTCCTTTTTGAAAGTTAAAAGGTAGTACTGTAGATTTATTGCCGTTCTTCCTCCATATATTAAATCAAACATGATCATGCTATGATCACTATTTCCAAGTGGCCCCAACACCTTTATCTCTTGCATCAGATCTTGTGTTCCAATAAGGGCTAGGTCCAAAATGGCTTTCCCTATGGTCGGTTCATGAACCAGTTGCTCCAAGAAGCAGTCATTTATTTCATCTAGAAACTTTATCTCCCTAGCATTGCCTGCCATGACACTGACCCAGTCAATACTGGGGTAATTGAAATCACCCATTATTATTACTGTGCTGTAACTTTTGTTAACTTTCCTAATTTCTTTTAGCGTTTCATCATCCATTTGTTCATTCTGGCCAGGCGGTCAGTAGTACACACCCACTGCCATTGCCTTCCCCTTTTTACATGGAATTTCAATCCATAGAGATTCTATAGTGTATTTTGTTTCCTGAAAAACTTTAATCCTGTGTGACTCAATGCCCTCTCTAACATAGAGTGCAATCCCTCCACCAATTTGATCTACGCTATCATTGCGATATAATTTGTACCCAGGTATCACAGTGTCCCATTGGTTGTCCTCTTCCACCAGATCTCTGAGATACCAATCATATCTAACCTCTCATTTAGTGCTATGTATTTTAACTCTCTCATCTTATTTTTTAGATTTCTAGCATTTGCATACAAGCATCTTAGAGGTTGTATTTTAGTCATATTAATCTGGTAATTTGCAATCTTTAAACTCTGTCTTCTCTGTATTTAAGGACACTTGGGTTCCTTTTGTCTTTATTGGAACCTCTCTGTCGATATGCCCTAGCTTCAATCTTTTGCTAGTATCCTTCAGGATACATCATTCCGAACTATGTGTTTTTGGGTGATTGTTGGCTTTCTCTTATTATCTAGTTTAAAAGCTGCGGCCTGGCAATCTACTTCCGGTGACACTGCCAAGAAAACCCAGGAGCTTCTGGGTCGCCAGGAGTCAGGACTGACTCAAAGGCACACATTGCATTGCATCAGCAACCTGGTTCCATTCCAGTTAAGGTAGAGTCCATCCCTTTGGAAAAGTCCATCCTTTCCCCAGAATGTTGCCCAGTTCCTAACAAATTCAAAACCCTCTCCCTTGCACCATTGTCTCATCCACGCATTGAGACTCCGGAGCTCTGCCTGCCTTTTGGGTTCTGCACATGGAACGGGAATCATTTCTGAGAATTATACCCTGGAAGTTCTGGATTTCAACTTCCTACCTAAAAGCCTAAATTTGGTCTCCAGAATCTCCCTACCACACTTTCCTGTGTTATTGGTACCAACAGGTACCAAGACAGCAGACTTGTTTCCAGCGCTATCTAAAACCTTTTCTACAGTAGGTGGTGCGTGAGGTCCACTACCGTCGCACCAGTAAGACATGTTACCAAGCAATCCTCATGTCCACCAGCCACCCAGCTATCTACATGCCTAATGATTGAATCACCAACTATAACTGCTGTCCTAACCCTTCCCTCTTGGACACAAGGCTCTGGAGAAAACTCCTCAGTGTGAGAGGGTTTTACATCATTTGGAGGACAGGTCCTAACTACAGGATCATTTCCTGCCACACCAGGGTGATGTTCTCCTGTCACGTGACCTCTCTCCTCCATGGCAACAGGGAGGCTGCCAGACTGGAGTTGGGACTTCAGTACTACATCCCTGTAGGTCTTATCTATATACCTCTCTGTCCTTCTTATGTCCTCAAGTCTGCCACTCTAGCCTCCAGAGATTGAACTCATTCCCTGTGAGCAAAGAGATCCTTAGTTTTAAGATGTTCTTTAGGTATTTAAGTAATTAGGTTTGATGGGGATACCTATACTAATACAACCAGGGCCGGATTTACCTTGAGTGAGGCCCTACGCCAACAAAAATTGTGGGCCCCCAGCAGGGGCGGCCCAAGGGGGGTGCGGGGCCTCATTTGCATAAGGGGCCTCATTTGCATAAATATTTGCATAATGTTACCATATACTAACTTTTAGTAAACGTGCCTGTTAATGAGTGTATGGATAAAGAAAGACTAAAAGATTTCTACATTACTATAATCCAGTGCCAACTGCCAGACACATTAGGAACTACTACAAACACTGCCCATTTAGAACCCATAGTAAACCCGCCGTATCCTAACAGCACTACCAGGACTCACAAAGCACCATACCCTACCAATCAAAAGGCAACACTGCAAATATTAAACCAATACATTTCAGAGAACAACAATACATGACCTACTGGGGAAAGAGAACAAGTGGCAATGTCAAATAGGAATTATATAAACAGAACACCTCAGCTCAGTTACACATGCAGAACATAGACCATCAAACAAGTAATCACAATTTAGAAACAGGAAGACAATAATTAAACTGGGAATCCCAAAAGCCAAACTTGGAAAGTACAACACTGTAGAAATAAAACTATACATTAATTTGCTCTTGTAATAAACAAAGCGCAGACGTTAATGATGCACATTTACCAGAGCTGACATATTCCAATTAATAAATTCAAAATAAAGAGATATTTTTCTACCTTTTGTGCATTTTTTTCAGCTGCAATTGCTCCAGCCACTTTCTTCTGGTTTCTTCGTGTCTTCTGCTAACTCTCCATCGTCTGCTGTCCATTTGTTCTTTCTTCTCTCTGCTAGATTTTTTTCCATTCTCTCTCTACATCTGCTTTAACATACTAATCTTTCTCCTTTTGCTCTTTCCTCATTCCTATTTCATCCACTCAAATTTTACACCTCCATCCTCAATCCCCACTTACTCTCCCAATACCCGGCCAATTGTAGATTTTTTATCCCTCCCACACAAAATATTTTTCCCTTCTCCATTTTACTCTTCCAGCCCCATCCCATTCTAATCCTCCCCCAACATCAGCTCCCTTCTAGTTCCAGCCTCACCCAGCATCCATTCCCTTCTAGTCCCTGCATCAGCCCATTTCCAGTCCTAGCCACCCATCAGCCCATTTCCAGTCCTAGCAACCCCCCAACCCAATACCAGTCCTAGCCCCCCCATCAACCCACTTACAGTCCTAACCCCCCATCACCCCATTTTCAGTTTAAGCCCCTCCTATAGCCCATTACCAGTCCTAACCCCCCATCAGCCCACTTGCAGTCCTAACCCCATCAACCCATTTCCAGTCAGCCCCCCATAGCCCATTGCCAGTCCTAACCCACCCATCAGCCCACAGCCCATTACCAGTCCTAACCCCATCAGCCCACCTCCAGTTTTAACCCCCCAGCCCCTTTCCAGTCCTAGCCCCCCCATAGCCCAGTACCAGACAGCCCCCATCAGCCCACAGCCCATTACCAGTCTTAACCCCCCCAAAGCCCATTACCAGTCTTAATCTCCCCAAATCCCAGTACCAGTTCTAAACCCCCCCAACAGCCCATTACCAGTCCTAACCCCATCAGCCCACCTCCAGTCTTAACCCCCCCAGCCCCTTTCCAGTCCTAGGCCCCCCATAGCCCATTACCAGACAGCCCCCATCAGCCCACAGCCTATTACCAGTCTTAACACCCCCCAAAGCCCATTGCCAGTTCTAAGCCCCCCCCAACAGCCCACAGTCCATTACCAGTCCTAACCCCATCAACCCACCTCTAGCCTTAACCCCCCCAGCCCATTTCCAGTCCCAGCCACAGCCCCAGCCCCCCCAATAGCCCATTACCAGTCCTACCCCCCCACCCCCGTCGGCCTAAAGTAAAATTTAATTTAAAAAAAAAAAACCTGCTGGCTGCCGCCGCGGGGCCCCCTCTGCTGCCGCGGCAGCACGGACGGACCCGCGGGGGCCCCCCGCTGCAAGCTGACTCCTGCGGTGCGGCGATACCTCGCTCCCCCCGGGCACGCTGTGAGAGGCGCGAAGGTAGAGTGTCTCCCTCGCGTCTCTGTTAAGCCCGCAGGGGCTGATGGGAAATTTCCCATCAGCCCCTGCGGGCTTAACAGAGACGCGAGGAGACACTTTCGCGTCTCTCACAGCCTGCACGGAGGGAGGGAGGGAGGGAGGAACGAACCGACGGAGTCAGCTTGTAGAGGGGGCCCCCGCGGGTCAGTCGGTGCTGCCGCGGCAGCAGAGGGGGCCCCGCGGCGGCAGCCAGCAGTTTTTTTTTTAAATTTTATTTTAAAAAAAAATTAACTTTTTCTTTTTTTGTGGGCCCCTGCCAGCTGTGGGCCCTACGCCATGGCGTACATGGCGTATAGGTAAATCCGGCCCTGAATACAACTATACCTAATGGCCCTCTGTGTGCCTAATTGGAACCGGACGCACAGAGGTAGATGAGATTCTGATCCCGCAGAGCACATCTAGCCCTGCGGGATCAGAATAGCATCCAGGCCTGTACGTGCAGGCTGGGACCCCAATTCTGGTTGGGCTTCACGTAGAGGCCTAGCCCGGCTAACTCAGTCAAGGCTCCTGAATGGAGCCGTGGTGCCATGGCATCTGGTTGCCATGGCACTGCAGCTCCATTCAGGAGCTGCGATCCCCAGCTGCCAGAACAGAATCTTTATTCCCAGCAGCCTGATCCCCGATCTAGCCTCCCAAGACCAGGGTCAGGCTGCGAGGAATAATTCTACTCCCTCCCTCCTTTGCTGTGCCCCAGGCCTGCCATCCCCCACTGACTAGGGAACTTATTCCACCTCAGAGGTGGAATAAGTTCCTCGTTCAGCCCACCGGCCCTGGATGTACAGGGACAACATTGGAATCAGCCCTGTACATCCAGGGACACCGACCTCCCACTGCCATCCTAACTTCACCCCCGCAATCCCCCTTTCCCCGCCGCCATCTAATCTCCCCTTTCAATATATGGGGAAGTTAGTCAGTGTTGACAGAGGGGCCGAATAGCAGGGATGGATGTCCCAACGGGATGTCCATCCCCACTATTCACACCTTGAAATGACCCCAAATATATTTAATGGACTTTGGTCACCTTGAGATAATGAATCCAAAGTCCTTAATTAATGTATTGCTGATGTATTCCTGATGAGGATAACCAGCCACAGCTGAAAGTGAATATGGGCACCTCCTCCCTTTAATAGGCTTAAGAGCCTATAAAGTTAAGAGCACATTGTAATTTTAAACTTGGTAATGTACATTAAATAAAGGCATCAATAACTTGGATTTTTCTGAAGCAATGGAGGGTTAATTGACTTGCCCAAGGCCACAAGGAAGTGCTAGTGGGAATTGAACCCTGGTCTCTTGGTTTCACAGTCAGTGCTCTAACTATCAGACTCTGCCTCCACTAGAAGAGAAGAAAGTGGCAGGAAAGTGCACAGGGAAACATTTTAGTTTATAGATTTTTGGCCTTTTTCATGAAATTCACTTTTTTTGATTTGTTTCAAACATTTGTGCTTAAAAATGTTTGATGTGTTTTAATATGTGCAGTTGTTTTATCTGAGTTAAATTGTAGATTACTATGTGTTAACAGGGACGACACCAGAGCTGGTTCAAGATGTTGGCACCCTAGGCGAACCTTAAGCCTTATGCCCCCCTGGGTGTCAGAATCTGTTGTTTACTACAAACAAACCAACGTCACTTTTCAGAGCTTTATGCTACGCAGCTACAAATTGTAATTTAAGCTCCACTAATTTACCAAAGACTAACTTATTATTAAATTAACATGCATTAGCGATCAGGTCTCAGAGTCAAATGTGGCTATACACTGGACCTACTTGTATGGGCAAAGGATTAGAATTGAGAAGAGCCGTATTCCCCTGATGAAACGCTAGATGTGAAACGCTACGGCGCCATGATAATGCGTTGGGAGCATAAATTATGAATGTTGCCTAAGAGCAGAATGCCTGGGAATAGAAGTTAAAATAACGGCTGTTGTTAATAAACCGACGACGGAATGTTATGAGCCTAACAAACACAATCTGAGAACGAGAGATAGCCAGCGTATGCTGTGGATAGAGATCTTAGTTGAAGCCATAATCCCGGATATGGAAAGGTGAAGATTCAAGTGACACAATTTTATGGAATAAGCAGTTCATTAGATATTCCTTGTTGAAATATAGGAAGTTTCCAAGTGTTAAGAAACATTTCAACAATTTAACAAGTCACCCTTTTCCAGAATCATCGGTTATAAACTTCAGTGCAGTTCGTGCTATTTTTTAGGAAAATAGAGGAAAATAGAAAAAAAAAAAAAGACAAAGCAAATATTAATGTTTCTAAAAAATAGCGATATATACAGGTCATTGATGTGTTAAGGGCGTCTCACTGATCCATACAAGTAGGTCCAGTGTATAGCCACGTTTGACTCTGAGACCTGATCGCTAATGCATGTTAATTTAATAATGTTAGTCTTTGGTAAATTAGTGGAGCTTAAATTACAATTTGTAGCTGAGAATCTGTTGTTTAGCTTTAAGTGCCTAGATTTCCTAAAGACTGTGCCAGCCCTGTGTGTTAAATTGATTTTGTGCCCCCTAACAGAGGTATTTTATAAGCTCTATTCGTGATTTGGATATCTGAAAAGGGGCATGCAGATATGCAAATTGCATAGATGTCCCCAGACCCATTTTAGAAACCAGGAATATAGACATCCGTGGGGGAGTACATCCAGTAGCACAGGGCTGGGGAAGAGACCTGGCCTGGGTGGAGCAAAGGGGAAGCACGTCATGGTGTGCTTTCAGAATGCCACAAGCACCTCTGGTCCTGACTGTTGAGGCATCCATGCCTAAAGCCTGCACCTGACCGTGAATAAGGTGCAAAAAAGTGTTCATTTCATGGCTGCAATGCTTCCAGGGGGAAGAGCAAAATGCACTTCCATCGCCACGGTTAATATATACTCCAGACATTACAGGCCTGCTGACACATGTCCGAGTATCTGAACTGGCAGGCCAGGGTGTGAAAGTCTCAGAACATCGTCACCCCCTTCTGAAATACCGCTGCTGACAAGTCCAAGTACCCGGTACTAAGGCTGTGCAATTTGGGGACGCCCACATTTGTGAAATGATCTCACCCATGAACATAGTCAGCCTTGCTATCTGCATGGGGCCTGTCTCCAGAACCGGTTTACAGTTTCAAGGTGGAGATGGAGCGATTTCGGAAGGCACTTATACATGCCTCCTTTCACTGCTTCCACTCCCCTGGATTTTTGGAAATTCTGCTCTGGACATCCCAGATTCTTCCAGGACACCCCTTGCTGATGACTAAATGTGTGCTAATGAGTGTACATCCTTGGAAGAGGAGATTTCATAATAACATTTACAATCTCAATGGTAGACATAATGCGAATGAAGCAAGCATTATAAAATGAAAAGGAAATTTTAGAATAAAGGGTCATGATGTAAAGCTGGTGTTGGTGGGGAAAGGGTAGGGGCATATACCCAGGAATAACAATTATGGCACAGCCTCCCACTGGAAATGGTGAAGGCAAAAATGGCATTCAAAAAACTATAAAACAATCACAGAGGCTGCCTATTGTTGGGAAGAGAAGGAAATTCTAGAGACTAAGCAAAGTCTGTGGCACTGTTGTATGAAGGAAAGGTCTGATGTCATACTGGGGCATATTTACTAAACTGTGCTAAGTTAGTACGTGGTAAGCTCCCCAAATTGGTGTGGGAGGTGGCATAGACCCGTGCTAACTGTTGAAGGAGGGCCTAGCATATCCCCCTTCAGCTACCATGGGGAGATATCCCTCATCATGCTAACTAGCCTGCACAGAAAAGAAGGGAATGGTTGAGATTGCTGCAAAGACTCCTTCTGTTTGCCCACAGGGATCTGCTCTCCCACAGGCAGAACATGAGGGAAAAGCCGCCATTGTGGCCTTGATGCAGGTCGCAGCTGGCAAGCAAAGGTTTGGTGGGGCCAAGGCCTGTGTTACAAAATACGCTTTCACCCATTTAAAACATTTCTCTTCCTACCTGTGCTAATAAAGAACTATTATGTCTTTTTATGTATGCATATATTTCCAATAATTTATTCTGTCATGGAGTGGCTTTGAAAATCCTAGTAAAACAGCACCACACAATCTCTGTCTAGACATCTTCAGGATCACTGCAGTTATTATTGTAACAGCCCTTTTTATCACCACCGGCACACACACCCGCTGATAGCTTTAGGTTATTGACAGGCGGTCACAGATGGCTACTGTTCTCCCATCTCCCAGGAAAGCTCTCCTAATCTAACCTTAAAAGCAAGCCTGTGACTTGGCTGCGTAGCACTTAGACACATTCAGGCAGCAGAGTAGCATTAACACTGGCCACAAGCAGGACTTAACGGTGCCTGAGGTTCTTTCCCAATAGCCAGATCTTCAGGCCTTGCTAGTTGTTTAGGCTTCAGAAAGTTGGCACTCATGCATCCTGGACTCAACTGACTATTGCTCGCCTTTCACCACCTCTTTTACTCCATGTGTGGCACAGCAGAGGCTGGAACATTAGATTCGCAGTGGGACGAGTTGTCAGTGCTGCTTCGCACAGGGGAAAGATGAGCTCTTGCATATACTCCTCATAGAAAACTCCTTCCAGCACATCCCGCTGGAGAGTACAAAGCAGAAGTGCCAAGTTAAAACAGCCATATATTTACATGGATTTTTTTTATTTTGCAAATGCAATTTATAAAGAATAACGCTCAGACAGACCCAGAAGAGGGAACCTGCTGGAAGTCTGCATCCCCTTCGAACTTTAAATCTTTGATGCAGCTTTCCAAACATGACAAATTCTCACATTGCTCCATTCAGCTGATTGCGGGTACTGTGTTCTATTTTAAAATGACATGGAAGTATGCTTTCAGGACCATCTGCTACCGGCCCCAGCCCAGATGATACAGTTGAGGCCTGCCCACAGCATCCCCTTCTTCTTCAGACGGTTCCAGGAACAAGCAGTGAGTCAGTGCCACAGCTGAACTCACATGCAGCTTATCCTGATATCCTGCATGCCAGACAGGAATGCACAACAGCCCCTGCAGGTGTGAAATCCTGAATTGTATTTTTATTTTTTCCAAGAAAACCCTTGCGTAGACAACTTCTGCAAACATTTTGACTAAACAGTGCCCACTGTGACAGTCAGGCGCGATGTGCAGTGTATACTGAGCTAAAGCAAACTGTTTTGTACTGCTTGCTTCCCTGAGGGCATAGTGCAAGTGAGCAGGTTAGGTTGCAGGGTGCATGCCATCTTGCGATGAATGGTTAAGATATTGTAAACAATTTCAAAGGAAAGAAATTGGCTTTTGCACCGGTTTTGCCATTGTTCTTTTGTTTTCTCTTTTCAGTGCACTGCAGTATACAAGTGGAATTAATTGCTGGCCCCAGCAGAGCTGTCAGGACACAATAGAACTGATTTATAAACGGTTTCTCTCAAAGACACAAAATGGAGGACAATGCTTTGAAAATCAGGCCCTGTGTGTTCAATCTGGGCCCTTGCCCTGGGCCATTGTATTAATATTATTCAATGTTGACTGCCACTCTATGCTTGGACTCTGGACATGGGATAGTTTCCTTCAATTTCTTCCGCTTCTCTACATTCTTCCAATTGTGAAATGAATGTTTCCACTAATAACATGACGACATATTCAGATTGAAAATGGCAAGGGCTCTGACTTGCTTTCTGTGGTGACCTGACTGGAAATTGTTCAGGGAAAGAGCCTCTGCAACCGGCTCCTTATTTAACTTTCTCACGGCGTGCAGGAAAGAGGTGCCAGACAATTTTAAATGCATTCCACAAGGGCTGAAGGCAATTCATTCTGCCCTTTGAAAGCAGTTCCCATGCATACTGGAGAAGAAACTCAATTGAGGAAGAGAGCGCAGCTAGAAGGCAGAGAGAGAGAGAGAGAGAGAGAGAGAGAGAGAGAGAAGAGAGTGAAACAGCAAATATTAAGCTGAATCCAGTTTCTCTACTCGGCTTGACTGATGTGATTAAAGCCACTAACATTTACAATAAATTGCTAAATTGCTCCTCGTGTGACAGTGAAGCTTCTGCAAAGGACCCTGTGGCAGGCTGACTTTTATCCTTGCTAAGCAGAAGCATCCGCAGCCTCACCACAGTGGGCTTCAGGCTTCCTTGGAGTTACTTCATCACAAACTGACAGCTGCGAGCTCTGACCATTATCAGACAGTCACATTCCTCAATAGCAGTGTACAAGGCATGCTGCATTCTCTGCTGGCCTGACAGCTCTACTTCCTGTCCCAGAGTATATCTTCTGCTACTCTTCAGCATCCTACAGTTTATCTGTGGTCAGCTTTCCTACCCATTTCCTGCCAGCTGCTACTGGTGTTTTAGTCAGCTAAGGCACAAGGCACAAAGTTAACCCTTTGTCATCATATTTATGGCACAGAGAAAAAGGCACACGCACTCAGCTCATGGAGCACACTGGACAGTACACATTTCCTGTTATTATGGGAGATTTTTGTGTATCCTAATCCCAACCTTCCGAGTTACCAGCTGTTTTAAACTGCATGGCGGTCTCCAACAAACACTAGGGTGTCTCTAGAAAACCATAAAGCTTCTCTAAACAAGCAAAGGTACAGTGAATAAAAAGATAACGGCAAACCACTGGAAAGATTTTGCAGAAAATAAAATCAGTACTTCTATATCAATATAATTATATTGTGTTATGCAATAAAGTTAACAGCAAGGAACAGTCCCCCCCCATAGGAACTCAAACAGCAAGGAGCAGTCCCCCCCCCCCCCCCATAGGAACTCATTTCTTGGCTTAAGATGTTGCTTTGACAAATAACTTCACTTCAAATACCTCATATCAAAGGACATCCATTAAATTAATCTCTGTCAAATTCAGTCATATTCCCTTTCCAAGACTGATAGATTCTGCATCACACTCATGTACACAGAAAAACATTTAGCTAAATAAAGCCAGAGATACATAATGGCATTTGTCAATATAAGCAGTACAGATGGCCTGAAATATCACAATATGGATATACCAGTTACAGTAGATGAAGTCTTCTGAACTGGGGATGCTGCTTTTATTATGATTTTGCATTACTGTTTTTATGCATATATAAAAAGCAGTAGGTAAAGACTATCAAGTCTACTTAATTTACTTCCTGGAACAGCAATGCCATAGACCCCAGTGGATCTCTGAATTTCCCCTCACTTCTTTGCAAGTGAGGGAAGGGAAATTTGGAATTGGCTCCCACTTTTTTCCGGAGTAGCTCAAAGTGAGTTAGAGCAGGTATTTGCCTGTTCTCAGAGGGCTTTCAACTTCTTGAAGCAATGGAGGGTTAAGTGATTTTCCTAAGGTCACAAGGAGGAGCAGTAGGATTTGAGCTGGGAGCAGTAGCCTGATGACCACGAGACAAGTGTTTGATTCCCACTGGCACGCCTTGTGGCCTTGGGCAAGTCACTTTACCCTCCATTGCCTTGGAAGAAAGGCTTGGCAGTCTCCTTCCTGTCACAACTTGCCAAGAAAACCCAGGAGCTGCTGGGTCACCAGGAGTCAGCATTAACTCAACAGCGTGCATTGCATTTGTATTTTCTTTTCATGCCCTTGCAGGGGTGGAGCTGCCCAGGAAGCAGCACGAGGGGATAAACACCTAAGATTCTTCTAGTTGCATGCTTCCTCCCCTAAGGGGAGGACTTAGGTGGGTTCCTTAGGTTATTTAACACCACAGTTTTGAAGGAAAAGTGTCTTGTTTTATTTCTTTTGCCAGCCAGCAACAAGCAACCTTAAGTCTTGTTACTGCAGGACCCTGAGCATTATCAGTGCATATGAAAAGGAGTGGAGGCGGGTTTTATTCCTTATTCCTATCTCTCAAGACGTAGACTGAGCTCTGAATGCAGAACAGTATCAGATTTAGTGAGGCAAGATACCCAGTATCACTATGGAGGTAAAGGGATAAGGAACACAGGGACCACCCTGAGCATTCGCCAGTGAGGAGCCCAGTGATATAAGAATGAAACTAAAATGAAAAGATGGTGCCCTGGTGGAGCTAACATAACTGTGGAGAAGAAAATCCTAATGCTTTTGAGAAAAGGAGTTCATGTGTGAACGAAAGAGTGACACTGTGGGGGGCATATTCAAAAGATTTTAGCTGGTTAGCAGGTCCTGTCAACTGGCTAAACCCGTAGTTCTCAAACCAGTCCTCTGAGAGACTCAGGCCAGTCAGGTTTTCAGGATATCCACAATGAATATGCATGAGATAGATCTGCATCACTGCTTCCATTGTATGCAGATCTATCTCATGCATATTCATTGTGAATATCCTGAAAACCTGATTGGCCTGGAGGTCCCAGAGGATTGTGTTGAGAACCACTGGGTTAAACCATGGCAATCCCAATATTAAGAACATAAGAACATAAGAAATGCGATACTTGATCAGACCAAGGTCCATCAAGCCCAGTATCCTGTTTCCAACAGTGGCCAATCCAGGTCACAAGTATCTGGCAGGAACCCAAAGTCCACAGCTTCCTCAATTCTCATCCTGAGGTAAGCAGTGGATTTCACGGGTCATCTTTAATAATGGTTTATGGACCTTTCCTCCAGGAAATTGTGCAAACCTTTTTTAAACCCAGCTACACTAACAGCTTTTATTACATCCTCCAGTAACGAATTCCAGAGTTTGATTACGCGTTGAGTGAAAAAATATTTTCTCTTAGATCGATTGTTTACATTATCGGAATATAAAAAGACTAGGGAATATGCAATGAAGCTACAGGGTAACCTATTTAAGACTAATAAGACAAAATATTTTTTCACTCAACGCGTAATCAAACTCTGGAATTTGTTACCGGAGGATGTAGTAAAAGCTGTTAGTGTAGCTGGGTTTAAAAAAGGTTTGGACAAGTTCCTGGAGGAAAGGTCCATAAACCATTGGACCCAGGATATCATTGCTTGACCCAATACAAGCATTGAGGAACCTGTGTCTTTTGGGGAAACTGCTAGGTACTTGTGACCTAGATTGGCCACTGTTGGAAACAGAATACTGGACTTGATGGACCTTGGTCTGACCCAGTATGGCATATCGTTTGTTCTTATCTTATGTTCTTATATTCTCCTTTCATGGCAATACTGCATATGTCTTCTATTAAATCTCCATCCATTTCTTCTCCCTGTGAGGGGGATCTGTATATCGCTCCAATGCAAATGGATTTCACTTTCCCTCTTTCTAGTTTAACCCATAGTGCCTCCTATCTCTCTGTTAAGCCCTGTGATTCTATAGTTTTTTTTTTAATTTATATTTTTAGGAAACATAACAATTTGTTCCTAGACAGTTATATCATATATCTCACATACGGTCCATACAACTGTATAACACCTCACACTCCAACAATCCCTTTTGTCATGTAATTTTACTATTTTTAATTGCCCTCCCCCCCCTCAGATTCCCAAGTACCCACTCCTACTATCACCATACCAAGTAAGTTAAAACACACAAACATTTTGATTCATTACACACTTAAATGTTATTAAATAAGAGCTATCCACTGTATATATTTCCCCCACACTTGCATGAATTTTTGTGGCCTACCCCTTTTAAGCGCTGTTAGTTTACTCATTAAGTAGATCTGGGACAATGATCCTTTATATTCTTCCAACTGTGTTACTGCTACTTGTTTCCATTTTCATGCCAGTATAACTCTGAACGCGACACAACCCAACTCAATAAAGAGACCCTCTGCCTTATTCAGGTTTGTGGGCTTCATCCCTAACATAGCCGTGGCTGGTTGTGGTTCAATATCTTTCCCCAACATCTTCCCCAACAGTCCAAACACTTCTGCCCACATTTTATTTACTGCCACACAATGTTCCCTCTAATTTTCTGTAGGCTGTGTGCGCATAAAATATCAGCTGTGTGCAGCTTTTGAAGGAAGGTTAAATTTTTGTGCATCACATAACGACACTCAGAGTTATATACTTTAAAATTTGACTACACGTCAGAATACAGTATGTACACCACATTGATTTTAATCAAATTAAATGAAAATAGACGATTACTAAATGAAGCGGGAAATTTCTAGTAATTACAATCATAACTTTTAAATTTTAAGACGTCTGTGTTGTTTTCTATCAGAATCAGAGCTGTAATTTTTGTGCGCTCTGTTGTAAAGTATGTGCGCTCGCTCGGCGAGGTGTGTGTGTGCGTGCGCGCGCACACGCGCACAGCTTAGAGGGAACAGTGCTGCCACACACTCCCATCAGACATGAAATTATGTTCCTTTCTCACCACACTCCCGCCAACATTTATCTTCCACATGTTCATATATTTTATGCATCCTTACCGGCGTCAAATGCCATATAATATTTTATAATTATTTTCAATTAAATTTATGGCTAATAGTCCTTTATATCTATTCATATATATTCGTTCCCATATTGAGTCTTCCCACTGTACTTCCAAACCTACCTCCCAGGCTCTTTGATAGGTTTCCTTTCCCATCACCCTATTCATCATCTTATAAAAACTTGTCAAGACCTTCTTCGTCTGTCCCCTCAGTAAAAAATTCTCAACCCCTGTAAGCTCCCCCTGGAGCTCGGGTATAATTCTCTCTTGAATGTAATGGCTGAGCTTCAGATAACTATAAATATCCTTCCCATCTAAATGATACAATGTTACGAGTTCAGCAAACTCTTCTATTTCCATACCCTCCAGCAATTGACCTACTCTTCGTAGCCCCGTCTGCTCCCACTTTTCAAAAAGATGTTCTTCCCCATTGCAGGTGGAAAATCTGGGTTTCTCCGAATTGATACCAATCTAGAAATTCCATTCCCCCCAACCAAATCTATTTCCACTTCCCTCATATACGTAATGTACATTGTACATAGGGGTTATACCCTTGATATCCTCTTTTGACATTTTTAGGTAGCCAAACATAATCCCCTATTGTCCCCTCTTCCAAATCCTCTGATTCCATCTGTACCCATTCTTTCTGATCTTCTGCCCCCCACTCCACAATAGCATACATTTGTGCTGCTTCCCAATAGTTTAACAAATTCAGTACAGACATTCCCCCCTGTTCTCTTTGCCTCATCAAAATCCTCCCTGCTACCCTATTTTTCTCCCCCCCCCATGAACTGTAGAATAATCTGCTGTAACTTTCCAATATAATTCTTTGAAACCCACATAGGGAGATTCGTAAATAAATATAGCCATTTAGGTAAGGTCATCATTTTGATAATAGAGATCCTCCCCATCCAGGATAATGTTTTCTGTTTCCACTCTTCTAACTCGCTCCTAATTATTTTTTCCACCCGTATATAGTTTTCCCACTTAAAGGGAAATTGTGCTTTTATCATTGCTTGTGTCTCTATGCTTGCCGTTATATTCAATATCTCTGATTTTGTAGCATTAATTTTAAATCCTGAATAGCCTCCAGACTCCAATAATAAGTTATATACAGCTGTCAGAGACTCCCTCGGCTTAGTCAACATAAACAACAGGTCATCTGCAAAGAGAGATATTTTACTTTCCAGCCTTTTCCATTTTACCCCATGAATTTCCAAACACTCCCTCACCTTCTGAGCTAAAGGTTCCATGGATAGTACAAAAAGCATCGGGGACAGACGGCACCCCTGCCTTGTTCCTCTAAACAATTCAAACGGCCTTGTATACTCCCCATTGACCCTAATCTTTGCCATTGGTTGTGCATATATGGCTTTAACCCACTTTAGATAATTCCCATCTATCCCCATTCGCTCAAGTACTTTAAATAATAATAGCCATGAGACACGGTCAAACGTCTTTTCCGCATCTATTGTCAACAAAATCATTTGCTCTCCCTCTCTCCTCCCCTTCCAAATTGCATTTAACACTTTCCACATATTATCCATTGTATGACGTCCCGGCTCTCACTTGGTTTGCAGCTTGTCGTGCTGTGAGGGCTTGCGTGCATCAGTGATGCTGAGAGCTAAACTATCGGTAGTTTAACTACTGGCAGGGTCTCCCAAGATGGACAGGTCTCAGCTGAGGTGCCAGACCAAGACAAACCACCCATCTGGGCAGCAGCAGAATGGGATAGTGTTGACGGCGGAGGATCACATTTTTGTGACAACGGCAACACCACCAAACTTAAACTGCGCGGAAGAAAGGCCCGGCAATCTACTTCTGTATCTTGCCATGAAAACCCAATGGATAGTTACAACAAAACAAATTGTGCTATGGTGCTGGAAGATGAGACCCCCAGGTCGGAAGGCACTCAACTAGCTACTGGGGAAGAGCTGAAGACTTTTCAGAGTAAAGCCAGCATTTATGATGTGGTTGGATCAAAGCCCTCGGGACGTCTGACTGCTGATGTAGCTGCGCATGAAATGAGAGTCAGAAGCTGTAAAGATGTCTTACACATTGGAACATGGAACATACGAAGCATGAACCAAGGGAAGTTGGAGGTGGTCAAGAATGAAATGGAACGTGTACAACTTGATCTGTTGGGTGTCAGCGAACTGAAATGGACTGGCATCGGTCACTTTGCATCAGATGATCACATGGTCTACTATGCTGGAAATGAAAGACAAAGAAGAAATGGTGTTGCATTTATAATAAAGAAGAAACTTGCAAGAACTATAATGAAATACAATGCAGTCAGCGAACGCTTAATCTCTATTCGTCTACGAGGATTGCCTATCAACACAACTATAATTCAAGTATATACCCCAACAACAGCTGCAGAAGAGAATGAAATTGAAGAGTTCTATGAACAAGTACAAGCTGAAATTGACAGAACATGCAAACAGGATATCCTGATAGTCATGGGTGACTGGAATGCAAAAGTTGGCAACAAAGAAGAAAGCAAAGTAGTTGGAAAATATGGACATGGCAACAGAAATGAAGCTGGAGAAAGACTGATAGAATTCTGCAAGACCAATGATCTATTCATCTCAAACACCTTCTTCCAGCAACACAAGCGGCGACTGTACACATGGACTTCACCCAATGGATTGTATAAAAATCAAATTGACTACATCTGTGGAAGTCAACGATGGAAAAGCTCTATAACATCAACAAAGACAAAACCTGGAGCTGACTGTGGTACAGATCATCAACTACTAGTATGCAAACTCAAGCTAAAGTTGAAAAAGAGCAAACCACTCATGAATGCAGCAAAATATGACCTTGAGAATATACCACAGGAATTTAAAGACTGCCTGCAAAATCGATTTGCTGCTTTACAAATGACAGAGCTCCGGAAGAGTTATGGAATGACATCAAGAAGGTTGTGTTGGAAGAAAGCGAGAAGTCTCTACTGTCATGCAGCAAGGGCTGATGAGAGCCCAGTTGAGAGAAAAGAAGGTGTTTTTCACAGAGAAAAAGACTTGCAATATTCCCAGGAACCAGCTAGAGGGAGCAAGAGGGTCTTCAGGGAGACTGAAGAGCCAGGCGCAGCTGGTCACGAGGAAATGCCAACCAGCTTCCAATCCTCAAAAGCAGGAGGGCTTCATAAGGGGAGTGTGGAAGACTGGAAGAGAGGAAGGAGAAGAGGCAGAAGGAGTACCAGCAGCCTCGGAGATAGAAGCACCAGCAGAAGCAGCAGCCCAAGCAGAAGCAAGGGGAGAATCACTGGCAGCACTGAGAGAGAGAGTTGGAAGTGGAAACCTGACTACTCTAGTGCTAGAGGATTCCCAGGAGGGAAAGGTAATTTCTCAGGAGCTGAGGAAGGACCTAAGGAGGTGTCAGCTCAAGCCAAACCGAGAGCTATTTGCCCTCAGAGGCAAAAGCCCTGCTGTAACTGCAACCCTAAGCCAAACAGGAATCGGCTGGAGAAGCCACGCCACACTGAGTCAGAAAGCCAGAAGCTGGGCTTGTACAGAGGCAGGCCTTCACCAGGAGAAGGAAGTCAAAGGCTACAGGGTAAGCCTAACCGTCATAGAAAAGGATTTCACCAAGCTGCTGCCTGGGAAAGACAGGCAGTGGAAGAAAGCCGGTTACTAGAGGATTGCTGCCATATAAGGTATGAGAAATGTATGCCTAATAAGAAAGTTGTGAATGGTAAAAGCTATGATAAAGCTACTATAAAGCCTCTAAGGAAAGAGGGTACTTTAAAGCCTAACACAGCAAGTGGCCGATGCCCTAGGCTAGGCCAAGGACATTGGGAGCTGCTACAGAAAATATACAAAACCCCTGAATGTGTTTTACAAGAAACCAGGGATATAGAATCAGAGCTTTCTGATACCGTGCCAATGCAAGTGGAACTGGCAGGAGATTTGTCTGACCAAGAGATGGACTGTACACTTTTCATTTCTGAAAGTTTAGAGTCACTGCCAGACTTGTGATTGGGTGAATTGCCAGCAGAGCATTCTTTATTTGTTTGAGCACCTCCATTCCTGTGAAGTATAACAGTTTTTGCTTTGAACCCTGAGTTTGTTTTCTACCTGCATTAAAGACATTTGCTTTAAAGTTGTAACCCACTATTTAGAACCACTGTGAAAAGGGAAATAAAAGCCTTATTAATTCCCACCACTCAGCTTGATTGTTTCATTGAAGATTGGAGCTAAAGCAACTACAAGGACCAAGAGCCATTTGGGCCTTTAGAAGACTCTCCAATCTTAACCTTATATTTTTGTGTCCCACCTGCCCTGGCGTCCACTGGCCACCAGGGAAGTGTTGCTTACACTACAAAAGGTGAAAAAGCAAAAACGGCGCAAATGGATGACGGACGAAACTCTGAAAATTGCCCAGAAATGCAGAGAAGCTAAAGCCAGAGGAGAAAGAAAGACAATCGTAGAACTCAACAGAGATTTCCAACGTGCAGCAAGAAAGGACAAGGAAAAGTACTACAACGACGCATGCAAGGAAATAGAAGCAGAAACTATTAGAGGAAGAACAAGGTCAGCTTTCCTAAAGCTACGAGAGTTAAAGAAAAAGTTCCAGCCTCGAATTGGAATGTTACAAGATGCTCAAGGTTCTATGTTGAATGATGCTGAGAAAATCAAGAAAAGGTGGAAGGAATATACAGAGTTTTTATATGATAAAGATCAAGTGGACCAACAGCCGTTTCAACCTGTACCTTATGATCGGGAACCATTGGTGATGAAAGAAGAAGTTAAAGCAGCATTGAAAGCCTTATCAAAGAACAAAGCACCAGGCATTGATGGCATTCCTATAGAAGTATTGCAGTAATCTGATGCAGCTGTTACCATACTTAAAAGGCTCTGCCAAGAAATATGGAAGACAACATCATGGCCAACTGACTGGAAAAGATCTGTGTTTATACCAATACTAAAGAAAGGTGATCCAACTGACTGAGGAAATTATCGAACAATCGCTCTGATCCCACATGCCAGCAAGATTCTACTGAAGATTATTCAAAAGAGACTACAACCATACCTGGAACAAGAACTACCTGAAGTGCAAGCAGGGTTCAGGAAAGGGCGAGGAATGAGAGACATCATTGCGGATGTGAGATGGATCCTGAAAAGACTAAAGAATACCAAAAGGATATCTATTTGTGCTTTATCGACTATTGCAAGGCTTTTGACTGTGTAAACCATGAGAAACTCTGGGCCACATTAAGAAGCATGGGTATACTAGAACACCTGATCGTTCTCTTGCGCAATCTGTACATTGATCAAGAAGCAACAGTTCGAATGGAACAAGGAGAAACAGAATGGTTTAAAATAAGCAAAGGTGTAAGACAAGGCTGCATACTTTCCCCCTACCTGTTTAATTTATATGCAGAACAAATCATCAGAGAAGCAGGATTGTATGAAGACAACAGAGGTGTGAAGATTGGTGGAAGACTCATCAACAACCTTCGCTATGCTGATGATACTACATTAATGGCTGAAAGTGAAGATGATCTGAAACATTTGCTTCTCACAGTCAAAGAACATAGTCTCAAAATGGGCCTGCACCTTAATTTCAAGAAGACAAAGATCATGACAACTGGCATAATCAACAGGTTCATCATTGAAGGAGAAGAAATTGAAATTGTGAACAACTTTAACCTACTTGGATCAACTATCAATAAAGAAGCAACAAGCAGTCAAGAAATCAAACAACGCATTGCTCTTGGCAGAATGGCTATGAAAGACCTACATAAGATTCTCAAGAGCAGAGATGTCTCTCTCCATACAAAGATTCGACTTGTTCAAGCCATGGTATTTTCAATAACATCATATGGATGTGAAAGCTGGACAGTGAAAAAGACAGACAGGAAGAAAATTGATGCCTTTGAATTATTGTGCTGGCGGCGAATACTGTGTATACCATGGACTGCCCGAAGAACAAACCAGTCGGTACTAGAGGAGATCAAACTTAAGCTTTCTTTAGAAGCTCAGATGACAAGACTTCGACTTTCATACTTTGGACACATCATGCGAAGAGAGAGATCATTAGAGAAAGACATCATGCTTGGCAAGATAGAAGGTCAACGCAAAAGAGGAAGGCCAGCAATGAGATGGATCGATACAATAACAGCAGCTATGGGTACCAGTCTGTCAACAATGAGCCGCCTGACTGAAGACTGAACACAATTTAGGATAGCTATCCAGAGGGTAGCCATGAGTCGACTCCGACTCGACGGCACTTAACAACAACATGACGTCCCGGAACAAACCCAGATAGATTTTCATGCACTAATTTGGACATGTATGGGAGTAGCCTATTCGCCAAAACTTTAGTGAAAATCTTAAAATCTGTTCCCAATAGTGATATTGGCCTATAAGATCCACATAAATTTGGATCCTTCCCCTCTTTAGGCAAAATTGTAATTCCTGTCGTCTGCATCATTTCTGGTATTTCTACACCCTCCTTAAAGGAATTAAAAAGTCTAGTCAGGGGGTTATGACTTATAAAATTTATTCGTAAAGCCATCTGACCCCGGAGCTTTATTTGGTGGGAGTAATCTGATCACCTCCAAAACCTCCTTTTCTTTTATAGGATGAGACAATTACTCGGCTTCTTTTCCCGCTAGCCTCGGTAGATTCATTTGTAAATATTTATCTATATTTTCCCCTCCGTTAATATTCTCAGCCTTATATAGTTGCGTAGAAAAATCCACAAATCTTTGCTGGATTAGTTCAGCTTGCCTCACTTCCTTCCCCTGTGCATCCCTGATTTTAGTTATATAATTCCTATACTGCCTCTGTTTCACTGTATGGGCCAACAGGCGACTAGGTTTATTACCGAATTCAAAAAATAGCTGCTTTAGTTTATCTTGTGCATGTTTAATCTCAAGAAGTTCTAATTCATTTAATTCCCTCTTCACCTTTAGGAGTTCCTGTATTATAGAATTCTCCTCTCTTCCCTGTACTTGTAAGCTCTCTAATTCCCTAATCTTTCCCCTTAAGGATTCCTTTTGACACTCTTTAAGCTTCTTCATATAGGTACCTATAGAGATTAAATCCCCTCTCACCACCACCTTCAAACATTCCCATAGTGTTCCAGTCTTACAGCCCTCCCTATCATTCTCCTTCAGGTAAAGTTGTATTTTGTCCCTTATTTGTTTGGTAATTTCCTCATTCTCCAATAAAGATTCATTTAATGTCCACCCCATTCGCTTCATTCCCTTACTCGCTATACAAATTTCAATCCACACTGGTGCATGGTCAGACCATGTCCTCTCCTCAATCTCGCACCGTCCTAACCCTGGAACTACCGTCTTGGACACCCATATCATATCTATTCTCGAGAATGATTTATGCACTGGTGAGTAAAACGTGAACCATTTTTCCCTCCCTTTCAATTCCCTCTATGCATCTACCACCCCCAAACTTTTGTCCATTGACTGCAGGCTCCTCCTACTTTTAGCACATCCCAATAAATTCCCCGTAGAATTATCTAGTACCATGATTGTTTGTCCTTCTGCAAACTCTGCCACCACACTATTTAAGCGTTCATAAAAAGCCCCTTGAGCTACACTTGGACCATATATATTTACCAGGGTATACATATGCTCCTGAATTTTCAGCTTAAACATAAGATATCTTCCCCCTTTATCTTGTTTCACCACACATCCAGAACACTGCATTTGCCCATTCACCAAAATTCCCATCCCCCCTTTTTTCAATTCCAATCTATTTGAAGCAAACCATTTCCCTGTAAATTTTTTATGCGCCACCCTCCATTTATCACATTTTTTCAGGTGTGTCTCCTGTATAAAGATAATATCCCCTTTACGTCTAATTATCTCTTTAAACATTCTCTGTCTTTTAATCGTGGAATTCAAACCCCTTACATTCATCGTCAATACCCTAATTCTCTCCATTTGTCATCTCCCCCCCCCTGCTCTCCCCCTGATGTGTAACTTGGAATCCGTATGCCCCCTCCCCCCTTCCCCCTCCCCTCCCCCCCACTTCCCCCCTACCCTCTTTCCCCCCTTCTCATTCGTTTCCTCCAAACCACCAACTTCGCTCCCTCTTTGAGGCATGACTCACCACCACTCCTGGAAACTCTACACCTTCCCTTCTTCTTTTTACCTTCACCCATGTAGCATATGCCTTAACTTTACCCTTTTTTTTAAAAAAAGTTTTTTCTCCCGCCATCATTAACAATACACTCAACCCCGAAACAGACCTCTCTTATATATTACAACTCGTTGTAATCATAACCCCAAGGTATGTGAAAGCCCCCAGGTAGGTGATACATTAAATACCTTTATGGAAATGGGTAACAGGGGTAACATATGGAAAGCAGTGTGTATAAATGCCCGTAGCATGGGAAATAAGATCCCTGATGTTGAAGCTTTGGTGGGAGTGGCTGACTTGGATTTAGTGGCAGTTACAGAAACATGGTTCACAGAAAACCAAGACTGGGATGTAACTATACCTGGCTATACTTTATTCAGACAGGACAGGGTAGGAAGAAGGGGAGGAGGAGTGGCACTATATGTAAAAACTACTATTAAAGCTTTGGAATTACAGAGCTTAAAAGGGAGAGAGGAGGCATTGTGGGTTAAACTAGAAAGAGGGAAAGAGAAATCTATTTGCATTGGTGTGATATACAGACCTCCCTCACAAGAGGAAGAGGTGGACAGAGAGTTAATTGAAGACATACGCAGCATTGCTAGGAAAGGGGAAGTGCTACTGCTAGGAGATTTCAATATGCCAGATGTTGATTGGCACATTCCTGCTGCAGTATCATCTAGAAGTAAGGAGATCCTGGATTCTCTACAGGGAGAACTATTCAGGCAATTGGTAACAGACCCCACACGTGAAGGGGCCATACTGGACTTGGTGCTTACCAATAGTGAAAGTGTTTCTGATGTTGTAGTGGGAGATCATTTTGCATCCAGTGATCACCAGATGGTGTGGTTCAGTATTAGGACTAGGGCTGTTAGAATCCATTCCAAGGTGAGGATCTTAGACTTTAGGAAGACTAACTTTGCGAAGATGGGCCAATACCTCAGGGAGTCGTTAGTGGGATGGGAACAGCTGGGGGGATGTAGAAAAACAGTGGGCAAAACTGAGAGGGGATATTTTAAGGGCAACCAACCTTTTTGTTAAAATGGTAAATAAAGGCAAAAGGAAAAGGAGTCCGCTATGGTTTTCGAAGGAAGTAGCTGAAAAAGTGAAGAAAAAGAGGGCGGCCTTCATGAAATACAAGAGATCACAGAGAGAGGAAGACAGGCATCTGTATTTGGAAAAACTTAGAGAAGCTAGCAAAGTAGTCAAGAAGGCAAAGATTCAAAAGGAGGAGGAAATAGTCAATGCAATAAAATGGGGGGATAAGACATTTTTCAGATATATTAGTGAGAAGAGGAAGGGCAAAAGTGGTATTGTCAGACTCAAGGTTGCAGGGGGGGAATATGTAGAAGCTGATAAGGATAAAGCGGAATTGCTTAACAAATATTTTTGTTCTGTGTTCACAGATGAAGAACCAGGAGCAGGACCTCAGAAAACACCCACAAATAAGAACAGAAGCGAGGGACATCTTGAACAATTTTCAGAAGACTGGGTTCGTGAGAAAGTAGCTCAACTTAAAGTAGACAAAGCGATGGGACCGGATGGGATACACCCTAGAATACTGAGGGAACTTGGGGACGTTCTAGCAACTCCACTGACTGACCTTTTCAATGCCTCATTGGAGTCGGGAGTGGTGCCAAAGGACTGGAGAGAGGCTCATGTGGTGCCTTTACACAAAAGCAGAAGTAAGGATGTGGTTGAAAACTACAGGTTGGTTAGTTTAACTTCGGTGGTGAGTAAATTATTGGAAACGCTGCTGAAAGAGAAAATAGTGAGGTTTCTGGAGTCCAGCGGATTACAGGATCCGAGGCAGCATGGATTCACCAGAGGCAGGTCTTGTCAGACAAATCTGATTGATTTCTTTGACTGGTGACCAGGGAGTTGGACCGAGGGAGAGCTCTAGATGTGGTGTATTTAGATTTCAATAAAGCCTTTGACACTGTTCCTCGCAGGCGACTTATAAACAAACTGAGCACCCTAGGGATGGACCCTAAAGTTACTGCTTGGGTTAGAAATTGGTTGGGTGGGAGGCGACAAAGAGTACAAGTAAATGGAGCTCACTCTGAGGAGAAGGATGTTACCAGTGGTGTGCCCCAGGGATCTGTCCTTGGTCCAATTCTTTTTAACATCTTTGTTAGTGATATAGCGGAAGGGCTGTCGGGTAAGGTTTGCCTCTTTGCAGATGATACCATAATCTGCAATAGAGTAGACACCCAGGAAGGTGTAGATAACATGAGGAGGGATCTAGCTAAGCTTGAAGAATGGTCTAGAATTTGGCAGCTGGGATTAAATGTTAAAAAATGTAAGGTCATGCATTTGGGCTGCAGCAATCCAAGGGAGCAATACAGTATAGGAGGTGAATTACTTTTGTCCACTAAAGAAGAGCGGGACCTAGGCGTGGTTGTGTCTGATGATCTTAAAGTAGCTAAACAGGTAGAAAAGGCAATGGCAAAAGCTAGAAGGATGCTTGGGTGCATACGGAGAGGAATGGCTAGCAGAAAAAAGGAGGTGATAATGCCTCTCTATAAGTCTTTGGTGCGACCTCATTTGGAGTATAGTGTGCAATTCTGGAGACCGCACCTTCAAAAGGATGTGAACAGGATGGAGTCGGTGCAGAGGGTGGCTACTAAAATGATTAGTGGGCTTCATTATTAAGCATATGAGGACAGACTTAAGGATCTTAATATGTATACCTTAGAGGAAAGGCGGGATAGAGGTGATATGATTGAGATGTTTAAATACCTCCGTGGCATAAATGTTCAGGGAGAGAGCCTCTTTCAATTGAAAGCAAGTTCTCCTATGAGGGGACATGGGATGAGGGTGAAGGGAGATAGATTCAGGAGTGATATGCGGAAATATTTCTTTACGGAAAGAGTAGTGTATCCATGGAATAGTCTCCCAGTGGAGGTGGTAGAGATGAGGACAGTAACTGAATTCAAAAAAGCATGGGACCAACACAGAGGATCTCTAAAGGTAAAAAGTGGACTGTTGTAGTTGTTGATATGGAAGGACAGACTAGATAGGCCATGTGGTCTTTTTCTGTCATCATGTTTCTATGTTTCTATGTTTAATTGCTCTCCTTTTTGTCCATTCCTTCATCCATCTCCTTCCATTTCCTGGACAATCCTTTGTTTTTGCCTAAGCAGCCTGCAGTCTCCTAGAGGGGCCCGTCTCCACTCGCTTTCCCTCACCTGTCATCTCATCTCTTTGTTGAGCTTTGGAGGTTGAATGTCCGGTATATCAGTCCAACCTGCTTCCTTCATTACGTTAATCGCTGCGTCCACTGTTTTAACATAAAATGTGTTTTCCCTCAATACAAAATTGTAATCCAAATGGGAATAGCCACTTATATCTGACTGATTTCTCTCTCAACTTCTTGGTAACTGCTGCCATTTTCTTCCTTTTCCTCATTGTAATAGACGATAGGTCCGCATACAATTCAATTCTGTGATTGTTCCATTTGAAGTTAGTGATCTTCCTCGCCGCTTCCACCACTGCACTTTTAGTGGTATATTCGTGGAAACAGGCTATAATGTCCCTGATGTAGCCATCTCTTTTTGGCCCTAGTGCTCTATGAGCCCGATTTATTTTCCAACAGAATGTAGAGCCATCTTGATCTGCCTCTTCCAAAAGTTGTTGGCAGATTTTTTCCACTAGCTTCCCACAGTCCGAATGTTCCATATCCTCAGGAACCCCTCGTATTCTGATATTGGATCTCCTCGATCTATTTTCCAGGTCCTCTACTTAGACCACAAATCTTCTGACTCCATCTCTAGATTGTCTATTCTGTCCTGCATTTTCTGCATTGCTCCATCTTGCACCTCCATTTTATTCTCAATCTCCTCCACACGCTGCCCAATATCTCTCACGTCTGTTTTTAGCTCTTCCAGCCATGTTTGTGCTTCGGTCTTAAAATGAGCTAAATCTTGCCTGAGTGTGCTGAACCAGCCTTTTATTTCTCCTCTCAGCACCTCCAGCTCTCCATTCTGGTTATTTTCCTCAGGCCTCGTCATACCAGTTTCCTCCATGCTCGCAGGACTCACTGCGGCCATCTTGTTTTTTCCTCCGGAGCTCGCCACAGCGTTTTTGTATGCGAAAGCCTTCAGATCCGCAGTGCTCTTCTTCATTGTGCCGCAAATCCTCACCTCCACCGCCCCTGGTAGGTTGTTTTATTAATTTGTCATACCCTCCGGTGTGCTTTTTCTGGGCAATTTTCTTCTCGCTTCCACGGAGCTCCGCTACTACACGGCCACTCTGGGTGTTGACGTCATTTCCTCCGTGATTCTATAGTTTTAATATTATTTTTTACATATAGTTCCACTCCTCCCCTTCTTCCTACCCTGTCCTTTCTGAATAAAGTATAGCCTGGTATAATTACATCCCAGTCATGGTTGTCCATGAATCATGTCTCCGTAACTGCCACTAAATCCAAGTCAGACTCTTCCATTAAAGTCTCAACATCTGGGATCTTATTTCTCATGCTACAGGCATTTATACACACCGCTTTCTAGATGTTGCCACTTTTAGCCATTTCTACAGAGGTATTTACCTGGGGGCATTCTTCACCCATCCCCAATGAATGTAGTTTAAAGCCCTCTTCAGTAGGTTAGCCAGTCTGCTGCTGAAGACACTTCAACCCTTCTTGGACAGATTGACACCATCTCTGCTCTGCAGCCCTTGGAACATCATCCCATGGTCCAGGAAACCAAAATGCTCTCGTTGACACCATCCACATAGTCATGTATTCATCTCCAGGATGTGAGCTTCTCTGCCTCAGCCTTTATCTTCAATAGGGAGGATTGAAGAGAACACCACCTGCACACCTATCTGCTTCACCCTCTGTCCCAGAGCCATGAAGTCACTTTTGATACACTCGGGAGTGATACCTTGCAGTATCATTTGTGCTGACATAGATGAGCAACATCAGATAATAGTCAGTAGGCTTGATGAGTCTTGGCTAACTCTCCATAGCAATGCAGATTTTGGCACCTGGCAGAAAGCATACCTCTCTGGACATCAAGTTTAGTCAGCATATAGATGCCTCAGTACCCCTCAGAAGAGAGTCATCAACCTCTGATCACTGCACTTTGGTCACTGATTCTGCAACTTTGGGGTGCTCTAGCTCTGGATGTTCAAATTGAAATTATCGAACAATCGCTCTGATCCCACATGCCAGCAAGATTTTACTGAAGATTATTCAAAAGAGACTACAACCATACCTGGAACAAGAACTACCTGAAGTGCAAGCAGGGTTCAGGAAAGGGGGAGGAACGAGAGACATCATTGCGGATGTGAGATGGATCCTTGAAAAGACTAAAGAATACCAAAAGGATATCTATTTGTGCTTTATCGACTATAGCAAGGCTTTTGACTGTGTAAACCATGAGAAACTCTGGACCACATTAAGAAGCATGGGTATACCAGAACTCCTGATCATACTCTTGCACAATCTGTACATTAATCAAGAAGCAACAGTTCGAACGGAACAAGGAGAAACAGAATGGTTTAAAATAAGCAAAGGTGTAAGACAGGGCTGCATACTTTCCCCCTACTTGCTTAATTTATATGCAGAACAAATCATCAGAGAAGCAGGATTGTATGAAGACAACAGAGGTGTGAAGATTGGTGGAAGACTCATCAACAACCTTCGCTATGCTGATGATACTACATTACAGGCTGAAAGTGAAGATGATCTGAAACATTTGCTTCTCACAATCAAAGAATATAGTTTCAAAATGGGCCTGCACCTTAGTGTAAAGAAGACAAAGATCATGACAAATGGCATAATCAACAGGTTCATTGTTGAAGGAGAAGAAATTGAAATTGTGAACAACTTTAAACTACTTGGATCAAAGAAGCAACAAGCAGTCAAGAAATCAAACGACGCATTGTTCTTGGCAGAATGGCTATGAAAGACCTAGATAAGATTCTCAAGAGCAGAGATGTCTCCCTCCATACAAAGATTCGACTTGTTCAAGCCATGGTATTTTCAATAACATCATATGGATGTGAAAGCTGGACAGTGAAAAAGACAGACAGGAAGAAAATTGATGCCTTTGAATTATGGTGTTGGCGGCGAATACTGTGTATACCATGGACTGCCCGAAGAACAAACCAGTCGGTACTAAATGAGATCAAACCTAAGCTTTCTTTAGAAGCTCAGATGACAAGACTTCGACTTTCATACTTTGGACACATCATGCGAAGAGAGAGATCATTAGAAAATGACATCATGTTTGGCAAGATAGAAGGTCAACGCAAAAGAGGAAGGCCAGCAATGAGATGGATTGATACTATAACAGCAGCTACGGGTACCAGTCTGTCAACAATGAGCCGCCTGACTGAAGACCGAACACAATTTAGGATAGCTATCCAGAGGGTCGCCATGAGTCGACTCCGACTCGACGGCACTTCACAACAACAGCTCTGGATGTTCAAATGGTAGAGGAAATTTAATGTGGACAAGTGCAGAGTTATGAACCTAGAAAAGAAGAACCCAAACTATAGTTATATGATGCAAGGTTCCACTTTAGGAACCACCACCCAGGAAAAAGATTTAGGTGGCATCATGGATAACATGTTGAAACCCTCTACTCAGCATGCAGCGGCAGCCAAGAAAGCAAGAATGCTAGGAATCATAAGGAAAGGAATGGAGAATAAAACAAAAGCTATTATAATGCCTCTGTATCATTCCATGGTGCAACCACACTTTGAATATTGTGTGCAATTCTGGTTGCCATTTCTTAAAAAGGATATAATGGTATTAGAAAAGGTATAGAGAAGAGTAGCCAAAATGGTAAAGGCGATGGAAGGATAATCCTATGAGGAGAGGCTAAAAAGGTTAGGGCTCTTTAACCTGGAAAAGAGACGACTGAGAGGAGATATGATAGAGGTCTATAAATTAATGAATGGAGTGGAATGGGTAAACGTAGATTGATTGTTTACACCATCAAAATAAAGAAAGACTAGGGGACATGCAATGAAGCTACAGTGTAACCCATTTAAGACTAATAAGAGAAAATATTTTTCACTCAACATGTAATCAAACTCTGGGATATGTTACCGAAGGATGTAGTAAAAGCTGTTAATGTAGCTGGGTTTTAAAAAGGTTTGGACAAGTTCCTGGAGGAAAGGACCATAAACCATTATTAAAGGAGACCGGGAAATCCACTGCTTGCCCTAATACAAGCATTGTGGAACCTATATATCTTTTGGGAAAACTGCTAGGTACTTGTGACCTAGATTGGCCACTGTTGGAAACAGGATACTGGGCTTGATGGACCTTGGTCTCACCCAGTATGGCAGATCTTATGTTCTGATGGTTCTTCCCTTTTCAGGGATGCTTTCACCTCCTCCATTTCCAGTGCTGCATACTGGTGGCATTGATGGCATTTCAACAGGAAACAACTTTATGGATGCACCTCTTCAACAGAAATAATTTGATACATTATAAATTTCTTCCTTATGGCATCCATTATGTGTAAACTAAACATTCAATAAATGTTATCAGTGCTCCCTTGTACAATTTTGGCATCTCCTCTGTCTCTCCTGGAATTCAAGGTTGCCCCTGGGTAGCATGGTAAGGTGCCTCCTCTACAACAAGCAGGACTGGCTTAACCATTGGGTAGACCAGGCGGTTTTCTAGGGTTGCAACTTCTGGGGCATGGCTTAAAGCAGCTGCAGTCAAAGGAAAAGAAGAAGTCCTGATTCAAAAGAGCCATTAATGAATACTTTTACTCAGAGGGAGGGTGAGCAATTTGTAAGGTAAGTAGTTTGTCATCAGGAGAGATAATTTCATAATGAGTTGCTTATGTAAAATGCTGACAAAGGCACCTCTTACATAAAGGCAACATAGGAGGCTGCGTACCTTTATACAACAGGCTTGTACAATGAACCGCAGTAGTGGACAAATTCTCTGCACAAATTTACACCTGTTGTAAATATGTGCATACACTCGAGTTACCACATTTTTGGAGGGCAAATCTAGGACATTGGGCAGGACTAAGCTGGGCTGGGAAAGGCAAGGATCCTCCCTCCTTGGGTTATTTATTTCTTCATATATTTTGAAATGACCCATTTATTCTCCTGTTTACCACCCATGTGTGTTATAAGCATTTCCCCTTAGTTTTGCTCTAGTCCCTTGTTAGTTGTGTTTATCTGTCTTGAATAGATTGTAAGTTCTACTGAGAAGAGACTGTCTCTTATGTGTATACATACAGTGCTGTCTATACCTTGGAGCACTATACAAGTAATAGTAGCAGTAATTCAGTAATTTCAAAAGTTTAAAAAAAGACCGTGGCAGCCTTTCGAATTCTAAGACCTCATGCATACTTGCCCAAATTTTATTTTATGCATATAGATAAATATACTATATATTTCTGAAATTCATCCTCTTTTTTTTAGAAAAAGGTTAATTTTACATCTCCTGCCAGGACTGAGAAGACTGCATTAGAAGCGTATGCGGGAGAAGCAATGTCCTTTTCTACTGTCCCCACTGAAATTAAGGACAGGTGGTGGTTATAGACCACTGAGTCTGGGACACTACCTCAAAACTGGGGATAATTTCCAAAAAGCAGGGACATCTGGTAACCTTAGCATAGACTCACTTATTTGATAAAACGAGCATGTGCATTGTTACTCTGCTCAAACTACGCCCCCAGGAATACCTATGCACAGATCACATTCCTGTGATACACTTACTTACTTAGCAACCATTTTCTGCTTTAGACACAGGAAACAGGAGAAGTTCCTCAGGACTGGAGAAGGGCTGATGTGGTACCTCTTCACAAAAGTGGTGACAGGGAAGAAGTGACAAACTACAGGCCGGTGAGCCTTACCACGGTGGTGGGAAAAGTAATGGAGGTGCTCCTGAAAGAGTGAATAGTGGACTTTCTCAAAACCAACAGGTTGCATGATCCAAGGCAACATGGGTTTACCAAAGGACGATCTTGCCAAACAAATCTGATTGAGTTCTTTGACTGGGTGACCAGAAAACTAGATCAAGGGCATGCGATGGATGTCATCTACCTGGATTTCAGCAAAGCCTTTGATACTGTTCCTCAGAGGAGGCTTATCAGTTTAGGGATGGGTCCCAAGGTGGTGAACTGTATCAGAAATTGATTGACTGACAGACGACAGAAGGTGATGGTAAATGGAGCTTACTCAGATGAAAAGAGGGTGATTAGCGGGGTGCCCCAGGGTTCAGTCCTGGACC
This sequence comes from Ichthyophis bannanicus, assembly GCA_033557465.1. NCBI lineage: Eukaryota > Metazoa > Chordata > Amphibia > Gymnophiona > Ichthyophiidae > Ichthyophis > Ichthyophis bannanicus. Next base: position 1,073,127,813 of record CM066033.1, read on the forward strand.
CAGCACTGTTAAATGTACAGTATTTGTGAGTGATATTGTTGAAGGACTGAATGGAAAAGTCTGTCTTTTTGCAGATGACACAAAAGTTTGCAACAGAGTGGACTCCCCTGAGGGAGTGGATAACATGAGGAAAGATCTACAAAAGCTGGAAGAATGGTCTAATGCTTGGCAGTTAAGATTTAATGCAAAGAAATACAGTGTCATGCACTTGGGAAGCAGAAATCCAAGGGAAATGTACGCGATAGGGGGTCGAGAGGTTGTTGTTCATGGACCAGGAGAAGGACCTGGATGTGATAATTTCTGAGGATCTCAAGGTGGCAAAACAGTGTGACAAGGCAGTGGCAAACGCCAGGAGGATGTTGGGTTGCATACAAAGTGGAATTACCAGCAGAAAGGAAGAGGTACTAATGCCACTGTATAAGTCACTGGTGAGGTCTCACTTGGAATACTGTGATCAGTTTAAGAACATAAGAACATAAGACATGCCATACTGGGTCAGACCAGCCCAGTATCCTGTTTCCAACAGTGGCCAATCTAGGTCATACGTACCTAGCAATATCCACAAAAGACACAGGTTCCACAATGCTTGTACTGGGTCAAGCATTGATATCCTGGGTCCCTTTTTAATAGTGGTTTATGGACCTTTCCTCCAGGAACTTGTCCAAACCTTTTTTAAACCCAGCTATACTAACAGCCCTTACTACATCCTCCGGTAACAGATTCCAGAGTTTGATTACACGTTGAGTGAAAAAATATTTTCTCTTATTTGTCTTAAATAGTTTACCCTGTAGCTTCATTACATGTCCCCTAGTCTTTCTATATTCTGATAGCGTAAACAATTGATCCACGTTTATCCGTTCCACTCCATTCATTAATTTATAGACCTCTATCATATCTCCCCTCAGCCGTCTCTTTTCCAGGTTAAAGAGCCCTAACCTTTTTAGCCTCTCTTCATAGGAGTAGCCTTCCATCCCCTTCACCAATTTTGTGGCTCTTCTCTGTACTTTTTCTAATAACGCTATGTCCTTTTTAAGATACGGTGACCAGAACTGCACACAATATTCAAGGTGCGGTCGTACCATGGAGCGATACAGAGGCATTATAATATCCTTTGTTTTATTCTCCATCCCTTTCCTTATGATACCTAGCATTCTATTTGCTTTCTTGGCCGCCGCTGCACACTGGGTGGAGGGTTTTAACATGTTATCCATGATGACTCCTAAATCTTTTTCCTGGATGGTGGTTTCTAATGTGGAGCCTTGCATCGTGTAACTATAGTGTAGGTTGTTCTTTCCTAGGTGCATAACTTTGCACTTGTCCACATTAAATTTCATCTGCCATTTGGATGCCCAGTCTTCCAATTTATCCAGATCCTCCTGCGGTTTTCCACAATCCTCTTGGGTTTTAACAACTTTAAACTATTTTGTGTCATTTGCAAATTTGATAACCTCACTAGTTATTCCCTTTTCCAGGTCATTTATGAATATGTCAAAAAGTAGCGGATCCCTGGGGTACTCCACTATTCACCTTTCTCCATTGGGAAAATTGGCCATTTAGCCCTACCCTCTGCTTTCTATCTTTTAACCAGTTCCCGATCCACAATAGTACACTGCCTCCTATCCCATGACTTTTTAGCTTTGCCAAAAGTCTCTGATGGGGGACCTTGTCAAAAGCTTTCTGAAAGTCCAGATAGTTTTGGAGACCATATCTCACAAAGGATGTAAAAAAGACTGGAAACGGTTCAGAGGAAGGTGACCAAAATGATTTGGAGCATGTGTCAGAAGCCTTGATGACCTAAATATGTACACTCTGCAGGAGAGGAGGGATAGGGGAGATATGATTCAGACCTTTAAATACTTAAAGAGAATTAATGAACAAGCAAACCTCTTCCAAAGACGGGGAAGCTGTAAAACTAGAGGGAATAACATGTATCTGCAAGGAGGTAAATTGAGAGGCAATGTCAGGAAATACTTTTTCACTGTAAGGGTAGTGGATGCTTGGAATGCCCTCCCGATGGAAGTGGTGGGGCAAATACATTGCCAGAATTCAAAATGGCAAGGGACAGACACAGTGGATCCCTTTACAGCAACAGGTTAAAATCAAAATAAACTTAACTATTGAAGGGATAATTGGAATAAAGGGATAATCAGCTCAGATCTGCTTTATATGTTTGCCTTATGATTGCATATATATCTGCCTTATAACTGCACTCTGGCCTGTTTGAAACATACACAGCAACATATGGTTGGCACAAAACAGGTGGGCAACAGGAAAAGAGTACATGCAGCTTACTACTGTTATAAAGCCTAAAAAAGCTATACTTTGGACAGAAGTGTCCAAGGATATAAGCCTAGGTTCAAACAGGTCAAGCCAGGAATTCAACTAATGCTCTTGCCCTGAAGGTTTCAATTGGTGCCAGCAGATGGAAAAACACAGGAGGAGGCAGAGGGCTATGATTGATTGCATAGATAGGCAAGCCTTGATCAGCAGATCCAGCTGCATAAACATAGGAGGCCCTGGGAAAGAGCTTTGCAGGAAGCCTGCAAACACCTAAGAATTTATGCTGAATTTGCTGAAACTATTTAGAATTTGAAGCAGAGAGGTATATATAAGACAGCAATTTTAGAGGGTCTTGGGCAGTTCTTTTCTCCCCTTGCAGAGAGAAGGCTGCCCCGCTGTCCCTCAGACAGGCACTTGCTATCTGCATCTATAACCATTTGTTTGCTGTGCCAAATAAAAGGTTTCTTTGTAGCTGAGCAACTGTCGTCTGAACTGTTTATTGGTAATTGGGGAGACTTTGTAGGTGGACCCGGCCTACAAATTGGCGCCCGAACAGGGACTTCTAAACTGAGTTTAGACACTCATAAATTTTTCTAAATTGCCCAAGGATTCCTCTGACTGTATTTTTGTCGGAGAGGATACCTCTTGTTTGAAAGGAGAAACAGGAGATGAGAATACCATTCCAATAGGGGATGAAGATATTTTCTGCTGGTCCAGAAGATTAAGAAGCCGTCCCAGTGAGGGTGAAGAGAACAAGGATATAGTCCTGAGTGGCGACAAAAGAAAAGTATACCCTAGGAAGACTCCAGTTGTGAGTATTGTGTTTTCCTGTCTACAAACAAAGATGGAAGATTTACCCAGGTTCGATTGGTGGGTGAGTAGCAAATTTACACATATGCATATGTATTTTATGTGCTTAATGTTTTGTTATGTAGAAATATTGTTAGAGTGTCTTTGCATTTAGTTGTAATGTTAGGGAAAGAAAGTTTGAATGTTTTGCCCAGACATTAGGTCTCTGTCTTTCCAGGATTGATTGGTGTACGCTTGAGACTGTACGTATTATTAATACGAAGCGAGTGTGTGTCTTTATCCACGTTTCCATACCCCCATAACTGTGAGGGGATTGGCTGGGTTTAGACGAAGCACAAGAGTTGTATGTTTGTATGAGTCCTGGATTCGTGATTTCGCACCTCAGTTAATTAAGAGGTTTGGATTGCCACCTAAAAAAGCGAAATTACGTGCGCCTCTGTATATAAGGAGGTTCAATTTGCTATTGGTAAAAGGCGAAGTTAATTGTCCCTGTCCCTGAACAGTGAAAACACCAGTTCTACATAGCCTATAGCAAAGGGACAGCTGGGGAAATGTTTTAAAGAAAATCCAACCAGGAAGAAAATACTGAGAAAGGAAATGAGCCCGGTCCTAATCCCATAGATAGCCTTGTTAAACAGAACCCCCTACTGGAGGCTTCGATAAAAAATTGTTCTAAACAATGGGAAAAATGGACGAAGAAAACACCCTCTCTTGCCTGGCCAGCAGGGGGGTCGTTTGATCCGCTCATTTTGACCAAAATTAGGGATCATATTTTATTTAACAAATGTGGCAAAACCCAATTGGAACATTTGCGACATATTTCCCTGTGGATGCAGGCTGGTCCAGAGCTTTCGCCATCTGCCCCTGTGCCCCCACCTTCTTATTGGGCAGCCGAAAGTAAAGCTATGGCAGCCATAGGCTATTCTGACCCTGTCTTCAAGCCCAAGTCAGAACCGACTTCTCACCCAGTAACCTCTCTACCCCCAGAACGGGTTCTGCATAAACTCTTGGACACTGAGGGCACTTGGGCAAAGATTGAGGGTCATGTTAACTTAAAAGCCACCCCTGCCCCAGATCCCAATGCATATGCTGAGGCACAGGCACAATTAGAAGAGTTGAAACAACAATTGACAGCAGAACATGAAGATTTAGAAAGTCAGGCTCAAGCTTTAAAACTATCTGAGGTTAAAATTACTGAGAATCTTAAAAGATGGGAGTTAGACCTAGCAGATAGGGAAAAACATCTTAAGGAGATTATAGAAGAGGAAGAAGAGGAGAAGGTAGATGAGGTAGTAGAAGATGAAGAGAAAAAAAGTGAACTTACACTGGTTTGTGGTGTTGTGCAAGGTGGTAAAACTCCTCGAGCTCCACAACCATGTATCCTTACTTTTATTACAGAGCAGGAGGATGGAAATGGTTACTATGTTTACCGATGGTCCTCCAACATGTACGGTTGGACAAAAGCCAACCAGCCCCAGATGTTACAGTGGCCCCCTAATGGATCACTAGAAACTGTACACCTTAACACCGCCCGACTCTGCATTCGCGGAGGAACGGGAGACCCTAACTGGGATTCTGCCTATATGGCGGCAGGTCTTAGGGTTTGGGAAAAGTATGAGAATCAGGATGCTAATAAACAGCTTCTGTTTCCAGTAATCTACACAAATGAAGGAAAATCTAAATATATACCACGGAGTTTTACTGATATGACTAATATAGCCAGTAGTCTCCCTCCTCTTAGTAGAGGGGGAGAGACATGGATTCAAAAATTTGAAAGAATTATGGCTGGATATAATTTGGCTTTGGGAGATATCAAAGCTTTATTGGCCAAAATTCTGGGAAATAGTGCGACAAATCAAGTGTTCGCCAATGCCGACTTAGACCAGGTGAAGGTCACAGTTAACACTTATGATGGTGCTTCCTTCAACGAGTTTCGTCCTCATATTTGGGACGCCCTCAGGGAGATGTACCCTACTCAGCGCAGTTTGGCTCCTCTCACTACTATGAGATTCCAAATAGGTGAGGATATCAGTGCATACCTCGTACGATTTCAAGATTTATGGGAAGCACAAATGGGGGTACCATACGATGATGTTTGTATGAGACCTGTATTTTTTCAGACTTTGTGTAATACATTACCCCCATCCGTAACTGCAAAATTAAAGTCTATAGTAGCCTTGGAGTCTGAGCCATGGCCTAAACAACAGGCCCATATTTTGCATTATATTCGATCTTTAGAGGAGGACGCTTTGAAACCTGAGAAGGATTTGAAACAGGCCCAAGCATGCTTGTTACACCTTCAACTTAAAGGGTTACAAGAAATTAAAGATCCCCAATCCACCATCAAATTACATCTTGATAAATCTAATAATGAACTTATTAGACAACTAAAACAGAAAATTAGGGAACAGCAGGAGAAAATTGATGACATGGAATATCTGGATCCTTATGAGGATGATGTTCCAGATCCCCGTGATGAGGTATGGGATAGAGATAAGGAGCGCATTTACTATAACGGAGCCCAACGACCCCGTTATCCTCAGCTACAGCGTCGAGGTCCCTCTTACCAACAAAATAACCGTACTCTTGCCCCACAGTGTTGGAACTGTGGTGGTTACGGTCATTTTCAGCGCTCATGCCGTGCTCAGCGCAGAAATGAGAATTTTGACAGGAGGCGTTTTCCCTTGTGGACACCTCCCCGGGATTCTGGACCCCCACCCCAACAATGACTGGGAATCTATATCTTACAGGCGAGGCTCACATATCAGGAACCTCTGATCACAGTATATCTTAATGATGAGCCCACAGAAATGTTACTTGATACAGGAGCCACTTCCTCTGTATTAACTGCTTTACCACAGAGATGCCAGCTTAGTAGAAAGAAAATGACTACCACTGGTTTTGATGGTAGACCCCTTACATCTTACCTAACTACACCTATTTGTTTAAGAATAGGAGATCAGCAGATTTCTCATTCTTTTCTGTTTGCCCCATATTGCCCAGTAAATTTGATGGGTAGGGACTTATTGGTGAAATTACAGGTTGAATTCACCTATGGTCCGCTAGGAGAAAAAGGCCCTGAGCGGTCACTGCTCCTTAGCCCTTATGGCCGAGTTAAATCACATCTGCCTGTTACCATTCATATTAAGCCTGGCTGTAAACCACCAAAGATTCCGCAGTATCCTCTCCAACCGGAGGCCCTTCAGGGATCTCGCCAGGAGATTCAGGAGCTGCTACAGCACGGAATCATTGAACTCAGTAACTCCCCATACAACACTCCACTATTCCCTGTGAAAAAGCCTAATGGGAAGTGGCGAATAGTTCATGACTTACGTGCACTTAACAGTGTTATTGAACCACAGTTGCCAGTAGTCTCAAACCCTGCCACATTGCTGACAACAGCTACTCTGTACAAATATCATACTGTTCTGGACCTTTCCCATGCCTTTTTTGGGATAGAGGTCGAACCCACATCCAGGCAGTTTCTGGCATTTATTTTTGAGGGTCAGCATTATCAGTGGACCAGGTTACCCCAAGGATACGTGGAAAGTCCCTCCATATTCTCTCAAGCACTAGTTGCTGATTTGCAATCATTCAGGGCAGAGTTGCCCAGCAATGTGTCTTTGTTACAGTATGTAGATGACTTACTGCTTTCCACAGCTGAGGCTGCAACAAACCTGGCCCTCACAGATAAACTTGTTTGTTATCTTTTGGAAAGTGGTTACCAGATTAATATGGCCAAGGCACAGATCTGCCAAACTGAAGTCACTTTTCTGGGTTTCCTAGTAGGAGATGGAATGCTGTCTCTGACAGAGAAAACTAAACAACACTGCTTGCAATTGCAGATGCCTACCACTGTAAAGCAATTGCGATCTCTGCTCGGCATGATAAACTTCTGCCGTAATTGGATCCCAGGTCACAGTCAACGCAAACATCCCTTTCGCAAATATTTAAAAGGGGGGGCTAAGGGGTCGACTGTTATCAGCCTGTCAGCTCCTGACCAGATTTTGCTTCAGTCTCTTTTGACTGATGTCTCGCACACACCAAGTCTCTGTCTCCCTGACTATTCAAAGGAGATGTTTCTCATTAGCTTTCACGGACATCACACGTGGGCAGCTGTGATCTATCAGGATGATGGTAAAATTGTGTCCTACTTGTCAGGGTCTTTTTCTGTTACAGAAATAGTTCTGCCTGATGTTGAGAGAGGGTTAGTTGCCACCAATGAGGCAGTCAGGAAGACCTATAACACCTTTCATCCCTTGCGACTCACTGTGTATTGCTCCGGTGATGTAGAGGCATTGTTATGTAGTAATACTCTCCACTTTACCCCACATCGGGTGCACCAGCTGTGTGCTGCCCTGCTACGGAGTCATATACTCATTAAGCCATTCCCTGCAAGTCACCCTTTTGGCTACCTACAAAATTTAGTTCCTGTTATTGTTGGTGAGGAAGGAGATAAGGTCCCCATTTTTTCTTTCGCAGATAATATTTTGTCTCTTCATGAAATGCCTGTCAATTCTGAAGTCTGGTTCACTGATGGTTCTGAGACGTCACTATATTCTGGTTTCAGTGCAGTACAGATATCTCCTTCTGGTGATATTCTAGATGTTTTGCAATATCAGTTGCCGAGTACTTATAGTGCTCAAGGTGATGAACTCTGTGCAATTTTGGCAATCTTACTGCATCAGGAGAAGCAGAACATTATCATATTCACTGACTCCCATTATGCAGCACAAGTTCTGACAGCACTTCATCAGAAATGGTCACAAAGAGGTTTTATCACCTCTTCAGCCAGCTCAATCTCACATCTTGATGAGATACATCAAATTTATGAGTGTTTAGAGAAACTCAGAATCAACAATCTGTTTCTGTGCTGTGAATGGGTTCCTGGACATACACAGGGAGACTCTTTCCGCCAGATGGGCAATGCCCTGGCAGATCAGTTAGCCAAAGAAGTAACTAGTAATGCTTCCCTGACCTTACCTGTCACCAGATCACAGATCTATTTAGTACCTGACCTTGCTGATTATCAGAAAGATGCTGTTTCTCATGAGATAGGAAACTGGGAGAGACTAGGTTGTTCCCAAATTAAGAAAATGTGGGTACATCCATCAGGAAAACTCTGTATCTGTTATGTAGCACTGAAACGCCTCACAGAACTCATTCATGATATCTATCATTCTAGTGCTGCAAATGTTTACAGCATGCTCGAGGACATTTTTTTGGTGTCCACACATGAAAAATCGCATTCAGGAACTAGTAGCTAAATGTTCCGTGTGTATTCTGAACTCTCAGCCAGGGGGAAAGGCTATAGTCAAAGGTCACCTCCCGGTTCTAAGTGGTCCTTTTGAATCCTGGTATGTAGATTTCACTGACATGATTTACAGATGTGCTCAGAAGCGGTACCTTTTAGTGTGTGTTTGCCCTTGGTCTAAATGGATTGAGGCTTTCCCCTGCAATAGAGAGACTGCTGAAGAAGTAGTAGAGGTTTTGCTAACACAAATAATTCCCCGATTTGGCATTCCTAAAGTCATATATTCTGATAATGGCTCTCACTTTCGTAATGCTCTTGTGACTGCACTCACCCAGCATCTTCCTGTTCAGTGGAAGTATGTTTCTGTGTATAAACCTACTTCCAATGGTCTTGTTGAACGATGTAATGGCATTTTGAAAACTCAACTCAGAAAGATTTGCGCTTCTGGTCACATGACCTGGCTACAAGCATTACCAATGTGCTTGTTTCAGCTGTGTAATAGCCCGATCAAGCGATTACATCTGACACCTCATGAAATGGCCACTGGCCGGCGTATGCGCACGACTAATTTATCACAGTCCCAGGTTCCGATTCATGATAGTCTCTCTGCTTACCTTGCAGGACTCCGGATTGCGCTCCAAGAAATTGCTGACCGAGTAGCAGTCACACAATCTGTGTCCAGTCCATCCTTATTACCTTGCTTCCCTGTAGGGTCCACTGTCTATAAAAGAAATTGTGTTCGTGCATCCTGGGACTGCCCAACCTTTTCAGGACCCCACGTTGTCACTGCTGCTTCCCCTTTTGCTGCCAGACTGAATGATACTGATACTTGGGTGCATGTCAGCCATCTAAAAGCGTCTCCAGCTGTCCCATCTGATTAATCAGTTTTATTTCCCTACAGAACTCACGTGTTCTCACCACAGTGCTATGTTATTAGTACCAAAGATGATCGCTGTCAAGCCTACTCCGTGGGCATCCCTGTGCCTTCTTCTGGGAATCTCTGTCATAATCGTCCTCCTTATTGAGTGTTTACATCCAGATGGACAGCTAGCTTTGTTTCTCCATGGATGGAACCAGACTAACCAGACGATATCTCGAGTACCCCGAGCTTTACCTGAAGGCTCTCTGAACTTGTGGAAGCAATCAGTATTACACATTGTTTCCCTGATGAACATTGCAGACTGCATTATTTGTACCCCTTTACCGAAGGGTGTATCATATGCTCCAGTACATGTTTCAAAGGTTCCTTTAAATGAGTATGCAGGACAGCTTGCTTGTGTAGATAATAATAATTTTTCTGCCAGTTGTTATGAAGCTTTTAATTGTTCCCAGACGTGGCATGCAATGAATATGATACATGACCCTTTGCGTGTATATGTTGACCCGAATATGATATTTGATCTATGTTTAATAACAAATGTATCCATTGCTTTTTCAGACAGGTGTAACCTGTCGTATAATGTTATTAATGGATCCTTTCATTTTGCTAGTAATTCTGTCATGGTAAAGTGGTATAATCAATCCGGTAATATGGACCCCTCCAATATGAAATATGATTGGAGAAATATTACAAGGAGCCCGGTAGTGTTTAGTGGATCTGACTTCCGCTGGTATGTGGGGGTTGGTCCCATTTACCACGATGGTTCAGCTGTGCTGACAACGGGTTCTCAGAATGAATCTCCATATACTTCTTGCTATCTCCCAATGTCCAGTTTCAGGAGGGATCTTACCTCAGCTACCACGGGAAAATCGTCTGTTAAGTGGTTTGATGGGCATCATATGAGTCGCATATGGACACCTGCTACAAACCTCTTTGCTGTAATGGGTCATTATTGGTTGTGTGGGGAAACTCTGTATCAGGTAATTAACCTCTCCCTATTACCCTGTGCTTTGGTTAAAGTTTCTCTTCATTTTCTGTCTTGATACCTCTTAATGTTACCCATCATTCTGCTTCTCGCTCCACCCTGCATAGATTAAAACGTAGCTCCTCAGCTTATGCTAGCCCCTGGGATTCCTCTATAGCCGAGGATGATGCCATTCAGGCCTCATTCGAGTATATCAATTCCACTTATCCCATGACTAAAACTCGTTTGGATGCCCTTAGCGCAACGGCCTGGATTCCCTTTGCCACCCCCGCCCTAACTGCTGAGCTTGGTATGGCTGTACGCCGTTTGCAATGTTTGTTGCATATTCAAATGAAAGCTGTTACCGAATCTATCTCACGCCTAGCTGAGTCCCTTGAGCAAAATACACAAATGACTCTGCAGAATAGGCAGAGTCATGATGCATAAAATGAGAGAAAAATAAAAAAGAAGAGGGAGAAAAGGGAGAAAGAAGAACACCATTATCAGTAACTAAGTATATGGATATACCCCACAGAACGCAAACAAACAAGTAACGAAGGTTCAAGAGTTATATAGTTCAACAATAAACAAGACTGCCAGCATGGCAAGGCTTAACACCACACAGTCTTTATGAGCAGAAATATCCCTTAATGGTACCAGAGTTCCCCAGTTCCCCAAGGGGTACCTTTATAGGCTAAGAGTCCAGTGGTAGACTGGAAACAAATGGTCCAAGCGTCCAACTCACTTCTCAAAGCATTGGAGGGTAAAACGCCCATTAGGTAGTTAAGGCAGATAAAACCTAACATACAGTCCAAGACAATGACCATGCAACCGATCCAAGCAACCAAGGTGAACCATCATGTGCCTGCTGTCAAACACAAATGAAAAGTGTAGATCAGGCTGGCAGTGTCTCCAAGAACCAGATGGCCTTCACTGGGCTGGAAAAGTACTTTTGTTGCCCCTGATCTTTCACACACAGCTGGGCTGGATATAGGAGGAAGAATCATAGCCCATGAGTTACTAGCTGGCTACAGACCTCAGAAAACTCCTGTTGCCACTTGCTAATTAGAGCAGAGTAGTCCTGGAAGATTAATAGGTTCCAGGACCCGGGATCTACATTCCAATAGGCACGCGCCACCCTCAGAACAGCCTTCTTCTGTGCGTAGTTGATAAAGTGAGCGATAACAACTTGAACATGGGAGCTGCCCTCCTTCTGAGGGCCTAGGCGGTGGACTTGTTCCAGTATAAGTTTGCCCACATGGTTCTCAAGAGACAAATTCAGGGGGAACGTGGACAAAAAAACCCTGAAGTTCATTGTCAGCAGCAGATTCGTCAAATCCCACCATGCAGAGGTTCTTTCTGCATTCTCTGATTTCAAGATCATCCAGTTTTTTTCCATTTTGCCACAGGAGTTTCTCCATGCGTTTAAGGCTAATGGCCTGGGATTGCTATCCTCAATGGTCTACACTCACTGCTCCACCTGATCGAGCCATCCATTAGACTCTGCGACCTCCTGATCCACTTGGGAGATCTGTTCCGATAAGCCTTGAAAACATTCTTCCAACGCCTTGACCACCACTGCAGAGACCTCATCGATCATGCTAGTGAGTTTCTCAGCACACAGGCTGGGTGGAGTGGAGTCCTCCATTTTGTTGTCAGGAGCCCGACTCTTCTCCTTCCTCACCGATTTGGAGGCCATCAGTGCTTAGTCAGAGCCACTAAGTTGGATAAAGGTACGTTGCAACCAATGGTACACACAGGCCAATCTGTTGGGGGAATTTGGGCTAGAAACATAAAAAAAACGGAATTGAAAGCGAGAAGCCCCAGAGCCCCAAACCTGCTATTAGTAATCTGTGAACTATAAGTAAAATCATCTGTAATATCTGAAGATTGGAGGATGGCCAATGTAGCGCCTATTTTTAAAAAGGGTTCCAGGGGTGATCTGGGAAACTACAGACTAGTGAGCCTGACGTCAGTACCGGGAAAAATGGTAGAAACCATCATAAAGAACAAAATTACTCAACATGTAGATAGTCACGGCTTAAAGGGAGACAGCCAACATGGCTTTAGACAAGGAAGATCTTGTCTTACTAATCTGTTATGTTTTTCTGAAGGTGTGAATAAACAGGTAGACAAAAGTGAGTCGGTTGATATAGTGTACCTGACTTCAGAAAGCCTTTGGCAAGGTCCCTCATCAGAGACTTTTGGCAAAACTAAAAAGTCATGGGATAGGAGGTGATGTACTATTGTGGATCAGGAAATGGTTAAAAGATAGAAAGCAGAGGGTAGGGCTAAATGGACAATTTTCCCAATGAAAAAAGGTGACTGGTGGAATACCCCAGGGATCTGTGCTGGGTCTGCTGCTTTTTGACATATTCTTAAATGACCTAGAAAAGGGAATAAAGAGTGAGGTTATCAAATTTGCAGATGACACAAAACTATTTAAAGTTGTTAAAACCCAAGAGGATTGTGGAAAATTGCAAGAGGATCTTGATAAATTGGAAGACTGGGCATCCAAATGGCAGATGAAATTTAATGTAGACAAGTGCAAAGTTATACACCTAGGAAAGAACAACCCAAACTATGGTTACACGATGCAAGGTTCAACACTGTGAACCACCACCCAGGAAAAAGATTTGGCATCATCGTGGATAACATGTTAAAACTCTCCATCCGGTGTGCAGCGGCAGCCAGGAGAGCAAATAGAATGCTAGGTATCATAAGGAAAGGAATGGAAAATAAAACAAAGGATATAATAATGCCTTTGTATCATTCCATGCTGCAACCACACCTTGAATATTATGTGGAAGTCTGGTCGCCGTATCTTAAAAAGGATATAGCGTTATTAGATAAGATACAGAGAAGAGCCACCAAAATGGTAAAGGGGATGGAAGGATACTCCTATGAAGAGAGGCTAAAAAGCTTAGGGCTTTTCAACCTGGAAAAGAGATGGCTGAGGGGAGATATGATCGAGGTCTATAAATTAATGAATTGAGTTGAACGGGTAAACGTAGATCGATTGTTTATTTCATCAGAATATAAAAAGACTAGGGAACATCCAATGAACCTATTTAAGACTAATAAGAGAAAATATTTGTTCACTTAACTCTGGAATCAAACTCTGGAATTTGTTACCGGAGGATGTGGTAAAAGCTATTAGTGTAGCTCAGTTTAAAAAAGGTTTGGACAAGTTCTTGGAGGAAAGGTCCATATACCATTATTAAGAGGGACCCAGGATATCACTGCTTGACCCAATACAAGCATTGAGGAACCTGTGTCTTTTGGGGAAACTGCTAGGTACTTATGACCTAGATTGGCCACTGTTGTAGACAGGATACTGGGCTTGATAGACCTGACGTCCCACCTCCAGTCTGGCAGCATCCCTGTTGCCATGGAGGAGAGAGGTCACGTGACAGGAGAGCATCACCCTGGTGTGGTAGGAAGTGATCCTGTAACTAGGACCTGTCCTCCAGGTGATGTAAAACCCTCTCGCACTGAGGAAGATTCTCCAGGGCCATGTGCCCATGAGGGAAGGGTTAGGACAGCCATTATAGTTGGTGATAAGATCATTAGGCATGTAGATAGCTGGGTGGCTGGTGGACGTGAGGATCGCCTGGTAACATACCTGCCTGGTGCGAAGGTAGCGGACCTCATGCGCCACCTAGATATGGCCTTAGATAGTGCTGGGGAGGAGTCTGCTGTCTTGGTACATGTCGGTACCAATGACATAGGAAAATGTGGTAGGGAGGTTCTGGAGGCTAAATTTAGGCTTTTAGATAGGAAGCTGAAATCCAGAACTTCCAGGGTAGCATTCTCCGAAATGCTTCCTGTTTCACGCGCAGGACTCAAAAGGGAGGCAGAGCTCCGGAGTCTCAATGTGTGGATGAGACAATGGTGCAGAGATGAGGGTTTTGGATTTGTTAGGAACTGGGGAACATTCTGGGGAAAGCAGGGGCTCTTCTGAAGGGATGGGCTTCACCTTAACCGGGATGGAACCAGGCTGCTGGCATTAACCTTTAAAAAGGAGATAGAGAAGCTTTTAAACTAGATAATAGGGGAAAGCCGACAGTCACCCAAGAGCGCATGGTTCGGAAGAATGTATCCTTGAAGGATATTACCAAAAGCAGAGAGGTTCCAAAAAAGAGTAAAGTAGCCCAAATGCCCTCGAGTATGGAGCAGACAGAGCTTAAAGATCCCAAATTACCCATGTTTACCAATAGCCAGACAAATATGAATAAAATACATTCTCTAAAATGCTTGTATGCAAATGCTAGAAGTCTAAAAAATAAGATTGGAGAGTTAGAATATATAGCACTAAATGAGAGGTTAGATATGATTTGAATATCAGAGACATAGTGGAAGGAAGACAACCAGTGGGACACTGTGATACCTGGGTACAAACTCTATCGTAATGATAGAGATGATCAAATTGGTGGAGGGGTTGCGCTCTATGTTAGAGAGGGCATTGAGTCAGAAAGAATTAAAGTTTTGCAGGAAACAAAATCTGCTGCAGAATCTCTATGGATTGAAATTCCATGTAAAAAGGGGAAGGCGATGGTGGTGGGGGTGTACTATTGACCGCCTGGCCAAAATGAAGAAATGGATGATGAAATGCTCAAAGAAATCAAGGAAGCTAACAAAAGTTACAGCGCAGTAATAATAATGGGTGATTTCAATTACCCCGGTATTGACTGGGTCAGTGTCACAGTAGGACATGCTAGGGAGATAAAGTTCCTAGATGAAATAAATGACTGCTTTTTGGAGCAGCTGGTTCATGAACCGACCAGAGGGGAAGCCATATTAGACCTAGTCCTTAGTGGAACACCAGATCTAGTGCAAGAGATAAGGGTGTTGGGGCCACTTGGCAATAGTGATCATAGCATGATCGCATTTGATTTAATTAGTGGAGGAGGGATAGTAAGGAAATCCACAGTACTACCTTTTAACTTTCGAAAGGGAGACTATGATAAAATGAGGAAAATAGTTAAGAAAAAACTAAAAGGAGCAGTTGTAAAGGTTAAAGACTTACATCAAGCTTGGGTGTTGTTGAAAAATACTATCTTGGAAGCCCAGACTAGCAGTATTCCACGCTTTAAGAAAAGTGGAAGGAAGTCCAAAAGACTGCCAGCATGGTTTAAAGGTGAGGTCAGAGAGGATGTTGTTGCCAAAAAAGCATCTTTCAGGAAATGGAAAAAAGAGCCAAACGACGAAACCTGGAAACAGCACAAGCACTGGCAAGTCAAATGCAAGGCATTGATAAGGCAGGCAAAGGGAGAATTTGAGAAGAAGCTTGCTGCGGAAGCAAAAATGCGAAATAAAGAATTTTTCAAGTACATTCGTAGCAAAAAACCTGTGAGAGAGTCAGTTGGTCCATTAGATGATAGAAGGGTTAAAGGGGCACTAAGAGGCGACAAGGTGATAGCAGAGAGACTGATTGAATTCTTTGCTTTGGTCTTTACTGAGGAAGATGTAGGGATGTTACCCATGACTGAAGTGGTATTTAAAGGTGTGGAAGAATTGAATGAAATATCGATACATCGGGAAGATGTATTACAACTATTAGATAAACTGAAGAGTAGCAAATCACCTGGGCTGGATGGTATACTTCCAAGGGTGTTGAAAGAACTGAAATATGAGATTGCAGACCTGCTATTAGTAATCTATGAATTTTCATTAAAATTATCTGTAATACCTGAAGATTGGAGGATCGCCAATGTAACGTCAATTTTTAAAAAGGGGTGATCCGGGAAACTACAGTCCGGTGAGCTTGACGTCAGTATCTGGAAAAATGGCAGGAACCATCATAAAGAACAAAATTACTCAGCATGTAGAAAGTCATGGCCTAATGGGAGAAAGCCATCATGGCTTTAGACAAGGAAGATCTTGTTTTACTAATCTGTTATGTTTTTTGAAGGTGTAAATAAACAGGTAGACAAAGGTGAGCCGGTTGATATAGTGTATCTGGACTTTCAGAAAACCTTTGACAAGGTCCCTCATCAGAGACTTTTGGCAAAACTAAAGAGTCATGGGATAGGAGGCAGTGTACTATTGTGGATCAGGAAATGGTTAAAAGATAGAAAGCAGACGGTAGGGCTAAATGGCCAATTTTCCCAATGGAGAAAGGTGAATAGTGGTGTACCCCAGGGATATGTGCTGGGTCCGCTGCTTTTTGACATATTCATAAATGACCTGGTAAGTGGAATAACGAGTGAGGTTATCAAATTTGCAGATGACACAAAACTATTTAAAGTTGTTAAAACCCAAGAGGATTGTGGAAAATTGCAAGAGGAACTTGATAAATTGGAAGACTGGGCATCAAAATGGCAGATGAAATTTAATGTGGACAAGTGCAAAGTTATGCATCTAGGGAAGAACAACCCAAAATATGGTTACACGATGCAAGGTTCCACATTAGGAACTACGACCCAGAAAAAAGATTTAGGCGTCATTGTGGATAACATGTTAAAACCCTCAGCCCAGTGTGCAGCGGCGGCCAAGAGAGCAAATAGAATGCTAGGTATCATAAGGAAAGGAATGGAAAATAAAACAAAAGATATTATAATGCCTCAATATTGGTTCATGGTGAGATCGCACCTTGAATATTGTGTGCAATTCTGGTCGCCGTATCTTAAAAAGGATATAGCGTTATTAGAAAAAATTCAGAGAAGAGCCACCAAAATGGTAAAGATGATGGAAGGATACTCCTATGAAGAAAGGCTAAAAAGGTTAGGGCTCTTTAACCTGGAAAAGAGACGGCTGAGGGGAGATATGATAGAAGTCTATAAATTAATGAACGGAGTGGAAAGAGTAAACCTAGATCGATTGTTTACGTTATCAGAATATAGAAAGACTAAGGGACATGCAATGAAACTACAGGGTAAACTATTTAAGACTAATAAAAGAAAATATTTTTTCACTCAACTTGCAATCAAACTCTGGAATTTGTTACCGGAGGATTAGTAGAGGCTGTTAGTGTAGCTAGGTTTAAAAAAGGTTTGGACCAGTTCCTGGAGGAAAGGTCCATAAACCATTATTAAGAAGGGACCCAGGATATCAATGTTTGACCCAGTACAAGCATTGTGGAACCTGTGTCGTTTGGGGAACATGCTAGGTACTGTCACCAGTGGCCTACCCTGGGTCCTAGGGCACGCAGAGAGGGTCAGGCTGGTGAATATCCTGATCCAGGAAGTGGGGGTAGTGCAGGCGCAGTAGTACACACCCTCTGGGTAATGAAGTCCCAAACACTCCCCAAGCAGAGGAATAGAAGCAACAAAAGTGGTAAGGTCAAAATGAGGTTTTATTTCCCCGTCCCGGGGTTTGGTAAGCACAAAGAACTTAGGACAAAATAACCATGCTTCTGGTACAAAGAAAAGTAAATCAGGAACTGCAGAAAAATAACTCCTTTTTCTTCCAGCTTTCAATATACAGTCCTTTAACACAGGAATCAATAAACATTTCTTTTCAAAGGCAGCAATGCTCACTTTGCTTCTCAATGCTGTTCCTACAGCTTTATACATCCAACTCAGTGAAGTGATTCCACAGTATCTGCTATAGGCAGTGTACAATCCATAGGCTCATCAATTATACATTCATCTATGGATTCAACTTGCATATCTTCCAGCCCTTCCCCCGCTGGATACATGGGAACACATTCACACAGGGATTTAAAACAATTCTCTTTACCTTTAAGAGAGTCTCGGAGAGCTTTTCTATCCCAGAGAAAACTGGTATTCTTTGTTTTCTCCCTGTTCCTTTTACAGAGACCACTTTCTAACACGAGAGGGGGTGACCGAGAGCAACATTTGCAGTGGTTGGAACAAGCTTGGATCTTCCGCACGGCATCATTGGAACCTCATGGTTTGAATTTGGAGCTGGATTGGCTGAGTTTGCTGTGATGAAGTAGTTGCTGATTGGTTTATTCTTGGATTTTAGTTCCGCGGTTTTTCCCTTGATGGTCAGTAAGTTGGACTGAGTTTCTGTCTCATTTCGAAACAATAGTCCCTCCGGAATAATATGCTGCTGGAGGAATTAGTTTCTATTCCATTAGCGGGAGGACTATAGAAGATGGATAATTTCCTTTTTTTGCAGTGGTGAAAGCGTTGAAACAGGGCCAGAAGAGGACTTGAGGCTCTAAACGCAGTACTGTGTTCGTAGTTAATCTGCATGATTGAAGCTGAGCCGTTAGTCGGTACATCAAATCGTGAGTGGTTGTGTTATAGCACTAAATGTTGGTGCCATTATTTCACACTACATATTTACCAAAAATTTTAATTAAAAGGGAAGTTACGCCTTGAGAGGGAGTAATCACTCACAGCAAAAACTTCCGACAAAAAACAGAAAACATATAAGCATTACATTTATTAGTTATTGGGGTTTTCAGTTACTATTAAGACACTCAAAGGTTGTGGATTATTAGGAATACTGAGTGATTGGGTTTGTAGTTAAAGTTTATAGTATTCACCCATTTTTGACCATGGAAACGGGACAAGAAAAACAAGTATCTTCAGCAGATCAATCTGTCAGATCCAATCAGGCAACTTTTGCATTCACAGAGGAACAGATTCAACAATTAGTCAAGCGACCAGCATTATTTGATGATTCTCAGAGTTTGATCTCTTCGTCTTCTTTTCAAGATCTATTACTTTTAAATAAACGATTAATACGAACGGAATTACATGAACTCACTATGATTCAGTATTTAAAATCACAGATGAACCCGCGAGGTTTACGGGTGTTGAAACCTCCTAAACTGTTTACGGATGATACTGAGTTTTATGCTAAATGGAACAGCATTTTGAATAAATGCAGTCTAGATTTGGTAGCTTTATTGGGACAGCGTTCCAGTATAGAGGTTACTAAGCTTAGCGCAGAAATTCAAAAGTTGGAGGCAACTATAAAATCCACTCTCACGGAAGATCGTTTTTCTGCTCAGAAAATTGAATGTCTTCACAGCTAGACCAGTTCCGTGATTATGTTAAATCTATCAAGATAAAAAAATTTAATAGAGATCAAAAGGATTATCAGTTAGATCAAGTTTATACTTGGGCAAAAAAATCTTCATCACAACAAAAATCAGTCTCTTTTACTACATCCTCTGAAGAAGAGTCTGAAGAAGGAAGTTCTGTTGAACGGGGAACTAATTGGCGTGGTAATATGGGTTCAGGTAGATCCTCCTCTTACCAAGAGCTGGTTTTTCGCTGGGGCAGGAGAGGCAGAGGCCGTCGGCGAGGCTATCAACCCACGGAGGAATTTCCGCTCCCACAGATAGATCAGATGCAAGGCCCGATTACCCGATTACCCGATTATGGGGATTGTTTGCAACTTGGGCGGGGCTGCTGCACTCGTGGCTGAGTTTGTTTATATCTCCCCTGGCAACCTGTAGCCATGTGCTTTATTTGGCTGTCAGAATCTGACGTACTTTCCTCAGTTTCCCCTGACTGCATAGCAAGGGACGGATCTTCTCCATTACAGTACGTATGACTTAGATTGGCCACTGTTGGAAACAGGATACTGGGCTTGATGGACGTTGGTCTGACCCAGTATGGCATATCTTATGTTCTTATGTTGGTCTGACCCCAGTATGGCATATCTTATGTTCTTATGTTCTTATGAGGAAAGTGTGACCATCTCGGTTCACCGCATCACGTGACCCCCCTCTACTTGATATTAAAAAACTCACCACCCTCCTGTTTATTTCTTTTTTCTTTCCTCTTATATTTTACAGTCATATGAGTTAAATCTGTATAATAAACAATCAAAAATACATATGAAATTCTAAAGCAGAGTTTAATCCATGGGGGTGCAGAGTTTGCAATTGCAAATCCATTTTGTCTCAAATTGTAGTAATTTTCTCTCCCTATTGCCTCCATGGATATCAATAGATAGTTAGTTGATGACCATAATCCTCAGTATAGAAAAAGAATGAGAATAATCAATACAGTGCTGAACAATAGGTGCAGAAATTTTTTTTTGGGACAGGTAATATCAATGTTCATTAACCCTGGGTCATGGTGGACGAGTGGTCATTCCTATACAGCTTTTCCCACATGGACACCCGATCTTATAAATAGCATGATCAGTTGTACATGTAGATTTGTATTTTAATAGATGTAACCTGTGACAGGATTTATGAATGACACAGTTTCATCCATATTATCACAGGCCTTACACTGCCCACATTCATAATCTTCCATATCATCTGATATAGGTGTCAATTTATACTCCACTTCTTTCAAGTTACCTGCTGTATGCAAACATTGGGTATTCTTGAAAACAATCATGAAGGTGTACTATTGGCCAATGTTTCTTTATCATCTTATTGGCCATTTGTCAATACCTCGAAACACAAGTAAGTCTGTTTTGTGTTTGATTTGTTGCATCTTTGGGCTGTAATAAAAATGAACGATCATTATACATGGTTCTTTTATAGGTCTTGTTTACTATATAGGGTGGATAACCTTAGTCCAATAATTTCTTACTTAAATTTTTGGCTTGGACTTTAAAATCCATAATTTCAGAACAAATGTGTTGATAGAATATAAACTGAGAAAACAGTAAACTGTTCTTCAAATGATTAGGATGACAGCTTTCATATTGCAAAAAAGTATTCCTCTCTGTTGGTATGGCATACACAGTAGTGCCAAATCTATCTTGTTTTTGTAGAATCTTAACATCTAAACAGTGTATCATGTGAGTATCACTTGTCATATCAAACACTAAACATGGCTTGGAAGTATTAAGCCACATATGAGAAGTTGTTACTATTTCTTGTAAACTGGTCCAAAGGACAAATATGTTCTTTATGTATTGTTTCCAAACATACATATACGCTATACATATAGGCTCGTAAGACATATATCTAGATCTCATTACTAACTGTTCTTCGAAGGACTTCATATAGAGATTCATCATAGAGGGGGCAGACAAAGTCCCCATTGCTGTTCCAGGTGTTTGTAAATATATTTTTTTATTAAGCACAAAATAGTTATTTTTCAAGGCCATGGTGGTGAGTTCAATCAAAAAATCAGTGGACACTTTATGAGTTCTCATTCGTTTCCTTAATACTTGATGCAGGTCCTGAATTGCTTTGTTCTGTGGTAAAATATTTAAAACTTGTGTAGTCTCTTTAATATAGGATTGGGTAGTCTGGACAAAATGTTGCAAAAATTAATTGACATAGATGCATTGGTGCATGTTTACTAAAGGATTTAACGCACGTTAATGAAGTTATCACGCATTAGGTGCCCAGAGCCCTTTTATTTTTATGGATGGAATGGCACTTTACGGACATTAACTTTATTAATGCACGTCAACATTTAGCAAACATGCCCCATCTCTAAGAAAGAATCATTGGCAGATACTATAGGACGACCCAGAGGATAATTAACAGATGTATGTATTTTAGGGACTGTATATATAATTGGAACTCTGGGATGTCAATGATTCAGAAATTCAAACTCATGTTTAGTCAGGTAGCCTTGATCATACACTTCTTTGATGATTCCATAATCTGTGATTGTAACTATTTTGTGGGATCTTTCTTCACTTTTTAATAATAATCTTCATCTGCTAACTGATCAAGTTCCTTGGCATAGTCTTCTAGATGTTGCAAAACAGTAGATCTGCCTTTATCAGCCCTCCTAATCACTAAATCTTTGTCTAATCTTAATTTAGCGATGCATCATCATTCTTGGTGATCGATATTCTACTGACAGTAACTCTGTGCATTCCAAACTGGCCTTGTCAGCCAACACGATTTCATTAAATGTGAAAAGTACATGATCCCACTACATAAAATAGGACTGGCAGTAAATAATGCCTGTGAATGCACAATAGCACACTCTTATGTAGCTACTGTATTTAAGCAATGGATTTACAGTATAGTGTAGTTACTCACCTATATCAGGTGTTCCTCGGGGCCTGCAGGAATCAGTACTCACATATGGGTGACGTCGGCACCGATGGAGCCCTCATGGAAGCATTCCCCCAACTTTCAAAGAAAGCCTTTGGGAGATGCCACCATGCATGCGTGGTCTCCTTCCCGTCCAAGGGTGCCATCTTGCTCAGTCAGATGACATAGCTAAAAGACGGCAAAAATAAAAGATGGTAAAGGTGCAACTCCAAGGGTGAGGAAGGAGGTTTGTGAGGACTGATTCCTGCTGTCCCCGGAGAATACCTGTTACAGGTGAGTAACTACGCTTTCTCCGGGAACAAGCAGGAAGTCAGTCCTCACATATGGGACTCCCCAGCTACAGGCTACCGAAAGCCCCTAGCAAAAGCAAGGCTCCCTCATTGGGAAGCCGCAAGCAGCAACAATTGAATCTGTGCCCACAGACCACAGTAGGTCCTCTGTGTCTGATGAACCAGCACTCCAGTAGCCTGAACACAAAAGGGTCGGAAGGTAGGAGTTGCCTAAACCCCTAAAAGGTTATGGAGCACACCCTGGCTGAAGGCACTGTCCCATCGGGACTCTCTTTCCAGGTAGTAATGGGATGCAAAGGTATGGACTGAAGACCAGGTGGCGGCCCAGCAGATGTCAACCATCGGGACAGAGCGCAAGTTTGCCACAGAGGCTGCCATGGCCCTGACACGGTGCGCCGTGATGCGATCTTCCAGCGGGTTCCTCGCCTGCTCATTAGCGAGGGTGATACAGTCTGCCGCCCAGGTTGACAATGTACATTTGGTCACTGCCTCCCCTAGCCTACTGGGGTCTTAGGAGATGAAAAGCTGAGAAGCTTTGTGGTGGCCCTGAGTGCATTGGATATAGAAGGACAAGGATCTCTTACAGTCCAGGGTGTGAAGGACTTTCTCTGTCCGACTAGAGTGAGATCTGGGAAAGAAGGTAGGGAGCACCACTTCCTGGATGAGATGGAAGGGCGACACTACCTTCGGCAGGAATTTGGGGTGCGTGTGAAGCACCACTCTGTTCTTGTAGAACCTTGTATAAGGCGCCTCTACCACAAGGACCTGAAGCTCATTAACTCTGCGAGCGGAGGTGAGCGCAACCAGGAAAGCCACCTTCCAAGAGAGCTAGCGAAGATGGCAGGTAGCCAGAGGCTTGAAGGGTGGGCAAATGAGCTGCCCCAACACTATGATGAGGTCCCATTCGGTTGCGAACTGAGGACTTTGATAAGAGCAGGCCCCAAAGGAAACGGGTCACCAACGGTTGGACTGAAAGGGTCTTACCATCCACCAGATGGTGGTGTGCCACCAGGGCACTAAGGTGCATTCAGACGGAGTTAGACTTGAGCCTGGACTGAGAGAGGTAGAGAAGGTACTGTAACAGTAGAGCCACTGGGCAGGAGAAAGGACCAGTCCCATGTTTGGCGCATCAAACAGAGAACCTGTGCCATTTGAGAGCGTAAGCCTTCCTAGTAGAGGCCTTGTGAGAGGCCAGCAGAATGTCCTCCATCTCAATCGGAAGATTGAAAGGGGCCAGAGTCACCCTCTCAGCAGCCACGCTATCAGCAACATTGACCCCAGGTTGGGGTGCAGGAGAGATCCCTCCTCCTGAGATAGGAGTCCCGGAGTGGTCCCCAAGGGGAGGGGGGCATCTACCATCAACTATAGAAGCAGCGGGAACCACAATTGCCTGGGCCACCGAGGGGCTATCAGGATGAGCGAGGCCCTGTTGCGGATGGTCCTGAACAAGGTCTTGGTAATCAGTGGTGTTGGAGGGAAGGCATACATGAGGCCTTCTGACTATGAGACGAGGAACGTGTCCGCTGCCACCCTGGAGGGGTGGGCCTGCCAGGAGCAGAAGCAGGGCAACTGAAAGTTGTCCGGGCTGGCGAAGAGGTCCATCACAGGTTCCTCCCCAGAGCCAGAAAAGCCTACCAGCTACCCTGGGATCCAGTTGCCACTCGTGCGGCTGGAGAACTCTGCTGAGTCTGTCGGCCAGCATGTTATCCTGGCCTGGCAGGTACACTGCCCGCAGTTTGGATTGTGTATGAGCAGAGGAGACCCCGTGCTCTCCTGTTTGTTCACATAGAACATCGCCACCTGGTTGTCCGTCTGGACCTGCACTGGCTGGTGACACAGATGGTGACAGAAGACCCTCAGGGCAAGGTATATGGCTTGGAGCTCCAGGAGGTTGATCTGCTGGGTGCTCTTGTCAGGTGACCAGTTACCCTGAGTGCGGAGATATCCGCAGTGGACTCCCCAGCCGAGTAGGGAGGCATCTGTGGTGAGGACCCTCAAGGGGCTTGGGGGCCTGAAAATTTTTTTTTCTGGATACACTAATAAGAATACCTACTTTGTATTTCAAAATTCAACAAATGTACATAGTTCAATGTAAATAGTTAACTATTACACCTCATTAATACTGTTCTATGTAAAGGTTCAGTTTTGTTATAATACAAACTGCCCCTGATCTCTGGAAGGGTCCGTATAGAAAAACGTCTAAAAAATGCCTGCCTCAAGATGCTGGGGTGACTGCCACAAGACCAGAGAATCTGCCAATTGACGGGTCACAGAGACTTTGTTGCGGAGGTGGCCCATGGCCTGAGACCACTGATCCTGGAGACACCACTGCGCCGCCTCATGTGGAGGCGAGCATCTGGGGTGATGTGGACCATGGTGGCCATGTTCCCGAGGAGGTGCAGGAGAAGCCAGGTGGGCACAGAGGAATGGTATTGTATGTCCCGAACTAGAGACCTGAGATGATCGGCTCGGTCCCTGGGCAAGAAAACCTTCGACTGGAGAGTATTGATTTTTGCCCCAATGAACTCCAGACACTGTGTTGGGAGGAGGTGAGACTTGGGGTAGTTTATGATAAAACCCAAGTGTTGCAGAACCTGGATGGTGCGTGCGATGGCCTGACGCACCTCTGATGCTGTGCCACCCTTTATGAGCCAGTCATCCAGATAGGGCCTCCCTGGAGCCGGAGGAAGGCAGCCACGACTGCCAGACATTTTGTGAATACTTTTGGGGCAGAGGCTAGGCTAAAGGGGAGAACCCTGTATTTATTTATTTATTTAGTACAAATGTATACCGCTACTTCCAGTGATCAGTAGCGGTTTGATTACAGAGTGTAGTTTGTCAAATCAAGACAGCAATTTTGGGGTATAAACACATTGATTTGAAGGGAAAAACACAGCACACAGGAAAAAGGTCTTAAGGGAGGGATTCAACATTTACATATATACATTTTTACATAACAGTGTCCATGTTTCATAGTGTGGTAGCTTGGAACCCCCTGGGGTTTACATCAAATTGTATTGACACTGGAATAAATGCGTCTTGAGTTTTTTTCTGAAAGCCATAAGATCTTTGATCGCTCGTAACTCAGGTGATAGTTGGTTCCAGAGGGTCGGGGCAGAGTATGAGTATGCGTGGTGGCTAGTACTGAATTTGACAGATCTGATATTGGTTGGAACGTGGAGAGTGTCTGAGGTGACGGTTCTTCTGTCTCTGTTTGGGGGTTGTGTGCTGATAAGGGTGGAGAGAAAGGATGGCGCTATGTTATGTATGAGTTTGAATGTGGTTATCAGTGTTTTATATTTTATCCGAGCAGAAATGGGGAGCCAGTGCAGCTCGATCAATACAGGTGTGATGTGTTCAGTAAAGATTTTTCATTGTACTGTACTGAAATTGCCTGCCCCCTACCACGAAACGCAGGTATTGCCTGTGGTTGCGGTGGATGAGGATGTGGGTATAAGCATCCTTGAGGTCTAAGGAGCATAGCCAGTCTCCCTGCTGGAGGTATGGCAGCAATGTACCAAGGGAGAGCATCTTGAACTTCTCCCTCACCAAGAATTTGTTGAGGTTGCGCAGGTCAAGGATGGGCCTTAGACCCCCTGTCCTATTTGACATGAGGAAGTACCAGGAGTAGAACCCCTTGCCCTTGAGATAGTGGGGCACCAGTTTTACCACTTTATCTTCGAGAAGACCTGCCAACTCCTTCAAAAGAAGGTCCCGGTGGAGGGGAGACATGAGGGGCTCTCCTGGGAAATAAGGGGGAAGTGTCTGAGTCAGGTGGAGGAGGTAACTCTCCCTGACTACTCTTAGTGCCCAGGAATTGGTGGTGAAGGTCACCCACCTCTTGGCATAGAGGGCCAGACGCCCCCCTGTGGGCTGCTGATCTCCTTGGGGTAGAGAGGCTATGCTCAAGGAGTCAAAAACTCCCCCCTGGCTGGGCCAGAGCCGGTGCCTGTGGTTTCGGGGCCTTTTGCTTACGTGGGCCATGCCCTTGTCCCTTGGCCTACTGACCCTGTTGGGGGACTGGGGAGGTCTGATAAGGTGGGTAGTTTCTCTAAGCAGCTCCCTTCCTCGGGTAGAAGGGTTTTTTACCCAAGCCCTTCCATCAGGGAGGGGCAGAGATCTTTTTAGAGAGCCTGGTCCTCGTCATGAACTCAGTCTCCAGCTCGGCAGCTTTGTCGGTCATGGATTTGCCAAAGAGGTTCTCTCGTTGGCAGGGGAAATCAACCAGTTTGTTATGAGCTTGGCTACAGTTGTCCGACCTCGAGCAGTGGGTTCAGAACAAATAGCTATGCCATCTGACTGAGAAAGATGGCACCCTTTGGCGGGAAGGGGACCATGCATGCATGGTGGCATCTCCCAAATGCTTTCTTTGAAAGCTGGGGGGATGCTTCCGCTAGGGTTTCGTTGGTGCCGATGTCATCCATATGTGAGGACTGACTTCCTGCTTGTTCCCGGAGAAGCCACATACAAAATCACATAAAAGAAATACGTAAATTAATATACATAATCATTAATAGGGGTGACCTACACAGAGCGGTGGGTACACCCCTTAATCAAAGGCATGGGGAGAGGTGACATGCACAGAGCGGCAAGTGCACCTACTCTTGCCGCCTTGCTGGGCAGATTAGATGGACCATACTGGTCTTTATCTGTTGTCATATACTATGTTACTATGCTACTATTAAAATCCACACAATAAAACACCAATGGCATATAAGAATACATCAACCCTCCTGTTAATGCATTTGTTGTTGTTGTTGTTAAGTGCCGTCAAGTTGGTATCGACTCATGGCGACCTTCTGGATAGTTGTCCTAAATTGTGTTTGGTCTTCAGTCTGGTGGCTCATTGTTGATAGACTGTTACCCGAAGCTGCTGTAATTGTATCAATCCATCTCATTGCTGGCCTTCCTCTTTTGCGTTGACCTTCTACCTTGCCAAGCATAATGTCTTTCTCTAATGATATCTCTCTTCGCATGAAGTGTCCAAAGTATGAAAGTCGAAGTCTTGTCATCTGAGCTTCTAAAGAAAGCTTAGGTTTGATCTCCTCTAGTACTGACTGTTTTGTTCTTCGGGCGCCGCCAGCACCATAATTCAAAGGCATCAATTTTCTTCCTGTCTAACTTTTAACCAATTTTTATTTATGTAAAACACATTTATGGACCGCACAACTGAATGATAACTATTCCATGTGGTTTACAATTTCACATCCATAATAAAATCAATATTATAAGGCATGCCAAAAAACTCATATGCAAACCAGTGTTTTTTTTAGGATATCCCTAATGAATATGCATAACATAAATATGCAGTATGTGCTACAGTGCCACTTGGTTTAAGCTCACTAAGGTCTTTACAACAAGATCAGATTTCAGATTTAACTGCACCAGTGCAATAAATAAATAAACATTGACCAATCAAAATAAAGAAAAAAAGAAATTTAGGTCTGCCACTTTAGTTGCCACTCTGCTTCCAGCTTCTCTACTGGCAGGAAGAGGGCACTGCTTATAGCAATGCTCTCTTCCTCAGTAGCTGCAGTTGGAACAAGAACATAAGTCTTTTTTCTTGTTTTTGCTCATCAACCGGTAGTTCAGTCACCTCTGTCGAAGTGGTGATTCGAAATTTCACACTCTATTTGCTCTGGATTGAGCTTAAGTAGACAAAACTGATCATGGAATCACTGAATCTACGCCTTGCAAAATCACTCTTAAAACAAAACATTGCAGCTATATTTAATACAATAGAAAACAAATTAAAAGGGGCACACAAGAACCATGACACAACGGCTCATTTCCCTTTCTCACCTCAAGCAGGGCCGGCCCATCCATTGTGCAAAAATGTTTTTCGCACAGGGCCCTGCATTGAACATCGGCAGGCAGGGCGGCTTTAGAGGGAGGCAGAGAGGCCCCAGCTCACCTCTAACAGTTGCCGAAGTGAAGAGCGTCTTTTTCCTTCACTTCGGCAGCTGTACCATAATTTAGAATGCTGCCACGCTGAGTGCCAGGAAAGAGGAAGTCCCCTTTGACCTCAGCACAGCAGCGTTGTAAACTACAGTACAGCTGCCGAAGTGAAGTAAAAAGATGCTCTTCACTTCGGCAGCTGTTAGAGGTGAGCCATCTCTGGCTCCCTCTAAAGCATTTTAGACAGCTGCGGGGCTCTTAGGGAGGGGAGGGGAGGGAGCTTGGACTGGAAATGGGCTGAATGGGGGGGGGGCTTGGACTGGAAATTGTGTGGGGGGAGCTAGGACTGGAAATGGGCTGAGTGGGGGCAGGAGCTTGAACTGGAAATAGCTGATGGGGAGGGTGCTTGGACTGGAAATGGACTGAGTGGGGGGGGGAGCTAAGACTGGAAATGGGCTGTGTGGACGGGGGGCTTGGACTGGAAATGGGCTGAGTGGGGGGACTTGGACTGGAAATTGGGGGGGGGGAACTAGAACTGGAAATGGGCTGAGTGTAGGGGGAGCTAGGACTGGAAGTGGGTTGAGTGGGGGGCTTGGACTGGAAATAGCTAATGGGGAGAGGGACTTGGACTGGAAATGGGCTGATGGGGGGCTAGGATTGGAAATGGGCTGTTGGGGAGCTTAGATTGGAAATGGACTGATGGAGGTGCTAGGACTGGAAATGGGCTCATAGTGGGGCTTGGATTGGAAATGGGCAGAGTGGGGGGGAGCTAGGACTGGAAATGGGCTGAGTGGTGGGACTTGGGCTGGAAATTTGCTAGTGAGAGGAGCTAGGACTGGAAATAGTTGATGGGGAGGGGGGCTTGGACTGGAAATGGGCTGAGTGGGGGGAGGGGTTGGACTGGAAATTGGGAGGGAGCTAGGACTAGAAATGGGCTGATGGTGGGGCTAGGAAAGGACTGGAAATGGGCTGATGGGAGGCTAGGATTGGAAATGGACTTATGGAGGGGCTAGGATAGGACTGGAAAGGACTGAGGGGGGGAGCCAGACTGGAAATGGGTTAATGGGGGGCTAGGATTGGAAATGGGCTGATGCGGGGACTAGAAGGGAGCGGATGCTGGGTGGGGCTGGAACTAGAAGGGAGCTGATATTGGGGTGACTAGAATGGGATGGGTGGGTGACTAGAATGGGATGGGTGACTAGAATGGGATGGGGCTGGAAGAGTGAAATGGAGAGGGGAAAATATTTTGTGTGGGAGGGAAGAAAAATCTACAATTGATTGGGTATTGGGAGAGTAAGTGGGAACTGAGGATGGAGGGGTAAAATTTGAGTGGATGAAAAAAGAATAAAGAGATTGAGGAAAGAGCAAAAGGAGAAAGATCAGTATGTTAAAGCAGATGTAAAGAGAGAATGGAAAAAAACTAGAAGAAAGGACAAATGGACAGCAGACAATGGAGAGTTAGCAGAAGATATGAAGAAACCAGAAGAAAGTGACTGGAGCAATTGCAACTGAAAAATAAAATGCACAGACAACAGAAGGTAGAAAAATACTTTTTTATTTTGAATTTATTAACTGGAATATGTCAGCTCTGGGAAATGTGCGTCTTTAACGTCTGCATTTTGCTTAGTTCAGAAGGAAACTAATTTATAGTTTTATTTCTGCAATGTTGTTATACATTCCAAGTTTGGCTTTTGGGGTTCCCAGTTTAATTATTGTCTTCCTTTTTCTAAATTGTGATCTCTTATTTGGTGATTGTCTATGTAACTGAGCTGAGGTACTCTGTTCATGTATTTATTTATTTATTTAACTGGTTTATCATTTCATTGTAACTTAAACTTAGTAATGTACATTAAACAGGGATATTGATAACTTGGATTTTTCTGAGGCAATGGAGGTTTAAAGTGACTCGCCCAAGGCCACAAGGTGTGCTAGTGGGAATTGAATGCTGTTCTCTGGGCTCCCCAATCAGTGCTCTTAACCATTAGGCTACTCCTTCACTCTACTGTAGCTTCTATTTGATAGTGCCACTTGTTCTCTTTCCCCAGTAGGAGATGCATTGGTATTTTCTCTGAGATGTATTGGTTTAATATTTGCAGTGTTGCCTTTTGATAGGTAGTGTTTGGTGCTTTGTGAGTCCTGGTAGTGCTGTTATGATACGGTGGGTTTGCTATGGGTTCTAAATGGTCAGTGTTATAGTACTTCCTAATTTGCCTGGTAGTTGACACTGGAGTATAGTAATGTAGAAATCTGGTAGTCTTTCTTTATTCAGACACTTATTAAGAGGCATGTTTACTAAACGTTAGTGCATGTTAACATTATGCAAATATTTATGCAAATGAGGCCCCGCACCGAGTCTCCGCACTTGGCACCACACCCCCCTTGGGCCATCCCTGACTGCAAGTGCAAGTTGGCATGAGATGTGGACGGTGAAATTAATTTCATTTTCATTCAATTGCCAACACCTATATTCTGTTTTACCCAGCCAAGAGCGCAAGGCAGATTACACACACATATGCAGAAAAGACATCCATTAAAATAACAAAAACAATACATCAGAATAGCAAAAGCCATATCAGGCAATTGTAATTTTTCACTGATCTGATCTAAGATCACAATTCTGTGACAACTGTGCTAAATTGAGGTGATCCTATGAGTAGTTGCTGAGATGCCACATGCATAGGGGCGGAAAGATGGATAGACAGGCAACTGCTCAAGGACATGTGAAATACCCTTAAAAATGAAGGTCTAAGCAAACCCACAGTTGGAGGAAGTGCCAAACACACGATATGCATTTTTGATTTGCAAATATGACTCAGTTATGCCATTCCTCCAAAATGTAACCATCGGTTCATTTCACTTAACTGCTCACCAATAATGTAAGTACAGCAGTCAGGATATATAAACATGATTTGGTTTAGTGCAATTTGAGACCTCCAGGAACTTGACCTTTTCCTGCTGGATAAAATCCTTTGACACCTTGTAATAAATAAACACTACATGATATAATGAGCTAGTATAATTCAATAAATTTCCTGAATGATTTGTTTGACAACATTGATCCTCCGCCTGAGGGTTTTGTTTTTCTGTGCTGACACGTCAATTACTTCAAATAATCCTTCCTTAAAGAGTATTAGTTTCATTACTGGAAATAACATGCTATGGTCCTAAACTGATAGCAAGACGCAAACAATGGAGCTTGGTGTACGACAGGCTTATGACTTATTGAGCTATGCAGTCATTAGCTGGCATTGTTATACTTTCCAAAAGTGAGAGAGGGCACTCTGAAGAAAAAAAACATACATTTCACCCATTGTTTGAGGACAGGTTTTGCAGGAAATTAGAAATGAAGAAGACTGCAATTGGAAAACAAAGTTTGGCCATTGCATCAGTGCTAACAATATGACTAATATTCCTTCTGTTTTTGTGACGTTTAGAAAGCATACAGTTCAGGTGGTGGAGACTATGCTTGGGGGGTTTACAGCCTACAATGACAGTTGTGGACTCCAGCCAGACATCACTGTTCTGCTCAATCCTTATGTAAGATTGTAAATGATTCTCGTAGGAATGGAGTATTTATTCAGGTGCAGGTTGATTCTAACTCCGGCACGTCCAACCGCATTGCCCGGCCAAAACCTCAATGTACGGGAGATGTACCCGATTCTGCTGCCATGCTGCCTGGATGTACCCACGCTGGCAGAATTGGGCACATAGATGTCTGAGTGGGCACCTGATTCTCATGCTGGGGACGTTCCAGGGGCTGCCCATCCACTGCAGACAGCACTCCGGCTGGTGTGCCGTGCATTGGTATTCCATTGCCATGACACTGAGACATCCAGCCGGAGGCACTGAATGCCCGGTCCTGGTGGGGTGACAGTAGAGCACCATCTGACCCTCAGCGTGGGCCTCGAAGCCAGGGTCAGGCAGTGGGAGCTCTCCTGAGGCGGCATGATGGATTTGGGGGGGCTGTAGCTCTTGATTGTGGCTGTGCTCGGCACTTTTTCCCATATCAGGGAGGAATACAGCGGGCATCCATTTCTGCGCCAGGGACATACAGAGGCCTGACCCGAATGGCCTCTCTACATCCTGGCACATTGCCCCACCCCAGCTCTGCTCCCTCCTGCCCACCTCCAGCGCTCCCCGCACAAACACTGTGTACATGCGGGGAGCATTGTGACCAGAATCACGTCCCGGGGCTGAGCATGGACGTCCAACCCTGTTATTTTCTGTTTGGAATACCGGCTTTATTGTATAGATGTGCGATTAGATTACTACTGAAGAAAGCTCACTTGGATTGTACTAAATGAGAACACTATCACCTAGTGACTAATCCATCTCACTCTAAGTTAGTAGAGAATGGGGGTGCATATCCAGCTGCAAGAGTTGATAGATTAAATAGAAGCACTGGAAACCCATTAGCTGGGGTTCCAATGGTATCATAGCACAAACATTGTTCTGACTGCAGTATTGGATGACCTCAGATTATAGTTGGATCAGGGGACAGATGTGCTATAATGTTAGATCTTAATGCAGCCTTTCATACAGTTGATTATGATTTGTTGTTATGCTGGCTGTGGGGGTGTGGCATTGGGAGGAGACCCTTGGCATGGTGGTCATCATTTGTAAATGTGAGAACTCGGGAAGGTTTAGTAGACGAGAGGTTATCATTTGCTTATCCAGTTACACGTGAGGTACTGCGATGGACAATTGCCACCTTTACTTTTTAGTCTTTTTTTAGCACCTGTCATAGTGATATTTAGGAAAGTTGGTGTTTTATCTTTACTGATGACATCCAGTTTCTTGTGCCTCTGGGTAAAGAAAGGGTAAATGGGCAGGGCCGGCTGAAGGGGTTGTAGCACCCTGAGCCAACTTTTGCTTTTGCGTCCCTCCTTGGGTCCGATCTTGCTGTTAAATGGGAGGGTGGCTTGATAAATTTATTTTATTTATTTATTTAGTGAGGACTTATATACCGCTCCTTCCAGCGATCAGAAGCGGTTTGATTACAATTACGGGATTTGTCATAAATTACAGACAGAATTATTTGGGGATTAGATAGAGAGAGCAGGGGGATACACAGCACACATATGCGGGTCCATATAAAGACCTTAGCTATTATCATACATTTACACAGGCACTAACCACCATCTATTTACATTTGTACATACTGCAATTCAATTTCTTTTGTCCTTTTGGATTTTCATCTGGTATAATGACAATTGAACAGGTGCGTCTTCAGTTGTTTTCTGAAGTTGCTTATGTCTTTAATTTCTCTCAGCTCGTGTGGGAGCTGGTTCCATAACGTGGGGGCAGATAAGGAGAACGCTCTGCGACTAGTACTGACCTTTACGTGCCTAAAGCTGTTTGGAACTCTTAGTGTGTCAGAGTTCATGGTTCTCCTGCTTCTGGTTGTCGGTTGCATGGAGATCAGGGTGGAGAGGAATGAGGGGGCCAGGTTGTGAATTAACTTGAATGTAGTTACCAATGTTTTGTATTGAATCCTTGCAACGACTGGAAGCCAGTGTAGTTCCATCAATACAGGTGTGATATGTTCGGTGACGCTAGTTCTCATGATGATCCTTGCTGCTACGTGTTGGGCCATCTGTAGTATGTTGGTTGTTTTCCTTGGTAACCCCTGCAAGATGGCGTTGCAGTAGTCCAGGTGGGGCATGATGAGAGCCTGAGCAACTGTTCGGAAATCGCACGGATCTAGTATGTTTCGCAGGGGTCGTAGCACTTTAAGCTTGTGGAAGATGGCTTTGTTGGTGTTGTTGAGGTGTTTTTCCATTTTCAGTTTGTTATCAATTGTGACTCCCAGATATTTTATTTCTTTCTTAGTATTGTATGTATTGTTGCACAATGTGATTGTTGGAGGTGGTTCGAAACCCAAGGTATTTGATATAAACATTACTTCGGTCTTCTTATGATTAATCGACATGTTATTTTGTTGTAGCCATCCCGACATCTCTCCCATGCAGGTTTCAAGCTGGGCGTAGTTCGGGTCGGTGGTCTCTAGTTGGGTGTACAGCATGATATCGTCTGCGTATATGTGGTAGTTTATGCCATATTTCCTGAATATTTCACTGAGTGGTTGCATGTAAATGTTAAAAAGTAGCGCCGAGAGTGCCGAACCCTGAGGAATGCCTTGTGTTTGGATGAACGGTTCAGCTTTCTCTCCGTTGAACTGGACCTGTGGCTTTCTGCCCGTTATATAGGAGGAGAACCATTTCAAGGCGGTTCCTATAATTCCAATTGATTCCAGCTTGTTCAGGAGGGTTAAGTGATGGACAGTGTCAAATGCAGCGGATATGTCGATGAAAATGAGGATAAACATTTTCTTCCTGTCTTCCAGCCCCTTGAGGAGGTTGTTAAACAGGGCTAAAAGCAGGGTTTCGACCCCATGATTTTTTCTGAATCCGTATTGCTGTTTGTCCAGTATTTCGTTGTCTTCAAGGTGTTCTTGCAGTTGGATGAGGGCTGCTTTTTCAATGATTTTTGCTAAAAACGATATACTGGAGATTGGACGGTAGGAAGATGGATCTTCCTTGTTTAGCGAGTTGTTTTTTAGTATTGGTCTTATTATAGACTTTTTGAGCTGGTTAGGCATGATTCCTTGGGACAGTGATTGGTTCACAATGTGAGCGACTTGGTGGCCAATGTCCTTTTTTGCCGCTTTAATCCAGGTAGCTGGGCATGGATCAAGCAGTGAGGTGGTGGTATTTATGCTGGTTATTATTTCCACTGCTTGCTTATCATCAATTTTGCAGAATTCGTTCCACGTCTGTTCATGCTTCTCTACAGTTGTCAAGTTGGGTTTGGCCAAAGATAGCGTGGTTGCAGTTGTGGTCAGCTTGCTTGCGTAGTGGTTAGCTAGGGTTTGGGGCTGAATGGTATCGCTCTGCTGTTCTGGTTGGTTTGTTTTGGTTAGTGTTTTCA
Source organism: Ichthyophis bannanicus (assembly GCA_033557465.1). NCBI lineage: Eukaryota > Metazoa > Chordata > Amphibia > Gymnophiona > Ichthyophiidae > Ichthyophis > Ichthyophis bannanicus. Next base: position 1,073,163,030 of record CM066033.1, read on the forward strand.
CTATTCGAAATAGTTCCCGTGGTTTATTGATGGCTTTATTCAACAGGTTGTTGTGGTGTTTCCTTTTTGCATCATCTACCTCGTCTTTGTATTTTCTGAGGGTGTTGAGGTATTCAGCTCTGAGTTCCGAAGTTTTGTTGCGTCTCCACTTTTTTTCACATCTTCTTAGTTCCCTCTTCCTTTTGGACAGCGTAGTCGTGTACCAGGGCTCTGACCTTTGTTTGTCTGTGCTTGCTGTGTTTTTCCATTTCGGGTTTGCTGATGCTTGGATCCCTTCATTCCAGCTATTTGTTAGGGCATCGAGGTCTGTAGACTCCAAATCGATGTGCGCTTTGATGTTACTCGTGAGATTATCCAGTTCAAGCTTATTGAAAGATCTCTGCTGACGGGTTTCTCGTTGGGCTTCCACATTCTTTGGTGCCAATGGGAGTTTCATCCGTAGGTCTATTTGGTGATGGTCAGACCAGGGTATTGCTTTGATTTTAATCAGGGGTTCAACATGGTTGGGTGGCTTGTTTTTGGGAGCAAAAACCATGTCCAGTGTATGTCCCTTTTCGTGTGTCGGCTCCTTTATTATTTGATGATACCCAAGTTGTGACATAGCTTCGAGGAATGTGTTGGCGTGCACCTCTGTTGTTGATGCTAGGTTTAGGTCACCGAGGATGATTTGGAATTTCCTTGGCTGTGTTGAGGATATGTTTTCCAACGCTGCAGCAAGTCCTTCATGATTCGGTGAGGGGGACCTGTATATTAGGCAGATGGATATTGCTGAGTTCTCCACTTTGATCAGGTCTATATCCGGGTTTGAGTCCAGGGACGTGCATGAGAGTTTCAAGTGTGATCGTGCAATTATGATCACTCCTCCACCTCTTTTGTTGGAACGTGGACAGTTGTACAGGTTGTAGCCTGGTCTGTCTATCTGGTTCAGTAAGGCAGTGTCGGTGTTTGTTATCCAGGTTTCTGTTATGCAGAGGATGTCAGGTTGTTCATCTTTGATTAAGTCAAAGATAATGTGGGTCTTGTTTCTGATTGATCGGGCGTTTATGAGGGTGATGCTACAGATCACTGAAGGCTCTGATTGCGCAAGGTTTTGTTGAGCAAGGGGTCGGCGGGGTTTCTGCATCCGTTGCCTTTTTGATTTTGGCTTGTTGCGCTTCGGTGCTCCCGCGTGTTTTCTGCCTGTGTGCCCTTGATAGGTCATGAGTGATGGTCCTATATTGGTAGTGAGGTAGGTTGAGGGAGGGGGTTCATGAGGGGTATGGATGGCATACAGGATGTATATTGGGCCACATATAAGTGGGGTAGGTTGGTAGATGTTTGCTTCAGTTGTGTAAGTTGAGATTAGGGTGATCAGGCTAATCCCTAATACCAGTTTTAGTAGATGCATGTTTAGGTGTGGGTGTGCAACAGTGCAATACAATTTGCTTAGTATCTAATGCTAATCGTAGGACAGATGTAACGGTTGTGGTATCAGTAGGTAAAACTTGGTACAGTGGTAAGTGTTATTGTCTCAGCACACAGTAGAACAGCAGCAGCATGTAATAGATACAATATCACATGTAAGAGTTACAGTAGTACAGCATCAGCATGTAATAGTTAACAGTATCAGCTGGTAATAGTATCAGCGTGAGAATGGGTCATCAGTATGTTTGCAAGGGTGCTAAATAAGTCGTATAGTGTTGGTTACAGTACATTTGAGTAGTTAGAACATGTAACAGGGAGTTAAGTAACAGTAAGCAAACAGCCCTTAACATTGCCTGGTTATAGGTAACACAATATACGCAGCAGTTCCACCCTTCCATAAATTCCACCCTCCCATTTAACTTAATCTATGCATTGTGTCACTCTTGATATCGATCGCACACTGAATATACAGAGAGTGATGATGTGGTCATTGTATCATCTGTTTAGGCTAGGCCTGATGTTCTGCAGACCTAAACTAAATGTGTAAATTACCTGAATAGTGGCTGAATATTGCCACTATCTGGATGATTTTCTGTCCTACCCTTACTCTTCCCCTAACATGCTCCACAAGTATACAGGACCCGATATCAGCGACGGCGGCCAGCACTGCTAGCAATGCTAACTGTTGCCACTGAAAACTAACCCCAAATATGCAATACCAGGGCCATATATGGCCACCAGCATTGAATATCCACGCTGCCTCAGAAGCTGGACGCTAACTGGGCAATGGCGATGTTGAGATGCTGCCCAGTTAGCTTCTGTTGGTAAAGTTAGGCCAGTCTTTGCCACACCTTACTTTACTCACGGGTTGCTAACTGGGCAGTGGCTCAATATCGCCGTTGCCTGATTAGCGATGGGTGCTGCCTCCATTCCACCCTGGAATACCCCCGGAACACCCCAATGCTAGCCATGCATCATTGGGGCATGTAGCAGCATTAACCATGTTAATGCCACTGAATATCCCACTAACTGGGAATAACTCTCATTACATCCAATCACTCCTGAAGACTCCAACCCCTGCAGGACAAAAAGACAAAATACAATAAACATGTTAAGCATACCTTAAGAAAAAGCCAAAAGCACTCAGTATGCCTGCAACAGAGCATTTGAGCTGTATACGCCATCCCTCTGGAACTCTCTACCCGGAATCCTCCAATCAACAAACGAACTGTCCACGTTCAGGAAACTCCTCAAAACTCACCTATTCAACAAACATTTTGGTCCCATTATGTAATCGTACCTCCTCCAGCATCCCCCATGGTGCCAAAGAAATAGCAGTCAATTATGTATCCAATCTATTATGAATCTAACCTACTGCTTCTACTGCCTTTCCCCCTCATGCACCCTCCATGTATATAATCCATTCTGCTCTATGTAGCAACTATTGCATATAGTAATAAGTCTTGTAAATAAGGTCCACTGTTCAATGTACCAGTTACTGTTCTAGGTACCAAATTTTGTTTTATGCATCTTATATTGCTCACAGCAATAATTCATGTAAATAAGTTCCACTGTTCAATGTAACATCAGTTATTGTAATGTACTAATGTACACTGCTTTGCCCCGGTGAAAAGTGGTATAAACAACTAGTCAAATAAATACATAACTGGTATTTACATGGTTTGCAGATTTGCAAAGCATGTAAATGCCTTGAATACCACCCCCCCCCCCTGCATAGATAATATCTGGCCATTCTGCAATTTAAAAGCCTGATATTATCTGTATATTTTTTGAAAATACACGGCTAGGCTAGTTATGCATTTGTCAGTGAATGCCTAATTGCATTTGAAAATCAATCTGATAGGGCATAATTATTCATTCATATGGAACACTCTCAGACTCGCCAATAAAACTCTCCGAACAACAGATGCAGAGCAGAAGTAGGGTGCTGAACTTTACATCTCAACATACAAAAAAAAATCCTATTAAAATTCTAGTCTCACGTCAGTGACAAGACTTCTAAACCCCTCCACAGCAAGATATTGTGTGTTATAACATAAAACATTGCAAATGGACACTTGACATCTGCATCAAGAACTCAAATTACACCAACCCTACCTATGGAAAATCAGCACTGCAAATATTCTAGAACACCAGTAACCCCCAGTTGGAATAGAGAACAAACCAAACTACTATAGATTCCTAGAGAGAACCTACATGTTAACAGAATTCCTTTTCTTGGCTGCACATGAAAAACACAGACCATCACCAATTAAAGATTAAGAAACTACAAGAGACAAAAATTGAAATGGAAACCCTCCAAATTCGACACTGAGCTGTGAAACACTGAAGAATGAAAAACAGAAATGCATTTCCTCCTGTAATGAACTATAAGACATGCACATTTTCAAAGCTGACATATTTCATTCTTTAAAAACTGAGGGCCCGATATTTGAAGGGCAGTTACAAGATTTATAGCCCTGTAAATAGTGTAAATGCCTCTAACCGGGATATTCAACAGCTTATCATCAGGGCATATCGCGGGAATTCCAGGGAGGAGCGGATGTGGTGACAGTGAATAATCAGGCAGCAACGATGTTGCATGCTGCCTGGTTAATGACCTGCTGCTAAAAGATAGGCGAGGCAAAAGCTCGCCTATCTTTTAGCCGCAGCAGCTAACCGGGCAGCATGCAATATCGTGCTGCTTGGTTATCTACTGTGTCTGGGAAGCTATGCAGCAAACCCGGATATTCAATGCCGGGGCCGCATATGACCCTGGCATTGCATATCCAGGGTTAAGGGTCGGCGCACACGACTATGCACAGTAGCGGCTCATAGCCGGCATAACTCAGTATTGGGCCCTGATACTTTTTTATACCTTTCTTGTCTGATCATATTATTTTTGCAGCTGGGTTAGTCCCAGTCACTCTTTTCTATTTCCTTTTGTTGGTTTTCTTCTAATTCCTTTTCCAAGATCCCATTTCAATTTTCTGTTTCTTCACACTCCCTGTCTTCTTCGTCCTTTCCTTCGCTTCATCTCTCTCTGACATTGATCCTTCAATTTCTCTCATTTGCCTTTTACCTAACTATAGCTTCATTCCATTCCTCTTTCTCCTTCCTTCAATCTTCAGTCTTCCTCTTTTCAATGTTCACCTACTTACCAGCTTTCCATTTCCTAATCTTACTTCCCTAGTCCTTCCATTCCACATCTGCCTCATTCCTTTGCCAGCATCCTACTCCCCATCTTTCACTCACTTTCTAGTCTGCCATTTCCTCCCTCTGTACTCATCTCCTCTTCAGTCTCATTTACTACCTTCTGCTTCTTATCCCTTTACCAGCCCCAGCTCATTCCCTAGCATTCATCTTCTCTTCCTCTCCAGGCCCTTTCTTATGTCTCAGCCCTATCCAGGCTTTCATTTTCCTGTTCACTTCTCCTATTTCTACCACTTTCCCCTGCTTCATGGAAGACCTGTCCTTTCTTGTGGCTCTCATCCACTCCATATCACCTTGCCCTTTTCAACTGCCAACCAACCCCTCCAATGTTCCTTCTAAGCTGCGCTAGCGTGCGCTGGCACACAGATTTCGGGTTCGTAGCGCACAAACCTTTAGCTCAGTGCAGGAGGTGAACTGCATCAAGGACTGTGACCTGATCTTCGCTGTGGGCAAGATCGCCGTGCAGGGACTCCCCCTGCCTCGTGGGATTGCCTAGCTCCGCCCCCAAAACCTCCTGCTCTGGCGGCAAGCCAGCTCTTTTAAAAGCCAGCACCTGCAAAGAAAAGCTCCCTTACTGCTGCTGGAGCCGTGATCGCCGTTGGAGAACAAGCCCCTCCATCCACATAAATCTAGGAGGTGAGCTGTATCAAGGACTGTGACCTGATCTTCGCTGTGGGCAGGATCACCATGCAGGGACTCCCCCTACCTCGTGGGATTGCCTACCTCTGCCCCCGAAACCTCCTGCTTCGGTGGCAAGCCGGCTCTTTTAAAAGCCAGCACCTGCAAAGAAAAGCTCCCTTACTGCTGTGATCATCATTGGAGAACAAGCCCCTCCATCCACATCAATCTAGGAGGTGGGCTGCATCAAGGACTGTGACCCAATCTTCGCTATGGACAGGATCACTGTGCAGGAACTCCCCCTGCCTCGTGGGATTGCCTAGCTCCGCCCCCAAAACCTCCTGCTCCAGCTGCAAGCCGGCTCTTTTAAAAGCCAGTGCCCGCAAAGAAAAGCTCCCTTACTGCCGTGATCGTCATTGGAGAATAAGTCCCTCCATCCACATCAATCTAGGAGGTAAATAATAATAATAATGATTACTGTATTATTATTATCGTTCTGTTCGATGTAAACCTCCTCTGATCTCTGGAAGGGACGGTATAGAAACGTGTCGCTATAACAATACAAACCTCTTCAAGAGGAAGTCTGCGAAAACCCTCCCCGTTAATTATTTAACCGCCATTTTGATTCTTTTCGTCCTTTTTATTAGTGCGTAGAGTCGTTAAATTTTTATTATTTAACATCTATCAAAATGTCAAAGCGAAAAAAATTTAAATCATCTTTTCGGGACATTAAAGAAAAATAAAAGTAACAATTTCAATCTCGATTGTTTGACGGAGTTTTCTGTTGAAACTGCTATGCTGGACGTGACTGGATGTAAGAGTGTACAACTGAACAAAATTTTTGAATATCGTGAAGCAGAGGACGTGGTAGTCTGCAGAATATGTCTAAAAGCAGAAGTTGAAGGAGACTGGAGCGCCGGAAAGAATTGGGGTGAGTGGAAAATTGATTATCTTAAGCGTCACATTACTCACAGATGTCATTTGGATGCAGTAACAAAACTCAAGAATTTGAAGCATGAATCTCTAATTAATTTTTTACGAAAAACACCCGAAGATAGGAACAAAAGACTTGAACAGGCAAATCGAGATAGAGCAAGCCCAGAAGAGGTAAAGATTTTAATTGGCAATGTGCTACTTGCAATTAAATTGAATACGTCCATGTTGGCTGTGCAGGAGATTCACAACTATATTGAAAACTTTGTTAGAATTCCAGCAAGCTGGAGAAGCAAAAATTATACCTTCGAATTCACCGAATGCATAAATGGTGTTTCTAAAAATCAAATTTTAACTGAAATCAGTGAATCTCCTTTCCATACTCTCATAATAGATGAAAGCACTGACATCACTACCTCAAAGATGCTTATCATGTACATCAAATGTAGAAGGATTGGCGACTATATTCATAAAACAGTTTTAGCTGGAATGGCAAAATTGAATGCCTACAATAGCACTGCAATAGTTGATTCAATAAGAAAGTTTTGATGAAAATTGCTTGAACATGAATCACATTGTTATGTTTACATCAGATGGTGCTTCTGTTATGCTCGGAAAGAACAATGGAGTTGCTGCAATTCTCTGTCAATCAATTCCTCATATGCTGGAACAGCATTGTGTAGTTCACAGAGAAGATTTAGCAATAGAAGATGCTTGGAAAAAAATTCCATTCATTAAGGATGTTGAAACTCTATTACGCACTGTTTATAACCTCATCAGTAGATCGAGTATACGGCAAGGCAAACTGGAGGAAATTGCTAATGCAACGAACAGTGACGTTGTTTCATTTAGGCCATTGAATGAAGTAAGATGGCTCTCTCGACATTTCGCTCTAAGGTCACTGGTTAAGAATTATGATGTTTTAATTGAATATTGTAAAGAACAAGTAGACGAAGATAATGATCCAGTACATAAATATTGCCTTGGGAGATTAAGAAAACCCGAATACAAAGTAGCAATATTTATTCTTTGTGATGTTCTCGGTGACTTAGCAGAACTTTGCAAAAGTCTTCAGAAGAGCTCTTTGACCACCGTGGAAGCATATCAGTTCACCAAAGCCAAAATGCAGAGAATTAGATCTCAGTATCTTGGAGAAAATGTCTACTTGAGTGAAAATGTACAAGACTTAATTTCATCTTACAGCTGTAAAATAAATATTGATGCCATTCTCGAATTTATTCGACAAACTTGCGATCATATGGATAAAAGATTTCCGGAGAATGAATTACAGATTGGCGTATATTTGATATAGATTGCATATCAAATCCTTCAAATCTTGATGATATTTCATTTGGGAGATTAGAGCTGTACGGATTTGCTAAGCGTTACTGCAATTGATTCAAGAAAGATGAACAATCTTATGAAAAGGAACTTCATAAAGAGTATGTAGACCTCAAATTTATCATTGCAGAGAAGGTAAACGTCGGAGCCATAAAACCTTTTCAAGACATACTAACATTTACACGACAACAGGAACAATTAAATGCACTTAGAGGAATGTTTACTAAACCGTCTTAATGTTACCGGCGTTACTTGCAGTCTTACTGTGACGAATGCCATATAAGTTAGTGGGTGTTCCAGTCTTAAGGTAGCATTTCGGGTTATCGGGTGATAAAGTCCGTTATCGTGTGATAGAGGGAGCCGTGGCACGTTAACGCGCATTAGCCTTAATTAGGTGCACTGACCTACAATCACAGCAACAGAAGTGTAGCACACTGGTTAACACATTGACTGCTGATACAGTGGTCATGAGTTTAATCCCTCGGTGGGCTCAGTTAAAAGGCTGTCTGAGGCAATCCCTTTTCCTGCTTGTAACAGTCAGACACATCCCAACAATCTGCACTGCCAGCCAAAAATGCTTCACCCCAGTGCCGCAACCTAATGCACCTTTTAGGGCGCACCATAAGGCACATCATAAAGCACCACTTCATGCAAGGCAGGTCATAATGTGCCCCAGAGGGTGTCAGGAAAGGTTGGCACCCTACAAGGCAGCATATAAGGCGCCCCATAAGCTGGCCAAACCTAAGGTGCCACAAAAGATGCCCCAGGGATGCAAAGGTGACACAGGAGATGGCGCCCAGGGGCACAAAGGTGCCCCAAGGTCACAAGCATGAAATGTATGGCTCAGACACAGATGTAACCATAACACTGCACAGAGCACCAAGGAAAGGCAATGAACAAGTGATGGAAGGAAGTAGATGACGGAGCTCATTGACCTGCCAAATCTGCGTGCAGCCCATGTGGCAGTAGGTAAAGTGGACAAACACATCAGGGGCAGCTGTACAGCTGTCCCGATGTACAGGGTGATGGTAATGTACAGTGCAACAATGTACAGTGTAGAGGATGGGGATACGTGTTCACCAGAGGAGGTAGAGGTGGCAGGATAAGTGCAATGACAGTAGGACAGAGGAGAGCAGTGACATGCAGAGCAGACACAGGAGAGGAAAGCATGAAGAGCTGCAGAAAAGTGTGCCAGTGCAGGACATGGGGTAGCAACCTGCACAGTAGGGCAGGACGCCACGGATAGACTGACAGAAGGATGTTTGGCAACAGTGATGAGGGTTGTCAGACGGCTGCCTGAGTGAGAATCTTCACACTCTTGGCAAGTGCATATTTCTATATGATTTGCAAGGTATTGTGGGCAATGTAGTTCATTCACACCAGACACAGCTGCTGACAATAATTTAGTTGTGCTCTTGGGTAAAGCCAATAAAATATTTATTTATGGGGTTATTTCTCCCAACACAGATATGCTTGGTAGCACATAAATTAGGTTACTTGCTTTCAGTGTTAACTTGGAAAAACAAAGACAAAATCAGGAAAACAACAAATGGAAAGCCACAAAGCAAGAAACAAACTGTTCTTTTCAGGTTAACTTCTGATTACTTCCCACATAGATACAGAAGTGATTCTCTCCTAGCTCACAAGCAATTAGGTAAGGCTTAATTGCTAGCAGTTACCAGCTGAAACCCCTTAGCTGGCTTGCCTTCCACTGTGTGTGTCAAATCCTGCTTCAGGAGCTTTTCTGAGTAGATTAAAGAACAAATTTGTATTTCTTTGTGATGGTTGCTGTACTTTATAACAGAAAGTTACCAACGGAGTTTAGATAGAGAGCAGTCCATATAAACAGGATCCTCATCTGCTATTATTCCCCCTTGTTCAACAAGCATGGGTTCAATATCATGGATTGGCACAGATGAATCTCTCAATGGAGCATTTTCAGGAGAATACTTGTTTCCCTGCTGTCTTTCAAGGTTATAGCTAGGGCATAGATTAGTGTTCATACCTGAGCTTCCATTGCTGCTAGAGTTCCTCTCTATATAGCCTGGCCAGTATGTAGTCCAGTTCTTATGTCCAGCCTTCCAATCCAGATCCCTGGACACTGGATCTCTCTTCACATACCTTCTGGCTCAGGTCTTAGGGTCTCTTCTACGTGCAGCCGTCTCCCTCACAGGTAGCCTCTGGTGATTCCTAGCTCTGCAGCACCATTCCTCTGGCTTTCCCCAGTCCAATGGTGTATGCTGGCCCTTGGAATACCTCCCAGTATACGTATTGCTTTGGACTCTTCTAGACCTCTCAAAGGCTTTTCTCTTCCTTCTTCCAAAGGGTCTCTTTCCCTCTCTGTCCGTCCGGTTTGGCTTCTGCTTCTGCTGATCCTTCAGATGAAACTGATGATCAAACTCAAGCTGATTCTCAGGATACTGAGGACAATTCTCTGGATATCCAAGGTGATCATGAAGATGGTCATCTGTAGAATAAACTCTACTCTTATTCTTCTTGGATGAGTGCTCCTCCCTAATACAGCGCAGCTGTGCTGAATCAGGCCCTGCCCTTTGAGATGAGTGCTTAGGGATTACCTCATAGCCCTCCTGATTGAACACACGTTTCCCCACTTCAGCTCCTCTAATGGCTGTTGGAAACCTGGTGCATTCTGGGACTGGTAGTCTTTTATGGCAAAATTCTGTTTTCTCATTTCTACCAGCACTGACAGGTTGCTTGTTCAGAGACACTTCACCTTTTCTATAGCTCCTTCCTGAGCTATGATAAGCTTCCTTATCACAGGGTATAATGTGCCAGCAGCACATATCGTCACAGATAGGACTGTAACAGGAATGCAAAGTACGTGTGGACGAGAGGCATAAAATAATTAGAACAGAGAGAAATCAAACCCATGACCAGTAGCACAAACAGCAATGCACAAACCAGTAGGCTACAACACCAACAGGAGTGTCATAGCACAGGCTGCATACAAGAACACTGGAGGGCACCACACCAAAACGCAGCTGGTTGCCAGGATAGGGCAACCCCAACAGTCACGAAGATGCAATGCACATGCAGAACCGGTGTGAACAGCTTATATCACAGTCAGTAATTGGGACGACAGCCACATATAAACACATGCACACACACACAATGAAATGTTATGCAGTGGACATAGCATGCAAAAGAGCAAAGAAGCTAAACCCAATGGGCGGCTGGGGATGCTCTGTGGAGCAGGGCAAAATGGGGAACAGAACGGAAAATGAGCATGTGGGACATAAACCTAAAAAACAGACATGGACCACATCAGATCAACAACAGCAATGCCAATCCCCCCAGCCGACATGGACAGTACAAAGAAAAAGCCATATGTAAAAGCTAATATGCGACGGATAGGCTGCATCGAGGGCATACTGTGGTGTAAGGTGAAGAGATGGAAGGGTGTGCGGAGAGGTGACCAGTCATCAGGCAGCTCCTGGTCAGGTTAGCACAAAAAAGGGCAAAGAGAAGGAACATGTGGGACTTGAACCTGCAACCTATGGTGCACCAACACATGTCTGCAACCACTACCCCAAACAACCACAGCAAGCACAATCCAAATATGTCCCCTCAAAGGGAATGTCAGTATGGAAACATGTAGCACCCTGTGATGTGCCAGACGGCTGCCAGATAGACAGCTGCCACCGTACAAGGATGTGAGCACAGGTGGGCCATGTACATTACCAGAACATAATAAAAGACATGTGTCAGTGTGGTCAAGCAGCAGCAGAGAGAAATGTGGGTCAAACACATAATTTTATTGTGGTCACCAGTAGACATATCGTATATACCGCCTGTCATCATATCAAGGTGGTTGGTTTACAATGAACAAACTGAAAACACATTGAGCATGCCAGCTACCCACATGTCACCCCAAAGTCACTATCTGCTCATAGATTCACCACTTTGAAACTAAAGAAACAATTATTATAATACCATTTAGCTAACTAGCACTAGGCACAAAGGTCTCAGTAAAAAACACGCAGCTGTTCGTAAGGTCTTTGGAATCATCACCATTACTCTTGCTGCTGTTCACATCAACGACCCTTTTTTTTGTACCTTTTTTTAGCTGTTATTTACTGTTTTTCTTTATTTCTTCATTTTTGTGCCTTTTATTTTTTTCTTATTTTCTTAAAATTATCTGAAACACCTCCTCAAAAGCATTCATATTATGAACTCTTGCTTTACGTATGAGAATAGCTATATTATTAGCACTTAGCTTCCTGTAGCTCTGTTTTCATACGCAATGTCCGTCACTTAGCTGAGGTGATGTCCATTACTTATGCTAGCGGCTGCAATTGAAATCTCAATGCCGTTCTTTTAAGGCGCCCAAGCGTTTCACAGTATGTGTTTCTTCAGGGGATTGCACATGGTTATTGTACACTCATCTAAAGAAAATACAGCCAGAAATGAGTATTTCTTTGTTTCATTAAGAACTGCTTTTCACTAAGTCGCCTACAAAAATATTCTTAAATGTACCTGCATTATTATCTCCATTATTTCACTGGCAACTAGAGGGAAACTGTAGTTGTTATCGCTGCTTTCCACTCTCGCAATCGAAAAAAACCCACGCATGCGGTTAGAGCTCCCTATGGGCATTTTATAGACTTCCTTCGAGGCTCCTCCTTTCGATGATAGACCTCCATTAAGTCTCATCAAACGCATGCTGACCAGTCTATCGAAGCGTTCAAGCCCTGTGGCTTAACTGTATTTAATTTAAAAATCCACCGCTGTTCCTCTCTGAGCAAAATTTGCTCCTTAGTTTTACCTCCCCGAGGAGCGATGACCTGATCTATGGCGAAGCATCTTAGCTGATCAAAATTATGATTTGCACTGAGACAGTGTTGCACTAGCGGTGCCTCCAATACTTTATTGTTCACACGACTACAATGCTCAGCCATCCGCAACATCAGGGGTCTGATGGTCTTTCCAATGTACAAAATAGTGCAGGGGCAACGAACCCCATAAACTACATAAGTGGACTGGCATGTCGTCGCTTTCCGTAGATTGTATATAACATCATGGTGCTCAAACTCCACTATCTCCAATGTTATGGCGCAAATGCTACAACTTCCACATTTTTTGTGACCCAATTCAATGCTCGGCTCATGCATGGAACGCTGCGGACGTAAACAGGATGGACTCAGCCGCTCTTTTAAATTAGGGCTCCTACTCCACACACACCGTATCGTTTTGTCACGCAGTCCCGGAATCATCCCCAAGATTTTACTATGTTTCTTAATAATCTCCTGGATGCCCTTACTCAAGGGAGAAAAACGGGTAATCAGATTTACTTTATCCGTGGCAGTTTCCAATCCATGGTGCCTGGCGTGTCCCTGAGATGCTAACAAGAGCCAATGATCATTACATAGGGCTCTGGTGTATGCCCGTTTAACTACCGGTGTAGGATACCCTCTCAATAGGAAATTATTTTTCAACTGTTTTGATTTTTTGTGATTCTGATTACCCGTTTTTCTCCCTTGAGTAAGGGCATCCAGGAGATTATTAAGAAACATAGTAAAATCAGTTGGTTTGCAGCTTGTCGTGCTGTGAGGGCTTGCATGCATCAGTGATGCTGAGAGCTAAACTATCGGTAGTTTAACTACTGGCAGAGTCTCCCAAGATGGACAGGTCTCAGCTGAGGTGCCAGACCAAGACAAACCACCCATCTGGGCAGCCGCAGAATGGGACAGTGTTGACGGCGGAGGATCACATTTTTGTGACAACGGCAACAACACCAAACTTAAACTGCGCGGAAGAAAGGCCCGGCAATCTACTTCTGTATCTTGCCATGAAAACCCAATGGATAGTTACAACAAAACAAATTGTGCTATGGTGCTGGAAGATGAGACCCCCAGGTCGGAAGGCACTCAACTAGCTACTGGGGAAGAGCTGAAGACTTTTCAGAGTAAAGCCAGCATTTATGATGTGGTTGGATCAAAGCCCTCGGGACGTCTGACTGCTGATGTAGCTGCGCATGAAATGAGAGTCAGAAGCTGTAAAGATGTCTTACACATTGGAACATGGAACATACGAAGCATGAACCAAGGGAAGTTGGAGGTGGTCAAGAATGAAATGGAACGTGTACAACTTGATCTGTTGGGTGTCAGCGAACTGAAATGGACTGGCATCGGTCACTTTGCATCAGATGATCACATGGTCTACTATGCTGGAAATGAAAGACAAAGAAGAAATGGTGTTGCATTTATAATAAAGAAGAAACTTGCAAGAACTATAATGAAATACAATGCAGTCAGTGAACGCTTAATCTCTATTCGTCTACGAGGATTGCCTATCAACACAACTATAATTCAAGTATATGCCCCAACAACAGCTGCAGAAGCAAATGAAATTGAAGAGTTCTATGAACAAGTACAAGCTGAAATTGACAGAACATGCAAACAGGATATCCTGATAGTCATGGGTGACTGGAACGCAAAAGTTGGCAACAAAGAAGAAGGCAAAGTAGTTGGAAAATATGGACTTGGCAACAGAAATGAAGCTGGAGAAAGACTGATAGAATTCTGCAAGACCAATGATCTATTCATCTCAAACACCTTCTTCCAGCAACACAAGCGGCGACTGTACACATGGACATCACCCAATGGAATGTATAAAAATCAAATTGACTACATCTGTGGAAGTCAACGATGGAAAAGCTCTGTAACGTCAACAAAGACAAAACCTGGAGCTGACTGTGGTACAGATCATCAACTACTAGTATGCAAACTGAAGCTAAAGTTGAAAAAGAGCAAACCACTCATGAATGCAGCAAAATATGACCTTGAGAATATACCACTGGAATTTAAAGACTGCCTGCAAAATCGATTTGCTGCTTTAGATACAAATGACAGAGCTCCGGAAGAGTTATGGAATGACATCAAGAAGGTTGTGTTGGAAGAAAGTGAGAAGTCTCTACAAAAGGTGAAAAAGCAAAAACAGCCAAAATGGATGACGGAAAAACTCTGAAAATTGCCCAGAAATGCAGAGAAGCTAAAGCCAGAGGAGAAAGAAAGACAATCGCAGAACTCAACAGAGATTTCCAACGTGCAGCAAGACAGGACAAGGAAAAGTACTACAATGACACTTGCAAGGAAATAGAAGCAGAAACTATTAGAGGAAGAACAAGATCGGCTTTCCTAAAGCTACGAGAGTTAAAGAAAAAGTTCCAGCCTCGAATTGGAATGTTACAAGATGCTCAAGGTTCTATGTTGAATGATGCTGAGAAGATCAAGAAAAGGTGGAAGGAATATACAGTGTTTTTATATGATAAAGATCAAGTGAACCAACAGCCGTTTCAACCTGTACCTTATGATCGGGAACCATTGGTGATGAAAGAAGAAGTTGAAGCAGCATTAAAAGCCTTATCAAAGAACAAAGCACCAGGCATTGATAGCATTCCCATAGAAGTATTACAGCAATCTGATGCAGCTGTTACTGTACTCACAAGGCTCTGCCAAGAAATATGGAAGACAACATCATGGCCAACTGACTGGAAAAAATCTGTGTTTATACCAATACTAAAGAAAGGTGATCCAACTGACTGTGGAAATTATTGCACAATCACTCTGATCCCACATGCCAGCAAGATTCTACTGAAGATTATTCAAAAGAGACAACAACCATACCTGGAACAAGAACTACCTGAAGTGCAAGCAGGGTTCAGGAAAGGGCGAGGAACGAGAGACATCATTGCAGATGTGAGATGGGTCCTTGAAAAGACTAAAGAATATCAAAAGGATATCTATTTGTGCTTTATCGACTATAGCAAGGCTTTTGACTGTGTAAACCATGAGAAACTCTGGGCCACATTAAGAAGCATGGGTATACTAGAACACCTGATCGTTCTCTTGCGCAATCTGTACATTGATCAAGAAGCAACAGTTCGAACGGAACAAGGAGAAACAGAATGGTTTAAAATAAGCAAAGGTGTAAGACAAGGCTGCATACTTTCCCCCTACCTGTTTAATTTATATGCAGAACAAATCATCAAAGAAGCAGGATTGTATGAAGACAACAGAGGTGTGAGGATTGGTGGAAGACTCATCAACAACCTTCGCTATGCTGATGATACCACATTACTGGCTGAAAGTGAAGATGATCTGAAACATTTGCTTCTCGCAATCAAAGAACATAGTCTCAAAATGGGCCTGCACCTTAATGTAAAGAAGACAAAGATCATGACAACTGGCGTAATCAACAGGTTCATCGTTGAAGGAGAAGAAATTGAAATTGTGAACAACTTTTACCTACTTGGATCAACTATCAATAAAGAAGCAGCAAGCAGTCAAGAAATCAGACGACGCATTGCTCTTGGCAGAATGGCTATGAAAGACCTAGATAAGATTCTCAAGAGCAGAGATGTCTCTCTCCATACAAAGATTTGACTTGTTCAAGCCATGGTATTTTCAATAACATCATATGGATGTGAAAGCTGGACAGTGAAAAAGACAGATAGGAAGAAAATTCATGCCTTTGAGTTATTGTGCTGGCGGCGAATACTGTGTATACCATGGAATGCCCGAAGAACAAACCAGTCGGTACTAGAGGAGATCAAACCTAAGCTTTCTTTAGAAGCTCAGATGACAAGACTTCGACTTTCATACTTTGGACACATCATGTGAAGAGAGAAATCATTAGAGAAAGACATTATGCTTGGCAAGATAGAAGGTCAACGCAAAAGAGGAAGGCCAGCAATGAGATGGATCGATACAATAACAGCAGCTACGGGTACCAGTCTGTCAACAATGAGCCGCCTGACTGAAGACCGAACACAATTTAGGATAGCTATCCAGAGGGTCGCCATGAGTCGACTCCGACTCAACAGCACTTAACAACAACAACAGTAAAATCTTGGGGATGATTCCGGGATTGCGTGACAAAACGATACGGTGTGTGTAGAGTAGGAGCCCTAATTTAAAAGAGCGGCTGAGTCCATCCTGTTTACGTCCGCAGCATTCCGTGCATGAGCCGAGCATTGAATTGGGACACAAAAAATGTGGCAGTTGTAGCATTTGCGCCATAACATTGGAGATAGTGGAGTTTGAGCACCATGATGTTATATACAATCTACGGAAAGCGACGACGTGCCAGTCCACTTATGTAGTTTATGGGGTTCGTTGCCCCTGCACTATGTTGTACATTGGAAAGACCATCAGACCCCTGAAGTTGCGGATGGCTGAGCATCGTAGTCGTGTGAACAATAAAGTATTGGAGGCACCGCTAGTGCAACACTGTCTCAGTGCAAATCATAGTTTTGATCAGCTAAGATATTTCGCCAGAGATCAGGTCATCGCTCCTCGGGGAGGTAAAACTAAGGAGCAAATTTTGCTCAGAGAGGAACAGCGGTGGATCTTTAAATTAAATACAGTTAAGCCACAGGGCTTGAATGCTTCGATAGACTGGTCAGCATGCGTTTGAAGAGACTTAATGGAGGTCTATCGTCGAAAGGAGGAGCCTCGAAGGAAGTCTATAAAATGCCCATAGGGAGCTCTAACCGCATGCGCGGCGTTTTTTCGATTGCCAGAGTGGAAAGCAGCGATAACAACTACAGTTTCCCTCTAGTTGCCAGTGAAATAATGGAGATAATAATGCAGGTACATTTAAGAATATTTTTGTAGGCGACATAGTGAAAAGCAGTTCTTAATGAAACAAAGAAATAATCATTTCTGGCTGTATTTTCTTTAGATGAGTGTACAATAACCATGTGCAATCCCCTGAAGAAACACATACTGTGAAATGCTTGGGTGCCTTAGAAGAACGGCATTGGGATTTCAATTGCAGCCGCTAGCATAAGTAATGGACATCACCTCAGCTAAGTGACGGACATTGCGTATGAAAACGAAGCTACAGGAAGCTAAGTGCTAATAATATAGCTATTCTCATACGTAAAGCAAGAGTTCATAATATGAATGCTTTTGAGGAGGTGTTTCAGATAATTTTAAGAAAATAAGAAAAATAAAAATAAAAGGGCACAAAAATGAAGAAATAAAGAAAATGGTAAATAACAGCTAAAAAAGGTACAAAAAAAAGGGTCGTTGATGTGAACAGCAGCAAGAGTAATAGTGATGATTCCAAAGACCTTACGAACAGCTGCGTGTTTTTTACTGAGACCTTTGTACCTAGTGCTAGTTAGCTAAATGGTATTATAATAATTTTTTCTTTAGTTTCAAAGTGGTGAATCTATGAGCAGATAACGAGTCTATACCATATCAATAGTGATTGCTCAGTTAATTGACCAAATATAGTAGTTGTATATACCCCAAAGTCACTGGCATGTCTACAGATGATGGGCAGGAGAGATAATGTGCCATAGCTGCATGGTGTTCACTATGCAGTATCCCCCCACCCCCCCACTTGTTGCTGCACGTCCCAGATGCCCTAGTTGCATGTAGACACTAGGAAGTGCATGATGAGGGGTCAACACACATCAGTCATGAATTGCCCCCAAAAACATATCCGTCTGCCAATACAGGTGGCAAAAGCCTGAAAAAGCATAAGTATCAACATGTAAGCAAGTGTACACACAGATATAGATATATATTTCACAGCTGTCCCAGAATGCATGATATAGCAATGAAAGAGTCAACAATGGAACCTAAAACAAAGGCCAAATGCAAAATGAGGATAAGGTAACAGGTACAAGAGGCACATGATCCCAGAGAAGACCAAAAAAGGAACCTCACAGACATGCAGAGATATCACCATGCAGTAGGTCCCCTGCAATGGATGGTGTGGATACATGAACCACACAGATAGATCATGGTACATGGGATGCACAAATGAAGGACGAAAATGAACAATCACACTGCCACACTGCAAACGTCATGGGCGAAGGTGAGTGGCGGAACGTCAGGGGACAAAGAGGACTGTGCAGACCTGCAATGCTATGTTTGTAAATCAATGCACAGCAGCACGGCTGTACATTTGCCAAACACAATGACCTGTATATGGAGTGTTAAAGAAAGGTCAAACATGGGCCAGTACCCCACACAAAAGCCACACTGCCACATGCCCTTGTGTACCAACATATGCAGTCACATGCACATGCACCATGTAGGGTGAACCATGACACAGTGATGCCCCACATGCACTGTAACTTCCTTGGTGAGGGAAAACATCAATCCAAAATGTTGGCAGCCATTAAACTGGTGTGGTGGTAACGACTGTGTCATGTCCAAGTGCAGGGTAGGCCGACATATACAAGAGTACGTATACAATGTTGCCCCTGTGCCACATGCATAGCTGTATGCCCCCGTGACCTCAACAGATGAGGATATCTTGCAGTGCATGTTACACACATGGCCAATACACACTAACAAAACGTCAGATGGATGTAGAACATACAGCGACTATTCCAGTCCGTGATGCACACATACGGACTAGTACACAGTGTCCACAGTGCAAAGGGCATCTGCAACCTCACATGTCCCGTTAAGACTGTCCGTGAATCACTGGGCATGCATAGTCAAGTGTGATATCTCAATGTGCCACAGTACTCGAATGGTCATGTGTGTCCTGCGCAATCAACAGGACACCCAGCCAGATCACGGTAGCAATGGTGTGTTGGACAGGCCTGTTATACGGACAGTAGCAGTCCAACAGTAATGTTCATCATAGGCATGTGTCCCACTCATAGAGGTCAAACATCCTATGGCACCATCTCCCAGGGATATTTGAATAATGTTGTTGTGTCCTGCAACAGGTGGGTGATGTCACCCACAGATGCACGTAAGTAGATGTGTTGTGTGTGTCCGCTGCCCTGTGTCAGAATAAGGACAAACACTGTCATGGTATGCTGGACACAACAGCAGGGCACATTGCATCCAGTCAAACATCAGTACCGATGTAATTAAAAGGAACACAGGCAAACATAACATGATCACAACACAGAACACTGTGCATGTTGTGGACATTTGGAAATGCAACAGCAGATGAGCGTGTCCCATGGATATGGTCATGTCCATGTCCAAGTAACACAGGCGTATCACAGCTGCACCCCATGTCCATTAGCGCTGGTGCACAGAGACCCAACAGGAAAGATCCATGAAACAAACAGCAAAAAACAAACATATAAAGGCTGATGTTACACCCAAACGAGCTAAGGTGCTATCTACTGTGTGTCTGCAACAAATGTCTGCTTGGGATCCTCACAGGCAGGCAAAGTCCACAACACATCTCAAGAAAGGCAGAAGATGTCATCAACATGTGTCGAATAACCATGTCCCCATGTCCAGCCGCCGTTGCCGCATGTCCAAATTATGGTGATATCTTGGATACATAAATGCTGCTGTGCAGTGGTCTGTCAATACACATGAGATAGGTCAACCTACAACACACAACACATGCGCACACCATGCACAAGGCTAACACCAGAAAGGTAGAGATAGCACACTCACCACTGCTCCACAGGTGTGCAGACCCCGCCCACCACATGATAATGCAAACTGCATGCACACTGTATCATAACAGAGCCACCCACAAAAACACACACACGCAGTATGAAAAGGTGAGCGTGCCACCATTAACATATGGCCTGTATGTGCACAACTGGCGAATAGTAGAAACATAGAAACACAGAAATATAGAAACATGATGACAGAAAAAGACCACATGGCCTATCTAGTCTGTCCTTCCATAACAACATGGCCTATCTAGTCTGTCCTTCCATAACTACAACAGTCCACTTTTTACCTTTAGAGATCCTCTGTGTTGGTCCCATGCTTTTTTGAATTCAGTTACTGTCCTCATCTCTACCACCTCCACTGGGAGACTATTCCATGGATCCACTACTCTTTCTGTAAAGAAATATTTCCGCATATCACTCCTGAATCTATCTCCCTTCACCCTCATCCCATGTCCCCTCGTAGCAGAACTTCCTTTCAATTGAAAGAGGCTCTCTCCCTGAACATTTATGCCATGGAGGTATTTAAACATCTCAATCATATCACCTCTATCCCGCCTTTCCTCTAAGGTGTACATATTAAGATCCTTAAGTCTGTCCTCATATGCTTTATAATGAAGCCCATTAATCATTTTAGTAGCCACCCTCTGAACCGACTCCATCCTGTTCACATCCTTTTGAAGGTGCGGTCTCCAGAATTGCACACCATACTCCAAATGAGGTCGCACCAAAGACTTATACAGAGGCATTATCACCTCCTTTTTTCTGCTAGCCATTCCTCTCCGTATGCACCCAAGCATCCTTCTAGCTTTAGCCGTCGCCTTTTCTACCTGTTTAGCTACTTTAAGATCATCAGACACAACCACGCCTAGGTCCCGCTCTTCTTTAGTGGACAAAAGTATTTCACCTCCTATACTGTATTGCTCCCTTGGATTGCTGCAGCCCAAATGCATGACCTTACATTTTTTAACATTAAATCCCAGCTGCCAAATTCTAGACCATTCTTCAAGCTTAGCTAGATCCCTCCTCATGTTATCTACACCTTCCTGGGTGTCTACTCTATTGCAGATTTTGGTATCATCTGCAAAGAGGCAAACCTTACCCGACAGCCCTTCCGCTATATCACTAACAAAGATGTTAAAAAGAATCGGACCAAGGACAGATCCCTGGGGCACACCACTGGTAACATCCTTCTCCTCAGAGTGAGCTCCATTTACTTGTACTCTTTGTCGCCTCCCACCCAACCAATTTCTAACCCAAGCAGTAACTTTAGGGTCCATCCCTAGGGTGCTCAGTTTGTTTATAAGTCGCCTGTGAGGAACAGTGTCAAAGGCTTTACTGAAATCTAAATACACCACATCTAGAGCTCTCCCTCGGTCCAACTCCCTGGTCACCCAGTCAAAGAAATCAATCAGATTTGTCTGACAAGACCTGCCTCTGGTGAATCCATGCTGCCTCGGATCCTGTAATCCGCTGGACTCCAGAAACCTCACTATTTTCTCTTTCAGCAGCGTTTCCAATAATTTACTCACCACCGAAGTTAAACTAACCGGCCTGTAGTTTTCAACCACATCCTTACTTCCGCTTTTGTGTAAAGGCACCACATGAGCTTCTCTCCAGTCCTTTGGCACCACTCCTGACTCCAACGAGGCATTGAAAAGGTCAGTCAGTGGAGTTGCTAGAACGTCCCCAAGTCCCCTTAGTATTCTAGGGCGTATCCCATCCGGTCCCATCGCTTTGTCTACTTTAAGTTGAGCTAGTTTCTCATGAACACAGTCTTCTGAAAATTGTTCAAGATGTCCCTCGCTTCTGTTCTTATTTGTGGGTGTTTTCTGAGGTCCTGCTCCTGGTTCTTCATCTGTGAACACAGAACAAAAATATTTGTTAAGCAATTCTGCTTTATCCTTATCAGCTTCTACATATTCCCCCCCTGCACCCTTGAGTCTGACAATACCACTTTTGCCCTTCCTCGTCTCACTAATATATCTGAAAAATGTCTTATCCCCCCATTTTATTGTATTGGCTATTTCCTCCTCCTTTTGAATCTTTGCCTTCTTGACTACTTTGCTAGCTTCTCTAAGTTTTTCCAAATACAGATGCCTGTCTTCCTCTCTCTGTGATCTCTTGTATTTCATGAAGGCCTCCCTCTTTTTCTTCACTTTTTCAGCTACTTCCTTCGAAAACCATAGCGGTCTCCTGTTCCTTTTGCCTTTATTTACCATTTTAACAAAAAGGTTGGTTGCCCTTAAAATACCCCCTTTCAGTTTTTCCCACTGTTTTTCTACATCCCCCAGCTGTTCCCATCCCACTAACGACCCCCTGAGGTATTGGCCCATCTTCACAAAGTTAGTCTTCCTAAAGTCTAAGATCCTCACCTTGGAATGGATTCTAACAGCCCTAGTCCTAATACTGAACCACACCATCTGGTGATCACTGGATGCAAAATGATCTCCCACTACAACATCAGAAACACTTTCACCATTGGTAAGCACCAAGTCCAGTATGGCCCCTTCACGTGTGGGGTCTGTTACCAATTGCCTGAATAGTTCTCCCTGTAGAGAATCCAGGATCTCCTTACTTCTAGATGATACTGCAACAGGAATGTGCCAATCAACATCTGGCATATTGAAATCTCCTATCAGTAGCACTTCCCCTTTCCTAGCAATGGTGCGTATGTCTTCAATTAACTCTCTGTCCACCTCTTCTTCTTGTGAGGGAGGTCTGTATATCACACCAATGCAAATAGATTTCTCTTTCCCTCTTTCTAGTTTAACCCACAATGCCTCCTCTCTCCCTTTTAAGCTCTGTAATTCCAAAGCTTTAATAGTAGTTTTTACATATAGTGCCACTCCTCCTCCCCTTCTTCCTACCCTGTCCTTTCTGAATAAAGTATAGCCAGGTATAGTTACATCCCAGTCATGGTTTTCTGTGAACCATGTTTCTGTAACTGCCACTGAATCCAAGTCAGCCACTCCCAGCAAAGCTTCAACTACAGGGAGCTTATTTCCCATGCTACGGGCATTAATACACACTGCTTTCCATATGTTACCCCTGTTACCCATTTCCATAAAGGTATTTAATGTATCACCTACCTGGGGGCTTTCACTTACCTGGGGGCTTTCTTCAGCCATCCCCAACGAATCTAGTTTAAAGCCCTCTTCAGTAGATTAGTCAGTCTACTACCGAAGATGCGTTGACCTGTCTTGGACAGATGGATGCCATCTCTGCTCTGCAACCCTTGGAACATCATCCCATGGTCTAGGAAACCAAAACGCTCTCGATGACACCATCCACGCAGCCATGCATTCGTCTCCAGGATGCGAGCCTCTCTGCCTTGGCCTTTACCTAGTGGAGATAAAGGCCTTGTAAATGCAATGATACACTGCTATTGGCCGATGCTACAATGTCAGGGTAGGGTATAGTGCGACCCACCACCATAACACCTAGGACCTGTAGACACAAGCAGCCCTGTTGGATGTGTCCCAGAGAAAGTGCTGGAGAAGACAAACTGGGCACGAACACATGTGGATATGTGTGGCCAACATCAACATATGGGGTACGTGGGAGCACACTCAATAGGTCACTCACAACATATGTGCATTAGACACACAACCTGTGACATGTGCTGCTCCTGACTGTCCACACAGACAGAGTACCTGCATGTCCACCAACCCCAGTGTCCTGCACGTTGAATGAGGTACACACAGCTGCCACCGCACTACACCACCAGGGACATCACCAATCATGTCCTGTGGAATGAGAAACACAAGGGAAACATACATATGTCAAGTTGGAGCTGTGCCACAAACACACCAGCTTCACATCCTCATCTCTCATAACCGCCTAGATCCATCACAGTCTGGCAATTCGTCATGACACTGTACCTAATTGTCCCCACCCCGACCCGCCACTGACATGTTCCTGGCCATGTCCACGAGCCTGTAGCCTGTCCGTCCCCATTGTGACCTCTCTGCTGCCCTTGAGACCATTGACCACAACTGTCACCATGCTACCCTGTACGTGCTCGGCCCAAAGGTTCCAGGTACAACCCTGCCTCTCCCATATGTCTCCCATAGCACCCTCAGTGTGTGTTTCCTGTGGGTCCACCTCCCCTGCTAACCCACTCCCAGGTGCTATATGAAAGGAATATATGCAGGGGCTGCTACATTCCCCTGGCCCCATACCCAGTTCCCTGTTGCAGCAGGCATATCCCCTGGCGATCAGTAGCAGCTGTACGCTGATGTGTCCGAAACATATCTCACCACGCATGAACTACGTTTGCCAAACCACACTCTGACCTCAGCTTTCTCCCTGACATTGCTGGCTGCAGGTACCCCAGCTGCATGAAATGAGCAGGGCCAAGACCAGACATCTGGGAATCGCCCCTAAACCCTCTCCAACCCTTACAGTGTCTGTGTATAGATTGGATATACCTTCTGTCGACATGGCCGTCAAGGTAGCAGGTCTCTATCACCCCTCGCACCCCTTCCCCACACATACCCATCATGCAGCTAAGGCCTGCAGTGTTCCCCTAGATAACATCAGCAAGATCCCTGCCATCACCACAGAACACACAAATAAAGCCCTAATGCCCCCCTTCATCACCCGCCATCCTGCTCACTGTAACCTACAACTTGCTGGTCTGCCTCTAAATCATCTCTGTCCACCGCAATTTATGCAACACTGCACTGCATGGCTAATCTACCGACAGCCTCAGTATGACAATAACACCCCACCTGTCACAACATCTCACAGGCTCCAGATGAGGTCAAGACACACCTGCTGATCTATACATGCAGTTACACTGTGGTTGCCCTGTACTTTGACGTGCATAACCCAAGTACTACAAATACTACTACTACTACTGAGCATGTAAACAGTGCTAACACCTGTATGCATCGCCATTCTGAAACATGTTACACACAGTCCCTGCTCATCAGAGCATACAATCCAATCAATCCCCTCATATCCCCCAAATGTCATCCCCACACGTCAAGCCAACTGGGCCTATCAATGGGCTGCCCCCCCACTGTTAATGCGGGACCAAACACCTGTCACCTAGCACCACCCAATGCCTGGAACTAACTACGGGTGGCTGCAGGGCAGCCACCCTCACCAACCATCTCAAAACCCTGTGTGACAGCCTACCACATCACCTAAGCCTAATAATCCTGACTACATTAATCACCTCCACCCGCTGTTGTCCCCTGCCCACACCTTCTGTGTTAGTGGTTGGACCACATTGTAAGCTCAGATAGCCAGGCATTGTGTCAGAAATGTCAGTGCAGTGCTGCGTTTGACTGGTAGTGCGATACCAACGCTCATTAGTAGTAGTAGTAGTAATACATATATCTATCCAAATGTTTTTTTCCAAAACATCCAGTACTCACATGAAAATAGCTTCTCAATCAGCTGGCGCCTGAGAGCTGCGCCCTCACGTGTCACCACGGGTACGTACAGGAGGGCATGTTGGATCGTCTTCCAGATCCTCATTAATTTTGACATCAAGATCATGCCTGAGAGCAATGTTGTGCAGGATGCAACAGGCAATAATGATCTCTGCCACTGTCACGGGTTGGTATTGTAAGGCCACGCCGGTCCTATCCAGACACCTGAAGCGACTTTTCAAAATGCCAAAGGTGCACTCAATGACAGAGCGACTGGAGGCATGGGCCTCATTGTACCTCATCTCTACACGTGTCCGTGGTAGACGCACATGGTTTAGCAACCAGGGCTGACACCCATATCCTGCGTCACCTGCAGAAAGAAATGTTGAACGTTCAACCAGTAGCTGATGTCCACACACATGCACACATGAATGCACGTGCAAACCCACAGCACCTACAGGTAAGACAGAAACATAGGGGAACACATGATGGGACACAACAACTATGTGTCAGTGTCTGGAGGTGTGAGATACAGAGCACGGGGGAGGTAGAAGGAGTGCACACAACATTATCCTGAACCACAGCAGACACATGGGCAGACATCAGAGGCCGAAAGGTAGTAGCACCAGCCATGAACACCTCAGAGACACACATGCAATGAACCTTGGACAAGGGCAGAGATGCACACATGTGTAAGCATGTGATGGTCATGCTATTCACCACACACAGATGGCACGATGGGAACAGTTACCCCACCATGGCAGGCTGGATGGCACAGACAACACCACACTGTTGATAAACATGAAGCATACATGTGTGTCATACCATGCCAACACAAATGACACACACACACACAATTTGGGACACACGTCAAAGACAGACATGTGTTCAGAAGGATAGCAGGGGTATACGATGTGCATGTCAGAGATGACAAATACCCACCCAGCAGTATACAGTCCTCAAATTGACTGGCCTCAAATTGTCTGTACAGTGCCGAGTGACACAGGATATAGGAGTCATGGGTGGACCCTGCAAACCGCGGGACCACATTCAGAATATGCATACCTGCATCACATACAACCTGAACATTCAGGGAGTGGTAGTGTTTGCGGTTGTGGAACACTGCCTCCCTGTCTCTGGGCGGGACCAGGGAAACATGTGCAGCAGGCTCCCATCACGTGTGGTAACCCGGCAATTGCCGCAAAGGCCTGGTTCAGGGTCCCCCACTGTTGCCTAGTGTTGGGAAATGCAGTACTTGGTGGAGACAGCGTGAGAAGGTGGGGCGGCTCATGCCACCCACTGCAGCCACAGATGACTGGAAATAGCCAGAGGCAAAGAAATGTAGGGCACCAAGGAGCTTGACCAAACCCGGTATGGCATGTGATTGACCAGTTAGGGGCTCGAGGTCAGGTCTTAGATCCTCATGCAATGCAATGTGTGCCTTCGAGTCAGTCCTGACTCCTGGCGACCCAGAAGCTCCTGGGTTTTCTTGGCAGTGTCACCGGAAGTAGATTTCCAGGCCTTTCTTCCGAGGCAATGGAGGGTTAAGTGACTTGCCCAAGGCCACAAGGAGTGCTAGTGGGACTTGAACCCTGGTTGCTTGGTTACCAAGCCAGTGTTCTAACCACTAGGCTACTCCTCCACTCCTAGAGCTCCCTAATAGCCCCTGTGCTCAGGCGGTTGAGTGAGATGACCTGGTCCTCACGCATGTCCTGGAGCTGGGCCCTGGGCCTGTAGAGGCGAGGCTGGTGAGCCTGCAACTCGGCCTGGCCTGCCCCCACAGCTGCAGGTCGGTGTTGTAGCAGGCCTGCACCCCCGCCCTGTGCCCCAGCCCCATGGACACCATCTCCCTCGTCAGGCAACCGCAAGCCCTTCACATCCCCCAGTGTACATGAGGCAACCACAAAGGCCGCCATAGCAGACACTATTAACCCAACCCTCCTCACCTCCCCACCGCACGCTAACCCTGCCACTCACCTCCCCCACCACTCACCAACCCAGCCACACACCACACCCACCACCCACCAACCCTGCCACACAGCACACACCAACCGTGCCAGCCACCTCCCCCACCACATACCAACCCTGCCACCTACCTCACCCACCACCCACCAACCGTCACCTACCTCCCACAGCACTCACCAACCCAGCCACACCCCTCCACCAGCACTCACCAAGGCCACCGCTCGTCTCTCCCACCACTTACCAACCCAGCCATCTACCTCCTCCACCACTCACCAGACCTGCCACCTACCTCCCCCACTGCTCACTAGCCCTGCCACTCTCCACGCCTAACCTGCCTCTGACCCTCTGTTCGCTTTACCACCAATAACACCCACCATCAACCTCGTTCGCCTGCACTAACCCCTCAGCGTGTACCAGGTGTGCATGTTAATATATGGATCTTTGGACGTCTGCGTGTATATACGCATAGGCGATGATGCGTAGGGTGCTTACACGGAACCGTGCATTACATAAGAACATAAGAACATAAGATATGCCATACTGGGTCAGACCAAGGTCCATCAAGCCCAGTATTCTGTTTCCAACAGTGGCCAATCTAGGTCATATGTACCTAGCAGTTTCCCCATTGCACATACGCAAGACATATACATGTCTGCACATGTGCAGTGGCTGGTTCTGTGCCCGTCCCATAGGCACCAGGGGTTAGCAGAACTGTGCGCCGCACATGCACAAATCGTGTATGTGTCTGCGCATGTGCTGTGCCAGGATATGTGCAAGCCATAATAAACCGTAACAGATGGTATGGTGTGAGATGACGCCACATATGCGTACGCCCCCATGCAAATACGTAGTCTACATGTGTATGTGCGGCGCATGGTACCGTGCCTGTCCCACAAGCAACAGAGGTCAGCGGAAACAGCCACCGCACATGCACAGACATGTACACGTCTTGTGCATGTGCAGCGCACGGTTCTGCTGACCCCTGGTGCCTATGGGATGGGCGAGGAACCAGCCACCACACACACGCAGACACGTACATGTCTTGTGCATGTGCGGTGCATGGTTCCATGTATGCACCCTACACATCGCCTATGCGCATGTGCAACACGCGTAGACATCCAAAGATCCATATATTAATGTGCACACCTGGTACACGCTGAGGGGTTAGTGCAGGCGAGCGAGGTTGACGGCGTGGAGAGTGGCAGGGCTGGTGAGCGGTGGGGGAGATAGGTGGCAGGTCTGGTGAGTGGTGGGGGAGGTAGGTGGCTGGGTTGGTGAGTGGTGGGAGAGGCAAGTGGCAAGGCTGGTTGGCGGTGGTGGTGGTGAGTGGCTGGGCTGGTGCGTGGTGGGGGTGACAGGAGGCAGGGCTGGTGAGTGGCTGTGGTGGTGAGGGCTGGTGAAGGTGATGGGGGAGAGGGCAAGGGCCACAGGAGGTCAGACAGGTCCAGGATGCAGAGGGAGGACAGGGAGAGCAGAGACATGCTGTGGCTGGACATGATCGGTAGGGTGTCTGGGGAAACGCCAGGGCCGCAGTCCCCAGAGACTGGAGGGATGGGTCATCCAGAGTCTGAGGTTGCTGGCCCATCGGGTATGTCGGACCCCACCCAGGAGCAGCCTGAGGGGCATAGCACAGGCAAGCATAGGCGGACACCTGTGCCGGATGGGGAGAGGAAGAGGGCCATAAGATTCAGCCAGCAGGAAAACCACAACCTGCTGGCAAGTGTCCTTGAACACTATGAGGAGCTATATGGGCGCATGAGCTCACGCACAACTGTCAGCATAAGGACCCAGGTGTGGGAGGAGGTGCAGGGGGCCGTGGCACAGGCAGCGGGGGCCACCAAGGGACTTTGACAGCCTCCGTAAGATGTTCAATGATATCAGGCGGGGGGTCCATGCACACCTGACTGCAGAACACTGACATGCTAGCAGCACTGGTGGGGGTGGCCCCTTCATCCCAAGCCTCACGCCCCTGGAGCATCAGCTTGCTGAGCACCTAGGCCCCATCTACATCCATGGCCTCTCCCCGGCACTGGACATGGCTGACCCACAGGCAGGTATTCCGAGACATGCAGCAGACATACAGCTATCTACCACGCACACACAGGGCATGTCACGGGGTGGTGTGGGCCCATATCCTGGGAGAAGGTGTGGCCGAACCTAGGAAAACAGACACCGGAGTCCGCATTCCCTGTTAGTGTGTGTGTTCGTGGAAAATATAGGGGATAGAATCAAACCCCCTTCCCAACACCTTCCAGATATCTGTCTGACAAAATGAGCTCTCTCCTTATACCCATTCATGCCTTGGACAGATGTAGGCATGGATATAGCTCAGGATGTCCTGGACATATCTGATATCTGGTGAGGACATCCAGGGTATGGGAGTGCCCCACACATGCTTACTCCATGCTCTCAGTCAGACCTGGGATGTCCGCACCCCAGATTTGGGTTATACAATGGGGAAATCTCTTCCAGTGGGTTAGTTTTGTGCATACAATGTGTGGTGGAGGAGGAACCAGGGGTAAAGAGGGAGCAAGCAGACGTGTTCCTGTCCCTAGGGCTGACCAAATTAGAGGGACAGAGGAAAACAAGGAGTGCATAAACAAATATGTGTCTACCTAAATATGTCCATATTTCTATGTAAACATGTCTACGTAAATATGTGCTCTACGTCTGTGTCTGTGACAACCCCATATCTACTCTGTACCTTGTTCCATCCCCCCAGGTAACATCCAGGCCATCGAGGCGGCCAAGGAGGACAATGGCAGTAAGCCCGAGCCAGCGGAGGTCGACGAGGCGCCGCATGCAGAGGCTGCCATCAGCAACTCCCCAGACACCCAATGGGCCGATGTGCTGCCTGAGGAGGTGGCCACCCAGGAGGACGATGGGTCACCCCAGCGGAGCAGGTACACAGGCACCACAGTGGCTGGCGAGGGGCCTGAGGATGTGGGGATGAGCCCCACATTGTTATCGCCAAGGCCATCCACTGCAACAATGGGCGCAATGCATGTCACCCTCCAAGAGCTGCAGGCACATACAGCGTCAGCACGCAGGGATGCCGCAGGTAGGCAACTGGCAGGATGGTTGCAGGTTCTGGTGTGGCACACCAACCCCCAGACACAGCGCACGATGGCAGTGGGCCTCCACACATACATATGCCCCCCTGGCCATGTCTGGGATGGTTAGTGTGGCTCAGTAGGGAATGGGCAGGTCATACATGTTGGGGTCTAGGCAACAGATGTCTCACAGGTCACCTTGTTCCCCTCCCACAGGCACTCGCCAGGCGCTGATTGCTATATGGGCCGAGATGCATGGCCAGCAGCAGGTCCAGTGTGCCCAATGCCAGGCATTGTGGGTCCACATGTGGGTAGTGTGTGGGCTCCACAGGGATGTCTGGGAGCACAGCCTGGAGACACGGCAGCTGCGAGGGACGGCCATGGATATCGCAGCTGGCATAGGCTGGGTGGCGGATGCACTCGAGGCCATGGCGGGAAATATCCTGTGGCCTGCAGCAGCGCCAGAGGCGGCAGAAGCATCAGCATCAGCAGCAAGGGGAGTGGGGGGTCGTGGGAGGGGGTGGGGGTGTGGGCATGGGCGGTCACGCAGGCCGTAGGTGTGTGACTGTAAGTTGGACTGACCTCCATATTAAATTATGCTATTACCTTTGTTCACCGATGTGCACGTGTCCTTTTTTCTTTGTCAGGGGTTCCCTGAGTGGGCTGTCCCAATTGGGGTGACTATGGTCACATGTGCCCTACAGCACCGTGCCATGTCTTAACGGCCATACATATGCCTGTGGTTGCACCCTCCCTTCCCCTGCCACCTGCTATATATGTCTGCTGGTTCACCAACATTGTGGGGCATAACTCCCCTCTGTCCCCGCATATCATCCACATCAGGCCATCTACATGGGTGACCCGTCTGTCAGACACACACCAGGGTCACCATGGCATACTAACCACACATGCTTGGTGGACAGACACGATGTACATATATACCTAGCTGCTATCAGAGGTTTACCCCCCTCCAGCGCTTGTAGTGCGCTGCTGCTCCTTCACCCCACCAGACCCCATCATGGTGAAACCCACTGACTGACGCACTGTTGGACACGTGGATCCCCGCATACATCACAACTACGCTGCATCATGTGTACCACATCCGCACCTCCTCGCCGTCCTATCATGTGCTTCATCCCTGCTACAGACTGACTATCTGTAACAACGTGCATGTGACCATGTCTGTTGGATGGTGCAGCACATGGTTACATCACAATGTCATCAGGGGATACATCCGGCAGTGCACATTGCGCTCCACACAGCCTGTTGTGGGGCAGGGGCAATATATGTTGCACAAATACACACTCTGGGACATGCACACAGGTGTCTCACTCACAGCTATAGCATGTATGTACAAAGGACACATGACCATTGCAAGATTTGGCTGCCTACACAATGTTTTAATCCAAATATGTGTTGGTAGGTGCCATACAAACAGGTAGGGGCACTAAGAAGCGACAAGGCGATAGCGGAGAGACTGAATGAATTCTTTGCTTCGGTCTTTACTGAGGAAGATGTAGGGGATGTTACCCATGACTGAAGTGGTATTTAAAGGTGTGGAAAAATTGAAGTAAATATCGATACATCAGGAAGATGTATTGCAACTATTAGATAAACTGAAGAGTAACAAATCACCTGGGCCGGATGGTATACATCCAAGGGTGTTGAAAGAACTGAAATATGAGATTGTAGACCTGCTATTAGTAATCTGTGAACTATCATTAAAATCATCTCTAATACCTGAAGATTGGAGGATCGCCAATGCAACACCAATTTTTAAAAAGGGTTCCAGGGGTGATCTGTGAAACTACAGACTGGTGAGCCTTATGTCAGTACCAGGAAAAATGGTAGAAACCATCATAAAGAATAAAATTACTCAGCATGTAGATAGTCATGGCCTAATGGGAGACAGCCAACATGGCTTTAGACAAGGAAGATCTTGTCTTACTAATCTGTTATGTTTTTTTGAAGGTGTGAATAAACAGGTGGACAAAGGTGAGTCAGCTGATATAGTGTATCTGGACTTTCAGAAAGCCTTTGACAAGGTCCCTCATCAGAGACTTTTGGCAAAACTAAAAAGTCATGGGATAGGAGGCAGTGTACATTTGTGGATCAGGAACTGGTTGAAAGATAGAAAGCAGAGGGTTGGGCTAAATGGCCAATTTTCCCAGTGGAGAAAGGTGAGTAGTGGTGTACCCCAGGGATCTGTGCTGGGTCCGCTGCTTTTTGACATATTCTTAAATGACCTGGAAAGTGGAATAACGAGTGAGGTTATCAAGTTTGCAGATGACATAAAACTATTTAAAGTTGTTAAAACCCAAGAGGATTGTGGAAAATTGCAAGAGGGTATTGATAAATTGGAAGACTGGGCATCAAAATGGCAGATGAAATTTAATGTGGACACGTGCAAATTTATGCACCTAGGGAAGAACAACCCAAACTATGGTTACACGATGCAAGGTTCCACATTAGGAACCACCACCCAGGAAATAGATTTAGGTGTCATTGTGGATAACATGTTAAAACCCTCGGCCCAGTGTGCAGCGGCAGTCAAGAGAGCAAGTAGAATGCTAGGTATCATAAGGAAAGGAATGGAAAATAAAACAAAAGATATTATTGTAAGATAATTTGTAAATAGGCCCACAATAACCACTGTTATTGTCTTGTATATAGTTTTACCCTTGTTTTCAGTCCCAAGGTACCTATCCTGTTACAATGTAAGCATAAGATCACTTGTTCTGATGCAAAAGTTTTTGTTATTTGTAAACCGCACTGATACTGAAAAGCGCGGTATATAAGAGCCTGTAAATAAATAAATAAAATAAATAAATAAAATTATAATGCCTCTATATCATTCCATGGTGAGACCGCACCTTGAATATTGTGTGCAATTCTGGCCGCCGTATCTTAAAAAGGATATAGCGTTATTAGAAAAGGTTCAGAGAAGAGCCACCAAAATGGTAAAGGGGATGGAAGGATACTCCTATGAAGAAAGGCTAAAAAGGTTAGGGCTGTTTAACCTGGAAAAGAGACGGCTGAGGAGAGAAAAAGTCTATAAATTAATGAACGGAGTGGAACAGGTAAACGTAGATCGATTGTTTACGTTATCAGAATATAGAAAGACTAGGGGACATGCAATGAAGCTACAGGGTAAACTATTTAAGACTAATAAAAGAAAATATTTTTTCATTCAATGTGCAATCAAACTCTGGAATTTGTTACCGGAGGATGTAGTAAAGGCTGTTAGTGTAGCTGGGTTTAAAAAAGGTTTGGACAAGTTCCTGGAGGAAAGGTCCATAAACCATTATTAAGAAGGGACCCAGGATATCACTGCTTGACCCAGTACCAGCATTGCGGAACCTGTGTCTTTTGGGGAAACTGCTAGGTACGTATGACCTAGATTGGCCACTGTTGGAAACAGGATACTGGGCTTGATGGACCTTGGTCTGACCCAGTATGGCATATCTTATGTTCTTATGTTCTTAAAACGTTCAACACAACAACACCCTCCCACAGGTGGGTCAACAGTAAAACTGGTTCACAATTTTGCGATAGCAGAGCATGGACGTCCGTCTCACACGTTAGTGGGGATACATTTGGCTGTTAGTGTTGCCACCTTTGCCATCTGTGTGTCCACTGCACTACCTTGCAGACACTGGGAGATGGCCACAGCCATATATGTGGATCACACACCCAGGGGCCCGCCGTGGGGGTATTGCTGTGTATGTGCCGTGAACATGCCATGATAATGCTGGCGATGCATCACCTCAGCCATACCCTCAACAGCAGCTGTCAGCTGCCTGATGGCGTGGCCATGGTCAGTCATGGTCCGCCTAACGATGCCCATTGCTACACACATGAGACCCACACATTTGCCACCACAGCCACACCATGTGACTGTGGTCTGGGTAGTGGCAGCTGCATGGGCCCTGTGTGTGGCAATGTGTGGGGGTCCCACACCCAGCCTGACACCTTGGCCATGGACATGGGGCAGGTGGCAGGGGCCCCCAGTGTCCTGTGGTGACCTGCGTCCGCCCTTGTGCACAGGCTCCCCCTCCCCACCCTCCATGTCCCCCCACCCTGGCTGGTCCCCTCACTTTCCCCACTACCCTCCCCCTCTCCCTCCTTGCCCTCCCACTCTACCTCCCCAGCACCCTCTACCATCCCCTCCTCCCACCCCTCCCCACCCTCCCCACCCTCCCCACCCTCCATGTATTCCTCCACCACAGCCATGGCGTCCTCCGCCGCTGCAGCTGTATCCTCCGTCTCGGTGCCTCCAGTGGTCATGGGGGGGGGGCTGCCACCAGGTGGTGTGGGTGCAGAGGTCCCCTCCCCAGCATCTGCAGCCTCTGTAGAGAAGGCAGAAATGAACAGGGTGTCATGAGTTTGTTATTGCACAGACACATTGTATGTGTCATCACAGGCTGGCGTGCCACTGGGACATGGTGTGGCACACTGCATAGGCTGGGACACTCACCGTCACCTCCTGCCATTGCCTCCAGCTGCATGCAGCGGAGGTATCCAGGGCAGTGTAGCCACATCTCTCTGCCCTTCTTCTGCAGGTCCTCTACCTGGAGGGATAAGCAATGTTTGTAACCATTAGGGCCCTATATCCCTACCCATTGCGAGCCACATGGCACACATGTCTGCATGCAATGGGGGCTGCTCCTGCTATGGGCAGAGGGTCCCATCCTAGCTGTTGGCAGCACTGCCTGCATGTGTGGGCATGAGGCTGGGCATGTGTGGTGTGACACCTATATGCCCTGTGTGCCGCCTCACAGCAACCCCATGCCATGTACCTGCCACCTCCTGGCATGACATGAGAGCAACATGGCATGTGGGGTGTTGCATTTCAGGTCTACAGGGGGTGTGCCTCCATACCCTCAGTGCAGTCCAGCACTCACCTCGGTGTTGGGCAGCCCATCCCACATCAACAGGAGCCATCACCATGACGCCTGGATGCTGATACAGCCTCTGTGGTGCGGCCTTGGACACCTGGGGGTGTGGGGGAGCTGGGTACCTGCAACAACAGCAACCACCATATCGCCAGGATGTAGACTAGACCTGTGTAGTCTGGTCTGATGCCTCCTGGGGTTAGGAAAGAACTGGAAACCTGCAACAACAGCAAACACCATAGCACCAAGATATAGAA
Source organism: Ichthyophis bannanicus (assembly GCA_033557465.1). Classification (NCBI taxonomy): domain Eukaryota; kingdom Metazoa; phylum Chordata; class Amphibia; order Gymnophiona; family Ichthyophiidae; genus Ichthyophis; species Ichthyophis bannanicus. Next base: position 1,073,198,517 of record CM066033.1, read on the forward strand.
TAGACCTGTTTAGTCTGATCTGATGCCTCCTGGGGTTAGGGAAGAGCTGGGAACCTGCAACAACAGCAACCACCATAACACCTAGGATGTAGAATAGACTTGTGTCAGCTGGTCTGATGCCTCCTGGGGTTAGGGAAGAGCTGGGAACCTGCAACAACAGCAGCCACCATAACACCAGGATGTTTGATATACCTCTGTGTGCAGGTCTGGGAGCCTTCGGGGCCAAGGATGATGTTCCACACATACACATCACCAACTAACACACCACCAGGATGACTGCTGGACCTCTGTCATCTGATATGGTGCCTCCTGGGGATGGGGCAGGGCTGTCGTACTCCGAATGCAGCAGCTACCAGTGCACCATGGTGACTACTTGACCTCTGTGATCAGGTCCGATGTCTCCTGGGGATTGGCCAGAGCCGGTAATGTGTCATAGCAGCAGCCACCATGGCACACGGATGCCTAATATAGCTCTGTCATGGGGGCTGCAACTCATGTTGGTTGGGCAGAGGTGTGCACTGCCACAGGAGCAGCTTACATCACACCACGCTGATCCAGCCAGTGTGTGATAGGTAGTCCTTGCAGGCACATCGAGGATACACCTGTGTCCATCCGTATTTCCCAGTCACGTCTAGCCCTTGTAGACTATGATGCACCCAGAATAGTGCATATCCTGTGTGGGTGCCATGGTCACATGATTTAAGTGAAGGGGGGTGTTTGGACCCATAGGCAGATTATGTAGCACCACCCAACCCGCCCTCTGGGGCTCAGGGTGGGGGACAGGATCTCCCACCAAGAGATCCACATTCTACATCCCTGCAATGGTGGCAGTAGAGGGGACCATCTTCCCCAGTCCCGCTGGGTAACAGGCACCCTACAGGGCAGTCAATGCAGATCTGTACACATCCATAAGGCAATGGCAGACAGTAGGCTTCGAAATACTCAGCTGCCGCCCACAACTATCTGACATTCTCCAGCAGCGAGCACAGTGAGTCTCCAGCCGCTGCACCTTGCAAGGTGTTCCAGCCATACACATACTAACTGCAGACAGTCTGCTAGCTAGTCCATAGTGCATGTTCCTGGAGGAGATGTGAGCACACCCACCAAGCAGATAAATCAGTGATTGGGCCCCAGAAAAGAGAACCCATAAATATCACTTGAGAAAAATACAACACAGCACTATGGGGGAACCTAGCCATGCTGTGGTCACTGCTCAGTCAGGGTGAGAGTGATCTCCCAGCAGGACATGCTGTGGCCACACTGTCCGTGCAGGTGGTGCCCGGGCACTACAGTGTCCTAGCCATTGCCCTATGCCCTGTGCAGATGCATCCTGCTCAGGCCACCCTGTCCGGGCCATACCCACAGTACCTTGCTCCTCATTATGCACATTGGCAGACTAACACTGGAAGCAGTGCAAACAGTGTGGGCTCAGTAAGGTGTAGGCAGCCACAACACACTTAGACAGATACACACTCCCACACCTATGCCAGCATTGTGCAAATATAGAGGCTTTTGGCAGCCCTGACCACCACACCAGTCCTGGGCACAGTGCAGGCATGGCTATGGTATGCAATACTGTTGGGGTCACTCCCCGGGGTGGTAAACACTGTCAGAAACCAAAACTGAAACACACTCCACAGATATCAGAAAGGTTGCTATGATGCAACTCTAACAGCAAATTGTGCTTAACTTAGGAATTGTTATCTGCCATTACTCATAGCAACCTTTTGATATATGTGTAACGTATTCCCAAGTTTAGGGTGGCATTGCTAAGGTATGCAAGTGCTAGTATTGGGAGATGCTGCTGCGTGCAGGGCCCAACAGCCTGACTCTCCATGAGGCTTTGGATAGTGGAGCCTGTGGGTGTGAGTGTCTATGCCCCTGTTGGCCGCTGCTCTAAGGCAGAGGTTTCCAACTCCGGTCCTTGTGGGCCAAACACTGTTCAGGTTTTCATGCTGTCCCTAATGAATATGCATGAGATACATTTGCATACAATGGGGGTGGCGCATACTAATGCAGCACAGGTATAGTTATTAGGGACAGCATGAAACCTGAATGGTGTTTGGCCCTCCAGGACTGCAGTTGGGAAACTCTGCTCTAGGGATTGCACATGTTTATGGTGTCTGTGCTCTGTAGGGTAAAATATAGGCATTTTAGGCATGTTTATTTTATCTGCAATAAAGGTTCTGTCTTTATTACCATGGTTTAGTACTGGGTAAAATATGGGGAAAGGGTTGTCAGCAGCCACAGCTGGGACTTGAACTTGTGCCCTTCTGCGCCTGAATACACTGGCTGTGTGTACTGCACCATCCTGTTGCCACAGGGACAGTTCATTCCCTGGGGATATCATGACTGTTTGTCAGACAGACCCTGTCTGTTGCATTGCACGGCACCCACCTAAACCTGGCTAGGCCATGGTCTGCTGTGGGCAGATGCCACTGCCCCCTCTGCCACCAGAACCCCTCCGCCACCATGCTGCCATGCCATTATGCCAGTGGTGCTGGTGATGTGCAGTCCCAGGCCATCCAGTCCGCCGGTAGGCAGCTGCCTATGATGTGGGTTCTCGGGTAGGGGTGTCTACATGGATATGCGCGCTCCCCCCCCCCCCCCGCACTGCCTGCCAATATTATGTGCCCTTGGGGGTACCTGCTGGGTAATCTCCCCTGTGACACTGTGGGACACGCACTCGTGCCCATGTTGGACCCTCATCAGTTGCTCTACAGTTTCAGCATTCCTATGTGCCACCTAGGCATATGCCTAGTCCGCACTGTGCCTCAGCTGCCCCACAGCATGTGCCGCCTGCAGCTCTCTGTATCCCATTTCAAGCATCTGTATAGTTGCCCTTTCCTACATGCCCACCCTGCTGTTGTGGCACATGTGCACGCCATAACAAACCTGCCCAATATAAAGGGAAACTCCTGATCACCGCTATTTCAATGTGGGATCATTCACCTTGTAGGGGGACAGAGCATAGACCCTTCCAAAGATGATATCTTCTTTTTTATGCTTTCTCAGTAGTGTTTCTTTATGTTTCTCATTAATATCACTATTGGCCAGCTTGGTTATTGGGATTTTAAATATGGTTCAGGTCATTTTCTATGTTTATTTGCCTTTTTGTTCCATGCACATGTATCACTACTATCACGTTTTGGGTTTCCCTGGCTTAGCTGTACATTGCTGACTGAAATGGTTTCTCTTTCCTGCAAATGTGCCTAGTGCGAGGGTTTCACTCGCTCTAATTTTCTGCCCTTCATTTCATGGCGTTAGTGTGCAAGGAGCCACTCACCGCCCATTCTCCGCCCATTGACCACTTCTCTCTGCCCTCTGGGAAGCCTTACTCCACCATTCAGAGCCGGATTTCACAGCGCTAGGGTGCCTTAACGCCTCAGCCACGTTATCGTGCGATAAGTGATGTTATCGCGCGATACGTTGATAACATCACTTATCACGCGATAATACTGCCGCTGCGATGTTAAGACAGTTTGGTAAACATACCCCTTAGTGTTAATTGAGCTCAATTAAGCTATTGCTCTGGCTGGAGGTAGAGCTCTCACAACTGCGTGCCTCTCTCAATGTCTTTGCTCTTTGGTGAATATCTTGGTCTATTGTGTAGCCCCAGGTCCTACTGAGGTCTGCAAAGCTCTCATGTGGTGGGAGACATGCCTTCAGGTCCCATGGCACACTAGATTAGCTACAAAAGTTAACAAAAGACCTCCTTAGGCCTGACCAAATGGTAAGCCTAACCTTTTATTTATTTATTTTTTTTAAAACATTTCTATACCGCAACTATCCCACTTAATAGTCAGATCAGCATGGTTTACAAAAGAATGCATAATTACAATTTGAATCCTAAGGCAACAGGAAGTTGCAGAAAATATACATAAAACCAACAATTTCCAAAAAGTCAGAAGGTGCCACATTATTTACCAAATGGATTTAAAATTACAATCAACATACAAAATCATTACAGCACAGAATTCCCCAGAAATCCAGTAAACGTTAGAGGAATGGCCAATAATTAAATTAGTGCCATAATAGAAAAACATATATCCCCTCCTATGTAGACTGAAACTTATTCTGTAATTCTATTACCTTGTATCCACTTATTAATCCAATTCCTTGGTTATTTGTAATAGTAAAGTGCTTCCCTCCTATATAGATAGACTTATGGGGTAAGCCCTATTACTTTATAATATCCAATTCTTTTAATATTTATTTCTTCTAACTGAATGTGAATAACAGAATTAGAACACATCCAAACACCCGAAAAGCCAAATAACGCTAAGTAAATAGCCAGAGATATTGATTCTTGACTGTATACTAGCTAAGCTAGAAATAAAATGGAGCTAGATGTTCTAACTACCTAGAAGCACTTGCAGTATCAGCAGCTGCTGTTCTCCAGAGGTTTATTTAAGAAGTTGTTTGTACTACTTTATCATTTCGGTCAAAGCAGTTTACTTTGTAACTTAAACTTGATAATGTTCATTAAAAAAGGGCATTGATAACTTTGACTTTTCTGAGACAATGGAGGGCTAATTGACATGTCTGCTATCTCCTTTTTCTTGCTCTGGTACTGCATCTGCCTGCTGTCAAGATTAGGAATCAGGTTGTGGCCCTTTTCTCCAGGAAATTTTCCAAACCTTTTTTAAACCTATTACACTAACAGCTTTTACTACATCCTCCGATAATGAATTCCAGAGTTTGATTATGCGTTGAGTGAAAAAATATTTTGTCTTATTACTCTGAAATTAGTTACATTGTAACTTCATTGCATGTCCCCTAGTCTTTCTAGTGCAGCTGAATATCCCCACAGACCACCTTGGCACAATGAGAATAGTGCCAGAGAAGTCTATTGGTGAGGCTTGGGTGGTCAGCGGCGATTTTTCAGCCTGCTAACCAGGTAGGTAACAACATAAACTTAAGTCCAAAAGTAGAAAGAAAACACACTCACAAGTACCAGGTAGCCAATAAAAGAGCAAGGTGATGTACTCCACAGAAGATTAGTTTGGTAACATCAATTCTTTATTATATTGTATTTCGTATGTCCACCCTACATGGACCATGTTTCAGCACTAGCCTTCGTCAGGGGTGTGCGGACTGTGTATGTAGGTCTGAGGATTGTGTAAAACCTACAATATTGGATATTGAAATAAACCAAGTGCCGCCTCAATTCACCTCTCCTTCATCATTTCGTGTATACAGATGTTTGTAAGTGATCTACAATATTGCAATCAGAAACCAAGAAATGAGGCAAAAAGATAGAACAATATTTCCCATTGTATTGGGTGCCACTGACCTGATTAAAAGCAATTTCTAAGCATACCTTGATGTGTTGTCTATACATATTACATCCTATGAACTCCAGAAAGACTATCTCTCTGGCACAATGTAAGTACTATAGAGAGAGTTAGCAGTAAATCTGAGAGACTGAGATCATACTGCACATACCCTGGCTTGGAAGAGAGCTTCATTAATCTCATGGCATGTACAAAACTAACATCCAGACAACAAAAATCACCCCTTGGTAATCTCCCGCCAGTATTTGTAACTTGAATAACCGATTGTGCTGATAATGAAGACTTTGTCTTCAATATGTCTTCATATTGTTAACTTGAACATACTGCAAAGCAAAAATACAAAAATAGGGAGAAAAGACCTCAGTTTGCCCTTTGGTCCAAAAATGGATCCATATCTTAATAGAACAAAGGCTCACCGAAGACACCTTGGGCCCAATATTCATCTGGACAGGCTATGCACCGCTACGTCCCATAGCCCTGTCCACTGACCCCTAACCCTAGATATTCAATACTGCAGCAATGGCATTGAATATCCGGGCTTAGTGCACAGAGGAAACAGCCACAAAGCCTAACTGGGTAGTGGTGATAAGCTGGCCTAGTTTTTACCACGGATTGCTAACCGAGTAGCGGTGCAATATCGCCACTACCCAGTTAGCAGCAATCTCTGCCTGTGCTCAACTCAGGAACGCCTTCAACACGCCCCAATGCTAACTGGATAACATCAGGGTATGTAGGGGAGTTAGAAGGGGATATCCAACTGCACTACCCGTGCATTGACTATCCCCAGTTATGGCATTTACACGGTTTACTGGGCTGTAAACTGTACAAATGCCTTTCCAATATCGGGCCCCTTTTTATTATTTCAAATTGCCTACAAATTTTAAATTTCTTAAACATATTTTTAAGCTTATTTTAAAACAACCTCATTTCATTTCTCATTTATCTTGGTCAAAATAGCAGTAAAGAACTCCCAATGAACTTATCTTTATCTTGTTCTTGGACCGCCGTCAGAGAAATCAACTCCCTGAGGACACATTAAGAGTCACTCAGCAATGTTGATGGTGGATCTTGCATGCAACATCATCATCTATGTGGGCAACAGATTTAGCAATTAATGTTGCAGTGGAACACGCACCCGACAAAGCTACGTTTCACCACTGGGCTGCCTCAGGAGTGTAGCCGAATGATTCAAGGAATAAGGCAAAAAACCATCATTAAACCTTCAAAACATCAAAGTGGAAGAATAATTTATAAAATCATTTCTAAATTAAAGCCAGTTATCATTGGCTATCAAATGATTAATATAATACACCGGGGACACTCCATATCCATAAATCACTACTGTTTCTTAATGTTATACTGATATTGCTTAAAACATTCCTATAGAGTTATAATCAATATTTTAAATGCAATCCTTTCAGGGCTCTGGATCTTCCCTATATAACATACTGAAGTGTGCAATTAGTTCTCAAGTCTCAGTGGTCACTTACTACTAAGAATTCAAAAGTAAGGATACAGCTTTATCTGCATAGTAATAGAGTTACTGAGTAAATCCATTGTACGTTGTATCAATCTCATTTAACTAAATTGTTTGATAGATGAACTGGCTTTTCTGCCACACCATTGTCGCTCAGTAATGGATTATAACAGAATGGTTGAAAGCAAAATTTAAATTCGAATGTCTTTCCCCAGGAATAGAACTGCAACCTACTTCTCAATCAGCTGCAGGTGGTAGTCCAATTCGGTCCTTGCTAATCCTCAGTGATTGACCAATACCAATAAGCTGAATAAATTCAACAGCTTACTTTTCTAAGTGCTATGGAGCTGAAAGCTCACTTTTTCCAATCTAATTTATAGAGCTCTTAATGCCTTATCTCAACAATAAATTCCTACCATTACCTATCAGGTACCCTTCATCCCTCCCTTTGAATGCAAAAGTTAACAAGTGAAAAAATGAAGTTCTGCATTGAACTCCTAATATCTTGAAACAGTGCAATGGATTGAAAAATATTGTGAAAAGCTTTTTTCTTATATAAAAAATGCCTCAGAAAAACACTGAATAATTATAGCAGCATTCAATCCATCCAGATGTACTGTACGTAGCAAAAAAATCCATTTAGATTCCAACTCTGGTAAATGTTTCTTTCTGTCGCCCCCTTGAATAAAAGGAGGACTGTGATCAATGGCTATCACCTTTAAATCCTCAAACTTATGTAAATGTTCCATACAATGTGAAACCATTTACCTAATTTACAGACCACCATCCTCAAACAGCAAAGAACTCAGAGTCATCCCAGAATATAAATGTGCCAACAACAATTCCAACAAACACATAATAGTACTAGGGGATCTAAACTTACCAACCACCAACCCCCAACATGCACATGATTTCCTGGATACAATGGAAGCCCTAGGATATTGGCAAATAGTACAAGAACCTACACACATAAAAGGAAACACACTGGACCTCATTTTCCTCCCATCTGAACTGATAAATAGCAACTCAAATCCAGATATACGCATAGAAGAAATCTCTGGGTCAGACCACCATTCCATCTATTTCACCATCCCAAACCTACCCAGAGGAGCATGTATAAACCAAATCAACTCAAAACCCAGGACATTCAAGAAATTCATAAAAAAAAGAGTTCATAAAAGAAATCTTCACAACTTCATATGAAGAACAATGATACAGACAAGCTCATAAACACCTGGAACACAGTAATAAATAAGGTGGCTGTAACCAATAGTAATCATGATACCACCAATAAGGAAACAAGAAAGAGTGCAATATGGTACACTAAAAATATCCGAGACGACAAAAAGCAACTAAGAAGACTAGAAAGGAGATGGAGGAAATCAAAAAATGAGGCAGAAAAACTATCCGACATGGACAAATTAACAGAATACAGAAACAGTATCAACAACAACAAGAAGGACTATCACTCTAAGCTTATTTTATCATCTCTAAATAAGCCAAGAGAATTATTCAATATTGTTAAATCCTTAATATCGAATTCAAAAGAAGATTCAGCATCACAATCTCCAAACGTACAAGAAATCGCCAAATACCTCAAGGAAAGAATGGGCAAATATTCTTCAAAAGAACCTGCACCTAAAACAGTTAAACCAACCAACATACACACCTGGAATAAATTCTCCCCAATATCTAAAAAGCAATTAGATAACACCATAAAGCTATTAAATTCGTCAACATCACCTCTAGACCCATGTCTAGCAGCATGGATAAAAATGACACGCGAACAACTTTCACCATTCATACTAAAAATAATCAACACGTCATTAGAGCAAGGGTACATAGCCAATGAATTAAAAGTTACCTCAATATGCCCAGTATACAAAGGCAGAGATCTGGATAAATCTGATCCAAGTGCATATAGACCAATTTTGAGTCTACCTTTTATGTCAAAAATCCTAGAAAAATCAGTTCATTGTCAGCTGGAAGATCATATTGATAACTTGCACCACTTGACCCTCAACAACATGGATTTAGGATAGGTCATGAGGTAGAAACCCTACGTCTAACGCTAACAGACAGGCTATTAAAGGGAATGGAAAACTTGAAAACTGGTTTCATCCTAATCTTCTTAGATATCACAGCAGCATATGACTCCATAATACATGAACCTCTCCTAAACAGACTTCAAGAAATTGGTCTAACAAACAAAATGTGGTTCAAATCCTACCTATCCAACTGAACCCCCGAATCCAACAAGTGAAAATAGGAAAAGACTCAGCTTAACCATTCTTCCAAAAGTTGGGTATTCCACAGGGCTCAGCACTATCAGCTATATTATTCAATACTTATATTCAACCGGTTTGCAAAATATTCCAAAACCACAACATCCAATATCATCTTTATGCAGATGATATCATGCTGTATTCACAATTCAACATAAACCAACCAATACACAATAAAATAGAAGAATGCTTCAGAGACACAGTCTTATGGCTGGCCAGTCATAACCTACAGATTAATTATAAGAAGACAGAGGTCTTGTTCATCACAAAAGATACCAAGTTCACCCCACCCTGAAACAATTGAAATAAACAAATTAACACTACAAGTAAAAAAGGAAGTGAGATACCTGGGAGTCACACTAGACCATCATCTCAAATTTTCTAAACATATAAACAATATATCAAGGGCCGTTTTATCAAAACTGAAAATGCTTCAGCACCTAAGACCTCTACTATCATCAAGTGACTTCAGAACAACAGTCCAGGCTATGATCCTCCCACACCTAGATTTCTGCAATGGTGTATCAATGGGTCTCCCGAAACAAGCGATTTGCAGACTACAACTAGCGCAAAACACAGCAGCAAGAGTCATCACACAAACGCCATTAAAGGAACACATTACACCAATTTTAAAGGAATTACACTGGTTACCAGTTGCTAACAGGATAACATTTAAAATAAATACACACAATATTCAAGACTCTCCAAAATGAATCTCATCAAGCTTATGATCATTAACTCGTACCAACCCAGAAACAAGACTAAGAAGAAGCAACAGTAAAAACACATTATCAGACCCCTCAATCTTCAGAAGCAGCAAGGTAACAACCAAGAGGGCATTCTCTTTATACACTCCAACGCAGTGGAACTCACTCCCAGACATAAGGGACACTAAAGATCAAAACAACATTCGCAAGCTCATAAAAACTTTCCTATTCAGAGAACATTTTGGAGAATCAATTACTTAAAACAAATTAATCCTGGCTACCTTAAGATTGGACATTTAATCTCTATACCACCCAATACTTCTCCCGAAACGAGACACAGGACATCGGTTTCTATATCGAGAACATCCAAATTCAATCTAACTCTTAATCAACATTTAGCTAAGATGAAGCTATATCTAATCAAATACAACATGTAATTAGTTGATTGCTATACTTAGTTATTTTTATGTTTCTACTCTTTTTTCATTTAACTACTATGACACACTTGTTATAACATTTGTCACGATGCCAGCCCTCCGCCTAGGGCTAGGAGGGTTGGCGCTGCCATTATGTCGTCTGATAAAGAGTAGTTGTGAGTCGAGTAGGAAGGCAAAAATGACAAGGAATTTATTCCCAACACAAAAGAATTCAGTGCAGAAAAAAATAGGACAATCTTCAGGTGTTTGCTCAGAGTTATTTACAGAAAATTAAAGCAACTGCATTTCTCACAGTCTCTGCTCTAAACATGTGCAGTGCATATCCCATGTAATCAAAACAGCTTAACAAAAACGGCTTCTGCTTCCAAAGAAAAATACCTCTTTTCCTTTGCTTTCACTCAGCTCTTTAATATGGGTTTTTAGCGCAGGGACTCAATATCATCTGCCACACAAAACGTGCAATCCATAGGAACTTCCCCTAGGTCAATATCATTACTGTCCCATTGCATTTCTTAAAACTCAGGGTTTACTGAGTTTGGCTTTAAATTGTCATAGCAGGGTTTCTGGTAACCTCCCTCTGCTAACTCGTATTTCCCCTGGACACAATTCTGCGCAGTAAGGTTTAGAAATACCTTGGGCTGTGGAGACTCCTCTCTGGCTCTCAGCTAGCTCTCTCCAGCTGTAAGGAATTACTTTCTGCTCTTCTGTTTGCACTGCCTGTCAAGAGCACTGAGTCTTTCAAACTCCTGGCTTTTGAGCTGGGTTCCCACCTAGGCAGACTCTGAAGCCTTTCATCCAGCCCTGAGGACTGAAGGGTTCTCTGCTCTTTCTCCATCAGCAGATTCCTGACAACAGGCTGTACCTTCTCTACTTCTGTTCTGCTGGCTTCAATTTCAGACCTGCAGATAGGTTCCTTACAAGGTCTCCAACTCTGGGAAGTTTCTGAGCCTCTCCAACCACGTCTCCTCCAATCTAGAGCGCTTGGCCTTTTCTCAGAAGCTTTTTCTCTCTTCCTCCCTTCGGAAGCTCTGCATCTTCCCCTGCTCTCCTCCCAAGCTTCTAGCTGGGGTTTAAATTTCTGTTCCCTGAGGCTTGGCTCTGCCTTCCTGCACAGGTGTGAGTAATCAAGATCCAAGCTTGCTGCTACGTCACAGCTTGGGTGTGTCAGCTCAGCTCCTGTCTCCCTCAGCTTGCCTCTCTCTTGCAAATACTGAGACGTGTGTGCTGGCTGCCTATCAGTATCTTTAAAGGTAAAATCCTTCTTTCCTTCTATTTCCATAGGTTCTACATGGGCTTCTACATCACACATTCCATGTAATCCATGTATGTTTTAATACAATTTTGAGTTCAATGTAAACCACCTTGATTCATGAAAGGTGGTATATAAGAACACATAAATAAATAAAATAAATAAATAAATAAATAGAAGCAATTTCTTTATTGTTCTGTAAACCATAGCGATATTCACCAATATGAATTTTTAGCAATATACTGGTCTTTCGAAAATAAAGCTTAGGGCAAGGGCAACATATGCAATAAATGGCAAAATCTGTCAAACAGGTATGGTGGTAATGCAGCTGGAATTTACAACCCATTTGAGGATCAATAAAATGATTAGTCTCCTCCCTATTCACGCAAGACTTATATCATCCGCATTTAAAGTATACAGGTATCTCAATAAGTTCTTAGAATTTATATTGTATATCTGACTGACTTAATAGTTCCTTTAAATTCTTCTCTTGACTATAGGTGATTAAAATGTGCTCTGAAAAACACTGAAATAGTTGTAAGAGAGACCTGTGTTTTGTAAAGATTTTAGCAATATTATGAGCAGTGGATGAATACCCTAGAACAAGTGTGCTGCGTTTGGATCTTGACTCACATGATCTCCTTTTTCTTTCCTTTGTTTTACCCCTGCTTACACCTTCTGTGTTTTGTCTTAACTAGATTTAAGCTCTGTGTTTTGTCTTGACTAGATTGTAAGCTCTGACGGGCAGGGATTGTCTCTTATATGTCTGTGCAGCGCTGCGTACGACTGGTAGCGCAATTCCCTCTCTGGTTCTCCCTGCATGTCCAAAGCAGCAGGATCTGGGCAGAGCGGGGGCAGTCTGAGCCGGTAGGACATACAAGGTTGATTCCGGTCATGGCCCTGTATGCCCTGCTGGCTCAAAGGGGGCATGCTGCTTATTTCACATCGAAGGTGGAATAAGCAGTACTAATCTAGCGATCAAGCCCAGGGATTCCCCCCCAGGGTCAGGACCAGGTGTGGGGAGGTCCCCGCCATCTGATCCAGGCCCTGGATCCAAGCCGATCCAGTCGGGGAAATAGGGAGCTTAAACCACGAGAGTCGGGGGCACCTGCGGGAAGGTCATCCCCACAGGCAGCAGGCCCAAGCCAGGCCATTCACGGGACTGATTCTGTGTGCCATGGGAACGTTTAGTTCTCGCGGTCCAGAATAGGGCCCATTGTCATTGGGGACATCTGGATGGTCCAGACGTACCCCTCTGGGAATCAGACTCTATATATACTGTGATCCAAAGGATCTTCATGCACGAAAAGAATCTTTCAAACAGAAGGATGATCACCCTAAAATCTTCTCCAAGGAATTTGCATACTCATTCAAAACACCTAGAGAAAAACTACTACAATACAAGGAAAGGAGAATCATGAAGCATGTACCAATTGATTTCTGATAACATATAATCCACAACTAAAAAAAGTAAGGGTAAATCCTCTCCAGGGCCAGATCTGAATGACAGCAGTAATTTTTCAGATGGCGAAAGGATCCCAGCACATCTTCAAGCCCTTCAAGAAAGCAAATAAAATGCTATGAATCATAAGGAAAGGAATAGAGAATACAACCAATGATATTTTAATGCCTCTGTATCATTCCATGGTGCAACTGCACCTTGAATATTGTGTGTAATTCTTGTCGCTGTATTTTAAAAAGGATATTGCAGAATTAGAAAAAGTACAGAGAAGAACAACAAAATTGGTAAAGGGGATGGAAGGATACCCCTATGAGGAGAGACTTAAAAGGTTGGGGCTCTTCAACTTGGAAAAGAGATGGCTGAGGGAGGATATGAAAGAGGTCTATAAATTAATAAATGGAGTGGTATGGTTAAATATAAATTAGTTGTTTGTCATTGAAAATAAGAAAGACTAGAGGACACTCAATGAAGTTACAATGCAACCCATTTAAGACTAATAAGAAAAAATATTTTTTTACTCAACATGTAATCAAACTCTGGAATTTGTTACCGGAGGATATAGTAAAAGCTGTTAGTGTAGCTGGGTTTAAAAATGTTTTGGACAAGTTCCTGGAAGAAAGGTCCATAAACAATTATTAAAGAGGACTTGGGAAATTCACTGCTTACCTTGGGATGAGCATTGTGGAACCTGTGTGACTTGTTGGGAACTTGCCAGGTACTTGTGACCTGGATTGGCCACTGTTGAAAACAGGATACTGGGCTTGATGGACCTCGGTCTAACCCAGTATGGCATTTCTTATTTTCTTAAAAAAGACTCATCAGTTTTGTGAGTTTTCAGATGACACTGTGCATTGTAATGACCAGCTGAGAAGATGGAAAGTCAAATCTCCTCCATTCAAGCAGTAGAAGTAGCTAGTGTCATGGATTGTTTAGTGATACACACCAAATTATAGCAAATGGAAAATCTAATGTGCAAAAAATCCGAGCTTTTTGAGTTTTCCTCTGATTCATCTGATTTCTCCCCTAGAACATTTAGTATTAGTATTAGTTTATATGCAGGCAGAATATTTTGATATTACCAACATATTATTTACCTATGTGATACGGTTCAGACGAAGATAGGAGGCTAGATAGCATGACATCAGTGGATAGTCTGGAATTGTCAAAATTCTTGGAGTCATCCCAAGATAATAGTCCCACTTGTTCAACCTTTAATCACCTTTTGTTCTGGAATTGAAAAGATTATGAGTGAAAATGTATTTTGCTAAAGAGCATGCCAGGAGATTAGTATCTTCGCTGCTGTCTCTGGGGATACCAAAGCTCATAGGAGGGGTTTCCTTCAATTAGAACCCTGTTTTTTATCACTGGGTGCACTCTTCTTTGTGAAATATCTCTGTAAATGCCTGGTCACATATGGGTAGAATCACTATACCTTTTTGGACCCATTACAATTGGAAAATCTTTGTTAGAGATATTTTCAGGCTAGTATTGCTTGGATATGATCTCCTCAGTAATTGGGGATAGATGGCAAGAAAGAATATTGAATTCTCGTATGTACACTTCTTAAATTTCTATAATGCTCTTCTGTATTTGATTTTCTTCATTTACCCTTTTTGTGACAACCTGGTCTTCCTAATGTGAGCTAGTGACAACAGGGGCGGCTCAAGGCAATCTGCTGCCTGAAGCAAAGGATGAGATGGCGCCCCCCCCTCCGTAGGGGGAGGGGGGCTTTTTCAGAACTCAAATCAGGGACTGAACCAAACAAAAAAAACGATTAGATTATATGAAGGAAGTGCAAGATGTTTGCCCACCAAGGAACTAAAAGAGAGCAAGAACCATAGCACAGTTTATAAAACTAAATTATAACTAATTTTTATTTTGTTGTTATAAACTGTGTTATGGTTCTTGTTTTTTCTTTTTCAACATATATTTTGCATCCACAGTGGGTGCAGAGCAGAACCAGGACATTCACCCACAGAACTCAATATCTTTAAAATAAAATCTGATTGTGATCATCTCACCAACAACAACAACAACAACCATTCTCCAGTACCAGGCATATTGTGAACTAATACAAAACCCTACAACAAAGAGCACATCTACCATACCATAACATAGCATATCAGCACCAACTTCCAAAACTCACATAGAGAGCCCATCTAAAAAAAGGTCACTGTAAATACTACAGTGGGCCCTGGAACATCCATACACCTATTTGAAAAGCTGAACAAGTCAAATTACTACAGTACAGTATAGATCTTTGGGGTATGTTTACTAAACCGTCTTAACGTCACAGCGGTGGTATTATCGCGCGATAAGTGATGTTATCGCGTGATATTATCGTGCGATAACGTCACTTATCCCACGATAACACGGCGGCGGCATTAAGGAACACTAACGCTGTGAAATCCGGGTCTGAAGGGTGGAGTAAGGCTTCCCAGAGGGCGGAGAGAAGGGGTCAATGGGTTGAGAGTGGGAGGGGAGAGGCTCCAGGCACACTAACGCTGTGAAATCCGGGTCTGAACACTAACGCCAGTGAAACCCTCGCGTTAAGGCACATGAATTTGCAGGAAAGAGAAACCATTTAAGTCAGCAATGTGCAGCAAAGGCAGGGAAACCCAGAAAAGTGATAGTTGTGATACATTTTCAGGAACCTAAAAGGCAAATAAACATATAAAAGGACCAGAACCACATTTAAAATCCCAATAACCAAGCTGGCCAAAAGTGATATTAATGATAAACATAAAGCAACACCACTGACAAAGCCCAAAAAATAAGATATCATATTTGGAAGGGTCTATTCTCTGTCCCCCTACAAAGTGAATGATCCCACATAGAAATAGTGCTGATCAGGGTTTTTTTCTCGTTTATATCGGGCAGGTTTGTTATGGCGTGCACATGTGCAGTAACATCAGAGTGGGCACGTAGGAAAGGGCAATTGGACTGATGCTGTAAATGGGATATAGAGGGCTACAGGCAGCACATGCTGTGGTTCAGCTGGGGCACAGTGCGGACTAGGCAGATGCCTAGGTGGCACATAGGAATTCCAAAACTGTAAAGCAGCAAGACAGCAACTGACGAGGGTCCAACATGGGCACGAGTGTGTGTCCCATAGTGTCACAGGAGATATTACCCATCAGGCACCCCCAAAGGCACATAACATTGACAGGTGGTGCCGGGGGGAAGCGCGCATGTCCATGGAGGCACCCCTACCCGAGAACCCACACCATAGGCAGCTGCCTACCGGCACACTGGATGGCCTGGGACTGCGCACCACCAGCACCACCGGCATAAGGGAATGTCAGCATGGTGGCGGAGGGGTGCTGGTGGTGGAGGAGGTAGTGGCATCTGCCCACAGCAGACCAAGGCCAAGCCCTGTTTAGGTGGGTGCTGTGCGGTGCAACAGACAAGGTCTGTCTAATGAACACTAATGATATGCCCAGGGAATGATCTGCCTCTGTGACAACAGTTTGGTGCAGTACACACAGCCAGTGTGTTGAGGATCACAAGCTCACAGATTCAAGCCCCAGCTGTGGCTCCTGTAAAAAATGTCCCTATATTTTACCCAGTACTAAACCATGGTAATAAAGATGGAACTGTAATTGCTGATTAAATAAACAATCCATAAACGCCTATATTTTACCCTACAGGGCACAGACACCATAAACATGTGCAATCCCTAGAGCAGAGTTTCCTAAATGCAGTCCTGGAGGGCCAAACACCATTCAGGTGTCATGCTGTCTGTAATAGATATGCCTGTGCTGCAAATGTATGCCACATCCCCCATTGTCTGCAAATGTATCTCATGCATATTCATTAGGGATAGCATGAAAAACCTAACCGTGTTTGGCCCACCAGGACCGGAGATGGGGAACTCATCTCTAGAGCAGTGGCCAACAGGGGCATAAACACCCACACCCACAGGCTCCACTATCCAAAGCCTCATGGAGATTCAGGCTGTTAGGCCCTGCGCAGAGCAGCATCGCCCAATACATTCCCACTTGCATACCTTAGCAATGCCGCCATAAACCTGGGAACACGTTACACATATATCAAAATGTTGCTATGATTAATGGCAGATAACAAATCATTAGTTAAACACATTTTGTTCACAAAGCTGCATCATAGCAACCTTTCTGATATCTATGGAGTGTGTTTCAGTTTTGGTTTCTGACAGTGTTTACCACCCCGGGGAGTGACCCCAACAGTATTGCATACCATAGCCATGCCTGCACTGTGCCCAGGACTGGTGTGGTGGTCAGGGGTGCCAAAAACCTCTATATTTGCACAATGCTGGCATAGGTGTGGGAGTGTGTGTCTGTCTATCCAGTGTGTTGTGGCTGCCTACACCTTACTGAGCCCACACTGCTTGCACTGTCTCCAGTGTAAGCCTGCCAATGTGCATAATGAGGAGCAAGGTACTGTGGGTATGGGCCGGACAGGGCGGCCTAGGCAGGATGCATCTTGATGGGCAGGATGAAGCTGGAAAGATGCTGGCGTCGTTCACACTTGGCAGACGATCAAAGAGCATATAACTCCCACCTGGCAATACATCGCGAAGCAGTAATGAAGAACATGAGACAATTCCACACAGACACTCTAAAACGATCACTGAACAAACCACATGACCTGTTCGCTCTCGTCAAGAACCTAACAAAGGAACCAGCTTCGGAACAATCAGTCGAGATCCACCCTCAAGAATTTGCGGACTACTTACAATCCAAGCTATGTCAGACCAACAAGGCCCCAGTACCTGCCGTCTCTCTCGAGCCAAGCTACCGAACACCTCTCACCATCTTCTGCACACCACCCAAGCAGCGCTTTGAAGACACTATTGCTGTGATCAACACAACCACTGCTCAAACCGACCCCTGCCCTGCGTTCTGGATTAAAGAGCTACGGTCTGACTTTAGCCCTTTTATAGCCAGACTCATGGACAGATCCTTTGCAACAGGTGCATTCCCGCAATCCCTCAAACACACGTCCATAAGACCTTTGCTAAAAAACAGCAAGCTTGACCCCCAGAAGGTAGACTCGTGCAGACCGATATCGAGCATACCTCTACTGGCAAAAATAATTGAAAAGGAAGTCCAAAGTCAAATTCAAGAACACATAGAAGCCTCTGCGCCACTGGACCCATGCCAACACGGCTTTAGAGAGGCTCATGGTGTTGAAACACTCCTCACCACACTCATCAATAGCATAATAGCAGGAACTGACAACATCCGTCAAGGGTTTGACCTCATCTTCATGGACATTGCAGCTGCGTTCGACTCGGTAAGCCACGAGCTTCTCCTGGAGCGTCTTTAGGAGAAGGGGATCACCAACAAAGCGCTAGATTGGTGCAAGTCCTACCTTTCTGACAGATGGCAGCACATACGATCAGGGGCTACATCATCGGATCCTTTCCACCAGAAGCAAGGTGTCCCGCAAGGATCCTCCCTCTCCGCCCTGATGTTCAACATATACATGCAGCCGATCTGTAACCTTATCCAGTCTTTCAGTGTTAATTGCTTGATAGATGCAGATGACGTGCTGCTTTACATGCCTTTCTCAACTGAGAATCCAGACCTCTCTCCACTGAAAAACTGCTTTAATGCAGCATCCAACTGGCTACAAACCCAAAACCTCAGAATTCAGCACAAGAAAACGGAGGTCCTATTCATTACAAGGAATCAAAATTTCTCCACGTCGCCCTTTCTAAAAGTCAAGGAAGGAGAACTCCAGACCAAACCCACGATCAGGTACCTCGGAGTCACTTTAGACCAGCGCATGGACATGAAGGTGCACATAGGCAACACAGTGAGAGCGGTGTACCATAAGATCCGATCCCTCAGGCATCTACGATTCTTGCTGGAACCAAACAACTTCAGGACAATTTATCAGGCATTGATCATACCACATTTGGATTATGCAAATTCAATTCTGCATGGACTCCCTCAAGCTACTCTGAACCCGCTGCAACTTGCGATGAACGCCGCAGCAAAAGTCCTACATGGAGCATCCAGGAAAGACATAGAAACATAGAAACAGAAACATAGAAATATGATGACAGAAAAAGACCACATGGCCTATCTAGTCTGTCCTTCCATATCAACAACTACAACAGTCCCCTTTCTACCTTTAGAGATCCTCTGTGTTTGTCTCATGCTTTTTTGAATTCAGTTACTGTCCTCATCTCTACCACCTCCACTGGGAGACTATTCCACGGATCCACATGGGCTAAGACCACATGACACTCATCCTGAAGCACCTACACTGGCTCCCGATACATGATAGACTCACATACAAAACCTTACTGCTGACGTTCAAGGCCGTCAATGGGCTCTCATCCACATCACTAGCAGAGCTGATCCAGACTACGCCCTCCAATAGGTCCAGAAGATCGGTAGCAGTTAATACACTGATAGTCCCGAAATCAATAACCCAATGCACCCGGTCAACAGCAAACAGGGCTTTCAAATTTTGTGTGCCCAGATGCTGGAACACCCTACCTCCCAGCATCAGAGCAATCCCTGACCTAACCCAGTTTAGGAAGGCCTTGAAGCACCATCTCTTCCTCCTGTATTACCCGGTAGACAGTGCTATAATAGCCCCATCCACTATCTAGCCGGCGCAGTTTAAGTAAGCCTTACAACACAAAACAACCACGACTATGTCCAGTGAGGTAATACCTATCTTGTTGTATAGATGTAAATAGTTACCCCAAGTTATCCAAGTTTTAATACCTGTTCATTGTAAACACGAATCAGCCAATGAAATGTGGAAGTTTCTATGTTCAATGTAAACCGCACTGATGTTGAATAGCGCGGTATAAAAGAGACTGTAAATAAATAAATAAATAAATAAATCTGAACAGGGCATAGGGCAATGGCTGGGACATTGTAGTGCCCGACCACCACCTGCACGGACAGGGTGGCCACAGCGTGTCATGCTGGAAGGTCACTCTCACCCTGACTGAGCAGTGACCACAGCATGGCTAGGTTCCCCCATAGTGCTATATAGTATTTTTCTAAAGTGATATTTATGGGTTCTCTTTTCTGGGGCCCAATCACTGACATACCTGTGTGGTGTGTGTGCTGACATCCCAGTTTTGGGTGCACACAGTTCCTCCAGGAGCATGCACTATGTACTAGCTAGCAGACTGTCTGCAGTTAGCATCTGTATGGCTGCACCACCTTGCAGGGTGCAGCAGGTGCACACTGACTGCCCTCTGCTGGTGACTGTCAGATCGTAGGGGGGTGCAGCTGAGCTGACTGGGCCCACTACCTATCTGCCAGTGGCCCTGTCCCAAGTGCAGATCTTCAGCAGCTGTCTGTTTGCCACCAGGCCTGGGGTTACTGGTCCCACAGCCTGTCCTCATGTACCTCCACTGCCCCCCTTGCAAAGGGTGAGAGTGCGGGTCTATTGGGGGGAAGATCATGTCCCTGACCCAAAGAGGGTGGTTTGCTAAGTACATTGTCACCATGTGAGCCCTGACACACCCTTGCTCCATAAACAGGTGATCACAGCAAGCACAGTGGATATGCACTATGTTGTGTGCATCATGGTCCACAAGGGCCAGACATGACTGGCAATTACAAATAGACATAGAAACCTCCTAAAGGTGTCTGCAACAAATACCTGTCACACACTGGCACTGATGAAGTCCTGCAGCATAGCCCACCTCAACCAACCCGGGTACTGCGGACCTGGTTTCTGGCCACTCCACCTCACCCTCAGGATGAGAACAGAACTCGCACATTGGCATGGCCTCTGGGTACTCTGTGCCAGTAACATGCATAGTCATTTCTTCCTACCAAGCTGACGTGCTGTAGAGGTGCATACCCCATCTGGTGAGCAGATGTAGACTGCTGTTCTGCATGTGAATTGCATTATGGGTACTGTTGGTTCTATCCTATCCTGGAAGCCACAGCAGACAGTTTTATGGTGACGTGCACTCTTTCTGTAGGCAGCCATTGGTATGATAGCTCCCATAGTGATGTAGCACAATGGTTAATGCAATGACTTCAATAGCAGAGGTTGTGGGTTTGATTCCTCTCTGTTCCCCTTTTTTATGGCTGTCCTGCACAACTACGTTTCATTCGTGTAACAGTCATATCTGTGCAGATCTGTGCTGCCGCCACATTATAACCTCATCACTGTTGCCATCCAATCCTTCTGTCCGTCTATGTGTGTGTGCCAGCTGTGTGGCGTCCTGCCCTAATGTGCAGGCTGCTACCCCATGTCCTGCACTGGCACACTTTTCTGCATTGCGGCTCTTTATGCTTGCCTCTCCTGTGTCTGCTCTGCATGGCAATGCTCTCCTCTGTCCTTCTGTCATTGCACTTATCCTGCCACCTCTACCTCCTCTGGTGGACACGTATCCCCATCCTCTGCCACACACTGTCATTGTTGCACTGTACATTACCATCACCCTGTACATCGGTACAGCTGCCCCCGATATGTTTGTCCACTTTACCTGCTGCCACATGGGCTGCATGCAGATTTGGCTGGTCCATGAGCTCCGTCATCTACTTCCTTCCATCACTTGTTCATTGCCTTTCCTTGGTGCTCTGTGCAGTGTTATGGTTACATCTGTGTTTGGGCCATACATTTCATGCTTGTGACTTTGGAGCACCTTGGTGCCCCTGGGCACCATCTCCTGTGTCATCTTGGCATCCCTGGGGTATCTTTCGTGGCACCTTAGGTTTGGCCAGCTATGGGACGTCTTATATGCTGCCTTGGAGGGTGCCAAACTTTCCTTCCACCCTCTGGGGCACATTATGACCTGCCTTGGATGACGTGGTGCTTTATGATGTGCCTTATGGTGCGCCCTAAAAGGTGCATTAGGTTGCGGCACTGGGGTGAGGCTTTTTTGGCTGGCAGTGCAAATTGTTTGGATGTGTCTGACTGTTACAAGCAGGAAAAGGGATTGCCTCAGACAGTCTTTTAATTGAGCCCACTGGGGGATCAAACTCATGACCACTGGATCAGCAGTCAATGCATTAACCATTGTGCTATACCTCTGTTGCTGTGCTTACAGGTCAGCGCGCCTAAAAAAGGCTAACGCGCGTTAACGTGCCACGGCTCCCTCTATCGCGCAATAATGGACTTTATCGCGTGATAACCCAAAATGCTACCTTAAGATCGGAACGCCCACTACCTTATATGGCATTCGTCACAGTAAGACTGCAAGTAACGCCGGTAACATTAAGACGGTTTAGTAAACATACCCCTTTATGTACAAACTCCATGTTAACAGAACACCTAGGCTCAGTCACACACTCAGAACACAGACCCTCACCAAGTACAGAATAAGTAACCACAATCTAAAGTAAAAATAAAAATATGTAGATAAATTTAAACTGAAACCCCAAGAAGCCAGACTCTGCATGCAGAGCAACATCAGGTAAATAAGAGATGCAGTTCCCCCATTCTGTGTAAAATATAAAGATAGCACAAAGTCTAATCACTAAAATTAAATAAAATTATTTTTTCTACCTTTGTTGTCTGACCATTTTATTCTCTGATCATGCTAGTCCTGATCTGAGGTTTCTGTTTTCCTGTCTTCTCTTAGCTCTCTTTCTGTGGTCTATGGTCCATCTGTAATTTCTTATCTCCTCTTGTTTTCTTCACTTCCTTCCATCAGCCTATTTCCAGCTAGATGCTTGCTCTCTGCCCCCACCTTTTCCTGCCAGCCCTCTCCCCTACTCACTTCCTCCCCACATTGCCCCAGTCCTCTCCGCCTCTTTATCCAGAGGCTCACCCTAGAGTAGTGCTCACTATACCAGATTCCCCTTCCCTCCTCCTCCCTCTTATACTGTCCCCTCACACCCAACATATCCAATACTCATACACTGTCCTTTCTCTCACCATGCACTTCTCTCATCCAACCACCACACCCATTATATGCAGCCATTGCACTCACTCAGCCACCACATCAGTCATTCCCCCATTCACCTCCCACTCACTTATTAAGTATGATAGTGTCCAACATAGACAAAGTCTCAAACTCTCATCTTCAAGTTTTGTGACAACTTCTGTAGCCCTTTCTTCTTCTTGCTACTGTCTCCAGCCCCCCACAGTCCTCCTCCCAGCACTCAGTCCATCCTGCTGCCTGCACTCTGTTGCTGCTGCATGTTCCAATGGACTCCAGCTTCCCACAAGGCTTTCACTGCCTCCCCCACTAATCTCACTTTCCCCGTGCATCTGTCCTTAGAAAAGGTTAGTCCAAATGGATACATCCACCGATATTTCAGATGGGTCTGCTGGAGTGCCTTCATGATATGGGCAGCAGCAGCGGCAGAATGAAGTTTCCTATGGCCCCCCACCACCCCGGAAGAGCCCTGCCTTCTATTTCCCCCCACACCGGCTCAGCTTTGCATCAGTGCTGTTTCCCATCAGTGCTGGCGGGCTCAACTTTAACAGAGCCACAGGAAGGGGAAACACTCTCTCTTTGCGGCTCTGCAAAGCTGAGCCGGTGCGGGGAGAAATAGAAGGCAGGGCTCTTCCAGGGCGGCGAGGGCCGTGGGGCACTTCATTCTGCTTCTGCTGCTGCTGCTGCGGCAGAGGCAGCAGCTTCTGAGACCGGTTTTTCTTTTGTTGTTTTTTTATTTTGAAGGCCGAGTGAGGCAGTCTTTTTGGGGGCAATTTTTGCCGCCCCCAAAAATTTGCCGCCTGAGGCAACCACCTCCCTTAGCCTCATTATAGAGCCGTCCCTAAGTAGCAGGTTATTTCTTTATTAAATGTATATTTGTTATTCTTAATATTTTCTCTTTTCTTGAAATTTACATGGTTGTATGTTCATTTGAAATTATAAAATTAAATTAAAAAAAGATTTTAACAGATATATTGTTAATACAATAAAAAGCTGTTATCTAAAACTTTATTGTTGACCTTTACTTCCACATATTCCACTAATACGGCAAGCACAATACTTTACCCTATAGAAAAATACAACAATATGGAAGGTACATTCCCAAAGATGATATATTCAAATCTTTTAAAAATGAAAATAAATGGGCCCTTTTACTAAAGGGTGCTAGTTGGCAACTTGTATTTTGGTGCACGCTGAATGCACATTGGGACACACATTGCCATTTAGCATGGGGCCAAAACAGTTTGTAACAATATCCGTGCTAAGGGGGTCATTCTGTGCCAGAAATAGCAGGGATGTACATCCTACCTGGACATACATCTCTGCTATTCGTCCCCCTGCTGCTCCCGGGGCAAAGGTTCCCCATACAAACAGCGTGTTGTACGGGGAGCCCTAGGTGGGGGCAAAAGGGGGCAGTATGGAGGCAGAGCGATGTGGGGAGATGGATGGGCTGTGACCCCAGATATAAAGGGTCAATTCTGAAGTCAGCCCTGTACATCTGGGGCTGGTCACATAGATGGAGGACGTATTCCACCTTGGAGATGGAATAAGTCCCTCTGGACGTCGGGGGACCGCAGCGCCAGGTGGCGTCGATGAGGTAAGGGGCCTCAGGGGGATCCCTATAGCCTGACTCTGGCCATGGGAGGCTGGATTGGGGGTTGGGTTGCGGGAAACAAGGAATCTGGGTCAGTGGCTGGGGACTGTGGCTCTGTAATAGAGCCACGGTGCTATGGCAACAAGACGCCATGGCACTGTGGCTCCATTACAGAGCCTGGCTGAGTTAGTTGAGGATCTGCTGGGTGTGTGGCTCATCAGAATTGTGGCCCAGCCTGCACGTCCAGGCCGATAGAGCTGATTCTGTTCACGTAGGCATGTCTAGCCCCCACGGGATTAGAATAGGGTGCTACCACTGTACACCCCAATTCTGAGGGGCCGCACAGGGGCTGGATGGCCAGAATAGAATTGGCCTCTAACTGTCCAACACATGTTAAGGGGTCCACCACAAACACCACGTGAAACGAAAGCACCCAGTCCAGAAATTGGGTAAATTGGAAAAAAACATGCTATTTTTTGTATCTTAATACAGGGGTAATCACCAAAGGTGGAGGAGTGGCCTAGTGGTTGGGGCAAGGTACTTTGGGCCAGAGGGTTGGAGGTTCAAGTCCCACTGGAGGACAGCAACCTTGGGCTGGAAGGACTGAGGTTTCTAGTCCCACAGGTGCTCCTTGTGGTCTTGGGCAAGCTACTTAACCTTCCATTGCCCATGTTCCCTGTAAGTATTAGTGTATGTGTCTCATATCCCCTTGTGTTAAATGTATCCCCCAATTGTAACCACTCTGACCCAGAGAAAGGCAGTATATAAATATGGCTAAATAAAATAAAACCTGACACAGGCTGTGTTTCAATTAACCTTCATTAGGAGTAATATGGCATGCTACAATTATAAATAAATATATTATCATTTATAACATTATGTTTTGAAATATATTGAGTTCAGCTATTTATAGAAAGTGCTGAAAAACGTTTTTCTGATGGTCTGATTGCGCCTCAGACATTAGTACCTGACTTATATGTTCGTTTTACTAATCCTGTTCCTCTTCATTGAGATTCAGTGCAGTATACACAATTTCTTTAGTCATAGGACCACTGCCACGTTTGTGTTTCAATGCATTAGATAAATTATGTTTTAAAACACATCAAGCACAGTCATCTATAAAATGTGCTAAAATAATCTTTTTCTAACGTTGGATCACGCCCCTGACATTTACATTTGACTTATTCGATCGGTTCACCAATCAAATGAGACTCCATGTCATCTTTCCCGCAGTAGGGAGTTTATCTTCATGGCGCAAGTGCGGGCATCTTTCAGAGAGTGCTTATTGCTACACTGAGGATTTTCTAGAGCCTAAAAATAATTCTTGAGGTATACGGACATTACTTTGATTTCTACAGAGTCCTTTATATTTGTGGTTTAGTCCTTGGATATTATACATGAAAGTTTTTTAATTGCCATTTCCTAAAAGCATAGTTCACAAAGAGATTCTTTTTAGTTTCTAAGATTCCTAGTTTTCTTTGTGGCACTGCTTCTTATTTATTCTATAATATCGTTTTTAATCTCCTACTGTTAGGATTGGCAAGGACATTATGATTTAGACTCCTTTTAATGAAGCCCATAAGATACAGCGCTATGTTGTTGTTTTAAAAAATTGTGCAATCTTTTTAAATAACACAGAGATCACAGCACAAGTAATAGTTTGAGTTATCACAATTTCTTTTTATTATTTATATGAGGCTAGAACACTGGTATTATAGAATTGTTTTTACTTAATGTCTGCGCTGCGATGTTTTAAGGCACTATGCATATTTTAGCATAGATATTAGTCACCATTATTTATATGATGTTAGAGCCCAGGTTTTACAGGGCGGTCTCTACTTATTACATGTACCGCGCGGTTCACTCCTGCTCCCTTCTCATCCGCGTATCTTCATTTCGTTTTTTAGCTCTTAAAAAATATTATACATGGGCTAAACTGTCTACAGAGGTACCAATATACATTTTTAACATATGATCCATGTCATCCTTATACGTCTGTTTCTAATATTGTTTTTTCACGTTTTTGTCATGTTTTTATTTTGATAGATTAATTTATGATTGAAGATGTTTAATCCTTCAGGATTTGCAATTTTAACATTTGTTCATGTGGTTCTTTTGTTTGTTTTTAAAGATTATTATTAATTTTTTAAGGATTGTTTTTTAATTGTCTTTTTATGGGTTTATTTGTTTATGAATTATCTTAATGTTTTTTAACTTGATAATGTGTTTATTTATAATTGTAGTACACCAGATTACCCCTGATGAAGGTTTAATTGAAACACGGCCTGTGTCGGGTTCCTTTGGCAACACGTGTTAAGGACACGAGTGGGTGGGGTTGTGCAGAGACTGGGCGTGGTGTGCTCTGTGCTGTTATTTATTTATTTGTTGAAAAATACTATCTTGGAAGCCCAGATCAGCTGTATTCCATGCTTTAAGAAAAATGGAAGGAAGTCCAAAAAACTGCCAGCATGGTTTAAAGGGGAGGACAGAGAGGCTGTTGTTGTCAAAAAAGCATCTTTCAGGAAATGGAAAAAAGAGCCAAATGACGAAACCTGGAAACAGCACAAGCACTGGCAAGTCAAATGCAATGCATTGATAAAGCAGGCAAAGGGAGAATTTGAGAAGAAGCTTGCTGCGGAAGCAAAAACGTGAAATAAAGATTTTTTCAAGTACATTCGTAGCAAAAAATCTGTGAGAGAGTCAGTTGGTCCATTAGATGATAGAGGAGTTAAAGGGCCACTAAGAGGTGACAAGGCGATAGCGGAGAGACTGAATGAATTCTTTGTTTCAGTCTTTACTGAGGAAGATGTAGGGATGTTACCCATGACTGAAGTGGTATTTAAAGGTGCGGAAGAATTGAAGGAAATATCAATACATCGGGAAGATGTATTACAACTATTAGATAAACTGAAGCGTAGCAAATCACCTGGGCCAGATGGTATACATCCAAGGGTGTTGAAAGAACTGAAATATGAGATTGCAGACCTGCTATTAGTAATCTGTGAATATTCATTAAAATCATCTGTAATACCTGAAGATTAGAGGATCGCCAATGTAACGCCAATTTTTAAAAAGGGTTCCAGGGGTGATCCGGAAAACTACAGACCGGTGAGCCTGACGTCAGTACCGGGAAAAATGGTACAAACCATCATAAAGAATAAAATTACTCATCATGTAGATAGTCATGGCCTAATGGGAGACAGCCAACATGGCTTTAGACAAGGAAGATCTTGTTTTACTAATCTATTATGTTTTTTTGAAAGTGTGAATAAACAGGTGGACAAAGGTGAGTCGGTTGATATAGTGTATCTGGACTTTCAGAAAGCCTTTGACAAGGTCCCTCATGAGAGACGTTTGGCAAAACTAAAGAGTCATGGGATAGGAGGCAGTGTACTACTATGGATCAAGAACTGGTTAAAAGATAGAAAGCAGAGGGTTGGGCTAAATGGCCAATTTTCCCAATGGAGAAAAGTGAATAGTGGTGTACCCCAGGGATCTGTGCTGGGTCTGCTGCTTTTTGACATATTCATAAATGACCTGGAAAGTGGAACAACGAGTGAGGTTATCAAATTTGCAGATGACACAAAACTATTTAAAGTTGTTAAAACCCAAGAGGATAGTGGAAAATTGCAAGAGGATCTTGATAAATTGGAAGACTGAGCATCAAAATGGCAGATGAAATTTAATGTGGACAAGTGCAAAGTTATGCACCTAGGGAAAAACAACCCAAACTATGGTTACACAATGCAAGGTTCCACATTAGGAACCACCACCCAAGAAAAAGATTTAGGCGTCATTGTGGATAGCATGTTAAAACCCTCGGCCCAGTGTGCAGCGGCAGCCAAGAGAGCAAATAGAATGCTAGGTATCATAAGGAAAGGAATGGAAAATAAAACAAAAGGTATTATAATGCCTCTATATCGTTCCATGGTGAGACCGCACCTTGAATATTGTGTGCAATTCTGGTCACAGTATCTTAAAAAGGATATAGCGTTATTAGAAAAGGTTCAGAGAAGAACCATCAAAATGGTAAAGGGGATGGAAGGATACTCCTATGAAGAAAGGTTAAAAAGGTTAGGGCTCTTTAACCTAGAAAAGAGACGGCTGAGGGGAGATATGATAGAAGTCTATAAATTAATGAACGGAGTGGAACGGGTAAACGTAGATCGACTGTTTACGTTATCAGAATATAGAAAGACTAGGGGACATGCAATGAAGCTACAGGGTAAACTATTTTAACCTAATAAAAGAAAATATTTCTTCACTCAACGTGTAATCAAACTCTGGAATTTGTTACCGGAGGATGTAGTAAAGGCTGTTAGTGTAGCTGGGTTTAAAAAAGGTTTGGACAAGTTCCTGGAGGAAAGGTCCATAAACCATTCTTAAGAAGGGACCCAGGATATCAATGCTTGACCCAGTACAAGCATTGCGGAACCTGTGTCTTTTGGAGAAACTGCTAGGCACATTTGACCTAGATTGGCCACTGTTGGAAACAGGATACTGGGCTTGATGGACCTTGGTCTGACCCAGTATGGCATATCTTATCTTCTTATGTTCTTATTTATTTAATATTATTATACCGCTCCTTCCAGCGGGTTCATATCACACACTAATTACATTAGCACAGGATCCCACCCTCCAGCCCAGCAGCGGCTCTCCCTCCCGGGATCGAAGAATAAGAGGGAGGCCTTCATGAAATACAAGAGATCACAGAGAGAGGAAGACAGGCAGAGAAAATATTTTTTCACTCAACGTGTAATCAAACTCTGGAATCTGTTACCGGAGGATGTAGTAAGGGCTGTTAGTATAGCTGGGTTTAAAAAAGGTTTGGACAAGTTCCTGGAGGAAAGGTCCATAAACCACTATTAAATAGGGACCCAGGATATCAATGCTTGACCCAGTACAAGCATTGTGGAACCTGTGTCTTTTGGGGATATTGCTAGGTACGTATGACCTAGATTGGCCACTGTTGGAAACAGGATACTGGGTTTGATGGACCTCGGTCTGACCCAGTATGGCATGTCTTATGTTCTTATGTTCTTATGACCTTAGTAAAATGGAAATGTACCTGAAGGAAGAGCTGATAGGGTGGGAGTAGATAAGGGAAATGGAAAGGCAATGTGCTAAACTGAAAGAGGCTATTGAAAGGGTAACAGATCTTTATGAAAGGAAAGTACAGGAAATAAAAACAAGAGGAAAAAAAAAACAATATAGTTCTCTGAAGTGATTCCAAAATGATTATGTTTCAGCATCACATGGCTCCCTTTACTTTACTGGATACAATTCAAGCTTCTAATTCTGACCCATAGAATGCTTCATGCTGGGAACCTGACATATCTCACTTTCCTGACTATCCTTTACCATCTAGCTCATTCCTCCGTTCTGAGTCTAAAAGCCTTCTGGTTATCCCCTGCTCATGGCGAACGTCCACAAGGAGAACTTCTTACATCTTTAAGACCCTTCACTGTGGAGTACCTTGCCCCTGGCCTTGCATTGTGAGCTCTCGTATAAGAGGTTCAGAGCAGATTGACAAACCTATTTGTTCTCCACTGCTTTTGTGGAGTTGGCACTTCAGGCGGTGGTGGGAGATGGACTGCATGCAGAGCAGCTGATTAGTGGAGAATACTAAATCTTTAAATGAACTTTTGTAAACTCTCTTTTCTCCTGTAATGTGGTTTTGTAGTCCCTTTCCGTTTGATTTTTAGTCTGTAAACTGCTCTGGTGTCCCCCTGATAAAGGGCATTACAACAAATGTAAAGAAATGATAAATGATAAGGCAGTGCTCACAAAATACAGAAGATCACAAAAACAGGAACAAAGAAAAGAATAACAGATAAAGTTAAAAGAAACAAATGGAGATATCACGATGACAAAAGCACCTGCAGAATTACAAATGGCTAAAGATTTGAAATGAGGTGAGAAGAGGAATGACAGAAGTGGAATTTCAAGACTCAAAAGTGCTGAGGACTAATGTGAGAATAGTGAGAAGGAAAAAGTGGAAATGTGAAAATAAGGCTTCCCTGTCGTGAGTATGAAAGAAAATCCTTGAGAAGGACAACACATGATTGACAAAGGAAGTAATGGGAAGAGAGTGTTTAAAAACAGTTTTTAAAACTGAAAGTGGACAAAGCCATGAGATACATCCTAGGATACTGAGAGAGCTCAGAGAGGTTTTAGCGAAACGTTTAAAGAATCTGTTCAATAGATCCTTGGAGATGGGGAAGGTTCTGCAAAAATTCAAAGGAGCTGTATGCACTAGGAGATGAGAAGCTAGTGTGCATAGATCAGGAGAGGGACCTCGGGGTGATGGTGTCTGAGGATCTCCAGATGGTGAAACAATGTGACAAGGCAGTGGCCAAAGTTAGAAGGATGATAGGCTGCATACAGAGAGGCTTAACCAGCAGAAGAAAGGAGGCACAAGTCTTTGGTGAACCTTCACTCGGAGCATTGTGTTCAGTTTTGGAGACATGCCTCACTAGGGCATGTCAATTTTAGGGGTAGATTTTAATTTTTCCAAACTTTACAAACTACTAGTGACCAATTTATGCAGTTTTGCATGCTGAATCTAAAGCTATCTTCAGAAACTACGTAAAGTGAGTCTTACCTACATCATATCACAGTTGAAATATGTGGAAATTAAGTAATATTTATTTGAATGTACAAATAGTCTGAATAACACCTATAGCCACATAATTAGAAACATAGAAACATGATGGCAGAAAAAGACTACATGGCCTATCTAGTCTGCCCTTCCATATCAACTACAATAGTAGCCTTTCAAATAATTTACTAACCACAGAGGTTAGACTAACCAGCCTTTAGCTCTCAATGTCATCCTTACATCTGCTTTTGTGTAAAGGGACCACATGTGCCTTTCTCCAGTACTCTGGCACCACTGGGTTTAAAAAAGGTTTGGACAAATTCCTGGAGGAAAGGTCCATAAACCATTATTAAGAAGGGACCCAGGATATCAATGCTTGACCCTGTACAAGCATTGTGGAACCTGTGTCTTTTGGGGAAACTGCTAGGTACGTATGACCTAGATTGGCCACTGTTGGAAACAGGATACTGGGCTTGATGGACCTTGGTCTGACCCAGTATGGCATATCTTATGTTCTTATGTTCACTCCCGACTCCCTAGAGGTATTGAAAAGATCAGAGAGTGGAACCGCTAGAACATCCCCAATTTCCCTCAGTATTCTTGGATGTATCCCATCCGGACCCATGGCTTTGTCTACTTTTAGTTTAGCTAGTTCCTCACGAGCACAGTTTTCTGAAAACTGTTTGAAATCCCCGTCGCTTCAGTTCCTATTTCCGGGTGTTTTCTGAGGTCCTGCTCCTGGCCCTTCATCTGTGAACACAGAACAGAAATATTTGTTAAGCAATTCTGCTTTATCCTCATCAGTTTCTGCATATTCCTCCCCTGCTCCTTTGAGTCTGACAATATCACGTTTGCCCTTCCTCCTCTCACTAATATATCTGAAAAAATGTCTTATCCCCGCATTTTATTGCATTGGCTATTTCTTCTTCTTTTTATACCTTTGCTTTCCTGACTACTTTGCTAGTTTCTCTAAACTTCTCCAAATATAGATGCCTGTCTTCCTCTCTCTGTGATTTCTTGTATTTCAAGAAGGCCTCCTTCTTTTTCTTCACCTTTTCAGCTACTTCTTTAGAGAACCATAGCGGCTTCCTTTTCCTTTTACATTTATTTACCTTTCTAACAGAAAGGTTTATTGCCCTTAAAATATCCCCTTTTAGTTTTGCCCACTGTTTTTCTATATCCCCCAGATGTTCCCATCCTGCTAACTACTCCCCTAGGTATTGTCCCATCTTTGCAAAATTAGTTTTCCTAAAGTCTAAGACCCTCACTTTTGAATGGATTTTATCAGCCTTAGTACTAATACTAAGAACGACTTCTACAACCAGCTTCAACACACGCTGGATTCGATCCTGCAGACAGAGTTGAATCCTCTGGTGGGAGATTTCAATGCTCATACTGGTGGAGACAGGACCGGATAGGAAGAAACGCTGGGTAGTTTTGGCCATGGTGTGATCAAAGACAATGGACTGCATCTGCTGTCCTTTGCTGCGTCAAACAGCCTGGTAGTGGGAAACAATCATTTTCAGCACCCTCGCAAACATCAGCTTACATGATGCAACCCATCTGGTGAAGACTCGGCCGTCCTGGACTACATCTTGATCAGCTCTTGATTCCAATAATTGCTCAAAGATGTACATGCAATGAAGGGGCCCGACTATGGATCTGACCACTACCTCGTCTGTGCCAAGGTACAGCTGCGATTACAACGGGCAAAGTGCAAGGCACCTCCACCAGTCAAACTGAAATGGGTTTGTCTGAGGGATCCAGCACTCCAAATGCCAGCTAGGGATTAAAGAAGAGAAAGAAGAAGTACTAATACTAATGTGTGCTATCAAGTCAATGCTGATTCATGGCAGCCCAGCCCCTGTGTTTTCTTAGCAAGATGGGGCCAGAAGTAGATTGCAAGGCCTTTTTGCCATGCAGTGAATTTGTAGACACTGGTATTCTAAGGTGATCTCCAAACCAAGTATTAGTCAGGCCCAATCCTGCAGAGCTCCAGGACCTTCTCTGCCATCAACTCTTCAACTTGGAAAAGAGACGGTTGAAGGGAGATATGATAGGTCTACAAAATAATGAATGGAGTGGAATTAATAAATGCAGATTGGTTGTTTACTCCTCAAAAAGTAGAAAGACTAGGGGACATGCAATGAAGCTACAATATAGCTCTTTTAAGACTAATCAGAGAAAATATTTTCACTCAACACATAAGCAAACTCTAGAATAAAACCTGGAAAATAATGGTACTCTCTTCTTCTTCTTTAATCCTTAGCTGGCATTTGCAGAGAAGGCTGTCCTCTAAGCCAATACACTGCTGTAGGTGCTGCTGGATTCCGTGTGTTGCTCACAATATGTTTCCAATCCTGGCGATCTGTGGCAATATTTTTGACCTCACTGATGGTCAGTCATTGGTTCTTTAGGTCTTCCACGATGTGTTTGAGCCACGTTTTCTTTGGTGCTGCTTGTTGAACCCTCTAGTGGACAGGTCGCTCTCACCAGAGGAGTTTGTATGGAACCACACCATCTGGTGATCACTGGATGCGAGATGATCTCCCACTATGACATCAGAAACACTTTCCCCTTTGGTAAGCACTAAGTCCAGTATGGTCCCATCACATGTGGTTCTGTTACCAGTTGCTTAAATAACTTCTATACTTCAAAAGCTGGGAAGGGTGGGGGGTAACCTGCACAGAGCAGCAGGTACAATCCTAAACAAAGGCATGGATGGGAGAGGAGATAACATGCATGGAGTGGCAAGTAGAACTCTAGCCACTTTACTGAGAAGATTAGATAGACTATGCTGGTATTTATCTGCCATCCATTACTGTGTTAGTGATTTGAATCCTGCATAGTAACATAACATTTAGTCTGCCTATTAAGTGGTTAGAGTTATAGAGCTGCAGCTGACGCTTTGATCAGGTTACTCCCCCTCTGTGCCTTTGCTTAAGGTTTTACCTGCTGTGCTCCGTACTTATCTATGGATCATCACATGGTTCGAACAGCTGATCTTTATGAACTGAGCAGGTGAGACCACTGCTGGTGGACAGGAGGAGTGAATTGCATATCCTGGTCTGCTCTTTTGCCATTGTTGCCAGGCTGTTGGGGAAGGGATCCAGAAATGGGGTGGCATAGAGAGTGGTACAATCCATTTTTTAGGGAATGGACCTTCCACCCCTTACCTCTCTTGGCAATATTGGCATCCTCACCATCCTCTCTATTCCCTCAAGGCAGGTTTCTACCCTTCTCCTGAGTGTTGCTACCCCTCCTCAGCTCATCTTCCTTTAGGCATCAGAAATCAGTAGTGCAGGCTCCCAATCCTAGCTGAGAGCTGTGATCAGCCTTGATATTTCTCATAGTGGCTGTAGGCAGTATAAGATCCAGGGCATGGTGTGTCATGATAGGCTGGATCCAGAATTAGTGCTTAAAGCTTGAGGGGGAGGAGTGCCTGCAATTGTATGACCCTGGTTTCTTCTTCCTTTGGCTCCCTGGATCTTTAATCTGCCAGCTTTTAATTCATGTGCATGAGGGCGAAAAGAGGGCTGCGTGAGATGGACCATGATCAGTCATGTTCTTCCTTAGCAGGCCAGCAATAGCACAGCTACCAAAGGGAGGGAATTAGGAAGCCTCCCTGCTTCAGTGCATCAGCAGCACAGTAAGCTTCTGGGAGATGGGTTGTGATTGGCTTACTCAGCCCATTCTCTTTCAGTTGAGTTCCTTGGCAGTGGGCCAGGAGTGGAGCAGGCTCATTGCATGTGTATGTATGTGGTGGTAGTGGGGGGTCTGTATTTAGCTGATTCCAACTTCTTCTTGCTCTAGAAGATTGTTAGACATTGCAGAAGGACCTTGCAAGACTGAGAGATTGGGTATCCAAATGGCTGGTGAGATTTAATGTGGACAAGTACTAAAGCTGCACGATACTAGGTTCTGCATTAGGAGTCACTAATAGGAAAAGGATGCATGCATTATAGTGGACAATATTTTGAAATCTGTGAAGCCAAAAGGGCAAATGCAATCTTAGAAGTCATTAGGAAAGGAATGGAGAATAAAACAAAGAATATTATATTGCCTCTGCATCAATCTGTGTTGTGACCACACCTTGAGTATTATGTGTAATTCTGGTCATAGCATCTCAAAAAAGATATAGTGAAAAACTATAGAGAAGGGCAATCAAAATGGAAAAAGGGATGGAACAACTTCCCTATGAGGAAATGCTAAAGAGGTTAGAGCTCTTCAGCTTGAAGAGGAGCCAGCTGAGAGGAGATATGACAGAGATCTAGAAAATCATGTGCGGAGTGAATCAGGTAGACATAAAATTGGTTGTGGACACTTTTAAAAAGTACAAAGACTTTTCAAAAACTACAAAGTCGTGAAGTAGTACATTTAAAACAAATTAAGGAAACTATTTTTTTCACTCAATGCATAATTCCTTGTTAGAGGTTGTGGTAAAAGCAGTTAGGGTAATTGTGTTTAAAAAAAAAGGTTTGGACAAGTTCCTGGAGAAAACATTCATCAACCATTATGGCAGAGTAGGAAAAGTCTATTGCTATCCCTGGGGTAAGCAGCATGGACTCTTTCTACTGTGTGAGATCCTGCATGGTTTTTATGACCTTGATTGGCTGTTGTTGGAAACAGGGAAGGTAGGGATCCTGATAGAGAGGTTCCAATAAAGGTAAAAGTAACCCCAATGCCTTTACGTAAAGAGCAGAGTTGATAGAGTCCCAATTATCCCTGTCAACTGATAATCAGAATGTTAATATGAACAAAATTCCACCTCTGAAATGCCTGTATGCAAATGCTAGAAATCTAAAAAATAAGATTGGAGAGTTAGAATATATTGCACCAAATGAAAGGTTAGATATAATTGGCATCTTGGAGACCTGGTGGAAGGAGAACAACCAATGGGACACTGTGATACCTGGGTACAAATTATATCAAAATAATAGGGTAGATCAAATTGGTGGAGGGGTTGCGGTCTGTGTTAGAGAGGGTATTGAGTTAGACAGTATAAAAATCTTGCACGAAACAAAATACACAGTAGAATCTCTATGGATAAAAATTCCATGTAAAAAGGGGAAGGCAATGGTAGTGGGGGTATATTGTCTGCCTGGCCAGATTGAACAGATGGATGATGAAATGCTAATAGAAATCAGGGAAGCTAACAAAAGTTATAACATAATAATGATGGGAGATTTCAGTGATCCCGGTATTGACTGGGTCAGTGTTACATCAGTTCATGCTAGGGAGATACAATTTCTAGATGAAATAAATGACTGCTTTGTGGAGCAGCTGGTTCATGAACCAACACAAAGAAAGCTATTTTAGACCTTGTCTTTAGTGGAATATAGGATCTGGTGTGAGAGATAATGGTGTTGGGGCCACTTGGCAATAGTGATCATAACATGATCACATTTGATTTAATAAATGGAGGGAGGATGGCAAGGAAATCAACAACACTAGCATTTCATTTTCAAAAGGGAGACTATGGTAAAATGAGGGAAATGGTTAAATAAAAATTAAAAGGACCAGTTGGTATACATTCCAGGGTGCTAAAAGGACTGAAATATGGGACTGCAGACAAACTATTAGTAATCTGTGAACTATCATTAAAATCATCTGTATTACTTGGAGACTGGAGATTGGAGAGTGGCCAATGTAATGTCAATTTTTAAAAAAGATTCCAAGGGTGATCCAGGGAAGTACAGACCAGTAAGCCTGACATTAGTACCAAGCAAAATGGTAGAAACCATTATAAAGAAAAAATTTACTGAACATGTAGATAGTCATAGTTCAATGGGAGAAAGCTAACATGGATTTAGCCAAGGAAAGTCTTGTCTCACTAATCTGTTATATTATTTTAAAAGTGTGAATATACAGTTAGATAAAGTTGAGCCAGTTGATATTGAACCCAATTCTGAAAGGGGCACGTCTGGGTCATCTGGATGTCCATGTGCAGGACAGGCCTGTTAGGACCCAATTCTGGACCGCAGGAACAAAATGTTTCCACGGTAAGCAGAATTGGGCCCAAGGACGGCCCGGTGTGCCCCTGCCTGCCTACAGGAACATCTTCCCCACAGGCTCCCTTGGCTGCTGTGGCTCAGCCCTGCCTCTTCCCCACTGTCTGACCCATGGTTGGCCAGCTGGGGCCTGGAAAGGGTGGCAGGACCCTCCCCACTACCGGCCCCGGGGGGGGGGGGGGTCTCCCCAGGCCCAATCGGCAGATCATTGCTGCTTATTCCACCTCCGAAGTGGAATAAGCAGCATATCCCCTTTGATCTGGCAGGACATGCAGGGCCCTGACCTGAATCAACAATGTACGTCCTGTCGGGCTGGCCCGTCCCCATTTTGCCCCATGCTGGCTCTCTCCGTCCTGTTGCTCAGGATGTGCGGGGAGGGTGGGAGGGGGAATTGGGACAGATGGCTTGCAGCCCGCAACCCACAACTGCATCAGGCCCATAGTGTCTGGATTTTCAGAAAGCCTTTCACAAAGTCCCTCATGAGAGAGTCTTGGCAAAATTAAAAAGTCATGGGATAGGAGGCAGTGTACTATTGTGCATCAGGAACTAGTTAAAAGATAGAAAACCAAAAGTAGGGCTAAATGGCCAATTTTCTCAATGACAAAAATTCCTCTGCTGGGCCCACTGCTTTTCAACATGTTCATAACAGACCTGGAAATGGGAATAAAGAGTGAGGTGATCAAATTTTCAGAGGACACAAAATTATTTAAAGTTGTTAAAACAGAGGAGTATTGTGGAAAATTGCAAGAGGACCTTGATAAATTGGAAGACTGGGCTGATAAAATTTAATGTAGAAAAGTAGGGGGTTATTCTGAGTGACAAATAGCGGGGATGGACGTCCCATTGAGACGTCCATCCCTGCTATTCGTGGCTTCTCCTGCCCCTGAATAACTTTCCCGCCAGCCATGGACGTACAGGGCCACATCTAATGTCAGCCTTGTACATCCAGGGCTGGTGAAATGTCCTGGACATGTTTTTTTTAATTGCCCGGGGCGCGAATGGGGTAGGGGACCAGGGTTTATTCCCCATAGCTCAACCCTGGCCTTAGGAGACCAGATCGGGGGTCGGGCCATGGGGAATATACCCCTTTTTCAGGCGGCCAGCATCATGGCTTTTAAATGGAGCTGCGGTGCCATGGCAACATAATGCCATGGCGCCGTGGTTCCATTTAAAAGCCCTGACTGAGTTAGCCGGGGACAGTCCTGCATGTGCAGTCTGTCCTGAATTGCAGTCCCGGCCTGCACATGCAGGACTGTTCACAATTCTGATCCCGGGGGGCTAGACATGCCCCGCAGGATCAGAATTGCGATCCCCTCCGTGCGTCTGGTTCATACCAAACGCACATAGGGGATCTACGTGTGGGACGGAATTGGGCCCTTAAGGAAGAACAAGCCAAACTATGGTTACATGAGTCAAGGCTCCATATTTGGAGCCACCACCTAGGAAAAGGATCTAGACATCATCGTGAATGATATGTCAAAACCGTCCGCCCAGTGTGCAGAAAAGATCAAAGAAACAAATAGAATGCTAGGAATTCTAAAGAAAGCAATGGAGAATAGCACAAAGGATATCATAATGCTTCTGTATCACTCCATAGTGTGACACCTTGGAGTATTGTGTGTAGATCTGGTCACCACATCTAAAAAAAAGTATAGTGGAATTGGAAAAGGTACAGAGAAGGAGGACCAAATGATAAATTGTATGGAAGGATAGGCTTAGGTCAAAATTTGTTTATTTGAAAAACACCAATAATACCAACATAAAGCAAGAGCAATGCACAGGGTAAGGAACAAATGCAGAGTCAAATCAAACATCATTTTTACATTTTGCAATCCCCCCAAAAGCAAGCCCCAAAGTACACATAGCAGCACAAACAAACATCTGGGTATCCCCCCTCTCCCCCCAAACCCCCCGCCCCGCCCAAATGAAACAAGAGAGTAAGAAAAGGAAAAAGAAAAGAAATACAGTAAAAAGGAAAGGAAAGGAAAACCACCTGTCAAGGTCATCCTCCCTCCTCCCCCCTCGAGTGCCAAGATAAGCCCGTGAAACCCCAGGCCCAGGGTGGACCCTCCGCCGCCCCTAGTCAGGAGCGACCAAGCTCCCCCGCCCCCAGCCCCCACGGACCCACCAAACATAGACATCAACATCCCCGCTCGGGTGGGCTCGGGGTATACTCTTCTCCCAAGCCCCACCTAGAACTCCAAAGTAACAAGGCGAGGGAGGCAGATCAACACAGAAAAAGGAAAAAGAAAGAACCCCCCCCCCTTTCCACCCCCCCCCCCAGGACCAAAAACCAGTAACAAATTAGGAAAGGGACATGCAGGAAGACAAGCACTCCTGTCCCCTGGACCCACCATCCACCCCCCAGGGAACAATCACAAGTCGCCCATGATCCGACTACGAGTATGACGGGGTAAAGTCTGCAAGTGGGGCCCCCACGCCATCAGGAATCGCTGCCAGCGCGCCGGATGGTCACGAGCTCGAAGCCGCTCCATTAGCAACACCTCATGCAAACGCCCCCTCCACAGTCCATATGTCGGTCCCCGAGCATCCATCCAGCGGAACATGATGGTCATCCGCGCTACCACCAGCCCCAAGCGTATCCAAGACCAGACCACCCACCCCAACAGTTCTTCCCATTCACTCTCCCATACATCCAAAACTAAGTTCAGAGCCGTAAAAGAAACCTGGCTGCCCACACAGCCCATGACATGTGTCTGCACTTTCTGCCAGAAAACTTGAACTTGGGTGCAGGTCCACATCATGTGCCCCAGGGTCGCCCTCTCGTCACCACAGCGGGGGCAATTATGGGACCCAGCTATCCCCGCCCGCCACGCCCGCAATGGGGCGAAATAAAGCCTGCGCAGGAGCCGGTACTGCATATCTCGAAAAGGCACCATCACAGAAAGCTTAGGGATAGCAGACAGACCCGCCAGCAATTCGGCAGTTGTCACCGACGCCTCCAACTCCCGAGACCAGGCCCCCGCCAACTCGTCCAAAGCTAGCGGCGAGACTGGTTCCCAGAGCAATTTCTGTAACCAACCCACCCGAGCTCCCTGTTCCCCCCCAAGAGAGACACCTCAATCTGCGAGCTTACCTCCCCCCTAGTGCTGCCGCTGGTACGGTGCGAACATAACTTCGAAGCTGCGCGTACAAGAACGCATCACGTCTCTCAAGGGAATAGTGTTGGCAGAGCTCAGGGAACGTCATCAAAGACCCGGCAGAGGAAAGCACATGTTCCAAATTGACGATCCCCAGCCTCGCCCATCGCGTGAACAAACCGCCCTCCAACCCAGGCAAGAAATCACCGTTCCCCCGAATGGGGAGATAAGGCGAGTGAGAGTCCGAAAGCTTCCGGCTACTACAGAAGGAGCGCCACCCCGCACGAACCGGGTCTACTATGAATACACGGAGCACGCGTGCCAGTCCCGCGGACTTCCGCGCATGTAGAAGGTAGCGTGGGTGATAAGGCCGCACTGCCGCCCGCAGCATCCCCAGGGGGGTGCACTCCTCCATGTCCCACAGCCAGTCGCGGGCATATCGCAACAGACAGGCCACATTATACTTACGTAAATCGGGTAACCCCATTCCTCCCAATGACCAAGGCTGACACAGGACCTCCGCCCGCACCCTAGGTCGCCGGCCCCGCCACAGCAAACGGTTCGCCAATCCCTCTAGCTTCTTCCGGTCCGACCGCTTCAGCAGCAGCGGCAATGTCTGCAATAAGTACAAAATCTTAGGGAACAATGTCATCTTATAGAGGGCGATGCGACCACCAAGAGACAATGGAAGATCTTGCCACTTGCCGACCCTAGCGGTAACTACGGCCAGCAGTTTGTCAACATTTAGTCGGTATAAATTTTCTAAGACGGCCGGGATCAACACCCCAGATATTTAAAGTGGCCGGTCTCCCATTTTAAAGGGAAGTCCCCCTTCCAGTCAGTCAAGTCAGCTGGGCCTAAAGGCATCGCCACCGATTTATCCAAATTCAAGCGAAACCCAGAGGGCACCCCATATTCGTCAAAAAGCTGTAAGAGGTGTGGAAGGCCCGTCGGAGGATCTGCCAAGTGTACCAGAAGATCGTCCGCGAAGGCTGCAACGCGAAACTCAAGACCCCCTACTTGGACCCCCTGAACCCGAGGGTGAGCCCGAAGCCGCTGCAATAAAGGTTCCAAGGTTAGAATGAATAAGAGGGGGGACAAGGGACAACCTTGTCTAGTCCCTTTCTGGATGGGAAACTCAGCAGACATGGCCCCATTAACCAATATGGCCCCTATCGGGTCCGCGTAAAGGAGCCGCACCACTTTGACATAGAAACCTTCAAACCCCATAGTATCCAACACTTGGTACATAAACTCCCAGTTGACCCGGTCGAATGCTTTTTCAGCATCGAAGCTAATGAGCATAGACCGCAGCTTAGCCTCCCGCCCCACACACATGGAAAGGAGGAGACGCTGCAAGCTGTAAGCCGCGTGGCGGCCCCGCACGAAGCCCACCTGATCCGTATGAATCAAGGCCGGCAGGATGGGCGCTAACCTGTCTGCCATAATCTTAGCCAAGATCTTAATGTCCACATTGAGAAGAGAGATAGGTCTATAGGAGCCCGGCATCAGCGGGTCCCGCCCCGGCTTTGGTAGGACCGTTACCAACGCCTTATTCGCTTCATAGGGAAAGGCGCCCCGAGCTACCAGATCCTCAAAATAGCCCGCGAGTGGTCCCGCCACAGCCTCCCCCAGGGATTTGTAGAACTCCCCCCTCAAGCCGTCCAAGCCAGGAGCTCGGCCCTGTTTCAGAGCTTTAATTCCGTCTAGGACTTCATTCAAAGAGATAGGCTTGTTCAAAGCCTGTGCCTGGTCCACGGTCAACTTAGGTAAGGTACAGCCCGCCAAAAAGTTCATTCCAGCTTCCGCCCCCCCGTCGTCCCGAGCATATAGCCGCCGATAGTAGTCAGAAAAGACCCTCTGGATCTCCGCGGTATCTTTGCAGATAGACCCATCCGGGTGACGGATCGCCCCTATGTGTCGAGCCCCTCCCGCCGGCCTCACCAACGCGGAAAGTAACCGACCCGCCCGATTCCCATGCTGGTAGAGCTGATAGCGGTAGTACATCATGGACTTTTGGGCCCTTTGGTGGAGGAGCATCTCCAGCTCCCGCTTGATCTCTCGCAGATGGTGACTATGGGCAGCAGTTCTGTCCGCTGCCGACCGCCTCTGCGCTCGGCCTAGCTCTTGTTCCAACGAAAGTATGCGCTGATTACGACGCTTCCGCAGGGAGCTATAATAGCCAATAATCTCCCCTCGCATGACCGCCTTACCGGCCTCCCAGAGGAGAGCCGGAGAGGTCTCCGGGGTATCATTGATTTCTTCATATACCTTCCACCGATCCTTAAGATATCCCACAAAGGTGGCATCCCCACTGAGCTCCAAAGGGTATCGCCAAAAGCGGTGCCCGAGAGGAGCGCGGCTGCGGAGTTCCAGTAGAACCATGGCGTGATCAGAAATAAGAACAGGGCCAACCTCCGCGTCTACCACCCGATTAAACAGAGAGTCCGAGATCAGAAAGTAGTCAATGCGGGACCAAGTATTGTGGGCTCGAGACATGTGGGTATATGTTCGTTCCCCAGGATGTAAC
The DNA here is from genome assembly GCA_033557465.1 of Ichthyophis bannanicus. Taxonomy (NCBI): domain Eukaryota; kingdom Metazoa; phylum Chordata; class Amphibia; order Gymnophiona; family Ichthyophiidae; genus Ichthyophis; species Ichthyophis bannanicus. The sequence continues at coordinate 1,073,241,127 of CM066033.1, forward strand.
ACTCTCCAGATGTCGATGAGGCGGTGAGCATCACAGATCCCCAACAGACGCCGCTGGCTTCTACGATCCCCACCCTCATTTTGCCGAGACCGGTCCACACTGTCAGTAAGGACTGTGTTAAAGTCCCCACCCAATAAAACCTGGTAACCAGCCGCCTCCGTAACCAACCGTTCCACAGTATGGTAAAAGCCAGGTTCATATACATTGGGAGCATATACAGAACCCAAAACAACCTTGTTGCCCTCCAGCAATCCCCGCACCAAAACATACCGGCCATCCGGGTCGATCTCAACCAACTCCTCAACCCACCCCACCGACCTGAGCGATTAAGATAACCACTCCCCGCTTCTTCCCAACTGCTGGAGCGCCATACACCCGAGCCCGGAAACGGGAGCCCAGCTTCGCATGTTCAGCTACTGTCTGATGGGTCTCCTGCAACAAGGCGACTTCGATCTTCCGTCTCTTGAGTTGTTGCACTAATTTATATCTCTTTATTGGGGAGCCTATACCGCAGACATTCCAGGAGGCAATCTTCAAACCACTAGCCATCATACAGCTCAAAGAAATAGCTCCCGATGAAAATCCGCAACCTCTGACATTGGCGAGAATCCCCCAGCCTAGGATCCCCCCCCCTCACTAATATACCATCCAGACCACCTCAACCAACCGCGGGCACATCCGCAGCACGCCCCTGACGCTTCCACCAGAGCACGCATATGTCCATACTCAGTAGCACTCACATGTCCCGACACGATCCTCCCCCCCTCCCCCACAGCAAACATCCCCTTACCACTCCAGAGACTACCCTACATTCCACGTCCTCCCCCCCCCCCAATCCCAACCCGCCCCCCTCCACCCTATCCATCAGACCGTACTCCCCTTTAAAGTCCCCCCCTGTACCCCACCCCCCTCTACTCCTCCCAACCATCCTCCCCCTCCTTGCCCGGCCAGTCTGTCTGGTCGGACACCTCCTTTTTGGCAATGGAACCATACCCCTCAAAGACCACCCCAGTACACTCAACACCCCCAACAAACATACCCATCACTAACCCCTAAACGATTACTAAAGCACCCTCCCTCCCATCCAACAACCCAAAGTACCCGAAACAGCCTACAGACCAATCAGTCCAGTCCCCCCCCCCCCCTGTTTCCCCCCGGGCAACCTCCTCCGGGAACTAATAATGGCAAAGCAAAAAGTAAACACACTCCATCTATCCCGCTTTAGGCTATGCCCAGAACTCTTCCTCTAGTGAAGCTCGGAAGGAGGGAGGGGGAGGAGACAAAAGCAAAAGGAGGCCCCAGAACTTCCCAACCAGAAAGGAAAAGCCAAAGTGGGCCCGAAATGGAAGCCCCGGTGGCTTGCCCCCCCGATCCAGCCCAGATGCACGAGGCAAAAATCAGAAGGGTAGAGGATCCCCGCCCCCCGAGCTCCGTACCCGGTAAACAGGACATAATGGCGGGAGTGAGGGAGCCCAAGGACCAGAGCCCCCCAGGTCCACCGCCCATCGGTAAATAAGCAGGAAGAAGACCAGGGAAATCACCAAAACAGTAAACAATATCCCAACACCCTGGGCAGAGAAAAAGAAATGGAAAAAGCGCCCCGGAAAGTGAGAAACCAATTGTGAATACTTACATAACCTCCCACCCCTCCACCCCCCCCCGATATACACCCGGCATCCATGTCATGAGTCGCACCCAGCATGGAGAAACAGAAAATAAGTCACAGTCAGCCAACTTACAGCCAATAGACATGGGTACAAAGCAGTTCAAACCGTGATTCCCATAGTTAGAACATTGAGTAGACATTAAGCAGTAAGCAAGCTGGCTGCTATAAACATGAGCAGAAAGTAAATATAAGATAGAGATAAAATAAATAAAATCCGTGAAGATAAAATTCATGAAAATAAAAGGGTAGAGAAGTAGAGAATATAAAATAAAAATAAGTAGAGAGAGTAAAAAAGTCCAAAAGATAAAATTAAGAAGAAATACGGGAAGACTAAAAGTAGAAGTAAGATAAGAGACCACGGTACCCTGCGGGGGAATTACCCAGTAGAATACCGGAAGGAAAGACCAAAAGGGATACATAATTGAACCTAAAATAAAATTGAAATTGTAATTAAATTAAATTAAATTAGACTTAAACTGGGAGCCCCCGGCATCCGCGCTCAGGCGTTTACAGTAAAAAGTGAGCAGCTAGAGTACCGGGGAAAAGCTCGGATGAGCGCCTCGTCAGGACAAGTCCCATGAAGAATGTCTCGCTCCAACAGCCCTCGTGTACCCGACCTCCAAAGGGCCTAACGCGTCTTCATCCACCGCTTCACTCTCCTCAGGAGACATCCCGCCTCATGGGTCTGCCCCCGACGTCTCCGCAAGACGGGCAAGAAAGGCCTCAGCCACTTCGGGAGTACCCCAGAGATATGCCTGACCTTGATGTTCCACCCGCAGCCTGGCGGGGTACAAAAGGGAGAAGCGCACGCCCCGTCCCGCCAGCCGTGCACAAACCGGCGAGAAAGCTTTGCGTTGTTGGCTGACTAATGCAGAATAGTCCTGGAAAACCAACAATGAGTCAGCGTCCCCGGAGCTCCGCCGATGGCCTCGTGCCGCTCTCAAGACCAGCTCCTTTTGGCGGTAATCCATGAAGCGAGCGATGACTGCCCTTGGCCGCCTGGCCTGCTCCCTCCGAGGGCCCAACCGGTGAACTCTCTCCAGGGCAATAGTTGGTGCCCCAGCTTCAGGCAGGATCTTGGCCATCCACGCTTGCAGGTACGTTGGGAGAGCATTGTCAGCAATGTTTTCAGGGACCCCAATGAACCGAAGGTTCTTCCTACGTCCCCGGTTCTCCAAGTCGTCAAGCTTCTCGCTTTGCAGCTTCACCGTCGCTTCCAATGCTTGCACGCGAGCCTCAAGAGTATGGTGCTCATCCTCCAAGCCTGAGATCCGGGTCTCTGCCTGCTCCATGCGACCGGTGAAGTCCGTTATACTTTGGGCCACCGACTGTATTTGAGCACCCAAGTCGCGGAACCGACCATCCAAGGCCCTTGCCACCGCCGCGCTCATCTCATCGACCATGCCCGGGTCTCCCTCCGATCCCGGGCTCCGAGGCGCCCCTCCGCCATTTTTTGATCGGGAGCGCGTGGCTTTCGGGAGGTTTTCGTCGCCATCTGAGGCACCCCGCCGGTCAGAGAAGGTACCAGGGAACGTTGCCCACTCTCCTTGGTGCTCTTCGAGGAGATAGAAGGCATTCACCTTCAGTGGGTTGCAAAATTAAGGTGGTTGATGGGGTATAGGATCCAGAGCCGAGCAGCACACAGCCGGTCAGCTCATCACCAAACCGGAAGTCTCTCGGAAGGATAGGCTTAAAAGGTTAGGGCTCTTCAGCTTGGAGACGAGATGGCATGGAGGAAGATATAATAGAGGTCTATAAAATAATGTGGAGTAGAACGAGTAAACATGAATCAATAAGTAGAAAGATTAGGGGACATGTAATAAAGCTACAATGTAGCACATTTACGACTAATGGGAGAAAATATTTTTTCACTCAATGTGTAATCAAACTCTGGAATTCTTTGCCAGAGGATGTTGTAAAAGCTACAGTTGTGGTCAGCATTATTGGCACCCTTACATTTAGGTATGTTGTGAACAAAATTTTGAGAAATAATTGGAAATATTCCAACAGTATGCCATCATAATATTTAAATAGTATGTTCAAAGTAATCTGTATTTGTCACATTGCTCCTCGATTCTCACCACCACCAAAAAGTTGTCTAATAGACAACTAATAGACAACATTTTGGTGGTGGTGAGAAGCGAGGAGGAATGTGACAAAGTCTATCTACCTTTTTGATGTCTAGGACATCTGTACCTTGCGCACTCACAATCTTAAATGACAGAGGTGTAAGGCAGGGGTCTCCCAATCCAGTACTGGAGGGCCACAAACCAGTCAGGTTGGGAGGATATCTCTAATGCATATATATCTCATGCATATTCATTAGGGATATCCCAAAATCCTGCAGGATTGCGGCTCTCCAGGACAGGTTTGAGGACCCCTGATCTACATGATGAGTAATTTTGTTCTCTATAATGGCTTCTACCATTTTTCCTGGTACTGACTTCAGGCTCACCGGTCTGTAGTATCCCGGATCACCCTTGGAACCCTTTTTAAAAATTGGCGTTGCATTGGCGATCCTCCAATCTTCAGGTATTACAGATGATTTTAATGATAGTTCACAGATTACTAATAGCAGGTCTGCAATCTCATATTTCAGTTCTTTCAACCCCCAATGGATGTATACCATCCAGTCCAGGTGATTTGCTACTCTTCAGTTTATCAAATAGTTGTAATACATCTTCCCAGTGTATCGATATTTCTTTCAATTCCTCTGCAGTATCACCTTTAAATACCATTTCCATTATGGGTAACATCCCTACATCTTCCTCAGTAAACACTGAAGCAAAGAATTCATTCAGTCTCTCCACTATAACCTTGTTCCCTCTTACTGCCCCTTTTACCCCTCTATCATCTAATGGTCCAACTGACTCTCTCACAGATTTTTTGCTACGAATGTACTTGAAAAAGTCTTTATCTGGAAGTAGCGGTATACAAATGTATACTAAAAATAAATTTATTACGTGTTTTTGCTTCCAAGGCAAGTTTCTTCTCAAATTCTCTGTTTGCCTGCCTTATCAGCACCTATCATTTAACTTGACAGTGTTTGTGCTGTTTCCAGTTTTCGTCATTTGGCTCTTTTTTCCATTTCCTGAAAGATGCTTTTTTTGGCAACAACAGCCTCTCTGACGTCACCTTTAAACCATGCTGGCAGTTTTTTGGACTTCCTTCCACTTTTCTTAAAGCATGGAATACAGCTGGTCTGGGCTTCCAAGATAGTATTTGTAAACAACACCCAAGCTTGATGTAAGTCTTTGACCTTTGCAACTGTTCCTTTTAGTTTTTTCTTAACTATTTTCCTCATTTTATCATAGTCTCCCTTTTGAAAGTTATAAGGTAGTACTGTGAATTTCCTTACCATCCCTCCTCCATTAATTAAATCAAACGCGATCATGCTATGATCACTGTTGCCAAGTGGCCCCAACACCCTTATCTCTTGCACCAGATCTGGGGTTCCACTAAGGAATAAGTCCAAAATGGCTTCCCCTCTGGTCAGTTCATGAACCAGCTGCTCCAAGAAGCAGTCATTTATTTCATCTAGAAACTTTATATATCTAGCATGTCCTGCCGTGACACTGACCCAGTCAATACCAGGGTAATTGAAGTCACTGATTATTATTACTGTTCTGTAACTTTTGTTAGCTTCCCTGATTTCTTTGAGCATTTCATCATCCATTTGTTCATTCTGGCCAGGCGGTCGATAGTACAACCCCACTGCCATCGCCTTCTCATTTTTACATGGAATTTCAGTCCATAGAAATTCTACAGAAAATGTTGTTTCCTGCAAAACTTTAATCCTTTGTGACTCAATGCCCTCTCTGACATAGCGTTCAACCCCTCCACCGATTTGATCAGCTCTATCATTTCAATATAGTTTGTACCCAGGTATCACACTGTCCCAATCGTTTTCCTCCTTCCACCATGTCTCTGAGATACCAATCATATCTAACTTCGCTTTAGTGCTATATATTCTAACTCTCCCATCTTATTTTTTAAACGTCTAGCATTTGCATACAAGCATTTTAGAGTCTGTATTTTATTCATATTAATCTGGTTATCAGTAGGCAGGGGCAATTTGGAATCTTTGAGCTCTGTCTGCTCTATACTCAAGGGCATTTGGGCTACCTTTGTCTTTATTGGAGCCTCTCTGCTGATGTGCCCTAACTTCATTTTTTTGGTAGTATCCTTCAAGGATACATTGTTCCGAACCATGCGCTCTTGGGCAACTGTCGGCTTTCCCCTATTATCTAGTTTAAAAGCTGCTTTATCTCCTTTTTAATGGTTAATGCCAGCAGCCTGGTTCCATCCCGGTTAAGGTGAAGCCTATCCCTTCAGAAGAGCCCCTCCTTTCCCCAGAATGTTCCCCAGTTCCTAACAAATCCAAAACCCTTATCCTTGCACCATTGTCTCATCCACGCATAGAGACTCCGGAGCTCTGCCTGCCTTTTGGGTCCTGCGCATGGAACAGGAAGCATTTCGGAGAACGCTACCCTGGAAGTTCTGGATTTCAACTTCCTACCTAAAAGCCTAAATTTAGCCTCCAGAACCTCCCTACCACATTTTCCTATGTCCTTGGTACTGACATGTACCAAGACAGCAGACTCCTCCCCAGCACTATCTAAGACCTTGTCTAGGTGGCGCGTGAGATCCACTACCTTTGCACCAGGCAGACATATTACCAGGCAATCCTTATGTCCACCAGCCACCCAGCTATCTACAGGCCTAATGATCGAATCACCAACTATAACGGCTGTCCTAACCCTTCCCTCATGGGCACATGGCCCTGGAGAAACTTCCTCGGTGCGAGAGGGTTTCACATCACCTGGAGGACAGGTCCTAGCTACAGGATCACTTCCTGCCACACCAGGGTGATGCTCTCCTGTCACGTGGCCTCTCTCCTCCATGGCAACAGGGATGCTGCCAGACTGGAGGTGGGACTTCAGGACTATATCCCTGTAGGTCTCGTCTATGTACCTCTCTGTCTTCCTTATGTCTTCCAAGTCTGCTACTCTTGCCTCCAGAGATTGCACTCGTTCCCTGAGAGCAAAGAGCTCCTTGCACCTTGTGCACACGTAAGATCCCTCACCACCTGGGAGAAAATCATACATGTGACACTCAATGCAAAAGACTGGAAAGCCCCGTTCTCGCTGCTGGACTGCTGTCTGCATCTTCGCTTTAAGGTTGTGTTTAGATATTTAAGTTCTTTACTTACTAAGGGTTGCTAGGGATACTTATACTAATAAAACTTTACCTAATACATTTAATGTGCTTTGTTCACCTGAAGTTTAATTAATCTCAGGTCCTTAATGTATGCTGATGAGAATAAACAGCTGTACCTGAGAGTGAATATGGTACCTCCTTTCCTTTAAGAGGTTTAAGCACCTATAAAGCTACGATTATCCGATGGGTGGGTGGGTGTCGGGGAGGGAGGGAGAGAAAGAAGATTTATTAAAAGCTGGTTGCTACACAGTACCCTGTCCTGTGCTTCTAAGGTAATCTGTGACCAATCTCCAAGGGGAGTACCAAAGCCCTACAAACAGCCTTCAAACCTTTCTTGTAGCTATCTATAAGTTTTGTACGTCTGTTTACTGGTAGTTTCTCTCACTCTTTAACCATGATTGTTCCAGCTTATGAACATTTTCAGGATTCCTTTTACCAATGACAGATTTCATCTCTTTCCAAAGGTTCTCCATTGGATTGAGATCAGGACTCATTGCTGGCCAGTTTAAAACAGTCTGTTTGTTACTTTTTAACCATTCTTTTGTACTTTTGGTTGTATGTTTTGGGTTATTGTCCTGCTGGAGGACCGATGACCTTTGACCCAGTCCTAGACTGATTTGAAGTGTTTATAAGGGTGCCAATAATCATGTCCTGGCAATGTCCCAGTTTTTATACTATTTCCTTTTTTAATTGGTCTTGTTTTATTTATTTTATGTGTCAAATATGTGTGCATATATAGTTCAAAGCCATTTCACTGACCACTTTTTTTTTTAGGAGATATTGGACATTAAGGGGTTGACCTGCAAGGGTGCCAATAATGTTGACCACAACTGTATTAGTGTAGCTGAGATTAAAAGAGGTTTGGACAAGTTCCTGGAGGAAAAGCCCACAGACCATTATTAAAGAGGACCAGGGAAGTCTACTGTGTACCCCTGGGATAAGCAACATGGAATCTGTGTACCTTTTTGGGAATCAGACAAGTACATGTGACCTGGATTGGCCGCTGTTGGAAACAGGATACTTGGCTTGATGAACCTTGGTCTAACCCAGCATTGCACAACTTATGTTCTTATTCTCATATGTTCTTAGGATACTGAGCTAGATTGACCTTTGGTCTGACCCAGTTAGGCAATTCTTATGTTCTTCAAGAAGGCACATGACTATTTGCAGCTGCAGCATCCTGCTGCCTACACTTCTTCACCTCTCAGTGACTCACAGCCATGTGTACTTCTCTACATGGTGTTGAATCAAAAAGGTTCTGGGTCAGTGAGCTAGCATGACTCCGCATAATATCACCCCTGGTTTCTTAAACCGTGAGCAATTCAACATCTTTTTCAGGAATGCTGGAAGGTGGAACTCCCGTAATAATAAATTGACTATCTTGGAAATTGGTTCAATCAAAATAGATGAAACCTTTTTTCACAACCATGGGTCAAAAAGGCTAATGGAAACCTTCATGGACCCAAGCAGTTGTTCTATGTGAAGATAAGTCAGAGGACAGAAAGAAATAAATGAATGCTCAGCAAGATTAAAATAGAACATCAGATGACAGAAGTTTAGATGCATCTAGGCCAGAACAGATAATTTCTATCTTATCAAAAATGAAATATGCAGACTTATCCGTTTTTGAACTTGTGGTCTCATAGAACAGAGACCAATAGGAGATAAGAGATCAGAAGGTTGATTACTTAGAAAAATTGTCTGGGCCCCTTGGAGGATTCAGATAATAGCTGACCAAAGTAGTTTAATTTAGCAAGGGCAATCGCCTGTTGGTAACTCTGTAAATAGGTTCTGTAGAGTTCCTTGGATCCTGTGGAAGTAAATTTCTTCCATTTCCTTTCAAGCTGCCAGCCCTGTTGCTTTAAGAGTCACGACTCATTTATAAACTGGGAACACCTTTATTAGACATAATAGAGTTCTTCTGGGACTTTCATATTTAGTACTCTTGAAATCTCAGCGTACCAAATATCAATTATTTCTTCAGATGTTTCCTGAGGAAGCTTAGACCGTACGTCTTTGAAAACATTTTAAAAAATCAGTTGTCAATTTCCTTTTAGAGTATATATTTGAAAGTGTTTTTGTATGGACAGACCTATTACAATTTAGTTCCTGTGCATTTATCAGTAACAGATGTAACCCACAGGGCCTCCAGTAATACAAAGTGTGTTTCAAACAAGAATAAATAGGGTCTACTGGATGAGTGCACACATAAATCCAAGGCTATAGCTTCCTTAAGTTTCCATCTTTTGAAGAGAAACAATTTCCCCCTCACATTGAAATCCTGTCTCTTTCAAATTTTAAAATCTACTTACTGATTTGGTTTCTGTTTTGACAAACTATTTTCCTAAACAAAAGGAGAAAACAAAATTCTGCTATATGTCAGTAAGCAAGGGTCATTTGACCCCCTCATTCTTCCTGATTGTACCTGCCTACGCTACTCAAGTTAATTATATCCCAGCTGTGAGCCATGCAAACTTAAAAGGCAGCAGGTGATAATTTCTTCTTATTGTTGTTTTCAGCTGGGAAGAATAACAGAGTCAACTTACTGTTCATACAAAAAAATTTGCCGCTTAGCTCTGATTACATCTGAAAATGCACCAAATTCTTGCCACTTTTGCATGTCTGTTATTCTTCCTCTTTCTGGAAGCCTGACACAGCCATACCACCACTCAATGCAAATCAACTTTGTTATCGTCCCTCTCCCCTCTGTCTTTCTGGATGTACGATCATATATGTTTCCATATCTAGACATGCTATCACTTGAGAACCTAACAACAGTTGAGACTGTAAGCCCTCTTGGGCATAGAATAACCACAGTACCTGAACTGTAACTCATCTTGAGCATGGACTTCGAAAGGGGAGTAATTAAATCTAAAGATCCACAGTCCCCTCCCGCAGTTCCTCACAGTCTGCTCATGTTTTTACTACTTTGAATAATTTGTGCCATCTGCAAATTTGATCAACTCATTGGTTGCTACCTAGTCTAGGTTTTTAATAAGTTTAACAACACTTCCCGACTACAGATCTTTGGACACACCAAACATGTTTACTTCCTATTTTCCAGTTAGTTATCAATACACAATAAAATATTGTCTCCTATCCCATGACATTTTATTTTCCTAAGGAGTTTCTCATGAAAGATTTTATCCAATGCCTTCTAAAAATCCAGATACATATGGAACCCAATTCCATTAGGGGCACGTCTGGGCCATCTGGATGCCCCCAAGCAGGATGGACCAGCTAGGACCTGATTCTGCACCACAGGAGTCAGACGTTCCCGTGCATGCAGGATCGAGTCCTGAGATGGCCCGGCATACCCCTGAAATCACGTGGGGATGTCCTCCCCACATGCCCTTCGACTCCTGCAGCACCAGTCCCCCTGTTACCCATTGTTCAACCCTAGGCTGGGCAGCCAGGGCAGTGGGAGGGGGGATTCGACCCTAGGCTGGGCAGCCAGTTTTGGGGGAGGGGGGTTTCTGGCCCCAATCACTGCAGTCCCAGCTACTTATTCCACTTCTGAGATGGATTAAGCAGCATGTCCATCCCTGAACCACAGGACGTACAGAGCGGTGAGCTGTATCGGCCCTGTACGTCCTGTTGCCTCGGCTCACCCCCACTCTGCCCTCACTCTGCCCTCTTCTGCCCCCTGCTGGCTCTCCCCGTACTGCTGCTCTGGCCGTGCGAGGAGAGTCTGTGGGGGAATATGGGCAGGATGGTTTGTTGGGCTGCATGTCCTACAAGTCGCTTTGCTGAATCGGACCCTATGGGGGTTATTTTTTAAAGCCTTATTCAATTTACATGTGAATACATGGTTACATGGGGACATGGTTCGGGAGTGGACAGGGCAGGTCAAAAACAACATGTGTATTCCCATTTTCAGATAGGGAATATATACGCATACAACATCAAGATTCACACTTGCTCCCTGTCACAGAGTGGATTAAGGGGGTTATAACCCTTAATCCCCCTGTTTTTTTCTTTATATATTTATATCTGCAAAATGGCTTGGCTGCACGTGTGAGCACTGACATGCAAATTGTGGAATGTCGTCCAGTCCGCTTTCGACTTTTCCCATGTGTACAACTGCAAAATGGCTCCTCCTGCTGGACACAGATATGTTTTTTAGAAACAGCTCCATGTTTAGCAGAGCCATTTTGAAAATACCGTCAGGTTTCCGTGCATTCTGGCCTTGACGTCTCAATTCTGATCTCCACATCCTATCTAAAATGTACCATCATGTCAACTGGCTTTCCCTTTTCCAGATGCTTTTTCACACGTTCAAAGAATTCTAATGAATTAGTAGGACATCACTTCCTTTTCCTAAACCCATACTAACTTTTCCCCTTTAAGCCACATTTATCTTTGGGATGGGCCCTAAACTGACCGACAGGGCTAGAAACTGGTTGAGTGGGAGGATAAGGACATTACTCACGGTGTGCCACAAGGATCAGTCCTTCGTTCAATTAAGTGATATTGCAGAAGGGTTGTCCAGTAAGGCTTGTCTCTTTGCAAATAATACCAACATCGTTAATAGGGTAGACACCCTGTAAGATGTAGAAAATAAGAGGAGGGAGCTAGTGAAGCTTGAAGAATGATATAGAATTCGGAGGCTGAGATTTAATGCTAAAAAATGTAAGATCATGCATCTGAGCTGCAAAAATCCAAGTGAGCAGTACATTATAAGGGGTAAAGTACTTCTGTGCACAAAAGAAGAGTGGGACCCGGGAGCGATCGTATCTGATGATGTTAAGGTGGCCAAACAGGTAGAAAAGGTGATGGCAAAAGCCAGAAGGATGCTTAGATACAGAGAGAGAGAGAAATGGCAAGCAGGAAGAGTGCCTCTGTTTAAATCTTTGATGACTTCATTTGGAATACGGTGTGCAATTCTGGGGTCCGCACCTTCAAAAAGATATAAACAGGATGGAACTGGTGCAGAGAGTGCCTACTAATAGAGCCAGAGTTCTTCACCATAAAGCATATGGGGCAGAATTAAAGATCGTATTATGTATACTTTGGTTAAAAGGTGGGAGAGGGGAGATATGATCTAGACTTTAAATACATTTGTAGCATAAATGCACAGAAAGTGGATCTCTTTCATTTTAAAGGAAGCTTTGGAACAAAGAGACATAGGATGAAGATGAAAAGGAATGGACTTAGAAGTAATCTAAGGACATCTTTCTTTATGGAAAGGGTGATAGATTTGTAGAATAGCCTCCCAGCAGACGAGGACTGTATCTGCATTCAACGAAGCATAGGACAAGCACCGAGGGTCTCTGAAGGAGAAGAAGAGATGGTACAGCTTAGTGTTTGGTATGATGGGAAGACTGGAGAGTCGTATGATCTTTATCTGCAATCATGTTCTATGTTTCTGTATAGCAGACTTATGATACCATAATAGCCCTAAGTCCCAAAATGCAACAATTCTAACTATTAAAGACAACACCAATACCCCTGCTCTTCATTACAATACACTTCTGGACTGCAACCAACCTGTATACAGGAATTACATATTCGCAGAAAAATTCACCTCGGTGACATATGTACAATCTGGAAGATCCTCAGCTAACAGAGAATAAGGGACCATACATTAGAAACAAACATATAGACAAAGCTAGAATTGAAACCACCAAAATAGCTTGACTCTAAATGCAGGGCAATACTGAAGAAAGTGAAACAGAAATGCCTTTCCTCCTGTACTGAGCAAAATATAAAAATAGAAGAGATGCAAATCTGAGATAGTTGACTCATTCTTAACCTTAAATACTATATATAAAATATTTTTTCTTTTCTACCTTTGTTGTCTGCACATTTTATTTTTTCTAATTGGGTTAATCCCAGTCTCTCTTTTCCACTTTCTTTGTGTCAGCCTTCTAAGTTCCCTTCTAGGTTCTCTTGTCCATTTCTTCTCACCTTCAGTGTCTTCTTCCCTTCCTTCTCTGCCTTTGTCTGACACTGATCTACCTTTTTATCTTTTTTTCCACATTTCACATCTCTCTGCCTTTGCACTCAGTTATATTTTATAAAAACAGAAAAACATCTTCCAATCTCAGTCTCCCACTCTCACCCCCTGTCTAGCCCTCTCACAATCCTGTCTTCTTTTCCAGCTTCCTATGAGTATTCCCCCTATGTTTTTTGCTCATTCCCTAATTCCCATTTCCATCTTCTCTACTTACTCCTCCTAAATTCTCATCTATTTTTTTCTGACTCTTGTGCCCTCACCAGCCCTAGCTCCTTCACTTTCTCTCCATTCTTACTGACATCGAGCCCCATTTATTCTTTCCTTAACTCCTACTAGTTTCCCATTCTCCTCTTTCAACTCCTCCCTAGTCCCATGTCCACAATGTCTCCTTTCGCTGTCCCCCTTTTTCTTTATATTTCCTCTTACTCACTCATTTCAGACACTATTCTCTTCTTCTCTCACCCTCCCTCTAGATACTCTTCCCTCTGCACTTCTCTCTGACTTTCTTCCTTTGCACCTTCTTCTTTCTTCCCTCAAGGCACTCTTTCCTCCTATATACCCATTAGTTTCCTCCCTCACTAGACTCTTTCCCTCTTTACCCCTCCCTCTATAAATTTTTTTCATTCCTTTTCCCTTTCTCCCTCCCAGAACTTTTTCCTCCTTCTCACCACCTTCCTCTTAAGGATATCTTCCTTTTAGGGCCGGCCCCGGAGTTTGTTCAAGGTGTTGGAATCCTAGTCAAACCTTAAGCCTTAAGATATGCCATACTGGTTCAGACCAAGAGTTCATCAAGCCCAATATCCAACAGTGTCCAATCCAGGACACAAGTACCTGTCCGGTTCTCAAAAGGTATACAGATTCCTTGCTTGTCCCTTACACACCCCCTGATTCTCAGAATCTATTTTGAATGCTATGCTTTTTGCCACCCCTTCAAGAAGCTACTGCCCTAGGCAGCAGCCTAGTTTGCCTGATGGTTGGTCTAGCCCTGCTTCCTTTCTCCCTCTAGAGGATCTTCCTTTTTTCACAATCCATCCTTCCTAATAGTCTTCCATTCTTCTCATTCCTTTTCTCCCTCCAGATGCTATTCACTCCCCTTCTTAGAGAAAAACTTAGAGAAGCTAGACAGGCATCTGTATTTGGAAAAACTTAGAGAAGCTAGCAAAGTAGTCAAGAAGGCAAAGATTCAAAAGGAGGAGGAAATAGCCAATGCAATAAAATGGGGGGATAAGACATTTTTCAGATATATTAGTGAGAAGAGGAAGGGCAAGAGTGGTATTGTCAGACTCAAGGGTGCAGGGGAGGAATATGTAGAAGCTGATAAGCATAAAGCGGAATTGCTTAACAAATATTTTTGTTCTGTGTTCACAGATGAAGAACCAGGAGCAGGACCTCAGAAAACACCCACAAATAGGAACAGAAGCAAAGGACATCTTGAACAATTTTCAAAAGACTGTGTTTGTGAGAAACTATCTCAACTTAAAGTAGACAAAGCAATGGGACCGGATGGGATGCACCCGAGAATCCTGAGGGAACTTGGGGACATTCTAGCAGCTCCACTGACTGACCTTTTCAATGCCTCGTTGGAGTCGGGAGTAGTGCCAAAGGACTGGAGAGAGGCTCATGTGGTGCCTTTACACAAAAGCGGAAGTAAGGATGTGGTTGAAAACTACAGGACGGTTAGTTTAACTTTGGTGGTGAGTAAATTATTAGAAACGCTGCTGAAAGAGAAAATAGTGAGGTTTCTGGAGTCCAGCGGATTACAGGATCCGAGGCAGCATGGATTCACCAGAGGCAGGTCTTGTCAGACAAATCTGATTGATTTCTTTGACTGGGTGACCAGGGAGTTGGATCGAGGGAGAGCCCTAGATGTGGTGTATTTAGATTTCAGTAAAGCCTTTGACACTGTTCCTCACAGGCGACTTATAAACAAACTGAGCACCCTAGGGATGGACCCTAAAGTTACTGCTTGGGTTAGAAATTGGTTGGGTGGGAGGCGACAAAGAGTACAAGTAAATGGAGCTCACTCTGAGGAGAAGGATGTTATCAGTGGTGTGCCCCAGGGATCTGTCCTTGGTCCGATTCTTTTTAACATCTTTGTTAGTGATATAGCGGAAGGGCTTTCAGGTAAGGTTTGCTTCTTTGCGGATGATACCAAAATCTGCAATAGAGTAGACACCCAGGAAGGGGTAGATAACATGAAGAGGGATCTAGCTAAGCTTGAAGAATGGTCTAGAATTTGGCCACTGGGATTTAATGTTAAAAATTGTAAGGTCATGCATTTGGGCTGCAGCAATCCAAGGGAGCAATATAGTTTGGGGGTGAAGTACTTTCGTCCACTAAAGAACAGCGGGACCTAGGCGTGGTTGTGTCTGATGATCTTAAAGTAGCTAAACAGGTAGAAAAGGTGACGGCAAAAGCTAGAAGGATGCTGGGGTGCATACGGAGAGGAATGGCTAGCAGAAAAAAGGAGGTGAGAATGCCTCTGTATAAGTCTTTGGTGCGACCTCATTTGGAGTATAGTGTGCAATTCTGGAGACCGCACCTTCAAAAGGATGTGAACAGGATGGAGTCGGTGCAGAGGGTGGCTACTAAAATGATTAGTGGTCTTCATTATAAAGCATATGAGGACAGACTGAAGGATCTTAATATGTACACCTTAGAGGAAAGGCGGGATAGAGGTGATATGATTGAGATGTTTAAATACCTCCGTGGCATAAATGTTCAGGGAGAGAGCCTCTTTCAATTGAAAGCAAGTTCTGCTACGAGGGGACATGGGATGAGGGTGAAGGGAGATAGATTCAGGAGTGATATGCGGAAATATTTCTTTACGGAAAGAGTAGTGGATCCATAGAATAGTCTCCCAGTGGAGGTGGTAGAGATGAGGACAGTAACTGAATTCAAAAAAGCATGGGACAAACACAGAGGATCTCTAAAGGTAAAAAGGGGACTGTTGTAGTTGTTGTTATGGAAGGACAGACTAGATAGGCCATGTGGTCTTTTTCTGTCGTCATATTTCTTACCATTACTCTCCCAGGCTCTTGCCCTTTCTTTTCTTTCAGTTCTTTATAACAGCATACTTATGTAAGATTTTCCTTACTGGGTCAAACCATCAAGCCCAGCATCTTGCTTCCAACAGTGGCCAATCCAGGTCACAAGTTTCTGGCAGGATCCCGAATTGTAGGCAGAATGGGCCTGATTCTATTCACAACGTAGATCTCCTTTGTATGTCCGGGCTGACCCAGATGTACAAAGGAGATCACGATTCTGATCCCACATGGCACATCCAGCACCGCAGGATCAGAATCGTGAACAGCACTATACATGCAGACCAGGACTGCGATTCAGTCCTGGCCTGCACGTATAGTGCTAGCCTGGCTAACTCAGCCAGGGCTATTAAATGGAGCCATGACACTATGGCATCCCATTGCCATGGCACCATGGCTGCATTTAAAAGCCACGATGCCGGCCGCTGCCCCAGAAAGTTAATTCCCTGCAGCCCAACCCCCGATCTGGCCTCCTAAGGCCAGGGTTGGGCTGCGGGGGATTAACTTTGTCCCCCTCAGCCCCTTCCGTGCCCCAAATCGAAAAAAAAAAGTCTGGGAGGTTATTCCACCCTTTTGGGATCCTGCCAGAAACTTGTAACCTGGATTGGTCACTGTTGGAAGCAAGATGCTGGGCTTGATGGTTTGACCCAGTATGGAAAATCTTACATACGTATGCTGTTATAGAGAAAGAACTGACCCCAGGCCGCTTCTTCCCCGCCCCTGAAAACTTCCCTGCACAACCGGTGGGGAGGTTATTCAGGGGCCTGCAGCCTCTCGAATAGCCATTGGGACGACCGTCCCCACTATTCGCGGTTCAGAATAACTCCATTGTATGCAGCTTATCCCAGAGATGGTTTATGGACTTTTCCTCCATGAACATGTCCAAACCTATTTTAAACCAGCTACACTAACAGCTTTTACAACATTCTTTGGCAAAGAATTCCAGAGTTTGATTACACATTGGGTGAAAAAATATTTTCTCTGATTAGTCTGAAATGTGCTACATTGTATCTTCATTGCGTGCCTCCTAGTCTTTCTACTTTTTGAAGGAGTAAACAACCAATCTATGTTTACCCGTTCTACTCCACTGATTTTAAAGAGCTCTAACTTATCTCCCCTCAGCCATCTCATTTCCAAGCTGAAGAGCTCTAAACTTTTAAGCCTTTCCTCATAGGGCTATTCTTCCTTCCCCTTTATTATTTTGATCACTTTTTCTGTACCTTTTCTAATTCTTTTATTCTGTTATATCCTTTTTTAGATGTGGAGATCAGAACTGCACACAATATTCAAGGTGCAATCTTGGAGCAATAGAGAGGCACTATAATATCCTTGGTTTTATACTACATTCCTTTCCTTATGATTCTTGCATTCTCTTTGTTTTCTTGGCCGCTGTTGCACAGGATTTCGATTTGTTATTCACAATGACTCATGGATCCTTTTCCTGGGTGGTGATTCCTAATGTGGAACCTTGAATCATGTAACTGTAATTTGGGCTGTTCTTCCATAAGTGCTGTCTGTGTCTGTGTGTACCGTTGAGCAAAGTTGATTCCTGGTGACCCAGCAGCGTCTGGATACACTGCAAACTGACTTTCGTTCTCTACATTCCACAGAAACGGCTCTTGCCAAAGTCTCCAGCGACTTGTCCTTGCCAAATCCAAAGGCCTCTACTCGATTCTCATCCTTCTTAATCTTTGTGCTGCCTTTGACACTGTTGATCACCACCTTCTCCTTGATACCTTGTCCTTGCTTGGATTTAGGGGCTCTGTTCTGTTCTGGTTTTCTTTTTATCTCCCTCATCACACTTTTAGTGTACGTTCTGATGGTTTCTCCTCTACTGCAATCCCGCTTTCAGTTGTGTACCTCAGGGCTCTGTTTTGGGACCTCTCCTTTTATCTCTCTACACTCGGTCCCTTGGTGCACTTATTTCCTCCCATGATTTTCAGTACCATCTTTATGCTGATGACTCTCAGATCTACCTTTCTGTGCCTGACATCTCTCCAGGAATCCAGGCCTGGATCTCTGCCTGCTTATCCGATATTGCTGCCTGGATCTCTCACTACCATCTGAAACTGAACATGGCCAAAATTGACTCATTATCTTTCCCCATAAATCCACCCAGGGCCGGCCCGTCCATTGAGCAAGAATGTTTTTTGCACAGGGCCCCGCGTTTCAGGGGGCCCCGCGCAAAAAACATTCTTCAGCATCCCAAGTTTTAAAAAAAAAAACCAAACCGGCTGCCTTCTGCCGCGGCAGCAGCAAGAGCTCTGCCGCGGCAGCATCAAGAGCTCTGCCGCGGGGCCCCCCCTGCCCGGCAGAGCCTCCGTGCATCCTCAGCAGCTTCTTCATGTCCAAAACGCGGGCTTCTTTCAGAGCCGCGAGAGTTTACTTTCTAGCGGGGCTGTTAATACCGCCGAGGGTGATGGGATTTCCCAAAATCCCCGCGGGATTAAGAGAGCCGCGAGAAAAGTAACAATAGCGGCGCTGAAATAAGACTGGGTTTTGGACATGAAGAAAGCTGCTGAGGATGCACGGAGGCTCTGCCGGGCAGGGGGGGGGCCCCGCGGCAGAGCTCTTGATGCTGCCGCGGCAGAGCTCTTGATGCTGCCGCGGCAGAAGCAGCCAGTTTGGTTTTTTTTTTTATTTTAATTTGGAAGGAGAGGGGGGGGGGGTGGTTAGGACTGGTAATGGGCTATGGGAGGGGAGGCTAAACTGGAAGTGGGCTGATGGGGGGGGGGGTTGGTGAGGACTGGTAATGGGCCGGGGGGGGGGCTGTGTCGGACTGGTAATGGGCCAGGGGGGGGGGGGGGTGGTTAGGACTGGTAATGGGCCATGGGGGGTAGGCAAATACTGGAAGTTGGCTGAGGGGGGGGGGGGTTTAGTAATGGTAATGGGCAATGGGGGGGGCTAAGTGGGCTGATGGGGGGGGTTAGGACTGGTAATGGCCATGGGGGGTGGAGGCTAGGACTGGTAATGGGCCATGGGGGGGGGCTAAGTGGGCTGGGGGGGGGCTAAGTGGGCTGGGGGGGGCTAAGTGGGCTGGTAATGGGCCATGGGGGGGGGGAGGCTAGGACTGGTAATGGGCTTATGGGGGGGGTTACTACAGGGAATGGGCTATGGGGGGGCAAAGTGGGGCTGGGGGGGGTTAGGACTGGTAATGGGCTATGGGGAGGGGGCTAAGGCTGGAAGTGGGGGGGTAGGACTGGAAATTGGCTAAGGGGGGGGCTAAGACTGGAAATAGGGTGATGGGGGGGTAGGGACTGGTAATTGACTATGGGGAGGGGGCAAAGGCTGGAAGTGTGGGGGTAGGACTGGAAATGGGCTGATGGGGGGGGTTAGGACTGGTAATGGGCTATGGGGGGGCTAAGACTGGAAGTGGGCTGATGGGGGGGGGTGGTTAGGAATGGTAATGGGCCAGGGGGGGGGGGTAGGGCGGGAAATGGGCGGATGGGGGGGGGGTTAGGACTGGTAATGGGCTATGGGGGGGCTAAGACTGGAATTGGGCTGATGGGGGGGGGGGGTGTTTATGAATGGTAATGGGCCATGGGGGGGGTTAGGACACGTAATGGGCCGGGGGGGGGGTTAGGACTGGTAATGGGCTGATGGGGGGGAGGGTTAAGACTGGTAATGGGCCATGGGGGGGGGAGGCTAAGACTGGAAGTGGGCTGATGGGGGGGGTAGGACTGGTAATTGGCTAGGAGGGGGGCTAAGACTGGAAATAGGGAGATTGGGGGCTAAGACTGGAAATAGGGTGATGGGGGGGTTAGGACTGGTAATGGGCTATGGGGGGCTAAGACTGGAAATGGGCTGATGGGGGGGGTAGGACTGGTAATTGGCTATGGGAGGGGGGCTAAGACTGGAAATAGGCTGATGGGGGGCTAGGACTGGAAATAGGGTGATGGGGGGTTAGGACGTAATGGGCTGATGGGGGGTTAGGACTAGTAATGGGCTATGAGGAGGCTAGGACTGGAAATGGGCTGAGTGGAAGGAGGGCTTGAACTGCAAATAGCTGATGGGGACGGGGGCTTGGAATGGAAATGGGTTGTGAGGGGGAGGGAGCTAGGACTGGAAATGGGTGAGGGGGGGGCTAGGACAGGAAATGGGCTGATGGAGGGGCTAGAATAGGACTGGAAATTGGCTGTTGGGGGGTGCTAAGATTGGAAATGGGCTGTGGTGGGGGTTTGGATTGAAATGGACTCATGAAGGGGCTAGAACTGGAAGTAGGCTCATGGGGGGCTTGGATTGGAAATGGGCTGAGTGGAGGGGAGCTAGGATTTGACATGGGCTGATGGTGGGGCTAGGAAAGGACTAGAAATGGGCTCATGGGGGGCTGGGATTGGAAATGAGCTGATGGAGGGACTTGGATGGGACTGCAAATAGATGGGGGAGCTAGGACTGGAAATGGGCTTATGGGGGGCTAGGACTGGAAATGGGCTGATGCGGGGACTAGAAGGGAGCGGATGCTGGGTGGGACTGGAACTAGAATGGAGCTGATGTTGGGGGAGGATTAGAATGGGATGGAGCTGGGAGAGTGAAATGGAGAGGGAAAAACATTTTGTGTGGGAGGGAAGACAAATCTACAATTGTCCGGATATTGGGAGAGTAAGTGGGGATTGAGGATGGAGGGGGTAAAATTTGAGTGGATGAAATAGGAATGAGGAAAGAGGAAAAGGAGAAAGATTAGTATGTTAAAGCAGATGTAGAGAGAGAATGGAAAAAAACTAGAAGAGAGAAGAAAAGACAAATGGACAGCAGACGATGAAGAATTAGCGGAAGACACGAAGAAACCAGAAGAAAGTGGCTGGAGCAATTGCAGCTGAAAAAAAATGCACAAAAGGTAGAAAAATATCTCTTTATTTTGAATTTATTAATTGGAATATGTCAGCTCTGGGAAATGTGCATCATTAACGTCTGCGCTTTGTTTAGTACAAGAGCAAATTAATGTATAGTTTATTTCTACAGTGTTGTACATTCCAAGTTTGGCTTTTGGGATTCCCAGTTTAATTATTGTCTTCCTGTTTCTAAATTGTGATTCCTTGTTTGGTGATGGTTTATGTTCTGTTCATGTGTAACTGAGCTGAGGTATTCTGTTTATGTAATTCCTATTTGACATTGCCACTTGTTCTCTTTCCCCAGTAGGTCATGTATTGTTGTTCTCTGAAATGTATTGGTTTAATATTTGCAGCGTTTCCTTTTGATAGTTAGGGTATGGTGCTTTATGAGTCCTGGTAGTGCTGTTAGGATACGGCGGGTTTGCTATGGGTTCTAAATGGGCAGTGTTTGTAGTAGTTCCTAATGTGTCTGGCGGTTGGCACTGGATTATAGTAATGTAGAAGTCTTTTAGTCTTTCTTTATTCATACACTCATTAAGAGGCATGTTTACTAAAAGTTCGTGTATGGTAACATTATGCAAATATTTATGCAAATGAGGACCCTTATGCAAATGAGGCCCCGCACCGAGTCTCCGCACATGGCCCCGCACCCCCCTTGGGCCGCCCCTGAATCCACCTTCCCCCTTCCTCCTTTCTTTATTTCTGTGGATAACACTATACTCCTCCCTGTTTTCTCAGCTCACAACGTTGGGGTCATCTTTGACTCTACTATCTCTTTCTATCCACACATCCAACAGATAGCTAAAACGCATCACTTCTTTCTAACATTGGCAAAATTCGTCCATTCCTTTCTACACACACTACTAAGATCCACTCTTTAGTCATATCCTGTCTAGACTATTGCAACCTCGTCCTTGCTGGTCTCCCTCTGAATCATGTCTCTCCCCTTCATTCTATTCAAAACTCAACTGTATGGTTAATCTTCTGCCAGCCTCAATATGCTCACATGACCCCTCTTTTCAAGTCGCTTCATTGATTCCCTATCCATTTCCATATCCATTTCAAACTTTTCCTACTGACCTATAAGTGCATTCATTCTGCTGCTCCTCACTACCTTTCCTCTCTTATCTCTCCCTACACCCCTCCTCGGAAACTACGATCTTCTGGCATATCCCTTCTATCTGTGCCCTGCTACTGCCAACTGCAGATTTTCATTCTTCTGCCTTGCAGCTCCTTATACCTGGAACAAACTACCTGAGTCTGCGTGTCAGGTCTCATCCATGGCCCTTTTCAAATCCAGGCTGAAAACTCACCTCTTTGAGGCAGCTTTTGGATCCTGATCTGCTTAGTCTCCTATGTATTTCCTTACCATTCCCCTAGATATATCCTTATCCTCAGCTGTTGTGCTCTCTGTCTTGACTAGACTGTAAGCTCAGATGAGCAGTGAGAGTCTTACAGTACTTGTATGTGTGTATGCCTTGTAGTGCTATACAAATAATAAGTAATAGTAGTAGTAGGTTTTCTGGGCAAGGTGCGACTGTAAGTAGATTGCCAGACTTTTCTTCCAAGGCAATGAAAGGTAAAGTGACTTGCTCAAGGTTACAAGGAGTGCCAGTGGAATTGAACCCTTGTCACTTGGTCACCAGGTTGCATTTGGATGCCCAGTTTCCCAGTTTCTCAAGGTCCTCTTGCAATTTTTCACAATCTTTTGTGATTTAACCACTTTGAATAATTGTGCGTCATCTGCAGATTTGATCACCTCACTCATCATTCCCATTTCCAGGTCATTTATAAATATGATAAAAAACAGCATGCTCAGCACAGAACCCTGGGGCACTCCACTGAGAAAACTGACCATTTAGCCCTACTCTCTGTTGTTATCTTTTAACCAGTTCCAATCCCCAATAGTATAATGCCTCCTATCCCATGACTTTAATTTCCTCAAGAGTCTCTCAAGAGGGACCTTGTCAAAGACTTTCTGAAAATCCACATACACTATGGAGGTCATGCTGATCCCCAAATAGTGGGGCTGTATGTCCGGGTTGGACATGCACTTTTGCTATTTGCAGGGACTGTATTCAGCTGATCACTGTGCGGGGAGCCCTGGATGGGGGTGGGAGGAGGTGGGAAGGAGATGGAGCGAGGGAGTGGCTATGTGGCTGGGCATACAAGATCTATTCAGGTCAGGGCCCTATACATCCACCGGCTACCAGTTGGATGTCCCACTTATTCCATCTTGGAGCCTGCAGCTCCCCACCAGATTTGCACCACCATGGGAGGTGTCCCACAGCCCAATTCCAGTCTGCTGGATGCCACTGAGTGTCAGATGGTGGGGAAAGTGGGTCTGAGGACTGGTCAGGCACTGAGTGCTTCAGCTGGACATGCCAGTGCCATGGCAATGGGTGGGGGATGGGCAATTCCCCAGATGTCTCCCCCACCAGTCTATAGTTTCTTGGTTGTCCCCTGGAACCCTTTTTAAAAATTGTCATTACATTGGACATTTTTCAATATTCAGGTACTATAGACCAGTGGTTCTCAACCCAGTCCTCAGGGCACGCCTAGGCTAGTTGGGTTTTCAGGATTCCCACAATGAATATGCATGAGATAGAATTGCATGCACTGCTTTCATTGTATGCAAATCTATCTCATGCATATTCATTGTGGGAATCCTGAAAACCTGACTGTCCTAGGTGTGCCTCGAGGACTGGGTTGAGAACCACTGCTATAGACAACTTTAAGGGAGGGAAGAGTGGCCTAGTGGTTGGAGCAAGTTGCCTCAGGCTAAAGGACCAGGGGTTCAAATGTTGCTAGAGGACAGCAACCTTGGACCAGAAGGACTGGGGTTCCTAATTCTACAGGTGCTCCTCATCGCCTTGGGCAAGCCACTTAATCCTCCATTGCCTCAGGTACAAAAACAGATTGTGAGCTCTTCAGGGACAAGGGAAAAATATATATACAATACCTGGTAGAAAAGCAGTATATAAGCCTAGTTAAATAATGATGGTTTACAAATTACACAGGTACACTAAAAATTTTTTTTTTAAACTGCCTCTAATGTTTCGATTGATTTTTACGTTTTTTGGTGCGCTGAATCCAAATCTGGTAACCAATTTGCTCCATCACGTACAGATTTTTTGCTACATTGGGTTAGCAGTTTGAGGTGAACGTTTCAGATTGAGTGCGATCGAGATAAAAGTTTCTTGGATGAATTCTTTATACTAATTGTTTAGTAGTTATTCAAATAAGAATAAAGAAAATTGTAACAAGGCAGCACATAAGAATAGAGTAATGTCAACAAAACACACTGTGATGGTAGCAAAATTGTCTGCACTTAAAACAGCCACATACATGTGCACAAACATTGAGCATATAAGAGCGAGGTTAGACACAAAGCAAAGCAAAGAAATGTGCAAAAAATGTTGTACAGGTATGTATGTAAGAATAGAAAACGCAAACCGCACCATTGCAATACATGAAGACAAACACCCGATGGTGTGAAAATAAAATTCTAATAAATGAGATCCGACACTGTGGTAATAACTAGCAAATTTTTATTTCAAAGTTTAGTAAAAACACGATATTTGTCAACACAGTTTAGATTTTAAAGTCATTCTTGGGTCAATCAATCTCCTGGTGGGCCCGTTTCTTCTTCTTCCCCCGAATGCTTCTCTTGGTGCGCTGCTTGACGTATTTTTCATCTGGGGTTTCCCGCAGCAGCAACCAGCAGAAATCAGCCATCATAGTGGTGTTCCATCTTCCTTGGTACCTTCTCTCTGCGTCCTTGATGTCCTGGTGAAACCTTTCACCTTGTTCTTCACTGTACGCCCCCATGTTTTCGGGAAAGTAGTTCACATGGGAGTGCAAGAAATGGACTTTCAGGCTCATGTTACAGTCTTGTTCTTTGAAGGCATTGAGCATCCTGGCAACAATATCCTTATAGTTCTCATCCCGCCTGTTCCCCAAGAATTTGAGAACAACATCCTTGAAGGAATCCCAGGCTTCTTTTTCCTTCTCAGACATCGTTTCAGCGAATGCTCCATCTGAAATGAGTTTCCTTATATCAGGGCCAACAAACACTCCTTCCTTTAGCTTTGCTTCAGAAAGTCGGGGGAACTTTGAGCAAAGGTACCGAAAGCACTCACCATCTTTTGGAAGGGACTTGATGAATTGCTTAATGAGACCCAACTTAATGTGGAGAGGTGGTAATAGAATTTTATCACGAGGTACCAAGCTCTCATGAAGAACATTTTTCTCACCGGGTCTCAAATACTCCCGAATTGGCCAGTCTTTTTTCCCCCAGTGTAGGTCGCGGGCCCGGCTATCCCACAAGCAAAGGAAGCAGGGATATTTGGTGAAACCGGATTGCTGCCCTAATAACATGGATAGAATTTTAAAGTCTCCACAAATCATCCACTTATGCTCATCATAACGAATCTTCTGAAGAATCAGGGCCAAATTCTCGTATTTTTCTTGGAGAATAACAGAGTGAGCAATAGGAACTGAAGCGAATGTGTTGCCATTATGAAGAAGAACACCTTTTATGCTGTCTTTTGATGAATCAATGAACAGCCACCATTCAGCAGGATCATACTTGAGTTTAAACTTTTCCATCACTCCGTATATATCGTTGCAAAATACCAAATCTTCCTCTTTGCTGAAATACTTCAAAAATTGTGTCTCGCAGTTGCGGTACCAATAAAAAGTTGTTCCTGGTGACAATAGATTTTTCTGTTTAAGCCGAGAACCTAGCAGTTGGGCAGCATCTTTTGGGAGTCCTAAATCCCGGACTAAATCATTCAATTCAGCTTGAGAGAAAAGTTCAGGTTTCGGATCTGGTTCAGTTTCAAACTCGGAAGTACTGGACTCATCGGGAAAAGCCATCTGATGAGTCTCATCATGATCAGAACCGTCCACACAAATATGATCCAAAGATTTTGGTGGTTCAGGCACAGGTACTTCGTTGCTATGAGGCATAGGCCTAATTGCTGAGGGAAGGTTGGGGTAACTTATTACGTTCTTATTTTTTAAGTGGTATCCCTTCACAATGCAAGAGCAAAAATAGCAGTCACTGCTGTGGTCTCTTTGTTCACGCCACATCATAGGTATTCCGAAACGAAATGCTTGTTTTTTACCTTTCATCCATAAGCGTAGATCTTCCTCACATGTCTTGCACACTTTGTGAGGAGCCCACGGTTTGTCTTGATCGCCTAACTTCAAACCGAAATAGGCGAAATATACTTTTTTAATAAATGCAGAAATGTTCCTCTGCCGCTTTTTCACGGTATATTCCCCACAAATAAAACAAAAACTGTCCGGAGAGTTGACGCAACCTCTGGCTCTGTGAGCCATCACAAATACACAGCACTGCAAACTACAACTGTAGTGAACCACTTCAGAATAAAGCTGGACTACGACTGAGCAAACAAAAGGTAATAATGAACTTGCAAGAAACTGAAATTTGACAGGAACGTTCATGTCGCAACCACCGTGTTTGAGCGAGCGAACGAGGCGAGGCGAACAGGAAAGAACATGCGCCAGCGCGAGTACTGGATTTAGCCCCCCGCCTCCCAATTGTCCTGTTAATGTATAAAATGAATACAAAACACTCTAAAATATCATGAGGGAGTGTTTCTAGTTAGTTAACCATTACAACCTCTATTTTGGGCCAAGAAAATAAACTGCAGTCGGCTAAAAAGAAATTATGTGAACATTCCGTATATGGGTAAGAAATCTAATTTTGCAAGAAAACGTGACGTGATGGAACATTTTGGCTATTTTTCCTGGATTCAGCACCCCAAAATCTATAGGAATCAGTTGCAAAACTGGAGGCAGTTTTTTGGTAGTGTACCTGTGTTATGAATAATAGGTTTGCAGTTTCATTTTCAGCATTATGGAATGTATGCCTTTTATTCCAGGTGATTTTATACTCTTTTAGTTTGTCAAATTGCCCTATTACTTCTTCCAGGTTCACCGAGATTTGTTTCAGTTCCTCTGATTCATTACCTTTAAATTTCATTTCTAGTATGGGTTTCTCCCTATTTCTTCTTCAGTACAGATCAAAGCAAAGAATTAATTTAGTCTCTCTTCTATGGCCTTGTATGGGCGTAGTTTGACAACTCCATTTGGGGGGCAAAGAGTAGAGTGTCATATTTGCATATTCATTATGGTTATCTTAAAAAAAATACTAGATAGATAAGAAGCTAGTATATCAAACAGGCAAGGGATGAACTGGCACCCCCAAGATACTCGAAAAGGGAACAGAGGCTCTCCTTCAGTGGCTTTGCCAAAAAAAAGTGAAAGCAGCATATTGCCAGGCTATATAATTAAAATGCAGCAAAAATTGTAGCTGTTGAGTTTCTAAGCCTGGCACTCTGAGATTAAACTACTGACACCTGTAAATATATATTCTGCAAAAAACAAGGGAGATGTAAGATGCTCACAAGCCAAGGAACAAGAAGAAAAAGAGAACCACAGCACAGTTTCTAACACTAAACTAAACTATAACTAATTTTATTTTGGTGTTAGAAACTGCATATTGGTTCTCTCTTTTTCTTTTTGAATATCTATTTTGCATCAAATGAAACCCCTCCTCCAACAGTAAGGGAAAGAGCAGAACTAGGAATTTCACAATCAAACCCAACATATAAGAAAAAAAAATCTGATTCCGGTGTCATCTCATTGAAGGCCTCTCCAGTACCAGACAGATTGTGAACTAACACAAAACCCTACAAGTCACTTAAGACCTACAGTATAATACAAATCTACCATACCATAATGACACCTGCTTCTAAAATTAACGCAATGAGGAGCCTACCAAGAAAAGAGTAGCACCATAAATATTGCAGTGACCCTTAGAACAGCCTTTCACCTATTCAGAAAACCGAACAAGCCAGATTACTACAGATCCTACATAGAAACTCCACGTTAACAGAACATCTGGGGGTATATCTACTAAGCTGGGCTAATGGTTAACCCGGGCTATCTGCAACTAGTCTTGAAGGACTATCAAAAGGGACTGCTTCTACTGGAAAAAAAAATCTGCACTTGTAAGTATTTATTTCTGGGAAATTCTCTAAATCTTGGGGAAAAGGGAATTCTTAGGATTAAAACTGATAAATCGGTGTATTTTAGAATCCAGTGTATTTGTTAACTCAGTCAGGGCCTAGTATCAGCAGAGAGCTGTTAATTTAAATTTAAAACCCAGCAGAGAGCTATTAGTAACATAATAACATAGTATATGACAGTAGATAAAGACCAGTATGGCCTAACTAGTATGTCCAGCAAGGTGGCAAGAGTAAGTGCACCTACTGTTCCGTAGAGTCACCCCTCCCCATGCCTTTGTTTAGGGGTGTACCTACTGCTCTGTGTAGGTCACACCTATTTGTTGAGATATAAGAGATAGTTATGTTTATTTTGATTTTATCCTGGTGCTATAAAGGGATTCACTGTGTCTGTCCCATGCCATTTTGAAATCTGTCACTGTATTTGCCTCCACCACTTCCATCAGGAGGGCATTCTAATCATCCATCATTCTTTCAGTAAATAAGTATTTCCTGACATTGCCTTTCAGTTTACCCCCTTGCAGCTTCATGTTATTCCCTCTAGTTTTACAGCTTCCCTGTCTTTGGAAGAGGTTTGAATGTTCATTAATACTCTTTAAGTATTTAAAGGTCTGAATCATATCTCCCCTGTCCCTCCTCTCCTCCAGAGTGTACATATTTAGGTCTTCAAGTCCCTTCTCATAAGTTTTCTGACGCATGCTCCAAATCATTTTGGTCGCCTTCGTCTGAACCATTTTCAGTCCTTTTATATCCTTTGTGAGATATGGTCTCTAAAACTGAACACAATATTCCAAGTGAGGCCTCACCAGTGACTTGGATAGTGACATTAGTACCTCTTCCTTTCTGTTGGTAATTCCTCTTTGTATGCAACCCAGCATCCTTCTGACTTTTGCCACTGCCTTGTCACACTGTTTCGCCACCTTGAAATCCTCAGATACAGTCATTCTGAAGTCCTTCTCCTGGTCCATGCAAACCAACCTCTCACGCCCTTTGGCATACAATTTCCTTGGATATATGCTTCCCAAGTACATGAGACTGCACTTCTTCACATTAAATTGTAACTGCCAAGCATTAGACCATTCTTCCAGATTTTGTACATCTTTCCTCTGTTATCCACTCTCTCAGGGGAATCCACTCTACTGCAAATTTTTGTGTCATATGCAAAAAGACAGACTTTTCCATTCAATCCTTCAGCAATGTTGTTGTTGTTAAGTGCCGTCGAGTCGGTGTCGACTCATGGCGACCCTCTGGATAGTTGTCCTAAATTGTGTTCGGTTTTCAGTCAGGTGGCTCATTGTTGACAGACTGGTACCCGTAGCTGCTGTTATTGTATCACTCCATCTCATTGCTGGCCTTCCTCTTTTGTGTTGACCTTCTATCTTGCCAAGCATGATGTTTTTCTCTAATGATGCATCCAAAGTATGAAAGTCAAAGTCTTGCCATTTGAGCTTCTCAAGAAAGCTTACGAGGGTTTGATCTCCTCTAGTACTGATTGGTTTGTTCTTCAGGCAGGACATGGTGTACACAGTATTCGCTGCCAGCACCATAATTCAAAGGCATCAATTTTCTTTCTGTCTATCTTTTTCACTGTCCAGCTTTCACATCCATATGATGTTATTGAAAATACCATGGCTTGAATGAGTCAAATCTTTATATGAAGAGAGACATCTCTGCTCTTGGGAATCTTGTCTAGATCTTTCATAGCCATTCTGCCAAGAGCAATGTGTTGTCGGATTTCTTGACTGCTTGTTGCTTCTTTATTGATAGTTGATCCAAGTAGGTTAAAGTTGTTCACAATTTCAATTTCTTCTCCTTCAATGATGAACTTATTGATTTTGCCAGTTGTCATGATCTTTGTCTTCTTTACATTAAGGTGCAGGCCCATTTTAAGACTATGTTCCTTGATCGTGAGAAGCAAATGTTTCAAATCATCTTCACTTTCAGCCAGTAATGTGGTATCAACAGCATAGCGAAGGTTGTTGATGTGTCTTCCACCAATCTTCACACCTCTGTCTTCATACAATCCTGCTTCTCTGATGATTTGTTCTGCATATAAATTAAACAGGTAGGGGGAAAGTATTTCAGCCTTGTCGTACACCTTTGCTGATTTTAAACCGTTCTGTTTCTCCCTGTTCCGTTCTAACAGTTGCTTCTTGATCAATGTACAGATTCTGCAAAAGAATGATCAGGTGTTGTGGTAAACCCATGCTTCTTAATGTTGGCCAGAGTTTCTCATGGTTTACACAGTCAAAAGCCTTGCTGTAGTTGATAAAGCACAAATAGAAATACTTTTGGTATTCTTTAGTCTTTTCAAGGATCCATCTCACATCTGCAATGATGTCTCTCGTTCCTCGCCCTTGCTTGCACTTCAGGTAGTTTTTATCCAGGTATGGTTGTAGTCTCTGTTGAATAATCTTCAGTAGAATCTTGCTGGCATGTGAGATCAGAGTGATAGTGTGATAGTTTCCACAGTCAGTTGGATTACCTTTCTTTAGTATTGGAATAAACACAGATCTTTTCCAGTCAGCTGGCCATGATGCTGTCTTCCAAATTTCCTGGCAGAGCCTTGTAAGTATGGCAACAGCTGCATCAGATTGCTGTAATACTTCTATGGGAATTCCTGGTCCTTTGTTCTTTGATAAGGCTTTCAGTGCGGCTTCAACTTCTTCTTTCATCACTAATGGTTCCGGATTATAAGGTACAGGTTGAAATGGCTGTTGGTCCACTTGATCTTTATCATATAAAAACTCTGTATATTCTTTCCACCTTTTCTTGATCTTCTCAACATCATTCAACATAGAACCTTCAGCATCTTGTAACATTCCAATTTGAGGCTGGAATTTTTCTTTAACTCTCGTAGCTTTAGGAAAGCTGATCTTGTTCTTCTAATAGTTTCTGCTTTTATTTCCTTGCATGTGTCATTGTAGTACTTTTCCTTGTCCTGTCTTGCTGCATGTTGAATTCTGTGATTGTCTTTTTTTCTCCTCTGAATTTAGTTTCTCCGTGTTTCTGGGCAATTTTCAGAGTTTCTTCCTTCATCCATTTTGGCCATTTTTGCTTTTTCAACTTTTGTAGAGACTTCTCGCTTTCTTCTAACACAACCTTCTTGATGTCATTCCATAACTCTTCTGGAGCTCTGTTATTTTTATCTAAAACAGCAAATCAATTTTGCAGGCAGTCTTTAAATTCTAGTGGTATCTTCTCAAGGTCATTCTACATTCATGAGTGGCTTGCTCTTTTTCAACTTTAGCTTGAGTTTGCATACTAGTAGTTGGTGATCTGTACCACAGTCATCTCCAGGTTTTGTCTTTGTTGATGTTATAGAGCTTTTCCATCATTGACTTCCACAGATGTAGTCAATTTGATTTTTGTACAATCCATTGGGTGAAGTCCATATGTACAGTTGCCGCTTGTGTTTCTGGAAGAAAGTGTTTGAGATGTATAGATCGTTGGTCTTGCAGAATTTTATCAGTCTTTCTCCAGCTTCATTTCTGTTGCCAAGTCCATATTTTCCAACCACTTTGCCTTCTTCTTTGTTGCCATCTTTTGCGTTCCAGTCACCCATGACTATCAGGATATCCTTTATGCATGTTCTCTCAATTTCAGGTTGCACTTGTTCATAGAACTCATCAATTTCAGCCTGTTCTGCAGCAGTTGTTGGGGCATATACTTGAACTATAATTGTGTTGATAGTCATTCCTCATAGACGAATAGCAATACGTTCACTGACTGCATTGTATTTCATTACAGTTCTTGCAAGTTTCTTCTTTATTATAAATGCAACACCATTTCTTCTTTGTCTTTCATTTCCAGCACAGTAGACCATGTGATCATCTGATGCAAAGTGCCCAATGCCAGTCTATTTCAGGTCGCTGATACCCAACAGATCAAGTTGTACACGTTCCATTTCATTCTTGACCACCTCCAACTTCCTTTGGTTCATGCTTCATACATTCCATGTCCCAATATGTAAGACATCTTTACAGCTTCTGACTCTTATTTCATGCACAGCTGCATCAGCAGTCAGACATCCTGAGGGCTTTGACCCAACCACATCATAAATGCTGGCTTTACTTTGAAAAGTCTTCAGCTCCTCCCCAGTAGCTAGTTGAGTGCCTTCCGACCTGAGAGACTCATCGTCCAGCACTATAGTGCAATTTGTTTTGTTGTGACTATCCATTGGATTTTCATAGTAGATTGCCAGGCCTTTCCTCCGCGCAGTTTAAATTTAGTGTTGTTGCTGTTGTCACAGAAATGTGATCTTCCACTGCCAACACCGTCCCATTCTGCTGCTGCCCAGATGGGTTTTCATGGCAAGATACAGAAGCATGACAAGCTGCAAACAAAGTGAGGGCCTTCAGCAATATCACTCACAAATAAATTGAGCAGTACCGGTCCCAGGACTGATCCCTGGGGCACACTGCTAATCACCTTCCTTTCATCCAAGTGAGTTCCGTTTACCATCACCTTCTGTCTCTGTCAGTCAACCAATTTTTGATCCAGTTCACCACCTTGGGAACCATCTCCAAGCTGTTGAGTTTATTGATAAGCCTCCTATGAGGAAGGCTAAGCTTTTAGTTTACTTTTAAAACCAGCAGAGAGCTTTTAGTTTCTTTTAAAACCAGAAAAGAGCTTTTAGTTTAAATTTAAAACCAGCAGAGAGCTGGTTTAAAACTCAGTCAGGGCCTAGTATCGGCAGAGAGCTTTTAATTTAAATCAAATTAGAGTATAGCTTAGCACAGAAGGAAGAATAAGGCAAAATATTCTTTGAGTTGAAAGAAAAAAATTGTTTCTAGGTACCTTTATAAAGAGGACTTCCACTTAGGAGGCAAGAGATCTGGGAATTAGTTTTAAATAGGTATTAAAGTCATGTGAAAGGTCAGAGTGGTATATCAATAATTTTGTAAAGATAAAGATAAAGGGGCAATTTGAAAGGCTCTTTCTATCAAACCAAGAGTTGTGTGACTCACCCAGGAAATTGTTAATAGATTACCTTAGAAGCACATGTCTGGAACCTGTGTAGCAAGCCAGCAGTTACTAAGAGTTAGTTCCCTCCCACTCACCCCATCCTCTGCCCATCTGAGGCATAATCTTAGCTTAATAGGCTCTAAAACCTATTAAATGGGGAAGAGTGGTCAGTCACTTTCAGGTTCTGCTGGTAATCATCACCAGGAATAGATTAAGGTGCTAAATTTAATTAATCTTGAGGTGAACAAAATCCGTTAATGGTAATTGATATAGTTGTATCAGTACAAGTATCCCTAGCAACTTAAAGTAAACAACTTAAATAGTTAAACAAAACCTTGAAACTAAGATCCAGACAGCAGTCCAGCAGTGAGATTGGGGCTATCTAGTCTTTTGAATTGAATGTCACATGTATGATTTTCTCCCAGTTGGTGAGGTGTCTTACATGTGCACTATGTGCAAGGAGCTCTTTGTCCTCAGAGAACGAGTTTGATCTCTGGAGGCTAGAGTAGCAGACTTGGAGAACATAAGGAAAACAGAAAGGTACATAGACAACAGCTACAGGGACGTAGTACTGAAGTTCCACCTCTGATCTGGCAGCCTCTCAGTTGCCATGGAGGAGAGAGCTCATGTGAAAGGAGAGCATCAGCTTGGTGTGGCAGGAAGTGATCCTGTAGCTAAGACCTGTCTGGCAGGAGATGTAAAAGCCTCTCAGACCAAGGAGGTTTCTCCAGGGCCATGTGCCCATGAGGGAAGGGTTAGGACAGCTGTTATAGTTGGCAATTTGATCATTAGGCATGTAGATAGCTGGGTGGCTGGCGTGAGGACCGCTGGGTAACATGCCTGCCTCGTGCGAAGGTAGCGGACCTGATGCACCACGTAGACAAGGTTTTAGATAGTGCTGGGGAGGACTCTGTTGCCTTAGTACATGTTGACATCACTGACATAGGAAAGTGTGGGAGGGAGGTTCTGGAGGCCAAATTTTAGGCTTTTAGGTAGGAAGTTGAAATCCAAAGCTTCCAGGGTAGCATTCTCTGAAATGCTTCCCATTCCACACGCAGGACCCAAAAGGCAGGCATAGCTCCAGAGTCTCAATGCATGGATGAGACCATGGTGCAAAGAAGAGGGTATTGGATTTATTAGGATCTGGGAAACATTCTGGTGAAGGCAGGGGATCTTCCGAAGGGATGGGCTCGATCTTAACCGGGATGGAACCAGACTGCTGGCATTAACCTTTAAAAAGGAGACAGAGCAGCTTTTAAACTAGATAGTAGGGGAAAGCTGACTGTCACCCAGGAGTGCGTGGGTCGGAAGGATGTATCCTTGAAGGATACTAGAAAAACAGGGAAGTTAGGGCATCCAAGCAGAGAAGTTCCAACAAAAATAAAAATAACCCAGATGTCCTTCATCTGGGTTATTTTCATCTTAATTACATCTATCAACTGATAACCAGATTAATATGAATAAAATACCACCTCTAAATGCCTGTATGCAAATGCTAGAAGTCTAAAAAATAAGATTGGAGAGCTAGAATATATAGTACTAAATGAAAGGTTAGATATGATTGGCATTTCAGAGACCTGGAGGACAACCAATGAGACACTGTGATACCTGGGTACAAACTATATTACAATGATAGAGTAGATCAAATTGGGGAAGGGGTTGCCCACTATGTTAGAGAGGGCATTGAGTCACATACGATTAAAGTTTTGCAGGAAACAAAATACATTGTAGAATCTTTGTGAAGAGAAGTTCCATGTAAAAAGCGGAATGTGACAGTAGTGAGGGTGTACTACTGATTGCCTGGCCAGAATGAACAGATGAATGATGAAATGCTAAAAGAAATCAGAGAAGCTAACAAAAATTACAACACAATAATAATGGATGATTTCAATTACCCCAGTATTGAGTGAGTCAATGTCACAGTAGTACATGCTAGAGAGATAAAGGGGTATGGGGCTGTGGCTCCGATAGCTCACGGAAGCTGACACCGCCGATTAGTAAATATATACCAAAGTTTCTATATGAAATAAATGACTGATTCTTGGAGCAGCTGGTTCATGAACTGACAAGAAGGACAGCTATTTTGGATCTAGTCCTTGGAGGAACACAGAATCTGGTGCAAGAGATAAGGGTTTTGAGGCCACTTGATAAAAGTGATCATAGCATGATTACATTTGATTTAATAAATGGAAGAAAGATGACAAGGAAATCCACAGTACTACATTTTCACTTTCAAAGGGGAGACTATGATAAAATGAGGAAAATAGTTAAGAAGAAACTAAAAGAAGCAGCTGCAAAGGTTAAAGATTTACATTAAGTATGGGTGTTGTTTATAAGTACTATCTGGAAGCCCAGAGCAGATGTATTCCACACTTTAAGAAAAGTGGAAGGAAGGCCAAAAAACTGACAGCATGGTTTTAAGGTGAGATCAGAGAAGCTGTTGTTGCAAAACATGAATCCTTCAGGAAAAGGAAAAAGGGGCCCAATGATGAATACTGGAAACAACATAAGCACTGACAAGTAAGATGCAAGGCATTGATAAGGCAAGAAAAGAGAGAATTTGAAAAGAAGCTTGCCATAGAAGCAAAAACATATAATAAAATCTTTTTCAAGTATATTTCTAACAAAAAAAACCTGTGAGAGAGACAGTTGGACCATTGGATAATAGAGGGATAAGACGGGTGCTAAGTGAGGACAAGGTCATAGTGGAGAGACTGAATGAATTCTTTGCTTCATTCTTTACTGAAGAAGATGTAAGGAAGTTACCCATGCCTGAAATGGTATATAAAGTTAATGTAGCAGAAGAATTGAAAGAAATATTGATAAATCAGGAGGAAGTATTACAACTGTTTGATAAACTGAAGAGTAGTAAATCACATGGACCAGATGGTATACATCCAAGGGTGTTGAAAGATCTGAAATATGAGATTTCAGACCTACTATTAGTAATCTGTGAACTAACATTAAAATCATCTGTAGTACCTGAGGATTGGAGAGTGGGCAATATAACTGAAATTTTTAAAAAGGTTTCAAGGGGTGATCCAGGAAACTGCAGACCTGTGAGCCTGACTTTAGTATCAACACTATTCAACTAACCCCCTCACTCTACTATATAACAATATTAGAATAAAGAGTGTGTATAGAGTAACTGAAACCTTATTTTTTTGTCGGAAGTTTTTGCCTTGAGAGAATTCTCCCTCTTGAAGCGTAACTTCCCTTTTAATCAAGACTGCGGTACATAACCGCTAGTAAATAATAATGAAAATACTGGCACACAGACAGTGCTATATCACAATAACCTTCTCATAAAAGTACTTCCAAAGGGTTCCATAGAAACGCTGCAGTTATTATCGAACACAGTACTGCGTTTCGGGCATATTGACTTTGGTACTTTTTTCAGTTTGATGGGATGTTTTTTCATCAAATTCATGGTATAGCAATGGGTGCTACGGTAGCCCCGTCAATTGCTACTTTGTATTTGGCAGACTTTGAAACACAGATAATTTTCCCATCTCTTTGGTATTCAGATGTGGTATTATGGGTTAGGTTTTTGGATGATATTTTTTTCTTGTGGAAGGGTACGGAACAAACATTAAAATTGTTTGGTTAAATTTTCAAAAAGAACATTTAAAATTTACACTGCACTATCATTTTCGTGAATTGGAATTTTTAGATGTTAAAATCTTTAAGGATGGTTCCAAATTGCACGCTACACTTTTTCGAAAAACAGTGCAGAGAAATACCTTACTTGATTTTTCCAGCTTTCATCCGCCTGCCTTGAAAAGAGGACTACCATACGGTCAATTTTTGAGACTGCGACATATATGCAGTTCCATAACGGATTTTGATCGACATGCTCATGAATTAATGATACGTTTGTTAGATAGAGGTTATCCCTTACATATTATAACAGGCGTGGACAAGAGCAAGATTTACGCATAGAGAGTGGCTCTTCCAACCGGATGCCTTTCGAGGATCAATAAATACAGATCGAGATCAGAAAATTACTGGTATATTGCCTTATATGTCGAATATCAGTC
This sequence comes from Ichthyophis bannanicus, assembly GCA_033557465.1. NCBI lineage: Eukaryota > Metazoa > Chordata > Amphibia > Gymnophiona > Ichthyophiidae > Ichthyophis > Ichthyophis bannanicus. The sequence goes on from CM066033.1 coordinate 1,073,277,914, forward strand.
GTGTGTCATATTCTGAAAAAACATTGGCACCTGCTTGCGTTACATCCTTGTTTTCAAAAATCACTTCAGATTGCTTATACGAGGGGCCCTAATATTGGTGATCTTATTGGTAGTACGTCCTTTGTGTCTAAAGTGGAAGGAAATTCTATGGATACACAACTGGGTCATTATTCATGTTCTCAATGTGAGCTTTGTACACGGACCATTGAAGGAAAGGAATGGTCTATACCTAATACGGATTTTACACATATTTTGAAATGGTTAACAACATGTTCCACCTCTTTTGTGGTTTATGTGTTGATATGTCCTTGTGAAAAATTGTACATAGGCCGGACTACTCGGATGATATGGCGGAGACTGCAAGAACATGCTTCAAGAGTACATACTGCAGTGACATCTGCTCCGATAGTACAACATTGTATTGATCTTCAACATTCATTTTTGGATTTTAAGTGAAGAATTTTGGATCATGTCCCGGAAAGCCCGAGAGGGGGTGATAGGGAACAGTGGCTCCAACTGCTCGAACAATCATGGATCTTTCGTTTGTCGTCATTAGAACCGAAAGGACTGAATCTGGAACAGGATTGGGCTAGCTTGCTGTGATGCATGAGTTGGTGATTGGTTTGGGGGTTCTTTAAAATTCTTTGAGGAACTGCCATTTGGTCAGGAAGTTGGACTGAATGAAGGAAGGCGTTTTCGTGAGAGAAAATGTTTCTGAAGGACGCCTTCATATAGATAAGTACTGAAAGTTCATTATATTTGCAGTAATACTAAGCGTTGAGACAGGGCCAGATTGAAATGACTTGGCCCTAAATGCAGTACTGTGTTCGATAATAACTGCAGCGTTTCTTTGGAACCCTTTGGAAGTACTTTTATTAGAAGGTTATTGTGATATAGCACTGTCTGTGTGCCAGTATTTCACGATTATTTACTAGCGGTTATGTACCACAGTCTTGATTAAAAGGGAAGTTACGCTTCAAGAGGGAGAATTCTCTCAAGGCAAAAACTTCCGACAAAAAAAAAAAAAAATAAGGTTTCAGCGGGGGGCGGAGCCTGATGTCCAGCGGGTAGGACGCTTTGCATTGAAGCTCCCGAGAGGCCTACTTAGAATCCTGACTTAATACCTATACAAATTTACTATTTCGCTCCGAGCTGACCGGGGCACCTCGGGGGGAGTGGCGGCCCATAAACCAGCGCGCTTGGACTTCGGGTCTCCTTCTTCTTCTCACGGAAAACGCTCCAAAACAGAGGTGTCCTCCCCACAGAAGATGGTTCCATTTCGTGAAAACCCCGAGATGCACCTGGAGATTTTGGAGGAAATACGCGGCGTGAAGGAATTGATGCAGTCCAATGGAGAAGCGCTTCGAGCCATGCGAGAAGACTTTGGAGTGCTCCAGGACCGACTTGAAAGTCTTTCATTACGGCAGGACAACATGGCGGGGGTCCTCGACTCGCACGAGGTGCGCTTGGGCAAACTGGACGAGGCTGAGCGCCAGATCCAGAATCTTCAAAAGGAGTTAGAAGATAGCAATAATCGAGCCCGTCGCAACAATGTGAGGCTCCTCGGAATGCCGGAGGGGGTGGAAGCAGGAGATATAAGAGAATTCTTGCTCAAAACTCTTCCCTCCTTGCTGAAGATCACTTTTCACAGAGAACTGGAAATTGATCGAGCACACCGTGTTCCTGCCCACATGGCGCTCAACCGCACGACCCCCCGGCCTATTGTCTTTAGCTTGCTACGATATCAACAAGTGGAACAAATTTTACATGCTGCTCGAGCGAATCATCATTTGGAATTTGAAGGTCGTAAGGTCTCCTTCTTTCCTGATTTGGCAAAGCCTACCGTTGACCGGCGGAAGAAACTCCTTGCTTTTCGCCCTCGACTTCAACAGCTACAGGCTCGCTTTGGCCTGTTGTATCCCGCGAAGCTCCGAGTGACTCTCCACAACCAAACCAGGACATTCGAAGATCCTGATCTACTATCAACATTTTTAGACTCCAAAGAAGCAGAGCAGATGCGCTAATCCCAAATCTTGGACTCTTATTTGCCGGCTCTATCCGCCATTTTGAAGGGCCCGATGCGGCGGTCATAGCCAAGCACAGAAATAGCCTGGACTTTCTTTCTTTCTCTATATGACTTTTGTTTTTTGGTCTCCTATCCCTTCATGATGTGTGCCTCGGTCGGATTCGGAGCACGCACAGTCCTACAGGTTATGTGTTTTTTCAATTTCGGCCTTCTCGGGGGTTTCTCCCCGCAGACACATGGTCGCCAGTAATTTTGGGGTTTTGCTTCTCCTCTACCGTACTGCGGTTTTCTTTGTTAATGTGGGGCGCTTCATTGTATTATATTAGTTTATTTTTCCTATGTCATGTGTACAACCAGATACAGTCAGTTTGAGGGACATAGTGAAATTATGTGTGCTATCATGCTCAGAATTTTTAACTTTTCTGAATGGCCTTATGTAAAATCTTATTATTCACCGTCAAAGGCATTAATGGTCCACTCAAAGGAAAGAAAGTCCTTCGCTATCTTAGCCATGAGCATGTTGATTTAGTGTTTCTTCAGGAACTGCATTTAAACTCTGCTGCAACACTGAAACTCAATGCTAAGCCTCACTTGGTAGCTGCCTATTCTCCCACCGTTTTCAAATGGTACGGGATGTTAAGCAGTCTTAGCACGCTACTGTACCTGATATTAGCGCTGACAAGGAGGGTAGATGGGCCCGTGTACACCTTGAGGTTGGAGATAGTGAATTCACGTGTATTAGCATTATGCCCTGAATGTGGACAACCCTGCTTACTATGCAAGTATTGCGCAGTTGGCCTTGGCCTCTGCCAATGCCCCATTAATACTTGGTGGCGATTTTACTCAAGTGCTCCCTCAATCTTTTCTTCTCAAACAAGGTGCTCGTTGGTTGGAAGATCCAGTACCGAGTAGACCTGTGTGGCTAGGTATAGAAGCGGGCCTTTGCAAACCGATTCCTCTTACCTTTCTCCCTGGTATGACTCTCCCATCAGACTCCCACTATCCACCAATGCTTTTAGACACTTTAGGTGCCTTTAATACTCTTATGCAATCTTTAGACTCCCGACTCTGGTCAGTGCAACTTCAGCATCGCCTTCGGTACACTAGAGTACTCCCGCCATCGGCATTCTCTACATAAGGTTGATTGGAGACTTTCCGATCTCTCGGTAGTTCACCGGGTGTAGCATCCAATTTTACTAAACCTTCTGTAATGCTATAACTAGAGATACCCCTATAGCGCAGAAAGTATGGGAGAGAGAATTGCATGTGACTTTGACCTCGGAGCAATAGAGCCTTATTTGGAGTAGAGGGACACGGGTTCGCGATCCGCCTCACTCATTCAGACCCTCTTCTTTCTAGCCCACCGGTGTTTTTACACTTCTCACAGATTAGACAAATGGAACACTACTCAGGGCAATGGTTGCTGGACACGTCCTGCGGCCATTGGTTCATTGCCTCATGTTATGCATGAATATCCTGCACTACAGTATTACTGGCGTCGGGTCTGGGGTCGTATTTAGTCTATCTCGCACTCTCAGGAGCCCCTCTCTTGGAGGATAGTGGGACTTCGCCCAGTTGCGGGGATCCCCTCTCTCCCAAAAATGGCTTATTTCTTTTCGAACTTTATGCTTGGCATTGCTATTTCCCTAATTAAGTAATACTGGAAAATTAGCTCCCATTTGAGCCCCAATGAATGGTGGAATCATGCCTGTCTTTACAGTAAATATGACCAACTACCTCGTCTGTTCGCTTCTTCCGTTCAGACTCCTTCTCATTGGTCTCAACGGAAGATGCTCAATGACTATGTACATTTTGCTAAATGCTCTCATCTGACTGTCTAACTTTGTATATATCTCTGTCCCATGATCATGCTGTATTGTAGATACTCTTTTGATTGTTTGATGTATAATCACCGTTAATTGGAAGCGCTCACATGCTGATATAATCGGGTAGAGAAGAAGCATCGGGGTGGGGGGTAATGGGTTTCCTTTTCCTTATTGTATACTTGTTTTGTCTCTTTTGGTGTGTTGTTTCTTTTGTTTGTTGCAAAATGAAAATAAAAGTTAAAAAAAAAAAAAAATAAGGTTTCAGTTACTCTATACACACTCTTTATTCTAATTTTGACTTTAGTATCAGGCACAATAGTATAAACCATTATAAAGAATAAAATTACTGAACATGTAGATAGTCATGGTTTAATGGGAGAAAGCCAACATGGATTTTGCCAAGAAAAGTCTTGTCTTACTAATCTGTTATATTTTTTTAAAGGTGTGAATAAATAGGTAGATAAAGGTAAGAGGGATTTTCAGAAAGTCTTTGACAAGGTTCCTCATGAGAGACTCTTGGCGAAATTAAAAAGTCATGGGATTGGAGGCAGTGTAGTATTGTGGATCAGGAACTGATTAAAAAATAGAAAGCAAAGAGTAGGGCTAAATGGCCAATTTTCTTAATGGAGAAAGGGAATAGTGGAGTACCTCAGGGATTTGTGTTGGGCCTGCTGCTTTTTAACATATTCATAAATAGCCTGGAAATAGGAATAATACGGAAGTGATCAAATTTGCAGATGACACAAAATTATTCAATGTTGTTAAAACGCAAGAGGATTGTGAAAAATTGCAAGAGGACCTTGATAAACTGGAAGATTGGATGTCCAAATGGCAGATGAAAGGGGAATTCTTTGGGTTAAAACTGATAAATCTGTGTATTTTAGAATCCAGTGTATTTGTTAACTCAGTCAGAGCCTAGTATCAGCAAAGAGCTGTTAATTTAAATTTAAAACCCAGCAGAGAGCTATTAGTAACATAGTATCATAGTATATGACGGCAGATAAAGACCAGCATGGTCCATCTAGTCTGATTAGAAAGATTGCAAGAGTAGGTACGCCCACCGCTCCGTGCAGGTCACCCCTCCCCATTCCTTTGTTTAGGGGCATACCCACCGTTCTGTGCATGTCACCTCGACTTGTTAAGATATCAGAGAAAGTTAAGTTTATTTTGATTTTATCTTGTTTCTATAAAGGGATCCACTCTATCTGTTCCATGCCATTTTGAATTCTGTCATTGTATTTGCCCCCACCATTTCCATCAAGACGGCATTCCAAGCATCCACCACCCAGCTTCCCCGTCTTTGGAAGAGGTTTGTTTGTTCATTAATACTCTTAAGTATTTAAAGGTCTGTATCATATCTCCCCTGTCCCTCCTCTCATCTAGATCTTGGATTCTCTTTTCATACATCTTCTGGCACAGGCTTCAAATCATTCTGGTCGCCTTCCTCTAACCATTTCCAGTCTTTTTATATCCTTTGTGAGATATGGTCTCCAACACTGAACACAATATTCCAAGTGAGGTCTCACCAGTGACTTGTACAGTGGCATTAGTACTTCCTTCTTTCTGCTGGTAATTCCTCTCTGTATGCAATACAGCATCCTTTTGGCTTTGGCCGCTGCCGTGTCACATTGTTTCAGCACGGGTTCCATTTCCTGAACCATGCACACTAACCTATTACCCCTTATCTCATACAATTCCTTTGGATTTATGCATCCCAAGTGCATGACACTGCACTTCTTCATGTTAAATCTTGACTGCCAAGCATTAGACCATTCTTCCAGCTTTTTCAGATCTTTTCTCTGTTATCCATTCCCTCAGGGAAGTCCATTCTTGCAAATTTTCATGTCATCTGCAAAAAGACAGACTTTTCCATTTAGTCCTTAGCAATATCTCTCACAAATACATTAAATAGTATCGATCCCTGGGGCACACCACTAATCACCTTCCTTTCATCCGGGTGAGTTCCGTTTACCATCACCTTCTGTCATCTGTCTGTCACCCATTTTATGATCCAGTTCACCACCTTGGGACCCATCCCTAGGTTAGTCAGTTTACTGATAAGCCTCCTATGAGGAACAGTATCAAAGGCTTTGCTGAAATCTAGGTAGATCACATCCATCGCATGCCATTGGTCACCCAGTCAAAGAACTCAATTGGATTGGTTTGGCATGATCGTCCTTTGGTAAAACCATGTTGCCTTGGATCATGCAACTTATTGGTTTTGAGAAATTCCACTATTCTCTCTTTCAGGAGCGCCTCAATAACGTTTTCCACCACCGAGGCAAGGCTTACTGGCCTGTTGTTTGCACTTCTTCCCTATTACCACTTTTGTGAAGAGGTGCCTCATTGGCCCTTTTCCAATCCTGCGTAACTTCTCCTGTCTCCAAGGATCTATTAAAAACATTTTTAAGGTCCTGTGGAACCTCTCTGGACTCTTTCAGTATCTTGGGATGTATCCCATTTGGTCCATGGCTTTGTCCACTTTCAGTTTTGCAAGCTGTTCAAACACGTCATCTTCTGTGAATGGTGTAGTATCTACTCCATTCCCATTTGTATATTTGTCAATCACAGGTGGTCCTTCTCTAGGATTTTCTTTAGTAAAAACAGAACAGATGTATTTCTTTAGCATTTTCGCTTTTTCAACATCACTTTCCACGAATCTGTTCTCAGCACTTTTGAGTTTTGCAATTTCACCTCTGATCTTCCTCTTCTCCCGAATATACCTGAAAAAGTTTTATCGCCACGCTTTATATCTTTAAACATCTTTTCTTCTGCCTTTGATTTTGCTATCCTTATTTCTCTTTTTGTCTAGTTTAGCTTTATCTTGTATTCTCTTTGATGTTCCTCTGTTTGTGAACTTCTGAATTTTGTGAAAGCTGTGTTTTTTTGCCTTTATTTGTGCAGCCACTCCTTTAGAAAAACAAATAGATTTCCTTTTCATCCTGTTTTTATTTACTTTCCTTACATATGTATCTGTTGCTCCTTTTATTGCATCCTTTAGTTTAGTCGACTGCAATTCTACTTCCCTTACTACCTTCCAGCCTGCCAACTTCTCTTTCAGGCACTTGGCCATCTTCCTGATGTCATCCACTCAAATTTCACCCCTCCATCCTCAATCCCCACTTACTCTCTCAATACCTGGCCAGTCATAGATTTTTCTTTCCTCCCACACAAAATATATTTTCCCCTATCCATCCTCACTCCCCCAGCTCCAACCCCTTCTAGTCCTTCTCCATCAACTCCCTTCTAGTTCCAGCCCCACCTAGCATCCGTTTCCTTCTAGTCCCCTTCTTCTATCCCCGCATCAGTCCATGTCCAGTCTCAACCCCCCATCAGCCCATTTCCAATCCTATCCCCCCATCAGTGATTTCCAGTCCTATCCTAGCCCCCCATCAGCCCATTTCTAGTTCAAGTACGCCATCAGCCCATTTCCAATCCTAGCCCCCCATCAGTCATTTTGAGTCCTATCCTAGCCCCCATCAGTCCCTTGCAAGTTCTAGCTCCCCCTCAGCCCATTTTCACTCCAAGCCCCTCCCCTTCAGCCCATTTCTAGTCCTAGCCCCATCAGCCCTTTCCATTCCTATCCTAACCCCACCAATAGCCCATTTCCAATCCAAGTGCCCCCAATAAGCCCATTTCCAGTCCTAGCCCCCCCATCAGCCCTTTCAAGTCCTATCCTAGCCCCCTCATCATCCCATTTCCAGTCCTAGTCCCCATCAGTCATTTGCAGTCCTATTCTAGCCCCCCCATCAGCCCATTTCCAGTTCAAGATCCCCCATCAACCCACTTGCATACAACAGCACTGAGCCCTTCTATGAACCTCATCTCATAAGAGGGTCTTCTTAGAGTGACGTTATTATTAACTTTGTTCAAACGACATTCGATCCTACATGCGAGTTCCCCTCACCCTTTTTTTGAGGAATACAATTGATCAATTTTTGAAGCAGGCAAATTTCCTCATCTTTGGGAATAGACAGCTGGTTAATTTGACAGTCATAATGCTGGGATTTTCAGCCTACGGTGCCATGTTTAAACAGAAGGATGATGTCACAAATCCCCCTCCTCCTTTTTTAAATAGACCCCAACACCTCACTTGAACCATCTTCAAAAAACGGCATATTGGAACAAACACTGAAAGAAATGCCACCTTCTTCAAAATCACCAAAAATGTTGCTGTTTTAGATCTAAATCATAGTTTCATAACCGAGCCATAGTTACTCAAGATCCTGAACACTCAAGGTACATGGGAGTGATCAAATCTTATCACCTGAGATGCAGTGCTATAAAAAACACCAAATCCAAGCACAGGAACCTGCACATATCTGATGTGAAAAACTGAATGTAGGAGAGGCGCATATCACGACCTGGTGTCAGAACTTATAGCAGGACTTATAGCCAGGAGATCTATATATTCAGTATATATAGCATTCATTATTAAATGTCATTCCCCATATAAAGTAAAGTGGTCAAGCCATCTCTTACTTTGCAATCAGTTAAAGGCAAATGGGCACACTTGATTGGTTTTTATGCCTTAATTCTGCATTGGGACGTGTAGCGGAGTTAGAAGGGGATATTCAACGGCACTAACCATGTAAGTGCCATTGAATATCCCAATTTATGGCATTTACACGGTTTACTGGGCTGTAAATCATGTAAATAAATGCCTTTTGAATATTGAGCCCAATACTTTTACTGTAAATGCTAAACTTTGCTTTTTTTTTGAATGCACATGCCCACATTCTCTGCAGGCAAAAGAAGGTGCTGATGGCCCTTTGAGTTTGTGTGGCTGTCAGGTACTATTGTTTTGCTTTGACTGCTGAAAAGCCAGCCTTACTAATGGCTCCTATCTGGCCTAGGCCCCAACCTAGCACCATGTTTATATCCGTTTATATCATGTATATAATCCGTATATATCATGCATATGCTTTCCCCTGTTATCAATCCAGGTTGTACTACCTGTTCATTGAAAGGCAAAGTAGGCTCTTCCTACTCTGCACAAAATGTTATCTGTGAAGCGCACTGATTTTAAAAAGTGCGGTATATAAAAGCATTAAATAAATAAAATGTTTATGGCACAGCTGCCTTCATTGCCCAACACACTATAAAGCTCAATGAAATGGCTACCGTTGCAGTAATTTATCACTTTTTTTATACTGCACTCTTTAGAATCAGTGCAGTTTGTATGTATACTAACAGGTACTTTTTATTTTTATTCCCTTGCACCCAAAGGGCTCACAATCTAGGTGTACCTGAGGCAATGGAGGGTTAAGTGGCTTGCCCAAGGCCACAAGGAGTGGCCATGGGACTAGAGACCCCAGTCCCTCTGGCCTGAGGTTGTTTGTTCCCATGTAGGAATAGAACCTGTCCCAACCACTGAGCCACTCCTCCCTAATGGGATGTGTAAGTGATCAGTGCCTTGCTGAGTCTGATTTGCAGGCTACTAGGGAGCAGACTCATCAGCGTAAGCTTATTCCCTACTGTATTTGGGCAATAATCAGACTCATGCCTGATGTCAGGTTGCAAAATGCCTTAACCATGTCCAAATCAAAGCAATTTGAAAATCTTACATCTCTTAACATCATAAAAGACAACAAAGATGTTCTTACGATGTGTGGTATGTAAATGCAATAAATAATAATAATAATATTAATAAGCGGGTGTCCAATGGATTGCATTTTATGTATGTATTAAAGCACCATTTATGCTTGTATCCAGTCAAGTTAGAAGATTACAGGTCTCTTCTGCCATGGTATCTGAACAATGGCCTCCAGAAAGAATACCTTGCTGAGAAAGCCCAGCTTCACTCCTGGAGAGGTCAATCTTATGGTGAGGGTGGTGGTCAAGTATCAAAAGATCCTGCTTGGCCCAGATGGCCAAAGGGTTGGCACTTACACAAAGCAGAAGGTATGGGTTGGGATCTGCCATAGAGTGAATGGTGTGTTTCACAATAACTGAAACTCAGAGAACTTGAAAAAGAAGTGGAGGGATACATGTAAGTGTGTCAAGGCCAAAGCTAGTGGCAGATCTCAACCTGGCCAACAGGAGGCACCCTCATAGGTGGAGTAACACATTCTGGAGATTCTCAATGAAGTTTTATTATGGGGAATGGGACAGCTGATATGTCACATCCTAAGAAAAATGCAGTACACATTTATTGCTGAGTTATGTCCTTTCATGCCGCCTCTGACTCAGGTCCTGCCCTACCACTAGACTGACTAGGCACAACAGCAACACAAAAGCAGGCAGTATGACACAGGATCTCTGAGTACATGAGCATGCTCATGTCTTCCATATCTTGCTCCCTGTGAAAAAGGAAGTTTGGAAAGGGCAGGCCGCTCTAACTGTTAGTGAAGTCTGTTTGGAGGTAGTGTGGGAAGTGGCAGTGGAAACAACACTAACCAAGTATTTATGTCACTCATGCTGAGCCATCAAGCCCTCTACCAGCATTCACTTATGTCCTTCACCAGCAGCTCACACCCAGCCACATCCTGAGACACACACACAAAAGACAGGTCCAGAAAGACACCTCCAAGTACATAGATAGTAGGAGAGGAGCAAGGAGTAGGGAGCAGGAGCTGGGAGAGATGTGGGAGTGAGAAGGGAAAGGAAGAGACTGCGGAAGACTACAAGGATGATTGTAGGCAAAATGACAAAGAGGACAAGAGGAAGCCAGAGAAATACCTAAATAGATACGGAAGACAATCAAGCAAAAGAACTGCAATCAAATCTTCTCCAGCCACCAGCACTATAAGCACCAGCAGTGAGATCAGCATTTGTGTGTTATTTATAGCAGGTGCAGATGCCAACAATCAAAATTGCCACTCTGCACATCCACAGGCTTTGTGAGATACTTCATGGATGTTTATACTGCAGTATCACCTATATCACACCCCCTACGTTCCTCCTTTGTGGATGTCAAAACATCTGCATTGCTGGTACTTCCATGTGTAAAGCGTACCAGTTCTAAAATTTCCAGTTACACATAGACACCATTTCCATGTGGAAAAGGTGTGTGCAAGGCTTCTAAAATAACTTCCTATGACTTTTATACTTTATGTCCTTGCCAGTGGTGTACCAAGGATGGGGCGGTGGGCACAGTCCACCCTGGGTGCCGGCCAAGAGGGGGTGGCAAAATTCCAGGTCCACACAGTGGAGGTGCATGCAGCAAGCATACTTTTATTTCTTTGCTGGCTTGCCGTGCTGTTTCTGTTCCAAACCTGGCAGCTGTTCCCTCCCTGGCCAAAGTGTCACGATGCGGCTGTAATCGCAAGACTTCAGCCAGGAGGGCGACAACCTCTGGGCCTGGAGCAGAAACAGCGTGGCAAGCCAGCAAAGAAGTTAAGGTACATTTTCTGCATGCACCTTCACCATGTGGGCTCAGTGGAGGGAGGGAGACATTGCTGCCGGGGGAGGGCATTTGCCCCAGGTGCCAAATAGACTTGGAATGCCACTGGTCCATGCCACATCCCAGGATCCATTTTGAAAAGAAGGTCTCAATGTTTTATTTATTCTGGATTTCTTGGTTCACAAATTTAAATAAATACATAAATACATTCAAGTTCTGGCTCATCACTTCAAGCATAACTTGGGCACGCTATCCTCTCTAGAAAAGAAAAGAAATTGCTTCAGGAACCACATTTATTTTCTTCTGAGAAAAAAGCAGCTTCTTTCAGTCAGTTCTCCCAACAAGGCTGTCACGAGACAGGGACATGTAAATCTGAGGATTTTGTGGTTTTGGAGGAATAAGTACATTTATAAGCCTTGTAAACTGTTTAATGATGACACTATTTACTAAACAAAGAACTGGAGCAGTTCAGGCCGCAGCAAGCCACAGCCTCTAATAGCAGCGCAAGAACAGTACACAGCAAGAAAAGTGTGGACTCACCATCACCACCCTGCTGTATCCATAACAAAAAGAGAAGAAAGCAAGGTATCCTTATTCTTCTGTAACAAAAAAGCAGCTCTTATGCCAGAGGGCCAGCTGCAGAGTTATTCATTCATTCAATCCTTTTGGTGCCTCAAATAACACATAAGGTTTCCAGGGAAGAATGCCACTGCTGAGGATCTCCGGCCTGCACGATGATGGTGTCCCATGTCAGGCCGCAAGCCTTCATCTCTTTTCTACTCTTATTTGCCATGTCTCCTAGAGTCAAGGATAGTGTTTGACACACTGGAGCCCAAGGCAGAAACTAAGCAGTATGTTTAGCCAATGCCAGGTGCCCAGAAACTCTGCCTCCATAACGTCGCTCAGCTTTATCAGTGATGCCCCAGGCAATACACTATCCCTGCTTGTAACCTTCACTCCTATAAACTGGCTCTGCCTACAGTTAGGGAGGATGATAAATCTGGGCATAGGATGAAAAGTCTGCAGCGTTTGTCATTAAAGGAGTGCACCGTGCCAGGTTCAAAAGTTTAGTTTTGGAGGACTGATTTATTGGTGTTAAAATAGTGAGGCTATGCACACTATGTGAAGGTGAGCCATGAGAGGCTGTTGTTAGAATTAATACTGGCCGGGGCACGATCCAAGACGGTGACCACAAGAGCTTCTTGATGTCCTTAGGTAAATTTCTTTCAGGGGGCAACTGCAAGGGAAAGAGCTGCACTGACCCCACGGAGTCCAGGTGATTGCTTTACACGGGCTCAATAAATAGGTTTGTGGTACAAGGAATTTAGGGGGGAGCAAAGGGGGAGGGGAGGGAGGGAAGCTATTCAAGGGTCTTCCTCTGATCAAGATTTCTCTCTTTCACTGGAGTATCATGTCCCATCATTCAGGGGCGGCCCAAGGGGGGTGCGGGGCCATGTTCGGACACTCATTGCTGGGCCTCATTTGCATAATGTTAACATGCACCAACCTTTAGTAAGTATGCCTCTTAATGAGTGTCTGGATAAAGAAAGACTACCAGATTTCTACATTACTATATTCCAGTGCCAACCGCCAGGCCCATTAGGAAGTATTATAAACACTGATCATTTAGAACCAATAACAAATCCGTCATATCATAACAGCACTACCAGGACTCACAAGGCACCAAACCCTACCTATCAAAAAGGCAAATGATACTGAAATTTGTGGAAGGAGATGAGAGCACCAAGGGACTGGGTGTAGAGAGAGAAAAGAAGAGGGCCCAGAACAGACCCTTGGGGTACAACAATTGAGAGTGGGATAGCAGAAGAGAAGGAACCACCAGAACAAACACTGAAAGGGTAATGGGAGAGATAAGAAGAGATATCAGGACAGCACAGATCCCCTAAAACCAAGTGAGGACAATGTGTCAAAGAGAAGGTGGTGGTAAACTGTGTCAAAAGCAGCAGAAAGGTCAAGAAGGATGAGGATAGAGTAGAGACCCTTAGATTTAGGCAGGAACAAGTCGCTGGAGACTTTGGTAAGTGCAGTCTCACTAGCATGTAAGGGATGAAAGCCAGACTGAAGTGGATCATGAAGGGCTTGAGAGGAAAGAAATTTGAGACAATAGTGGAAGACTGCATGCTCAAGAAGTTTAGAAATGAAGGGAAGAAAGGAGATGGGATTATAATTAGAAGGACAACTAGGGTCAAGTGAAGGTTTCTTGAGGAGAGGCGTGACCACAGCATGCTTGAAGGCTGCAGAGACAGTAGCAGAAAAGAGCAAGAGGTTGAAAATATGTGAGATGGAAGGGATGACAGAGGAGGAGATGAAGTTAAGGAGATGAGTTGGGATAGGATAAGAAGAGCAAGTAGTAAATTTGGAGGAGGAAACAAGATAAGAGGTTTCCTCATCAGAGATCTTGGAAAAGGATGAAAGAGTAACAGAGATTGAAGGGAAAAGTTTGTTTTGAAGTGGGGGAAGAGGGGATGAAGTTGTTCTAGTGGGGAATTGGAGTGTAATCTTGTGTATTTTGTCATGGAAAAAGTCGGCTAGGGTTTGGGCAGAAAGAGAAAGAGAGTTTGGAGGGGGAGGCGCCTTGAGGGGAGAGTTAGGAGTAGAGAAAAGACGGCGGGGGTCAGAGGCAAGAGACTTAGATGAACATAGTAGTTTTGCTTGGCAAGTGCTAAGGCTGACTGGAAGGAGGTAAGCATGAATTTGAAGGGAAAAAAGTCAGAAAGGGATCAGGATTTGAGCCAAATGAGCTCAGCTGAGCAGGCATAGGAATGTAGATAGTGGGGAAATGAAGACCACTTAGGCTCTTTTTCTCTTTAGTCCTGTATGGGTGTGCACTTTCCTGTCTGGCATTGTAGTTTGTTTTCTGTTTCTGGTTTTTCTTATATATATTTTGTTATTGTAAAATGCCCAGATGGCTCCCGATGGGCGGTCTATCAAATGTTGTAATAAAGATAAAGATGAATTATAGTGCATCTCACAGGATGTGGGATGAGTGGAATGAGAGTATCTAGATCAGAGGAAAGGGCAGTATTATAGGAAAGTAAAGCCTCATCAACAGAATTAAGTGGAAGAGATGAAGAGACGATAGTGGAGAGAGCCAAGGGATCAATAGCATTAAGATTCCTAAAAAGGTAGGAGGATACTGGGTGAGATTGAGGTGGGGCATGAAGAAGGGTGAAGCTTAGGAGGTGATGATCAGATAAGAGAAGAACTGAGATATGGAAGTTGGAGGGTGAACAGTTAATGAAGAAAACCAAGTCAAGGCTATGACCACACTGATGAGCGGGAGCAGAAGAGCGAAGTTGGAGGCTGAATGAGGAAGTAAGGGAAAGGAGTTTAGAAGCATAGAAGTCAGAAAGGTTATCAACATGAATATTAAAATTACCAAGAAAAGGGAGGTGGGAGAAGAATCTAGAAATAGGGAAAGCCTGGAGTCAAAATCAGTGAGAAAGGTAGAAATGGACTTATCAGGGGGTTGATAAATAGCAGTTATCCAGAGAGGTAAGAGATTAAAAAGGTAAATAGAATGGACTTCAAAGGAGGAAAAGAAGTGAGACTGAGGTAGAAAGAGGGATTGGAATTGACAGAAAGGAGAAAGCAGAAACCCATCTCCACCTCCATGGCCAGTGGCACCGTGACAGAGGGCAGCAACTGAAGCAGTATCATCGGGGAGGAGCCAGGTTTCAATAAGAGCTAGATTGAAAGAGTTAGAGATGAAAAGGTTATGAGTAAAGGGGAGTTTATTAGAAATAAAATGAGCATTCCATAGGGCACAAGAGAAAGGGAGAGAGGAGGGGGAAAGGAGAGGAATATGGATAAGATTAGAGTGGTTGACAGAAGAGTGGGAATGAGAGAATAAACCAGGAGGACCAAGGTTATGATTAATGTCACCAGATGAAAGAAGGAGAAGGAGGAGAAGAGTGCAAGGCAGAGAGGAGATGGCATGGCGGAAACGAGGATGAGGTTTTTTAAGAGAGAGGGGAGAGGGATGAATGTGAGTAAGAAAAAGGTTAAGTTCAAGAACTGAGGAGAGGGAGGAAGACAAGATGGGGGAAGAGATGGGAAGGGAAGAGAGAAGGTAATAAGGAGGTGGGAGGTT
This sequence comes from Ichthyophis bannanicus, assembly GCA_033557465.1. Classification (NCBI taxonomy): domain Eukaryota; kingdom Metazoa; phylum Chordata; class Amphibia; order Gymnophiona; family Ichthyophiidae; genus Ichthyophis; species Ichthyophis bannanicus. The sequence goes on from CM066033.1 coordinate 1,073,293,225, forward strand.
TGAGAAAGTTGGTATGAGGGATGAAGGTTAGGGAGTGACAAAAATAAAAATAAAAAATGATGTGGAGTCATAAGAAGAGAAGAGATGGGGGGGAAAGTAGAAGAAATAGTAGAAGAGCTACCTTAACAGTAATAAATAATATACTGCTAAGAATGATGATCAATCGCACAGCGCAAAGGCGTAGGCAATGATGCACAGACACATGCAAAAGAGTGTCTCTGCTTATAAGTCAATGAGCTCAGGGCACCTCAGGTACCAATGGTAGGAGAGTGCATGGTAGAGTCCTCTGGAGATGACAGATGACAGTAATGGTAGGATAGTAGGATTAGGGGCTCCAGAATACCTCAGATGCTGTGGTCGGGGAGGGAGCAAAGTGCCACATGGGTCCCAGATGTATTGGAGAGCACACGGCAAGGCCTTATGTATCACAGTTGGACCCACTCAAGGGGATCACCTAGGAAAAGCAGTTCTTTATCCCTGCAGTGCTCAGGTGACCTCCAATACTTGGTTTGGTGCTGGTAGTGGCTACTCAGTCCAGATCAAGATACCCTGCTGTCTTGCACTTCACAAACGTAGCAGTCACCTCCAAAAAAACATGTTCATCGGTGTGCACCAAAGGAATACTGAGAGAGATCCATCTGGCTGGTTGAAGGCCTAGATGCTTTCTGTGAATTTTTGTGGCTCTGGAACATGTGTCTTTTGGGGGGCAGTGAACAGGAGGATGGCTCATCAGGAGAGTGAAGTCAGCTTGCTAGGACCCAACAGCATTGTGTTCATTTAGCGAGCAGCCCCAATGATGGCATGTGGGACAGATAGTGTGTTGATGAGCATATAGAGGGATGATTGGGCAGGCTGTGCTTTTCTGAGATTAGCAGAGCTAGTGGCCTGAGTCTGATAGATAGTGGTGAGAGAAGGTCAGATGGAGTAGCGGGATCCCTCCCCCTCTGGAGATCGAGGGAAAAACTATCAGGCACCAGTCGCATGTGTGAGTGTCTTTCATCTAGAGTGTACACTGGAATCGATGTGGATGACCATACTGAACTTGGATGAAGTTTTACTAGAGCAGTTTGCTCCAGTGACCGGTGATTTAAAGGACGCAGAAAGAAAAATGGCTCTTGGTGGACAAGTAGTTACAGAATATAAACCTAGGAATGTGGGGTCAAAATACATATTGGAGAAACAAGAGATGATTAGTGCGTTGGTCAGAGATAATTTGTTTATTCATACTAAAATAGAGGACTGTGAAAATGTGGTTAGGTGGCAGAATTTGCACCTAATTTATTTTTCTCTTGGTATCTTCTGCTGACATTTTTATAAGGTTCGACCCTCCATGTGTGTATTATAACAATCTGGTTAAATGGTCTGCTCTCAGAGTGGAATTGTTTGTCCATCTTGTAATAGTCCACACTCTATTTGCATCTCTAAGATCGTGATTTTATAGTACTTCAATCACCATGAAAATAATTAATTCTCTAAGTCTTTTCTTCGTTGGATATATTCAAATTATTTAAAGAAAAGGAGGTCTCAGACTCTTATAGGCACTAAACTTCAGACTTTTGTCTTGTCTATATGTTGTGTGCCATTTCGCATCAATGACCTTCCTTATCTGTAGCTTTCAACGCAACCTTTACATCCAAAAGTATTTTAAACATAAAAAAGTGCTTAACTTTTATGTTCTATACGATTTCCCCCCTCAGCGCCTTATCTGCGTTTCACTACGTTGAGTTTCTTCAGGGGTGTTTTTCTTTTTTAAGCACTGGTGGCGAAACAGATAAAAATCTTACTGGTTAATCACGTCTTTACAAATTTTCTAAATATATTATCGATCTACTTTGCAATGTATGATGAAACATTTATTCGTAATTTTTATTTAAGTATTACCTCAATTGTAATTATATTTTGTATGCTGCCAACGTCTTGTTTGTCTTTCTTTCTCCGAGCCTGTCGGCTTCCTAACAATGCCGTGCATGCGGACTAGCATCGATCTTCAAGATTTAAATGTACCACTAATCAGGTTATTTCATTCACCTGTGTACTTTTCGTCATTGTATCTCTTCATCTCTCTCATAATGCTTAGCCGTTGATTGTTCCGTGATCTATCTACGGTTAATTAAAGTCACGTGGTCTTTGTTCATTGTTATTTCAACCTGCATACTTCAAACACAGACTCCCCAATCTATTTGGGCGTTTAAACCTCCCGGGGTTACAGATTGCAAGTTATAGATCTACCTTTGCTCACAGATCAATAGAACCTATTCTCTTGATTTCCCATTTTTACCTGTGAGAATCTGATCTATACAGAAACACTGTAGCTCTTCAAATTTGTGGCCCTGTTCTAATGGCTTTTTATAAGGTTGACTAAGGTTGACTTAAGAATCCCTTACAGTCCCTCCCTCTTCTTGTTAGAAGTTATTATCTTCTGCCTTTAAAGTCTCTTCAAGCAGAGAGGGCTTTACTGGATGAGTCCCAAGTGCTACAAAATACATTACTACAGAACTCATCTGTGGCTACTTTGATTTCAATGTTTGCTCTAGATGGGAATGCCGTCTTTTTGAATATGAAGATATGTATAGTTCCTGTCTCTAAGGCAATGCAGAAGAGGCAATTGTTTATAATGGTGCAGCCTAGCGTAATGATATCACTGTGCTAGGAACTGTAAGCAAATTGTCATCTTCAAGATTTTGTAAGAGTGCAGTTTACTTAGAAAAATCTTACTAGGTAGCTGAAGTCTTCTGCGAACCAGTCCAAAAAACATCTGGACCTAGTTTTGTGCTGTGATACAGTTCCAATGCCCTTTGGGTCTCCTACTAGTGAAGTTTCCTACAGTAGGTAACTACTATTTACACCTAAAATGCTCTTTGTTTTGCATACATCAAGTGCTTCCCTGCCACCTTCAGTGTAGAATAATTAAGGCAGAGAGCAAGGACTCACAATTCAGATGTTATTCAGTGGTGACAGTAAATACCAGTGAAATCAGCTTGTTATTCTGATATGTGTTTCCTCCCATTTAGTACAGATGCAGTGGAAAGCAGAGCCCTTTGCTCTGGTGCTAAGCATTGACACGCAGGCTCCGAAGCTTTCTCAGAGCTGTTGCTATTCATTTCACTTCGATAGCAGGCAATAAAAATATTTCTTAACTGTTGCTACAGGAAGGATAAGATACTTAGGAACCTAGGAGACTCTAAGGTTCACAGTATAGTATTTATCACACTAAAATAAAAGCCAACTCTCAAGTATGGAGGAGGGGATGTAAAGTCTGCACACCCTTTGTAAATATTTTTAAGGACTTTTATACAGTATGGGCCCGATATTCAGCGCCGGCGGCTAGTGCTGCTAATGTGGCTAGCCGCTGGCGCTGAACATTAAACCTGGATATTCAATGCAGGGTTATATCCAGTCCCAGCATTGATTATCTAGGTTTGCCGCATAGGCTGATCGCTAGCCAGGCAGCAGACCCAGTTAGCGATACGCAGCAAAAGTTAGACAGGGTTAGCAATCGGTGCCACCTCCGCTCCGCCCCGGCAGCCGCAGATATTCAATGGCACTGTGTAAATGGTGTATATTAGCATGGGTTATTTTAAGAAATAACTTTACAGACCCTGGTAATATAATCATGAGTCCAATGATTTTAAAAATGCGATGCTGTATGCAAAATCTGTTTTCATTATTGACTTCACTTTGTTCTTCACAATGTCTTAGTGATTTTTTCATGAAAGAATCACATTTATAAAATCACTGGGCTTATGATTATACTGCCAGGGACTCTGAAATGCTTCCATGGAATAACCCATAATTCTATATAAAAGACTTTAGCATTATTTTCAGTGATCCATGCTCAAGGGCCTTTTGAGCTTGACAGAGACTACTTGTCATCTGGCTGTATGTTCTTGAGTGGTTACCCTGTGGCTTCTACTTTTGTTTTATGACTGTGCCAGATAATATCCAATCACATTTTTTATAGTATTTAATTTTATCAGTCCAATAAAAATTTGTCACGACCTCTGAATTATTCTAGTATGATGTTCCCATGGAAATTTACAGGTGTGAGAAGTTCTTTTCTATGACTATGAAGCAGTGAAACTAGACATGAACATGCAGGCCTCATTTAGGGCTTTGAGTTCAGTTGGGAAGTAATATTCAAAATGAAAAATTGGAAGATATCCAAGCTTGGGTCTTTGAGACAGCTCAGTGCTTCGGTACTCCATTTATCTGGAACAGACTATGTATAAGACTGAAGACCTATCTCTTTGAGGCTCCTTTTGGATGCTGATATTCCTCATTCTCTTGTCCACTACTTAGGTGTATCTTGTCATACTCTAGTCCTCAGTTCTGTGATGATTTGTCATCTTGATTAGACTGTAAGCTCTGATGAGCAGGGACTGTGTCTTACATCTATACGTACAGTGCTGCGGACACCTTGTAGTGCTATACAGATGATTAGTAGTGGTAGTAGTAGTAGTGGTTCAGTGCTTGGCATAGACTGGGCATTACTGTTATTGAGGGTCAGCATTGAGGACTACATTGATATAATGGTAGAGGGCTCATTCCATCCTGGACGCCCAGCCCCTCTGTACGTCCGGTCTGAGCCGGACGTACAGAGGGGCTCGCGATTCTGATCCCACGGGGCATGTCTAGCCCCGTGGGATCAGAATCATGATCAGTGATGTACGTGCAGGCCGGGACTGCAATTCAGTCTGGCCTGCACATACATGACAAGCTCGACTCAGTCAGGGCTTTTAAATGGAGCCGTGGAACCATGGCGTCTGGTTGCCATTGCACTGCGGCTCCATTTAAAAGCCGCGATGCCAGCTGCCAGTAACAAAAGTTTATTCCCTGCAGCACGACACCCGATCTGACCTCCTAAGGCCATGGTCAGGCTGCAGGGAATGTCCTCTGGCCCCCCCTGCCCCATCCGTGCCCCAGGCCGTAAAAAACAACACGTCCAGGGAAGTTATTCAGAGGTGGAATAACTTCCCCGCACAAGTCGCCTGCCTGGACATACAGAGCTGACATTAGAATTGGCCATGTACGTCCAGGGCTGGGAACCGCCCACTGCCCACCCAGACTCCGCACCCGAGCCACCCCTTCCCTGCCCCCATCTAACTTCCCCCGCAGAACTGGCGGGGAGGTTAGATGCCGGCAGGGGAAGGCATGAGTAGCGGGGATGGATGTCCTGTTGGGACGTCCATCCCTGCTATTCATGGCATAGAATCAGGCCCGATATGTTTAACTTAAGTTTCAATGTTCATGATTTAACTACTCCTTTTGTTCATGTATGTTGTATTGGTTCTTTGTAAACCGCCTTGATTGATTGATAAAGTGGTATATAAAAACCCTCAAATAAATAAATAAAAACAAATAGATAATGGGACCAAAAGCCATCTTATCATTTTCTTTGCTTGCTGTAGCTCCAGCTTGTTTAATTTAAATGGGATTTTGGTGTCATAAGTCTCTTTCATAAAGTTCTGGATTTTTGAAGACAAGCACCAGAAGGTTTCCCTGTGCACATGAGAAATGTAGAACCCCATTTGAAAACTCTTTTGAGTTAAAAGTCTCTTACATCTGCAACATGATTATAAAAGTGCTGTGCACTCAAGTGCTTAGGGGTATGATGAATGCAGCACAGGTGTGCGAACGTAATTCTGTATGCCTATAGAAAACACACCAGTGCATCTGAAAGCATTTCCTTTACAAATAACATTAACCAGTAAGAAAAATGGAATTTGGAAGGGTGGAAAAGATTCAACACTTTTTTTTGGCACATTCAGTAATGATTAACAATGGAACAATTAAAACTGGTCTTAGAGTACCGAAGACGAAAAAGCAGTAGGGCGGTGATCAATGAGTGACTCCTTTTATGTTATGAATAATATATAATCTGGAGGGATCCTTTGGCTGAGCAGGTGCTATGGTTTCAAGCTGAACGTTCTACAGTTGTCCCTAAAGGCAAATCTCTTCTAGTTTTTCTTGTGTGAAACATGCCTAGGCTTGAGGGGAATCACCTGTAGCCAGTGGTGACCTGCCTTTAACTAAAACTGCAGTGAATATAGCTTTGGTCTACTGAGACCCGCAAACACCTCCTGTCTATTCAACATGCAGCATCTGTTTCTGGACACTTGGATTTGTGTTAAAGGCTTTGTTGTGGGGCTATGTCACTAGAGAGTTTGGTTGGGAGGTGGAGAGGAAGAGAAGTCTTTACTAGAACAAAGGGTTCAGCATAGAGGAGGGTCTGTCAAATTATTAACTAGGTAGACCATATACAGTTGAGCTCGTTATATCCAGTGCTCATTGTCTGTTGAGTCACACCAGGTCTTCGACCTGGTTTCTTTTTGAATTGCAGAAAATTGTTTCCTTTCCCCCACTACAGCCTTTCCACCCCCAAAAAAATAAAATAAAATAAAAGGCTTTGCCGCCAGTTTTGTCTGCTGAAAAATCTTCTATCAAAGGAAAATCATTATCTGGAAAAATTCCCATTATCTAAAGTAATTTTATTAGAAAACTGCCATTATTTGTCCTTTCCACAGGGCTTGCCCCACCATTAGGCAAACGAGGCAGTTGCCTATCGTAGCAGCTTCTGGGGGAGTGGAGGGTGGCAAAGAGTACGACATTCAAAGTTAAACAGTCAAGTTGGACGTAAGGCTTAAGGTTTGCGGAAGGTGCCAACATCTTGAACCAACTCTGGGGCCAGTCCTGCCCTTCCGTCTTCTATTATCCAGAATAAGCCTGGCTCCAACCATTCCAAATGAAAGGTGCTGCACTGTTCTTCTGTACTGCAAATGGCTTTCCTTCGGAAGTTAATCCCATCAGCACTGAAAAGGAGACAGTAGAGATGCTTGATACTGCTTTAAATACTTTTTGTTGCCAAAATATCTCCATTTACATGGACTCCCTTGAGGCTAGCACATGTTTTTCTTGTTCAATTTCAAATGTTGGATTGGGGGAACGATTATCTTTTCATTTTTTTTTTTGAATGAAGACAAATACTGTACAGCAGAAACCCTGAACAAGGTATTATATTTAAGATTTACAATCACTTTCTGGTGTAAATATTTCCAGCTCGGTATATGTGTTAGCTGTTGGGCCATCACGAGTTCATTTGTTCATATGTTACTTATTATAAGAATGCATTGTTTTCACTGCTGGCTCAGAAAGGCAGCTCATAGTTTGCTTCATTAAATATTCCTAATTTTTACTGAACAGAAGATGTTTTTCTTCTTTTCGCCCCTCATGGTCCTACTTTACATTTTCTCTGGTTTTCCTCCAGTTGCTAGTGCTTGAGCTGTCCAGTTGTGGGCTTCTCATCGTCCATTAGAAGGTATTGAACCTTCCAGGAACGCTCTCTGCCTGAACTGCCTGGGAGAATGTGCTTGCAACGCTGCAGAGAATAGACTGGTTTTATCCGCTTCACATTTGTCTTCTACCAGGCCCAGTCTGGCACTGGATTGACTTTGATTTTACCCTCAATAATGCTCCTTCAGAAGCTTTAATTTGCTCAAAATGTTCCCCCTCCCATGGGACGATAGAGTTGACTATCTTCTTGCATAAGATGCCTCATAGCCATTGATGATATTCTGTATGGAACCTGCTGGACCCAAGGAAAGACAATTACATTGATGATTAAGGAACCTGTGTTACACCTGTTCAGATAGCATCGGGCATCGCAGGCACAACAAGTGCAGAAGGGAGGTAGAGAATGAAACACACACCTGTGCTCTGGTGGAACAAAACATTTGCTATTTAATCATTTTCTATAGGTCACTTTGGAGATGACAAGATGTTTTTCAACTTCATGTCACCACTGCCTGATGCATCTAATTAGTCCTGCCCCGCAGCTGACAAATATCAGCTGCTGCTCACTGAGAGAGAGTTCCCTGTAAGTACTTCCCTCTGGCAAAGTTAAATATTAATTATCTCTCTTTTATTTCATGATTATTCATGGGGGCTAATGTCAGCACAGGAGAGAGTAATAAGTCACTAGCTGAAAATATTAAAAGCGGTAATTCGCAGCCTGTCTCCCTAACAAAAAATACAATCCATAGATATGCAGATATGACAAACTGCTGATGGCTGATCATAGGCGGTGTTTGGGGGTGGAGGGGCAATGGCTCCCACCAAATATTCTGGTGCAAAATTGGCCCATATGGACCCAAAAAAGGGAAGCAGCATCATGTAGGTCTGGCAGACCAGAACATAGAGAGAATAGCAGCCATACTTGTGGCGCCTGCTCCACGCAGAGGTCTTGTGGTGAGGGAGGGGCAGGCAGCTGGTAGGCAGAAGCTACTGCACTCTGGACTCAATAAGTAACCACAGTAGTGTGTGCTCTGGGGAACTTGGAGCAAGCACAGTACGTCTGGGCCCCACAGTCTTCCTTCTCTGTCTACTCATGTGCTTCCTGTTTCAAAGCAGAGGCACTTGAGTAGAAGACAGGGGCCCCTGGGCACAAGGGATCTGGCAACACTGTGCATGCTCTGACTCCCTGTGATCCATGCTGATAGTTATGTGAAAGAGAGAGAAAGCAAGAGTATGAAAAGTTGAGGCAAGAGCAAGATGAGAAGACAGGAGGGAAGGAAATGTAGAGGGAGATGTAGAGAAGAGTTATGAGAAGGAAGAGCTGAAAGAGATAAGAGGGAGGATAGATATGGAAAGAAAGAGGATGGTAGGAAATGTAAGAATAGAATATGAGAGGGAAAAGGTGAAGGAGAAGACAAGGGCGGAGGGTATGAGGAAGAATAATAAAAATGAGGAAGGCAAGAGGAAGGTGGGGAGGGAAGAGGGAGGGGAAAGGTGAGAAGGCAGAATATATTGGGGAAAGGATAGGTGAGGGATTGAAAGGGAAGAAAGAAAGATGATAGTCAAGAAAGGAAGTGGTGGGAGAGGGAGAAGAGAAGAGGTGGAGGAGAAGAGGGAGAGAGTGTTAGGGAGATGGTGGAGAAGGATAAATGAGGAAGGAGGAAAGAGAAGACAGAGAAAGGAGGAAAGAAGTTGGGGCAGAGAGACATGAGGAAGGGTGGAGAAGAAAAGAGATAAGGAAGAAAGTTAAAGGATGTTTGATAGGAACATTGAAAGGGCAGTTTATGACCCCTAGCAGTCAAGGGTGTCAAGTAGCAGCATTTTGAACCCAGAAGCTAACGGAGCAGGAGTGACTAAGGATTTCTCCTGCCCACCCATTAGCCACAAGGGAAAACCCAAGGAGTATTGGCTGGGGGCTTTTGTTCAAGGAGCTGTCAGGCCTCTCAGTGTGTGGGGGAGTGCTTGTGCTCAAGGGTCTGTCAGGCCTGTTAGGGAGAGGGGTAGGAAGGTAGGATAGGGGAGTTATTCCCACAACTGGGCTCTTTAAGACACTTCCCAGGGTGCATAAGGCTGTGGGTTAGTGGCCCCATGCTCTTAGGGAGGAAAGGGAAGGCCAGCCCAAGGTCCTGAATCTCAGACACTAAGCAGGATCAGGCCTGGCTAGTAGTTGGATAGGAGACCTCCTTGGGATACCAGGTGCTGTAGCCTTGCTGTGTGGAAGAAAGGCCTGGTATAGTTGCATCTTATCAAGAACCCAGATGCAGGGTCAGAAATCCAGAGGCACCTATCAAGAACCCTGGGACCGGGTTGCAGGAGTAGGCATCGACTTGACAGTATGCAGCATCAGCTTAACGCATGTCCCCTAGTCAGGGACAATGGTCTACTGCTGCCTCTTTGAAGGATGTGCAGGGGCAGCTGGGCCGACCCATCCACTAGGTGAGCTAGGCAGCTGCCTAGGTCAGTGATGGTACATATGAGCGGCCGCACCACCCCCAGCTGCTGCTGATTCCATTTGGGGGGGAGGTGGGCAAAAACCCACCGCTTTTGGAAATACTGCCACTGCCACTGCCCACATTCCCCTCCCGAGATGGAATCGATGGCAGCTGGGGGGGGGGGGGGGGGCTGTGTTGGCATCAGCTGAGGGGGGCTGCGTCATCTGGGGGGCAGCATTAGCTGCAGGGGCGGCGAGGCCAGAGTTTCTGCCTAGGGTGGCAGAAACCTTTGGGCCGGCTCTGAGTGGCAGCAATACTTTTAAAAGAATGTCACTGCCGCTTTCGCTCCCATGCAAACAGGAAGGGGAATTGGAGGGGGGGGGGGGGTGGAAGCACGAGCAGCACCTCAGTGCCAGAGATGAAGGTAACTCTAGCATCGCGAGGCCGTTTTAAAAGTATTGCTGCCATTGCATTTCCCGAACAGAGGTGGCAGCGGTAATAATGAGGGCGGGGGCTGTAACCAGGGGGTGCTAGGAATGAGGTTCACCTTGGGCACCTCATATCCTTACAGTGGCTCTGCCCCCTCCCTTCAGCTGTCTCTTCTTCAAGCTGAAGAGGTCTAACATTTTTAGCCTTTTCTCAGAGAAGAGTTGTTCCACCCCCTTTATCAAATGCCTCTATATCTTTTTTGAGATGTGGAGACCAGCATTGCACACAATGCTCAAGATGTGGTTGCACCAGGGAGAAATTCAGAGGCATTATGATATTGTTTGTTTTATTCTCTATTCCTTTCCTAATGATTCCTAACAATCTGTTTGCTTATTTGACTGCCGCCGTGCACTGAAGAGAAGATTTCAATGTATGGCCTATGATCATACCCAGATCCTTTTTGTAGGTGGTGACTCCTAATGTAGAATCTAGCATGTGTATCTACAGTTTGGGTTATTCTTCCCTATGTGCATCACTTTGCATTTGTCCACATTACATTTCATCTGCCATTTGGATGCCCAGTCTCCCAGTCTTACTAGGTCCTCCTGCAATTTCTCACTTAGAATAATTTGGTGTCACTTGCAAATTTGATCACCTAGGTTGTTGTTCCCAGTTCCAGCACTGGTCCCAATACAGATACCCTGGGATACCCCACTATTCACCTGGTTTACAGCGAGCATTGAAAAAACTGGGAAAACAGACATATGCCGATTCTGTAAGAAAGAGCTGGAAACAGTGACTCACCTTATAGCAGGCTGTGAAGTTCTGATGGTGGAAAATTTGTATACAGAAAGGCACAACAAAGTAGCAGGCCTCCTCCATTGGAAATTCTGTAAACACTACAACATTACTGCCCCTGAAAAGCATTGGGATCATGACCCTAAGAGAATAACAGAGAATGAAGAGGTTATGATCACCTGGGACATTTCTATTCTGGCAGATAAGAAACTGGATGCCAGGAAACCTGACATAGTGGTAAAGGAGAAGAATACCAGAATGGCATTGAAGTGTCGGTACTGAGTGATTATTCTGGGAATCGCATGGAGAGGCAGAAGATCCTGAAGTACCAAGAAATGCAGTCAGAGATGAAGAAAATGTAGCAGAAAGATACAGAAATCTTTCCCATTGTATTGGGAGCCACAGGTTTGATAGAGGAAAATTTCCAGGCACATCTTCACCCATACCTGTTATATCTTACAAACACCAGAAGGAAGCTCTCTTTAGCAAGAAGCAAGTACTGCGCTGAGCATTAGCAGTAAATTTGAGAGACTAAGATCATACTCCACATTCCCTGGCTTAGAAGTGAGGTTCATGACTGTCATGGTATCCGCAAAATTAACCCATTTGGAGAAAATGCCCCTTTACCTTCTTCCATTGAGAAAATTCACCATTTATCCCTACTCTCTATTATTTCTCAACCAGTCTCCAGTCCACAATAGGACATCGCCTCCTATGCCATGACTTTTTAATTTCCTCTGGAGCAGCAGAATCCTCCAGTGGCCCTACTAAAATGCTACAATATAACCTGGAAATGACCTGGCAATTTTCCAAACATGGGAGGTTACTTCTAACCGGTGATATGATACTGGGAAGCAGGGGTGAATTGCAGGAACATAGTAGCCCAGGAGATTTTTGTCAAAGTGGCCCATGAAATAGGAAATTTACACTAACATCAAAACATGTTGCTTTATTCAACTAGTATTTTTTATTTAACAAAATTCTAAACAGCTTAAATAAAACACAGACTGAAAATTTAAAAAATGTCAAAAATTCTCTCTCAATTCCCCCATCTTAATCCAGCACCCAATCTCTCTCTCAAGTCCCTCTTAACCTCAGCAGCACATGCGCACTCTCTCTCAAGCACTCTCCCCTCCCATCCCTAGCACACTCTATCAATCCACAAAGTATTTTTTCCAGAAATAGAGAATGTCAAAGAAGTTTTGATAAATCAAGACTATTCAAACCATGAAGAAAGGAGATGAGAGGAGATCTAGCAGTAAACCTGTACCGAGTATTAAAAAAAGAACATCTACTAGTAGAGTTCCATAGTGTAAGCCAAGAAGAAAGAATATGCAATGCTGCACACACATGATTAAAATAGATTGCTAAGGTTGGAAGATAATCGATTGTTAAAGAAATGCTCCATGCTCTTAACATAAGACGTGTCCTACTGGGTGAGGCCAAAGGTCCATCTGGATCCTATTCAGCAAGGATCATGGATAGCTAACATTACATTTCAGTTGATTGTGAAGTTATTTTAACTTTGTTAAGTCTAATTTCATTTTGCAAGTATTTTAAATTTACCTTCAGCTGTTTCAACATGTTGAGTGAATGGAGTAAATTAGGTGGATGGGAACAAGCAATCTGCTGCCTGAGGCGAGGGATGAGCTGGTGCCCAAAATAGGGAGGGGGGAGGAGAGGAGATCCATTCACATTTTCTTTTTTAACATATATTCTGCATCCCTAGAACCTTCCCCATCAATGAGTGCAGAGCAGAACTAGGACATTTCCCCACAGAACTCAACATATAAAAGAATGTCTAATTCTAATGCCATCTTAGTACCAGCAACATAAACCCTCTCCAATACCAGGCATCTTGTGGAGTAATACAAAACCCTAGAAAAGTCACTCAGGCCCTATAGAACAATCTACCATACTATAACAGCAATAACCTTTCAAACTCATATAATAAGGAGCTTACCGTAAAAAAGAACAGTACCATAAATATTGCAGTGGGTCCTGGAACATTCATGCACCTATTTGGAAAAGCGAAGAAGTCAGATTACTACAGGCCTTTACATGAAAATGCCATGTCTGTAGAATATATAGCCTTGGCCATACACACTGAACACAGATAGACCCTCATCACTCATGCAATAAAAGGCCAATTTTATAAAGTGCGCGCGGAAAGATACGCATCATTTATGCCCATAAGTCCTTATTTTAAAGGACTTACAGGTGTGAATGGGCACTACTGCATGTGCTTTGGCTGGGCTGTATTCTGTGAGTATGTGTGGCAGTGCTAGTCATGTGTACTTTCCATAAGGGTGTACATGGGGGCAGCGCTTTTATTTCCCAGTCTTTCACTAACTCTCTCTTTCTCTCTTCCTACTCCATGTCCAGCAGCTTTATCACCTCATTTAGCATCTCCCCCTCTCTGTTTCCCTATCTCCCATGCTCAGCATCTTCCTTCTCTTCCTCCCCTATTCCCCCCATGTCAAACATCTCTCCCCTTTCACTCTCTCTACTCCTCCATCTATGTCCAGCATCCCCCTTAATCTCTCTCTCCCTATGCTTGAGAGAGCTGACAGCAGCAGTAGTGCCAGTGTAAATAGGTGTGTGATAGGGTATATAGACTGTTACCCACCCCTCTCCAAAGGATTATCAGCAGTTCCCTTTAAGAGAGTCTGCAGCCCAGAGTTCAGGATTCGGAGGGTGTGGCTTACAGGGAGACGTTAAGAACTCAGCAGGCTGCAGGAGGGAGAGAGGCATGTGGAGCCAGAAGTCCTTCCAAGGCAAGCAGTGCAAAGGAGTTCTGGGTTAGGAACTTTAACTGGGGGCTGAAAGAAAGGCCAGGAGTACCAGCTTTGTGAGGCTTTAACAAGCTGGGACAGAATAAAGCTGACTTTGTTTTCCCTGAACTGTTGTCTGTTCTATGTTTTAAAGAAAACCCCTATCCACCACATGCCACACTACCACATATGGTAGCAGCTTGGGGATTTCCTCTAACCATGTTACTGAGGGAAAATCCACATCCCTATAGTGCCAGGCCTCTACAGCAGGTCAGGATTTTTTTTGTTTGTGTGGGCTAAGAAGGGTTAGCCTTGCCCTCCCTAGTTAGGAAGCTTGAAGAAGGTTTAGGCAGTGCTGGACAGGCAGGCTTTGTTTTGGTCACTAGATGCCACTAAAAGTTTGTTGGAACTGTATTACTGCAGGGTTAACTCTGCTGCAGAAGAGGAAGCTTCTATGTTGTTGCAAGAGAACAATGACAAGCCAAGATGGCCTGGCTCCTCCAGGTTCTGGAAGAAGGGCAGCAGCAACAACAACAGTATCAGGAGCGACAAGAACAGTATCAGCAGCAACGACAGTTTCAACATGCCCTGATGGAAGGTCAGCAATAACAGCTACAGTAGTTGATTCAAGCCCTACTGAGACCTCAACTCCACCTTCAGTGCAAACCCTTCTTAAAATGACAGCAGAACTGAACCATTTTCTGGTGAACATGACAACTGAACCATTTTCTGGTGAACTTTGAATGAACTGCCTGCATGGCTGGGTGACAAAAGGCAATATGGACTACTCATTTGGGGAATCTGCTTATGGGCAGCAGTCAGGCTGCATTCCAGGACGCCAACCCAGATGGGCAAGCTATGTATACAGCTGTCAAGGCTGCCATACTGGAATGGGTCAGCTGTACCCCAGAGGCCTACCGCCTGTGATTCAGAAAGGGGGGACTCCAGATAAAAGAGAGCCTTTGGAGGTTTCTCTATCGATTGAAGGATCTCGTATGGAGGTGACTGCAACCGGAGGGAAAGACTGGGCCCGAGGTAGCCAATCTTGTACTATTGGAGCGGTTTTGGGAGGGCTTGGCCGTCCCAATGAAACAGTGGGTACAACAGCACCCCAAGCTTACACTGGAGAATGCACTAAAATTAGCCGAAGGGTATCATGAAGCCCAGCTGGTGACTGAAGCAGACAATGAGAGGAGGAAGAAGTCACCCGTTATCCAAGGAAAATGGAAGGGAAAGTCAGAACGGATGTTGGCCCCCATATTCTGACTCCCAAAGTCACCTTCTAGGTGAGAGCTTGGCCTCAGTCATGATCCCTTCACCTGTTTTAGGGGTGGAGCCCAAGGACACTTTGCTCAGGAATGTCCCCTGAGTATGGAAGAACCCATGGATGTCAGCCTATAACCCCTTACACCTGCACTTTTGTGGACACTCTTCGCCCAGGTGCACAGCGCTTTGCGATTACAGTGGAGCTCGAGGAGACCTACCACCAGGCCTTGATAGACTCTGGAAGTGTGCGGACCTTAATTCGCTGGGAAACAGTAACCCGATTTCAAATTGACTATGCAAAGACAGTAACACTGGCCTGTGTGCATGGAAACCAGAAGCAGTATCCAATGGCACAAATTTCACTCAACACTCCGGCAGGGCAAGGGCATTTGAAGTTGTAGTGCTGCTCTGGCTCTCGAATCCAGTGGTGATCAGCTGAGACTATTCAAACGTTGGAGTGATATGGGCCTGACTAACTGACGGCTCCTCTAAGTTGAACCAGGAAGATTTCCCACAAATTTTTCCCCTGGAAGACCCAGATCTATTTGTCAATAATCCCAATCCTGCTAAGTCCCAGAGTTGGCATCACCGGGAAAAGCTATGCTACAAATAGAATCTGAGGGCGGCTATGGGGGAAGGACCTGCAGAGTGAAAGCATAAGGAAGAAACCCCTGGGGATGGCTCATTGCTCAGCAGTAGTGACCCAAATAAATATAAATGCCCCTTCCCATAGTGGAGTCTGGGGGAAGGTCCAGGGAGCTTCAGGAGGGCCCAGCAAGAAGATGAGTCCCTTAACATGTCCAAGAGTGGGTTTTGGAGGTGGACGGTGTTCCAGTAGGTAATGAAGAGTCTCCTTTAAGAACCCTTCCCTATCTTGCACTAACAGGAGATTTGGTATACAGAGTGGCCGAAGGTGCCCTAGAAGGTGAAGAGGTAGAACAACTGATAGTTCCCTATCATCAGCGAGTGTTATCATTGGCCCACAGTCTTTTATTAGGGGGACACCTGGGATGGAGAAAACCTGGAGCATGCTTTGACCTGATTTTCTGACCCGGGGTTCATAAACAAGTATAGTTATATTGCCAGTCATGCCTCACCTACCAACTTCATAACCCCTCCAAAGTTTGACCTGATCCTCTAGTGTCTATGCCTGTCATTGAAACCCCATTTGAAAGAGTGGCTATGGACCTGGTAGGATCCTTGGAGCGAACCATCTGAGTATATTTTAGTTATACTGGGCTATACTTCCCAATACCCAGAGGCCATTGCTCTAAGGAATATGAAGTCTACTATGATCGCAAATGCTCTCTGGGAAGTTTTCTCACTGGTGGGAATACCCAATGAGATACTCACAGATCAAGGATCACTCTTTGTATCCAAGGTGATGAAGCAAGTGTGTGTCTTGGTGAAGATCAAGATGCTGCAAACATCAGTATATCACCCACTGATGGATGGTCTCATCAAATGATTCAATAAAACTCTGAAATAGATTCTCCTATCTTACTTGATTTTTGCCATCCATGAGGTTTTCACCTTTTGAGTTGCTCTTTGGAAGATGGCCAAGAGGCATATTTGATGTGGTAAGGGAAACCTGGCCTGGCGTAATTTGGTGGAGTACATTATACAAATGCAAAACCGGCTAAGGAAAGCCAGAGAGGGAGAGCTGAACAAGAGCACAAACAAAAATATTGAAAAGTAAGGAACTCTAACAATGATAAGATAAATAAATAAATAATGTATATAGGCAGACAGACCTTACAAACAAGCTGTTAAAATGTCAGTCCCTAGCCAGAAGCTAGCAGCACAGCCTGTAATAGACTTGCATGTTCCACAGCAAGAAGGCAAATGGCTGAGCACACACCGGGAAAAGAGGGTTAAGAATGCTTCAATGGAGGGGGGGGGGGGGGGTTATACTTTCAGCACATAGTAATAGGAGGCAGGCAGGGAAGTGGAGATTTTAAACTCAGAGAAGGCTGCAGAAAGCAGAGGTAGAATGGATAAGACAATTGAAGTTAAATGTGATCTCCAAAAGCAGAGACCAGAGAGAGAAAGGGGGGGGGGGGGGGGCGGCAGTGAAGTTACAATTGATTATGAGGAAGGAGAGAGAGAGAGGCACAGTTGAAAACAGAGAGGGAGAGCTAGATGAGCTAATCAAGTGACTCGGTGGAGCACACTTGGATTTGACCAAGGGATACAGGCATGTGCCCTTGACACTGACAGCCAAGGAAAAAACTACTTTTTTAACACCATAAGGTCTGTTCCAGTTTACAGTACTGCCCTTTGAATTACATGAGATTCTGCCATGTTTCAATTACAGCAGAGACTGGACCTCCCATCTAACCCAAGTACAAGCTGTGTTAACCAGCCTGCAGAAGGCCAGATTGATGGCCAACCCAAAGAAATGTTTTCTGGGAGGTCGAGATATTCAGTAACTGGGATATTTAATTGGGAGTGAGCAGATATGACTCAACTATGGAAGGTGGATGCTATTGCCCAGGTCCCCACACCAAGATTTGTGTCATCCTTGGATTGATTGGCTATTACTGCAGGTTCATCCCTAATTTTGCAGAGGTGGCAGAGCCATTAACCAATATCCTCCGAAAGAGAGCTTCCAGAGCTGGACCTGGCCTTCTAGCATCTCAAGAAGGCCATGTGCTCTGAACCCATCTTGATTAGCTCTGATTCTCTCTACCATTTATTGTACAAACTGATGCCTCAGAGGTGGGCCTAGGAGCCGTTCTGGTCCAGGAAGTCAGGTGAAGAACATCCCATAGCATTCATCAGCAGGAAGTTGCTTCCTTGGGAGAAGCATTATGTGGTGATCAAGAAGGAAGCCCTGGCTGTCAAGTGGGCACTTGAAACCTTCAAATACTACCTGCTTGGCCATCTGTTTACCATGGTAATGGACCACCAATCCTGCTAGTGGCTGGCTCGACATCAGGAATCCAACAGCTGTAGATTTTGAGTCTCCACCCCTATCAGTTTTAGACCCATCATAAAACTGGTTGGATTCAACTGAATGTGGACTTCCTTTCCTGCGTGGAGGTCCCGGGTGAGGCAGGTACTCATCGGGGCATGGTTGAGCTGAGGGGGAGGGTGTGTGATGAGCTATATAGAATGCTACCCATACCTCTCCAAAAGGAATATCAACAATCCCCTTTAAGAGAGCCTGCAGCCCAGAGTTCAGGACTGGGAGGGTGTGGAGAAAGGAGAGGTTAAGAACCCAGCAGACTGCAGGAGGGAGAGACTTCCATGGAGCCAGAAGTCCTTCCAATGCAAGCCATGCAAGGGAGTACTGAGGTAGGAACTTTAACTGGGGCTGGAGGAAGGGCAAGGAAAACCAGCTTTGTGGGAGTTTAACAAGCTGGGACAGATTAAAGCTGATTTTGTTTTTCCTAAACTGCTGCCTGTTCTGTGTTTTAAAGAAAATCCCTTCCCACCGCATATCACACTACCACAGGGTGAAAATAAATATTTAAAAAATTACTTGTGGGTGCTTCAGGGAATTTGCAGAAGGTACAGAGTCATTGGTTACAGGCCAAACTGTTTTGAAGCCCTGCAGTAGAGTCACATCTGAAGCAGGGCAGGAAAATAGAAGGACTGCGGTAGCAGAGGCAGGCTCTGAGCAAAGCTGAATGCTGCAATCATGGAGGTGTACTGTGGATGGCTGGCAGCAGCAGGGTTTTGTGTGGAGAGGGCCACAGATCATGGCCTTTGAACTGTGGTGCAGTAGTGGGCCCATCCTGAAGTGGCACTGAAGCAGTAGCAGCGTTTAGGCCGCATTTGGTATCAAGCCACAATTGTACTGAGCTGGACAATTTAAAAAAATGAAAAGCCACAGGAGATTGCACAGTTGAAGGGGGCAAGATGGGCCCAGGGGGAGGCATATGGATCAAATCACCGCAGATCACAACTTGTGCACTAGAACAGGGCCAGCTGAAGGGGTGGCACTAATCCACGGTGACTTAAAGGAGCCAGTGCAGCACTAAAGTTTTAAAATTATTGCAGTACTGCAAGGATGCCGCAGTGAGTTAAAGGTTGTGGTCACAGCAGTGGCTATGGGGTCTGGAATGTGAGCAGCATAGGCCATGTTTAAATTTAAACCATCCCAAACTCCCATTGCAGCAGCCATCTAGAGTACTAGGAGATTTTTTAAGTGAGTCACCACATGACTAGCCTCACCAGCCCATCAGGGCATGCCCAAATGCCAGATAGGGCAATCCCGCCCTGCTGGGAGGAGACTCCTCTGGGAGGGAAAATCCAACCTATATACAGTATAACTACCCCCAAAGACAGTACTCTGTCTTTGAAGCAAGCCACTGTACCATTCAGGGGGGAAGGAGTCTACCCTTAGTAGTGGACAGGTGTCATTGGCAGTAGGGCCAAGCAAGGATTAGAGATGCCCTAGGTAGGTTCTCAGTCCTGCTGCCCATACCCCTCTGCCTCCTTTGCCACTGCTGTTTGCTGTTGCTCCTCTATGGGACCTGCGATTCAACACTTACCTGAACTCTCCCGTGGCGTGGTTCCTTCCCTCTGTGACCTGCCTGCAATGTCCATATCAGGTATGTCTACAGTTTTGAAATTGTATCATCACCTGGACCTGCCTGCTTTTTTTCAGACATTCTGGCTTAGACGTCCCAGATTGCACTTGGACATCCTTCCTAAAATGCCCCTTCATGGCTGTTAATACATGTTACTGCAGGTTCGATTTTATGCAATGGGACCTACATACTAATGACATGCATTAACAGAGTTAGTGCACATTACTAACTCTAGTTGTTTGTACTGAAAGGCACCACAAGCACAAAAGCTTTTAGACTAGCCAAAATTACAATTATTTCCAAGTCATTTAGCATATCTCTAATTATACTATGAGGTCATCTTAATTAGAATGACATAAAACAGTGTCTGATTAGGCACAAACCTGTTTGTCAGACCCTCTGATTACATTTTAATAGCAAAACCATTTGGCTTTTCTGTTCTGATCTATCATTTCTTTCCACATATAAGTCATCTCTTTTCAGTCTTGTGAGTTTTTTTCTTTCTGGCTATTTTGGTTTTCTGTAAGTTTTGCTTAGTCTATTCATGTTCCTTTGCAGTTATGATTTTGCATTCCCTGGCTGGAGGCTGGCATGCTTGAGGTTTGGTTACATTTTAAAATTTTGGAAGGCTATGCATCCCAGTTTGGAAATATCCTCTTATTTCTGGAAGCCAAATGCCTCCAGTCTTAATGAAAAATAAATGTTGTTGTTGTTGTTAAGTGCCGTCGAGTCGGTGTCGACTTATGGCGACCCTCTGGATAGTTGTCCTAAATTGTGATCTGTGTTTAGTCAGGCAAGGAAAATAAATACTTTTTGGAAATCTAATTACTATTTTTCAAATATTATTTGCCATGGAAAATAAGTCCAAATTAATAGGCAAGCTAAAATCCTGACTGCTAACACAGGTCTAAGAATGTTCTTGGAATTGTGAAGGACATTGACAATGAGAAACTTCAGAAAAAAATAGAAAGGTTAGTGCTAATATGATGGTGCCCGTGAGAACAGAAATGAAAGGAGAAGGTGGTAGAAACAGGTTTGACATATACAAGTGGGGTGATTTACTACCAGCAAAATAAATAGGAGCTAACTTTCCTTTTATCAGGGAAATCCCTAACGGTCAAAGATTTAGTTCACCAGGGAATTTTGAAGATAGTAATCATGGCAAATGCAGTAATCCATTAGTATGTCAACAAATATTTCCAGGCTATACTGCTGCAGCTGTTCTTTGCCCCGCTCAGGTGTACACTATGCACTGGGACAGACTGGCAAGCTGCCAAATTCAAATACCTTTGCTTGCTCCCCTGGGGACAGTTCACTCCGACAGCCTCCCTAGCTCAATTAGAATTAAGTATTTCAAGATCTGGGAAAATCTCCCATGCATGGTACCACCAGCAGTATAAGTGCATACTTTGCTAGACTATCGTTTAAAAAAAATTGTGTTGGGAATCATTTGGTTTTAATAGCAACAGAGGGTACTACTGGCACTGAGTGTAGCTATAGTCAGTACTGAGTTACCCTAGAGCCAAGGTCAGTGCAAGGAGACGAGGCTCCCTACGTGAACTTCATCCTGTGCTGCCAGTCTCTCCCTTCTCCTGGGTGGGGATGGAGCTAGAAGGGAGCCGATGTTGGGGGAGGACTAGAAGGGGTTGGGGCTGGGGAGTGAGGATGGAGAGGGGAAAATATATTTTGTGTGGGAGGAAGAAAAAATCTACGATTGGCCGGCTCTTGGGAGAGTAAGTGGGGATTGATGATGGAGGGGTGAAATTGGAGTGGATGAAAAAGGAATAAAGAAAGAAATGGAGGAAAGAGCAAAAGGGGAAAGATCAGGATGTTAAAGCAGATGTAGAGAGGGAATGGGAAAAAACTAGGACAAATGGACAGCAGACAATGGAGAGTTAGCAGAAGACACGAAGAAACCAGAAGAAGGTGACTGGAGAAATTGCAACTGAAAAATAAAATGCACAACAACAAAAGGTAGAAAAATACTATTTATTTTTAATTTATTAACTGGAATATGTCAGCTCTGGGAAATGTGCATCGTTAATGTCTTTGCGTTTTGTTTAGTAAAAGAGGAAATTAATTTATAGTTTTATTTCTCCAGTGTTGCTGTACATTCCAAGTTTGGCTTTTGGGGTTCCCAGTTTAATTATTGTCTTCATATTTCTAAATTATGATCCCTTGTTCTTTGTTTGGTAATGGTCTATGATCTGCATGTGTAACCGAGCTGAGATACTCTGTTCATGTAGTTTCTATTTGACAGTGCCACTTGTTCTCTTTCCCCAGTAGGAGATGCACTGGTATTCTCTGAGATGTATTGGTTTAATATTTGCAGTGTTGCCTTTTGATAGGTAGGGTTTGATGCTTTGTGAGTCCTGGTAGTGCTGTTATGATACGGCGGGTTTGCTATGGGTTCTAAATGGGCAGTGTTTATAGTACTTCTTAATGTGCATAGCGGTTGGCACTCGAGTATAGTAATGTAGAAATCTGGCAGTCTTTCTTTATCCAGACACTTATTAAGAGGCATGTTTACTAAAAGTTATTACATGTTAACATTATGCAAATATCTATGCAAATGAGGCCTCTTATGCAAATGAGACCCCACAATGAGTTTCCATACATGGCTCTGCACCCCCTTGAGCTGCCCCTGGTGGCAATGGGCACTCCTGGACGGCCGGTGCTCTAGATGACTGCCTTGTTGTCCTAAGTAGCTCACAGGAAACATATTTTGCTTTATATTGTGCTTTTTGGTGTTTTATATGGTGTTTGCCCTGTGAAGGCACATTTTAGATAGTAAGTGGTGATCAGAATTGAGATATTGAGATTGAGACATACTCAGTTCCAACAGTATTTTAGAAACGGCTTTACTAAAAGATGGAATTCTTTCTAAAATACATAGAAAGTTCAGGAACTCACGTGGATTGATATCCATGTGCAGCAGGAAAAGCCATTTTGCAGATTTACACGTGGGAAAAGTCAATGGAGGAAACGCCGTAATTTACATGTGTAAATGACGGCATTTCAGAATGTGTTCATATAAATGTTGGTGCTTACATGTACATGTGGGCCATTTTGCAAACTTAGACACGTGGGTGCTGCTAGCATAACTCATTTCAATTTAGAGGTGGAAATAAATTTGGGAGGATTAAAGAGGATAATCCCCTAATCCCTCCTGTAAAGGGCCAGCCAAAATGACACTTAAAAAAACCCCTACACATCCCAACATGGAGAATTTTGTCTGTACACACACATTTTCTGTATGCAATGGGGAACGTATGTGTAGATTTTTGTCGTGACCAAGCCACAACTCTGACATGCCCCCAACACATCCACTTGAAACTCACACTTCCTATGGATATCTACATGTAAACTGGAGCCTTTCTAAAATGGCCATTTACATGTGGATGCAATTTACACTTCTATTGACTCAAAGGCCTATATTGCATTGAATGCCTGATTATACACATGTAAATAGCCAATAAGACTTCTAAAATAACCCCTTAGTGTTTGTTACCTGTTTTGCGCACTTCAAAAGGTAGGATATAAATGAAGTTTCATTTGATTTGAAAATATCCCAGGTCCAGGTCCAGAAAGAGTAATATTTTTCAATTTGTATCATAGTGGAATAGTGGAACAGTTTACAAGGCGAAGGCAACAACAGCAATTGTAGTGGTATACCTAGTAGGAGAATGCCCAAAATCATAGCGAATATTTCTCTCATTATTTTCTTTCTGTTCTCTTTTGTAGATAAAAAAGAAGTGGGAACTGCACCCAAGGAGCAAGACCACATAGCAGATCCCAGAGATTGGTGACTGTGTGCATGAATGTCAGAGATCCCAAAGACTGGAAGCAGAAGAAGGTCATAATGCTTTAGTGGTACCCCTGTGAAGCAGCACATGCACATGGTCTAAAGTAAACAGGAACAAACACCTCTTTGGCATGGTTATTTGGCACCTTCAAAATTGGTCCCCTAGACAGTTGCCGATGCTTGACTCTGGCCCTGGATTCTGAATATTAGCAGGTATAGATACAAGTAACATTGAATTGCTGTTATTACACAGGAGGGCAATATTAATAATATCGTAACATAGTAATATAATATATGATAGCAGATAAAGGCCAGTATGGTCCATCTAGTCTGCCCAGTAAGGCGGCAGGAGTAGGTGCACTTGCCACTCCATGCAGGTCACCCCTCCCCATGTCTTTGTTTAGGGGTGTACCCACCGCTCCGCGTAGGTCACCAAGTTATTTGTAAAAGTGAATAGCAAAGACCTGAGGTAAAATTGCTGGGGGGATATTCAAAGGCATTTGCATGGTTTGCATGTTTGCCAATCATGTAAATGCTGCTTAGTGGGCTATTCAGTGGAACTAACATGGTTAGCAGAATTGGATATCTGCGGGTGCTGCTGCTACATGCTCCGATGCATTTCCCGTGGCATTGGGGGTGTCGTGGGCGTTCCGGGGCAGAGCAGGGGCAGCACCTGCCACTAACCAGGCAGCGGTGATATTGAGCCGCTGCCCGGTTAGCTTCTGGGTTGTGCGTCGATCCGGATATGTAATGCCGATGGCCAGATGTGGCCTCGGCATTGAATATCTAAGGTTAAACTTCAGCGGCGATGGCTATGCACTTTTCAAGTGCTAGCCGCCACCGCTGAATATCGGGCCCACTGTTTTCAGAGCCTGCTGTGACTGAGTGTCGGCAAGCTCATATTATAGTAGGGACAGCAGAACGGTTGGGAGAATGCGTCACTATTCCAGAACAGAGACAGAAGAACAAAAAAAGTGAAAAATCATGATCATCTTCTGCCACGGTGCCTCTGTTCAATGACAAGGATATGTCACTGATGACACAGCAGCAGCAGCTGCTACTGCTGCTGATGAAATTCGAAGTTCAAACCAGAAAGAACTTGGTACTGCCATCAAATTATTATGACAGTTGGACAGCATCCATCCTCTGTGGAGGATGGTTTTGACCAAAAATAATTGAAAATCAACTGAGCTCCCCTCTGTGGTTCATACTCTAGGCCTCAGGCAATTTTCACTTTGGAAAACTAACTTGGAGTTTTTCCAATGTGTGTGTCAGAGTTTAGTCGAAAAGGAGAAGGATGACAAGCATTGTAATATCATTGCAGCTGTGATGATAATGAAGGTACAAGATAGTATTCCTGGTGAAGATGGTCCCGCAAATCTAATATTTATGAAGGACTGCTGACATCTTGCCATTATTTTTTTCAATAAGGACTAAGTACCATCTTATTTCATAAGCCTATTCTATTTTGTCTGTCCTCCTAGCTAGTGTATAGGAATATAAAACCATAGAATATGATGGCAGATAATGGGGCAGTGCCAGTCTAGCCCTCCAGAAGAAGCCTCACCAATGATCCTCGTGGCTTGGGGAAGTCACTTAACTTTCCATAGCCTCAAGTGCAAGCTGCCATTGAACACCCTGATAATGGCTGGCTGGTTAGCATGGGGGGGAGCGGAGGCAGCACCCAAGGATAATAGGCTTGTGGCAATATTCAGCTGCTAGCCTAACATTTCCTGTGGTAGATAACCGGGCAGCCTAGTTTCTGTCTGGTTAGCTGTGGCCCTATCCTTCGGACCTGGACATTCAATGCCAGTGGCCGTATATGGCCCCAGTATTGAATATCCTAGGTTTAAAGTTCATCAGCGACAGCTAGCCACTTTACAAGGTCTAGCCACCATCGCTGAATATCCCCTGTAGACTGTAAGCCATCTGAGGACAGGGAAATACCTACTGTACCTGACTGTCACATATCTTTAGCTGCTCATAAAGAGGGTTTGGGGTTTCTCTGGGGTGATGTCTGTTTCTCGCTCTGATGTTGACTTGGTGGTTGCAGGTAATGAGTGGTTCTCGGTTTGTGTAGTTTATCATCCTCCCTCCTACTGCTAACACTTCTAATCATTTGTATAGCACTACAAGGCATACACAGTGCTGTACATATAGATGTAAGACACAGTCCCTGCTCACCAGAGCTTACAATCTAATCAAGACAAAACACGTGAAACCTGATCCAGGAAGGGACAGGTCCAGGCCATCTAGACGTCCCAGACCAGGATGGGCTCCGTTGTATCCGATTCTGCATCATGGGAGCAAGGCACTCCCGTGGTAGCAGGATTGGGCAACGGGATGGCCCAGCGTACACCTTCAGCAGCTGTGGGGGACATACTGCTGGCAGGATGGCCAGGCTTCCCCCCGCTCCTGCTGCTGTGCTAGTGTCCAGCTCTGACCAGCTCTCCCACCGCCTGAAACCTGGCAGATCTGCCTGGGTTGGGATCAGCCAGCAATGCATTACCTCCAGTGGCTACATTGCATTGGGGGGGGGGGCTGTTGGGCCAGGGTGTACGGGCACCCAGCGCTTATTCTATCACCAAGATGGAATAAACTGTGCATCCCCCTGGTGCTCCCCAGATGTAGAGGGCCATGACTTGTATGTCTGGATGCCCGGCCCACCCATGCTCTGCCCATGCCCCACCCCTGTGCTGCCCCTCTACTGCTCTTCCCGCACAGCGGCTCAGTGCATTTGGGGAGAGAGGCTGCCGGAATTCAGGCAGGATGGCTAGCGGTGCTGCAGGTCCTACTGGGATGTAGAGTCCCACTAGTTGCTTTACAGAATCGAGCCCATAGTGAAACTGGGGACTAGAGTATTGTAAGATACACATA
Source organism: Ichthyophis bannanicus (assembly GCA_033557465.1). NCBI lineage: Eukaryota > Metazoa > Chordata > Amphibia > Gymnophiona > Ichthyophiidae > Ichthyophis > Ichthyophis bannanicus. Next base: position 1,073,319,437 of record CM066033.1, read on the forward strand.
CGTAGTGGACAAGAGAGTGAGGAGCATCAGGATCCCTCTGGTGGCTTTACTAGACTCTCCATTATTGTGGGTGGAGTTAGCATCTTTAGACGTAGATTTGGCTTGGTTATTGTTGGTTAGTGACTTTAACTTACTTATGTTGTATGGGGTATTTGATGTATCTTTTCATAATCCCTTGGTGGTGAATTTTCTGCTGGCTTTGGATTCATTAGGATTTATTCAGATAGTGCACCAGGCAACCCATGTATTAGGAGTGATATTGGATCTGGTTTTCGTTCTGCCTGGTTTTGTTTCTTGATGGGTGGCTGTTAGTTTGTGTTGTTTGCCTGTCCCCTGATCAGATCATTTACTTTTTCCTTTTTCCTTACTGGTTACAGTTCAGTCTACAGCTTTGGTGAATGGCACTGCTCGGCTTCAGTGTCATTTTGCCCTGTTTGATAAGGACAGGCTTCTTCTCAGATTGTCTTCTCTTTCATTTGAGGAGGGCCCACCTGATGCTGAGTGTCTGGTTGATGGTTGGAATTTGATTATGTCCAAGATTGCTTGTAGACAATAGGTCCCTTGTATTCGGACACAGTGCCATGTCACATCTTGTTTTGATGATTCTGTTTGTGCTAAGAAGAGATTTTTATGTCAGGCGTAATGCCATTTGGCATAAGCATTGTACCGGCGTGTTGAAGACTGCATTTCTCACATTGTTGGCTGATTATCAAGTTTTTGTGTTCACTAGAAAGAAGGAGTATTGTATGAACTGTCTGACCAGGTCTCTCAATTGTCCTCAGGAACTGTTTTCTGTGGTATGGTCTCTTGTGTGACTTCCTGATGCTAGGTCTGTTTCTTCTTATCCTTGCTTTTGTGTTTTTCTAGATCACTTTGCGGGTGAGAGGTATTTCATATCAAGCCTTGTCTTCTGTGCCCTCCCTTTTTATGGACAATGTTCCTTCTGTGGTTATTAACGTTTGGTCTGAGTTTCGATCAATTTCACAGAATGAAGTGGTTTATATTTTGGCTGTACTAAGTTCCTTGACCTGTCCTCTTGATCCTTGCCCGGTTTCCTGGGTTAAGGATGTTAAGGGAGAGCGTGCTTCTTATCTGCAGCAGTTGATAAATGCCTCCCTATCTACCGGTATAATGCCTTCTGAGTTGAAGAGAGCTTCTGTTCAGCTCCTTCTTAAGAAGGGTGGATATGTTGCTACCTGTGTCTTACTGGCCTATTTCAAGCCTTCCATTCATGGCAAAACTTATAAAACGTGAACTTCTGCAGCAACTGTGGGACTTTGTTGAGCAGCTCCAGTTGTTGGATGATCAGCCATATGGTTTCCACCAGCAAAATGGTGAAACTTTGTTTCTGTCCTTGTTTAACAACCTGTGGTGTAGTTTGAATTGTGTAGTTATGGCTGTCATGATGGTTTTTCTTGATATCTCAGCTGTGTTTGATTCTGTCCATCATGTTCTGTTATTGCAACAGCTATAGTTGGAGGGTATTGCAGGTCAAGTACAGCATTGGCTCTCTTCGAATCTGTCCGACCATTTTTCTCAGATATGGGTTGGGGCCATTGTGTGTGCTTGGTCTTGCCTATCTAGGGGTGTTTCACAGGTTCTGACCTGTTGGCTTTGCGGTTTAATAATTATTTTTCCACTGTTTGTGCATTTTATGGGCTTTTGGCATTTCATATCATGTATATGGCAATGATTTTTTTGTTCTATATGCTATTTGATATCTCGGCTGGCTTTGCCTCTTTGCCGCTTCTGAATTGTATGCATGTCATCGCACTCTGATTCTCGCTGCATGGGTTACAGATCAATTACAGAAAGATGGAGGTGTAGTGTCTCATGATAAAACCATCATCACTCCTTCGGAGGTGATCTTGAATGGTCACTTGGCGACTCTTCGTAGTGAGATGGTGTATTTGGGTGTGACCTTGGATTCTCATCTGAATATGCAGGCACATGTCTCTAAACTTGTATGCCACTCTTTCTTTCAAATTCGGCTACTGCGACATCTTCAGCCACTGCTTTTTACTTCTGACTTTCGTGCTGGTTTTCAGGCAGTGTTGCCACTGACTTTTGATTATGCAAATGTTGTCATGGTTGGTCTTCTATTTTCGATGCTGTCTGCTCTGCAGATGACACAGAACTCCGCAGCCCGGGTTATTCTGGGTAAGTCACGGTTCAACTACACCACCCCTTGCTTGTTTTTTTTCCATTGGCTGCCAGTTCAGCAAAGGGTCTTATTTAAGGTTTGGTGTTAATTTTTGGCACATAAGTTGGGATTGTCGGCTTCTTTTCTTGGAAGGCTATTATGGTGGCATTCTTCTTTGCCCCTGTTTGTTTGGGTCTTCGTGACTCGCTCCTTTTGCCTCTGTTATTTGCCAACAGCTTGCATGATCTCTTGAAGGGCTGCACTGGTGTGCTGGAGTTTTGTAAGAGATTGAAAACATTTTTGTACTGTCAGGCTTTGGAGTCTGTTCTCTTTTGAACTATTTTGCTGTGTTCCGATTTTGTAACAGTCCATGTTATTTTATTAATGCGTATGTTTTTTGTTCCGCTTTAACCTGTGCGATTAAGCAGCTTATTAAATGCTTTAAATAAATAAATAAATAAATACGGAAAAAGGCATGAGCTAAATAAAAAGAAATAATAAAATAAATATTAGCAACATCTTGCTTCTTTGCTTGTTATCCCTCTTCCCGCGCACCCTCACTGATCAGCAACCGTAGGGTCATCAGCTTGTATAATCGCCTTAGAGTCCCTTTTGTTTGATATGCATCAGCACCTCATCCCCATCACGCACTACTTCCTTGAGCCAGCAGCCCCTATTCATGACTGCTGGAAATCCAGACCAGGAGCAGAACGGGTTTTATTCCTCACCGGTGGACCAAGCCTCTCTCATACTGCCTTTATAGAACAGGCTTTCAGAACCATCCCTAATAGTGCCCAGATTCTCTCACACAAATTTGCATCTGCTCTGAAGGATGTGTAAGCGTGTGCATGTAGCTTATGTGTGCACATGCATATTTTATATAATACATGAGTGCATCACAACTGTGCCCCAGCTATGCTCAAACCATGCCTTTGGCAACAGCTGAATGCGGTGCCTATCTACTTAGCATTGTGATAAGGAAGCTTATCATAGCTCAGGAAGGAGCTTTAGAAAAGGTGAAGTGACTCTGAACAAGCAACCTGTCAGTTCTGGTAGAAATAAGAAAACAGAATTTTCCCATAAAAGACTACCAGTCCCAGAATGCACCAGGTTTCCAACAGCCATTAGAGGAGCTGAAGTGGAGAAACGTGTGTTCAATCAGGAGGGCTATGAGGTAATCCCCAAGCACGCATCTCAAAGGGCAGGGCCTGATTCAGCACAGCTGTGCTGTGCTAGGGTGGAGCACTCATCAAAGCAGAATAAAGGTAGAGTTTATTCTACAGAGAATTATCCTCAGAATTATCCTCAGTTTCATCTGGAAGATCATCAGAAGCAGAAGCCAGTGTGGACGGACAGAGAGGGCAAGAAACCCTTTGGAAGAAAGAAGAGAAAAGCATTTGGGAGGTCTAAAGGAGTCCAGAGCAGTACGTATACTGGGAGACATTCAAAAGGCCAGCGTACACCATTGGACTGGGGAAAACCAGAGGAGTGGTGCTGCAGAGCTAGGCATCTCCAGACGGTACCTGTGAGGGAGACGGCTGCACTTGGAAGGGACCCTAGGACCCGTGCCAGAAGGTATGTGAAGAGAGATCCAGTGTCCAGGGATCTGGATTGGAAGGCTGGACATAAGAACTGGACTACATACTGGCCAGGCTATTTAGAGAGGAACTCTAACAGCAATGAAAGCTCAGGTATGAACACTGATCTATGCCCTAGCTATAACCATGAAAGACAGCAGGGAAACAAGTATTCTCCTGAGAGTGCTACATTGAGAAATTCCTCTGTGCCAATCCCTGATATTGAACCCATGATTGTTGAAGAAGGGGAAGGAGCGGTCTTAGATACAGGCTGTGAATATATGGATTGCTCTCTGTCTAAACTCCTTTGGTAATTTTCTGTTACAAAGTACAGCAACCATCACAAAGAAATACAAACTTGTTCTTTAATCTACTCAGAAAAGCTCCTGAAGTAGGATTTGAGCCAAGCAGTAGAAAGCAAGCCAGCTAAGGTGTTTCAGCTGGGTAACTGCTAGCAATTGAGCCTTACCTAATTGCTTGTGAGCTCTGAGGGAATCACTTCTGAGTCTATGTGGGAAGATATAAGAAGTTAACCTGAAAAGAACAGTTTTTCCCTTCTTTGTGGATTTTGTTTGTTGTTTGATACACTGCTAAGAAAATATTAGCTAAAGCCTACAGAAAAGACCAGTTTGTTACCAACCAGGTCTTTATTCTTTTGCTTTGATTGCCTGACAAGTTCAGCTGTTGTTTTCCTGATTTTGTTTTTCTAAGTTAAACACTGAAAGCAAGTATCCTGTTTTATGTGCTACCAAGCATATCTGTGTTGGGAGAAATAACCCCATAAATAAATATCTTATTGGCTTTACACTCAAGCACAACTAATTATTGTGAGCAGCTGTGTCTGGTGTGAATGGACTGCATTTCCCACAATCCCTTGCAAATCATATTGATATATGCACTTGCCGAGTCTGTGAACATTCTCACCCAGGCAGCCGTCTGACAGCATGCATAGTTATATACATGCATTTGGCCACACAATTTATAAGAGCCTGTTTCCACATAATTTATACATTATCGCCATACTTAATTTGGAACTAGAATTAAAGGACACACACTAAATCAGACTGAATTGGCAACTGAACAGGGGCCAGTGATTTTTTTTTATAATTTGCTACAGGCCAGTTTGTTGCCTTTCTGTTCGATAGTATTTTTTCTTTACTTAAGATTTGCTTTACTGGGTCAGACCAATGGTCCATCAAGTCCAGTACTCTGTTTTCAACAGTGGCCAATCCAGGTCAGAAGCGTCTAGCAAGCGGGCCGGTGCTACCATTAGGCAAACTAGGTGGCTGTTTAGAGTGCTGGGCCTCCTGGGGTGCCTACTGCTGCCACTGTCACCCCTCTCGGGTCAAGAAGTGGCGGCAATGGGCACAAACAGCCCTGTGGTGCTTACCTTTTAACTTCGGCGCCATGGGAATGTTTGCCTCTGCCCCTTCTCTGACGCCCAATGCTGATGCCCCTATCTGACGCCCAATGCTGCAAAGGCCTTGTCAAAAGCTTTCTGAAAATTCAGATATATTATATCCATGGACGCACCTGTATCTACCTGCTTATTTTCATCACTCTAGATTTAAGTCCCTTCTAAAAACCCATCTTTTCTGTTCCGCATTTGATCTTCCCCCTCCCATTATCTGACTTTATTTCTGTCCTCTGGTTTTCTTCTCTTGAATGATTTATTTATTTATTATATTTGATTGAGCTGCCCTTTCCCTTTCCTGTATCAAAACAAAAACAAAACTCCTGTTCTCTTCTCTGAGCGTTTACTCCACGGTAATATAACTAAATGCTTCGCTCAACGTATCTCATAAGCTTAGTATTATCTTATGTTGTCACTGATGATTCTACAAAACACGGTCTCAGACAACTCACGGCACTGCTATTTAGACATAATGAATGTCATGTTTGTGTGCTTGTTGACATCAAAGAAGTTCCGATGTGTTGTTTGATTGATAAAAATATTTCTAAAATTGAATGATGGTGAATTGCGGAAAAGGTCATTGATGTCAACAAGCACACAGACACGACATTCATTATGTCTAAATAGCAGTGCCGTGAGTTGTCTGAGACCTTGTTTTGTAGAATCATCAGTGACAACATAAGATAATACTAAGCTTATGAGATACGTTGAGCTTTCCCTTTCCTGGCCAGCACTGTACTTCTTTTCCTTTTCTGGCTTCAGCCGCATCTGTATGTTTATAAATTGTACGCCACACTGGTGTCATGAAGGAGCAGTATATTGAATAACTTAATAAACATAAACATCTTCAAAAAATGTAGGTGACTGGTGAAGCAAGACTTCCCTTGTTTAAAATCATGTTAGCTTTGTTCTTTATAATGGTTTCTACCATTTCGCTTGGCACTGGCATCAGTCTCATTAGTCTGTAGTTTCCTGATCACTCCTGGAACCATTTTTAAAAACCGACATTATATTTAATTTGCCAAACTGCAATATTATATCTTCCAGGTTCACCAATATTTACTTCAATTCCTCAGAGTCATTACTTTTTAAATTTCATTTCTGGCATGTTTACTCAAGTGCACTACCTGATAGCATGGGGTTCAGCATACGCCAAATGCACCTCCCTAAAAAAGTACCACCTATTGAAAATAAAAATCTCACGCTACTCAAGAAGCATGGGTTGGGGCAAAGAATGGGTAGAGCATCTGTAGCAAGGGTAACATGGTTGTTATTGATATATACCCCCGTAGCATAGTGCAAGTGCACTTACCACCACCACCTCAATGGGTGGCATTAAGAGCATCTGTGCTGATCGCGCTAAAGACAATGAGCATGGGG